>JBBGZY010000245.1:2957500-4425000 GCA_037952925.1 Lithobates clamitans | reverse complement strand
AATAATTAATGTTAAAAAACCAAAAAAAGTAAAAAAAATTGATTTTAAAACACCAAAAAAATTAAAAAAATTAATGTTAAAAAACCAAAAAAAATTAAAAAATTGATTTTAAAAAACAAAAATAAAAAATAAAAAACTTGCTTTAAAAAAACAAACTTGATTTTCCAAAAACAAAGCCTGTTTTTGAAAATCCAAAAGCCCAAAATATTTTTTTGTGGATTAGGTAGAAATATTTAAATATAATTATATTTTGCTACATCATTAAGATACCATTATATTTTTGTCTATGAACATTTTATACTAAATGCAGAACTGAATGCATACCAACCATTAATAAAAACATCTCCTTTTATAGGATTTTAACAAATGTGTGGTTTGTTATTTCAAGGCTCAGTATCAGTTTGGTTATAATTGTCAAAAAGTTGTTTACAGTGGCAATGGAGCTTATTTAGACATTTTTAAAATTCTAATACAGTTGGCACTACAACTGCTCGACCATAACCTAGGAGACAGCCCAAAAGAAAGGCAAGCAATAAATATAATGCCAGATTTAAGCAATATTTTTTTTATTGTCAAAAAATTATATATCCTGGCCCATTGCAATGGCCCCCCTACCCATAAAATAATCAACATATTGCTGTCTAACCTGACGGGAACTTTGGGGGGCCAAGCCAGTACGGACAGTATCCAGGCCTGTAAGGTTGGCTTCTATTTGTCCGGCCTCAGGCCCAACTGTGCCTATATAATTGGCAGAATGCTTATTTAAAAAGTTGTGCAGAATGCAGCATGATAAAATTATAAAATTAAGTTTGTATTCCGCCAAATTAATGGCTGTTTGAAACAGGCGGAACCGGCTGGCCAGAATTCCAAACGCATTCTCAACCACTCTTCTAGCTCTGGCCAGCCGGTAATTAAAAACCCTCCTCTCCGGGGTGAGGGTTCTTTGGGGAATGGCCTCATGAGTTGCTTGCTCAGAGCGAAGGCTTCATCGGCAATGAAGACAAAGGGGAGTCCTTCCACGTTATCCTCATCAGGTGGCAATCCCAGGCCACCACTCTGGAGACGCTGGCAGAACTCCGTCTGGGCAAATACTCCTCCATCCGACATCCGGCCATTCTTCCCCACGTCCACATATAAAAAAATCATAGTGTGCCGACACCACCGCCATTAAAACAATACTGTGGAACCCCTTATAATTAAAATAATATGACCCCGAATGGGTGGTGGCACAATTGTGGACATGTTTCCCATCTATAGCCCCTCCACAATTGGGAAAGTCCCAACGGCTGGCAAAATGGGATGCCACAGTCTGCCATTCCTGTGGCGTTGAAGGAAACTGGGGGAATCAAACAAGAAAACCAAAATCAATTAATTTGGAAGCTAACATTGCAAGAAAATTAGACAATTAAAAACATTATTCCCCAGCATCAGTATAACATTCAATAATTTAATTCTTCTGGAATAACTAATATGGAAAAAGGCACACTTATCAGATTGCTCACCCCTCTGATAGAACATTGATTACATTTTAGGGGGTTGTGAAATCCCAAAAAAAAATTACTTTAACAACACGCAGGAATTTAGGGATAACAAAGGCTACAAGACTGCAGTTGTCGCACTCTGCAGGTGCAGTTGCTAACCAGCTTACAGTAAATGAGGTAATGTCAAAAGGCATTCATGTTGCAAACAGTACACAATCACATGCAAGGGCAATTAATGAAAACACTTTGAGGCTTGCATATGATTTGATGATGGAAATCAGCAGAGCTTCTGCTCATTTACTAAAGCACTGGAACAAATGCACTTGTAGAGTGCACATGCATTTTGCAAAGTGCAACATAGATTTGCTTTAGACAAATCAACACCACAGAACATTCAAGCAAATTTTAACGAGGGTGGGGGTGGGGGGGTTGTGAAATCTAGCTAATTGCTAATTAGCAGCACACTATTTGGAGTGAGTTCAGGTGGGGGGGGGGGGGTTGTGAAATCTAGCTAATTGCTAATTAGCAGCACACTATTTGGAGTGAGTTCAGGTGGGGGGGGGGTTGTGAAATCTAGCTAATTGCTAATTAGCAGCACACTATTTGGAGTGAGTTCAGGTGGGGGGGGGGGTTGTGAAATCTAGCTAATTGCTAATTAGCAGCACACTATTTGGAGTGAGTTCAGGTGGGGGGGGGGTTGTGAAATCTAGCTAATTGCTAATTATAAGCACACTAAATACACTCCAACAAAATACATTCAAAATGAGTAGACTAGGTGGATATGTTCCCATCACTTCATGCTGGGAAGGTTATTGAAGGAAACTATACATGCATGACAAAAAATAACAGGAAAAAATCCCAGCATGTGTGAGGATAAAAAGGGGACATTCACACTATATTGCAATGATGGGAAGTAGTGTTTGAAGCAAGAAATACATTACATTATCAAAGATTACATAAAAGAACATGTGATGCTAATAAAATAAAAATAGCTTACCTTAATATAGTCCTTCTGCAGGACCTGTATGATGGCAGAACAGGTCTCTGGGATAATGATCCCCAGAGCCTGGGGGGAGATGCCTGTCGAGAACTTAAGGTCCTGCAGGCTTCTCCCTGTGGCCAAATACCGCAAGGTAGCGACCAGCCTCTGCTCCGGAGTGATGGCTTGCCTCATGCAGGTATCCTGCCTGCTGATATAGGGGGTCAGCAAAGCCACCAAACGATCAAAAACGGGGTCCGTCATCCGGAGAAAGTTCCTGAAATCCTCAGGATTATTCTCACGGATCTCACGGAGCAAAGGCATGTGACAGAACTGGTCACGCTGAAGCAACCAATTCTTGGTCCATGAACTCCTCCTCGCCCTGTTCATGGACTGGTCTTGGGCTGAAGAATAAACTACAGCACCAAGCACATACAATGCACGAGCTCTACGACGAGTACGTACAGGTAACATGGCTTCAAAACGGTCGGCTGGTCAGAACGCACTAAACAGAACGCACTGAAGAACAGCAAGGCCTGTGAAGAACGACCTGAAAATCAGGAACGAGCGGCCAATAAAACAAAGATTTCTCAATGCCAACTGACCAAACGCACTGAAAAGCAGATACAAACCTCACAAGCACAGACTGAACAACAGTTAAAACGAACTGAAAAATACGAGTCTCACAAGCGCGAATCGTCTCTCACCAAACTTCTACTAACACGAGATAAACACGAGATTAGCAGAAGGAGCCCAAAGGGTGTCGTACGGGCTATTGAACTTCCGTTTTATAGTCTCGTCGGACTTGGTGTACGTCACAGCGTACTAAACTGGCGTACTTTTGTGTGGTCGTGTGTGGGCAAGTCCGTTCGTAAGAAAGTCTGCCCCAAGTCCGCCGAAGGTACGCCGGAAGTATGTCGGACAGACTGTCCGACTTTTGTAGCTGCAAAGTCCGACCGTGTGTACGCGGCATAACTACTGCATATTGAAGATGATGGCTTTAATTGAATTTAATTTTTGATTCATCGCTATAGCCAGACATTTGCAAAAGTTGCACAGCTGATATATTAGTTTGAAAACAGAAATTATCAGTAAAATGCATACGGATAAAATATATACTTGTGAAAAAATTCAAAAGAGAAGTTTGACAGTTTAAAGGTTATTCATATTAAAAGTTATTACATTTTAAAATCTCGCTTGTCCCCTTGTAGTGTTTATCTTTAGAAGTGATTCTGTATTATTGTATCCACTGCCACCCTTGGTTGTTCCTTTCTGGAATCATGTAAATGTTCTTTTGAAGATGAGACACCCAGCAGGGTATGCTCCAAATAGTAAATGCCAGTCTTGAATAAACAATAATAAAGCCTATAATTAGGTTTAAGCTTGGAGAGGGGGGGAGATCATGTAGAAAAAAGTAATGGTAAAATGGTTACTAAATCATGTTTGTATTTTCTAGAGCGGAAGTTTTTGAGTGTACTAAATGAAATCTAAGTATTAACACTAACCTTGCAGAAAATGATTGTACAAATTTAAAAATGGCAGACCACTGTTGAGTATATTGGCAAGTTTCACCATAAAAATACCATAAATTTAATTCAATTAAAAATTAGGAAAAAAATCCCAAATTAATGTCACTTCTATGCTTTGCAGTTAGCAGCTTTATTTAAAAGTACAAGAACATTACAGTATATATATATATATATATATATAGAGAGAGAGAGAGAGAGAGAGAGAGAGAAGAGAGAGAGAGAGAGAGAGAGAGAGAGAGAGAGAGATGGATAGATAGATAGATAGATAGATAGATAGATAGATAGATAGATAGATAGATAGATAGATAGATAGATAGATAGATAGATAGATAGATAGATAGAATTTATTTATTTATTTTTAATTTACTATCAATATCACTATCACTATTAATTTACTAGTGTTTTGTTTGCTTCAGTATTGAAATCAAATATTCTTTGGATGTTTAAAAGTATAATTCCTGGCCCAGCAATACTCTTCATATAAACTAGAAAAATATTTTATGAAATACATTGCATTGTATAAACCCATTTATGTCTATATTTATTATCATCATTACTGCTCTAACAAGCAACAGGCAGTACAAAAGATCCAGGCTCTGTCACAGGAGAAAAGAATACAAGAGTTTGGCAATTGCTGTTTTCAAAGACGAAATCCAAACATTGCACTGAATGACATAAGCTAAAAGCTAAATATTTATGCTTGACTTTATCTTTTGGAAAAAAGTCTAGGTTTTAATCTGTATTCCATGTTTATTATGATAATTGGAAAGCAATAGAATCTGCTGCTTATACATTCACGAGTGTTTTATGTATAAGATTGAAATGTACACAATGTTTTTATAAAGCTTTATTAGAGGGGGAAAAATATGCCTCGGGTCTTTGGATGAAAACACTTAATAATATGTTTAAATTTGGATGAATTTCCATCTAATAAATTTTTTTTTTTTTTGCTAGTGAATTATAATATAGTGACTAAATGGGCCTAATTCATTTAATAATGTAAATGTCAACACTGCGGTGAAACAGATTGTTTGTAAGGAATTTAATATATAATAATTCAAAATGTTATTTGAACTTGATGCCGTTCCAGCAGAAATATGCTTTTACATAAGTTGCCTATTTGTGTCAAATGGACTTGTAGAACTTTTACAAATATCAGAATTGTAGGAGGGATTTATACGATTAACTAGAGAAGTTTTGATTATTTTTAAAATAACATTAATGCAATCTAATGATATCTACATGTTGTGTTACATGGAGATTATTGGAGATTTGTTGTTATGATGTTACTTGATATTTTATTTAATCACCAGTTGAATCATGTAGCGTTTACTGCGGAGGTTATTGTCCATATCTATTTCATTTTTAATTATTATGCTCAGTTTTTGTAACCTATGACTAGCTTTCTACTCTGGTGTTTCAAGTTTAAGGACACTTTTCCAATTAACTGCAACTTTCTCTGCAAAAGCAGCATTATTGTGAAGATAAAATTGATCATTATGTTGCTTCATGAACACGGTGACCTAGCTCATAGCTTGAGCTCCAGTGTTGTAGCTCCAGCTCCGTGTTGTCTGAGGATATCAGATCTCAGCACTGGATGTTTCTGCCACAAAGCTCCTGACACTAAAATACATAAATCCTGCAGGCCACTTATATGTTTACATGTTTAAAAGTGCCCCTAACACTAACTCAACCCTGAAAATTTAAAGTGATTGTAAACGATCACCTTTGTAAAACAATACATTATAAATACAGGTTTTTCACTTTTTTTTTTTAACCACTTCAGCCCCGGAAGGATTTACCCCCTTCCTGACCAGAGCACTTTTTACAATTCGGCACTGCGTCGCTTTAACTGCTAATTGCGCGGTCATGCAATGCTGTACCCAAACGAAATTTGCATCCTTTTCTTCCCACAAATAGAGCTTTCTTTTGATGGTATTTGATCACCTCTGCCGTTTTTATTTTTTGCGCTATACACGGAAAAAGACCGAAAATTTTGAAAAAAAATGATATTTTCTACTTTTTGTTCTAAAAAAAATCCAATAAACTCAATTTTAGTCATACATTTAGGCCAAAATGTATTCGGCCACATGTCTTTGGTAAAAAAAATGTCAATAAGTGTATATTTATTGGTTTGCGCAAAAGTTATAGCGTCTACAAACTAGGGTACATTTTCTGGAATTTACACAGCCTTTAATTTATGACTGCCTATGTCGATTCTTGAGGTGCTAAAATGGCAGGGCAGTACAAAACCCCCACAAATGACCCCATTTTGGAAAGTAGACACCCCAAGGAATTTGCTGAGAGGCATGTTGAGCCCATTGAATATTCATTTTTTTTGTCCCAAGTGATTGAATAATGACAAAAAAAAAAAAAAAAAAAAAAAAATTACAAAAAGTTGTCACTAAATGATATATTGCTCACACAGGCCATGGGCATATGTGGAATTGCACCCCAAAATACATTTAGCTGCTTCTCCTGAGTACGGGGATACCACATGTGTGGGACTTTTTGGGAGCCTAGCCGCGTACGGGGCCCCGAAAACCAAGCACCGCCTTCAGGATTTCTAAGGGCGTACATTTTTGATTTTACTCCTCACTACCTATCACGGTTTTGAAGGCCATAAAATGCCCAGATGACATAAACCCCCCCCAAATGACCCCATTTTGGAAAGTAGACACCCCAAGCTATTTGCTTTGAGGCATGTTGAGTCCATGGAATGTTTTATATTTTGACACAAGTTGCGGGAAAGTGACAATTTTTTTTTTTTTTTTTTTTCTTTGCACAAAGTTGTCACTAAATGATATATTGCTCACACAGGCCATGGGCATATGTGGAATTGCACCCCAAAATACATTTAGCTGCTTCTCCTGAGTACGGGGATACCACATGTGTGGGACTTTTTAGGAGCCTAGCCGCGTACGGGACCCCGAAAACCAAGCACCGCCTTCAGGATTTCTAAGGGCGTACATTTTTGATTTTACTCCTCACTGCCTATCACAGTTTCGGAGGCCATGGAATGCCCAGGTGGCACAAACCCCCCCCAAATGACCCCATTTTGGAAAGTAGACACCCCAAGCTATTTGCTGAGAGGCATGGTGAGTATTTTGCAGCTCTCATTTGTTTTTGAAAATAAAGAAAGACGAGAAAAAAAAATTTTTTTTTTCTTTTTTCAATTTTCAAAACTTTGTGACAAAAAGTGAGGTCTGCAAAATACTCACTATACCTCTCATCAAATAGCTTGGGGTGTCTACTTTCCAAAATGGGGTCATTTGGGGGGTTTTTTTGCCACCTGGGCATTCCATGGCCCCCGAAACTGTGAAAGGCGGTGAAGAGTGAAATCAAAAATTTACGGCCTTAGAAAGCCTGAAGGCGGTGCTTGGTTTTCGGGGTCCCGTACGCGGCTAGGCTCCCAAAAAGTCTCACACATGTGGTATCCCCGTACTCAGGAGAAGCAGCAGAATGTATTTTGGGGTGTAATTTCACATATTCCCATGGCATGTTTGAGCAATATATCATTTAGTGACAACTTTGCGCAAAAAAAAATAAAAAAAATAAAAAATTGTCTCTTTCCCGCAACTTGTGTCACAATATAAATTATTCCATGGACTCAACATGACTCTCAGCAAATAGCTTGGGGTGTCTACTTTCCAAAATGGGGTCATTTGGGGGGGGTTTGAACTGTCCTGGCATTTTATGCACAACATCTAGAAGCTTATGTCACACATCACCCACTCTTCTAACCACTTGAAGACAAAGCCCTTTCTGACACTTATTGTTTACATAAAAAAATAATTTTTTTTTGCAAGAAAATTACTTTGAACCCCCAAACATTATATATTTTTTTTAAAGCAAATGCCCTACAGATTAAAATGGTGGGTGTTTCATTTTTTTTTTTCACACAGTATTTGCGCAGCGATTTTTCAAACGCATTTTTTGGGGAAAAAACACACTTTTTTACATTTTAATGCACTAAAACACACTATATTGCCCAAATGTTTGATGAAATAAAAAAGATGATCTTAGGCCGAGTACATAGATACCAAACATGACATGCTTTAAAATTGCGCACAAACGTGCAGTGGCGACAAACTAAATACATTTTTAAAAGCCTTTAAAAGCCTTTACAGGTTACCACTTTAGATTTACAGAGGAGGTCTACTGCTAAAATTACTGCCCTCGATCTGACCTTCGCGGCGATACCTCACATGCATGGTGCAATTGCTGTTTACATTTGACGCCAGACCAACGCTTGCGTTCACCTTAGCGCGAGAGCAGGGGGGACAGGGGTGCTTTTTTTTTTTTTTTTTTTTTTTTTCTTTATTATTATTATTTTTTTATCTTATTTTTAAACTGTTCCTTTCATTTTTTTTTTTTTAAATCATTTTTATTGTTATCTCAGGGAATGTAAATATCCCCTATGATAGCAATAGGTAGTGACAGGTACTCTTTTTTGCAAAAATTGGGGTCTATTAGACCCTAGATTTCTCCTCTGCCCTCAAAGCATCTGATCACACCAAGATCGGTGTGATAAAATGCTTTCCCAATTTCCCAATGGCGCTGTTTACATCCGGCGAAATCTACGTCATAAAATGCTCGTAGCTTCCGGTTTCTTAGGTCATAGAGATGTTTGGAGCCACTCTGGTCTCTGATCAGCTCTATGGTCAGCTGGCTGAATCACCGGCTGCATTTTCAGGTTCCCTGTTGAGACAGGAGAGCCAGAGAAAAACACGGAAGATGTTGGGGGGGGGGGGCATTCCCTCCCACTGCTTGTAAAAGCAGTCTAGAGGCTAATTAGCCACTAGGATTGCTTTTACATGAAAGCCGACCGCTGGCTGAAAAGAATGATACCAAGATGATACCTAAACCTGCAGGCATCATTCTGGTATAACCACTCAAAGTCGTGAATGGCATACCTGAAGACAAAAAAATGGTTAACAATAAAGCACAGTAAACGGTAAGGTATAAAAAATTGCATACCTGAAAAGCAAACATGATAAAACATAATAACAATAAAACATTGCAGAATAGAATACAGTAAAAAAGAGCAGAACAATAGAGAGAGAATAGAGAGAGAGAGAACAATAAAACGACAACTATTTTTATTTTATATTTTTGTTTGTGTTTTTTTTTTTTTTACACTTTTTTTTGTAACTAACTATAATAACTGTAACCGGTTCCAGGTTCGGGTCTCTCAAAATGCGATGGCATCTTGGGAGACCCTGTGAAAGTGTGCCTAGTCTGTGCAATGCTGTACCCTACGCTAATACTCAACTAGTGCATGGTAGCGTTCAAAACATTCACCAATGCAAAGACCAGGATTGTCAGGACAGGAGGGACAATAATAGCGGGTGTCACGCCTATATCCGCGCTTGCTGCAGACACAACATCTATTTTGGGGGGGTTCGCTGGGTAGGGGTACTCGGGAGGACATAAAGAAAATGCCTCTCATGCAGCCGACTGCATTTGGTTGGGGATGTGAATGGGGGAAGTACGGGCGCTGCAGAAGCGGTGGGTTCCCAATTAGGATTGGCGAATGCAGCAGGAAGGGCACTATGGGCATGACGGGCTGTGTTTGTCTTTTTGGTGGCAGCGGGACACTACTTGTGCTTGCCACCTCACCAGCTTGAACTGCACTTATGGGACTCGCCACGTCACCAAGTGTTACTGCAGTGCTGGTTTGACTACGACCGGGGTGTACTAGGCCTCTGGTGCTTGCCAGTTCACCAAGACGCTACAAAAAAAACTGTTAGCGATCACAGGGATCAGGCCTGACTCTGCGAACGCTGCAGTTATGCGTTTAGAGTTTTGTAAGTGACAGTGATCGATCGATACTGCACTTGGGTGGGCTGGGCCGGGCCGGGCGGAGGGGCAAAACGCAGGTGCTAGCAGGTATCTGGGCTGATCCCGCTAACACTGCGTTTTTGGGAACCCTAAACTGCTGGGGACGCTAGTATAGATCTGATCGGATCAGATATTGATCTGTTCAGATACTATACCACTAAGGGAGGTGTACGCTGCGTGCGTGGGTGTTAGCGGTACTGGCGCTAACCTGACGCTGCCTGGGGCTGGTGCTTGCCAGTTCACCAAAACGCTACCAAAAAAACTGTTAGCGATCGCAGGGATCAGGCCTGACTCTGCGAACGCTGCAGTTATGCGTTTAGTGTTTTGTAAGTGACAGTGATCGATCGATACTGCACTTGGGTGGGCTGGGCTGGGCCGGGCGGAGGGGCAAAACGCAGGTGCTAGCAGGTATCTGGGCTGATCCCGCTAACACTGCGTTTTTGGGAACCCTAAACTGCTGGGGACGCTAGTATAGATCTGATCGGATCAGATATTGATCCGATCAGATACTATACCACTAAGGGAGGTGTATGGTGCGTGTACGGTGCGTGCGTGGGTGTTCGCGGTACTGGCGCTAATCTGACGCTGCCTGGGGCAACGCATATCACCGCCAGGCGATCGGGGGGCTAAACCTTTATTCGGTAATAAACGGCGGGTGCCCTGACACTATAAAAAATAAACTAACTAACCAGCGTCACCCGTAACAGTTATACGGTGATCAGTGGTGAAAGGGTTAACTAGGGGGCAATCAAGGGGTTAAAACATTTATTAGATAGTATATGGGGGTCCCTGTCGCTATAAAACACTGACGGCGAACCTAAATATTTACGTTCCTAACTAGCGTCACCAGTGACACTAATACAGCGATCAGAAAAATGATCGCTTAGCGACACTGGCGACAGGGGGTGATCAAGGGGTTAAAACTTTATTAGGGGGGGTACTGGCGCTAATCTGACGCTGCCTGGGGCGACGCATATCACCGCCGGGCGATCAGGGGGCTAAACCTTTATTCGGTAATAAACGGCGGGTGCCCTGACACTATAAAAAATAAACTAACTAACCAGCGTCAACCGTAACGGTTATACGGTGATCAGTGGTGAAAGGGTTAACTAGGGGGCAATCAAGGGGTTAAAACATTTATTAGATAGTATATGGGGGTCCCTGTCGCTATAAAACACTGACGGCGAACCTAAATATTTACGTCCCTAACTACCGTCACCAGCGACACTAATACAGCGATCAGAAAAATGATCGCTTAGCGACACTGGTGAGGGGGGGTGATCAAGGGGTTAAAACTTTATTAGGGGGGGTAAGGGGGGTACCCTAGACCTACAGGGGGGTTACAGTAACTGTCCTAACACTGCTAACTGTCACAAACTGACACTATGCAGTAATCAGGAAAAAAAAAAAAAAAAAAAAAAAAAACCTGCTTGGTGTCAGTTTGTGACAGGGGGGGGGGGGGTGATTGGGGGGGGATCGGGGGGCGATCGGGGGGGGATCGGGGGTGTAATGTATGCCTGGCATGTTCTACTGTGTGTGTTTGTGTTGTGCACTTACTTACATGTCATCTCTCCTCGGCGCTGGAACGGAAACTGACAGCCGAGGAGAGATGACATCACATCCTCTGCCTCTGTGTACTATACAGAGGCAGGGGATGTTTGTCAGTGGCTGGGAGCGATCGCGAGGGGGGGGCCACGATCGGATGGTCTCCCCCTCGTCTGTAATCGCTCCCAACCAAATGCCGACCGCAGCTGGCACAGGGGGGGGGTCCGATCGGACCCCCCACCCGCGGGAAGGCAATCACGTACTAGGTACGTGATTTTGCCTGCCCGTGCCGCTCTGCTCACGTATATAGGCGTGAGGCGGTCGGCAAGTGGTTAATAAGTGATCGCATTCCCTCTGTTCTCAGCTGCATAAAAGCTGGGTGAGGAGAAGCAGCACACTGTCAGGTCAAATCTGATCATTGGAGGAAAGCAGGCTGAGTTCCCAGCATAGCAAGAGAGCTAACCATGATGTGTTCTCCTACTTGGTGTGGACAGTTTTTTATAGGAAAGCAGAGGGACTAGTAGGAACACCAGGGATTTCATATAAAGGAAGCAATACAAAGAGAAAAGATTGCTTTCTTATACAAGTATAGACAGCAATAAAGCCTGAAAGGTGTTGTAATCTCTCTCCTATCTAAAAGTTTTGCCTTCAGTTACACTGTTATTATTTTGCATGTGCATTTACAGTTGTCTCCTGCAAAGTCCCACACATACCTCTTAATCCTGCCAATTAAGTCCTCATACTGCAGCTTCCTGTGATGGTATAGAAACAATGCTGCAATTCAGAGCAGGGTTGCCATTCTCATGTAGGCTGTGCCTGCTTGTACTTCAATGGGACACTCTAATGTAGGTTGTGCCTCCTTGTACTTCAGTGGGACACTCTCATGTAGGCTGTGCCTCCTTGTACTTCAGTGGGACACTCTCATGTAGGCTGTGCCTCCTTGCGCTTAAGTGGGACACTCTCATGCAGGCTGTGCCTCCTTGTACTTCAGTGCAACACTCTTATGTAGGTTGTGCCTCCTTGTACTTCAGTGGGACACACTCATGTAGGTTGTGCCTCCTTGTACTTCAGTGGGACACACTCATGTAGGTTGTGCCTCCTTGTACTTCATTGGGACACTCTTGTGTAGGTTGTGCCTCCTTGTACTTCAGTGGGACACTCTCATGTAGGTTGTGCCTCCTTGTATTTCAGTGGGACACTATCATGTAGGTTGTGCTCCCTTGTACTTCATTGGGACACTCTTGTGTAGGTTGTGCTTCCTTGTACTTCAGTGGGACACTCTCATGTAGGTTGTGCCCCCTTGTACTTAATTGGGACACTCTTGTGTAGGTTGTGCCTCCTTGTACTTCAGTGGGGCACTCTTATGTAGGTTTTGCCTCCTTGTACTTCAGTGGGACACTCTCATGTAGGTTGTGCCTTCGTGTACTTCAGTGGGACACTCTCATGTAGGTTGTGCCTCCTTGTAATTAAGTGGGACACTCTCGTGTAGGTTGTGCCTCCTTGTACTTCAGTGGGACACTCTCATGTAGGCTGTGTCTCCTTGTACTTCAGTGGGACACTCTCATGTAGGTTGTGCCTCCTTGTACTTCAGTGGGACACTCTCATGTAGGTTGTGCCTACTTGTACTTCAGTGGGACATTTTGATGTAAGTTGTGGTTGCTTATACTTCAGTGAGTGGAGAAGATGTTGTGGGGGACATGGCTATCAACATTGCTGATTCACAGCCTGTAGCCTGTCAATCACAATCTGGCCACACCTAGTCCTGCCCACTGCTTTCTGGACTGACAGTACTGCCTCTGTTGCTGAAACCCCCACATCTGCGATCCACAACTGAAGGAGGATTTGGTTCAGTCAAGGTAGGTAAAGGGAGTTTTTAGTTTATTTTATGAGGCTTGTACACCACATAGTAACTGGATTTGGTACTTATTTAGACTGAAACTTTAGTTAAACTTTAATATTTCTCCTTTCTGAACCATTAATTTCAACCACCCCACCTAAAATGATTTCTTTTGAAAAAATGGTTCCTTCCTTTAAAGGTGTGCAACGGAGTGCAAATTCTCCATAGGTTTCAATGTGTGTGCAGTGCTTTAGTGGCCTGGTTGAGAGCTACACTGCATTTATTTTGCTGGATTGGGAACAGGGCAGGCGGCTGGGATGGCTGGCCCAACACAAAATGTGTAACTGTAGGGGCAGTTACATTTTAAACCTTCCCCTCTTTCTGACACATTAAATGTAATATTTAGACTATGCCTCAAGAGTTGACCTTTAAATCTTAACCTGACTCTAACATGTAATGCTGACCCTAATCCTAACACTTTAACTTGTAAAGTGAGTATGTTACAATTTACACGTATCACTTATCCTTTCTACCAAAACCCAACTATAACCTTAATACTAAAACTTAAACAGAACCACCTGATCACTGATTTTGAAAACAACACAACATAGTCCCTTAACATACCCCTAACATTAATCACATGACCTTCGGAACACTTACCGTCCTTCATGACCAGGCCATTCTTTGGGATACGACACTGCGTTACTTTAACTGACAATTGCGTGGTCATGCAACACTTTACCCAAATAAAATGTATGTAATTATTTTCCCACAAATAGAGCTTTCTTTTGGTGATTTTTCATTACCACTGCTTTTTTTATTTTTTGCGCTATAAAAAAAATAGGCTAACGATTGAAAAAAAAAAACAATATTTTTTACTTTCTGCTTTTTTATACTAGCAATGGCAGTGATCAGCGACTTATAGCTAGACTGCAATATTGCGTCAGACTATTGGATACTAACTGACACTTTTGCGGAAACCAGTGACACTAATGCAGTGATCAGTGTTAAAAATATACACTGTCACTGTACTAATGATACTGGCTGGGGTTAAACTTCAAGGGCGATCAAAGGGTTGTGTGTGCCTAGCTAGTGTTTTTGTGTACACTGTGTGGTGCTTTCACTAGGGGAAGAGACCGATCCTAGTGTCTGGTTTGCAGAGACACAGGGTTGTCTCCCCCCCCCCCGTCAGAACTGGGATATGCCTTGTTTACATAGGCATATCTCATTTCTACATGTTTTACCAGCAATCGGTAGGTGCTGGAGTATACCGAGTCCCCGGGGCCTGCAGATCGGCTTGTGATGTAAATCATCACAGCAGAAGTGGCCCACTGGCGGCACGCGCGCCCCCTGCAGGCGGAAATGCAGAATCACGTATATATAAGTGATTCTGCCCACAGCTGCTGCCCTGTAGCAGTAAAAGTAGGCGGTCAGCAAGTGGTTAAAATAAAATTAAAGGTACGCTTTTCCATTTTGGAAAGAGTATGGGAGGAATTATAACCCCTGTCAGTTTTATTTTTGTCATCTGTATCCCATTGGGGAGTTCTCCGTTCATTTCCTGTCCCACAGCCAAAACAGGAAGTGGGAAGAAATTCCTTCAAAATGAGTGAATCCCTGATTGTCACCAGGGTCACCAGAACTAAGGTCTCCATTAGAAGATTTCCTCTTTATTCCTGTTCTGGTGAAACTCAAAATTTGGGATTTTCTTTCACTTTTACTTTCAGTAATAACAGTAAACAGGAGAAATAGAGAGAGCGAATCTCCCTAACGGGACCACAGACAGGAATAAATATCCTACAGTATTCTAATCCCTGTCCATTCTATCCAATTCTACCACATCTCAAACCACCATTAGTGGTAGGTAGGTTTAGAAGAGTATTTAAGGTCAGAGATTGGGAGAGATACACGTTATACCTTCAGCCACAGCAGTGATGATCGACCTATTTTTGCAAGGACTCAAGCACCAGCTTTTTTGAGACAATTTTCATAAATAGAGACTTCTCCATCTTATCTAAGTGCTGAATTTCATATTTCAGATGTTGATCTTTTGTGGTAAGGTTGTATTATAATAAGGATTCGGTTTATTGACTTTCAATATAGATTATGTTTAATCAAGCAGGGACAACATGCCACTACTTCTGTGATAGCTGAAACTTTCATCAGGCCTGTTGCTGCAATATGGGTTGTTTTTTATTACCTGACCAGTCTACTCACAGGTGTATCAGAGATTTTTATTGGTTGTCCACATCTTGTTATGAAAGCGGTTTCTAACATTAAAGTGTCAATAAACCCACATCATAGAAAAAAAACTATCAAAAAATGCTGTATTAAATGCTGTTCATACTCGCTCAGTCACTATGGGATTTGTTTTCTGTATACCACAAAAATCCTGGTTGATCCTGCTGTTCTCTATCTCCACCTCCTGTTCATGTCCCCTATTCAGCTGGGGATTTTGCAGCTGTGGTGTCAACTCTGCACATGCTCAGTTTTCAGTAAGTTTCTATGCAGAGAATTTCTTCCCTTTCACATCTGAGCAGCTCATTCATTTATAAAGTCACACATGTGGGTGTATACACAGTGGTAAATGACAGCCCACTCCCTTCCTCCTCCTCCATGCCTACTAACCAGCTAAACACAATGGGGGCGGGATATTAAATGTAGATTATTCTAAGACACAGGCTGAAGAGACATGACACAGCCTATGACTGGCAGAAATCCGCCCACACCACGTTATTTCCACAAAATAACAAAGATTTGATTTCAAATATAGATTTGTGTGACCATTTAAAACAGTTTATTGATAAAATTTATTTATTTTTACTCTGTATTCCAAAGGCTGTTTTTTTATTTTTTATTTTGAACATGTGACCAGCAACAGAGGACTAGAAGCTCCTTCTGCTTATGTTTCCCTATAGACAGGCTGGGAAAGATCTGAGTCGTGTGACAGCTGTATATTGATTAGGAAAAAGGTACTTAGATGGGTTTTTTTTGTTTTTTAATTAAGATAATTACAGTGCCATCATCCACATGCAGAAATAGAAGGAATAATGTTCATTAAACAGTGGGTGTTTAGTATCAATTTAATTTCTTAAAGGAATATAGAGGGGGCTTTATTCATATTTTCTTTATTTATTATGGGCAGGACTACTAAAGGAACATATTTTAAATGATATATTTCTAAAGAATAAGTTAATTGCCCACTGCCTGTTAATGCAGCCTACTATGAGAAATACTTACCCTGCTTTTCATTCCAGTCTTGTTAACTGTACAGCCCTGCCTGGCACTGCACAGACTAATGCCCCGTACACACGGTCGGATTTTCCGATGGAAAATGTCCGATCGGAGCGTGTTGTCGGAAATTCCGACCGTGTGTAGGCTCCATCGGACATTTTCCATCGGATTTTCCGACACACAAAGTTGGAGAGCAGGAGATAAAATTTTCCGACAACAAAATCCGTTGTCGGAAATTCCGATCGTGTGTACACAAAGCCGACGGACAAAGTGCCACGCATGCTCAGAATAAATAAAGAGATAAAAGCTATTGGCCACTGCCCCGTTTATAGTCCCGACGTACGTGTTTTCCGTCACCGCGTTCAGAACGATCAGATTTTCCGACAACTTTGTGTGACCGTGTGTATGCAAGACAAGTTTGAGCCAACATCCGTCGGAAAAAATCCTAGGATTTTGTTGTCGGAATGTCCGAACAAAGTCCGACCGTGTGTACGGGGCATTATAGCAAAAATATTCCCGTCAGCCAATCTTCTCAATGTACATTTCAGCTAGCTTTATTCCTATGGGTAAGCTGTTTTCTAGCAGACAGCGGAATAGGGCTGGGGCCTACATGTGTAAGAATGGGCCATTTAGGGACATTTCCGATAAATGACTGCAGCATCAGCGCAATGAACATCGCTGTAATGGAGAACAAAGGTAAGTATGTAAGTATTTCTCACAACAGGCTGCACTAGGTGAGGTGGGCGCAATAATATTAAGCATGTGTCCAGTAAAAGAGGACTTGAACTCGAATGTTCTTGAAAAATAAAAGATTGCAGATATACAGTACAATCAATCAATCAATACAATCAGTACAATGTACAGTAAAAAAAAAAAAAAATACTATATATATATATCACCTTAAAAATTAAATAAAATGTACCCAAAGCATTATAGTTACCTTTAGACATTTGGTACAGTGAAAATCACCAAATCAGTTATAATTTTTTTCGTCAAATCCTTGTTCAGCTGCCTAAAGAAGCTCATGGCTGCTGCATGGAATCAGAACATGTACAAACAAATAACCAAAGAAATATAAAAAATAACAAAAAAATAAAGCTCACGGATCAGTTGGATATACAGTATGCTAACTTTTTGCCCATATTTTTGTTTTACAGTGTGCAAAATTCAGCAAATAAATAGCACTTGCATGTAAAAGTTACTGAAATGCCTCGTACACACGATCGGACTTTCCGCCAACAAAACCGTGGAATTTGTCCGAAGGGTGTTGGCTCAAACATGTCTTGCATACACACAGTCACACAAATGTTGGCCAACAATTACAAACATAGTGATGTACTAGACGTACTACGTGGTTTTTCAGCTCTTTAGCGCCACTCTTTGGGCTCCTTCTGCTAATTTAGTGTTAGTAGAAGTTTGGTCAGTGTTGATTCACGCTTTTCTTTTCGCGTTTTTCATTTAGCGCTTTTCAGTTTGTGCTTTTCTGTGCAACAGCCTGTCATCGAACATTTCCCTTCGGAAAGTCCGATCACGTGTATAGGCTAAAGACATTTTCTTTAAATCTGAACCTTAGGAAGTTGCAATAACTTTAATGAGAGAATCAACAAAATATGTCATTTGACCAGGGATGGCTAAACGTTTGAATATATTTATGTGCATATAGTTATTTGTAGCATAACCCAATAAACCTTAATTTACAGTAAATTAATTAATCTAATTGTCATTATTTAGTTTAGCCTTGCAAACATTTATGGTACGGAGAACCTGTTTTTCTGAACAGAGTATTTAAAATTTGACATCACCTATAAATCGTTTCAAGAACAGCTTGTAAACCTGCAAGCAGTTATGTCCAGGGCTATCACCTAATCTCCTTTTGACTTTATAGACTTTTGGAGATGATTCTATGAAATTCTCTGCACACAAGACAGAAATAAGACCATGAGATGAGACTTTTTTGTTTCTTTAGAGATAACAAACATATCTACAGAATGTAGCCGAACCCATTCCGCTCACCGGTGTTACATTTCTGGATATGCTGTGATGTGCTGTGTTATCAAAAGTACAGTAAAATAAAAACAAGCATTATAAAGGAGATGATTCTGATCCCTATAGTATGTTCATCTTCTTGTATAAAACACAGTAGACTGAAGTAATTGGTATAAGCTTTTAAAGTCATAGGGGTTGGTTTACTAAAGGAAAGACTGTTCACTTTTTAAAGCCGAAGTTAACGCTGTAAGGTGAAAATGTGATCACTTCGAATAGCCAAGCACTTGCAAAAAAACCCCAAAAAACAGCTTAGCCATATCCTCTGAGCTAATTAAAGGTTCACTTTGCAAAATGGGCATTTTCTACTATCGTCGCAAATCAGCCCCTGGGTTGCACTTATGTCTATGCCGACACACATTGTGCAGGAATGGTGCACCGTGCCACTACAGTATTGGGAAGTTGTTCTAGAGCAAAGGTGTACATCCAATGCTGTAGCATGTAAGCAGGAAGTGCTTGAAAAAAGGTTGGATCAGCAGCACTGAGATGTAAGTAATAAAAGAATACAAAAAGTTGAAAATGTTATTTTATTAAAAAAAAAAAAAATCCAGAGAAAACGTATGCAATACACAGGGCTTTGAGAAATTAAATATTGTACAGTTAAAGTGATTGTAAAGTCTTTTTTTTTTACATAAAAAACATGTTATACTTACCTGCTCTGTGCAATGAAATTGCAGAGAATGGCCCGAAGCTCCTCTGCCCGGGTCCCCAGCCGGTGATCCTGGCTCTTCCTCTTCTGCAAGTGCCCCCATAACAAGCTCCATCACAAGCCTCTGAGTCCAAAGACATATACAGGGCAGCTTGGCCCCGTCCCACTCCTTCATCACAGCATTTGACTGACAGCAGCAGGAGCCAATGGCTTCTGATGCCTCAGCAAACCCTGTGAGACCAGGAAGTAAGAGGTGAGACCTGCTACAGATGAACTCAGTGCTGGATCGAGTGAGCAAGTAGAAAGAAAAGGAGGGGGGGTAAGGGGGCAATACCGATACCGAAACATTTTTTAACTTAACCACTTCCTGCCAGGATGGCATCATATGACGTCGCAGACTTTGAGTGGTGATATCTGAATGATGCCTGCAGTTACAGGCATCATTCAGATATCTTCTTTTACACCCAGCGATTCCCTGCACCGTAAAAACAGTTATAGTAGCTGTTCAGCCACTTAGTCTTTCACATTATGCAAAACAATTTGGCTAACTTTAGTGTTTTGTATTTTTTTAATGCATGAAAGGTTTTTTCCCCAAAAAAATTATACCGTGCGAGATAAAGATAAAAATTTGCAATGACCACCATTTTATTCCCTAGGGTCTCTGCTAAAAAAAAACATATATAATGTTTGGGGGTTCTGAGTAATTTTCTAGGAAAAAAAAAAAGAGTTTTACATGTAGGAGAGAAGTGTCAGAATTTGCCTGGATGGTAAGTGGTTAAAGCTCAACTCCATCTTTTGACATACTTTACATAGTTCCAAGCTGGCCCAAAGTAACTTTGTCCCTCACTAACATATGAGGCCACTGGATGCATTGTATAAGCTGTATGTAGCCACAGCTACATACAGAATACTGCACTGTGTTCCAGGTTCGAGCCAAGACTTCCAGTCTCATACCCGGAACACAGTAGTGTCTATCACAGCGGTGCTCAGCCATTCAGAGTAAGCTATGTATTCTATCAATGAATGCAAAGCTTCCTCTGATTGGCCGAGTCAGAAGTTATGACATCATCAGCCGCCCTCTCTGACTCCCTGACTTTGTATTCATTCATCGATTACATCGCTCACTCTGATTGATTAAGCGCCGCTGTGATAGACTCTACTGTGCTCTGGGTATGAGACTGGAAGTCTCGGCTCAAACCCAGAACACAATGTGGTATGCTGTATGTAGCCTCAGCTACAAACAGTTTATACCGCACATACAGTGGGTGGCACAGTGGTGTAGTGGGTAACACTCTCACCTAGTAGTAAAAAGGGTCGCTGGTTCGAATCCCAACCACGACACTACCTGCCTAGAGTTTGCATGTTCTCCCTGTGCCTGTGTGGGTTTCCTCTGGGTACCCAGGTTTCCTCCCACACTTCAAAGACATGCTGGTAGGTTAATTGGCCTCTGTCCAAAATTGGCCCCTAGTATATGAATATGAGTTGGGGACCTTGGATTGTGGGCTCCTTGAGGGTAGGGTGCGGTGTATGTGTAAATTGATGGCCCTAAATGGGTACCTTAAAGTGGATGTAAACCCAATGTCATAATTTCTAAACTACTGCCATAGGGGTTATCTATAAGGATATACATGCCTCCTGCATGTTTTTTTACCTGTCAAATGTCTCCCCTCTGTCTGTTATGAGAGCTGAAAAACTGCATATTCTGTGTCTGTTGTCTGGAGCTCGGTGGGTGGAGTCGTGATGTCAGTAGATGTCAGTTGACTCCTCGCCCACCTCTACACTCCCCTTGTCAATATGCATTTTCTCCTGTGTATATTTCTTACACTGAACTTCTGCTATGATCTCTAACATCCAGTGAAAAGACAGGAAAGTAACCACATGACTTCAGCATGCCAAATCATGCTGAGGTGTGGAACAGCCAATCCTTGCAGAGCTGCTGAAGAAAAGAGTGGGAAGGAATTAAAAAATAATGCATGTATTAGGCTAGTGCACGAGATATGTAAATCACCTGTCACTCACAGCAAGGGGGAGGATTTGACAAAGTTTTTCTCAGTTTGTCAAGATTTATCTCACTGAACAATAAAAGAGGATTGCTCAGAGATGGATTAACTCTGTGTGGCAAGACTGGGCTCAAATGATAGGAAATTTTATACTGTACATTATGATATAAAAAAAAAAAAATGTGGGTTTACATCCACTTTAAATAAATAATAATAAGATAGATGAGTATCTTAATGAGACGCAATGCACAGGGATAGGGACAATTGTAGACACGCACACTCACTCATGTTGAACTGGATGGACTGGTGTCTTTATTCAACCTTACTAACTATGTAACAGCGACCTCACATGTTACTGAGGGACATAGTATGTAAAGTATGTCAAAAGATGGAGTTCAGCTTTGATGCAGGAAATGCATTACCATAAAAAATGTTTAAACTTAAGAACCACTGTATTCTTATTATTATACAGGTTTTATATAGCGCCAACAGTTTGCGCAGCGCTTTACAACATGAATTGTAAGGTACATTTAAACTTGGAACTAGGGCCATTCCACCAAGGTACCTGGGAATTTTGTATAGGCTACAGACTCTAGGTGCAGTATGACCCAAGAGACTCAGCAATGCTTGCTTGTGTGTAAACTATATCAGAGGTAAACCTACAGTACCCTGGTATCTGTACTCTTGAATGAACTGATCATGTGCAGTAGCTTGTGCTTTCACTTTATTATCAGAACAACAATTCAGTCAATCATTGAAGACACTGGTTGTAGTGCCTATTGGGTAAATGAACCATATATATACCAAAATAATATAGGAGCTAACCAGTAAGGTCATCACAGCTAGAACTATGCGTACACTGGGTATATTGCCCATTGTGTACATAAATCCTATATTTACTAAAATACCATTTGGAGCTAACCAGTAAGGTCCTCTCAGCCACTTAGAGCACAAAAGCTAAATGATATCCTGTCTCGGTATATGTCCTAAATCAGGAGTGAACATTTTTGCACAGGTATGCTTTCAGTAAACACTAATGTGTTACTGGTTCTGTTCTTGTTTGTGCTGCACAGAAGCTTCTGATAACAAAGCATTGCTGAGTCCACTAACCCATCTTTTGATTGCTTTTTTTGGCTATCCTTCATGCAGCATTTCTCAGCGTAGATCTGGTCATACACTAGTAGAATATTGCTCAAAATAGTTCATTTTAAGAACATTCATTCCATTTTCTAATTGATAGTGGGGTCAAATAGGCGTTCAGTTTCATTTGTTTTTTGAAGAGGAAATTCGAAGGAGCAGGATGGAAATTTTTCTTTGAATAAAGTGTGTGTGGATTTCATTGAGGAACTGATATTCATTCCAAAATCAGATGTTAAAAACAAATAATAATTTGAAGCACTCTTGAGCGACATTCACGAAGTCACCTAATGTACTGAGAATTTTCAAACAAATGTTCACTTGAAAAACTGCTAGTCTTTGGCCGGCTTAAGGGAAAATACATTTTTACCTGTAAAGAGCAGGAATTAAGAGGATTAGGCAATCACTGATTGCCTCTTGGTCTTCATTTATCTGTGAAGGACTTGAGACGGTGCTGCCACAGTTAATATTCAGCAGTTTTGTAGTGTTGGATGTAGGAACATGGGTCTGAGTAGCATCAAACAAAGGTGAAGATTGAAGGCATTTTAAAGAATTGGAGTGTTCCCTTCTCCTGCTGCAACCTCTAAATTCAAGAATGATATTCAAAGATTCCTCATTTCCTGTGTGTAAGCCTGGGTGCCATCCAGACTCATAGATCCTGTGGTAGGATACAATTATATCATCAGCTGGACATATTTAATGTGTCTAAAATGTGATCTGTATTTCCAAAAGCAATCAGTCAAATAAAGTTTTTATTCTCTGTCGTGGTTGGTTTGATTGGTGACTAGGGCAGTATTAATGGCAGTTTTTGCTTGGAACTGATAGTAAGGCCATGTCTGGCTGGTACAGTTGAAAGCACTTCAAGTTTACTTGCACTAAAATAATACTAATCAAAGTGATCAAACTTCTATAGCAGCCATTGAACCCTAGGTTACCTCCATGGTTGGCTAGGGGTTCCTTGATCTGTGGCTAACTAACTTCCCATCAGATGGTGCCTGCATAGTTTCAGGTCCAACGCCACTTGGAAGAGTCAGCAGCATGACTGCAAGAGAGTCTTTCTGGCCACCACTGTAAGGGGGCCATTCTTTCCACCACCAATGTAGGAGGCATTTTCCCAAAGACTCCACAAGTCTAATCTTACCAAGGGTTCCCTGAGACCTAAAAATTATTTCAAGGGTTCCTCTTGGGTAAAAAGTTTGGGAAAGGCTGCTCTATAGATTAGGCTGTCTTTTCGTACTCTGGCATAGCTGCCTTCTACTCTAATATACACTGGAGCCTAGGTAACTAATTACAGACTTTAGGGTACAGGGAACATATTACACCCCGACACACTCTACAATTGCCAATTGTCAGACCCCAGCACTGCCACATGGGAGGTGTGCGTGTCTAGCCCTGTGCAATATGCAATTTATATAGTTGGTATTTGCATATAATTTTGGGGGCTCCATTGAACAATAGCTGGCTCATGGTCCCTTCTATACAGAATCTTTATGATTTTGACTTGCCTCATCTACAGGTTTACTAATTAATAGAAAAATGAAACAAAGAAAAATATAAAAAATATCGCACAAGACAGAAATGGTTAAAATAGGCTTGGCTGAGATATAGCCTGGATTCCAAAACCAGGAGACACACTGTCATGTTGGCTTGGCTCATCTTTTAATAATGGAGATCTCACTGCTTGTCATTTTCTCCTCTCCTTCCTGCTGCTCCCCCCCACCCCCCGCCTTTTCTCCCAGCCCGTGTGCTGTTTCCATGCATCTACATTTCTGTGCTGATCTGTTGGTAATACTTGCTGATGTCTCACGCACATGCAATGCAGGCTGTATAACCGGGATTTGTTTAATGGTTACACTGACCATAACCCTGGAGCCTCCTATCTCTTAATAATTCCAGCTAAAAACCTTACAAGGCCCCAAACATCCATAAAAACCTGTATCTCAACCTCTAATCCTTTGCTGGATCCACAGTTGTATCAACTTCAGCTTTTATAGAGCACTGTTCCGTGGACTAGTATTAGGACAATGCTGCAAAGTTCTCAGTATTAATATTTAAAAGATCTCAAAATGAAAAACAAATGCTGCAATATATAAATGAGCTAATGGTAACATTTACCATTGTGTGTGTATACGTACTGACACCGGCCCAGAAAATAAGATATTTCCTATTTATACAACTTAGCCATGCAGTCAATTTCTCTGTGTCAGCTTTCATGCATGACGTAGCATCAAGAATAGTGTTAGTGGTTTTATTCTCTGGGAATACTGATCAGCAAGTAAGCTGTCAGTGGAAAATATTACCCCCCCCCCCCAGCAATGTTGTTTAACTTTTAAATATATTCAATGCGAATAATTACCTGAGTCCTTTATGTATTCTTAAATAAAACCTGTTAATTAAATGTGTAGTTTATATTTACTGATCATATAAATAATATACTACATTCCTAATTAAATGTATTAACTATATTATATTGAGCCTACCACAAAGCCCCATACATCCTTACCTTGGTGCAAGCCAATGGCGACATTAAAGTAGATGTTAAAGTGTATCTGAACTATATTAAAAAAGTCGTTTTCTAGGCTAGTTTCACACTAATGCATTTTCCCTGCGGCTGAGCTTGCTCAGACACAGCATTCAATGCATATGAATGGGCCGCTGTACAGTGGCGGCCCGCCCATGCGCTGCCCGCCCTCATCCATGTGCACAGACCCTAATCTACATGCAGGGTGCCGGACGCATGGATTTCAATAAGGGTTTTTTTGGCTCTAATTGGCTTCAAAAAAGGGTGGGCTTGGGGACACTGCGCCCTGAGCCCACCCAGTTGTGTGACAATAGCAAACTTAAATTCGCTTTTGTCTTTCCGATTCTCCTTCCGGCCAACCAGGAAGCGGGTCCTGAGACCCGATTGGCCAGGGAGTCTCAGCACCCACTTCCTGTTTGGCTGGGAGGAGAAGCCTGTCTTTTCAGCCAGGAGGAGAAGCCCTGGCTCTTCCCTCAGCTGGAGCGAGGAGCAGCAGCCCTACCCCTCCTCATCTCCTAAGGTAAGGTTGCCTTCCCGTCCCTCACCCGCAGTGGGTGGTGGCGGTGAGGGGGGGTGGCGGCGACGGGTGACGGTGATGGTGCTATGTGGTTTCCAGTGCAAGAAAATGCATTTCCCAGTTCATGGGGATGCCATTAACAATTAATGGCACCCCCTTGTGTTTGCTAACAGCAGCGCATTTTTGCTTTGGCTGTGGGAAAACATATGATTTATACCCAGACAGACAGATTTGTGAACCTAGCCTTAGTCTTTTGATGCTGTGATTGCCTTCTTTTTTCATACAGTATTTTTCTCTTTTTATTTTCACCTGATAATTGTGCCAATTACATACTTCCTATCCTAGGGTGCACTGTATCTTTGGAGGAGCAATACTATTACCCTAAAGCAGTGGTTCTCAACCTCGGTCCCTAAGTACCCCCAACGGGCCATGTTTTGGGATAAAATAGCGCTTATCAATACCATGTCATTGATATTGATTTAAAACAGCTGTGCAAAGAAATACCTGAAAACATGGCCCATTGGGGGTACTTGAGGACCAAGGTTGAGAACCACTGCCCTAAAGGACCTGAATTGGACTACAAACACCTCTAATCTCTCTGTATAACTAAAGGGGGCATTTTGTAGTTCATAAAAAATAGCTAGGAAAGTTAATAACATTGTTTGGGGAAAACAGTTCAGTGCTTGGAAAGTAAGCTAGAACACTGCTTTTTTGGCAAGATCAACAGGTATGTGTCTGTACTTATACACTAATATGCCCAAAAAAAGAAAACAAATGCAGCTCAGTTGCAATACATTAAAGTGATTGTAAAGGCTGACCCTTCTATGCTGCAGGATCCCCCCAGCCCCCACCCCCATACATACCTAAGCCTGATCTCCAGCTGCTCTCCCGGCTCTGTCCCTCCTAACTTCTCACTAGGCATTGGCCATTGGCTTCTGCTGCTGTCAATGAAGTGTCGTCACGTGGGAGCAGGGGGTGGGACCTAGCCACCCTGTCTCCCTCAATAGACACAGACAGGACGGCTCAGGAGCGAGCCTGCACCAGTGCTCCATAGAAAGTGACTTTCAATGGAGCATTTGTCAAAGAGGAGGAGCCAGGAGTGCCAACGGGGGGCCTGAGAAGAGGAAGATCAGGGCTGCTCTGTGCAAAACCCTTGCACAGAGCAGGTTAGTATGACATGTTTGTTATTTTACTAAAAAAAAAGAAAGTTTATTATCGCTTTAAAATTTTGTTCTTAGATTTAGATATTTTGCAAGCATAATTTCCTGTAAATTGTGTATGTTTCAAAACAGGAAAACTTTGTTAAATATTTATTGATCTATGTTTCCCAGTGATCATGTGCTTCAGCGTTGGGGTTGTGCATGGGGAGAAGCCATTGATATCGCTGCACAGTCAGGAACTTTACTTCTCATGCTTATTTGCTGGCGTGTAAGGAATTCCTGTCCATCAAGCATTACACAGTGGTGTGGGAAGCCTAGGAGAACCAATGGGCTGGCTAAATGCTGTGGTCTTGCTCGTGCACAGTAGGGTGACAAATGACAATGCTACTGCTGCATTGAAGGCAGTGGGTAGGAATCCAGCTCTAGGTAGGAATTAATTAAAGTAATTCACACAGTAAAAATAAAAAAAGCAAAAAACTATATATACAAATGTCTGTTATATATACTAGTTTTTATGATGAGGGGTTACCTATCCTTTAAGGGGTACAGATACCAGGGCTAATACACACTGGGGGTTACTTATCCTTTAAGAGGTACAGATACCAGGGCTAATACACACTGGGGGTTACTTATCCTTTAAGAGGTACAGATACCAGGGCTAATATACACTGCGGCCCTGGGCTGACCTGGTGGTATGGCAAAGTAGTCTACATCACCAAGGTACTGTTTTATATTTAAGTTTTGGCTGTAGAGTCCTGGAGTGGTTTAATATAGACTTTTTATTTTTTGAAGTATAGTTATTATCCCTATATGGATATTTCAAAGCTTCTTTACTCTCCAAAATATGATGCTATGTGTGCTTTTTGTTCCTTCCAGTTTTCTGTTTTATTTTATACCATTGTGCTTCCAAGAACTGTTTTTCAATTAATAATGTATTTCCTTTTCAATACAAATGTAATTTGTAACCACAGATGTCTATGTACTGTATATGTGAGGGAGAGATCCAAGTAAACCTTAAGAGATTGCAGTAGAGTAGATTTTTATAGTTCTTCTCATGTTACAAGATGAAATGCACTAACAGTGTTTTTAGTGCAACAAATGAAACATGGCTTATAATATAGAATAGACTACACCACTATCATCGACACTGTTATTTTTTTTTAACTTGTAGTGCATAGAAAATATCTGGTAGGGCCCACCCAGCTGTCTGCATACAGTGATATAGGATCTGGATTATGACTTTTAACGCTACATGGAAAATGAAAGATCAAAGTACTTGCACAACCTCTGAAGTACAAACATGAGAAGATTGTAATACAACCCTTACTTTATGTACACTCCAGAGTATGGACTCATTGGCGTCTATGGGAAATCTTGGTCAGCTTGACATGGCACTGCTCTCCGTTTTTAACATTTAAAATTGGCGTCTATGGGAAAGCATGGTCAGCTTGACATGGCACTGCTCCTGGATTTTAACATTTAACGTTGGCGTCTATGGGGAATCTTGGTCAGCTTGACATGGCACTGCTCCTGGTTTTTAACATTTAACGTTGGCGTCTATGGGGAATCTTGGTCAGCTTGACATGGCACTGCTCCCGGTTTTTAACATTTAACGTTGGCGTCTATGGGGAATCTTGGTCAGCTTGACATGGCACTGCTCCTGGTTTTTAACATTTAACGTTGGCGTCTATGGGAAAGCATGGTCAGCTTGACATGGCACTGCTCCCGAACCATAAGTGACAGGGACACCAAACCTGGGGTGCATCGAGAGGGGATCCAGGACTAAACATATCCAATTTTGTGGTCAGCCAGCTTGCCTAGGTAATCAGTTATGCCTGTAAATGTCTATTGCAATGCAGTACATGCATTGAGAAGTGAAAAAAGGTATCAGGTAAGTGATTAACCCTTTAGAAATATCTCACCAAAAATGACATTTTTGCTGCAGAAGATGCCTAAAATCTGACTTGCATCTTAGCACAGCCAGCCAAACATTTTGTGAAGGCATTCCATACACCAGCTGTCTACAGAACACCTCCAGGTTACAGTATTACAAAAAGTTACAGTAACTGTAGATTGACAAAGGAAAGGTATTTTTTAATAACATTCAAGTACAATATGACTTGTGTAGTAATTTTCTATGCTATATATATATATATATTTTTTTAATTGCAATTTTTCCCCCACGAAAACTTTTCCCCCGCAGGCCGGCGGCTCCTCTGCGCAAAATTACGTACAGGTACGTGATTTTGCACTTACGGGTCTGAGGCATGCACGCTTTCCACCAGCAACCTACTTCTGCAATGATAGGACACAGCAGGAGCCATTCAGCCAATGTCCGCCGGGACCTGCTGATCATTCCCGACAGAGGCAGAACGGCGGTCTGCCTATGTAAACAAGGCAGATTGTCATTTTATTTTGTTGTTTGTTAAAGAACCCCCCACACAGTTAGCAAGCACTCCCTAGGAACACATTTAACCCTTTGATCCCCCCTGATGTTAACCCCTTTCCTGCCAGTGTCATTAGTACAGTGACAGTGCATATTTTTTAGCACTGATCACTGTATCGGTGTCACTGGTCCCTAAAAGCGATTTTTCCACTGCTATGCCTCAGTCTTGCTATTAGTTGCAGATCGCTGCCATTACTAGTAAATAAAAAAAAAAAAAATTCCATAAAAATATCCTGTAGTTTGTAGACGCTATAACTTTTGTACAAACCAATCAATATACACTTATTGGGATTTTTTTACCAAAAACATGTAGCAGAATACATATTGGCCTAAATTGATGAAGAAATTTGATTTTTTTAAATTTTTTGTTTGATATGTTTCATAACAGAAGTAAAAGTAAAAAATGTTTTTTGGTTTTTTTTTTGTTTTTTTTAAATTGTCGCTCTTTTTTTGTTTATGGCACAAAAAAATAAAAACTGCAGAGGTGATCAAATACCACCAAAGGAAAGCTCTGTTTGTGGGGAAAAAAGGACATACATTTTATTTGGGTACAGTGTCACATGACCGTGCAATTGTCAGTTAAAGGGACGCAGTGCTGTATCGCAAAAAATGGCCTGGTCATGAAGGGGGGTAAACCTTCCGGTTTAATCAACTTCAATCGACTATCATGTTATATTTTTTTTTTCTATATTTGTAGAGAATTGTACCATATTAGCTATTGATTAATGCAGAAAGTTTTGAGTTTAAAGGAAACCCTTTATTGGTCAACTTAACATATATCTAAAAGCATATTTAAAAAAAAAAAAAAATTTTAGTTTTGGAAAGAGTGGACCTGCCAGGTTCTTATTGCTGTCTTCACCCATTTTAGGGAGATTCAGCTGTTATATTTATCCTGTTTACCTTTATCAATAAGAGTGTAAGTAAATCCCAAATCTTGGCCTGCCACCAGAACAGGAAGAGGGGGCACTAGTTCTGTTGATGCTGGTGGCAGTTAGGCTCGGTTCACACCGAGGCGACCTGCACACGACTGCCACGGTGACTTGCAAAACGACTTCCGTATAGAAGTCTATGCAAGTCGCCCCAAGTCGCCCCCAAAGTAGTACAGGAACCTTTTTCTAAGTCGGAGCGACTTGCGTCGCTCCGATTAAAACGGTTCCATTGTACAGAACGGGAGGCGACTTGTCAGGCGACTAGGTCGCCTGACAAGTCGCCCCTGTGTGAACCGGCTCTAAGGGATTCCCTCTCTTTAGAGGCATTTCTTCTTACTTTCTGTTTTGGTTATGCAACAGGAAGAGAAGGGAAATCTTCCCAATAATACAAAAATAGCAAAAAAAAAGGACAAGGGTTATATATTTCCTGAACTCTACTCTAAAACAAGTTTTGCCTTTTGTTCTACTTTAAATGCTCACAGATAGAAGCTTTTGGGATAATGGGATAAATGTCCCTGAAGAAGGGATATACGTTATCCCAGAGGTTTGCGCTACTACATTTAGTTTGTCAATAAAGGGTATCACTTTGTGTATGATTTATAACATATAAACGCCACTTTCATTGGAAAAAATAGCAAATAAAAACATTTAAATATAGTGTATACAATTGCTATACAAGACATATTGTAACTGAATTTTATTCAAAATTACCTTTCCCTTTTTTTAATTTGCGGTGCTGTAATGCTCTGCAAACCGCAATACAATATGGCTACCTGGAGGTGTTCTGTACACAAATGGTGTACAGAATGCCCCCCAGTTATGTAGTTTCCTGTTTGTGTGATTGGCTTACTGATTTTCCCAGAATTCTGCACTAGGATACAAGTCAAACTTGGTAACTTGTAAAGGCCCTTAAAGTGACGCCTATGGAGATTTCTAGATATCGTGGTTTAACGTGTGTGCGTACACAAATTTAGAGGATTACATGGTTAGGTATCTATTTACGCGTCGTAACATGATCTTTATATTTTATGATCTCTAAATTTTAACAAAAAAAGTAGGCATTATTTAGTGTTTGTGTGCAATACAATTCTTAAAGTGTGCAGCAATACTCTCGTGAGGGCTGCTGAGAATTGTAGTCCACCTGTCACCCCGCCCAGCCAGGCACACAAATTCCCGTCACTCTTATGCCCCGTACACACGGTCGGACATTGATCGTACATTCCGACAACAAAATCCATGGATTTTTTCTGACGGATGTTGGCTCAAACTTGTCTTGCATACACACGGTCACACAAAGTTGTCGGAAAATCCGATCGTTCTAAACGCGGTGACGTAAAACACGTACGTCGGGACTATAAACGGGCAGTAGCCAATAGCTTTCGTCTCTTAATTTATTCTGAGCATGTGTGGCACTTTGTGCATCGGATTTGTGTACACACGATCGGAATTTCCAACAAGGGATTTTTCTGTTGGAAAATTTTATAGCAAACTCTCAAACTTTGTGTGTCGGAAATTCCGATGGAAAATGTGTGATGGAGCCTACACACGGTCGGAATTTCCGACAACAAGGTCCTATCACATGTTTTCTGTCGGAAAATCTGACCGTGTGTACGGGGCATAAGACAGAAAAAAGTCCATGCACATTTTTTGTATCTTTATTGAGGGGAATTAACTTGGATGGGGCAAGGGTATATGGGATGCCCACTTGATTGCAGAACATTTACATGGGACCAACTATATACACTCCCTGTATATACACTCCAGTCTTCACTCTAGCACAACACTTGCTTGCAGACTATTCCTCCTCAATACCTCCAGCACTTCACTTGCTTACACTTCAAGGACCAGCTAGCACTGATTTGTAGACTCAATCAGGCCTAAGGTGAATGCCCATTGCAGGCAGGGACCGCGGGCCCCTTTAATGTAGTGACAAACATATGGTAGTCCTTAGTGCTAGCGTTCCTCGTGGCTACTGAGCCCAGTACCACATCCTCAGGCCCTGCCAGCCCTCATGGCTGTAGCTGCCTCTCTCCACTGCCCATGTTTCCACAGTCCTCTCTTTTTGTTCTGCACCCGTCTCAGACTGCAATCTTCCAGTCCTCTCAGGCATGCCTCCCCAGTCCTCTCAACTGTGCTTCACTCCTCAGCCCTCCTAGCTGCGACCTGCTCCTCCCCGGAGACTTGCCTGGCAGTGCTCTCCCGCTGTCCCCTCCTTGCTCCCGTTCCGCCAGTCCAGGACACCTCTGTGTGTTGTAAGAGGGTCCCGTCCGCACCCAGGCCCAGGCCCAAGGTCACCCCCCCCAGACTGGAGAGCTCCATTCGAGGCCACAACAGCCTAGTACTCCATCTCCAGCTTCCTCCTGAACATCTCCCTCCCTAGCTGGGCTGACCCCAGGTATTTAAGGAGGCCTGCCCTCTGCCAATCCAAGATCGGGATTGGTCAAGGCTCCCTAAAAGACCCCAGACAGCTCCCTCTCTCTTCTCCTCCTTCCTTTCTAGAAGCCACTAGAATATTCTAGAAAGAAGTGGAAAGTCCCAGTGATGCTGCCTGTGAGTTACCAGCTCTACCCTGAGTCACTCTCAGACCAGATCAAAAGAAACAGGCCTAGCTAGCAGCTAGGCTTGCCTAAATTTGCTACTCTGCCCAAAAACCTATTTACATCATCTGGCAATCAAGAGGGTGCTACAAGTGTATTTAAAAAAAAAATGTGTTTCAAAAACCACTGCACAAATACCGTGTGACATAAAGAAATTGCAACACCCACCATTTTATTCACTAGGGTCTCTACTAAATAGATATATAATGTTTGGGGGGGTTCTAAATTATTATCTAGCAAAAAAACACAGATTTTTTACATGTAGGAGAGAAATGTTAGAATTGGCCTTGGTGGGAACTGGTTAAAGGAGGGAGAGAGTGAAAGAGAGAGAAAGCGAGTAGGGAAGTGTGAACTGGTGGACTGGTGTACTATCTAAATGCAAGCCTACAACAAATAATGAAAACAAAAATATTTTACTGTGTTTTAAAAAAAGTTTTTATAATAAACACGGTTAACACACAAGGTGTAAATGATGGTAAAACTTATTTTGCCCCAAATCACTCACTTTTGTGCTGGACCTTTTAGGAATGCTTTATACATTTTTTTATTTACTCAGAATATTTGTGTATTATTGTTTATTTTTCTCATATGACATCACATTTTGATACGCTTTTAAAGTGTTATTTTGGCATTTTTCCTCAGTAAAAAAATGCAATGCGTTTCTTAACATTATCTGCCTTAAGGAAATTGTCGAGCTGTTGGAATGTTTTCATCGTACAAAATTATATTAACTTCTAATACAATCAGCAAGCGTAGAGAGCAGCGCACACTTCACGGCACTCTGTGCCTCAATTCAAACCATTTATCCCGGATTTATTTGTGAGCGCAGATTTATTCCTATGGCTTGGCACATACATGAACTGAAGCGACTAATTACATTTCTCTTTCACTGGCTGAAAAACCCCCACCAGTCCTGAGCATGAAGGAGTAACCCAAGAGGCAGAGAAGTTCATTTTAATAAACAGCACTGCCGGCACCGTGCCATGTGGCTCGTAGAGGAGCTGCACAAATCACTGCGAACAAGGCAGTTCTAGAATGGAAGGGGGATTGTTAGTGATTTGTTGCTCCATTTATACATAACTCCATTTACTGGCCTATTGTTCTTTTCTATTGCCAGGCAATAAAGCCACTCATTTTTAATGAACAACAACATCATATTCCGTAACTGTTCTTGAAATGTTACTATAAGAACACTTTCATTATTGTGTTTTAATGACTTTATGTTTGCATTATTAATTAGAATTGAATTAAAGAGATGCTTTGGTCAAATGGGAAAAAAAAGTGTTTCAGGAAATTGTTACTTTATCTGAAGGGGAACTCTAGACCAATATTTCTCAAGTATTTTTCACTTAAAATCCCTGGAGGTATCATTATGTCAGATTTTAGGTGCTGAAAGCGGTAAAATTATTTTGCATGGGAATTTGGCGTTTTATATTGTAGGTCTGTAATTCTTAGCAATAACACACTTAAATCTGTCCAAACAAGAGTCTAGTAGATATCCCGGGTATGATGAAGTTTGAAAACCAAAATCATAAATTATAATATAATACATAAATATAAATAATTAAAAAAAAAAATAATATAATAATAATAAAATAAATTTCCCCACGATTCACTATCGCTCAATTCTGCAAGTGATCTAATTTACTATCGCTGTTTTCTAGCTGGTCTAAAGCCACTTTTGACGTAAAGGGACACTTTTTGGTTGCTATGGACAATCTCAAGTTTCCAGGCAGAAAGAACAGTATATATAATAAAAAACTGCATGCAGGGCATTGCACAAAGCACTGGGGACAAAAGGGATGTGAAATGATTTCATACAGTACTGTAATCTGTAAGATTACAGTACTATATGTGTTATTATTTTTACATTTTTTGAATTTGCCGCCAGGCTCCTCCCCCGTGCGCCACGACGCTCGCAGGGAACAGAGCCTGGCACAGAGAGGCTTCGGGAGACGGACAGAGCCCACAGACACCGTGGGGGGACATCACAGGATCCTGGGGACGAGGTAAGTATACCGTACCAGGATCCTGCAATGCAATCCCGAGTGTGGCTCGGGGTTACCGCTAATGGTGCTGAAATTTAACTCTGAGCCACACTTGGGAATACCGTCAGGGAGGTTAAGGCACCTTTAAAACTCTGCACAATCTCAAGGCACCCCATTCTAAAATGTAAAAAAATAAGCAAATAGTTTTACAAAGGGATACACAAAAATAGGACACCCAACGATAAAAAGGTGGTTGCAAAACTGAAAAATCAAAAGTTAAATATGCAATTTACCTATTACAGTTAAGCAGCAGAAGCCATCTGTCCCCAGTCTTGCCAAGGAAGCATCATCCAGCACTTTAAAATTCTCTATGCGTTCCAGCAGTGTTAAAAAGTGACACATTACTTAAATATGTGTCACCACACCCCCACTCCTGTGACTGACAGATAATGTAGTCATCTCATGCACGAGCATGAGAAAAGAGGGGCTTGAGTACAGCATTTCCTCACATATTGCTCCCCCCTACCTCCCCCGGCTCAGGATTGGCTGCTCCTTGACTGAGTATTATTGGACAAGAAAAAGTCAGGTGGTGCCTCCTTGGATCTCTGATTGGTCAATACTCACAAGGGGGCGTAGTCAGCCACTGGGGGTGCGTGCTGTCCTGCTGTCAGCCTTGAGATTGCTGAGGGGAGTGTAGAGATGGGAGGAGAGTCCAGTGAGGTCACGGCTCTGCCTCCTGAGCTCCTGCATGCAGACACGCCCACTGATCGGCGATTTTCTGAGGGCTGAGACAAGCACAGGGGATCAAAAACTTCAGATATAAGTCCTGTGGTTTGCTTTTAAACTGTGGAAACATTAATATGCTGCATGTCTTTTATGTTGCTTGTACTTGAGTTTTACAACCACTTTAATGATGATTTATTCTTAAAAAGCAAATATTCCTTTGCACACTGATACTGACTAGTATTCCAGCGTTTCTCTTCTCCCTCAGTTTTTCTCCCTCACTCAGCTAATGTGACCCCAGCACTGAAGGATAAAGGCAGGAATGGGGCAAACAAGAATGCAGGCGCCCAACAACCGCTTCATCAATCACATCATCAGTTGTTAGGATTCCAGTGGCTGGCCTGCATGGTGTTCAAGGTTTTAATGCTGCACAACCTGTAGCTTTATTTATCAAAAAGTCAGGCTTTATCCACTTGCGGGCTTGTTGACAATTTTTGGCCAATTTGTGGCAAAGTTTAGGCTTTTACCATGCCACCCTTGAGGAACCCAAAAGACACCCCAGGGTGCCATGGTGCCCTAGTTAAAAACTGCCGCTATACGCCACTTTTTTTTTTCTTTTTAGTTTTTCTCAGTTCTTAGTTTTGGGTGAAACAAGGCAGGCTCTAATCTCTCACAGGGAGTAGATTTACTAAAACCTGGAGAGTGCAAAATCTGGTGGAACTGTGCATGGTAGCCAATCAGCTTCTAACTTGAGCTTGTTCAATTACGCTTTGACCAAAAAAAGCTGGAAGCTGATTAGTTTCTATGCAGAGATGCACCAGATTTTACACACTCCAGTTTTAGTAAATCAACCCCACAATCCTTAAATCTATTATTGACTCCAGCCAGGGAGTTATACTTCTACCAGACAGGGTGTGCTTCCTTGTTCCTCAACTGGCTCGTTAATAGGCTCTAACATAACTCTATGGGTTGATGTTCTGTACATGGAGGTTCAGCCCACAGCATGATCCTGGCTGTCAGGTTCATGCATGGGGGAGGAGAGATCTCTGCGAAGCAGTTAACACCTAGCAGGGTACCAAACTTTCCAGCATTTTAGAACTGTATAAAAAAAAGACTTTTGGATGGAGTTCTTTTCAGGATGCTAGGATTTTGTGACATCTCTGCAGTTCTCTCCGTCTTGGCCCCTTCTGACAATATCTCAAATAGGTTTTACTCTCTTGCAGGTGAAATTCTGCAATTATTTGTTAGTTATACATTATGGAGTAACCTCAGGGATAGTGTGGCACCATCATAGGAAATTTTTTGTGCAGGTAATCTGTCAGGTCATATTTGGTGTATTCACTAAGTTAGGGCCATTTTACTATGGCCAATGATGCAATGCACAAGTTTTCGTGTGTTAAGGAGCATTGTGTTACTAAGGCCTTTCAAAATGAATGGGTTGACAGCACACATAAAGTATGCAAAAAATAGGTCCTGAACACATTTTTTTCAGAGACGGAAAAGGCAAATCATAGATCTTATGAATTTGTTAATTACAGTACACTTTAGATGTGCATTAGTGTGCAATTAACTTTACACTGCAATACACATCTACAGTGTGTTGCTGAACATTGTGGTATCTTGCATTATAACACGTTATGGTTTGAACAATCGCTAAGGTTCCTTTTAATAACGACTTACAGAGTTATGAGTAAACAACTTTGCTCAGGACAGGCATGCAAATTGGCTGAAATCACGTAATGCACATTAACGTACATCTGTCACTAAGCTGGGCCTTTCAAACTGAGCCAATGATAAAAAAATGCATAGGCATAGATTGCTTTAATTTACAACCATATGTTAAAGTGGACCTGCATTCCACTGGATGAAATGTAGTCAAGCATTGTGTGTCATAAATAATTCCCTTGTTTTCATAAAACACTTATTTTCTTTTTCTTTTTTTTTTAGTTCTTAGTGCTGCTGATCTACTCTAGCCTCTTTCAGCCACCTCCTTTTTACAGCCACTCGCTCCAGCTTGGGCTGTACCGAATCATTTTGAATAAGCTTCCTGATAGTGACAATACATGACCATGTCTTCACAACAGGGTTGACACAATTAATGTAATCACCACCAGGGACCTGATCTGAAAGGGTGATAATGCAGTACTGCAATTGGGAGACAGTTTAGGCCATAAAAAGAAGGGCCTGAACAAAGACCTTCAAGCAGATGGTCAGTATATATATATATATATATATATATATATATATATATATATATATATATTGCTGTATATACAATGTACACTCAATAAAGACGGAGACTGGGAGCAAAATGCAGCAATAGAATATCCAAATATAACACAGTGAATTGAAACCATAGGAGTGACAGTTTTTGGCATCTCTGCAATTCCTCATTTTCAAATGTTCACATTTAAACTTGAGGAAGTGCAACTTTCCTTGAAAATTGAATGGTCTATTTACCTTTAGTAAATCAACCCCTGTAGCTTACTCTCCCAAGAGTCCAAAATTTGGAGGATAAAATTAAGAATCCATATATTGGAGCGATTGTTTGAGATCGATTGGAACAATCAGTACAGTTCTCAGTAACTTGGTTCGGTGGTGCCTGTGAGATATTGAGTATAACGATAGTTACAAATGTATACTAATTTGCTCAGGTCTACTGTTGTGCCCCGAGGGTTACCGCAATTGTGTGTGCCTCCGTAATAGTATACACTACAATAGAAAAGTGACAGTGAGCTGGTGTATGGTTAATATCCTAGTGTTCACAGAGTATAAATGAATGGTGCTGCGTTATGTGGCCACACCCTCTGACGAAGTGATGATGAAACGCGTCAGCCCGTGACCATGTGGTTACCTAGACTGTCTGTCAGCTGTCTTCTCAACCCGGGTACACCGCGCTCTGTGAAATTCTGAGGAGCGGTGAGAGAGGTACAAGTGACTTATAGACAGGATTGTGACTTTGATTACGCTTTTTTTAAATCTATATATATTGAAAGTGTGCATTTATAAAGGGGGTTGTTTACAATAAATTTTTATGACGGAATTACGCTATGTGCATGCATCTGTTTTTATTGTGAGAAACATCCAGATTGACTGAAGCAATCCCAGATGTAAAGACACTGATCATTACAGGCGCAAGTTCTGGATTTATCTGGTGAGTTTGTGACCATAGGGGAGATCCATGTATGGCAAGCTTTAGTAGCTGGGCTTCTGCATTGTATGGTAATGAGAACTGGGAACTAGTCATGGAAAGTATGGTAGAGATTTTATATTCAAACTGAGCACCCAGGATTCACAAACTTTTCTCGGTGTCTGCTATTAGGTCCTTTAAATTTTCCAGCATTAGGTTGATTTTGTGGACATCTTGTAGTTGTAAAATACTTGTGGTTAATATAATACAGTTTTCCAATGTGTTACTTGATTTAATATTTTACAAGATAATAAGGACAAAATAGTAATAAAATTTGGTTATGTGCACGTTTTTTTATTTTAATTTTTTCGATCTGCATCAGATTCCAAAAAAATTCAACTGTAGATGGGTTGAAGAATGAAATCATCAGCTGAAAGTAAGATGAGAGCTGTTGCTTTTAATGAGAGTTCAAATCGCGATCTGTAACTCGGGTTTAACCCTTTGTTGAGAATGATTTAACTTGATGATCTCATTTTTGAAGAGTCTTAGATTTTGAGATGGATTTTGAAAATGAAATTTAATTTAATTGTTTTCTTAATCCTGACAGTGAATGTAATAACACTGAATGAATTCTGGATGTGTAAAGCAATATGTAAAGTTAAAACAAAAGTAGAAATGTAAAAAATACAAATCTGAACTGTTATCCATTCATTTTCTATATTTTCTATATTTAAATGTTTTCAGTGTACATCAGTTTACAATGGAGAATTCAAACTATTTTTTTTTTCTTCTATAAAAAAGAAGTCTAATGTAATACAGTATCCCTATTTTTATTAATTGCTCTGCTTGCAGTGTGTAGTAGGAAAGGGATACCTAATAAAGCCCTGTAATAAAATGTTATATTATTGTAATTTCAGAAATAAAAAACTTAGAAATAAGTGGACACTCAGCCAAAAATATACTGCTTTGTGTTTCTGAGTTGACAGCTTGCCATTGGCTAAATATATCCTTATGGGAAAAATATCTTCTTGGTCATAACCAGCAATACCGGCTTAAGATTTGAAATGTGTTGCTATTATTGGCCATTATCACAAAGTCAAAACTGTGCTTACTGCATAACCATAAGTCCGTAAAAACTTTTGTTTGGAGCTGTGCTTTTTTTTATTGGTCCTATTGAAGTCTTCATGTTAAAGGGATTTTTGGATCAATGACTTTTATTTAAAGTGAATTGCACACTTTATATTTGGTCAGCAACTTTTGTTTTGTTAACATGATAGAGCCTCCTTAAAGGTTAAAGTGATTGTAAGGGTTCATTTTTTTTTTTAAATAACAAACATATCATACTTACCTTTACTGTGCAGCTCGTTTTGCACAGAATGGCAATGAACACCGTCTTCTGGGGTCCCCCGGAGGCTCTTGCGGCTCCTCCCCACATCAGATAATTCCCTAGGAGAAGCGATCTCCCGGGGGGGGGATTACCTTGCCATAGCCGTCCATAGTTGCCGAATGCAGGACTCGGCCCAGCCCCCGATGCCCGCGTCATTGAATTTGATTGACAGCAGCGGGAACCAATGGCTGCACTGCTATCAATCTATCCAATCAAATTCCGAGAACCCCAGCCAGAGAGACAGCGTGTCCCCGTGGGTCAAGTTCCAAGGCTCAGGTAAGTAAAACGGGGGAGGCTGGAGGGGCCCGGTCACTGCCAGGTGTTTTTTCACCTTAATGAATAGGATGCATTAAGGTGAAAAAAACATGTAGGTTTACAACCTCTTTAAAGAGTAAGATGAAGGAGAGTGAGGGTGAGCTACTTTAAAATGGTGTTAAAGCTTAATTTTTTTTGTTTTTTTTTTTAATAACAAAATATGATACTTACCTGCTCTGTGTAATGGTTTTGCACAGAGAAGCTCCGATCCTCTTCATTTCAGGTCCCCCGCCGGCACTCCTGGCCCCTCCCCCTCGAGCAGTGCCCCCAGAGAAAGCCGCTGCATGCTCGCCCCTGAGCTGCTGCTCTATGTGTCCATAAGTCACATAGAGCCGCAGCTCAGCCCGGGCCCCCCCACTCTCTCCTCATTGGCTCACTGGCTGTGATTGACAGTAGTGGGAGCCAATGGGCTCCCACTGCTGTCTCAGCCAATGAGGAGGGAAAGTCTATCATGAACATTGCTGGAACAGAGGAAGCACAGGTAAGGATTGGGCTGCACATAGAAGGTTTTTAACCTGTAAAAAACAAAACTTTCAGCCTTTAGAACCACTTTAAAGCAGAACAGTAGGTAACTAAAGGAGCTTTATTGCATACTTACAGTGGTCTAAATTGGCCATACACTATACTGCCAAAAGTTTTTGGACGCCTGCCTTTACACGCACATGAACTTTAATGGCATCCCAGTCTTAGTCCGTAGGGACCCTTTGCAGCTATAACAGCTTCATCTCTTCTGGGAAGGCTGTCCACAAGGTTTAGGAGTGTGTCTATGGGAATGTTTGACCATTCTTCCAGAAGCGCATTAGTGAGGTCAGGCACCGATGTTGGACGAGAAGGCCTGGCTAACAGTCCCTGCTCTTATTCATCCCAAAGGTGTTCTATAAGGTTGAGGTCAGAATTCTGTGCAGGCCAGTCAAGTTCTTCCACCCCAAACTCCCTCATCCACACTATATTGCCAATTGGACCAGCCCTCCAAATGTGGTGTTGTCTTTCAGGGGCTGGGCTTGGCCCCTTAGTTCCAGTGAAGGGAACTCTTAAGGCGTCAGCATACCAAGACATTTTGGACAATTTAATGCTCCCAACTTTGTGGGAACAGTTTGGGGATGGCCCATTCCTGTTCCAACATGACTGCGCACCAGTGCACAAAGCAAGGTCCATAAAGACATGGATGAGGGAGTTTGGGGTGAAGGATCTTGACTTGCCTGCACAGAGTCCTGACCTCAACCCGATAGAATACCTTTGGGATGAATTAGCGCAGAGACTGCGAGCCAGGCCTTCTCGTCCAAGATCAGTGCCTGACCTCACAATTGCGATTCTGGAAGAATGGTCAAACATTCCCATAGACACACTCCTAAACCTTGTGGACAGCCTTCCCAGAAGATTTGAAGCTGTTATAGCTGCAAAGGGTGGGCCAACTCAATATTGAACCCTACAGACAGGAAGTTAAGGGAAATCTCCCCAATGGGACACAAATGGAAAAAATAAACATTGCAGGTGTTGTAACCCTGCCTTACTGTAGGAAGTCCCTGAGTTATGAACACAATAGGGATTTCACGGTTTTTCTTACGTGGACTTTGTGTGTAAGTCGGAACAGTGCATTTTTAGGTGTAACTTCAGCCTGTGCAGGGATGTGGGATGTTCCGGATGCTTCTGGGCATGCAGTTATGTTATCTGGTTCTCTTCATGTAGTCCTGCAGTGTGGAATGTGTCTGGAGCTGCAAGATAGCTTCTGGGAGGTATCCAGGACCAGCGTGGAGCACAAGCGTTGAGGTCCGTTCTTAGAAGTTTAGATGTAGGAGTAGTTCGTAACTCGGGGACTGCCTGCATAGCCAAAAAATGCTTTTAATTCCACTTTAAAGTGGACCTAAAGTCCAAAAAAATTATAATCCCAGAGGTGTATGTACAACATTTTCCCTTCTCTGTCCAGGCAGAGGAACCTTATACATCTAAACTTGTGAACAGGAAACACTTGGGATATTTATCTTTCTAATGTAAATTCTTTTTGCACAATCTATTTAATTTTGGCTATGCTGTGTGCCCACCCAAAAGACAATGCATTGTATACTTTTCAGGTCTTAATGTGCTTAACCTTTTTTTTAGGTATTAAACCTTATCTGCATGATAGAATCATGGGTCGTTGCTGTTATGAAATTCAAAATTTGAACACTATTTAGCTGCTAATGCCATAAATATTTTGTAAGCCGCAAAAGAACATGGGAAATTTGCTGATGTTTTTTGTCTCTGGGTCCCTTGTTGCTCATTTTAGCTATATTAATATACTACATTTGGCATCCAAAAAGATATTTTGTCCTGCCTTGTACAACCTGTGGGAAAGTTATAATTACGGTAGTCTATTAATTTTATCTTTATACATTTTTATTAAATCATGTGTATTACAGATTGCTACTAGCATCTATAGATTAGCAGTTGCCCAACTCTGCTTCTGATTCTGAAATACGTTAAGATAGTTTGATATATTGCAAGAACAATTACAGCCAAAACAGATTCATTTGTACCCGGGCACAGAATGACAAGGAACTCTTTTATATAAAATGGTATTTAGCTTTGTAGCCCTATTGTTATTATCTGCCAAGTTGTCATCAATTGCTTCACATTTCTGAAACGAGATGGGAAGATGCTTTTGGAATCAAAAGGACAGCTTCATAAAGCAGATAGAAGAATGACTGTGAAATTTCAACCTTTGCCGAAGGATTATGGAAGAAATATGATTTTCAAGAAAAGTAATTCACAAGCGTAGCACATACCGTAGGTCTAATTTATAGTTGTGGTTGGAGGGCAGTAAAAACAAGCAGTTGAGCTTTTTACTGTTTCCCAACTGCCCCCTCCCTAAGCTTTCAATGCAGCTGTAAAGGGGTACACACATAGAGTGACCAGGGTGCTTTGCATCATGACACAGCAAAAATGACCCCCCCTGATATGAATGGGGCTCTGATGTAACCGCCCCGCTTCCACAATGTACGGTGATGTCGGCTTTTCTGGGTAAAAACAGGTGGTGAGCAGGCGATATAACATCTCCTCACCACCTGTCCAAAGCGATTTACTGCAGATTGCTCTTCAGAGGGCTACCACAAGTGTAAATGAGCTCTTATACCTTATTCTTACCTCTCACAGCACTCAAAATAATACTATGACAATGCCTTCATGTGCTTTTTCTTGCCAAGGACAGCAATATCTTTTAGCACAAATATTCTAGGATAACACAATCAAGTAAATCCTGGTGCCTGTGCGGTTCTTGGCTGTGTTCACAAATGTCTGACCCACATGAGCCCCTTCTGCAGCCTTTCACTTTGTGATACAGAAGTTACCATGTTGGAGCCAGATTACTGTGGGAGAGGAGACCAAGAAAATGCTTCATCCTGCCTGCAACAGACTGATGATGTCATCTCAGCTCCGGCAAAGTCACTGAAGAGCTCAAGGGCTGCTTTTTAATGATAAAATGTATTTATTTCAGGTACTTATATAGCGCAGTCAATTTACGCAGCGCTTTACATATGCATTGTGCAATCACATCAGTCCCTACCCTCAAGGAGCTTACACTCTAAGGTTCTCAATCACATTCATGCATACTAGGGACAATTTAGACAGGATCCAATTAACCTACCAGCATGTCTTTGGAGTGTGGGAGGAAACCGGAGTACCCGGAGGAAACCCACAAAGGCACAGGGAGAACATGCAAACTCCAGGCAGGTAGTGTGGTGGTTGGGGTTTGAACCAGCAAACCTTCCTACTGCTAGGCGAAAGTGCTATCCACTACACCACAGTGTCACCCATAAAAGATTGATCTTCTTCGAAAGAAGCTTCTTTGAAGCTGAAGCCTGAATAGGTTCTGCAAAAAATGCACCGCGGCTCTGGGTCATACACAAGTCCAACCAGTACTTTATCTTGCAGCACCAGAACCAATAGGAGGACTCTACTCCATCTGTTAAATGCCAACGTTGCTGAGAAATCGCTAGGACAGAATAGGAAGCAGAAGTGCCGGTACCCAGTAAAGGCAAGGTTTGGCACAAAAAAAGACCTACTGGTTTGTATGTTTGTGCCTCCATATTCTCAGTTTAAAGATGCTAAGGGGGTAGCTATAGATATAGGACAGCGATGGCAAACCTTGGCACCTCAAATGCTTTGGAACTACATTTCCCATGATGCTCAACTACACTGCACAATGCATTAGCATTATGGGAAATGTAGTTCCAAAACATCTGGGGTGCCAAGGTTCGTCATCACTGATATAGGATATTCCCTATGAAGATGTTTACAATTTTCTTGATAGGGAAAGAAAGGTTACAAAAGAGTGTCAAAAATCCAACTGATTCAAGGAGCTGGAGTCATGTGGCCGACCATCTTAACCATGTGCAGTACCTTTAATTAATCATTTATCCACACTCAATAACAAGGGCAGATGCACAAAAGGATGGGACACCCTCTTGAGTTCATATTAAGAAAATCTCTCTATTCACTTAGTTTGGTCCTTTATACTCCTTCTGTGGTTTACCATATACTGCCCTGGGTTCACGTTAAAGCACACATACATGGATTATCTCTTTAAAGCAGGGATCTTCAAACTACGGCCCTCCAGCTGTTGCGGAACTACACATCCCATGAGGCATTGTAAAACTCTGACATTCACAGACATGACTAGGCATGATGGGAATTGTAGTTTCTGAACAACTGGAGGGCCATACCCTGTTTCCCCGAAAATAAGACCTAGCGTGATTGTTGGTGATGGCTGCAATATATCCCAAATTATCCCTAGTTAAAGTCCTTGCAGGTCTTAATTTCAGGGTAGGGCTTATTTTCGGGGAAACAGGGTAGGGCTTTTTTGGGGGGTAGGGCTTATATTGCAGCCATAACTGACACTCATGCTAGGTCTTATTTTTGGGGAAACAGGGTAGTATGAAGGCCCCTGCTTTAAACCATCTGTCTTTTTTGTATGGTGTTTTCTCGTAATGGGTTAAGAAGTACATAACCTGGAAATTATATGGAAGTTGGTTGGTGTTTGCTTCTGGTAGTTCTTCCTGCTGAAGCCAATCATGGCGAAACATGTTGAGGACACTACTTGAAGCCACTAATGGAATAGAGTTAGACTGAACCAACCTTTATATCTTTTGGGGACTTGGTTATCCCTGTGCTTTTAATGTTTTTCTGTTTATTGTTTCAATAAAATGTTTATAGTTTTAAAAAATATATAGTGTTTTCTGAATGGGCACCTTTAAAACCCCGCTTCTTTTTATATACATTTATGCTATTTTAGGATGGATTTCCTCCTACCCAATCTCTTTAACTAGGTTTGTAAATGATATCAATCTTACAGATTAAATCTGTAAAAAGAATTCTCTGTTTGTAGTCAGCGTAATAGTTGCAGCTCATGACCAATCATGTGTTGACGTTTCCATTCTTTACAGAACCATAGTTCTTTATTAATTCTTTTCTTTAATCACTGTGACAACAGAGACACTTTTCTTTTATAAGTTGCACTTGGCTAGGCCAAGTAAAGTCCCAATAGCCAGAAATGTTATAGAGGTACAATGTTCCAGTCCAACGTATGACAAGGTAGGAATCACTTTAGCAGGGGAAGAGGTTAATGTGCATTCAAAATTCTAATCAATGACATAGAGCTTAAGTTGCCAAAATAATGTTTTGTTAGGATTTATTTTTCTTGAATTAATATTACTCTCCACATTTTATGTACCAAACAACACTTAGTTTTGGCACAGGCTTTTATGTGTAAAGCTGCCAAGTACAAACCATTTACATTTATATAGAAATCATATTTTGCTTTACTAGATACACTTTGCAAACAATGGCTACAGTGTGTGTAGTAGATCTCCGAAATGGATAGCTGTACAATTCTTTACTGTTTTATTTCTGTATGTCATACTTTTTTTATACTAAGAGCACTGTATTTTCAAGATGACATTTGGGGACACCCTACTGATCTCTCCCACTTTAAATGCTCCTATTTGTAGCCACAGTCATAAAATCTTAAAAAATTAAAACATGGCTGAGCAGTGCCTAGGAAAGCCAGCCTGAAAGACGATTGGTGCACATGCGTGGTTGGCTCCAACAATGTCATATTAGGGTGCCATCTGCAGTTCTTACTGGTGCCATCCCTAACATGCCTACCTGGCAATAAAAAATAGAAGAGGACTTAGGGGCACTGCTAGGATTTTGAAAGACCTGGGACACCCTCGGGCATTCTGAGGAGAGGAATGATGTGGCATGCATACTGCTCTATGGCCAATGGTTGATGTGTCCAAATTGTGCTAATGGTGGGATGGACATTACAGGGTTTGATTAATAAAGACCTGAGCCTATTCTGTTCTAGGTCAAGAGTGTGTGATGCACAGAGAACTAAGGTGAGGTGTGTACAATGCAAGTGCAGAAGTCAAGCGTAATAAATGCACAGGTTGCCTAACAAGCAAAAATGACTCTCTTATCCTAATACAATCCCCCCACCCCTCTGACAAAACCACCTCCAGCATAATACATTTCCTCCTTCCTCAATTCCTGAATTGTATTTAACAGACTTTGGCATTGCAGGGTATCTGCTATTCTGCTAATGTGCACCCTGGGTCTTGGCACCACATCCCACATTTCTTTTCTTTAATATGTGAATAAAGGGACATCTTCCAAAACGACTCCTTGGCCCTATGCTACTAGTGTGAGAGGTGGCAGTTGTATAGGAGCACAGGGACAAAAGCCAGCAGCTACATAATTCACCTAGAAGAAAAAATACTTGGACAGTTGCCATGTTGGGACCAGAGCTGCCATTTGAAATCAAGGAGCCTCATACAACCTACCTGAAAAAGTCCCAAACGCATGTTTGTTAATGGTCTCACTTAAAAAGATTTTTGGATGAGATGCCAAGGAGGCCTGGTGGGATTTTTTCTTCATGGTGTCTTTGGAACCTACTTTGAACTTTCTCAGCAAAGAAACAGAGGTATCATCCCCACACCCCCATACACACCAACTGATAATATTTCCCTTGCATTGCAAATACATATATGTCAGATATCTGTCTCTGCTTTTATTTTTCAATCCAGTACAGATATGTGAACTTATTTAGTGCATACAGAAGTGGTAGTTAGGAAGGCATGAAAGCATGGTGGTTAATTTGGGGCATTATTGGCAGCAATATGGCACTGTGAATGGCAGAGAGGCTTGCAATTGCTAAAGAGTGTACCTGCAGTTCTCCTTTGTTTTTGCTGTTTTCTTGTTGGCATGCTGCCAGTTTGTATGTCTTCTCTGTCTCTCTTCATCTTGGCAGGAGGGCATAGAGATTTTCTGGGGCCCCTACAGACCATCTGTCCTCATCTACTTTTATGCACTCTCAGCAGACTTCAGCCACTTCCTGTCTACATGTACTTCTTCAAGCATGAGTTGCATATACAATAATTGCTATGGACTGGCTTCCTGATAGTGACATTGGTAAATCATGTCCACACAATGAGGTTGATTTACTAAAGGCAAATAGGCTGTTACCTTTGCAAGGGAAGTTGGACTTTGCTAGAGAATTTTCCCAAAGAGTTTAGTGAATGTGGTGAAATTTAATTTGCAAAGAATACCCAATTTTCTGACCAAAAGAGAGTTTGTCGTAATTAGCCTCAATTTCGTAAGATACGAATTGTTGGTATTTTAGTTTGAATTTGGCACATTTATTGTGCCACATTGTAAAAGTGGCACATTTTTACAACTACCTCAGTTTGACACACAAGTCACTCTCAGAAGTAAAAGTGTCACAGATTTTTTATGACTTTGGTGTAACACATTAACAAGATGGATTAACACCAGAAAAAAGGAACAGCAGCTTTGTAGAGTTCCTACCAGTGTTCTTAAATGCACACGATTGGGTGATGGAATTCAACAGAGATTCATCCTATTAACTCATCTAAAGCCTGGTACACACGGGCTGGGCTGAATGACAAAAAACTGAGGAGCTCGCAAGGAGGTCCTGTACTAATGGTAGTATTTGATCGCCTTTGCGATTCATTTTTTTACGCTATAGAAAAAAAAAAAAGACAATTTTGAAAAAAAAAATATATTTTGTACTTTCTGCTATAATACATATCCAAAGAAAGAAAATATAAAAAAACAAATGTATTCATCAGTTTAGGCCAATATGTATTCTGCTACATATTTTTGGTAAAAAAAATTGCAATAAGTGTATATTGATTGGTTTGCGCAAAAGTTATGGCGTCTACAAAGTAGGGGAAAGATTTAGGAACTTTTTATTTTTTATTATTGTTTTTACTAGTAATGGCGGTGATCTGCGATTTTAAGCGGAATTGCGACATTGCGGCGGACAAATCTGACCCTAAGTGACACTTTTTGGTGACCAGTGACACCAATACAGTGATCAGTGCTAAAAAAAATGTCCTGATCGCTGTATAAATGGCACTGGCAGGGAAGGAGTTAACACTAGTGGTGATAAAAGGGTTAAGTGTTCCCTAGGGAGGTGCTTTCTAACTGTCAGGAGGATGGGCTCACTGGGAGTAGAGAGAAGAACAGATGATCTCTCTCTCTCCTCCCCTGTCAGAACGGGGATCTGCCTTGTTTATAAAGGCAGATATACGTTCTGCCTCTCTTTCCCACGATAGTGCCTGGCTGATGGACATCGAGTCTGCTGGACCCACAGGCGAGCTCCCGTGATGCACGGCGGGTGTGCGTGTGTACCTCCAGAGGTAGGTGCCTGCCCGCAAAAGCTATTGCACAGACCGACATACCAGTACGCCGATTCGCACAGGCGAGCCAGCTTGCCGCAGTATAACTGCGGCGGCTGGTCGGCAACTGGTTAAGGGAGAAGTACAGTACACACAAAGCTCGTTTGGCTGTACTTCTCCTGGGGGTCACAGGAGTGAAGCACGTTCTGCACTCCTGTGACCCATTTTCAGTAGACAGCGGGATGAAGCCGCTGTCGGCTGACGTCACAGAGCCAATCCAAGCTCGGGAAAGATCACGACCATATGGTCAGGATCTGCCCACATGCCTGGGCTGGCTCAGCCTCTTAGTGAGCCGCTGAAAGCCCCCTCCACAGCCCAGTGTTCCAGTGAGCGCGGTGGGTAAGAGCAGAGAGCCAGTGACTGACAGTCACCAGCTCTCTGCTCAGGGAGCTCTAAGAACTGAGCGATTGGCGATTGTTTGATTACTCGGTTCTCAGTGTTAGTGCCGGCAGGGGACAGATTCAGAATCGGACCAATGCTACCTTCACCTAAGTAACTATGATTCCAATAAAAAAAAATACCATACTTCCCTTTTTTAACTGAGTTGTCCCAAGGATTTGGGATAGTTAAAAACATAAAAAAAGATGAAAGCAGAGAGTCAAGCAACTAAGAAGAGGTAGAGAGGAAACATTTTCCAAATATTATAAGCCTGTAAAGAAAATGATTTCACAGACTGTTTAAAAATTCCCTTCCTATATGAAATGTAATACTCAGCATTTTCAGAGTAAGAAAATCAGAAAATTGATTTAAAAAAAACTGAGTTTGCTTTACTCACCTACAGGGACATAGATATGTCAACTCTATAGGTATCCAGTTCTGTTTTATCTGGAAATATTTATTTTGCCCATAAGAGGAAAGCCAAATGAATCCTTTTCAGAATAAGTAGATCAATGGAGAAATGTTGTGAGTGCAAAAAGAGAACACAAATAACATACAATAAATTCAATGTTAGGAGGTACAGCATGTCAGCACAGTGATAAGTAGTAAAGTCATCCTTCCTCCTTGTCATTTTGTCTCATGATGTATATTGATTGTATACAATGTCTCCATGTCCCACTAATGAAAAAGAACAGAGCCATTGATTTTCTACAAAGGAAGCACTGGGTGTATTCCCTTCATTTGATTGCGGCGTTGTGTCCTGACTGCCTACTGCTACCGATACGACAACATTATCGATTTCTCCATTTGTTTCAGATATGCACTGTTAGTGGTTATGTTAGAGGTAAAATACTTCCATAAGCAATATCATTATTTTTATGGGTTGTATCTGTGAAAAGCTTTAAAGATTTGTCGGTATATTCAGGATATTACATTTGAAAAAACATGAAAAAATGCACTTATAATCCTGACTGATATCAGCAGGTAGAGGATATTAGTTCTATACTTCAAGGGCAGCAGTTTAACCCTTTACTCTAATAAAGAGGGAATGTATTATAACAGAGGGTGTTAAACATTTGCCAACCGCTGCACGCCGATATATGTCGGCACAATGGCAGTGGTGGGCAAATGGGCGTACCTGTACGTCCCCTGTAATTGGCGGGGCTAGCAGGCACACCCGCCCGCCGCGTACAGCGTGACCGTGCCTGCGGGACCACTCACACACTTAACCCCTTGATCGCCCCCCTAGTGGTCAACCCCTTCCCTGCCAGTGTCATTTACACAGTAATCAGTGCATTTTATAGCACTGACCGCTGTATAAATGACAATGGTCCCAAAATAGTGTTTAAAGTGTCCGTTGTGTCCGCCATAATGTCGCAGTCGCGATAAAAATCCAGATCGCCGCCATTACTAATAAAAAAATTACCGGTAATAATAAAAATGCCATAAAACTATCCCCTATTTTGTAGACACTATAACTTTTGCGCAAACCAATCAATATACGCTTATTGCGATTTTTTTTACCAAAAATATGTAGAAGAATACATATATTTTTTTTTATATATTTTTGGGGATATTTATTTAGCAAAAAAGCAAAAAAGATTGCGTTTTTTTCAAAATTGTCACTCTTTTTTTGTTTATAGCGCAAAAAATAGAAACCGCAGAGGTGATCAAATACCACCAAAAGAAATCTCTATTTGTGGGGAAAAAAGGACGTCAATTTTGTTTGGGTGCCACGTCGCACGACCGCGCAATTGTCGGTTAAAGCGACGCAGTGCTAAATTGCAAAAAGTGCTCTGGTCAGGAAGGGGATAAAATCTTCTGGAACTGAAGTGGTTAAAGTTTGTAAGGCTTCTCATGTCCAAGCATTTGGACAAGTTCTACCGGGAAACTTTCAACATCTAGTTGTGTGTTTGGAATTCTCACTGTCACTTTTCTCATTCATTTTGATTCATCCCTAAAATATTATTTATTACTGTAGTTTTATTCATTCGATTTTTTTATTTTTCTTATTAATATTTAATATATATGATGCTTACGATTTACGCTTTTCTGTTTTGATGCAGCCAAACTCTTGCATTTTGCTGCACAAAAATGCATGTCAAGTAGAAATCCCATTCTTTCTTATGTGTCTGGATCACATATAAGCACCAAGGTTTTGTATGAAAGATAAAGGGAAACTCTATGGGAGGGATTTACTAAAACTGGAGTACACAGAATCTGGTGCAGCTGGGCATAGTAACCAATCAGCTTCTAACTTCAGATTGTTCAATTAAGCTTTGACCATGAAACCAAAAAGCTGATTGGTTACTATGCACAGCTCTAGCAGATTTTGTGTGCACCAGCTTTAGTAAATCCCCCCCTATAGGTTCATTCAGGCCTACATGTTTTACCATGCACACCGCATGCATGCGGAAAATACGTTTTTTGTACAATTGCAAGAGGCTGAAAGCTGAATTTAGATGTATTTGCCTTAATAACTACACATTATTTTTGTTTGTACTGTAGTGTACTAATTACATAAGTGTAGCCCTACCCCCTAGAGTGCCACTGGATTTTGGGTTCCCCTATTCCTTCACAGCCAGGCAACATGCATTTTCCAACTCTCATTGTGAGACAGAAATCCTTCTATGGGCTTGTTTTTGTTGTCTTATTGGGGAAAACAACTTGGATAGGGAATAGGGATTATGGGAGGACAACTTTCCTTTCTATACACACCACAAAAATAACAACTTCTCAACTCTATTCCCTCTGGAACAGTAACAGTCTTTCTGGAATTGGCAATAGAAATTCCCCTTCTAGGAGCTAGTGTCCCCTGGGTGGAATTCTAGCAAAGTCCCAACTTGTAAGAGCTCTAAGGCCCCTCTCTTGAAAATACCAGGCCACCTGGCTGCTTGGTGAAATGTCCCAGGCGTGATAGATATTGAAAGCTTAATAGATATTGCATCGACAGATCTCTCCCTTCTAGGCCCTGGGGGTGTAGAGGTACTCACAATGTCTCCACAATATTTATGGGCTGATCCAGCCACCCTGCCAGGTCTTCTGCCTGGGGCTTAGTCAGACTCCTATAAATATGCAGATTTCAGCCTCTTGGCCTCCACCCATTAGCTTCTAGAAACTTCCAGTAGTTTCTAGAACATGGACCCCTTTCACACTGATTACTGCCCCGCGCTAGCGGTAAAGCGCTGCTCATTTTAGCGAAGGGTTTAACAAGGGGTTAAAAGTGCCTGAAAAGCATCGCTGCCGAAGCACTTTGCAGGTGCTTAGGCAGTGCTGCCCATTGATTTCAATGGCAGGGTCAGTTTAGGAGCGGTGTATACATCGCTCCCGCACCAACCAAAAGGCGCTGCTTGCAGGACTTTTTTTCCCATCCTGCAAGCACAACGCCCCAGTGTGCAAGCACTCGGGTTTCACGCTGGGGAGGCATGATAGGAGATTTTCAGGCACTTTACAGGCGCTTTTTTTTTAGCACTAAAACGTCTGAAAAGCGCCTCAGTGTAAAAGTAGTCTTAATAACCTTTAGCCCAGGTTCACACTTGTGCGATCTCAGACATTGCATGTGATTTGCACCCGCACCGCAGGTGCCGATCACATTAGATGTCTGTGCAGCACATAGCTGAAATTGCATTGGATTCGCTGCCAAAAAGGTGCAGGGACTTTTTTTTTCCCTGCACTGAAATCGGATCGCATGGGTGTTCTCACCCATGCGATCCGAATCCTGTGCGAGTTCACAGTTTGCACTGCGATCTGTGAAACTAATTGGGGGTGTCATTAACTTTGTATTGACACCCGCAGCGGTTCGCAGAGGCCAGTGTGAACTGCCTGTGGGAGAGATGCGATGCAGGAACCGGCGCTGGAATCTCTCCGGTTCCCACATCACATATGTGCGCATGCTGCATTTGCGAGAAGCATTTGGGGCCCCATTAACAATTAATGGTACCCACACGCTTCTCACAAGGGCAGTGCCTTTTGCGTGTGGTGTGAAAAGTGCATGGAAGACACGTTTCCCGCACCCCATACTTGTGTGCGGCTGCAGCATATGTATACTCTTGTACAACTACCTTTGTAGCTTAGGAGTCCTTGGGGGTGTTAAAAATGTGACTCAACCACATATTTTTACTGCTCCCCCAACTCCAAGTATAAACTAGGCAATAATGCTGAAATCTTTTTTTCCCCATGCAGTGGGGCTATGCCCCCACTGCCCGGGTCAACTGCTTGTTTTGTCTAAGGGTGAGCAGAAAGAATATACTCACCCGATTGTTCAATCTCCTGGACAACAAGGCTCCCCCACGGTCCAGAGGTGCACTGTTCCTGGGCTATGGAGCCTGCTCTGGATGTAATGACGTCAGGAACAGTCCAATACTCAAGATTGCTGGAGCGCAGGGGTGCCAGACCGGTCTTGTACTGGGAGGATCAGAGGATTAGGTAAGTGTATAGCCACTCTCATCTCCCCTAGAAGATGCAGTACAGGCACAGTGCCACTGCATGGGAAAAGAAAAATTACTTCTAAAATTACATTAACATGTTAACGCTTGTATGAGATTTTAGTTATTGGATTTACATAATAATTATACCGCCTTACTAGCTACAGGGCAGAATTTTATGGGTTTTCACCTGCAAGCTGGATGGGGAACACAGTGCCCAGACAGTAACACCTTCAGCTCTCCCTGTAGACCTACAAACATTTTGTCATGCCAAAAATGTCAGTTGTGCCAAATGTACCAGCTAGATCTGTGGCAGCTTGTTCTGATATCTTGGACTGAAAATATACCCTACACAAAAAATAAACATAGTATATCCAGATAGCCTTGCAGTAATGTATTAATGTATTTACTCACTAGCAGTTTACAATATATTTCCAAAAGGTTGGCGCTATTAAAAGAAATAGAATCACTTGTCCTTAAGTTGTTTATAGATTCGGTATCAATAAAAACACCCAATAATAAGTAAGCTATGTTGGCATCATAATGTTCTGTGCCCCACCCCACCAGGCTAAAGCCCTGGGAAGCCAAAAATACCTCTTGTGCCCATCCCTAAATTGTTCATAAACCAAGACTAATGTCATAGGTCCTTGGCCTTTTCATGATATAAATAACCGTATTATTTTAGTGGACAGAGAAATCAGAGCCTCCTTGGCGATAAACATTTCAGGTCAAAGAAGGAACGAGGCATCAAAATGTGTTTTCAGACCCCCTAGTTCCTTGTACAAGGTGGGCTTGGTAAAAGAACTGCTAAACTTATCTAATTAATAACTTCACCGGTGTTTTATCTGTTAATAATTTAGAGCAGAATTCCTCCCCGGAACACGCTGAGTGTTTGTTTTAAAAACATATGGGCCCTTTGCAGTACTGTTGTTTCAGAGTAAATGAGTCTGCCCATGTCACTTGTCTGTTTCTTTCTGGTCCTCAAGACCACCTGAAAAAATGGAATCCTTTGCGGGACGACAAATAAACATGTCTTTTGAAGGTTAACTGGACGCAGACAGATATCACATCCCATTCTGTTTATTTATTTATTTTTTTCTCCCTTCTTCTTTTTGTAGTTAATCTGCTGGATTCGAAAGCAATTCAAGGGGAGTTGGGCTGGATCTCCTACCCGTCACATGGGGTGAGTTTACCAGACTGTGAAATGGGAAAATGCTGTTTCAGAACAATATGCCATTTAACGACTGTTTCCTTTTCATGGTACGCTGCCGCTAAGCCTCTCCTGGATGGTTATGGAAACAAAAAAATGTTATTTTCAACAGAGAAAGGTGGTTTGTGTTTATTCCTAAAATACCTTGTAGATGTCATCTTATCTCACACATGCATGCACAGTGATACCTTGTGATGTTATATCAAATTATTCACCCTTCCTTTTACCATTTAAAGGGCAACCTAGTTTTTATTTTTGTATTATTACTTTTGCATTGTTAAGAATCCTGATAAGTGTTGTTTGCATATAGCCTGGAACCCTAACAAACCCCAGTGAAATCTCAGATAAACAAAAATAGTTTTCGTGAAAAATAGTCCTATCCCGAAATATTGATAGATCCTGTCTTTGGCCATTTCTCAGTGACCTCCTTCCTGACCAGAGCACTTTTTGCGATTCGGCACTACATTGATTTAACTGACAATTGCGCCGTCGTTCGACGTTGCACTCAAACGAAATTGACATCCTTTTTTTCCCATAAATAGAGCTTTCTTTTGGTGGTATTTGATCACCTCTGCGGTTTTTTTTTTTGCGCTATAAACAAAAAAAAGCGCCAATTTTGAAAAAATTTTTTTGCTTTTTGCTATAATAAATATCCCCCAAAAATATAAAAAACATTTTTTTCCTCAGTTTAGGCCGATACATATTCTACATATTTTTGGTAAAAAAAAATCGTAATAAGCGTATATTGATTGGTTTGCGCAAAAGTTATAGCATCTACAAAATAGGGGATAGTTTTATGGCATTTTGATTTTAATTTTTTTTTTAGTAGTAATGGCGGCAATCTGCGACTTTTATCGGGGCTGCGACATTATGGCGGATACATCGGACACTTTTGACACTATTTTGGGACCATTGTCAGCTATACAGCGATCAGTTCTCTAAAAATGCACTGATAACTGTGTAAATGACACTGGCAGTGAAGGGGTTAACCATTAGGGGGCGATGAAGGGGTTAAGTGTGTCCTAGGGAGTGATTCTAACTGTGGGGGGGGATGGGCTTTAAGTCACATGACAGTGATCACCTCTCCCGATGACAGGGAGCTGTGATCTCTGTCATGACACTAGCCAGAACGGGGAAAGTCCCCCGGGCACGGTCACGCTGTACGCGGCGGGCGCGCGCCTGCTATCCTCGGCTCTTAAAGGGGATGTACAGGTACACCGCTGCCATTGTGCCGACGTATATCAGTGTGCAGCGGTCGGCAAGTGGTTAAGGGTGAGCAGGTACAAATAAGAAAAAAATGCTCTTTTGGTGTGATATTATTATTATTAATACTATACAGGACTTATATTATTATTATTATTATTATACAGGATTTATATAGCACCAACAGTTTGCGCAGCACTTTACAACGTGAGGGTAGACAGTACACTTACAATACAATTCAATACAGGAGGGATCAGAGGGCCCTGCTCCTTAGAGATTACAATATAAAATGGAGGGTCAAGTGATACAAAAGGTAATAAGTGTGTGGGATGAGCTGATAAACACATAGAAGCATAGAAAAGTGACGGTGGAAAAAAAGACAAGGCTGCCCATTTTGTTTTTTGTCCGAGTTTAGATCTACAGTATGTTTGTCTCATGCATGTTTGAAATCACTTACTATTGACTCACTTACTACCTCTGCTGAAAGTCTATTCCAAGCATCAACTACCCTTTCACTAAAATAATACTTTCTAAGATTAATTTCGAACTTCCTTCTAGTTAGTTTGAGGTCACATCCCCGTGTTCTTGATCTTTGTTTTATATTGAAAATACAACCCCCGTGAACCTTATTCACCCCCTGGAAGTATTTAATGGTTTGAATCATATCCCCCCTTTTCTCCAGACTGTACAAACAGTGCATCCAGAAATGATTCACAGAGCTTCACGTTTTCCACATTTTGTTATGTTTACAGCCGTATTCCAAAATGAATTAAATTAATTATATTCTTTAAAATTCTACAAACAATACCCTATGATGACAACATGAAAGAAGCTTGTTTGAAATCTTTGCAAATTTATTAAAAATAAACAACAAAAGAAAATTACATGTATATACAGTAAGTATTTACAGCCGTTGCTCAATACTTTGTTGAAGCACCTTTGGCACAAATTACAGCTTCAAGTCTTTTTGGGTATGATGCTACAAGCTTGGCACACCTATTTTTGGGCAGTTTCTCCCATTCTTTTTTGCAGGAACTCTCAAGCTCCATCAGGTTCGATGGGGAGCGTCGGTGCACAGCCATTTTCAGATCTCTACAAAGATGTTCAATCGGGTTCAAGTCTGGGCTCTGGCTGGGCCACTCAAGGACATTCACAGAGTTGTCCTGTAGCCACTACTTTGTTATCTTGGCTGTGTGCTTAGGGTTGTTGTCCTGTTGGAAGATGAACCTTCACCCCACTCTGAAGTCCAGAGCGCTCTGGAGTAGGTTTTTATCAAGGATGTCTCTGTACACTGCTGCATTCATCTTTCCCTCGATCCTGACTAGTCTCCCAGTTCCTGCCACTGAGAAACATCCCCACAGCTTGATGCTGCCACCACCATGCTTCACTGTAGGGATGGTATTGGCCAGGTGATGAGCAGTGCCTGGTTTCCTTCAGACAAGACGCTTCCTATTCAGGCCAAAGAGTCAATCTTTGATTCATCAGACCAGAGAATTTTGTTTCTCATGGTCTGAGAGTCCTTGAGGTGCCTTTTGGGAAAACCCAGGTGGGCTGTCATGTGCCTTTTACTGAGGAGTGGCTTCCATCTGGCCACTCTACCATACAGGCCTGATTGGTGAAGTGCTGCAGAGATGGTTGTTCTTCTGGAAGGTTCTCCCCTCTCCACAGAGAAATGCTGGAGCTCTGTCAGAGTAACTATTGGGTTATTTGTCACCTCCCTGACTAAGGCCCTTCTCCCCTGATCGCTCATTTTGGCCGGGCAGCCCGTTTTAGGAAAAGTCCTGGTGGTTCCAAACTTCTTCCATGTATTGTTGATGGAGGCCACTGTGCTCATTGAGACCTTCAATGCTGCAGAATTTTTTCTGTACCCTTCCCCAGTTCTGCGCCTCGATACAATCCTGTCACGGAGGTCTACAGACAATTCCTTGGACTTCATGGCTTGGTTTGTGCTCTGACATGCACTGTTAACTGTGGGACCTTATATACAGGTGTGTGCCTTTCCAAATCATGTCCAATCAGCTGAATTTACCACAGTCGGACGCCTATAAAGTTGTAGAAACATCTCAAGGATAATCTGTGGAAACAGGATGCACCTGAACTCAATGTTGAGTGTTATGGCAAAGGCTGCGAATACGTTTTTTTCTAAAATAAATTTGCAAAGATTTCGAACAAACTTCTTTGATGTTGCCATTATGGGGTATTGTTTGTAGAATTTTGAGGAAAATAATGAACAAAATGTGGAAAAAGTGAAGCGCCCTGAATACTTTCCGGATGCACTGTATTAAGTTCCTGAAGTTGTTCTCGATATGTTTTATCCTCAAAACCTTTCACCATTTTTGTTACTCGTCTCTGGACTCATTCTATTTTATCAATATCTTTTTGTTTGTGAGGTCTCCAGGACTGGACACAGTATTTTAAATGAGGTCTAACCAAAGATCTATATACTGTAGGGGAATCAGTACCTCCTTCCCCATACTGATGATCCTTCTAGTGATGTATCCTAAAATTCTAATCACTTTTTCCACTGCCTTGTCACACTGTTTGCTCATTTTGCATCCATCATGCAAACATGATGGAAAAAATAAAAGTTAATTTGTTAGTTAGGGGCAAGATGGACTTCTCTAAAGAAATGGGGTTTCAGGGATAACCTAAAATTGGATAGAGTAGGAGAGCTCCAGAGAATGGAAGAGGCTTTGGAGAAATCCCGGAGGTGAGCATCGGAGGTGTTGACAAGGAAGCCAGAGTGCAGGAGGTCTTAGGAAAAGTAAAAAGGAACAGTTGGTATTTTAAAGCAAGGTTAGTGATGTAGCTGGGGGCAGAGTTGTGGGTTGTTGTTAGTATTTTGAATTTTATTTGTTGGGTGAGCAGAAGCAACTCTAGGATGAATGTTTGTTCTTTGAAATCTGTAGTGAGTTTCCCTGCTTAACAGCTATAAACCCACAATTTGTAAATTACCATTTCTCAGCATGGTTGGAGAGCATGTTCATTTATGTTCTATTGTGGAATTAAAAGCGCTCAGCTGTGCACACTCCAGGTTCCTAGACTGACTGACATTGTATCTATTAAAGCAGTGTGCCAAACAAAAGCCTTATATGTCCATAAAAGTGATGTAAAAATATTTTGGTAGTGACAGAGTTTTTTTTTAAAAAGTGGTACTAAAGGTAAAATCAAAAAATGACATGTATGATGCAATCTGTCACTCGCATTAACAAAGCCGTCTTTGTTTTTCTGCGGTCCCTCCGTAACTAGTTGTTTTGCCTGCTGATCTTCTGTTATTTTTCAGCTTACAATAAAAGACTAAACTGTTTCTAAAAGTAGGAGTAACAGGGTTGAGACAAACCATTTATCACTGACAGGGGTGTGTACAATAGTCAGCTTTTATTCAGTTATATAAAACCTTTACCCAAAAGATACAATAAAAAATGTTTCTGTAATTTCTTAACAAGTGTTAGCTGAAGTATGGTTTTCATTTATTAGCCACTTATATACAGTAAATTTACTAGTCCACCTAACACTACCCTCTACAGATAGTGCTGCTGTCTAATGCCGACCAAATATGGTTTAGATCTCGGCCGGTTCAGACGGAACTGGCTGAGATTCGAACCATTAATCGGCAGGCTGAATGTACCAAGTTGATTGTTCGATTAATTTGGGTACAACCAGCCTGCCGGATTTGCTTGTGATTACTGATACAGCCGCTAGCGATAATCACTGTCTTCTCCTGGCGGGGATGGCTTGAGCCTCCCACCCCCGCCCCTCCCTGCTAATAGAAGACAATTGCTGATTTCCCTTTCAGCACTGCCTGTTTTGATGGGGGAATTGTGGTTGCAGGAAAAAAAAATGCACCATGTTTGGCCTGCCTAATAGTGTCTGCATTGCTTCTCCATAGATAGAGGAGCCACTCTAAGGTCAGTCATAGTTGGCTTGAATCTCAGCCGCTTCAGCAGGAATTTGTGCAAATTTCTTTCCTGCAATCCAGAAGTGTCTGAGCTTTCCCTGGCAATAAGGAGATACTGAAAGCTGCTGCAAGTGCCAACTTATACATGTCATCAGCTTTTTATTACTATTATTTTTTTTTTTTAAGTGACAGAGTTCCTTTAAAAGAAAGTTAAACCAAGCTGACTGTTCTATCCCTTTTGCAATGTTTCCTGGATTGCATTACAGCTGTACCGATTGATTTTTCTTGCTGCTTGATGGTTGTCCAGAAATGGGAAACCCACCTAATTCACGGGGCCACGTTTTCTTTGCTGGTTTAAGACCATTTGAGTGCTAAACACTTGGTGAGACGTCTGATTTTATCCCGTCTAATGACTAGTTGATACCCATTCACGCTTACGTGTTTTTCCTCTGAAATTTATGTACTGATTCCAAAGGCAGAAAATATCCACATAACAACTGGAGAGATCCAGAGGAGAGCTGTCACATCTTTGTTCTCTCAGTAAAAAATATGCTGCAATTTCACACCACCATATCTAAATCCACTCATTACCAGAGGGCTTAATCCAGCTGTGACTGGCTTTCTGTAGTCTGACCTGCATACTTGGCAAGTGACCTAAAATTCTCAGATATGTGCCAGGCTCTTTAAGCCATGGCCACCGTCTTTTAAGTTGGACTTTTAACCCGTGTTATTTTTCCAAACTCTGCAAGTTGTCCCCAGAGCAGATTGTTGACACCACCACTTAAAGAGCTTTTAAGGAGAGTGTGACACCAACAAATGCGTACTCTTGTACATTTACATATTGTGAGCTGTGTCTGACAGATATTTTTTTATAGATTCCTCCCACTCACACATCAGATGTCTGTCTGGGTATGCTGTCTTTAAAATAGCAGGTCTTTCAGGGGTCTTCAAACTTTCCAAACAGAGGCCAGTTTACTGTCCTTCAGACTTTGAGGGGGCCAGACTTTGGCCAGTGTGAGTAGAAAATGTCCTGGGAATAACCAATGCCCCATCATTGGTATCAGTAGGAGGACTAGTGACCCGTTGTTGGTGTCAGCGGGAGGATTTGTGTCCCATTGTTGGTGTCAGTGGGAGGAATAGGGCCCAACTGGTGTCATTGGAAGAAGAGCGCCTTGTGTCTGTGGCAGGAAAAGTGCCTCAAGGGTCAGAAAAAGGCAAACAAAGGGCCACATACAAGCCCCGGGCCACATTTTGGAGACCACTGGTTTCAATACTTTCCACCACCCTATAGCAGCTATATTGCTACAGGGCGGCCGCTGTGTACAGGATCATGTATATATATGTGATCCTGCACTTCTGGGTAGTGGGCGTGAATGGGCGCCTCCAGCAGCTTGCTACCGCTGTGATTATACACAGCTGAGCCGATCAGTGGGTACTGAGGACTCGATGTCCGCTGGCAACCGACAATCATCCTGCAGAGAGACAGAATGGTGGTCTGCCTATGTAAACAAGCCAGATCGCCATTCTGTCAGTAGAGAATACATGGATCCTGTGTTCCTGCAAAGCATGGACAAGGATCCCTTTCTTCCCATAGTAAAAGCACCTACCACACTGTACAAAAACACTGGCTAGGCACACAGTTAACCCTTTGATCGCCCCTGATGTTAACCCCTTTCCAGCCAGTGTCATTAGTACAGTGGACAGTAGCAGTGCATATTTGTAGCAATGATCACTGTATTAGTGTCACTGGTTCCCAAAAAAAGTGTCAAAAGTGGCAGTTAGTGTCCAATTTGTCTGCCGCAATATCACAGTCCCACTATAAGTTGCTGATCGCCACCATTACTAGTAAAAAAAAAATTAAAAAATTAAAAAATTAGATACTTTACCTATTGAGCAAACCAAACTAGACACTTATGCCATGTACACATGAGCGGAATGTCCGACAGAAAAAGTTCGATGAGAGCTTTTCATCGTATATTCCAATCGTGTGTAGGCCTCATCGGACTTTTTACGTCAAAAATTCTGATGGACCTAGTAAGAGAACATGTTCTAAATTATTCCGACAGAACCAATTCCAATTCGGGAAAACCGCTCGTCTGTATGCTGTTCCGACGTACCAAAAACGACGCATGCCCTGAAGCAAGTACGAGACGGAAGCTGTTGGCTACTGGCTATTGAACTTTTGTTTTCTAGTTCCGTTGTACGTGTTGTACATCACCGCGTTCTGGACGATCAGAATTTGGTGTGACCGTGTGTATGCAAGACAACCTTCAGAGTTTATTCCGACAGGAAAACCGGTCGTGTGTACAGGGCATTATTGGGATTTTTTTTACCAAAAATATGTATCAGAATTCATATTGGCCTAAATTGATGAAGAAACATTATTTTTTATATTTTTTTATTGTATATGTTTAATAGCAGAATTTATTTATTTATTTATTTTTTCAAAATTGTCAATTTTTGTTTATAGTGCAAAAAAAAAGTGTGGAGGTGATCAAATACCTTATTATTATTATACTATTATATTATTATTATATCCTTCATTTTTCTTCTTTCTATAGTTGGTTATCTATTATCTTTTATACAGTATCTTCTTCCTCTTTTCTCTTTCTTATTTCCTTAGTCGACTATTTTGCTCTCTTCTCCTCTCCTATCCTCTCCTTCTGTCGTATCTATCTATCTATCTATCTATCTATCTATCTATCTATCTATCTATCTATCTATCTATCTATCTATCTATCTATCTATCTTTCTGTCTATCTATCTCTCCACTTTTTTATCATATTTTATATCCTTAATTTTTTCTCTTCTTTCAATAATCAGTTATCTATTATCTTTTATACAGTATCTTCTTCCTCTTTTCTCTTTCATATTTCCTTAGTTGACTATTTCCCTCTCCTCTCCTCTCCCCTTCCTTCTTCTCTCCTCTCCTATCTATCTATCTATCTATCTATCTATCTATCTATCTATCTATCTATCTATCTATCTATCTATCTATCTATCTATCTATCTATCTATCTATCTATCGCTCCACTTTTCTGTCATATTTTATATTCTTCATCTTTTCTCTTTTTCGTCTTTTCTCTTCTTTCTATACTTGATTTGATTGTAGCCGTATTAGTGCAATTGTGACAGAGAAAATTGAGTACTGTCCGTGATACTTTTTTTATTTGCACTAACATACAATTTTTCAGGACAAGCTTTCGGGGTATGTCCCCTTCTTCAAGGTCCAAGCAGTAATGCAGGGGGGGGGGATGCTGGTCACCGAGGGGGTCGTAAAACTTTAGCATAATGTGTGAGGAAACCAATATCTAAATTCAGGCCATTATTCTTCGTGTCAAAAAGAAGTATCATTCTTAGTTCAAACGTTTTCCTTTCCTGGATAGTTCTGAAATTCCCTTTAAGAACTAAGACATTGAGGTCTTCTATAGTGTGGTCCGATTGTGAGAAATGATGTCCCACAGGTGTGCATAAACTGTCTTCTTTATGTTCTTTGATGGTATGTCTGTGCAAATTCATCCTCGCTTGCAACTTCTGTCCTGTTTCACCAACATAAGATCCTTTGCTGCATCTTTTGCATTGGATGAGGTACACAACATTACTTGAGGTACAGCTGTAAGATCCCATGATATTGAAGGTCCCATTTGTGTGTGTAACACTTTTGGATAAATTTATCTGGTTGCATAGTTTGCAGCGTTTTTTATTGCAGGGTTTGCTACCAAAAGCTACACCAAGAGAAGACCTTTTGGATACAACTTAAACAACACAAAACAAACACAACTTCTATAACTCCTGCTATCAGCAACTTGGAAGCCAATCCAGAATCCCAAGGTATCCCTTGTGCAAATGCTGACTTTACAGAAAATGTGGATATAACAGAGGAACTCGGAATCATAAATTTGTCAAATCATCAACTTACTACACCAGAAACAACAGTCCTCTCCAAAGGCCTCACATTCTGCCCAACCACCAAATTGGATAAATTACAGGTATGGTCAGATATGGAGGAATTCTTTAGGAGACTAAGGCTCAAGGAATATTTTGACAGTAAGGAAAGGAATCCTAGGACAATAGGAGATTACAAAAGTAAAAAGAACAGCAACTTCACACCTCCACAAGGACGCAACCCCAAACTGGATACCTATATTGACAGCTTCAGGCTGCGAGTTACATCCCTGATATCCGCCCAGCAAAAGAAAATATTATACAACCTTTCACCACTGGAGCGAAGAGCTGTACATGATCTACGCAATAATAAGGCCATAACCATCAAACCAGCAGATAAAGGGGGAGCAGTCGTTGTGATGGATACAGACAAATATATACAAGAGGGCCAGAGGCAGCTGGCAAACACTACTTACTACAAAAAACTGGATTATAATCCGACCCAGGATTTTACTCAGCAATTAAAAGGTCTCATTGCGACAATGCCAAGCCACCTACATTCAGAACTCATCAATGTAATTCCGGATAATCCAGAAATTGGAGACTTCTACATGCTGCCCAAGATCCACAAGCCAGGAAATCCAGGCAGACCCATTATAACAGGTATGAATACACTTACTGAACATATCTCAGGCCTTGTAGAAAACATGTTAAAACCTTTAGTCATGAACACTGCAAGTTTCCTGCAAGACACCACGGATTTTCTGAACAAGCTTAACAATATACAACAATTACCACCTAATACACTTCTAGTCACTATGGATGTAGAATCTCTGTACAGTAACATCCCTCACAAGGATGGGTTGGCGGCATGTCACAGATTCTTATCATCCTCACCAGACCACAAATACACTGCTGAGGATGTGACACGGCTCATTGAATTCATTCTTACACACAACTACTTCACTTTCAATAATGACATCTATCTCCAGTGTATGGGTACTGCTATGGGAAGCAAAATGGCACCCCAATATGCAAATTTATTTATGGCTGACCTGGAGGACAAATTTCTGAACAGCATACAACAAAAGCCATACAGATATTATCGCTATATTGATGATATATTCATGATATGGACTGAAGGTGAAGAAAATCTAAACCAATTCTTCTCATTGATCAACACTTTTCACCCATCTATCAAACTAAAAATGGACTATTCGAACACACATGTCAACTTCCTGGACACTACAGTATACATCAGGGATGACAAGCTACACACGTCGATATACAGAAAACCGACTGACCGATGCAGCTATCTTCACAGTTCCAGTTTTCACCCACAACACACCAAACGGGCCATCATATACAGCCAGGCCATCAGATACCACCGAATTTGTTCAGACCCAGAAGACAGAGATAAACATCTCAGAACACTGGCAGACTCCTTCCATAAGAAAGGTTACAAAGACAAAACCATCAACAACAGCATAAACACAGCCCTGAAAACCCGAAGAGAAAATCTCCTCCAATACACAGAGAAAAAAACAAATAACCGAGTACCTCTAGTCACCACATACAACCCAGCACTTGAAGGGATCAAAAAGATAATCAAAGATTTACAACCCATTATAACAGAGGATGAAACTCTGAAAGGAATATTCCAACAACCCCCATTATTGGCTTTCAGACAACCACCCAACCTCAGACACAAACTAATCAGTAGGAAACTTCACTCTGATTATGAAGTCACAAATAATGGTAGCAAACCCTGCAATAAAAAACGCTGCAAACTATGCAACCAGATAAATTTATCCAAAAGTGTTACACACACAAATGGGACCTTCAATATCATGGGATCTTACAGCTGTACCTCAAGTAATGTTGTGTACCTCATCCAATGCAAAAGATGCAGCAAAGGATCTTATGTTGGTGAAACAGGACAGAAGTTGCAAGCGAGGATGAATTTGCACAGACATACCATCAAAGAACATAAAGAAGACAGTTTATGCACACCTGTGGGACATCATTTCTCACAATCGGACCACACTATAGAAGACCTCAATGTCTTAGTTCTTAAAGGGAATTTCAGAACTATCCAGGAAAGGAAAACGTTTGAACTAAGAATGATACTTCTTTTTGACACGAAGAATAATGGCCTGAATTTAGATATTGGTTTCCTCACACATTATGCTAAAGTTTTACGACCCCCTCGGTGACCAGCATCCCCCCCCCTGCATTCCCTCCCTAACTCTCCCTAACTCTCCCTCTGTCTTATCTCACTAACTCTGCTGCTATCTTTATTGCCATTGATTTGTATGTGTTTGGTTTTCCTATTTTTTTTTTTTTTTTTTTTTTCCTTCTTTAACATTCTGCCTTAAAATGTGTGAATCAGGACTGCTTGGACCTTGAAGAAGGGGACATACCCCGAAAGCTTGTCCTGAAAAATTGTATGTTAGTGCAAATAAAAAAAGTATCACGGACAGTACTCAATTTTCTCTTCTTTCTATAATCTGTTATCTATTATCTTGATCTATTATCTTTTATAGAGTATTTATACAGTATCTTCTTTTATACAGTTTTCCTCTTTTCTCATTCTTCTTTCCTTAGTCTACTATTTTCTTCTCCATATTTTTTCTCTCGTCTTCTCGCCTCTCTTATTCTTTTATATTGTATTCTATTCCTCACAGGTCAGTTAGACATAGAGGGTTAACTGTGTGTGTTTGTAAAGGATGACACTGTTTTGTGTTTTATTTTCACTCATTAAATGTATCCGAACACAGCCGGAGTAATTCTGTCCATCCTTCCACCGTGAGTGCTTTGTATCACAGGTACTTAATATATCTGTCATCGATGTGTCTGCTTCTCCTGGCACACCTCACTGCTGACAGCACGCCAAACTTTCTAAAATAGCATTGTCTAATCTATGCATCACTGTTTTCTCTGCAGAACATCCAGGGCTGACTTTGATTTCTAGACAGCAATAAAATGTCTTGGAAGCATTTAAAAATGATAAAAGGGAAAAGAAGCTTCCAGGTGCAGCTATCATGTTATATCCCTCAATAAAAATGTATACATTTAAACATTTGAAAAGTTAGTACATAGTCTATCATTTTAACAAGCTAATGTTCCCTTGCAATCTTGCACACTAATAATATGATATTTCCGCTAAATTTGTAAACATTAAAATATATTTTGGGTCTGTGTGAGCAAAACATAACAACTCTATTTAAAGGAGTTGTAAAGGCAGACGGTTTTTTTATCTTAATGCATTCTATGCATTAAGAAAAAAAACCTTCTGTGTGCTGCTGCCCCCCTCAGCCCCCCTAATTTTTACCTGAGCCCATCTTGATTCAGCAATGTTACACAAGAGTCTTAAAAAAGGAAAAGAAAGGCGCCTTTAAGTGCAGTATGCAAAATTTAATAAAGTGCACAAAGGGTTAAAAACACTTACAAGATTTTAAAAAGACATGTGTCCATCCTCAGCACGGTGGTAGAGAGCAGTGTAGAGCCGTCCAGCAGCTGTAAAGCGTTCTCATGCGTGTTGGAAAGAGGAGGCAGCAGGGAAGCCTGTATTCACTTCGGGACACACAAGGCTGATGGTGTCAGTGTAGAAAAGGGGGCGGTAACGCGTTTCGGAGCATGTGCGGCTCCTTCATCAGACCTACCTCCCAATGGCAAAGCGCCATTGGCTCCTGCTGCTGTCAATCAAAGTCAGTGAGCCAATGAGGAGAGAGAGGGGTGGGGCCGGGCCACTGCTCCAAATCTAAATGGACACAAAGAGCTGTGGCTCGGGTGCCCCCATAGCAAGCTGCTTGTTTTGGGGGCACTCAACAGGAGGGAGGGGCCAGGAGAGTCGAAGAGGGACCCGAGAAGAAGAGGATCTGGGCTGCTCTGTGGAAAACCACTGCACAGAGCAGGTAAGTATAACATGTTTGCTATTTTTAACAAAAAAAAATGAGACTTTAATATCACTTTAATGATAATGCTATGTTTGGCTTTAATCAGATATCATTTGTGTTCCTTATGGAGGACACAAAGGTTAAGTAGAAGTTAAACAGAATCAGAATACCCTGAGCTAGGAGCTAATAAAGCTGATCACATATTATTATATCATTATACAGAAGCACCAACAGTTTTCACAGCACTTTACTAAAGAGAGGGAGACAGTAGAGTTACAAGAGTTCAATATAAGAGGGATCAGAAAGCCCTGCTTGTTAGATGGTTCTATCTGTCTATATTTTAGATTGTAAGCTCTGATAGAAGCTGTAATTATACAAAGTCTCATTGAAGGGATGGTTACTAAGGTAGTCCCTGATCCCAATTATCCCATCAAGCTTCATATTTTTAGTGCAATGTGTTCAGCGTAGAATTTCATATACCCTACAGGAAATATATAACAGGAAAAATGCAGCAAGGTTTTTATTATCCCTCTAGAGTAGATGAGTGATATATGTAAAATGAATAATAAAGCGTAAGTCTACGGTGGCTTAAGGCACAAATCTATGCAGTGGATCAGTAAATATATACCCTGAAGTCTAGTAAACGGTGGAAAATGTGGACACCACATGGATAGATATAAGAAAATAAATTCAAAGACCCAGACTGAACTACCAAAATATGAGCTGCATCACTTTGATGTTGAAACACATTTAAAGGGGATTTCCAATTTCAGGGAAAAAAAAGTGAAAAGCAGCTTCTGGGCTAGGAGATGTCCAGCACCGGGGTCTGTTTGCATTCACCACCCGTTACATCGTCACTTTCTTTAACCACTTCAGCCCCGGAAGGATTTACCCCCTTAATGACCAGGCCATTTTTTGCGATTCGGCACTGCGCCACTTTAACTGACAATTGCGCGGTTGTGCAATGCTGTACCCATACAAAATTTGACTTCCTATTTTTCCCACAAATAGAGCTTTCTTTTGGTGGTATTTGATCACCTCTGCGGTTTTTATTTTTTGCGCTATAAACAAAAAAAGACTGACAATTTTTAAAAAAACAACAATATTTTTTGCTTTCTGCTATAATACATATCCAAAAAAATATATAAAAAAAACAAATGTATTCATCAGTTTAGGCCGATATGTATTCTGCCACATATTTTTGGTAAAAAAAATCACAATAAGCATATATTGATTGGTTTGCGCAAAAGTTATAGCGTCTACAAAATAGGGGATAGATATAGGGACTTTAAATTTGTTTTATTGTTTTTACTAGTAATGACGGTGATCTGCGATTTTTAGTGGGATTGCGCCAGACAAATCTGACCCCAAGTGACACTTTTTGGGGACCAGTGACATTATTACAGTGATCAGTGCTAAAAAAAATGCACTGATCAATGTATAAATGACACTGACAGGGAAGGGGTTAACACTAGGGGGTGATCAAGGGGTTTGTGTTTCCTGGGTGTGTTCTAACTGTGTGGGGAATGGGCTTACTGGGACAATACAGAGATCGCTGTTCCTGATCACTAGGAATAGCAGATCTCTGAGTTGTCCCCTGTCAGAACGGGAATGCGTCTAGTTTACGATCCCCGTTCTGCCTTTCACTACCGCGATCGTGGGTCACCGGCAGACTTCAAGTCCGCCAGACCCGCGCATGTGGCGTGCTCGTACGCCCACAATACCACATGCATGGACCGATGTACAGGTACGTTGATTTCCGCAGCCGAGCCGCCTTGCCACAGTACATATGCATAAGGCGGTTGGCAAGTGGTTAACTGAACCAAAATAATGCCATCCTGTTACAGGCTTGTGTCAACTTTCTGCATAGCCAGAGCATCTATGTACCTTGAGGATATAATATGGCAGATTGTTGATAGCGATAATTACTGTATTACTATGTATGCATGTGAGATAGGAACCTTAGGTTGTGAGCTCCTTTTGGGCAGGGACTGATGTGGATGTACAATATGTAAAGCTCTGTGAAATTTTTTGATGCCATATAGACAGATACCTGTAATAAAATAACCCAGATAGCAAGGATAACTTGCCACAAATTTATGGCAGTGTTGAATTGCAAGTCTTGTCAAATTTCTGCACATTTTCACTGGCAAGTTGTACACTTGCAGAGCCCTTAAAGCACAAGTTTTAGTTCACACTTTTCCAATTTGTAGCAAATTTGCTCGGCAAGTCTCTAGCAAGAGCAAAGTTGCAGTGGTGAGCAGTGGAGGCTGGTGCTCCATTTTTGGGGGGTGGCAAACAAACCACCCGCCACCCCCTGTTCAGTCGGTCCGTCATTCAGACCCAACACCCCCCTGTCACTCTGTAAACCAAACACCACCCCCCGTCGCTTGCCCGTCCGCCCACCAGCCCCGCACTTAGCCCATCTAGGTCACGGGCAGCTTCGGCTTCCCCCCGCGTCTCCTCCTCCCCGATGGCTTCCTCCTCGGTGGCCAATATGGTCGCCTCTCCTATCGGCCAATCGTGTCTTAAGACCCGCTTACTGATTGGCCAGGAGGAGAAGCAGGAAGACAATAATGAATATTAATTTGCTGTTGTCATACAACTGGGTGGGCTCAGGGCGCAGTGCTCTGCTCCTCAAGCCCACCATTTTTTGAAGCCAATTAGATCCTCGGGCTCTAATCATGTGCTTCAAAAAAAACAAAAAACATTAAAATCCATGCGTTCGGCACCCTGCATGTAGATTAGGAGCCGGGCGCGTGGATTAGGGGGATGGCGCCCCTGCGTTCCTAATGGAGCGCCCACCACTGGTGGTGAGTCTACACCAAGAGCTTTGCAAGTCTACAGGATGAAAATTCAGCCACAGTGACCCCTGTGGTGGGATGTCTATTGCACAATATAACTAACTTAACTTGCAGCAGACTTGCAGAATGATTGCAAAGAAAGTTGATCTGGAGTCATGCAATGCGGACCTGCTGCAATTGTGCAACAAACTTGTGAAGCCTGGCAAGTCTAGCAATAGCTTAGCAAGTCATTCATTTCAATTGCTTGCTATCTGGGAAATTATATTAATTGAACGCATAAAGAATATGCTGAACAAAGAATGCTTCATGGTACAGCTTACACCCCCCCTCCCCCCCCCAGTTTTCATCTATATGATTTATAGGCGACAATATTCTTCTTGTGGCAAAACCTTCCTCAGAAGTAGGGATGGGCTGAACCCCCCCCCCTCCCCCCCCCCCCGTTCGGTTCACACCAGAGCATGCGAACAGGCAAAAAATTTGTTAGAACACGTGAACACCGTTAAAGTCTATGGGACTCGAACATGAATAATCAAAAGTGCTAATTTTAAAGGCTTATATGCAAGTTATTGCCTAAAAAACTGTTTGGGGACCTGGGTCCTGCCCCAGGGGACATGTATCAATGCAAAAAAAAGTTTCAAAAAACATTTTTTCAGGAGCAGTGATTTTATTAATGCTTAAAGTGAAACAATAAAAGTGTAATATTCCTTTAAATTTCGTACCTGGGGGTGTCTATAGTATGCCTGTAAAGTGGCGCATGTTTCCTGTGTTTAGAAAAGTCTGACAGCAAAATGACATTTCTAAAGGAAAAAAAGTAATTTAAAACTTTTCGCGGCTATAATGAATTGTCGGTCCGGCAATACACATAACAGTTCATTGATAAAAACCTGAAGGGTCTGGTATGGATTTTGAGGGGGACCCCCACTCCATTTTTTTTTCATTTTGGTGCGGGGTTCCCCTTAATATCCATACCAGACCCTTCAGGTCTGGTATGGAATTTGGGGGACCGTCATGCATTTTTTTTTTTCATTTTGGTTCAGGGTTCCCCTGTGGGGGAATCCCATGCCATTTTTATCAATGAACTTTTATGTGTATTGCCGGGACCGACAATTCATTATACCCGCGAGTAGTTTTAAATGACATTTTTTTCCTTTAGAAATGTCATTTTGCTGTCAGACTGTTCTAAACACGGGAAACATGCGCCACTTTACAGGCATACTATAGACACCCCCGGGTACGAAATTTAAAGGAATATTACACTTATATTGTTTCACTTTAAGCATTATTAAAATCACTGCTCCCGAAAAAACGGCCATTTTTAAAACCTTTTTTTGCATTGATAAATGTCCCCTGGGGCAGGACCCAGGTCCCCAAACACTTTTTATGACAATAACTTGCATCTATTAACCTTTAAAATTAGCACTTTTGATTTCTCCCAAAGACTTTTAAAGGGTGTTCTATGGCTTTCGAATTTGCCGCGAACACCCCAAATTGTTCGCTATTTGGTGAACGGGCAAACAGCCGATGTTCGACCCGAACATAAAGCCCATCCCTAATCAGAAGATTAAAGAAGAATTTATCAATAATGTTATAATGAAATCTTTATTATATCATCATCATATATCTTTAATCATACTTGAAAAGTATTATAAAAATTACATTTTTAAACATCATTTTAAGATTTGTGTATTTGTAAGCACCTTAAAAACCCTGCTTTGTAACAGCTGTTTCCTCTGAGTAATATTGTGGGGGGGGGTGAAACTCATCCACCAACCCACTGACCCAGATGATGCAGACAGCCAGTAAAGTCAGAGTATGAAGTCATTCTGGACTGATGGCTCAGGAATTATTGAAGCCATTATATGAGCATGATAGCCAAGCAAGTAGCATTTTTAATATGGGAGGTCTGCAATGTCACCTTCCATATTTCTCTCAGCACGGGTTTTCTGGTCATGAACATTGCTGTCTTATTTAATCATTATTGGATTTACCAATGTGTAGTTTTGGACCTGAACAGTTAGGATGTGGGTCAATGAACAACCATTATTGCATAAATGCAATGAAAAGGAAAGGGAAAGCAAAATCAGAGGTCTGACTTTGCTGTCTGGCTGGGGTGCCTGAATCTCAACACTGGCTTAGCACAATCATAAATGCATGTTTGTTCCCGTATATGTTTTTTAACTGTGCATTTCACTGCTGAAGTTTAGCTTCAGTTTAATTTTTCTCTATATTTTCCCATAACATTCCCTGACTTGAATAAGTTAGAATGAGAAGAAGACCACTGGACATGTAGAAAAGTGACTTCTTCAGTAAATCATTCTTGCAGTTCATCAAGTCTGATCACTAAGTCAAAAATTCTCTTGCTCAGAACTGATCAGAATTTCTGGTCACGACAGAAACTTTATTTCATCTTAAATCCCAGCTTCCTGTAAAATTTCCCATCTTCATCTGAAATATGTTCTGTTGGCAAATGTTTGGTCTTGCAGTTGACTGTTCTCTGTGCCATTGCAACCGCACTTATCAGAATCCAGCTAAGAAAGCCAGGAGACATTGGCAGTCATGCTAAAAATAATGTTTTCTGCTGTGCTTTTTAACTGTTCTCTTCCTGCAACTGCGGCTCCAGAGTGCGAAATATTAAATAATACATAACAAAATCAAAAAGCATTGGGATTAGGGAATATGACAGCCAGAATATACACGCTGAACGCCAGGATGAAATTCAGAGCCAATTAGCAGGTAAACTGTGTCCATCCACTAAGTGTAAAGTACACTTTCTGTAGGAACATATTTTGATTTATTGATTTAACGAAGACTCATCTTCTCATTTCCCAGTTGTGTGATTGGCTAACTGTTTTACCCAGAAAAAAACAGTTTTACTTAAGCTTAAAGAGGAATTTAAATCCCCCTCCCTGTACATTTTATTTTTTGCCCCACTTATCTTGTCCGCTGGGTTGTCCTTAACAAACATGCACATCAAATCCAGCCTTGTCCTACTGTGATCCACTGAACTGCCGCTGGACGCTGGGTCCTGCGCCACCATCCTCCTTTCTGACTTCTCTGGGAACTGGCTGTCTGTTTCTGGTTCGGGCAGATCAATCCCCCCCTGCAATGATGTACTACTAGATTTGTCCTGCTTGGGGCGCTGTGCTTAAATTGGTACACTCTGGGATATGTCATGTGCATACAAAAATGTGTGTGAAAGGATAAATAGGGTAATAGATCCAGAATGCACCGTTGAAATGTGATTTCTGAACAGATTTGGAATTAAATTAATTATTGCAGATTATGCGTTACATCTAAGCTAATTTCATCACATTCACATATGTATCTTAAAGCGGAACGTCACCCTAAACGGAAAGTTCTGCTTTAACACCTCTTTTCCCACCCTTTTCCACTTTTGAAGTTTTTTTTTTTTTTGCTGGTACCTGGTTTTATCAGGTACCTGCTCCCACTTCAGCTCCAACCACCTAGGTGATCTGAGGGGAAGTTCTCTCCCTTCCTCTCCCTGCCTGCAACCTTCTGGGACACGTCACAGGCCCCAGGAGGCTGCAGGACTGACCACAAAGCACAACGTGGCTCGTGCATGACCAGTGGGAAGCCAGCTGTGAAATCACAAGGAGTCACAGCTTCCCTTATTAAACATGCCGGTGCTGGGGACCCGGAGACCAGCAAAGAACCCACCAAGGTGTGGACGGCACTGGCTACTTGGACAGGTGAGTGTGCCTTTTCCTAAGAGTCAGCAGCTACAGTATTTCTAGCTGCTGACTTTTCTTTTTTCTTTTTTTCGTTACTATAGCTCCTATTGTCAAAATCTTCATGTTTGACTGCACATAATGATCAGATGATCCATTGGTATTCAGCGCACTACACCTTCCATCCTTATTGTTGGACATGACACATTTAGGTTTGCATCCGTAAACAGTGAAATTACTTGTCTGCTCGCCTGTATTTGCTTCATCATTCTACATTGTTTTATGTATTTTCAAAGTGTGCGGAATACAAAAGTAAAGTTCAAAGCACAACTTATTTCCCTGTGCGGATGTCCCGCTTTCTTCTAATGTTTGATCTTATTATTGAAGTAAGAAGACATCAAAATAACTTTATGTGAACTGTTTATTTAGAGCGTGTTTTCATATTTTTCGTGTTGTTTGGTTTTTAGCTTACGCTTGACTGAGTTCAAACCAAACTCTTTAATTTATTTAATTAACCATGTTTGTGTAGCGCTAATGCTTATGGCTATCCTAATGAAACATGGATTGAAATTCTAAGGAGTGGATAAACACGTACAGTATATGAAAGTCCTGTGGATTTGCTGTGTCTTTGAAGCCTTCGCTACTATATTTTTTCAATTCAAAGCTGAAAAAGCAGCTGGATGGGATTGTATACTTGTCGCAGCCACTATGCTTTGATTGACACCAAGGTAAGAATTATGTCCCCTGTTGCGTTCGGCAGATAGAACTGCCACCCAAACACAACCCATTCAATGTATGCGGGTGCAGGCTTTTTGAAAATAATACGGGAGGAAGGAGGTGGCATATTTCCTACTCACCACCTATCAGAGGGCAACTGTAATAGGGCGTACACACGGTCGGACTTTGTTCGGACATTCCGACAACAAAATCCTAGGATTTTTTCAGACGGATGTTGGCTCAAACTTGTCTTGCATACACACGGTCACACAAAGTTGTCGGAAAATCCAATCGTTCTGAACGCGGTGACGTAAAACACGTACGTCGGGACTATAAACGGGGCAGTGGCCAATAGCTTTCATCTCTTTATTTATTCTGAGCATGCGTGGCACTTTGTCCGTCGGATTTGTGTACACACGATCGGAATTTCCGACAACGGATTTTGTTGTCGGAAAATTTTATCTCCTGCTCTCCAACTTTGTGTGTCGGAAAATCCGATGGAAAATGTCTGATGGAGCCCACACACGGTCGGAATTTCCGACAACACGCTCCGATCGGACATTTTCCATCGGAAAATCCGGCCGTGTGTACGGGACATTAATGAACCCAAAGATATCAAAATTTATGTTAAAACTTTCCTTGGAATACACACAAAAGTGTCATAGACACTCATTAGAAATCTGTCTCTCGTCCTTGCAACAAATAATGCAGCTTGCAACATAGTTACAAAGTTACATACGTAGTCTGGTTGAAAAAAGACACAAGTCCATCTACTTAATCCAATATTTGCAAGTGTAGCGCTTAGGAGCAACTGAAGGTTTGCCCAGGTTCTTCCTCAGTTGATAGCCCCGCAACCATGCACACAATCTCAGCCACACTTTTCCTCAATAACCAGTCTAGAGGTGTTGTTTTTTATTGTTTTTATTTTTGGAGAACTTGGATAGGGTTGAGATAATTGAGTGGGTTACTCCAAAAACAAAAACTATGTACAGGTTGAGGAGAGTAAACACTTTTTCTATTAAGCCGAAGCAGAAGTACTTGCATATAGCAAACTATGGACTTGGCTTTGTAGTGAAAACAGTTAAATCTAGAGCTGAAACAGAAATCCTTGTATATAACAAACAGTGGACTTGGCTTGGAGTAGAAGCATTTAACAGCACACAAGCTTCTTACTTTACAGCAATATGATTATAGTCCTTTCACAAAGAATTTGATAGGCTAAGCTCTTCGGGACACCAGCCGATGTCCCTTTAGCGAACACACAGCTGACTTTCTAGCACAAGTGGGGTGGCAGCAGGCAAAATGTCTCTAAGATCTCCCAGCAGTCTGTCACAAAACATTGAGGGACAGCTGGTTGCCTCCTTCCAACTTCCAAGCGACACTTTCCTCCAGTGATACCAGACTGGATCTTCAACAGAGAGACCCTAAGTCAGTTTTCTGTAGCTTCAGCATCCAAGCCCTTTAGGCTGGACTGATTCTTTCCAGGAAAAGACCCAGAGCTCAGTGTCCCATAGAATTTATACAGACTACCAGCAGCCTTCAGAGCCTTGCTCCCAGGGATTGGCCAAGGCTGTATAAATATTCATTCAGAGATTTCTCACAGCTCTCTGGAAAGCAGAGGGAGCTACCAGACTGGCAGCAACTGAGAACACTGAACTGACCTAATCAATCATCTGCTCTATGACACATTTTACTTCATCATTCAAGAGCTGTTATTTATCTTCTCTTTCCTTCTCATAAAAATGGCGGTCTTTCTTAATAAATTTGTCACAGCAATAGTGCAAGAATTTCATGAGTTCAGCACAGGACTGTCTAAAGGGATCATAAAGCCATAAAAGTGTTGTGAATGCTTAATTGAATTATATAAAAAACCCAAAACAGGGTAAAAACTGCGCTCGGATATCAAAAGGCAAAAAATAAAGAAAAAGAGAAACACAAGCTGCCAGCACCCTAAAAGTCCAGTATCTAAATCCTAAGTATATGGTAAACAAAAAAGTGCAGCGCTAAAATACAATGTGATATAAGCAAAAGTGAAATTCCACCATGTGACTATGACATGAATCAGTGAACATAAATTGTCAAATCAAAAAATATTAAACAAAAAGCATAAATTACAAATGAATGTGAGGTAAAAATAGAAAAGGATCTTAAAAAGATCTGAAAAAAGTCCAAACAGATATATTTAATCCACAAGTAGATATAAAGCACCCATCCAGGAGAAATGTGACAAAAATGCCAGTAGATGATCCACCATGAAGTGAGTAAGTAGAATCTGCTTACCGGACGGCGATGACTGCTATTACGGCAGTCTCGCCCAGCATAGGGATTAAGGTCTCCCAAAACCAAGGGTGCAATGCAGGACCAGCAGCTTTAACAGTCGGTCATTACCGGAAATATAAAACAGAATACTCCCATAGCGTAAAACCGTATGATAAAAGGGGTTTTTTTATTAAAATGAAGGAATCACACTTACAATTTTGTAGAAAATATGAAGCATAAGGGATATCAGACAAAGCGGCGGTGTCTCCGTGTACCGTTAATCACTTCCTGTACTCGCAAGCCCATCCGAAAGCGTGATGACGTCACCGTCGTAGGCTCCTCCCTTAATTGAATTGCCCCCTTTGTGACTATATCATGTTTAATCATGCATGTTAGTACACATTACAATGCATTAAATAGAGCTCATCATAGAGATTACAGTATCCAACATAATCAGTAGAGGTTCAAATGTAAAAACAGCTTGCCTTTATAAATCCTGGGGGGGGGGGGGAGTTAGAGAGTTATGCCCTGTACACACGATAGGATTTTCAGACGACAAAACCGTGGATTTTTTTGCGAAGGATGTTGGCTCAAACTTGTCTTGCATACACACGGTCACACAAATGTTGTCGGAAATTCAGAACGTCAAGTACGCGGTGACGTACAACACGTACGACGAGCTGAGAAAAATGAAGTTCAATAGCCAATGCGGCTCTTCTGCTTGATTCCGAGCATGCGTAAACTTTTGTGCGTCGGACTTATGTACACACGACCAAAATTTCCGACAAGTTTTGTTGTCGGAAAATTTGAGAACCTGCTCTCAAACATTTGTTGGCGGAAATTCCAACAACAAATGTTCTATGGAGCATACACACGGTCGGACTTTCCGACAACAAGCTCACATCCAACATTTGTTGTCGGAAAATCCTATCGTGTGCACAGGACATTAAGCAGTTAGAGAGACAGCAAGTATATTGCCTTTTAGAATGCAGAACCCAGGCCAAGAGACCTTTAACCCTTTGCTAGGACTGAGTGTCCAAATCTAGTAAGCACAAAAAGCACTTATGTGCTGCCACTGTTATCTACCAAGTGGTAAATTAACCATTTCACAGCTGCTGTAGTCACCTTAGTGTGTTCCCCACTTAGCTAAATAATCAAATGTAGTTACTGTGTTGTGCTGCTGACATGAATAATAAACAAATACCAAATAAAGTACATAAATATTCAAAATAATAAATGTGTGATACACGTCAAACAAACAATCTTTGTACCTATATGTGATTCACAGAAAATAATCAAAGTAACCTATGTGCCAGTGCATATAACCAACATGCATAAATGTCCAAAGTGCCTTCAATCTGCTTCCAATTCACTCTTCACCAAACAAAAGATGATTAGAAGTGCACGTGATCCCACAGCTCTGGCTCCCCAGTGTCAGTGAACAGCTGCCGCAGGGGAGAGGAGGGAGCACCAATGAGTGAGCAGGCCAGTCAAGTTCCTCCACCCTAAACCCGCTCATCAATGTCTTAATGGACCTTACTTTGTGCACTGGTCCAAATCATTTGGTGGAGGGGGGATTATGGTGTGGGGTTGTTTTTCCAACATGACTGTGCACCAGTGCACAAAGCAAGGCACATAAAGACATGGATGAGGGAGTTTGAGGTGGAGGAACTTCACTGGCCTGCACAAAGTCCTGACTTCAACCCGATAGAACACCTTTGGGATGAATTAGAGCAGAGACTGCGAGCCAGGCTTCTCTTTTGCATCAGTGCCTGACCTCACAAATGCGCTTCTGGAAGAATAATCAAACATTCCCATAGAATACCCTTCACTGGAACTAAGGGGCCAAGACCGGCAACTGAGAAAGAACCCCACACCATAATCCCCCCTCCAGCAAATGATTTGGATCAGTGCACAAAGCAAAGACCATTAAGACACATATGAGTGAGTTTGGGGTGGAGGAACTTGACTGGCCTGCACAGGCTCCTAACCCAACATGATAGAACACATTTGGGAATGAATTAGAGCGGAGACTGCGAATCAGGCCTTCTCGTTCAACATCAGTGACTGACCTCATAAATGGGCTTCTGAAAGGATGGTCAAACATTCCCATAGACACACTCCTAAACCTTGTGGACAGCCTTCTCAGAAGAATTGAAGCTGTCATAGCTGCAAAGGGGGGGGGGGCAACGCACAATATTGACCCCTACAGACTAATGCCCCGTACACACGGTCGGACTTTGTTCGGACATTTCGACAACAAAATCCTAGGATTTTTTCCGACGGATGTTGGCTCAAACTTGTCTTGCATACACACGGTCACACAAAGTTGTCGGAAAATCCGATCATTCTGAACGTGGTGACGTAAAACACGTACGTCGGGACTATAAACGGGGCAGTGGCCAATAGCTTTCATCTCTTTATTTATTCTGAGCATGCGTGGCACTTTGTCCGTCGGATTTGTGTACACACGATCGGAATTTCCGACAACGGATTTTGTTGTCGGAAAATTTTATATCCTGCTCTCAAACATTGTGTGTCGGAAAATCCGATGGAAAATGTGTGATGGAGCCCACACACGGTCGGAATTTCCGACAACAAGGTCCTATCACACATTTTCCATCGGAAAATCCGACCGTGTGTACGGGGCATAAGACTGGGTTGCCATTAAAGTTCATGTGCATGTAAAGGCAGGCGTCCCAATATATTTGATAATATAGTGTATGTCAAGTAGACCTTTTTTTTACATATCTTAGATCCTGTTACACAGGTGACCAGGGAAAGGAGCAGCACCTACCTTGGGCTGGGAAGTGCTCCTGTTCTTTTCTGCGCTGGTAGGACAAAGGTTCTCTAAAAGCATAGCTATCCATTCATTTTAACTTATTAGTTAACCCATTTAAAAAAAGAAACACATTGTAGCTACATTAACCTGATTATAAAAACACCTAAGTGGCATTATTACGGGAAGAATGGATTTGTACCATCCAGAGGATCCAGTTACAAATGACCGCAGTAGTAAATTTAGAAACAACAGATAAAGAAAAAAGTTAGAAAACATTCAAAATTTATACACATTTCATTGCAGAAAAAAATGAATATTCTGGGGATTTTGCCAAAGGAATTTTGACAACTTTTATCTTGGTAATTCATTGTTCTGTATGATTCTGCCAAAAAGGGGAAAAAAACAAATACTGCAGTGCTTAATGCCAGTAATTTGTTAGTATACTACTTTGTTTTGTATTTAGCATGCTTCTTTTATTTTGTTGTCACTCTTAGGAATCCCTTGTGATAGCTTGGGCAGTGACAAGCGCTCTTTGTTTAGAGAAGTGGTATCTATTAAGCTCCTCATCACTCCATTGTCCTCCAAGGCAGTTGATCAAATTCAGATCAGTTTAACCACTTAAGCCCCAGACCATTTAGCTGGCCAAAGACCAGAGCACTTTTTGCGATTCGGCACTGCGTCATTTTAACTGACATTTGCGCGGTCGTGCGATGTGGCTCCCAAACAAAATTGACGTCCTTTTTCCCCACAAATAGAGCTTTCCTTTGGTGGTATTTGATCACCTCTGTGGTTTTTATTTTTTGCGCTATAAACAAAAAAATAGCGACGATTTTGAAAAAAAAAAGCCTTATTTTTTTACTTTTTGCTATAATAAATATCCCCCAAAAATATATAAAAAAACATTTTTTCCTCAGTTTTTTTTTTTTTTTTACTAGTAATGGTGGCGATCAGCTATTTTTATCATGACTGCGACATTATGGCAGACAGATCGGACACTTTTGGCGCTATTTTGGGACCATTCACATTTATACAGCGATCAGTGCGACTAAAAATGCATTGATTATTGTGTAAATGTGACTGGCAGTGAAGGGGTTAACCACTGGGTGGCGCTGTAGGGGTTAAGTGTGTCCTAGAGAGTGATTCTAACTGTGGGGGGAATGGGCTATGTGTGACACGACACTGATCACCTCTCCTGATTACAGAGAGCTGTGATCAGTGTCAGTGTCATTAGGCAGAACGGGGAAATGCTTGTTTAGATTAGCATTTCCCCGTTCTTCCTCACCGTGAGACGATCGCGGGTAACCCCGCGGACATCGAGTCCGTGGGACCCACGATCACGCTCACAGAGCTCCCGGCGGGCAAGCGCACGCCCGCAAGCCGCCTCTTAAAGGGCAACGTACAGGTACATTAATCTGCCTGTACGTGCCCTTCTGCCGCAGTATATCTGCGTTAAGCAGTCGGGAAGCAGTTAATCAGCTGCCTCACCGGCTGGTACTGGCCAGGTAAACAAAGAAACAAAACCAGTGATGAAATCCTCTGGTTTCATTTGTTACAAAGGAGAGGGAGGAACCGATGTACCTTCTCCTCTGTGCTCAGCCGACCTGACTATTTGAGGTAGTCCTGTAGTCCCTGATGGAAAGGCAACAGTGACAGGCAGCGGCGGGAGTGGGGCCCCTTTCTGAACCCTGTTAAAGTGATTGGGCTGCTGTAGAGCCTGAAAAGCCGATTGCTGGCTGAAAATGTTGATACTGGGATGACTGCAGCCACGATCCTGGTATAACCACTTTTTGTCTAGGGTATATATACTGTATATAGATATATATAGATATATATAGATATCTATATATATAGATATATATAGATATATCTATATACAGTATCTCACAAAAGTGAGTACACCCCTCACATTTTTGAAAATATTTTATTATACCTTTTCATGTGACAACACTGAAGAAATTACACTTTGCTACAATGTAAAGTAGTGAGTGTACAGCTTGTACAACAGTGTAAATTTGTTGTCTCCTCAAAATAACTCAACACACAGCCATTAATGTCTAAACCGCTGGCAACAAAAGTGAGTACACCCCTAAGTGAAAATGTCCAATTGGGCCCAAAGTGTCAATATTTTGTGTGGCCACCATTAATTTTCAGCACTGCCTTAACCCTCTTGGGCATGGAGTTCACCAGAGCTTCACAGGTTGCCACTGGAGTCCTCTTCCACTCCTCCATGACGACATTACAGAGCTGTTGGATGTTAGAGACCTTGTGCCCCTCCACCTTCCATTTGAGGATGTCCTACAGATGCTCAATAGAGTTTAGGTCTGGAGACATGCTTGGCCAGTCCATCACCTTTACCCTCAGCTTCTTAAGCAAGGCAGTGGTCTTCTTGGAGGTGTGTTTGGGGTTGTTATTGTTGTTGGAAAACTGCCCTGCGGCCAAGTCTCTGAAGGGAGGGGGTCATGCTCTGCTTCAATAGGTCATGGTACATGTTGGCATTCATGGTTCCCACAATGAACTGTAGCTCCCCAGTGCCGACTGCACTCATGCAGTCCCAGACCATGACACTCCCACCGCCATGCTTAACTGTAGGCAAGACACACTTGTCTTTGTACTCCTCACCTGGTTGCCGCCACACACGCTTGACACCATCTGAACCGAATACGTTTATCTTGGTCTCATCAGACCACAGGACATGGTTCCAGTAATCCATGTGCATAGTCTGCTTGTCTTCAGCAAACATGTTTGCAGGCTTTCTTGTGCATCATCTTTAGAAGAGGCTTCCTTCTAGGATGACAGCCATGCAGACCAATTTGATGCAGTGTGCGGCGTATGGTCTGAGCACTGACAGGCTGACCCCCCACCCCTTCAGCCTCTGAAGCAATGCTGGCATACGTCTATTTCCCAAAGACAACCTGCTCTGGATATGATGCTGGGCACAGGCACTCAACTTCTTTGGTCAACCATGGCGAGGCCTGTTCTGAGTGGAACCTGTCCTGTTAAACTGCTGTATGATCTTGGCCACAGTGCTGCAGCTCAGTTTCAGGGTCTTGGCAATCTTCTTATAGCCTAGGCCATCTTTATGTAGAGCAACAATTCAGATTTCAGATCCTCAGAGAGTCCTTTGCCATGATGTGCCATGTTGAACATCCAGTGACCAGTATGAGAGAGTGAGAGCGATAACACCAAATTTAACATACCTGCTCCCCATTCACTCCTGAGACCTTGTAATACTAACAAGTCACATGACACCAGGGAGGGAAAATGGCTAATTGGGCCCAATGTAAACATTTTCACTTGGGGGTGTACTCAGTTTTGTTGCCAGCGGTTTAGACAATAATGGCTGTGTTGAGTTATTTTGAGGGGACAGCAAATTTACACTGTTATACAAGCTGTACACTCACTACTTTACATTGTAGCAAAGAGTCATTTCTTCAGTGTTGTCACATAAAAAGATATAATAAAATATATACAAAAATGTGAAGGGTTTATTTACTTTTGTGAGATACTGTATATGTATATATATATATATCTATATATATATATATATATATATATATATATATATATATATATAGATATATATATCTCTCTCTATATATATATATATATATATATATATATATAATTAATGGGAAGTGGTTTTAAAGTCCAATTCTGGGAACAAGAAAAAAAAACCTTACTCTAGGGCCCCACACAATGGTTTGAATGCTCTTTTTTTGCCTAGGGGTAGAGGAATAATTTATAATACTTACCCTATTCCTCATTCTAGAAAGCTCTCTCAATCAGTGTAACCAGTCCCCAGCAGGCTTCTCTCTAAGGCATTCTCAGCCTTGGTGGCACACTTACTTCCTTCAGGAAAATCCAGGACTAATAGCCCTGCATTGTATGTAATGATGCATCAGGGAGAAAAGGAGATTATCCAATTAAAGGGTAAGGTAAGTAATGCAGCCTCTTTCCTCTATGTCCTAGAGAGTTTATGAGCATTCAACTCCTGCGATGCTAGGGGGGCCTATTGCAAGGTTTATTTTTCCATCCCAGGGTTGGGCTTTAAAAATATTTAAAAAGCATGGCTTGCCTATTGACTTGCTTTTTACATGCCCGTGATCTCTATGTTGCTTTCTCCCTCTATGTAATGTTAAAGAAAGGATAGTGAGTTATGTTTAATATTATTACCATGTTTGTAGTATGCTGGCATATCTCATTATACGTTGTATACTGGAGTTGAGCACTGTCTGTAAAAGGGTTAAGGCTCTCAAGAAATGGTGCATTGTAAGGCTAGTACACTTTATTGCTGCCTGTCCCCAGTGTGGCCTCACTTTGGTATTCAGAATTGCTGCAGTCATGTAAAAGACTGCTCCAGAAAAGGTAGGAAATATTTTTTAAAACAAATATTTTTAGGTATGCCTGGTGAATGGGAACACATAACAAACATATAGGGTGGGGTTTCTCAAATTAAGTGGAACTACACTTTAAAGAGTGACTCCACTTTTGCTGAGAAAAAACATTCCCCTCTGGGTGATCTTTTTACATTGCAAGGATTTTAACAAACTTTGTTGCACATTCCTACCTTTGTTATTTTTTAAGAAATAGCTGTTTGTCTGTGTCCATGTAGGTTTATAATGATCAGTCAGCTGCTACACCTGCAGGGCTCTAATGAGGAAATTGGCAGGGCCTGCATCCCTTTAGACGTGATTTCCCTTTGGCAGTATCCCACTAAAAATGACTTTTTTTGTTTGCAGGAGATGCCCACAATATGACTTGTATCTTAGTGCAGACTTTTGGGAAAATCAGCGAGCCAATCACACATGCAGGAAATAATGTTTCTGGGGGGGCGTTCTGTACACATTCTGTATACAGAACATCTCCAAGTAGCCATATTGCATTTTACAGACAATTACAGAGCTGCAGATTGAAAAGGAAAGGCAATTTTTAATAACATTCAATTACAATATGACTTGTGTCGTAATTGTATACGCTATATATATATTTTTTTTTTTTATTTGCTTTTTTTTTTTTCCCACAAAACTGGAGTTACCCCTTAAGGTTTGCACAAAAAGCAACTCATTCAATGGGAAGTCTGAATGCTGAACATACACCTGATTGTTTGTACATGAGACAGCTGGGACTGATGTAAAAATTCCACATCCTGTGCTTCTAAATTAGAACCATCAAGGAAAAATCCACACAAATATTTTACAGGGAAATCAACTTCTTTTCTTCTTGAGCCATTTCAGTTATTTAGGGAAAGAAGCCAAGCTGTCCAAGAGGACATTAAATGGACATGATTATTACTGTATATTTTCTCTTCATGGTACATTTAGTTCTTTCGAACAATTAGAATGAAATAAAACTGCTAAAAGTGTATTTGATGAATTACAGGTGCCAGTGCGGAGACTATGTCACTCATCCAAAAATACCAATCTGTCACCCTTCACCCCACATGACTTTTTGTCTGTCCTTAGAAATTAAAACAATGTGAAGCAATTATCCTCACATATTGCTGGGTCAGCTCCTAGAAGTAGAGGACTATTGTGATAGATAGGAACAAAGAATCACACATATAGGTTTATGCATATCCAGGGCTGCAAATAGAAATACAGCTACCTGATGGGGTTTCTCTCCCAACGAAAAACATCAGAATGATATTTTCACTAAAAATACACTGAAATTATTATTAGTGGAACACAACGTAACTTACTAAATTTCTGCTAAATCTAGAACTGTATTGAGTTGCTGTGAGCTTGGGTGCTGTGGCTTCTACAGTGTGAATCAGCATATTACACTATGGGGATACATCAGCTGTACAAATACAGCCGCAGGTCCTAATTCAACCAACGTTAGGGCACAGGTGTACAGCCCCAAACACAGGCAGTGAGCATTCCGGACCACTCATCCTCTCCTGCACACCTGACTATTTAGGATCTGCGACTGTGTACAGCAACTGCATCCTCATGGAGTAACAGGCTGATCTGGCCGCACAAACAAACCACTCATTCACACGGTATGGCCCAGAGAACCCATGTGAACAAGCCCTTCATTTTTATAAATAATTTTTTACAATCATTTTTGTTACAATTTTTTTTTTTTTTTTTACATTTTTCAATGATTTTTTAAATATTTTTTTTCACAGTGCTGTTGAGAAAGCTTTAGTGAAATATCAGAGGTCTAAACAGACTTTTGGTGTCTCACTTTTCATACAGAGAAAATAATTGAGGACATAGAATCCTCAATCCCTTTCTCTGCAGCCTTAGTTGCATTGCAGATGAATAAATAGGTAGCATTCTGTACAGAGGTTTCTTGTTCATTCACAAACCAAAGCATAATGAACACATTTTACTATGTTTCAGTTACTAATAAACACAGTGAGTTCATTCAGGAAATGAAGGGGCCAGAAATTTGACATATTTAAGCCCCCCCCCGGCTCTCAATCATAAAACAATTTCCAGGAGAAAAAGGAGGGGAAGCCAGCAGCATTGTGGGGAAAAGAGGCACATGGGGGGGGCGGGCCACCAGGAAGAATCAGATTGTGGACAGAAGGGGGTAATTCGTGTGGCAGGAGTGCATTTGCTGGAACAGATCATCTGTTGTTCCCCCCTGCAGCAGCTGAAAAATGGCCTCTCCTCCTCTCACTCCTACTGTAAGGAGTGTCACTCAGGGGGATTGAGTCCAGTAACTGCCCACCCTCCTGCCCACCATACGATTACCCCTGCTTGTCAGCTGCCCATGCCCCCCTGCTGGCTCGGCCCCATATAGGAGGGCAGGAAGTTCCCCTTACCACCCCCCGTGTCCATATTTATGCTCTTTTGTAGGCATTAACAGATGCCATCATAGATTTACATTACTCTACAGGGAAACATTTTCCATGAATCTGGTAATATCTTGTTTAGGTGGATGCAAGAGATCATCCTGACAATATACATATTTAAGGTGAAGACTTGGACCCTTTGGCCTGGGAGACAAACACCACCAACTAGCCCTTTCATGGTGGAGACAGATATCGATGGGATATAGAAAGTGCATTATGGATGTTCCTGACATGGTTTATTGTGACACACCTTCACATCTTCCAGCATCAGCTTACCTTGCAGCTCTTTCCAGCCATGCACATGACATAGCAAAGTTGCAAAGGAAGTTAGTGCTGGAAGAATAGCTTTTGTGAAACATTTTAAGCAATACTGAACAGGGAGCAGGTAGCTGTAACACCTAGCATGTGGCTCTAATGCCCTGTACACACAACCGGTTTTGTCGTCGGAATAAACTCTGAAGGTTTTTCCGACGGAGTTCCGACGGAATTCCGCTGAAACTGTCTTGCGTACATACGATCACACCAAAGTCAGACCGTTCAGAACGCGGTGACATACAACACGTATGACGGGACTAGAAAAAGGAAGTTCATTAGCCAGTAGCCAATAGCTTCCGTCTCGTACTTGCTTCAGAGCATGCGTCTTTTTTGGTCCGCCGGAACAGCATACAGACGATCATTTTTCCCGATAGGAATTGGTTCTGTCGGAAATATTTAGAACATGTTCTCTTTCTAGGTCAGAATTTTCGACGGAAAAAGTCAGATGAGACATACACACGATCGGAATATACGATGAAAAGCTGCCGTCTGACTTTTTCTGTCGGACATTCCGCTCGTGTGTACGCGGCATCAGTGTGGTTCCTTCTATTTTCTTTGAACTAGCCCAAGGGGTAAATGCTTCCTGATCACCCAACTGAGTTCTCCCATAATTTTAAATATACATTTATATGGCTATACAACTGACCACAGAGCTGACTCAGTATACTTTGAAATTAACTGTAATAGCCCAGAATAAAAACCACAAAAAATACTACAAATAACCTCTTCCAAGATGAGCTTCAAGCAAGAACTATCTACATTTCCGCACATCCACCAAGATGTGAGACTGTATGGTAGTTGACAACTGTTTGAAACAAATTAGGGCTATGAGCAATGCACAGTTCAGACCTTTTTAAGAATCGAACCATCAGAGGCCATTACTTTATAAGCCCAAAAGCCCCACTCTGTTTTTTTTTTTAAAAACATCATTGCAGTGGGGTCTATATGCACCTCATGGGTTAAATGCTCATTAAGTCTAGGGGTAGAGGAATAAAGTGTAATATATTTTTTTTCTGGCAGGTTTCCACCAGGTCGCTGTGTGACCCTGGAAGCGTCTTCTCCTTGGCGCTTTAGCTGGTGGTCACGCTCTGACATCATCATGTACAATGCAGTGCCAGCCATCCTGCATTGTAAGTGAGGATGGCGATAGCTTGTTCACAACCCAGAGCACTGGAGCTGAGCAGAGAGAAGCCTGTCTGAGCAAGAAATAAAATAAATATTACATCTTATTCCTCTACTCCAGACTTAAAGTGGAATTCCAACTTAACCCTAACTACACTTAAAAATGCCCCTCCTGGTTAACAAAGATGTATATATTTAACTATTTTCATATTATCACATGATCTGGCACACCTATGTCACCCAGTGTGGCTTTAGGGGAGATGAGGGAGCACTGACACTATTGAAGTCTATAGGTGATGCCACCACTCTAGCCATTGTCAGGGCACCCTCTCCTCTCCCTTACAGCCACCATTGACTGACAAAGGGGATCACGTGAGTGGACCACAGCGGCCTAAAAATTGGTAAATATCTATACTCATACCTCCCAACTTTTTGTGATGGGAATGAGGGACACCTATCAGCAAAAGTATGCAGGCATAGGACACCCCCCTGGCCATGCCCCCTTAAAGGAGACTTGTACAAAAAAACAAGATTGGTTAAACCCACAAGTCCTTTTTTTTACCGTTACTATTCCTTTATATTGGCTTTTGTAATTTACAAATACAGCAATTTAGAAATTAGATGAAAGGTTTAGTGCTGGAAAACACTTTTTGAATGATAAAAAGTGCATTTTATATACAATTGTATAGATCAGACCAAAATGAGGGACAAATGAGGAGGAATGAGGGACAGAGGGACATTGCTCCACATCAGTGACAGTCCCTCGAAATCAGGGACAGTTGGGAGCTATGTATATACTGTACAGCATTCTTACACAGGTTAGTTACTTTAAAAAGCATTTAACCCTTGCAGTGCAGCTTTAGAGTATTTTTGAGTAAATGAGATATAATTTAACACATTTTGCATTTTGTTAATTCCTTAATTTGCACTCAAAAGGACAGTTATGCCCCGTACACACGGTCGGACATTGATCGGACATTCCGACAACAAAATCCATGGATTTTTTCCGACGGATGTTGGCTCAAACTTGTCTTGCATACACACGGTCACACAAAGTTGTCGGAAAATCCGATCATTCTGAACACGGTGACGTAAAACACGTACGTCGGGACTATAAACGGGGCAGTGGCCAATAGCTTTCATCTCTTTATTTATTCTGAGCATGCGTAGCACTTTGTGCTTCGGATTTGTGTACACACGATCAGAAATTCCGACAACGGATTTTGTTGTCGGAAAATTTTATAGCCTGCTCTCAAACTTTGTGTGTCGGAAAATCCGATGGAAAATGTGTGATGGAGCCCACACACGGTCGGAATTTCCGACAACAAGGTCCTATCACACATTTTCCGTCGGAAAATCCGACCGTGTGTACGGGGCATTAGAGTTTGGTTGGTTGCTTTGGACAACAGTAACACTTTTGATGCATACGTACTTCCATTTTTCTATCTGTACTTTACAAAAGCAGAGAAATAGGAACTTTGTTTATTCCATTCAAGCTCTTGCTACATGAGAAGCACTAAATATGATCTGTAAATGACAGAAGACAATTGGTAAACCAGTTCTGTCTGTCTTCTTTTAAATTAAATTTGTGAACATTTCCAAACAAGATATTTTTCTTAAATGCTCTAAAGTGGTTCCATGTGCAGCGGTGGCAGTGACAGCCGTTTACAGATTTTTTTTTTGTCAAATGTGCAAAATTAGCCAACATCTTTAATCTAATGTGAATCAAATAAGGAATGCTCTGCTATAAAACCACAAAGCCATCATTCCTATACTGTAATTACACAGAGGGAAGGCTTAATCATAATTTATGTCAGTGTTGATCTTTTGGCATATAGTCTTCCTTTTACAAAAGCTTGGGACAAAAAGGCAAGAGAGTTTGTATCATATGTATGTATCATCCAGTAATGATGTGTTCATCCTGTAGTAATGGATACTGTAATCTTGGCATTCTAATTTTTAAAGGAGCTACCGATTCTAGCATTCTTCATTGCTGTTTGCTGATCACTTGATGATTAATTTATACAGTATCTTTTAATGAACTGTAATTAAATATTAAATATCAGTGTCTGCCATAGAATAGCAAGCGTTCAGTTTCTCAAATTTTCACCCTGGCACCTATTCTTGCACTGGACCATTTTGCCCTGGTCTTCTGGGTCTCCAAAGATCCTACAGTTTAGGGCCTCCCAGGCTCTCAGCTTATTTGAAAATATAGGTGTGGTATATACAGTACACCGTATATATATATATATATATATATATATATATATATATGTATATATATATATACTGTATACTCCCACTTGATCCAACCTTCTGCAATGTCTTGGAATCGTTATGTACAGGGATCTGTAGTTAGAAGAACCTGATCCTGGATCTCTGGGCTAGCTTCATAGAACTTTGCTTAGGGTGGCTAGATTGACAGGGTGCAGCTGTTTGTTAGCACTGTAGGCCAAGGGGTACACACTTTACGTGCGCAACAAAATTGGAAAATTGAGTTTTCTATATTATAGCAAACTCTTTCAGTTGTTATTTTTTGTCAGTTTCTGCATTAAGATTTCATTTTTTTGATGGAAACAAAGGATACTGGCCTCATGTAAAATTGGAAACTGGAGAATTACCCAAATCAACCAGTCAGATGAGCCACTGGAGATATTACTTATAGCAACCAGCCAGGTAATTCAATGGAGGTGTTACCCACATTAACCAGTCAGATGATTCACTGGAAGTGTTACTCATAGCAACCAGCCAGGTAATTCACTGGATGGGTTACCCAAAGCAACCAGCCAGGTAAATTACTGGGGTTTTTACCCATAGCAACAAGCCAGGTGATTCATTGGAGGTGTTGGCATTATAGCCAGGACAAGGGGTGACCGGGAGGGGCAGTTGCCCCTGGAGCAATGGTTTACTGTACAGATGGGAGCGCTTTCCTTCAGTAACAAGGCTGACAGGAGTAGTGACAATGGCATCACTACTCCTGTCAGCCTAGCGCTGGGAGAAGTGAGGAGAGGAGAAGAGAGCCAGGACATGGTGCGGGCTGTGTTGTCACTCCCCTTCCTCCTTCATGACAGTGCATCTCTCTTGTATTAACAAGCTGGGCTGCAGTGTTCAGACACACAGGAAGGAGGAGGGAGGGAGAGAGCACAACCTACACTGCCCAGTGGAGAAGTGTCCAGGACAGGAAAGAGCCTGGAGTGGAGGAGAGAGCCATTAACACAACTTTTTTCCAGTGTTAAAACTGAGCTGCACAGTAATTGCTGGGCATAGGATCCCCAAAGCTTGCACATCATGAATGGTGCAGTTTGGCATCTTTGCCCTTTTCACTGGATGACCTTGTCCTGGCACTGATTACAACCCATATTTTTAGGAAAACCTGTAGTATAGAAATATGAAGGCTCTCAGTGCAGACCTCTTTTTTTGGAAATGCTACTTCCCCGGTTGATATTTTCATCCAATAACATCAGTCATTCCAAAGTCCATGGCTCAGAACAAATATGCAGATTAGGATATCCGACTTTACTCTGACTGTTCTGATCTTCACGCCTGTTTCATGTCGTGTTCCTCTGCGTGCTACAGAAACAGCCAGACAACTAGCATTTTCAGGAGGATAACAGCAATGGCACCCTTCTGATTGCTTAGTATAGTTTATATTTATTAAGTTATGCCCATTATATCAGAGCACTTTTCATTTATGATGGAATAAAGCAGTAATATATTTAGTGCCACTATCAATATTGTGTTTCTAGAAGCAAAGACACATAATAATAATAATAGCAGTGCTTGTCAAATTCATCATGAATGCCATCCTAAAAATATAATATTTTTGTAACAGTCCAAAATTTATTGCAGGGTCCCAACATGTACCCAACTCTGGGAGAAATGAATGAGTGTGATAAATTGCAGCTGGTGCTGTACATTCTGTCTCCTGTCTGTTATGATGAAAGATATGAAAGACAGACACCGCCAAGTCTGTTTGTATTCATGTCTGGAGCTTCTATTGACGCTGTATGTGTGAGAAACAATATTTGAATATTTATACAGAAAAATGATGCATAGAATGTCTGCAAAATCTGAAATGTGAAAAAAAAAAATAGAAGCATGATCACTCCGCTGTAAAATTTCTAGACTCCTTGATAAATCGACTGGTTTCTCCAGCCATAACTCTGCCAGTGCGTTCCGGAGACGTAACCACGTTGTCCACGCTAGACACAGTGATGATGTATTAGGTCCTTAGGTTCCCTCTACTGCTGGGAATGTTTTCAGAAACCGGGCGCTAATAGAATTCAGCAAGGCTAACCATTTGTGAATACCACTGTATGCTCAACCTTCCATGACATGGCAATAAAAAAAGTCTGCAGGTGAACAGACTTGATCTTTTTTTCATTTTTTTAGATTGCATGGTTCAGGTGTTGTGCTGAATTTAACACTTTCATAATACTTTGGAATTTGCCCCCTTTGTTTTTTATGTTCTAGTCCCTATAAATATAAATGAAAACATTTTCTGCAACTAATTTGGATCAGGATATTCATTTAACTTTAATTTACTGATCTTATTTTGATGGCGTTGTCCTTTATTTGAAGTAGACTCTTCACTAAAATTGACCTAACGTCTATATATCATTCTCCACATATAAGATCTCTAACAAAAAGAAATGAGCAATAAATAGTAAAAGTTGGCAATTATTATTATTATTAATATTATTATTATTATTATTATTATTATTAATACAGGTATTTAAAAAAAAGCACCAACAATTTATGCAGAACTCTAAATATTTCACATCATTCCCTGCCCTCAAGGAACTTACAATCTAATCTTACAATCTAAGATCTCTACTTCCCACACATACATACACATACTAGGGCCAATTTAGACAGGAGCCAACTATCCTGCCAGTATGCCTTTGGAGTGTGGTAGGAAATTAGAGTACCCGGAGAACACCCACACAAGCACAGGGAGAAAATGCAAACTCCATGCAGGTAGTGCTTTGTTGGGGGTCTACTTACTGCAGACCCTATCTTCAGACATGTTTATCTAGTTGCTAATGACATAACACTGCCTTCCCACAGCCCCCTGGAAAACACCCTGGTTCTCTGATGCAGTATTTGTCTAATAGTCTGTCTATAACAGTGTTGGGTGTATAATGAGTCTTAAAGTCCATTTCTGAACAAATATAAAATTCACACAACAACCCCCATTCATTACTTATTCTTTAAAGCACTTCTTTTTGCCTGACTCCCCCATAACATGACTCTCCACAGCACTTCTTCTGCTAGTCGAGGTTATCCAACAATACGCTCCAAGACCACTGCCTTCAGGCCTTGTCACATTTCCTTGTCATGACGTCACCACGTTACCGCTAGAGTCCTCAGGACCTATGAGGAGCCAGCTGATAGACAGCCAATGGGATGTGTCCACATCATCAAGCAGTGTCATGTGCACTCAAAAAAGGAAGGTCAAGTGACCACAAATTTAGCTATTTGAGTTTGGGTATTACTTTCTTTAAATTTGCTTCAGCAATCATCTAGAGAGTGGGTTAGGGGTATTGTTTGTGGGGGGGTCCCTGGCTGGACTGCAGCTTTAAGAGGAGATGGGGTAGAATCCAAGGTCTAGAACAATAAAGCTGGTTTGATATTTCCATACTAAAGTACCTAGCATTTGAGGTATCAAGGGTACTGAACAGGGCAACAAACTAATTTGCAAGTGTCTCAAGGTGCCTGCTATGCAGTGCCTGTGGGTGGCTTGGCTCATTTTTTACCTTCAAATATAGCTTCTAAAGCATGCAGAATGCACTGGGCATGGAAATGAAAGGCAATGACAGATTTAAACAGTATTTTAGTTTTGGGTAGGCATTGGTTGGTTGAAACACTTGCCAGTTTCTTATACAATAAATCTCAGACACTCCAATGGAAAAATTTCCTTTTGTAACTTGTGTTGATGTTGTCTTGCACTACTTTTTAATGGCTTTATTGTCTGATTCCTTTTTGCAGAAGCCACCAGGGGATCATGGATCCTTAATATGACTTTAAAGTAGCCTTAGCAGTTGAATAGAAAAGACATCTATGCTGGGATATCTTGTTGCTCGATTAGTCTATCAATATAAGAATCATGTGGAATAACTTGCCAGAAACCAAAACTTAAACATCAATTTTAAATGTAGCTGGCCTTTGAAAATCCCCTCAGTGTGCTTTATACACTCTCAGATCAGATCAAGAATTTAGGCCTCAAATTTTGTATTCACTATAGACTTCATATTTTTTTCAGTCCTGTTTCAAGCCAGCCAGTTTTTCATCACCTTCCCATAAAAAAGACACCAAAGTTCTGCAGACACAACAAATCAAAGCCTACCTTTACATAACAGCGTAATTTAAGCTGAAATCCCTAGGATTTCTTGCGATTTCCTGGAGCATATTTGGCTAATGATGTGCCCAAACCTCACCAAATTGGACAAAGTCTGAATTGTTCCATGTCATCGGGTGTGTTATAACAAAACAAATGACGTGCAAGAAAAAGCCATCTGACAAATGATTCCATGGGCTGGATGTTTGAGTTCCTCTGAGCCCAGCTAAATTATAGGTTTATCTAGAATGTATTTCCTCACTTGTGTGGCTGTGCTGTTCCTCATTAGTTGTGGTATCTTCCTAGTGAAAGGGGATTCCAGACGAGTAGCCTGTATACTGCAGGGTCCTGGTGAGAGTAAAACTGCTGAGCTGCTGTATTTTATTTTTTTGTCTGATCGATCATTTTTCCATTTGTGAAAGAGATTGGCGTAGGTTGAGTTTCACTTTCCAGCGGTTAAGAAAAATGTTTCAGCTGTTATTTCAGAAACATGACGGGGAGCAAGCGAGAAGAGATTTTATTTAGGACAAGTGCGGCATACTTCCCAGCCGTGGCTGTTTGCTTTGAAGTACCATCATTTCCCTGGTGGCTACCATTTGTGTTTTTCTCGGTCTGTCAGCATAAATGAAGACCACTTGTGGGAGGTTATCTTGGTGTTTTCATTGAATTGTTCTAGTTTTCTTTTTTATACGGTGTAGACTTTTAGCTTGGGTTTCTTTTTCTATTTTATTCTATGTCTGGGCCCTCAGGGTATAGGAAAAAGTAAAGTTATGTGGGTAATTGCATTGGTCTGTAATGATTGTAGGCATGCTGTGTGTTTATTCTGTTGAGTAACTGAGAAAGCTAAGCACCACTGTTGTTATAAAGTTATATAATACAGCTAGCACATATCAAATATTCCTTATTAAGCAATGCTAATATATATATTTGTACAGTATTTTACAAAAGTGAGTATACTCCTCACATTTTTGTAAATATTTTATTATATCTTTTCATGTGACAACACTGAAGAAATGACCTACAGCATCGTAGCTGTATATCTGCATTGTGAGATATAGGGCACAGTTACATCTGACTGATAGTTTCAGGAGATTTGGAGTGGAATTTTAAATCAGTACTTTGCTGCTCACTGTTTTCTCTGCTGGAGAGGAAGCTGTACCCGAGAACCTGCAGTGCAAGGATCTCCCTGCTTCAGCTTAATTTATTCTGGGGATCAGTGCTTCATGGGCCTTCCCCACTAGGCATGAAATCATCAGTCATTGGTGGGAAGCTCTGAAATGAGGAAGCCATAGTCTGCTTCTATACCAAGTTGACCACCCCCACACAGAGACACAGTGCAGAACAAGGAATGGTAAGACAGTAATGGAGAAAAGATCAGCTCAAAGAAGACCATAGTCAATACTTTTGACTAGTCCTTTGCCCTCCAGTTCCCTTTTTGGGGCACAGCTTCCACAAGTCAGGCCTTCTTTAACTTATTAGTATGGCCCTTTGAACATTGACGTAATAGAAGTATCTTGCTGTGTTGCACAACATACAATGTAATAGAAGTATCTCTTAATTTTGCTGCAGAAAATCCGAATGAAGGGACTGAGTATGTGAGCTAAAGTTACATAAATATATATATATACATGTTAATATAGATTATATTACCTCCTAACTGACTTTATTATCAAACCTAAATTACTGCAGCAGCATTACGGTACTGCACTGTAATAAGCAAGGTTTTGAATGCATGTTGGTCCTTTGCATGGGGGCAAGGAGTCAAACATTCATAAGCCAACCAGCTTACCACAGAAACCAACAATCATTGGATAAAATAGAAGATGGCTCAAATTGCATCCTTTATATTTACTATGTGTGCAACTGGATTTCAGTGATGTGCTCACTCAGGGAAAGCAATGTATACGCAAAAAGAGGGAAATGATTTTTATGTTCTTCATTCACTCTACAGTAAGTGCATTAATCAAATTTGTTTTATGGGTTTAATTTAAGCTTTTAATTTAAAGTTTGCAAAAATACACCTGACTTATTTAGGTCTATGTCTAACCAAACCTTTCTTTATTTCCCTAGCTTTGGATAGTGTGGGTAGGGGTTGGAATCCCTGTTGGTTTTAACTGATGTCTGGGGCTTCATCAGAGAGATTTCCCCACATGTCCTGTCAGCTGACAATGTTTTACAAAACAGAAAGTGAAGGGAACCTTTCAATAGACTAAAATAAAAAATGCTACCTGTATCTCTGTTGCAAATTATCACTCGCTTTCTCTCTAGTAAAATTGCTGCCACCTGGACAGAAAGTAAGGATAAAAATTGGCCATAAATGGCATCTGGTTCCTGTAAAACCAGCTGAAATTTGCTTAGTTAGTTGGCCCTGTTGTCTTACTCTAGCCCTTTCCCAACTGACATCCTTCAATTAAAAAAAATCAAATGAGCCAGGCAGAAAACTGTCATCTGGACAGTGGCTACATCCAATCAGGTGTAGCTGTTGTTCGGGTATTCTGACAGCCACCTCCCCCCCCACCCAGCTGTCAGAATACAATAACCCAGCAGGGGCACTTGTTCATCCAAGTTGTATAACATGGATGGAGGAATCTGTTCATTTTTCCCACTTATGCCCTGTACAGACGATAGGATTTTCCAACAACAAATGTTCGATGGGAGCTTGTTATTGGAAATTGTGTAGGCTCCATCGGACATTTTCCGTCAAAAAAAATTTGAGATCTGGATCTCAAATTGTCCGACATCAAAATCCATTGTCGGAAATTCCGATCGTGTGTACTCAATTCCGACACACAAAGTTCCACGCATGCTCAGAATCAAGCAGAAGAGCTGTTGTACGTCACCACGTTCTTGACGTTCGGAATTTCCGACAACATTTGTGTGACCGTGTGCATGCAAGACAAGTTTGAGCCAACATCCATCCGAAAAAAATCCACGGTTTTGTTGTCAGAAAATCCTATCATGTGTAAAGGGCATTATTCTGCAGTGTTTAGTCAGCTTTAAATGCTGTAACAGAACTTCTGGTAAAAAACGGGAGTTCTAATCCTACCCCACTTTAAGACCCCTTTCACACCGTGCCGCCACTGGCGTCAGTGGTAAATCGGCGCTATTTTTAGCACTGCTTTACCGTTGTTTTAGCGGTGCTATTCGGCCACTAGCGGGGGCGGTTTTAACCCCCCGCTAGCGGCTGAAAAGGGGTTAAATCCGCCCGCTAAACGCTGCCAGAGCGACGTTTTGCCAGTGGAATCGCAGCGCTGCCCCATTGATTTCAATAGGGAGCAGCAGTGGAGGAGCAGTGAGTTCACCGCTCCAAAGAAGCTGCTGGCAGGACTTTTTCTGACGCCCTGCCAGCGCACCACTCCAGTATGAAAGCCCTTGGGCTTTCACACTGGAGTGACCGGAGCAGCTGTTTTAGGGCTCTATTTTTAACGCTATAGCGCCTGCTAAATGTTCCAGTGTAAAAGGGGTCTAACCAAAAATAGCATATAACATTTTTTGCTTGGCAGACACTTTATACTGAATTTCAGGGTCGTATCAAAGCCATGTTTCTACAAGCTGTCTTCTACAGCAAATTGAATTATAGTCAAACCTGAGCCAAATACATGTTTTCTTAATAAATAATACAAAGAATGGCTATTGATAATTAAACTTACATTGTTTGCTATAGAAATAAATATATGTAGCCTTTTCTGCAAAGTATTTGACCACATTTATTCAACAAGAGTATTGTTAATATTAATCATGCCTTGTGAAAACATTTAACAAAAAGTTGTCCAGTGTCCAGTACTTTTCCTTTGGGTTTGTGTACCTTTACTATCGCAAAACCTTTTCTTTAGTCAACCAGTATCAGATTATGCCCTTGGTGAAGCCAACAATTTCTTGGCATCAAAGGCATTGCTTAGACATATATTAAACAATCTAAAACAGGCTTTACCCAATTTACCCCAAAACCTCTTTGTTTTTCCTCTAGAACATGTCTCAACATCATTCTTTTCTTTTACCCTGTTCCTGTAACAACAATAAGCTTTTATTACTCAATGTGTGATCACCATCATCCTAAACAGGAAGCTAGGAGCCCACTGGATTTCTGCTTGATCAACAGGCAGCATACAAAACATGGAAAAAGTTCATATATTGCCGAGATGTACTAATTTTTGTTTTTTGCCTGACATACACTTTGTTGAATAAAATAAAAACTCCTACTTTCGTCATCTAAAGAGCATTTAGGTTTTTGATATGCAGAACTGGAGTTATAGGAGAACTTCCAGCCCAGGCCTATTCTGGCACTTCTCTCCTCTCCTAGATGTAAAAATCATCATTTTTTTTGCTAGAAAATTACTCAGAACCCCCAAACATTATATATGTTTTTAAGCAGAGACCCTAGGGAATAAAATGGCGGTGGTTGCAATTCTATATGTCACACGGTATTTGTGGTAAAAAAAACAAAAAAAAAAAACAGTTTCAATTTTTTTGTCCAATGTGAAAGATGATATTATGACAAGTAAATAGATACCAAACATGTCATGCTTTAAAATTGCACGCATTTGTGAATGGCAAACTTTGGTACTTAATAATCTCCATAGGCTAAGCTTTCAAAAAATTACTGTTACAGAGGAGGTCTTGTGCTAGAATTATTGCTCTCGCTCTAACGTTCGGGGGCTACCTCACATGTGTGGTTTGAACATAAGTGGGTGCAACCTACGTATGCGTTCGCTTCTGCGCGCAAACTGAATTTATTTTATTTATTTATTTATTTTCACTTTCCCTTTAAAAAAATGTTATCACTTTTATTCCTATTACAAGGAATGAAAACATCCCTTAGGGCATGACAAGTCCTCTTATACTCTATAGGTTCTCAGATCTCTCCTCTATGCTGGAAAGTCTGAGATAAGAAAAAAAGATCTCAGGCTTCCCAGCAAAAAACATCAGTGTTTACATCTGCCCGCGCCAGAAGTGACATCATGACGTCGCCTCCGAGGGTCATAGAGATAGCCGGAGACCATCTGGTCCACGGTCAGCTCTATAGTAAATCGCTGCCGCTGGCGGATTCATTCTCCGGCTTGCCAATCGCATAAGTGAGCTAGGGAAGCACTGGAGGGCGGTGGGAGGGGGGGCATCCCCTCCCATCACCTGTAAAAGCAATCAAGAGGCTAAACAGCCACTATGATGGCTTTTACAATGCAAGGAAGCGCTTGCTGAAAAAAAAAAATATCTGAATGATCATTCAGATATTACCACTTCAACCTTAAGACATAATATGACATCCACCTAAGGTTAAGTGATTAACATTTTTAGATAAACTTGTAAAAGAACGGATTGATGTAAGCAATAGTACCAAGTTATGTCAACATATTAAAAAACTTTGTTTGTAATTGCAGTTTGTAATTGCTTATATAGATGTGAGGAAACTTTTTGATTGCCCTGTCTCACTGAGGACTGAAAACTATAAACTATCCGCAGAAGTGATTGCTAGCCAGACAAACAAACATGTTTTTGGTAATTTAACCCCTGAATGACTGCCCTATAGTAGATTTACTGCTACAGGGTGGCCGCTGTGTGCAGAAACACATATACAGTATATACGTGGCGTGCCGCTTCTGCTCTGATTAGTCACAGCAGAAGCCGATCAGCAGTTGACAGCCAATGGATGTCCGCCGGCACCTGGCGATCGTTAGGAAGAGAGGTTGGATGGAGGTCTGGCTATGTGAACAAGGCCGAGCTCTGTTCTGACAGCGGGGATGTGATGGATTGTCTTTCGCTGAAAGGTAATAAAATCCATCACATCCTTTAGTAAAAACAACACACAAAGTACACTAAAACACTGGCTAGGCACACATTTAACACTTTGATCGCCCTAGATGTTTAACCTCTTCCCAGCCAGTGTCATTAGTACAGTGACAGTGCATATTTTTAGCACTGATCATTGTATTAGTGTCACTGGTTCCAACAATGTGTCAAAAGTGTCAGTTAGTGTCCGATTGTAAGCCGCAATATCGCAGCCCCGCTATAAGTCGCAGATTTCCGCAATTACTAGTATAACAATTTAAATTCCAGCATATTTCCTATAGTTTGTAGACACTATAAGTTTTGCACAAACCTAATCAATGTATACGCTTATTGAGTTTTTTTTGCCAAAAATATGTAGCAGAATACATATTGGCCTAAATTCATGAAGAAATTAGATTTTTACATTTTTTGTATAGGATATGTCTTTTTTGTTTATAGCGCAAAAAAAACCCCAAAAACACAGGGGTGATCAAATACCACCAAAACAAAGCTCAATTTGTGGGAAAACATTTTTATTTTAGTACAGCCTTGCATGGCCGCACAATTGTCAGTCAAAGTAATGCAGTGCTGTATTGCAAAAAATGGCCTGGTCATGAAGAGGGGTAAATATCCCAGAGATCAAGTGGATAATGTAAAAGTTATAATTTTTGACAATGTTTTATTGCTGTCCAGCCTTTCACAGGACATATATTACTTTCTCAGGGCAGCTCACTCCTATTCTAATATAAATATACACTATATTGCCAAAAGTATAGGGACGCCTGCCTTTACACGCACATGAACTTTAATGGCCTCCCAGTCTTAGTCCATAGGGTTCAATATTGAGTTGGCCCACCCTCACAGCTATAACAGCTTCAACTCTTCTGAGAAGGCTGTCCACAAGGTTTAGGAGTGTGTCTATGGGAATGTTTGACCATTCTTCCAGAAGCACATTTGTGAAGTCAGACACTGATGTGAATGATAAGCCCTGGCTCGCAGTCTCCGCTCTAATTCATCCCGAAGGTGTTCTATCAGATTGAGGTCAGGACTATGTGCAGGCCAGTCAAGTTCCTCCACTCCAAACTCGCTCATCCGTGTCTTTATGGACATTGCTTTGTGCACCAGTGCACGGTCATGCGGGAACAGGAAGGGGACATCCCCAAACTGTTCCCACAAAGTTGGGAAATTAAACTGTCCAAAATGTCTTGGTATGCTGACGCCTTAAGAGTTCCCTTCACTGGAATTAAGGGTCCAAGCCCAACCCCTGAAAAATAACCCCACACCATAATCCCCCCTCCACCAAATGATTTGGATCAGTGCACAAAGTAAGGTCCATAAGGACATGGATGAGCGAGTTTGGGGTGGAGGAACTTGACTGGCCTGCACTGAGTCCTGACCTCAACCTGATAGAACACCTTGGGGATGAATTAGAGTGAGGACTGCGAGCCAGGCCTTCTCATTCAACATCAGTGCTTGACCTCACATATGCGCTTCTGGAAGAATGGTCAAACATTCCCATAAACACACTCCTAAACCTTGTGGACAGCCTTCCCAGAAGAGTTGAAGCTGTTATAGCTGCAAAGGGTGGGCCAACTCAATATTGAACCCTACGGACTAAGACTGGGATGCCATTAAAGTTCATGTGCGTGTAAAGGCAGGCGCCCCAATACTTTTAACAATATAGTGTGTATATATATATTTATATACAGCCAAATGAAAAAAAAAAGGATACGTTTTCCTATTACTGAATATATTATAATATATTGTCCTAAATATTTTCCTGATTGTGCCTCATTTTTAATGTAACAGTCATATGTTGGCTATGTGCTACTAATTGTGTGATTATTCAGACAAATTACATGTTAAATGACATGTTAATACAGAATTAACCTTAAAACAAATTATATATTATTGGTATCGCTCTCACATTTACTTCTCCTTGCAAATGTTTTTCTTTACTGCTTTTTAGCAAAGTTTAACATCACATTAATAGCATTTTTGGCAAATCTTTTTGGCCTGGAGTTAAATATGAACTCCGCTAGGCGATTAGTTATAATTCCAGACACTGTGGTGAATTGATCTTGTTGTGTGATGCAGGAAACCTAACTGGCAGAAAACTCATGGGGCTTAGTTAAGAGAGAATTTTTTTTTTCTTTTTTTTGTGTATGATTTTTTTTATACTAACTAGAATAAAGTGGAATAGAGACTGTATCAAACTAGGGCAGCTGAGGCTATAAACCGAAAGGACAGAAGTTCATAGTCAGTAGCAATTTAAAATTAAACTCCAGTTTTATTAATAAAAAAATCTATCCAGGTTAGTTATTTGCATTGAAAGGATTTAAGCAATTATTTCCAGCATCTTTGAAAACCCCTATCTGTTTCTGTGTAATCAGAAAAGCTGCAGCCTCCCTTTATGTGTCCTAAAACATGTTTAACCAAGGATGAATCCCTTATTATAGGCAATGTCTGTCATTTGATAACTTTGAAAAGACTTTTGAGAAACTTAGCTGAGCTGTTGATACATAAAAGGAAGGGTGGGAGTCCTGAAGAGTTCTATAAGCAGTAGTATAGAACGGTCCAAAGTCATGGTTTTAAACAATAGAAAAGCAGCCAGAGATTTCAATGGGAGGGTGGATTTAATAGCATTACATTATATTTAATAGTGATGTCTACCCAACGCTATTATTTCAGCCTGTGTGTAAGTCACTCCCTTGTTATCTCTCGCCTTGACTATTGCAACTCCCTTCTCATTGGCTTACCTCTCCATAGTCTATCCCCTCTTCAGTCTATCATGAATGCTGCTGCCAGACTTATCCACCTTACCAACCGCTCAGTGTCTGCCAACCCTCTACTCCAATCCCTACACTGGCTCCCAATCACCCAGCGAATTAAATTCAAAATACTAACCACAACATACAAAGCTTTTCACAACTCTGCCCCGAGCTACATCACCAATCTTGTCTCCAAATATCACCCAAATCGACCTCTCCGCTCTTCTCAAGACCTCCTGCTTTCAAGCTCTCTCATCTCCTCCTCCCATGCTCGTCTCCGGGATTTCTCCAGAGCCTCTCCCATCCTCTGGAACTCGCTACTTCCATCTATCCGGCTATCCCCTACTCTTGCTACCTTCAGGCGATCCCTGAAAACTTATCTCTTCAGGAAAGCCTATCACGTCTCCAACTAATCTCCTACTACTTCCACCAGCTCATTCCCCACAGTTACAACCTTTTGTACCACCTGCCCCACCCTCTTAGATTGTAAGCTCTTCTGAGCAGGGCTCTCTTAATCCTCTTGTACAGTATTTTATTGTATTATAACTGTCTTGTATTTTATTGTATTATAACTGTATTGTCTCCCTTTTATATTGTAAAGCGCTGCGTAAACTGTTGGCGCTATATAAATCCTGTATAATAATAATAATAATAAATCATCCACCTTCTTCTTGTAGCTTTCACTGACAAGGTCTTTCAGTCATTGTTTCACGTCCTCCTTATTCATTTGCCATAAAGTTGTTTTTTTTTCTTTACCTTCCATATACTAAAATAAGCAAGAGATGCTGTAGAATCTATCCAACACTGATATGTCATTTTGCGATGGACCAATGCTTACAAATACTTTACACAGGTGTCACGTACCTGGTCCTGGAGCCAAAATGCTGAGAGGGCTCTCCTTGCAGCTGAGTGCTAAGTGTCCCTGAAGGTGTAGACAGGGATCACTAAGCTTAAAGAAGTAGGGACGTCCGGCTGCGCTATAGGTTGGAGATACAGATGTGGTCAGATGAGCCGGAGTCATATACAGAACAGGAGAAATGAGCAGAGCAGATCCGTGGACAAGCTGAGGTCAGAGCCTGGAGAGAGACAAGAAGTATCCATGAGCAAGCTGGATCGGTAACAGGTAGTTCAAAAGCAATAGCACATAGGGTAACAGGAAGCAGGAAGCTAAAGACCAGTCAGCGATGTCTGTGGGCATCAGGCATTCTTTTAAAGGCCAGAGGGCACCAGAATCTAGTGCAGGTGATGTGCGCCATGGTGCAGGTGCATGCACATTTCTGCTTAAGCAGGCACGGCCATGTTGGGTATTGGCCAACATGCCAGGTCTCTGGGCAAATCTCCTCCGGCTTGTTCCCTGACAACAAGGCAGTACAGCACTTTGCAAAATTGTTGATGTCTTCATGGTCACTCTGTCTATAGGCCAGTAGTCTAGGATATGACCCATTCTCAATAATTTCTGTTTCACAGAGTAGAGCAAATCCATAGAGATGAGGTGATTGTAACTTTTTAAATAGTACAAAGATCCATGGATATAAAGGGGCTGTTAGTCATCTGGTTGAAGGAATTAATACATTTTTCCAACTAATTAATGTTGTTGCCCCAAGATAGGGATTTGGGGGCCCACTCTGCTGAGACAAATCTTCTCATTCTGGAAGGAAGGGTCATCCTATAAATTAGTGACCACAGAACAGAAAAAAAAATAATGTTCAGGAAAAACTTGGCTGAAGGACTAATCAGCTTCTGTAGTCACCGTTGTCTCAGCACCCTGCAGTTGCTGGCCTGCAGACGAGTAATGAAGCCTTCTTGTTCAGGGGTTTGGTGAAACATTCATTTGGAATTCTAGTATGATGGCAAAGTGGTACGCTGGGAACAAATATTCTTTTACGTAACGTTTACATTGGCACTGTTTACAAATTTGTATTATTTTTTAAGAAATAGAATTTTGAGGTGTAATGATATTTTATCCAGCATTAAAATGTAAGATGTTCTTTCTTACTGCATCAAAAGTGAGAGAAAGCCACCTGGGGATTGTGCAGGAAAGCCAGAGTGGACATCTGAAGTCACCAAGGGGAACGGCTCTGTCTCAGTGAAGACATCAGGGAGAAGTTTACTTGTTTAATTTTTGACAATGCAGCAGCTCTTTTATTCTTGTCAACTTCAGTCATTGTTCTCCACATATCTGTTTTTTGTTTGCAATTTATTTCTCAGTATTATTATTATTGTTATTATACTAGAAATGTTCTCATATTTTATAAGATATACTTAATCACGCTGAACTAATTGAACTATCCTTAAAATAAAATGGAATATGTCACCGCTATCACTTTTAGATGGAAAGCATAATGAAAAACTGTCCCAGGTGACAGTGACATAAGACATTTATGAATGAAGATGCATGTAATATATTTACTGATTGTGTTACATTACAGATCATTGTTTAGGCAGTCATTGGATCTAATATTGCATATGAGAGATAGTTGGCTGTTAATCATATGGAATAGCGGTGGAGATCCATCGTATGCTCTTTTTTTTATGTTAAAGTGGTCACATGAATTTTGCAAATGACGTACCCTGCTATGTTCTCACTGAGAAGTAGAGTGCAGTGATTGTGCCAGAAAAGTGGGATGTGGAAGGACCGGAAGAGTAATTAAATGCATAGTAAGAAAGCATTGTGTATACAGTTGTGGATGGCTGGGAACCCTGTTGCAAGAATAACTGGAAAAATAATAGTTAAATAGATCACCTGCCTAATTCTGCTAGCACACGGTGAAGTCAATTTACTAAAGGAGTTGAGTGTGTTCACCTTGTGAAGTGAAAATTTACTATGAAACACATTCCCAATCGCTTGCAAGGAAAATAAAAATATTTGGCTTGCACAGTAATGCCCCGTACACACGGTCGGATTTTCCGATGGAAAATTTCCGATCGGAGCGTGTTGTCGGAAATTCCGACCATGTGTGGGCTCCATCGGACATTTTCCATCGGATTTTCCTACACACAAAGTTGGAGAGCAGGAGATAAAATTTTCCGATAACAAAATCCGTTGTCGGAAATTCCAATCGTGTGTACACAAATCCGACGGACAAAGTGCCACGCATGCTCAGAATAAATAAAGAGATGAAAGCTATTGGCCACTGCCCCGTTTATAGTTCCGACGTACGTGTTTTACGTCACCGCGTTTAGAACGATCGGATTTTCAGACAACTTTGTGCGACCGTGTGTAGACAAAACAAGTTTGAGCCAACATCCGTCGGAAAAAAATCCTAGGATTTTGTTGTCGGAATGTCCGAACAAAGTCCGACCGTGTGTACGGGGCATAAGGATTTACAACCACTTTAAGTAAAAAGTCAGTTTGCAAGGTGAACATGCTCTACCCATTTAGTAAATCAAGTGCAACATATTGCAGAATGACCCACAAAGGGGTATAGGAGGAAATTGGGACTATATGATACCCAGGAAATAATAAAGATAGATGAAAATGATATAGAAGCAAAAAATTACAAAATTTATTGAGGCAATGTAAAAAAACTTCAAAACAGGAAAGACGTTTTAACAACACTATTAAAATAGAAAGTCACATAGTAATTCCACTATCCCGAATACAAAAGGGGTAACCCAATACATGCAGAGTAAAGCTGAACTGAGCGGACCTAAAGACCCCAACATGTTTCAACAAATTGTCTTCTTCAGGCAATGAAGATCAAGTGCAACATATATTTCACATAATAACCTATTCTACCAAAAAAAGCTGTAATACATGGAAAGAAAAATGTTTTTGAATCAAGGTTTGTATATATTGCAAAACCTTACTCAACCAAAATGCCAAATACGTAATTGCTCATGGCATACTTTAATAAACATACAGTAAAGCCATCATGGCATGCTTTGAGCAAGTAAGTAATTTGCATTTTGCAAAGTATATCAGGGACTGGTCAGAGAAGGATTACTTTGACACAATGGGGTGGAATTGATAAAGGCAAATAACCTGAGCACTCTGCCAGTACAGTTGTTCCCGGGCTTCCAGGGCTTAGGCAGGCCATAGACGGTCTGAATTTCTTTCTTGCAACCCAGTTCCTGCTGAACCAGCTAAGATTCGAACCGTTTATGGCCAGCCTTAGTAAATGAGATGAAGCTTCACTTCACAAAGAACACCCAATATCATGCCAGGAAAATGAAAAAAGAAACTTACATTTTTGCTTGCACATGATTGGATTTTGAGATTTCCCCTCCTTTATTAATGCAACTGTGCTTGCAAAGTGCACAGTCTACTTGCCTTTAGTAAATCCACCCCAATTAGCTATCTGTATCTTAATCACTATGCTAAGAGAAAATGTATTGAATGAGGTGAAGCTGACTTCAATTGTCCAGTCATATGTGAGCAAAAATCCTGTTTATTAAATTTTCCCTGGACATGATGGGATATACCAAGTAAATCTTCACTTTTCTTCACTTTCATTATATACTGTATATATATATATATATATATCAGGATATATCAGGATAATATAGGGGCGGGGAGGGGGAGTGGTTATGATCCGATGCGCCGTAATTGGAAGGCACATCGGAATAGAAACACAACTAGATACTAATGGGCGGAGGGGCGGAACATACAAAATAAATACATTTAGTAGTGGCATATATGATATTAAAAATATATAAACAATACATGAATGTAAAATATAAAATATATGAACACTTTGATCACAGGTTATTAAAAAGGAACATAACAGATGTATATAGGAACAGCTTGTGGAAGAAGACCCTGTGCAGATGCATATATATGTGTAGATGGATTAAAACGATGTAAAGAGATTAAGCAATGAGTAAGAATAAAATAGGGGAGTTATTATATATGTGGGAACAAAATAGAGAGATAGAATATAATTAATTGTTTATGGAGGAAAGGACAGTGTATATGCATTAATACTTCTGCTCACAGTTTGCTCACAGTCTTGTATAAAAAACATTATGTATAAAAGACATAACTTGTTAGATATGTGTAACTGGTATGTGTAACTGGTATGCACATATAAGGACTGATGGAGAATGCTATTGTACCGGGGGCTGGTTACCACGGGAAGAAGAGAAAAAGGGGGGGGGGAGGGGAGTGGAGAAATGATAAAAGGGGGGAAGGGGAAGGAAATGGGAGGGGAGAAGGGAACATACTTATGGGTACCCGCCACCCCCGTGAATTATAAAAAAGGATGTGGATGAGAAGGTCAATCTAGAAATGTATCAACAAAGAAGGGGATTAGAAGATTTATAATCAATCATTCCTAATAATGCAAATAAAATTATTGTATAGGTGGGAAAAAACTGTATGAATGTTTGTACAAAAAAATGTGATGTACAGTATGAGAGACATTATAAAAGAAAAAACATAGGATGGATAAATGTTTTTAGAGACTAGTGGCTATTTCTATGCATTCCTTGATACCTCCTGGTGAGAGGGCGTCGAGACTATAAATCCAATAGGTCTCTCTGGCACACAACTTTTTAAATCGTTCAGCTGTCGGGAGGGATCTGGGGATTTGTTCTATTACCCAGACCCAGACTACACCCATGGTGGATCCTTGATGGGCCATAGCAAAGTGTTTGGGAACACTATGTGGGTATGTGCCACCTTCAATAAACCTTCTGTGTTCTCCAAAACGTTGTCTGAGTGGTCTGATGGTTTGGCCCATGTAGATTAAGTTACATGGGCAGGTGAGGGCATACACAACATATTCAGAAGAACAGTTGCAGAATTCTTTCAACGTGTAGGTCTTGCCTTTGGTCCGGAAGGTTTTTTGGCCATGCTCTACGAATTTGCAGGTTTTGCACAGTGCTTTCCGACACTGATACATCCCTTGGTATCAGGATGGGTACTGGAGGTGAAACAGCGGTAGGTTTTATTTTTATTTTGCTGGGGGCAATTTTATTCTTGACATTGGGGGCCCTACAGTATATGACTCTTGGGTATTGAGGAAGAATAGTTTTTGAATGAGGGTCTTGTTGTAGAATGTTCCAGTGCCCGGACAATATTTTTTTTCATTTTCTTGTACTGGGAGTGAAAAGTGGTAATAAACCTGCTGGAACAGTCTTCTTCAGATTGGTTGGTTTTGGGAGGTTTTCCGTGGAGATATAGTTGATAGGCTTCCTCCACCAGGCTCTCAGGATATTTTTTTAATATTTATTTATATATATATATTTATTTATAATTTTTTATATTTATTTATTTTCAGGATATTTATATGTTTTTTTGAGGAATTTGTTTTTTAGAGGGGCACGGAGTTCAATATAGTCCGAATCTCTGGTGCAGTTTTGCGGCAAAATTGCCCTTTTGGAATATTCGTGATCCATTTAGGGTGATGAAAGCTCTTAAAATGTAGGTATGAATTACCGGCTGTTGGTTTCGTGTAGTTTTTGGCATACATTTTTTGTCCTTCATGTCCTAGTTCAAGGTCTAGAAAAGCTAAAGAAGTTAGATTACTTTCATGTGTAAAGGATAGGCCGTATATGTTGTCATTGCAATGCTTGACAAACGGGATGATAAGTTCAGGGGTACTGTACCAGATGATGATTAGGTCATCGATGTACCTTCCAAAAAATACAATGTTGGCAGAAAAAGGGTTATTGTAGATATATTGATTCTCCCAAAAGCCCATAGCCAAATTGGCATAGGAGAGGGGGCGAAATTCGTGTCCATGGCTGTGCCCTGTTGCTGCACATAGAAGTCTCCATTAAAATTAAAATAATTGTGTGCTAGACAATATTTGGTTGCTTCCACGATAAAGGTTGCTTGACGAGAGTTGATGAGAGGGTCTCCGGCTAGGGAGTGCTGTAATGCCATTATGCCGAATGTGTGGGGAATAGAGGTGTACAAGGAGCTGACATCTAAAGATAGCCAGACGTATGTATTCCCATAGATAGGGCGACAAAAGTTCCATTAGATGTGTGCTATCGCGGATATAGGATTGAAGACGGAGGACTATGGGTTGTAGGAATTGGTTTACATATAGGCTGAAGCCAGAAGTAACGCTATCCATAGAGGCCACAATCGGTCTGCCAGGGGGGTGTATAGGGTCTTTATGGATCTTGGGCAAATGGTAGAAATAAGGTATGGAGTAGAAGGATTTTCGCAAAAATTAGCTCTCTGTTTTAGTGATGATACCGTCTGATAGGGTAGTAGAAATAAGAAGTTCTGCTTCCTTGGCAAATTCTGTGGTGGGATCCTTTCTTAGCTTGATGTATGTAGCTTGGTCAGACAAAAGTCTGTCCGCCTCTCTGATGTGATATGATTTATTTTGGAGTACAATACCTCCTCCTTTATCTGCAGTCTTGATCACAAGGTCTTCGGCATGCATAAGTTCATCAAGTGCTCTGATTTCTTGGGGTGAGAGGTTATTGGATTTGGACACAGATGTGGAGTTACACAGTTTTACCACATCCGCAAACAGCACTCTGTAAAATGTTTCCAGATATGGGCCCTTAGAGTGTGTTGGAAAAATATGGATTTGGGTCTGAGCGATGAGTGGACAATAGGAGGAGATGTGGCTAGATGTTGAGTTGGTATCATCATCAGTGAAAGATATGTTTGGATTATCACAATCAAAGACTTCTGAAGTTGAATGTGACTCATTGGGTAAAGGGGAGAGAGACTAATTGTGGGTTCAGTGGTAGTGTTGTATTGTCCCCCTCCCCGCCCCTATATATCCTGATTTGGCATGCCCGCTGTCCTAATAGCTTGATAAAGGAGCGCCGCTGTTTACGTCATCAACAGCCTGCACGCTCGTGAAACGCGCAGTATGGTGACGTCATCCCCCCGCCTGAACACTACCTTGCGTTCCAAGCCTCGTGTCAAGCAAAGACTCCACAGCGATCGACCGAGCACCATCCAGCGGTGCCTGGAGCAGGAAATACTCACCCAGCTGAGACCTCTTCACAGCCAGCTGAACCAATTCCTATTCTACACCAAGGGACGCACACAGATGGGCTAAAGGGATCGACCACACCAAGGACAGCCCCAAGTTTTTGGGATATCATTCCATGCTTTCTTTTAAGCACAGAAATGTGAGTGCATTACAAAATCCTTATTGTATATTAAACCTGTTTAAAATCTGCACCCAGAGGCGCCTCCTCTCCCTTTTTTTTTCTTTCCATGTACTTAGATTAAATTACTGAATGTGTAAATAAAGCTATCATGGAACTGAACTAGTTTTTTAAAATCATAAATCAAGATTTAAGTCCTATTTATTTTTACTTTATACTTACTTTATACTGTATATATGATATTACCTTCATATTGTTTGTGTGACTTCGGGCAGTCCTTGTACGACAGATAAGAGTTAAAGTGACAGACCAGTCTAGTGTTTAATGCAAATGATGCACAATTATTCATAAGTGCTATTATTGGCATGCTTGAATTCGTCCTAGACCTCTGGCTGGGAAAACCATTTAAAAATAATTAGAATGTTCATGTACCGACAATGATGAATGGACTGAAGGTCCCTCGCACTAAACACAGATCTTGATAAGAAACAGATATATTTTTTTACATACAATGCCAATAATCTGAATACATGTCTGTCTCAGATACTTTGTTTATGGGGCATTCTCTTTTGAATTTTCCATTTGTCAGGTCACATTTTGTCTAATGCCACTTTTCAACAACAGTAAAAAACATACCGAGTTTGCATTGCCAATAGTATAATAAGATTGAAACATTAGAGGGGGCCACAGTTGTACTGTGATTTATTTGCCAAGTGACAAAGAAAAGTCATAATGGTTTGGAAGTGGTGTATATTCTTTCTAAGTTTAAATGTTGTGTTTAAATGTTTCATATTTAATATTTGTTATGCTAATTTATATATAATATATATATATATATATATATATATATATATATATATATATATATATATATATATATATATATATATATATATATATATATATATATATATATTATATATTTTACAATGCTGTGAAAAAGTATTTGCCCTTTCCTGATTTTTTTTTTTTTTGCATTGCAGATCATCAAAAAATTTTAATATTACACAAAGATAACCCGAGTAAATCCAAGATGCAGTTTTTAAATTATTATTTAATTTATTAAGGGAAAAAAGATATTCAAACCTGCCTGGCCCTATGTGAAAAAGTAATTGCCCCCTCCTATGCTAAATCATGAATGAACTGTGATTAACCACATTTTTTTGAAAAGCTAAATTAAATTTCACTTGCCACACCCAGGCCTGATTACTGCCAGACCCGTTAAATCAAGAAATCGCATAAAGATAAGCTGTCTGACAAAGTGAAGCACGCTAACAAATCACAAAAAGCAACACATCGTGCCACAATCTTAAAAAATTCAAGAACAGATTAGAAACAAAGTAATGTACATGTATCGGTCTAGGAAGGTTTTCAAAGCCATTTCTAAGGCTTTGGAACTCCAGTGAACCATGGGGAGAGCCATTATCCACAAATGAAGATAACTTGGAACAGTGGTGAACCTTCCCAGGAGTGGCCGGCCTACAAAAATTACTCCAAGAGCATGACGACGACCCATCCAGGAGGCACACAACAAAAAACAAGATTGCCCAATGGGACTTTTAAAGAGCACACATCAGGTAAAATGTATAAATGAATTATTTAACACACATTTAAAAACAACATGCAATAGAGAAAATGGAAAACATATTAGATATCAACATATTGGTACATTTTGCATTCATATAATAGACCTTTCCATAAGACCTGGATATGTCATACAGATGACTGTCAGTAGTCTGGGATGGCTGTGCTAGGTTTCGACACATTTCGTGAGAGGAGTCTCACTTCTTCGGGAGAAGCACAGATAGATGCGATTAATGGGGGACTCCTGGCCTACTAGCTGGTATAGATGACTCTTTATAAAATAGACAAAAGATCATTATATATAGGTGGATATGCTATCCTGAATTTATAAAAGAAACTTCAAAATGGAATGTCCATAAAAGTAGATGGATAAATGCATAAAATGCCAACCATGCCACCAAGCTTCCCCCCGGAAGCTGTGTAAGGATGGGGAGATGGAAACCAGTGAGAAGCCCCAAGGACCCGGAACCGGAGCAGAGGATGTAAATCCCACACCGAAAGTACCCACACCCTGAGAGGGAAACAGACTTGGCTAACGGTGGACGGTAATCTCAAGCTCAAGTGCACTTGGGTTATGCAGCAGTACAATGATCCGAAACACAACAGCAAGTCCACCTCCAAATGGATCAAACAAAGCAAAATTTAGTTTTTGGAGTGGCCTAGTCAAAGCCCGGACTTAAATCCAATTGAGATGCTCTATCATTACCTTACACAGGCTGTTCATGCTGGAAATCCCTCCAATTTGGCTGAATTAAAACAATTCTGCAAGGAAGATTGGGCCAAAATTGCTCCACAGCAATGCGAAAGACTCATTGTCAGTTATCACAAATGCTTGATTGCAGTTGTTGCCGCCAAGGGTGGCACAACCAGTTATTAGATTTAGGGGGCAATTACTTTTTCACATAAAGCCAGGCAGGTTTAGACAGCTTTTTTGCCTTAATAAATGAAACCATCATTTAAAAACTGCATTTTGTATTTATTCGGGTTATCTTTGTGTAACATTAAAATTAGTTTGATGATCTGAGTTATTTAAGTGTGACAAATATGCAAAAAAAAAATTAGAAAGGGGGCAAATAGTTAGACAAGCTATTGTCCTAAATGTAGTATGCAGTGGCTACCTGGTCACCAGAACTTTACATATATTCAGAATGTTAGAATTCAGTTCTTACTGATCTAAGTACAATAAACTGAAATGTTATTGGGATGGGTTAGCTATTTTTTGCGATACGGCACTGTGTTACTTTAACTGGCAATTGCGCAGTTGTGCAACACTGTACCCAAATAAAACTTTTCTCCTTTTTTTCTCACAAATAGAGCTTTCTTTTGTGGTATTTGATCACCTCTGCATTTTTTATTTTTTGCGCTATCAACAAAAAAATTACCTAAAATTTTGAAAAAAAAACAAAACAATATTTTTTTTACTTTCTGCTATGAAACATATCCAATAAAAAAATGTAAAAATTCTAATTTCTTCATCAATTTAGGCCAATATGTATTCTGCTACATATTTTTGGCAACAAAAAAAATACCAATAAGCATATATTGATTGATTTGCACAAAAGTTATAGTGTCTACAAACTATGGGATATATTTATGGAATTTTTATTTTTTTACATTTTTTTTTACTAGTAATGGGGGGTGATCAGTGACTTATAGCGGAACTGTGATATTGTAGCGGACAAATTGGACACTAATGACACTTTTGACACTTTTTTTGGGAACCAGTGACACTAATACAGTAATCGGTGCTACAAAATATGCACTGTCACTGTACTAATGACACTGGCAGGGAAGGGGTTAACATCAGAGGTGATCAAAGGGTTAACTGTTTGCCTAGCTGGTGTTTTAGTGTACTGCGAGAGGTGCTTTTACTAGGGGAAGGCATCGATCCTTGTCCCTGAATGGCAATCTGCAAGGGTACCCTAAGATCAGCGGGTGCCAGCAGACATCGAGTCTGCAGGACCCGCTGATTGGCTCCCACTGTGTAGAATCACAGAGGGAGTGAGCCACCAGCAGAGCGCACTCACGCCTAGTACTAGCCTAGTACCCGGAAGTAAAACTGTTATAGGGCGGTCGGCAAGTGGTTAACCACCCTGGCGGTATTCCCGATTCTGGCTCGGGGTGGATTTTCAGCACCAAAAGCGGTAACCCCCGAACCACACTCAGGATTGCAACGCAGGATCCAGGTACAGCCTACTTACCTTGTCCCCAGGATCCTGTGATGTCTCCCTGCTCTGTGTGCGAGCCGTCCTCCGCTCGATCTATCACAGAGCCGAGCTCCGTTCCCTGTGAGCGTTGCGACGCACAGGGACGGAGAGCGGCGCCAAATTCAAAAAGTAAAAAACACAATACATATACAGTACACTGTAATCTTATGGATTACATTACTGTATCAATTTATTTCACATCCCTTTTGTCCCTAGTGGTTTGTCCATTGCCCTGCATGCAGTTTTATATTATAAATACTGTTCTTTCTGCCTGGAAACTGGAGATTGTCCATAGCAACCAAAACCATCCCTTTACATCAAAAGTGGTTTTAGACCAGCTAGAAAACAGCGATAATAAATTAGAATCACTTGCAGAATTGAGTGATAGTGATTGGTGGGGAAATCCGTCATCAAACACTGAAAGTAATGACAGTGACTCATTCTGCAACTGAGCAAATTTCAGTGTTTTTGATTTGGTTACATTATTGAATAATTTTTATTATATTATTATTTGTTATGATTATTTATAGTTATTTATTATATTATAATTTATGATTTATGATTTAGTTTTTCAAACTTTATCATACCCGGGATGTGTACTAGACTCTTGTTTGGACAGATTTAAGTGAGTTATTCCTAAGAATTACAGGTCTACTATATAAAGTGCCAAATTTCCATGCAAAATAATTGTACCGATTTCAGCATCAAAAATCTGACATAATCATACCGCCAGAGAGGTTAATATATCAACCTTGTCATCAGTGCCACGTAAAAAAGGTATCACAGCTGCTCTAAAGCAAACAATATAAAGTGCCTGCCCTTACCTTGACAGCACTTCCTAAAAAATCCCCATGTGACAAAGTTCGGGTCAATTGATGGGACACTCAGGCACCAAATAATACATTGTTGGTGGGTGTTTGCAGGTTTTCCCCATGCGTGGAAATTTGGCTGGGCTCCAGCAGCAGATTAGGACAGCTTGTATGATTTCACTTCTCTGATCCTGATTACAGAGCCGCTTGAAATAATGTGATTGTATATTGTCTTTGATTCTTTTCTGTCTTCTCTCTTTTTCATGTGGGGAAACAAGCTAAAATGATCATTTTGAAGGTTAACTGTCCACCTGGTAATAAACATGCAACAAATCTTTAGTACACACGGGCTCCATGTTTTAAGATTAACCCAGAGAGGCCACCAAGAAATAAAAGTGACACTGAACATGGACAGTATAACTATAGGATAATTCCCTGTATTACATTAACTATTGACTTCCCAGCCTAATTGGATTTTGGTTAGAAAAGGGTCATATTTTCTGGTCCATCTCGAGTTAAGTAATGACTTACTGAATACTAGAGGGAGCCAATAAATCACATAAGAAATGCTTTTAGCAATATCAGGTGTCTTCAGTTCTAAGCAGGAGACTTACACCAGTTACCAGCAAAATAGGCTCAATTTCATGGTATTATTCCTGAATTCCACAGAGACACGGGCATCTGTCAAAAGCTATCATACATTATACAAATGGATTATTTACATTTTTGGGTTGTCAACATAAATTAGCTTTGTTTAGATGCCATATCAGCATACAACTTGCGACCGGCTTATGAATATTTTAAAGCTCACATGAGCAATACTTAGTATTGCTGCTTTGTGGGCATTGAAGACGTTATACTAAGATCATTTAAACTTGCAATGGAATTTAAATTTGTGCTGAGTGATACCCAATCACCCCCCGTGACAAAATTAAATTGTGGCGCTCTCTCTAAAAAATTATCTCCTACAGTGAGAAATACAAAATCTAATTTCTAAATCTAACCCACACCCTAATGATGGTGTGTATCTAAATAATAAACGACTGAACAACAGGTATTTGAAAAAATGCCTGCTGGTACCCTCACAATGTGTTCATTGTAAGAGGTAAGTGAAAACAACAATAGTGACACCAAAAATAACTAATACATAACGTGACTTAGTGTTAATATTAATCAGATGTTGCTATACAAGTTCCCATATAGTAGATAGGTGTACAATCTATATATGTAAGTGCATAAACACAATGCAAACAATAGTGTCCGTGATAGTAATCAAAACCAACATATGATGTGCAACGGCAAGTCCTTCTGCTGTAAGCATGTGAATACTTCTGCCCGAAATCTTCCACCACACCTCTGTGCTCAGTGACCACTCTCCCTATGGACAGTCACTCACCAGCTCCTCATGCCTCCACTTTCGTAAGAGGCTAAAAAGGCATAGATGACTGCTGCTACTGGCAAGGGTTAAGCCATGTCCATCCAGGAGGTGCGTTCCATATAGAAAAAAAGACTTCCAATAGTGTAATACCGTAAACACTTTAATAATTCACACTGCAAATCACACTACAAAAGTTCCACTCACATTGTGTAAAAAACAAACAGCACAGCAAACTCCATAGCAATCTGCCCGATTGAATATCAAACCACAGCTGAGATAAACCTCCTGGGGGGTGTGCGGTCACAGCGGACCCTCTATTCGCCAGCGCTCAAAGTGTCTCTCACCCTCTCGTCGCTTGCTTCATAGATGGGTATAGCTGTCCTCCCCACTGGGTAAACTAAACAGCCAGCTTCTTCCTGTCACTAGTACGTGGTGTTCCTCTTCTTACGGCCACGCCCCCGACATGTTTCGATACGCCTGTACCTTAATCATGGGATAGGCCGTTTTGGACATCCATCACCCCTTATATTCCCTCCCATTGTCAGTATAACCGAGGACGCACAAGTGCGCATGCGCGCCTCCATATTCGACGGCCAATCGAATGTTCCCCGTCGGAGATAAGGGCACCCTAGTGCGCGTGCGTCTCTCTCTCCCCAGCGTCTGCGCTCTACGAGTGTCCCCGTGACCGCAAAACCCCGCTGATTTGTATAACACAGCTCATATTGGAGCTGCAAATTCTAGCGCTGTAACTTTAATTCCTCCCAGCCAGCATAGATGGTGGGTTACCAGATAGCGCTATTATCCCCTGACATGTTAAACGAACCACTTCCTATACTTTTTACATATTACAGCGATTCACCTATATAAAAGCATGTACCCACATTATCTTCTCTATGCTCTTATACACTCTCATAATACAATATATTAAAAGCATGGTTACAAACTCTTCCAACTATTGCTGTGGTGAGAAAATAATAAATGAACTCTAATTACGTATCCATATAAAACCAAAGAAATTAAAACATTAAATAAAATAAGCAAGAATGACTGAAATACATTATTTCAAACCCCAACCTTCACTGTTAAGTAAAGGATGGGGAATAGATTCTATCCAAATCTATAGACTACATAAAATTACACTACAAATTGATCTGCTCGCAAATTCGATAGACAAATAATACTCATATTAATAATAAAATCTACACTAAATTAAATTTTTTAAAAATTTTTTTTTTTAAAAAATTAAAATTACCCGAAATTATTTTTCACTCGTAGCAGCATGAGTGAATATGGAATATTGGACCATATAGTCTACCTCCAGGGACTATCTAAAAATCATTTAAAAAACAGTTTAGATCTAGTTCGATATTTAAGCCTCTCGGGGTTAAACTCTTAAAAAGAAATATCCATTCCGTCTCTCTCCGTGATAGGTCCCTTACTCTGTTGGAACCCCTCCAGGACGGATGGACCACATCGATACCGCAGAATTGTAACAGCGAAGGGTCTTGTTGATGTTTGATCTTAAAGTGCATGGATACACTGTGGTACTTGTATCCATTTTTTATGTTGGTGAGGTGTTCACTAATACGGGTCTTTAGCTGTCTTTTCGTCCTCCCAACGTAATACAAGCCACAGGGACACCACATGAGGTAAACCACATGCGTGGTAGTGCATGTACTAAACTCTTTAATTTCAAATCTTTCCCCTTCTCTGTTGGTCACATTAGTAATACCTCTGTTACTAACTCTCACTGTTTTGCAGCAAACGCACTTCCTGCAACAGAAAAAACCTTTAAAATTAAAGGATAAAGTTCTCGGTTTTGGTGCGTCCAGAATCTTCCTCACTATTTGATCTCCTATGTTCGGAGCCTTTCTATAAATAAACTTCGGACTTGTTGGTAATATTCCTCCCAAATGTTTATCTTTACAAAGAATGTACCAGTATTTTTTATAGATGTTCTCAATCTCTCTATACTGGTAGTGGAAACCTGAGATGAAGCTTAATTGGTGTTGAGGTTCACCTATGGGTGCTTCTTTCTCTTTCAGGCACTGTTCCCTAGGGATATTGGCCACTTCTTGCACAATCTTAGTGAGCTCTCCATTTTTATACCCCTTCTGAATAAATTTCTCTTTTAAGAAATCTGATTGGGACAAATAATCTTCCATAAGAGTACAGTTCCGACAGATCCGCAATAGCTGACCCTTCGGAATGTTTTTAATCCATGAAGGATGATGGCCGCTGGCTACAGACAGGTAGCTATTGCGGTCCGTCGGTTTAAAGTACACCTTAGTTTTTAGCGAGTTATTAAATTTCTCAATAGTAACATCCAAGAAATTTATTGATTTATCACTAATCAGGTATTCCAACTTGATATTATTCGTATTTGTATTCAAATGTTCCAGGAAGAGTACCAAGGCTTCCCTAGATCCCTCCCATATCAACAAGATGTCGTCAATGAACCTCCGGTAGAAGATCAATTGAGGTCTATGGGTATTGAATACCTGTCTATCCTCCCATTCAGACATGAACAGGTTGGCGAGGCTGGGGGCATACTTAGCCCCCATTGCCACGCCAACCTGTTGGGAATAGAACTGTCCATCAAACCAAAAGTAACTGTGGGACATGCAGAAATCTAGTGCATGTCCCACAAATTTCTTCTGTATATAGGGGATGTCGTCTCTTTTGCTTAGTGCCCAGTTCAGGGCTAATGACGCATCTTCATGTTGTATACTTGTGTACAACGAAGCTACGTCTGCTGTTACCAAATATGACGTTATTGTAGGGTTAAATTTCACTAATTCTAGCTGGCGTAGCAAATCTGAGGTATCTTTCAGGAAAGCTCTAGTCGCCTTAACGCTGGGTTGGAGAAATCTGTCTAGATATTCGCCAAGCCTGGCAGTTACAGATCCAATCCCATTAACTATAGGACGTGGGGGAGGTTTCTCGGTGTTCTTGTGCACTTTAGGTAGTGTGTAAATTACTGGTATACGATTGGCACTGGGTACGAGATATCTTTTTTCCTTCGAGTTTAGGGCTTTTACCCCAAAACCCCAATCCACCAGTGCAGCCAATTGGGTACTATACGAGTCTGTGGGATCAGATTTTAGCTTTTTATAAGTATTCTGATCACTTAATAACTAAACCAGTTGTTTATGGTAGAATTCCTTCTCCATAACCACCACCCCTCCACCTTTATCCGCCGGGCGAATAATAATGTTTCTCCTCTTTTCCAAGGATTCTATCCCCTCCTTAAAATACTGGGGGTTCACTCCTTTCCTCACTGGAAGGTCCTCAATATCTTTCAATACCAAGTTCTTGAATACCTCCACATAATGATTGTTTGGAATTTGGGGATTGAAGATTGATCTATTTTTCAAGCCACTGTCTATTTTGTCCGATGTCACCACAGCTCTCATGCCTGCTTCCACCGGATGGCTCAAAAAGTGCTTTTTTATGTTCATTGAACGAATGAACTTATGTGTATCAATATACACCTGAAATTTATTCATTCTTTTTTTCGGAGCACATTTAAGGCCCAAATTCAAAATGTTGATTTCCTTATGATCCAACTCAATTCCACTCAAATTGTAAATTCCTGTGTTTACATGTCCCTCGGTCGTTTTTTTGGATTGCTTGGATCTCCCTCCCCTACATCCTCTCCTTCTTTTGGTGGGGGCTTTGTATTCATACCTTGTGCGTTTGGGGGTCCAGGTCTTCCTCCACCTCTCTGTTGTTGTATCCGGGGGTATCCTCTCGGGGTGCCCCGCCTCCCCCCCCTCCCCCGTGGTCCTAAAAAAGACTGATTCTGTGACTGCTGATCATAATAGCCCCCTTCTTCCAGGCTCGTGTATCTATTATATACTGGAACCCCATTTCCCTCTGCAAATTGATTCAATGGGGGATACTGTCTCCACTGTTGATATTCATGTGGAGGGGGGTATCCTCGTGGACCTTCACCCCTGTATGGTGATTGAAAATCATAACCTCCCCTTCTCTGAGGGGTGTTATCTCTATACCGTCTGGGTGAATGATAATCATAATCCACTCTTCCCTGTCTGGGAGGTCTGGGGGAGTAAGCATATTCATTATTGTAGTTCCTTACTGGGTTTCCCCCCTTATGGGAGGGATTTGTAGACCCCTGTTCATTTTTCTTTCCTGTATTTTTAGGCCCGTGATTTTTCTGGATTGTTTTAGATATAGGTTTCTTAGCAGATTCCACTCCATGACTCGAGTCTCCAACAGTTGCCTCCTGGTCCTCACCTTTTATATTCTGCCATGTATATATTTTATTGGTTCTAAAATCATTAGAATCCCTCGTGAATTTCTTCACTTTCTTTTTTTGTGTTTCGCGATCCACTTTTTCTAACTTCTTTTTCATATTGGTGTTGAAGTCTTTCATTTGATTAGATTCCTTAATGGGTTCCAATTTTTCCTGTATCTGTCTAATACTTTCATTGATCCTATCTAATTTAATTTGTTTCCTCTTTAAAACAAGGTTCTGCAGATCTCTACCAGCCCTATTAAAAAATATCAGCCATTCTTCCATAAAAGCAGGATCATTCAATCCGTCCTGTGGGGGTACATCCCACCTTAAACTTCTAAAAATTAAGTTTTCCTTTTGATAGTGTTTAAAAGTGAACACATCCCACCATGCCTTAATCTGCTTCTCAAGGAGGTTCTCCAGAGATCTCAAGGTTACAGAGAAGTCCTCCTCATCCACAGTCATTTCTAAATTATTTGAAAAAACATGTTCAGGGTTCATCTGCCTATTAGACAGAAAATTAAAAGGGTCCATGGCTGCTAGTGGGTGAATAAAAAATATCTTGTGACTAAACGGTTATTCCTAGATGCAAACCTCCCACTACTAGGTCAACCCCCACTGCGCCTAGGATGTTTCACCCAGATGGTGTTACACATCCGGTGAAATGACACCTACCTATAGCTGCCACTTAATATGTAAGACAAATATGCAATGGAATTTAAATTTGTGCTGAGTGATACCCAATCACCCCCCGTGACAAAATTAAATTGTGGCGCTCTCTCTAAAAAATTATCTCCTACAGTGAGAAATACAAAATCTAATTTCTAAATCTAACCCACACCCTAATGATGGTGTGTATCTAAATAATAAACGACTGAACAACAGGTATTTGAAAAAATGCCTGCTGGTACCCTCACAATGTGTTCATTGTAAGAGGTAAGTGAAAACAACAATAGTGACACCAAAAATAACTAATACATAACGTGACTTAGTGTTAATATTAATCAGATGTTGCTATACAAGTTCCCATATAGTAGATAGGTGTACAATCTATATATGTAAGTGCATAAACACAATGCAAACAATAGTGTCCGTGATAGTAATCAAAACCAACATATGATGTGCAACGGCAAGTCCTTCTGCTGTAAGCATGTGAATACTTCTGCCCGAAATCTTCCACCACACCTCTGTGCTCAGTGACCACTCTCCCTATGGACAGTCACTCACCAGCTCCTCATGCCTCCACTTTCGTAAGAGGCTAAAAAGGCATAGATGACTGCTGCTACTGGCAAGGGTTAAGCCAAGTCCATCCAGAAGGTGCGTTCCATATAGAAAAAAAGACTTCCAATAGTGTAATACCGTAAACACTTTAATAATTCACACTGCAAATCACACTACAAAAGTTCCACTCACATTGTGTAAAAAACAAACAGCACAGCAAACTCCACAGCAATCTGCCCGATTGAATATCAAACCACAGCTGAGATAAACCTCCTGGGGGGTGTGCGGTCACAGCGGACCCTCTATTCGCCAGCGCTCAAAGTGTCTCTCACCCTCTCGTCGCTTGCTTCATAGATGGGTATAGCTGTCCTCCCCACTGGGTAAACTAAACAGCCAGCTTCTTCCTGTCACTAGTACGTGGTGTTCCTCTTCTTACGGCCACGCCCCCGACATGTTTCGATACGCCTGTACCTTAATCATGGGATAGGCCGTTTTGGACATCCATCACCCCTTATATTCCCTCCCATTGTCAGTATAACCGAGGACGCACAAGTGCGCATGCGCGCCTCCATATTCGACGGCCAATCGAATGTTCCCCGTCGGAGATAAGGGCACCCTAGTGCGCGTGCGCCTCTCTCTCCCCAGCGTCTGCGCTCTACGAGTGTCCCCGTGACCGCAAAACCCCGCTGATTTGTATAACACAGCTCATATTGGAGCTGCAAATTCTAGCGCTGTAACTTTAATTCCTCCCAGCCAGCATAGATGGTGGGTTACCAGATAGCGCTATTATCCCCTGACATGTTAAACGAACCACTTCCTATACTTTTTACATATTACAGCGATTCACCTATATAAAAGCATGTACCCACATTATCTTCTCTATGCTCTTATACACTCTCATAATACAATATATTAAAAGCATGGTTACAAACTCTTCCAACTATTGCTGTGGTGAGAAAATAATAAATGAACTCTAATTACGTATCCATATAAAACCAAAGAAATTAAAACATTAAATAAAATAAGCAAGAATGACTGAAATACATTATTTCAAACCCCAACCTTCACTGTTAAGTAAAGGATGGGGAATAGATTCTATCCAAATCTATAGACTACATAAAATTACACTACAAATTGATCTGCTCGCAAATTCGATAGACAAATAATACTCATATTAATAATAAAATCTACACTAAATTAAATTTTTAACAAATTTTTTTTTTTTTTTAAAAATTAAAATTACCCGAAATTATTTTTCACTCGTAGCAGCATGAGTGAATATGGAATATTGGACCATATAGTCTACCTCCAGGGACTATCTAAAAATCATTTAAAAAACAGTTTAGATCTAGTTCGATATTTAAGCCTCTCGGGGTTAAACTCTTAAAAAGAAATATCCATTCCGTCTCTCTCCGTGATAGGTCCCTTACTCTGTTGGAACCCCTCCAGGACGGATGGACCACATCGATACCGCAGAATTGTAACAGCGAAGGGTCTTGTTGATGTTTGATCTTAAAGTGCATGGATACACTGTGGTACTTGTATCCATTTTTTATGTTGGTGAGGTGTTCACTAATACGGGTCTTTAGCTGTCTTTTCGTCCTCCCAACGTAATACAAGCCACAGGGACACCACATGAGGTAAACCACATGCGTGGTAGTGCATGTACTAAACTCTTTAATTTCAAATCTTTCCCCTTCTCTGTTGGTCACATTAGTAATACCTCTGTTACTAACTCTCACTGTTTTGCAGCAAACGCACTTCCTGCAACAGAAAAAACCTTTAAAATTAAAGGATAAAGTTCTCGGTTTTGGTGCGTCCAGAATCTTCCTCACTATTTGATCTCCTATGTTCGGAGCCTTTCTATAAATAAACTTCGGACTTGTTGGTAATATTCCTCCCAAATGTTTATCTTTACAAAGAATGTACCAGTATTTTTTATAGATGTTCTCAATCTCTCTATACTGGTAGTGGAAACCTGAGATGAAGCTTAATTGGTGTTGAGGTTCACCTATGGGTGCTTCTTTCTCTTTCAGGCACTGTTCCCTAGGGATATTGGCCACTTCTTGCACAATCTTAGTGAGCTCTCCATTTTTATACCCCTTCTGAATAAATTTCTCTTTTAAGAAATCTGATTGGGACAAATAATCTTCCATAAGAGTACAGTTCCGACGGATCCGCAATAGCTGACCCTTCGGAATGTTTTTAATCCATGAAGGATGATGGCCGCTGGCTACAGACAGGTAGCTATTGCGGTCCGTCGGTTTAAAGTACACCTTAGTTTTTAGCGAGTTATTAAATTTCTCAATAGTAACATCCAAGAAATTTATTGATTTATCACTAATCAGGTATTCCAACTTGATATTATTCGTATTTGTATTCAAATGTTCCAGGAAGAGTACCAAGGCTTCCCTAGATCCCTCCCATATCAACAAGATGTCGTCAATGAACCTTCGGTAGAAGATCAATTGAGGTCTATGGGTATTGAATACCTGTCTATCCTCCCATTCAGACATGAACAGGTTGGCGAGGCTGGGGGCATACTTAGCCCCCATTGCCACGCCAACCTGTTGGGAATAGAACTGTCCATCAAACCAAAAGTAACTGTGGGACATGCAGAAATCTAGTGCATGTCCCACAAATTTCTTCTGTATATAGGGGATGTTGTCTCTTTTGCTTAGTGCCCAGTTCAGGGCTAATGACGCATCTTCATGTTGTATACTTGTGTACAACGAAGCTACGTCTGCTGTTACCAAATATGACGTTATTGTAGGGTTAAATTTCACTAATTCTAGCTGGCGTAGCAAATCTGAGGTATCTTTCAGGAAAGCTCTAGTCGCCTTAATGCTGGGTTGGAGAAATCTGTCTAGATATTCGCCAAGCCTGGCAGTTACAGATCCAATCCCATTAACTATAGGACGTGGGGGAGGTTTCTCGGTGTTCTTGTGCACTTTAGGTAGTGTGTAAATTACTGGTATACGATTGGCACTGGGTACGAGATATCTTTTTTCCTTCGAGTTTAGGGCTTTTACCCCAAAACCCCAATCCACCAGTGCAGCCAATTGGGTACTATACGAGTCTGTGGGATCAGATTTTAGCTTTTTATAAGTATTCTGATCACTTAATAACTCAACCAGTTGTTTATGGTAGAATTCCTTCTCCATAACCACCACCCCTCCACCTTTATCCGCCGGGCGAATAATAATGTTTCTCCTCTTTTCCAAGGATTCTATCCCCTCCTTAAAATACTGGGGGTTCACTCCTTTCCTCACTGGAAGGTCCTCAATATCTTTCAATACCAAGTTCTTGAATACCTCCACATAATGATTGTTTGGAATTTGGGGATTGAAGATTGATCTATTTTTCAAGCCACTGTCTATTTTGTCCGATGTCACCACAGCTCTCATGCCTGCTTCCACCGGATGGCTCAAAAAGTGCTTTTTTATGTTCATTGAACGAATGAACTTATGTGTATCAATATACACCTGAAATTTATTCATTCTTTTTTTCGGAGCACATTTAAGGCCCAAATTCAAAATGTTGATTTCCTTATGATCCAACTCAATTCCACTCAAATTGTAAATTCCTGTGTTTACATGTCCCTCGGTCGTTTTTTTGGATTGCTTGGATCTCCCTCCCCTACATCCTCTCCTTCTTTTGGTGGGGGCTTTGTATTCATACCTTGTGCGTTTGGGGGTCCAGGTCTTCCTCCACCTCTCTGTTGTTGTATCCGGGGGTATCCTCTCGGGGTGCCCCGCCTCCCCCCCCTCCCCCGTGGTCCTAAAAAAGACTGATTCTGTGACTGCTGATCATAATAGCCCCCTTCTTCCAGGCTCGTGTATCTATTATATACTGGAACCCCATTTCCCTCTGCAAATTGATTCAATGGGGGATACTGTCTCCACTGTTGATATTCATGTGGAGGGGGGTATCCTCGTGGACCTTCACCCCTGTATGGTGATTGAAGTGGGGGTTGACCTAGTAGTGGGAGGTTTGCATCTAGGAATAACCGTTTAGTCACAAGATATTTTTTATTCACCCACTAGCAGCCATGGACCCTTTTAATTTTCTGTCTAATAGGCAGATGAACCCTGAACATGTTTTTTCAAATAATTTAGAAATGACTGTGGATGAGGAGGACTTCTCTGTAACCTTGAGATCTCTGGAGAACCTCCTTGAGAAGCAGATTAAGGCATGGTGGGATGTGTTCACTTTTAAACACTATCAAAAGGAAAACTTAATTTTTAGAAGTTTAAGGTGGGATGTACCCCCACAGGACGGATTGAATGATCCTGCTTTTATGGAAGAATGGCTGATATTTTTTAATAGGGCTGGTAGAGATCTGCAGAACCTTGTTTTAAAGAGGAAACAAATTAAATTAGATAGGATCAATGAAAGTATTAGACAGATACAGGAAAAATTGGAACCCATTAAGGAATCTAATCAAATGAAAGACTTCAACACCAATATGAAAAAGAAGTTAGAAAAAGTGGATCGCGAAACACAAAAAAAGAAAGTGAAGAAATTCACGAGGGATTCTAATGATTTTAGAACCAATAAAATATATACATGGCAGAATATAAAAGGTGAGGACCAGGAGGCAACTGTTGGAGACTCGAGTCATGGAGTGGAATCTGCTAAGAAACCTATATCTAAAACAATCCAGAAAAATCACGGGCCTAAAAATACAGGAAAGAAAAATGAACAGGGGTCTACAAATCCCTCCCATAAGGGGGGAAACCCAGTAAGGAACTACAATAATGAATATGCTTACTCCCCCAGACCTCCCAGACAGGGAAGAGTGGATTATGATTATCATTCACCCAGACGGTATAGAGATAACACCCCTCAGAGAAGGGGAGGTTATGATTTTCAATCACCATACAGGGGTGAAGGTCCACGAGGATACCCCCCTCCACATGAATATCAACAGTGGAGACAGTATCCCCCATTGAATCAATTTGCAGAGGGAAATGGGGTTCCAGTATATAATAGATACACGAGCCTGGAAGAAGGGGGCTATTATGATCAGCAGTCACAGAATCAGTCTTTTTTAGGACCACGGGGGAGGGGGGGGAGGCGGGGCACCCCGAGAGGATACCCCCGGATACAACAACAGAGAGGTGGAGGAAGACCTGGACCCCCAAACGCACAAGGTATGAATACAAAGCCCCCACCAAAAGAAGGAGAGGATGTAGGGGAGGGAGATCCAAGCAATCCAAAAAAACGACCGAGGGACATGTAAACACAGGAATTTACAATTTGAGTGGAATTGAGTTGGATCATAAGGAAATCAACATTTTGAATTTGGGCCTTAAATGTGCTCCGAAAAAAAGAATGAATAAATTTCAGGTGTATATTGATACACATAAGTTCATTCGTTCAATGAACATAAAAAAGCACTTTTTGAGCCATCCGGTGGAAGCAGGCATGAGAGCTGTGGTGACATCGGACAAAATAGACAGTGGCTTGAAAAATAGATCAATCTTCAATCCCCAAATTCCAAACAATCATTATGTGGAGGTATTCAAGAACTTGGTATTGAAAGATATTGAGGACCTTCCAGTGAGGAAAGGAGTGAACCCCCAGTATTTTAAGGAGGGGATAGAATCCTTGGAAAAGAGGAGAAACATTATTATTCGCCCGGCGGATAAAGGTGGAGGGGTGGTGGTTATGGAGAAGGAATTCTACCATAAACAACTGGTTGAGTTATTAAGTGATCAGAATACTTATAAAAAGCTAAAATCTGATCCCACAGACTCGTATAGTACCCAATTGGCTGCACTGGTGGATTGGGGTTTTGGGGTAAAAGCCCTAAACTCGAAGGAAAAAAGATATCTCGTACCCAGTGCCAATCGTATACCAGTAATTTACACACTACCTAAAGTGCACAAGAACACCGAGAAACCTCCCCCACGTCCTATAGTTAATGGGATTGGATCTGTAACTGCCAGGCTTGGCGAATATCTAGACAGATTTCTCCAACCCAGCGTTAAGGCGACTAGAGCTTTCCTGAAAGATACCTCAGATTTGCTACGCCAGCTAGAATTAGTGAAATTTAACCCTACAATAACGTCATATTTGGTAACAGCAGACGTAGCTTCGTTGTACACAAGTATACAACATGAAGATGCGTCATTAGCCCTGAACTGGGCACTAAGCAAAAGAGACGACATCCCCTATATACAGAAGAAATTTGTGGGACATGCACTAGATTTCTGCATGTCCCACAGTTACTTTTGGTTTGATGGACAGTTCTATTCCCAACAGGTTGGCGTGGCAATGGGGGCTAAGTATGCCCCCAGCCTCGCCAACCTGTTCATGTCTGAATGGGAGGATAGACAGGTATTCAATACCCATAGACCTCAATTGATCTTCTACCGGAGGTTCATTGACGACATCTTGTTGATATGGGAGGGATCTAGGGAAGCCTTGGTACTCTTCCTGGAACATTTGAATACAAATACGAATAATATCAAGTTGGAATACCTGATTAGTGATAAATCAATAAATTTCTTGGATGTTACTATTGAGAAATTTAATAACTCGCTAAAAACTAAGGTGTACTTTAAACCGACGGACCGCAATAGCTACCTGTCTGTAGCCAGCGGCCATCATCCTTCATGGATTAAAAACATTCCGAAGGGTCAGCTATTGCGGATCCGTCGGAACTGTACTCTTATGGAAGATTATTTGTCCCAATCAGATTTCTTAAAAGAGAAATTTATTCAGAAGGGGTATAAAAATGGAGAGCTCACTAAGATTGTGCAAGAAGTGGCCAATATCCCTAGGGAACAGTGCCTGAAAGAGAAAGAAGCACCCATAGGTGAACCTCAACACCAATTAAGCTTCATCTCAGGTTTCCACTACCAGTATAGAGAGATTGAGAACATCTATAAAAAATACTGGTACATTCTTTGTAAAGATAAACATTTGGGAGGAATATTACCAACAAGTCCGAAGTTTATTTATAGAAAGGCTCCGAACATAGGAGATCAAATAGTGAGGAAGATTCTGGACGCACCAAAACCGAGAACTTTATCCTTTAATTTTAAAGGTTTTTTCTGTTGCAGGAAGTGCGTTTGCTGCAAAACAGTGAGAGTTAGTAACAGAGGTATTACTAATGTGACCAACAGAGAAGGGGAAAGATTTGAAATTAAAGAGTTTAGTACATGCACTACCACGCATGTGGTTTACCTCATGTGGTGTCCCTGTGGCTTGTATTACGTTGGGAGGACGAAAAGACAGCTAAAGACCCGTATTAGTGAACACCTCACCAACATAAAAAATGGATACAAGTACCACAGTGTATCCATGCACTTTAAGATCAAACATCAACAAGACCCTTCGCTGTTACAATTCTGCGGTATCGATGTGGTCCATCCGTCCTGGAGGGGTTCCAACAGAGTAAGGGACCTATCACGGAGAGAGACGGAATGGATATTTCTTTTTAAGAGTTTAACCCCGAGAGGCTTAAATATCGAACTAGATCTAAACTGTTTTTTAAATGATTTTTAGATAGTCCCTGGAGGTAGACTATATGGTCCAATATTCCATATTCACTCATGCTGCTACGAGTGAAAAATAATTTCGGGTAATTTTAATTTTTAAAAAAAAAAAAAATTTGTTAAAAATTTAATTAAGTGTAGATTTTATTATTAATATGAGTATTATTTGTCTATCGAATTTGCGAGCAGATCAATTTGTAGTGTAATTTTATGTAGTCTATAGATTTGGATAGAATCTATTCCCCATCCTTTACTTAACAGTGAAGGTTGGGGTTTGAAATAATGTATTTCAGTCATTCTTGCTTATTTTATTTAATGTTTTAATTTCTTTGGTTTTATATGGATACGTAATTAGAGTTCATTTATTATTTTCTCACCACAGCAATAGTTGGAAGAGTTTGTAACCATGCTTTTAATATATTGTATTATGAGAGTGTATAAGAGCATAGAGAAGATAATGTGGGTACATGCTTTTATATAGGTGAATCGCTGTAATATGTAAAAAGTATAGGAAGTGGTTCGTTTAACATGTCAGGGGATAATAGCGCTATCTGGTAACCCACCATCTATGCTGGCTGGGAGGAATTAAAGTTACAGCGCTAGAATTTGCAGCTCCAATATGAGCTGTGTTATACAAATCAGCGGGGTTTTGCGGTCACGGGGACACTCGTAGAGCGCAGACGCTGGGGAGAGAGAGGCGCACGCGCACTAGGGTGCCCTTATCTCCGACGGGGAACATTCGATTGGCCGTCGAATATGGAGGCGCGCATGCGCACTTGTGCGTCCTCGGTTATACTGACAATGGGAGGGAATATAAGGGGTGATGGATGTCCAAAACGGCCTATCCCATGATTAAGGTACAGGCGTATCGAAACATGTCGGGGGCGTGGCCGTAAGAAGAGGAACACCACGTACTAGTGACAGGAAGAAGCTGGCTGTTTAGTTTACCCAGTGGGGAGGACAGCTATACCCATCTATGAAGCAAGCGACGAGAGGGTGAGAGACACTTTGAGCGCTGGCGAATAGAGGGTCCGCTGTGACCGCACACCCCCCAGGAGGTTTATCTCAGCTGTGGTTTGATATTCAATCGGGCAGATTGCTATGGAGTTTGCTGTGCTGTTTGTTTTTTACACAATGTGAGTGGAACTTTTGTAGTGTGATTTGCAGTGTGAATTATTAAAGTGTTTACGGTATTACACTATTGGAAGTCTTTTTTTCTATATGGAACGCACCTCCTGGATGGACATGGCTTAACCCTTGCCAGTAGCAGCAGTCATCTATGCCTTTTTAGCCTCTTACGAAAGTGGAGGCATGAGGAGCTGGTGAGTGACTGTCCATAGGGAGAGTGGTCACTGAGCACAGAGGTGTGGTGGAAGATTTCGGGCAGAAGTATTCACATGCTTACAGCAGAAGGACTTGCCGTTGCACATCATATGTTGGTTTTGATTACTATCACGGACACTATTGTTTGCATTGTGTTTATGCACTTACATATATAGATTGTACACCTATCTACTATATGGGAACTTGTATAGCAACATCTGATTAATATTAACACTAAGTCACGTTATGTATTAGTTATTTTTGGTGTCACTATTGTTGTTTTCACTTACCTCTTACAATGAACACATTGTGAGGGTACCAGCAGGCATTTTTTCAAATACCTGTTGTTCAGTCGTTTATTATTTAGATACACACCATCATTAGGGTGTGGGTTAGATTTAGAAATTAGATTTTGTATTTCTCACTGTAGGAGATAATTTTTTAGAGAGAGCGCCACAATTTAATTTTGTCACGGGGGGTGATTGGGTATCACTCAGCACAAATTTAAATTCCATTGCATATTTGTCTTACATATTAAGTGGCAGCTATAGGTAGGTGTCATTTCACCGGATGTGTAACACCATCTGGGTGAAACATCCTAGGCGCAGTGGGGGTTGACCTAGTAGTGGGAGGTTTGCATCTAGGAATAACCGTTTAGTCATAAGATCATTTAAAACCTACAAGCTAGATTTTGCTGCAACTAGTACACAGTGCTCTGCTATGCTAATGGAGGTATATTCACTTTTTTTTAATCTTAAAGCAAAACCCTTGTAAAATATTTGTAAAATCAAGTTACATCCAGTTGTGCATTCATTCAGTTATCGTAAAATGCAATTTTAAATAATGTCAGTGGGATGATCTCTATATAACACAGTATTACAACCTAAGAACAAAATGTAATATATTGCAGCTAGCAGAGCAAAAACACATGCATTTATATCAGCAGAGCAGTGGATGGTGTGAGTGGAGCAGAGATTGGTGTCAGTAGGGCAATTCACAATTTTTGTTAGGAGGGGCTTTGGTGAAATATCAACAGACCCCTGAGGTCTCAATATTGAGAGAGAGAAAAGGGACCACCAAGGACAGAGCTTCCTTAGTCCCTTTCTCTACAGCCTCAGGTGCACTGGACAATGAAGGAATGGGAAGGGCTCTGTGCTGAGCAGAAGAGTTTACTATGCTTCAGTTAAGAATGAACACAGGAGCGATCGGTGCAGATCACTCACTGTGTTCATTCAGAAAAGGAAGGGGCTGGTAAATTAAATATTTACTGGCCACTTCCCTCACTCTCAATCCTGAAACAACCCCCACAGCAGCTGAGTGGAAAGGAGGGAAGCTGGCAGCACTGCAGGGGGGAGACAGGAGGTTGCCAAGAAGCAAGAGAAATCGGTACCGCATGGAGTGATCAGGGTGTGCCCAGTCACACCCGGCACATCCTGTGCACACACTTATATGTAATAGTTGTATTTATTTTCTGTGTTTAAGCTTTTCCTCTATTTTCAACAAAGAGATCCTATCACAACCTAGAGTGACAACATTCACTCACCCTAAGCTGAAATCCCCCCCCCCCCCATCTCCTTATATTAGGGAAGGGGTGTTCTGTAGTTCACAGAAAACTGATAACAAAGTCTAATGCTGCATACACACGACGGATTTTCCGTCGGAAAAAACTTGGATGGTTGCCTTGCATACACACGGTCACACAAAATTTCTCTGAACTTTCAACCGCCAAGAACGCGGCAAGCCGAGAAAATGAAGTTCACTGCTTCCGAGCATGCGTCAAATTGTTTCCGAGCATGCGTGGGAATTTTGCGCGTCGGAATTTGTACAGACAATCGCATTTTCGGATAGGAACTTTTTCCACCGAAAAATTGAGAACCTGCTCTCAATCTTTTGCTGACGGGAATTCCGCCAGCAAAAGTCTGATGGAGCATACATACGGTCGCATTTTCGCAAAAGCTCTCAGCTCTCGTCTTTTGCTGGCCGAATTTCCGATCGTGTGTACGGGGCATTACATGTAAGTTTAGTGCACCAGAATGTTTCAAGCACACTGGATTTCTGGCAGGATAACCCAGTTATTTTGTGTATTTACAGAAAAACAAATTCAGCCAAAACATCTAAGGAGCTGCATTATATAAATTGTTTGTTCTTGGGTTTAGATACAATTTACTTTCCCATAATCCCTTTTACACGAGAAATCAGTTTATCAGTAGGAATGTCAGGACTAGGAGCAACTGGGGCTTTGTGTTTTATTGGGCAGCGCTCTAAACCGCTGGGTTGAACGAAAAAAACAAACTGATAGCTAACAGTCTGACGTTAGTACAGCGATTTCACCCACTGAGCTGTTTTGTTCTGAAAGGGGGACGAGCCCCCGGCCAGAACACTCTGGTCAGGGCTCTCAGCCATTGGCTCAGAGCGCTGATCGGGAGTCGGTCAGCTGCTGGTTTTCCAAACGGCTGGCTCCTATCGGACTGGCTGACTTGCACACGGGCCGAATGTCGGCAGGTTTTTATTGGACCTGGTCAATGACTCCCGGAGCTTCATGTTGACAGAGATATCTAGGCAGGTTTACTGGATGGGGGGGGGGGCACTCTTGGGAACCAAAAATGGGGGGGTTTCTCTTTAATAGTGCAATGAAAAAGGTGGAAGCAAGGAGGTGACACAGAAATTTAAAGAGCTGAAATACTAGAATAGCAGAACCACCCTCATGCCAACATTATCAAGGTGATTTACTAAAATTGGAGAGTGCAAAATGTGGTGCAGCTGTACATGATAGTCAATCAGCTTCTAACCACAGTTTGTTCGATTAAGCATTGACAAAAAAAAAAACTGGAAGCTGATTGGTTTCTAAGTAGAGCTGCGCCAGATTTTGCGCTCTCCAGTTTTAGTAAATCCTCTGTGTGACAGGCATGTGTGTTCACAAGCAAGGATGCACCACAATATAAATGTAGATGGTACATTTAGGAATTTGGCTAAATTTTCTCTTTAAGATATACGCCCAATAGATTAGAGTTTTTAAAAACACTTGGTTTTAGTAATAATTATGAAAATATTCCCTAGCAACATTCCATACGTTTTCTTTCCTACTGCTGAGTAGTAGTAGCTGTTGTTAGGGCAACATAACCAAAACTGTAACCTATAACGTATGAAGGTGATCTTCCTGGTTTTCTTGTCCCATTGAGCGGGATTTACTAATACTGGAGCTGCCAGAATCTGGAGCAGCTATGCAAAGCAACCAATCATTCTAGCTTTCATTTTGAAAGCTTAGGGTCCCATGCACACTGGGCTTTTGGATGATGCTCTAACATTTTCCGCAGGGGGAAGGCATAGGTGTACCATCCATGGCAGCCTATCAAACTGACAGCTGCTGCAGCTGGATGGTGCACTGAGTGGTAATGACTTTTACAACTATATGCATACAGTGATAAATGCTCTGAACTTAAGTCTTCTTGCATTCTTGGGATTGGTCCCTGGGCGCATACTGCCCTCAATGTTAGTACTGCTAGGTACATTGTCCAACAGCAACAACTGTTAGCCCCACCCAGTGTATGACAGGCTGATGACAGTGGGGCTGGATGGTTGCACCTGTGGACACCTAAACGTTGGAGCCCTGTGCACCAGGGCTAAACACTCAGTGTGCATGGGGCCTAACTAAACAAGCTGATGTTAAAAGATGATTGATTACTATGCACAGCTGCTCCAGATTCTGTCTACTCCGGTTTTAGTCAATTCCACCATTGTGTTTATTGTTTCAGGGTGTGTTTTATGATTTGTTTCACTATGTTCCCTGAACACAGCTAACTTTGTTTCTAGTAACCTAACTTAAAAAAAAAAAGACCAATATGGACATGTTACATTATTTACATAAAATTGACATGATACAATTGAATTACACTAAAGGCAGCCTGTATTAAAGCCTTATTCCAGTGAGAACTTTTTTTGGGGGGGGGGTTGGAAAGACTTAGGAAGAGTACATTTTTTTCCGTTGTATTTTTTTACTTTCTTTGACCCTGTTGGAGGAATTTTAAATTCACTTGCTGTCCCTCTGACATCATTTGATGGCAGGACAAGAAATGAGTAGTAAGACACACATGCCCTGATGAAGGGAGCCTTTTTGGACACCTAAAATGTGTTGGATATTTTCTGGATTGTCTCATTGACTTTTATCTTAATAAAGTTCTATCTGGACCTCTTAGAAACCTGACAGGGGTTCTGCCCCTACCCCTCTCTGTCCAAAACTAACAGAAAGGCTGGACCCGGATTTTGCCCACATGCACTATATTACCAAAAGTATTGGAACACATGCCTTTACACGCACATGATCTTTAATGGCATCCCGATCTTAGTCTGTGGGGTTCAATATTGAGTTGGCCCCCCCTTTGCAGCTATAACATCTTCAAATCTTCTGGGAAGGCGGTCCACAAGATTTAGGAGTGTGTCTATGGGAATGTTTGACCATTTTTCCAGAAGCGCATTTGTGAGGTCAAGCACTGATGTTTTACAGAAGGCCTGGCTTGCAGTCTGCACCCTAACTCATCCCAAAAGTGTTCTATCGGATTGAGGTTAGGACTCTGTGCAGGCCAGTTAAGTTCCTCCACCCCAAACTTGCTCATTCATGTCTTTATGGACCTTGCTTTGTGCACTGGTGTACAGTCATGTTGGGACAGGAAGGGGCCATCCCCAAACTTTTCCCACAAAGTTGGGAAATTAAATTGTCCAAAATGTCTTTGCATGCCGACGCCTAAGGAGTTCCCTTCACTGGAACTAAGGGGCAAAGCCCAACCCCTGAAAAACAACCCCACACCATAATCCCCCCTCCACCAAATTATTCAAACCAGTGCACAAAGCAAGGTCCATAAAGACATGGATGAGCAAGTTTGGGGTGGAGGAACTTGACTGGCCTGCACAGAGTCCTAAACTCAACCCAACAGAACACCTTTGGGAGGAATTAGAGCGGAGATTGTGAGCCAGACCTTCCTCTTTCAATATCAGTGCCTGACCTCACAAATGCGCTTCTGGAAAAATAGTCAAACATTCCCATAGACACACTCCTAAACCTTGTGGACAGCCTTCCCAGAAGAGTTGAAGCTGTTATAGCTGCAAATCAATATTGAACCCTATGGACTAAGACTGTGATGCCATTAAAGTGATTGTAAAGTCTTGTTTTTTTTTTGTTTTGTTTTTTAATAACAAACATGTTATACTTACCTACTCTGTGTAGTGGTTTTGGACAGAGCAACCTGGATCCTCTTCTTCTCGGGTCCCTCTTCGCTGCTCCTGGCTCCTCCCTGCTATTGAGTGCCCCCACAGCAAGCAGCTTGCTATGGGGGCACCTGATCTGAGCTTCAGCTCTGTGTATCTTTTCAGACACAGAGCTGCCATTCGGCCCCATCCTCCTTCTTTTCTGATTAGCTAACTGACTTTGATTGACAGCTGCAGGAGTCAATAGCGCTGCTACTGTGTCTCAGCCAATCAGGAGGGAAACTCAGGGAAGGCCGAAGGACTTGTGGACATCGCTGGACAGAGATGGGTCTCAGGTAAGTATTAGGGGGTGCTGCGGAGGAGGGGGGGTCTTTGACAGGTATCCTGTTCCCACTTCCCGGAGTCTGGGCCGCAGCCTGTGACATCACCACGGGCCTCCCTCCTCCTTTCCCTGTCGCTGGGCCAGTAGGAGAGAGGAGCCGGGCCTCACACATGCATAGTAGGGTTCCCGGTGTGAAGCTGTAAGGCTAAACTGCCAGGTACCCTCACCCGCAATGGCGGCGGCAACACCCGACAGCTGATGGAAACATCAGCTGCGGTGCGGACATCGCTGGACTCCAGGACAGGTAAGTGTCCTATTGTTAAAAGCCAGCAGCTGCAGTATGTGTAGCTGCTGGCTTTAAATTTTTTAGCTTTTTGGGCAGAACACCGCTTTACTGCATAGAATGCATTAAGATAAAAAAATCTTCTGCATTTACAACTCCTTTAAAGTTCATGTGCGTGTAAAGGTAGGTGTCCCAATAATTTTGGTAATATAGTGTGTGTTACAATTCTACACTGTGTGGACAAATTTGTCACAGATTTGGTCACAGTGGTCATATTTACTCTATAAGATCTAGATATTTAGAGGCTTGTGCATCTCTAGTTATGAGAATATATATTTACTGTGTTCTGAGATTTAGAGACTTCACTGCTCAAAGGGAAAAATGAAGATAAATAGCTCAATGTTTGGGTAACATAAATAAATATAAAAAACCCAAATCGACAAGTCAAATTTAAAGTTCACTAAGTTGATCAAAGCATAGTGAACTTTCTTTATAGGTTCTGTAATTGCTCTCATCTTAGGGACCCCTAGGAAACCATCTAAAAACTCCCTAAACACAGTCCTTTTTTTTTTTTTAACGCAGTCAACTTTCTTTAGGCAGGCTATGTGGAGAGTAAAGTGATCGCTTTCAAATGCACACGCTGCCTCGCCATGCTTAATTAACTCCTCAAGATTCAGGAATAATTCCCTGACATCATAATTAGCTCTCTCACTTTATCACTCAAAGCTAACCTTTGCATTAGTAACTCAACTTAAATTGCTAATAATTGCACTGCTCCTCGAGGTCTATTTATTTAAAGTGAACTTCAAGTCTTTTGGAGCTGGAAGCTTCATAACAAATTATGATATTTGGTAAGCTAACAGCACCTTGAAAGATGAAGGAAAGGAAAACAAATACAATTTCATCAAGGCGAAAAAATTTTGCTTTTTTCCGCAAACGTTTCTCTAATATTTATTTAGTAAGTAAATATCATACTGCAGTTTTTTTTATAAATTTTGGCTGATCCTGCATGTTTCTTAATTCCTTATTTATATTATTATGCTGATATTGGTAAATGAAGTTAATTTAATTGAAGCGAAAATACTTTGTGACAAATACTACTGAAGCAGAATAAAGGAAACCTGTACTAAAATAAATGTGTAGGCTGTCATCACTTTCTTCTGAAATGCTAATTTCCTGGCTGTCATGTTGGACCTCTGGCTTCAACACTGATTCTGGAACATACACTTAGAAAATGATATCAGAATTCCTACTTATTCCACCTCAGTGACTCAAACATTTTAAAAGCATTGGATCACCATGATAAATGGGCAACTAGCTTTTTTTAATAAGAGAGGTCAGCAATGATAACCTACAGTACAGGATACCTTTAACCACTTCAGCTCCAGAAGGTTTTACCCCCTTCCTGACCAGGCCATTTTTTGCGATACGGCACTGCGTTACTTTAACTGACAATTGCGCGGTCGTGCAAAGCTGTACCCAAATAAAATGGATGTATTTTTTCCCCCACAAATAGAGCTTTCTTTTGGTGGTATTTGATCACCTCTGCTGGTTTTTATTTTTTGCGTTATAAACAAAAAAAGACCAACAATTAAAAAAAATATATATATTTTTTTTACTTTCTGCTATAAAACATCCAATAAAAAAATTGTAAAAAAAAATCAAATTTCTTCATCAGTTTAAGCCATTATGTATTCTGCTACGTGTTTTTGGTAAAAAAATCCCTATAAGCATATATTGATTGGTTTGCGCAAAAGTGATAGTGTCTACAACTATGGGATAGATTTAGGGACTTTTTTTTTTATATATATTTTTTACTAGTAATGGCAGCGATTTTTAGTGGGACTGCGACATTGTGGAGGACAAATCTGTGTCACTGTACTAATGACACTGACAGGGAAGGGGTTAACATCAAGGGCAATCAAAGAGTTAAATGTGTCCCTAGGGGGTGCTTTCTAACTGTGGGGGATGTGCTTTGACTAAAGGAAAACAGAGATCCGTGTTTCTGCTTAGCAGAAACACAAGATCTGCATTTTCTCCTTTAGCAGAACGGCGGTCTGCCTTGTTTACATAGGCAGACCACCGTTTTGCCTCTCTCAGAATGATCGCTGGGTTACCGGTGGACATCGGGTCCCCGCGGACCTGCTGATTGGCTTCCGCTGTATCCAATCACAGCAGGAACAGGTCTCTGGCGGCGTGCGCGCTTACCTCAGACAAGGAAGAAGAAATCACGTACAAGTATGTGATTTTGTGCATAAGGGCCGCCCTACCGCAGTATATGTACGTGGGGCGGTCCTTAGGGGTTAAAGTGGTTGCAAACCCCATTCATGAAATCTGACCTGGGACCATATATCTGTAGTGTATACTTATCTCACTCCAAAGCCCTAAGTCTAGTGTCTTTCTGCTGCTCCGTTCCCCTGTTATCAGCATGATAACTTCTGACAAGATCTCCAACACATGAGATAAAAGCAGCTGGACATTCGTGTCGGGGAGAGAATTTAGAGACAGATAAGCAGAGAGCTGGTCTATTCAAAGCACAGCTCTGTAAGGTTTTTTGTTATTCTGCCTATGCAGAAGGGGGTGTGTGTGCCTTTCCTCCAATCAGCTCAAACACAATGTATGCCCAGACTCCCCTCCCACATCGGACACTTTTTGGCGCAATTTTGGGACCATTCACATTTATACAGCGATCAGTGCAATTCAAAATGCATTGATTACTGTGTAAATGTGACTGGCAGTGAAGGGGTTAACCACTAGGTGGCGCTGTAGGGGTTAAGTGTGTCCTAGGGATGTGTTCTAACTGTAGGGGGGAGGGGCTGTGTGTGACATGACACTGATCACCGCTCCCGATTACAGGGAGATGTGATCAGTGTCAGTGTCATTAGGCAGAACGGGGAGATGCTTGTTTACATCAGCATTTCCCCGTTCTTCCTCTCCGTGAGGCGATCGCGGGTATCCCCACAGACATTGAGTCAGCGGGATCCGCGATCACACTGACGAAGCTCCCGCGCGCCCGCAAGCCGCCTCTTAAAGGGCAACGTACAGGTACGTTAATCTGCCTGTACGTGCCCTTCCGCCGCAGTATATCTGCGCGAGTTGGTCGGGAATTGGTTAACCACAGTTTAGGGCAGGTCCTTGTTCAAGCTATATTACATTAATTTCAGTGTTCAAAAGTGAGGTCACACACCTATATATATATGCTTCCTGCTAAGAGTAAGTGAGTCTCAAAATTGGCTGAGTAGACTAACAAAACCTTAGTAGTAGTAGTACAGTTTAAACATAAGTCCTTTTAAATATGCATTTAGCTGGTTGCCTATAGTTCTGCTTAAAGGTGTATGAGGACAATTACCTTTGTCTTCTACTCATACATCATGTTTATATTTTAAATAAAAGCTTCATAGGATGAGTGGTATTACTGTTATGAAATGTTATAAATACATTAAGTTTTCATTATGATATTCAGTTCTGTGATACAGATCTTCAATAAGCCAAGAGAGATTCTTTTTTTATAAATCGTTATTAAAATAGATATAAAACAGAGAGAGACATGATCCCAGAGAGATAATTCTGTACTTCTATTTTTTTTCAGGATATTGGTCTGTCTAAAGTTACAGGTCTTAAAGGTGTAAAGCTCCCCTGCTAGTTGGTTTGAATGTCAATTGCACTTCAGAAACCTTTACTAGGGCTATGATAGTACTGAAATAGTGGGTACAGTTCCTAGGATGGACAACAGTCCTGTGGATAGGGTGTGTGTGTTCAACACTAAGTGGAAGGATATGAAAATGCCAATAGTGTGACAAAGATTACTAAGATAAAATGAATTGTTGCAAACTGTAAAAGAAGAACCTCAGGGGTTGATTTACTAAAGGCAAAAAGACTGTGCACTTTGCAAAGTGCAGTTGCTCCACAGCTTAGTAAATGAGGTAAAGCTTCTCTTTGCAAAGAATACCCAATCACAATCACGTAAAATTTAAAAAGAACAGCTTTATTGCTTGCACATGATTGGATGTTGAAAGTCAGCAGAGCTTCTGCTTAATTACTAATTTCTAAAGAAACTGCACTTACAAAGTACACAGTCTATTTGCCTTTAGTAAATCATCCCCTCAGTCTCAGCTACAATAAATTCATAGAAATGAAAAATAACCCAAAAGAATTTAGATAACAAAATCATAGAAGGTTTGTACTTTTATTTTGTTATATTTTCTATGCTTTTTTAGCTTTTTTTTTACCATCAAACCTGATAAACTAAAAAGGTCTTGCTCTACAGATAGTGGATGTCATTTTTGTTAAGCTCAATGGGGTTGATTTCCTAAAGACCATTAGACTATGTACTTTGCAAGTGCAGTTGCACTGATTATCCCCAGAGCTTAGTGAATGCAGTGAAGCTCTGCTGATTTCCGTCTTCCATCTGTTTTTTTTTTCTTGCGCCTGATTGGGTATGTATTACAAAGTGAAGCTTCACCACATTCACTAAATACAACTGCGCTTGCAAAGTGCCTAGTCTATTTTCCTTTAGTAAATCAACTCCAATGCGTACATGCACAAGCTCCAGCGCTTTTCTGTGGAGAGAGGAGGGCCTTCCAGAATCTCTACAGCACTTCACCAATCAGGCCTGTATGGTAGAGTGGCCAGATGGAAGCCACTCCTCAGTAAAAGGCACACAACAACCCGCCTGGAGTTTGCCAAAAGGTACTTAAAGGACTCTCAGACCATGAGAAACACAATTCTCTGGTCTGTTGAAACAAAGATTGAACTCTTTGGCCTGAATGGCAAGCGTCATGTCTGGAGGAAACCAAGCACCGCTCATCACCTGGCCAATACCATCCCTACAGAGAAGCATGGTGGTGGCATGCTTCCGCAGAAACTGGAAGACCTAGTCAGGATCAAGGGAAAGATGAATGCAGCAATGTACAGAGACATCCTTGATGAAAACCTGCTCCAGAGTGCTCTGGACCTCAGACTGTGGCAAAGGTTCATCTTCCAACAGGACAATGACCCTAAGCACACAGTTAAGATAACAAAGGAGTGAATACAGGACAACTTTGTGAATGTCCTTGAGTAGCCAGAGCCCAGACTGGAACCCGATTGAACATCTCTGGAGAGATCTGAAAATGGCTGTGCACCGACCCTCCCCATCCAACCTGATGGAGCTTGGGAGGCCCTGCAAAGAAGAATGGGAGAAACTGCACAAAAATAGGTGTGTCAAACTTGTAGCATCATACTCAAAAAGACTTGAGGCTGTGATTGGTTCCAAAGGTGCTTCAACAAAGTATTGAGCAAAGGCTGTGTACATGGGATTTTTTTTTGTTTTTTTTTTTAAATAGATTTGCAAAGATTTCAAACAAACTTCTTTACCGTTGTCATTAAGAGGTATTGGTTGTAGAATTTTAAAGAAAATAATGAATTTAATAAATTTTGGAATAAGGCTGTAACATAACAAAATGTGGAAAAAGTGAGGTGCTGTGAATACTTTCTGGATGCACTGTTATGCCCCGTACACACGGTCAGACTTTCCGACGAAATATGTGCCATTGGAGCTTGTTGTCGGAAATTCCGACCGCGTGTGGGCTCCATCGGACTTTTTCCATCAGAATTTCCGACACACAAAGTTTGAGAGCAGGCTATAAAATTTTCCGACAACAAAATCCGTTCGTGTAAATTCTGACCGTGTGTGGACAATTCCAACGCACAAAGTGCCACGCATGCTCAGAATAAATTAAGAGACGAAAGCTATTGGCTACTGCCCCGTTTATAGTACCGACGTACGTGTTTTACGTCACCGCGTTCAGAACGATCGGATTTTCCGTCAACTTTGTGAGACCGTGTGTATGCAAGACAAGTTTGAGCCAACATCCGTCGGAAAAAATCAATGGATTTTGTTGTCGGAATGTCCGATCAATGTGCGACCGTGTGTACAGGGCATAAAGTGAAACATCCTCAAATATTTTTTTCAAAACAAGTCTTTTTTGCACACAAAAATAAAAGTTTGAAAAATTCTTTGCTTCCTAAATTTTTTTGCTGGCATCGTCCGCTGGCATTCAAAATGGTATACTTTTTATTTTATTGTGACCAACTTGATAGGTCATGCTGGATATCCACTTACCATGGCTCCTGGCAACTAGTCTAGCTGCATCAGTGAAAGGCCAGCAATAACCTCCAAGAACCCCCCCAATTTTTTTGCTTAGCACAGCTTTTTGCAGCGGAGCACATGATGATGTATAAAGACCAGTTTAGATTGGAACATGTATTGTATTGGCAAACTGTATTGGCAGAGGAAAGTGCGCAATCAATTTTTTTTTTCACATGGAGAAGTTTGCATTTCTGCTTTCCTGATTTAGCTCCAATTAAACTCTGTATCAGAAAACTAGGCTGGATAATTTGCCTTCTTTTTCAATGTCTACAGGGATCTCTCAGACTGTGACATCCCACCTACCAGTGATTTTGGACTTGTTTTAAGTAATATCTGATTTACAGGCCTGCCATTGATGTATAAACATTCCATTGACTCTTTTTAAGTGTTCGGGAAGCAGTTACTCCATCATTCAAAGACATTGTCATCACGCACATTTGAGCATGTCAGCACTGTGTTTAAATGACATTTAGGGAACGGCCCCAAAGCCTTTGTTCAAGATGGTCCTAATTTTGCAATAAAAAGGGCTACAGGAATAACATCCATATGAAGTACTTTCATTGAAGAATGTGAAAATATTTAAGTCTTTCTTAAGTTACAAGGTGAGCCAACTTTATTATTTTGTTTACCGGCGACATACACAGCTGAATACAATGTAAGGATGCATTGTTAATTTAACATACAAATGTTTACATGTTTAACATATGGGTTGTACAGCCATTATATGGCCCACACACTAAGACGGAATGTATTTACACTGGAGAGTCCTGGTGTGTGACCTAACATAAAGTTTAACCTAACTACAGAGCTATACATAAACACAGAGAATTACATTTATCCACATTACATCACACAGAGACAGAAGGAAAATACTGTGCTTTGATCCAGTGTTGTAAAGGTGTGTTGATTCTTTGCATTGGTGGGATGTGGGCTTCACCTGCCAAAATGGAGGCTGTTGTCTACGTTATAAAGATATAAACGATATGAACATAATCATAATTCAGTTTCAGGTTAACAAACTTTGGAGTGGTTGAGACTTAAAGCAGAACTAAATCCCATCCAATCTTTTACAGCAGGAGGCTGCCATTTTAGACTTTATTTGATCTGCAAGGGCCATGGTGCTGCACATGTGACCTGTTATGACAGCTCGGTTGAGTGCATAAGCAACTGTGACAATTTCATTCACGGCATGCCTTGAATGTAACTGTTTTTGGGAAATAGTTAAATCAATGGGTTCAGTCCAGCTTTAAGGTAGACAAAGTCTTTAGTGAACTCAAGAAAGGGGGGGAGGATCTCTTGATACAAAGAATATCAAGTGGGAAAGCGGTTACTTATGCAAAAGGTGACCAGTGGTATAAAATATACTCAATTTATTAAATGTTTAAAATCCACAAAAAGTATTGGAGGCAAACAAAAAGGTTCTACTAACAGTGTAAATATGGCAAAAAAAAAAAAATTATAGCAAAAAAATAGCAAAATTAACCTAGGTATAGCTATACCACTTTATACCACTGGTCACCTTTTGCATAAGTAACTGCTTTCCCACTTGATATTCTTTGTATCAAGAGATCCTCCCCCCCTTTCTTGAGTTCATTAATCTATGGGTTACAGCAATTATACCGCATCTGGTGTGTGGTCAGTGACTGGTCAGTACACAGACTGACCAATTGGTAACACAGTATATGCCTTTATTTTTTTCTCCTCCGTTCCCCCATCCCCACCACTAGTACCAAAGTCTTTAGTGCTAGGACATTCCTTAACCACTTCCCGACCGCCGCACGACGATGTACGTCCTAAGTTTGAACGGGGATATCGTTGTTATGGCAGCAGCTAGCTGCCATAACCCCAGTATCCCCGTTTTCGTGCGCCGGCCGGCTTTCAGATAAAAGTGGTCCCTGCGGCGGAATCGCCGCAAGATCACTTTTATCGGTGGCGGGAGAGGGCCCCCCCCTCCCGCCGCGATCCGGTGCCCTCCGCCGCTTACCGGAGCCGTCGGTAGCGGCAGAGGCGATCGCGTCCTGCTCTCTGGTGTGTCTGGAGACGAGTGAGGCCAAGATGGCGCTCACTCGTCTCCATGACACTGCTGGGCGGAAGCGACGTCAAAACGTCACTTCCGTCCACGCCTCTTAAAGGCATATTTTTTCAAATGTCATTTTTCTAAATGACGTTTTTTTTTTTTTATTGCATTGTAGTGTAAATATGAGATCTAAGGCTTTTTTGACCCCAGATCTCATATTTAAGAGGTCCTGCCAGGCTTTTTTCTATTACAAGGGATGTTTACATTCCTTGTTATAGGAATAAAAGTGACAATTTTTTTTTTTTTAAACAGTGTAAAAATAAATCAAATATTGTAAAATAAATAATAATAAAAGGAAAAAAAAAATTTAAAGCCCCCCTGTCCCGACGAGCTCGCGCGCAGAAGCGAACGCATACGCGAGTAGCGCCCGCATATGAAAACGGTGGTCAAACCACACATGTGAGGTATCACAGCGACTGGTAGAGTGAGAGCAATAATTCTAGCCCTAATCTCCTCTGTAGCGCAAAATATGCAACCTGTAGAATTTTTTAAACGTCGCCTATGGAGATTTTTGAGGGTAAAAGTTTGACGCCATTCCACGAGCGGGCGCAATTTTCAAGCATGACATGTTGGGTATCAATTTACTTGGCGTAACATTATATTTCACAATATAAAAAAAAATTGGGATAACTTTACTGTTGTTTTATTTTTTTATTCAAAAAAGTGAATTTTTTCCCAAAAAAGTGCGCTTATAAGACCGCTGCGCAAATACGGTGCAAAAAAAAGTATTGCAATGACCGCCATTGTATTCTCTAGGGTGTTAGAAGAAAAACCATATATGTTTGGGGGTTCTAAGTAATTTTCTAGCAGAAAAACCTGTTTTAACATGTAAACACCTAAAATCCAAAACGAGGCTGGTCCTTAAGTGGTTAACCACTTGACCTCTGAAAGATTAACGATGACCAGGCAATTTTTTGCGATACGGCACTGCATTACTTTAACTGATAATTGCATGGGCGTGTGACTCTGTACACAAATAAAATGTATGTCCTTTTTTCCCACAAGCAGAGTTTTCTTTTGGTGGTATTTGATCACCTCTGCGTTTTTTATTTTTGTGCTATAAACAAAAAAAGAGCGACAATTTTGAAAAACAAAACTTTTTTTTACGTTCTGCTATATAACAAATCCAATAAAAAATTGTAAAAAATCAAATTTCTTCATCAATTTAGGCCAATATGTATTCTGCTACATATTTTTGGTAAAAAAAATCCCAATAAGCATATATTGATTGGTTTGCACAAAAGTTATAATGTCTACAAGCCATGGGATATATTTATGGAATTTTTATTTATTTATTTTTTTACTAGTAATGGCGGCCATCAGTGACTTATAGCCTGACTGCAATATTGCGGCAGACAAATTGGACACTAACTGACACTTTTGACACTTTTTTGGGGACCAGTGATACTAATACAGTGATCAGTGCTAAATATATGCACTGTTACTGTACTAATGTCACTGGCTGGGAAGGGTTTAACATCAGGGGTGTAACATCAGGGGTGATCAAAGGGTTAAATGTGTGCCTAGCTGGTGTTACTGTGGGAGGTGCTTTTACTAGGGGAAGGCATTGATCTTTGTCCCTGCTTTGCAGGAACACAGGATCAATGCCTTCCCTACTGACAGAATGGTGATCTGCCTTGTTTACATAGGCAGACCGCCGTTCTGCCTCTCTACTAAATTATCGGCGAGTGCCAGCGGTCATAGAGTCCACGGTACTCGCAGATCAGCTCCCGCTGTGCATGATCACAGTAGGCACGGCCCAGATCCGGAAGTGCAGGAACACGTACTAGGTACGTGATCCTGCACAGGAGAACCCCCTAATACTTACCTGAGCCCTATCTCTGTCCAGCGATGACCACGAGTATCTCGGCCATCTGAGATGCTCCTTCCTGATTGGCTGAGACACAGCAGCAGCGCCATTGGTTCCCGCTGCTGTCAATCAAAGTCAGTCAGCCAATCAGGAGAGAGAGGGGGTGGGCCGCAGCTCCATGTCTGAATGCACACAGGGAGCTGTGACTTGGCTCGGGTGCTCCCATAGCAAGCTGCTTGCTGTGGGGGCACTCGACAGGAGGGAGGGACCAGGAGCACAGAAGAGGGACCCGAGAAGAGGAGGATCTGGGCTGCTCTGTGCAGTGGATTTGGGTAATTATAAAGAAAGAGACGAGACGCATGCGTGAAGCCTGACCAAGCGGACATGCAGGCTTAGAGCTCCGCTTCAGGGACAGCCACACCGGAGAACTACAAGCCGCAGCGGCTCCACAAACGATACCCGCGATCACCCCTGGCCTCACGGTGTCCTCTGCTCTGGTCCTGGGGGGCCCTAAAACCAAATATAAGGCTGGAAACATCAAGGATGCTCTGTCCAGGCTGTCTGCCAAGATGGCGCTGTCAGCTTCCTCACAGCCCAGCACATCGCGCTCTACCAAGCCACAGACACACAGCCTGAAGACGCAGGATTTTGCCGGTGAGTCTGATTCTGATAATGGCAGCTCTCAGTCAGTAATTCAGTCTAGCATGTTCAAACAATTCAAACAAATGCTACAGAAAGCCCTAAAGCAGACATCAGACCACATAACTGACAAACTGACACACAAGATTAGAGAGCTGGGTCAGAGAACTGCAGAGCTGGAAGTGAGGGTGGATGAAATAGAAACCCACACACAGCTTTACAGCGCTGAATTTGAAAATCTCAAGGAGGAGAATTTAGTGCTGCAGGCCCATTTAGAGGACCAAGAAAATAGAGACCGCCGCTCTAATCTACGGATCAGGGGGATTCCTGAGACCGTTCTCTATGTCCAGGCTACCATGATAGCCATGATAGCCCTCACTAGGAACTGCAACCTGCCATCCCCCTTGACAAGCTAGAGATGGATAGGTTACACAGAGCTCTGGCCCCATGCAAACCTAATGGCCTGCCCATGGACATTATAGCTCAATTCCATTACTACCGCACTAAGGAACAGCTACTTGCCGCAGCCAGGGGAAAGGACTCCCTCACCTTCCAGGGCCACATGTACCAGGTCTTTGCAGATCTTTCCCCACTCACAGTGGCAAAGAGGCATGCACTCAAACCTCATCTGCAAGTGCTACAAGGGAACCAAAATGCATACCACTGGGGAATTCCATTCTCAATCCGTTTCACCCACCTTGAAACCAAATATGTGTGCTACAGTCACCCATGATGCACCTGGGCCTCGTGGACCACGTCCCAAACAGGAACACATCTCGCAGTCGCTCGGCTTCTCGTTCCCCTCAAAAACAAGCAGTGGCCGGCTCTAGACATGCGGCTTCCACATGTCAAAATCCCTACAAGCGTGGTCGCTTCGATGATCCGGCACCATCCAACGAAGATTCGATGGGCTGACTTCGCCCCATGGCTCATATTTGACTCTAACAAAACCCCCTGCAACCCATACTGGTTATTGGAACTCTCTGACAACAGTTTAGCAGAACCCGATCCATGGACCTGGGCTTCCCTTAATTGATTTCTTCCGGAACTTTTCCTACACCTATCCCCATTGGACTCCCGCACCTATCAACACACAACTCTATGTTTGGGTTTTCCCAGGTCAATAAGGATCACTGAGACATTCATACCACTGCTCTGTTCCTTGATTGCTTATACAGAAACTCCCTGGGTCCCTGGGGATGACTGGACTACTGTCAGGAGCATAGTTACTGTTCTATCCATGCAGCTACCAACTGATTCCACCTCAGTAGCCCCTACTTTCCTACTTATCCCAAGGCCCATGTTTCTTACTTACAGGTTTACAGTGAGATAGCTACCCATTCTGAGCCGACTCAGACAAGACTGTCATGTTGTTGTCACCTCGCTCACTGACCTCAGACTCCTGTTGCTGTTATGTGGGACTCTGACGGTGGTTATGGAGCCTCTCGGGGATCGCTTGACACTAACCTGAGAAGCTCCCACACCCTACTGTTATTTTGTTGCTTACTGATGTTAATTACTCCTAAAAGGGTTATTCGATTCTGCTATGTTCTCTCTTACCCTGTCTCTTTCTGCTCTCTTCTCTCTCTCCACACAGTAGTTGCAGCTCTCGCCTTGGGTTATGCCTCCCCTGCTAAAATGACTGTCCTGGACATGTTATGGACCCCATAAACATCCTTTCCTTGAATGTTCAAGGCTTTAACACCCCCATGAACGCATCAAGGCACTGCACACTTTTGCAGCCACTAAGGCTCATATTATCTGCTTACAAGAAACCCATTTTTTGAAAAGGCTTCCCCAAAATTCCTCTGTGCCTCTTATCTGCAATTCCATACTGCTTCAGCCTCAACCAAGCAACAGGGGACCCTTATCGGTTTCCATGGCTCCGTGCCATTTACCCTTACCACACAATTAAATGATCCTGAGGGCAGATACCTCATAACCACAGGCTATGTCACGGACACTGTGATCATGATTGTGTCATATTATGCTCCCAATAAACGCCCGACGGCCTTTCTGTCTCATCTTCTCCAAGTGGTAGAAAAACACAAGTTTGGAACGTTCATTCTCTGCGGGGATTCCAATTCTACTATTTTTTCTTTCCTCGATAAATCTCCACCAACCCCACTCTCTAGCCCCAACAAAATAACTTTCCAACACCTGCTCTTCACTTACAGTCTAGTCGACACTTGGCGAGAATTTAACCTTACTAGTAGACGCTATACTCACTACTCCCATCCGCACAATTCCTTCTCATGCATAGACCACATCTTTATCCCAACTAGTATGATCCCGGAGATAGTCTCCTCTAATATCACTCCCTTCTCGTGGACTGATCACTGTGCAGTGTACACCGCCATAGCCTCTCCGATAGCCAGGGCACACGACACATCCTGGTGTATCAACAACACCACGCTAGCCCATCCCTCTCATCGTTTAGAGATTGAGGTAGCTCTCACAGAATATCTCTTGACTAATCTGACATTATGGGAGGCTCACAAAGCTGTCATTTGTGGCAGATTGATCATACAGGCAGCAGCCCTTAAAAGAGACTGAAAAATCATGTTTGAACAGCTAGAGGCCAACTTCAATGTGAGCCGCGCAGCTTTTCAATCCACCCCAAATGCCACCACCAATGCGCGTTTAAATAAAGCCGTCTAGACTTTTACTTATTCCTGACTGATTCGGCGGACAACCTTAACCGTAAACGCCAACATATATCCTACCTCTAGGCTAGCAAACCCGACACACCTATGGTGCGCAGTTTAAGGGCGTTCCACCAACCGCAGTCGTCTATAAGATTAAAAAACACTTGCGACACATACACTAGTAATTGAAGGTGACAAAATGTAAAAAATCAATTGGCAACCTTGGGTCAAAAACTGCTTACCCCCTAATTTTGATAAGTCGTTGTTATTGCCTTGTTAATTTACCTGCCTTACCATCTACTAGGTGCATTTCCGAACCGCGGACCGCACTAGCGTCGTGGGAGACTTTCCCCCCTTCTTTTCTCCTCCCCTCCCTCTCATTTTCTTTTTCAAGTTGATCTACTAAGTGCGGGCATGACATAATGGCACTTGCCACTCTTGAGAAATTGTGGCCAACTTCATCCCCGCACATGGGCCTCCTACCTCTCTACTTTCCTTTCTCTATCCAAAATCACATGGCTCATATTCTGGGATACCCTTTCACCTCCTAATCTCTAGCTTATAGCTAAGGATGAACTCATATCACTTCATCAAATGTTACAATCTTTAAAACTCTCTTTTAGGACTAATACGTTACTTTAATGTGGGTAGTGCTGCGAATAGCACTCCACCTCCATACCTCCTATACACACCTCAAGTTATAGACGAGGACCATTTGTTGTCTGACAGACGTGCCCCCATACCTTCACAACTTGATCCCATTAGGGGCGAACGGGTGCTTTGTAGGCATATCCAACAATGTTCACAGAATGTTTGAGGGCCCTTGTTTTTATTGGTATTGGTTTTATATGGATTATACCCTCAATGCTCACCCCTAGGCATATAAGTTTATACATACTATTGTTCGTAGTGAATGTATCCCAGGTAACTGTTTATAAACTTTTCTGTCTTTCTTATGTATACCTCAATAAAAATATTGAACACGAAAAAAAACAAAAAACTTTACAATCACTTTAAGAATTTATCCTACCAAATATAGATGTGACCCATTAAAAGACAAAACAGCCTGTTCTATAGTGCAAGGGCTTCAGAGTAGAAAACCCCTTATTTGGGGCACTATCATAATGAATTTATACAATTAGGATATTTAAATAAAGGCAATCATTTGTTTCCTATCTGTGACAACACAATAAGTGATGTAGTAATTGCTTTTCATGAAAAAAGTATACACATCTATACCAAAAGCAGGCATAGAAAAAAATGCCACATATAGAGCCACATAGATATAGTGTCTAAAGAGTACAACTCGGGTGTCAAAAAATATAAATTTATTAAATGCTAGATAAAATATCCGATTAAGAACATGAATACATTAAAAAATCTCCACTGAGCAGCATCTGATGACAACAACAGTGTCAGTGCACAACAAATATGTACATACAGATATGAGAATGTCTGCACTACACATGCATCATGATAAGGATCTTTGAGATCAGTGGTCATCAACCCTGTCTTCAGGGCCCACTAACAGGCCAGGTTTGCAAGATAACTGAAATACATTACAGATGATATCATTTGCTGCTCAGTGATTGCAGTATTCTAGTCTGCATCTCCCCAAGGTAATACATAAAACCTGGCCTGTTAGTGGGCCCTGAGGACAGGGTTGATGACCACTGATTTAGATCACTGTGAAATAACTAGGTAGTGTAATAGCAAGCACTGTGGGTCCGGGCAATCCAGATGGAAGGGAGAGGCAGGTGACTACACTTGACAAAATCCAGCACATCAAAAATAAAAAAAAATAAAAAAATATCAGAAGAATCCAATGGTCTAGGTAAGCAGTCTAAAATGCTAGGGACAAATGGCATGAAGAAAATGAGGAGCTGGATACAAGCTGGTACCTCAAAAATTCTGATCAGAATGGATCCGGAGAACAGGAAATAAACAGGCATCATATCAATCAGACATGGAGTCAACCCAAATTCCAGCAGGGAGCACAATTGGCAATGCATGTACCTATAATGTGATCTACCTTATCCGGATATGAGGGTGAGTGATCTGCAGACAGTAGACGTGACTGTGATCTGTCATATTTCATTTTCTGTTATCCATTAGGCTGAAAAGATCAAACTGTGTATAAACTGTGTATAGGCAGATAAGCAAGAGATCACTCTATTATCCTGCTATTACCTGTGGGATCCATCGCGGTATATACTGCATCAGACTTAGAGTCCCATTCCCCAGGGTGGATGGGGAGTGATTTAGCAACTGCATACAACTTGAATAGGCGTGTGGATAGCCGCTGGATACAATAGCCTGGAAATTGCTTTTCATGCCTGATGATGCACTTTTTTATGATCAGATGAGCTCTTGTAGCCTTGTTAGACTCATGACACCTTAGTCAAATAAAATAGCAAAAATCTGTACCTGGTTTCAAAAAACTTAGTTGGCAGCAGTACCAGTAAACAAATATCATTCAACTGTTTTCATTGTGTGATTACAAATATATTTCGGGCTCATGTACACAGGGCAGCAAAACCTTTTCTGAACGCTGGAAACTGGCAGCTGCAAACCAACGGTGAAAAACGTCAGTATTACAGCTTTTATAGTGAGTTTAGCAGCGGTTATAGGCATTTGAGGTTAGAAGCATTTTTTAAAGATAACCTCAGGAGACCCTCCCAAATGGCCACAATGCATGAAAAATTAGTAAATTATTAACTATTTCAGCCATTCTGTGAGAGAAGAGAGCAGCATCAGAGAAAGCAGTGTGCTTGTAGATAGCTGTCTTATTTTTGTGTTTTCACTATGGATCCCATCATGAGCATATGTGAGGAAATGCTCCTGATGTTGCTGTTGTTGAGGCTCCGAAGACCTAGAAAATTGCTTGAGAGGACCATGCTCATGAGTTCGTCGCTACTGGACTCATGCATTGATGCGGATAACAGCATATGGTGAAATGTGTGTTTTTTCAACATTTTTATATGTTCAAAAATTATCAGAAGTTTTTTCTCCTTTTAAAAGCGCTTATAAACGCAAACGCACAAAATTGCAATTTACCTTGGTTACAAGCATTTGATGTTTGAAATGTCCTGACGCAATTTTTCTGCTTTCAAAAAAAATGCCTGCAACTCTAAACTACTATAAACGACTGAGTGTACACATGAGATAACACTGGAAAAAATAAAAGTCAACAGCTACAAAAACTGTAGCTTCTGACCTTTAAAAAACAGCCACTCACTTGTTCCACGATCCAGGGGTGTGCTCACCCCAGTCAGTCTTACCCACTGTCTTCAGTCCCTGACACTGGCATCTTTACTATGGGCACCTATGGGCACCTGGCTGTGACAGCTTGCAGCTGCGCATCGTAAATGATGGATGCAATCTTCTGGGACCTGTCAGTGTCCCAGAAGACTGCAGGGAGAGGGAGGGAGGAGAACTTCCGTTCCCATGAGCTACAGCGCTAGGAACGGAAGTGGGAAGAGGGTACCTGTCAAAATCGTGTACCTGCTCCCCCCAGCTCCTCAAAAGTGGCAATTGTTTGTTGTGTGTCCAGGCTATGGATATACAAACACTGCCCTATTTTCGGAGTGCTCAAGCATGCATATCTACCATCCCTCCTTCTTCGTACTTCAGTCTGGTAGGAGAGGGGTCTCTTGAAAAAATACTGTGGCTAGTTTTTAACCACTGCAGCCCTGGAAGGATTTACCCACTTCCTGACCAGACCCTTTTTTGCGATACGGCACTGCGTTACTTTAACTGATAATTGAGCAGTTGTGCGACACTGTAGCCAAACAAAATTGATGTTCTTGTTTTCCTACACATGGAGCTTTCTATTTGATCACCTCTGCGATTTTTAATTCTTTTGCGCTATAAACAACCGACCAACGGTTTTGAAAAAAAAACTATATTTTTTACTTTCTGCTATAATACATATCCAAAAAAATATATAAAAAAACAAATGTTATCATCAGTTTAGGCAAATATGTATTCTGCTAAATATTTTTTGTAAACAAAAATCGCAATAAGCGTATATTGAAAGTTGTAGCGTCTACAAAATAGGGGAGAGATTTAGGGACTTTTTATTTTTTTTATTGCTTTTACTAGTAAGAGGGGAGATCTGCGATTTTTAGCGGGATTGTGCCATTGCGGTGGACAAATCTGACCCTAAGTTATACTTTTTGGTGACCAGTGACACCAATATAGTGATCAGTGCTATAAAAATGCACTGATCACCATATAAATAGCACTGGCAGGGAAGGGGTTAACACTAGAGGTGATCAAAGGGTTAAGTGTTCCCTAGGGATGTGCTTTCTAATTGTCAGAATGATGGGCTCACTGGGAGTAGAGAGAGATCGCTGTTCCTGATCACAAGGAACAGCTGATCTCTCTCTCCTCCCCTGTCAGAACTGGGATCTACCTTGTTTACAAAGTCAGATCCCCCCATTCTGCTTCGCAGGTGGGCGGCAGACATCGAGTCCACCAGACCCGCAAAGCAAAAGCCGGTGCACAAACTGACATACCAGTACGTCGATTTGCGCAGCCGAGCCAACTTGCCACAGTATAACTGTGGTGGCTGGTCGGCAACAGGTTAAAGGTATCTCACTAATGACATGTTTGAATTTGACCCACAAATTTACTACGTTTTTGACCAATGTCTTGAATGTAAGTTAAAAAAAAAAGGTTTCAGAAAACAGCTTGATACTTCAGTATTGGTTCACTATTATCTTCATTTTCTTTAGCTGCAGCCAACATGCTTTATTATGTTGTGCTTGTTCTTTATCCCTTCAAACACTTTGTTATTAGATTGATGGGCCGTGTGTTTTTTCCCTTGCAAATTCAATGTTTTTCTTCCTAAGTGAAGCATTCAATTACTGCTTGTCTACCTGTTCTTGTATTTTATTATTCCCAAGCCTTTCAGCCCCTGGATTTCCAAAGCTAAACATTTCACCCCGTAACAGACATGAAATGAAATTACAGCATATACAGTTTTATTGCAGCCTCTCTGCAGCCTGGAAGAGGCATTGTTGTCAGTGTTACTCTCTCGATTGTTTAGACAATCACTGAACCGTCTTCGAATATTTTAGCTGTCACTAAACAGTTGCTTGGCACTGTGTGGGTGGTACACTGCTGTGTTAAATGATGTTAATGTTGTTTGTAAGTGCGGTTTATAAATAGTGAAATTGCTTTTTTCCGTTTGAATTGGTTTGCATGGGTTTCCAGGGAAGATAGAAGGTAGAGCTCGTAGCTGCAAAGCAATAGCAATGTGTTTTATTTTCATCCATTAAAAGCTAAAGTATATTTTAAGGCAAAACTTTTATTTTTAGTTTTGGATAGAGTGATGAGGGGTTAGAACCTCTGACAGGTCTCTATTGTTGTCTGTACCAGCTGGGGAGATCCACTCCCTTTTTTCTAGTGACCCTTTTCCCATACTTCCTGTTGTGTTTACAGGACTGTAATTCATCCCAAATATTTACAGCAGAGACACTTTTACTTTCAGCAACCCCATAGGAACCGCTAGAGGATACTTCTCCTTTGATGCTGCCATGACCCTGCAAACTCCTTAACCCCTCTGACACTCTAGGTTCAGACATGGTTAGATCAACAATGTTCACCAAACTAGTTACCAATAATACCCAGCACAGAGTAAAAAGGGCAAAGGACACGGTATTTCAGTAACCACAGTTATGCTGAATATGGCTCAAGTTAACACTTACGGAATTACAACTATTTACAGTAATATACACAATTTGAAGGATTAAGCAAAGGTGAATATCATTGCTTAAATAGTATCAGCAGACTATGCATAACCACTGTGCATCAATGGTGCCTGTTGACAGTGCAAAACTGGTTGTGGGAGAGAGGATTAAGAAAACCGCCAGCTGCCTTGTGACCGCTGGTGCAATACAATGGGTCCACGAGAATGATCTTTTTATGGTTAATTGTATAGAGGAGGGGCACCCCTTTAAATAAGTGATGAGTAGTTGTGCGTATGGAATAAAGTAAATACAGAAGTTGGGGATAGTATCTTCTGCTAGCAAGTTGGGGCCCTTTAAAGGTGAAGAATAATGAAAAATGACAGATTAGATCTGCTGACAGAACTAGGGAAGTATCAAAGCAAGAATTCCTTGATTGATTTGGATAAACCGGTGTCTGCTAGCAGTGTCTTTATACAGCTGGGTAAACAGAAAGGTGGGCAATTCAAATTTACTGTAGTTAAAGGTATAGTCAGGGAATAAATAGGCCATCATCCCAAATTATTATAAGACAAAAAGAAAAAACCCTACGGGACTTTAAGGACATATAGTACAAGTAAAGGCACAAAGGTCTAAGACAATATATATCCTGTAGCAATATGTGCATAACACAAGGTCCAGAGTCAATGTAGTAGTTTGGGGGGGGGGGGAATTCACCGATAAGATGGACCTTGTTACTTAGTATAGGGAGAGGAGGGGGGGAGAGGGGGAAGGGAAGGGAAAAAGGTGTGGAAAATTCACTCTCAGGGCTGCCATCGCTGGGGAACAGAGACCATGTTCCCAAAAAACACTGGAGGAAAAAAGAGAAGGAGAAGAGGCGCCTCTGGGTGCAGATTTTAAAACAAATTTAATATGCAGTAAATTATCATCATATTCTACTCACATTTTGACAGTAAAATGGAGGCAATGGATGATGTCCCAAGGATCTGGGGCTGTCCTCAGTGGTGTCAATCCCTTGGCCCATCTGTGCCCTTTCTGGCGGTTTCTCTAGTATGGCTGGATGAGGTTTTGGCCGGCTGTGGTGGAGCGTCCAGGCTGCGCAGTGTGTCCTGTGCTTCAGGCGCCGCTGGAGGGTGCTCGGCTGGCCGCTGTAGAGCCGATCATCAGCGCGAGGTGTGAGAGGCAGAGAGGTGTCCAGGCGGGAGGGGATGACGTCACTAAACCGCAACGCGAGCGAGCGTGCAGGCTGTGGATGACTGACACAGCCACGCTCCTTTCTCAAGCACTCTACTGAGGACAGCCCCAGATCCTTGGGACATCATCCAATGCCTCCTTTTTACTGTCAAAATGTGAGTTGAATATATGATCATTTACTGCATATTAAATTTGTTTTAAAATCTGCACCCAGAGGCGCCTCCTCTCCTTCTCTTTTTTCCTCCAGGGACTTTAACGCCCCAAGGCCTCAAAGAAATACCAATCAAAAGTTTTTTGCGTAATATAAAATCTCAACTCAAACTTTATTGAAGTATTAAACAAATATTAAAAACAATTTGCGGCTGGTGTAATATTCTGGAAACCAAAAGAATAATGTATACGTGAACAATGTTCCACAATTTCTGTTGGCAGTCAAACAGACAACCAGTGCGTTTCAGAAGTTTAATTCTTTCTTCGGGGGTGAAAGATGTGTAGAACAAAATCACTTTAAAAAATAACACTGACAGCTGTGACGGATGAGGCTGGGAAGGGCTATGAGGATCGCTGGATAGTGGAGAGTGGTTGTAAACCCTCTGTGAGATGATTTTTGTTGCAGTTGCGCAGATGCACATCGAGTCCCAATGCAGCTGGATGCAGAAGGAAAGCATCAAATTAGCCTCTTTAATGCATTTGGGCCGAGAAAGCATGCCCACCAGAAGCAGTCAAAAACATCAGCTCTCCCATAATCCTTTGCCAGATCAGCTTTCTTAAATCTGTAGTTCCAAAGGGGCTCTAAAATACAGTGGGAGTTGACTGCAGGACTACAGGTCACATGATCCTCTGCTCTATCCAGGAAGAATAGCTCTCCTCCTCATTAGGCAGGAAGTGAGATAATGCACAACTGTACTTAAAATTCAGCTTTAGCTTTTAAGCTCTGTAATCAATAATCTTTGTTAAACATAGGAGCAGGGAAGATATTGGAAAGCACATGAAAGGGACCCAAGTGCAGGATAGAAAAGATATTCACATGATATTCATTTGCTTCAACAGACCCACAAACAATACAAATTAGTTTACTATTGCATTGATACTTGGGGGTCTATTTTAAGTTCAGTGTCCTCTCTGCTGCGATAGGCTTAAAGAACTTCACCAGGCACTGCAAGTTCTACACCATGGCCAACATTTTATGAATTGCCAATAAAATGTGGGCCACGGTGTGCATAATTATTTGATGTGTTGATACACATAAAGGCAGACAACTTACTTTGAATGGGCCCTAATGAGCCCTCATGCAAAAAAAATAAAATAAAAATAACCTCCATTCACATGACTGAATTATGGTGCTAAATGGCAACATAATACATTTTACATATACCGCATGTTGTTGTGTGTGTATGCATCCATTGATGTACAGTAGAGAGAGGTTAAAGCCCCCAACTCAACTCCTTAACCAAACCTCATAGGTGAACCCTTAACACTTTTTCCCCACACTTAAAGCTCGAGCACATGGCTGAATGAGGAGGTGAGATGACGAGTCTGTGTAAGGCAGAAGCGTGATGCAGAGTGCAGGGGGCAGAGAGCCAGAGCATTGTGTGTATAGTGCAGCAGAGTGATCCAGGGGGAGGAGGCAGAAAGGCAGAGCATTGTGTGTATTGGGCATGTAAGATTCATGTTAGTGGTCCATGGGATTCAAAATTGTGAGTTTAGTAGTCCATAAGTGGATTTGCATTTAGTAAATAACCCCCTGAGACTTGTAAAAAGAAGAGTTCATTGATATAATTTAGTGCAAGAAAACATAATGCTAAGAATACTATCAGTTATCACATTACTTACTAATGCAGTTTTCACTGCATAAAGCATAACAAGTGATTGGACATTGTGATTGCTACTTTATTCTCTATAAGATGCCTGCATGTGCATAACATTCAGACAGGAATGAGTGTTATCTTCCTGCAGTATCTGCATAAAGCACACTATAATAGTATTGGTCTCCTCTGAGCAGTTCAGATGTTTATGTACTGTTCATTTTAAGAAATTTCAACTTTCTGTAGCTTTATTTTATTGTTACATGGGTCATTCCACTTAAAAACTACCATTTCAGTTTTGTGGAAGATGCTCGCCAGTTGTGTTATCCGCCATTCTTCTAATGCCACGTAAACATGAGTGGACTTTACGGCAGACTTGGTCGGAGGACCGGAGTCCGTCGGATAATTCGATCGTGTGTGGGCTCCAGCGGACTTTTTTACCAAAAAGTTCGACGGACATAGAAATGAAACATGTTTCAAATCTCTCCGACAGACTCGAGTCCGGTCGAAAAGTCAGCTCGTCTGTATGCTAGTCCGACGGACAAAAACCGACGCTAGGGCAGCTATTGGCTACTGGCTATCAACTACCTTGTTTTAGTCCGGTCGTACGTCATCATGTACGAATCCGTCGGACTTTGGTTGATCATGTGTAGGCAAGTCCGTTCATTCGAAAAGACCGTAGAAAAGTCCGCCAGACCTAGTCCGTCGAAAAGTCCGCCTGTGTGTACATGGCATTACACTTCCAAGGTGTTTTGGTGCCCAGGCTTTAGCATAGAAAGGTTCCTCACTGCCTATTTTTTATTTAATTGTAGTGGGATTGTGGGTAATTAAAACTTTTCCATCTTTGCAACAGAAACGAGGCCTTAGAGCAGGAGAAGTATAGCCTGGAACTAGAGCAGTGAGATCTTGTAACCTTAAAGTGGTTGTAAAGGCTCAAGGTTTACCTTCTGTGTGCAGCAGCCCCTCCCTAATACTTACCTGAGCCCTAGCTTGATCCAGCGATTTGCACAAAGTTTTACTTTTGAGTAGGTGGGCCCTTTAAATCTCCAACAGTAATAAGCACTATACCAAGGGATCATCTAGTGTGTCTCTGTGTGCCTCTGTGAGCCTCTGTAGGCTAAGACATAAAAACAAAAACAAAATTTTGTATTTTACATTATAATCTCAAAATTGTCAAAAAATGGTATTGTTTTTTTTTTCAATTGTTTAATCTGATTTGTATTGTGTTATTTTTGATTGTATGTCGGACCCTCAAAGGGTTTCTTGGGTTATTTGTGGGCCCTGGATATCCTAATAAAACACGGGTCTTTAAGGCAAAGACATAAACAAAAACTTCCATCTAGTTTTTAGGCCTTGTTCACACAAGGTGTATCAATGTGTACCCCGTGTTTACCCACACGCAGATGCACAGGTGTTCCCTGCATCCCCATGTAGGCAGTCCCATTGATGTCTACTAGGATATCCATGTGTGTGCAGGTGTACGAACCTGAACGCAGACACAATGTGAAACTGCTGCTAGCGACTGTATCCATGCAGCTGCTGCAACCAATAGACTGCCTATTCAGGGATGCATGGAACACCTGTGCATCCCTGTGCAAGTAGACACGATCCTCGCATAGAAAATGCATTTATAAGCACTTTGTGAATGAGGCCTTAAGCTAAAAAGAAGCAGAACATATGACAGTGCAAGCTGGAGTTAGGTGGTTAAAAAAGACTGCTCATTTTCTCATGCGGATATTTCTCTTGTGTATCTTGGGTTAATTAGCAGTAACAGGTCACAAGTTCAGCAGTCTGTAAGGAGGGGCAAAGTCTAATATCTAAAGAGTCAGAGACTTCAAAAAGCATCAGTCTTCATACAAGCTAGAATAATTTAATACATTATAACCTAATAAATTAATCTCTAACTTTTAATTATCCCACAGTTACCCTTGGTAGTGATGTTCACATCACTAAATATGACAGTATTTATTTTGTTAAAGTTTCTGAAGCTCTGAGGACTAATATGAATTTATATAGATATATATATATCTATCTTTATATAGATATATACATACACACAGTATATATATATATATATATATATATATATATATATATATATATATATATATTTTAAACCTAGTTTGTGGGCGTAGGCTTAAGAACTGCACTCGCTAATGCCTAACCTAGGCAGGAAGCTGCGGTCATGTGAAAATCAACATTAGGGCAGATCTCTCAACTTTAGAAGTGAGCAGCAGCTTGCACTGTTAACTCTTTGTGATCTGTGGCTGAACTTCTTCACACTGTTGACACTAAGCACTCCGGACACACTTCTGTTAGAGAAGGCCTCTCCATCCAGGTGTGCAGCATTTTTGAGCCAGTACTGTGCAGTATGTACTGGTCTCCACTAATTCAGCAATACCATCACTTTGCTCCTAGTGATTGGTCCCACTCTTGCTACTGGATGCAGGTAACATACTTTCTCTACAACTCCATACTTGTTCTTCTTCCATTTCCTCACTACTTCATCTCTCTCCCTCTCTTTTGTTCCTAGGCACTAGGCCACATAATCGGTCCCAGAAGTGGAGAACCATCCACTAGTGAAGGTGCCTTGCCACCTCCCCCGTTTCCCGGCTGGTTGGCTGATTTAGCAAATGACACATTTTAAGGCATATATAACACCAATATTTAATGAGAATCCCTGCATCTGGAGGTTAACCCCCACATCAATAATTCTAAACTTACACAAGCGAGCTTCTCATGTTAAATCAGACACCAGAAAAGAAAGGTCAGTTGGCATTACCAACAGTGAATGTACTGACCACTGTACTGTAAATGTTCTATGCATAACATTTTTGTAATCAATGGGAATACCAGCTCAATCAGAACAAAAATTATAGTGTAATGGTTTGGACATTTATTGGCCATCAATTTAGGCTTTGAAGGGAGACTGCTAAAGGGCAGCTGGTGCATCTGGGTACAGTGAAACATGGGGTGAAACATGGGGTTCTACCATGGGGTAGTGCCTGAGTCTAGCAGCCAAGCTGCAATGCTGTCACATGACGTCATTATTTTCTTTAGTGTCTGACACCAGCAGACATAGAGTTTGTGTCCGATTAATGGTAAAGCACCCAATAAGAATGGCACCACATCCCATGAGATAGTATATCAAAGGAAAAAATAAAAAATAAAATCCCTTTTTTCTTTTTTCCTTTGATATACCAGCAGACATGTTGGATTTCAGGGCTGGCTACAGCAGAAGCAAGAGCAATGAAGGAACACTGGTAAGGTAAATTAATTGGGATAAGATAAAGTAAAGTAAAGTTAATAGATTGGGTGTGGGAGGGCTTTGCAAGGACAATGATACTTTCCCCTGACTCTTTAAAAGGAAAAAACTTTAGACTGTATTATATCTTTTATCTCATATGTGAAAGTCCCATAAGGCAACTGGAGGGCAAATAACTAGTCACCAGTATTGCCTGTAGGCTCCCTACAGTCCATCTTTTTTCCCATCACTGACCTACCATACCTTGTTTCTCACCTTCTGTTTGGAGGAAGCCATCTTGGTAGAGGAGTAGAGCTTTGTTCCCTCGGGTCAAAATTGCTCACCTGATGACAAATGATCTGATGACTAGTGATCACGTAGCAGCAGGAGAGGTAGAGAAAATGCTGACCCCCAAAATAAATGTAGCAGAAGCAAGGGGTCCTGACACTGACATTGTATTTTGCGTACAACTTCCTTTTTTAGCTAGAATAATGAGCTGTACATTATGGACATCACCAAATCTCACCCCAACCTTGTGAGACAACCAGTACAGATATACTTCTATGAGGCACAACACACATGAGTACTTGGGCACAGTCACATGTTCACAAATGCACTGCTATTTTTCAGAATGAATTCAAGGGTAGTGCTTATACACAAAATAACATTTACAAATATTCCCTGAGCCTGAAAATCTTCACTTTTTGAGTTCCGGTGCACTTTAATACAGGGTGTATCCATGCATCATCATTCACCGAGCATTATGGGAGAGAGGGAGAGAGAGAGAAAAACAGATGAAGTTTGTCTTCATGCTCTCTATATCTATTTCAAACTTTGAACAGAGCTGTTTGATTACAGCGGGCAAGAGAGGAGGGGATGAGTGGTGTGTATATTTCAGCTTGAACAATCTTTAAACAGGCCTTATTTGACCATAATAAGGCCTGTTGTTTAAAGAGCTCAATAACTCATGCATCAACAGGCCTTTTTTCAGCAGTCAATAAGGGTAACCTAAAAATCACACAAAAAGGTGCTGAGAGCGCCACCTGCTAGCTGGAAATTTGCAATATTTCATACTTAAGATCCTAAAAAAAGATCCAACAGTTGTAAAACATATTTTTTAGTCCTGGTCATGATAAATAAAGAACATATATAGTATGCAAAACTACTACGCATTCCCTTAACTCATTACCGATTCATTCAGAAATGAATGACAGAATAATTGGATTAGCTTTATTTAAGCATCCACGTTCATGCTTATCGTGTCTTCAAGATATACTATTTTATTGTCTAATAAAGTCCTGTGTGTCAGACGCATTGTATTATCTTTAAGCAACCAAGCAAAAATGTAATTCTAAAAAAAAAGTAGCACAGATCACAATGCATTGTTTTAGAGGGTGAGTTTCTAAGCAAATACATTGAAGGCAGCCCTCCTAAGTAATTAGAGCCATGGGAATGTTGCGAAAAACACATTCTAACTTCTTCCCCTAGTTTGCATTTTCTTGCATACTAAGTACTCTTCACATTATTCTTCACCTTCTCCCAAGCTGTGCGATCGGCAAGGTGTTAATTTATGGTTATCAAACGCATGTGGCAGCCTAATCTCATCACTAGCAAAGCTGTCTGTTCTCTGACTATTTGTAATTACAATTTCAAACACTTAATGCAAAGGATCAAATCAATGTCATATTGTGGTTCTAGCACTGGAGTTTCATCTTTTTACTTCAACAAAGCTTCATGGGTGACTTCCAAATCAAGGGTAATATTAGGAGAGCAGTAAACTTGATAAAACAATCTTTGTGTTAAACACAAAGCAAAATAAACATTTACCTGTGTGATAATATGTACACATGGGTACATTTCTACATACATCCAACTATATTAAATTACTTACAAATATGTTACATAACTAAATGTTTGAGGACATTTGCTCATCACACTCACTATTTGGCAAAGGTAAACTATATTGTCAAAAGTACTGGGACGCCTGCCTTTACACACACACATGAACTTTAATGGCATCCCAGTCTTATGCCCCGTACACACGGTCGGATTTTCTGACGGAAAATGTGTGATAGGGCCTTGTTGTCGGAAATTCCGACCGTGTGTGGGCTCCATCACACATTTCCCATCGGATTTTCCGACACACAAAGTTTGAGAGCAGAATATAAAATTTTCCGACAACAAAATCCGTTGTCGGAAATTCCGATCGTGTGTACACAAATCCGATGCACAAAGTGCCACGCATGCTCAGAATAAATAAAGAGATGAAAGCTATTGGCCACGGGCACGTTTATAGTCCCGACGTACGTGTTTTACATCACCGCGTTTAGAACGATCGGATTTTCCGACAACTTTGTGTGACCGTGTGTATGCAAGGCAAGTTTGAGCCAACATCCGTCCGAAAAAATCCTAGGATTTTGTTGTCGGAATGTCCGAACAAAGTCCGACCGTGTGTACGGGGCATTAGTCCGTAGGGTTCAATATTGAGTTGGCCCACCCTTTGCAGCTATAACAGCTTTAACGCTTCTGGGAAGGCTGTCCACAAAGTTTAGGAGTGTGTCTATGGGAATGTTTCTCCATTCTTCCAGAAGTAATTTGTGAGGTCAGGCACTGATGTTGGACAAACAATGGTCCAAATCATTTGGTGTAACGAGATTATGGTGTGGGGTTAATTTTCGGGGGTTGGTGCCCTTTAAAGATAGGAGCGAAGGATACTGACCTCTCACCGACCCACATGTGAGTTGCCAATTGGATGACACAATAAATTGCTTTTAAATCCTATAAATAGAGGTACCTCTCCCTTTGTTTACCTTTCAACTCAATATTGAACTCTATGGACTAAGACTGGGATGCCATTAAAAGTTCATGTGCATGTAAAGGCAGGCGTCACAATACTTTTGACAATATAGTGTATGTGAGGGCCCCCCATCCAAATGATTGAGTTTAGGGATTTCCAGTGAAAGATACTGTTGTTAAAGCGGGGGTCCACCTATCTATCTTTTTTTTTTTTTGAGTTCATTCACAAACTTTTCTTCTCAGCATTACATACTCACATATTGTGTGTAATATGTCCGCCTGTGTCAGATTTCGTCGGAAAGAATAACTTATATTATTCACTGCAGGTGGTTTCCATCTTTATTGTGGGCATTTGAAGCCCACAAGCATTTATTTCCTGGATGTGGTGAATGCTGTGCTCCCAGCATTCACCGCTCGTTCCCGCACATGCTCAGTGGTATCCTGTGAAGCCTGAGACTAGCTCCCAGGAGTCTGGGAGAGGCTAGAAACATGCCTACTCCCACGGGAGGAGAACCAGGAAGTGCAAAGAAGAATAGAAAAATAAAAGGTAATTACGGCGATTTAAATTTTTTTAAACGGCATGTCAGCATCTAGGCAAGGAAGAGAATACATACAGATATTGTTAAAAATTTGGGTGGAACCCCGCTTTAATGCTACAGCATACAAATTCTTTTTAGCCAATTGTGCTTTTCCCAGTAATCACTATACCATAAGATGACATCTACCTGGGTGCGCTGACGTCAAAAGCATCAATATATCAACAAGTGAAAGTTGAGGCACTCAAAGGTCTTGAAGCAGGAGAATGTTTTATAAAAAAAACTATTTCTTGTGTCAAACATTTCATTGGACCTTGATTATTAAGGGCTGAACCCCACTGAAATATCTAACACCATAAATAGTTATTTTATAGCACATTTTCCTGCTTTAATACCTGTGAGTGCCTTAACTTTCACTTGTTGAGATACTGTATATACCCATTGATCAGTCATAACATTATGACACCCCACCCTAACCTGTCAAAGATGGACTCCACTAAACCTCTGAAGGTATGCTGGCACCAAGCTGTCAGTAGAAGATTCTTTAAGTCCTGTAAGTTGCAACAGGGGGCCTCCATGGATCAGACTTGTTTTCCCAGCACATACAACAGATGCTTTATTGGAATAAAATTTGGAATGTTGTGTTCCTCAAACCATTTTTAAATTCATCAGACCACCTTCTTTCACTGTGCTGCCATCTGGTTCTGATGCTCACGTGCCCATTGTAGGCACTTTTGGCTGTGGACACAGGTCAGCATGGGCACCTTGACCAGTCTGCTGCTATACAGCTCAATACACAACAAACTGTGATGCACTGGGGGTTCTGACACATTTCTATTGGTACCAGCAATTTAGGCTACAGTAGCTCTTCTATTGGATCAGACTACACAGGCCAGCCTGTAGACAGCAAGGGATCAAAGTTGCAGGCCAGCAAGGAAACTGTGGCTATTAGTGGTTGAATCATCTCTCTAATTTTTTTGTTGCCAACACTGGAATTACTTGTGCAGTGCACTGTTAAAGCGGGATTCCGGCCAGCTAAAAAAACATTTAAAGTCAGCAGCTACAAACACTGTAGCTGCTGACTTTAAATAAGTAGACTTACCTGTCCTGGGTGCCTGCGATGTCGGCTGCCCGAGGCCGAACCGTCCCTCGGCTCTCGGGTCCCGGCATCGCCATCCTAACACACACAGTTCCCAGAAGACAACGGGGCCGCTCACCGAGGATAAGAACACGCCGCGGAATAGGAAGAGGCAGATTAGGAAGACTGCCTAGCAACAAGGGTTTAGGTAAGTATAATTTTTTTTTTTTTTCAAGTGTTTTTTTTTTTATTTTTTTTGTAAATTTTGGTGGCATTTTTTTTTTCCAGGGTGGCCCTCCGCTTTATTTGTTAGAGTCCGCTTTTAAGTTTTCTTGGCAATCTAAAAACAGATCTGTAATCAGCTGAAATATTTTCTGCATGGTATTAAGGTTATGGTATTTAACAGATCGGCTTACATATATTCTTATTTCGAGGTTGAAGCAATGCGAAGAGAATATTGTTTATGTTGCAATGATTTGTTCCTGAGAGATTTCCCACTCAGAATAGAAATGGCCATTGAACACCTGGTATGCTGTCCTGGCAATGTGTTCCTTTTATTTCTATTACAGTTGTCTTTCCGGTGAGATACTGATATTCACGAGGTTTGTTTTATTGGAATAAATCAATGCTATTGAATTACAACTACATGTTTCTAGCATTGTCTTATTGTTGTTTTTATTCTATAATATTTTAATTTTGATATACTGGTGCAAAGAACAGGAAGGGTGAGGACATGTAATAACCTGATTTTTTACTATAGAGTGACAAACATTTTTGGTTTGTAAGAAATAGAAGTTCTTTCAGAGGCCCTTCTCAGAAACCCAGTTGCGTGTCTCTTTGCTTCTCTTCTTCTTCTTGTATACTGCTGTCAATAAATCAGTGTAAGAATCTAAATTTGGCTCAGTATTAGCCTCTTGCAATCTGCTGTACAGCAGAGCTCAGACTGTGAAAGGGAGAAGCAGCACGTCAGATGTCCTGCAGTGCAAGGATCATGCTGATAGGAGAAAAAGGCAAAGTGAAAAAGAGATGAGCTCATCAGTCTGTTGCTTCTCCGTTCACTATCCATTAACAGGCTAGGGTAGAGGCAAAACCTGAAATTGTAAGTGAGACTGCTGCAGTGAGATATCAGATCCCCTCCCCTGCCATATAGAGCTGTGTCGTGTGGCAGAGCTGTGTGTATCTCAGGACTGGATAGACAAGAATACAAATCCTTTGGCAGGAAAAATGGCTCCCATATTTACCTGTGAATTTAGCTGTTTGCATGCTCTGAAGAAGCTTGGGTTACAAGCGAAACATGTAAGCAAGTAAGACATACTCACATGTCTCCAGTGATATGAACACCGACCTGTCCATCCACCTGGCGAACCCAGATCACCCATCCGAATCTCGGTTCAGCACTAACCATCCAGCACTCAGCAACCTTTTCTTAAGCCACTTGTTGGTGTGATTAGGACAGCTTGGCAAGCATCTGCATTATATATATGACTTTTTGAAAGATAAACCGGGACTACTCAACAGGGAGCAACTCTAAGGAAGGTCTGTGAAGGACTATTACCCATTTTGTCTTTTCAAATGGAAGAAAGATCCACTTAATATCTCCAATGACTGAGTATATCTGGCAACTTATGGGTCTCTATCGCTGAGCGATTGGTCCATTTGTATGAATATAGGGGATACAGACATACGGATCAAGACGTCAGAACGGTGAGCTGTACTGGGTTAACCCCCTGCCTTAATACCGTTACTGTTTCCTTTGACCGATGTTATCCCTCATTAATCAATTGTGATCCGTACCTACATAGCAACCAATGACCTGCGCTTTTCAAACTGTGCAGTTTTGAAATCCATATGCATTGCTGCTTTACAAGTGTGAGTGGAAGTTATTTGCTGAACACCCTTTGACTGATACTACCCTTGATTAATCAATTGTGATCCATACTCACATAGCAACCAATGACCTGCGTTTTTCAAACTGTGCGATTTTGAAATCCATATGCATTGTTGCTTTATAAGTCTGAGTGGAAGTTATTTGCTGAACATCCTTTGACCGATGTTATTCCTGACTAATCAATTGTGATCCATACTTACATAGCAACCAATGACCTGCGCTTTTCAATCTGTGCGATTTTGAAATCCATATGCATTGCTGCTTTACAAGTTTGAGTGAAAGTTACATACTGAGCGGAACACACAAACTCTCCATACATAATCACCGCTGGCTAATCTCATCTATATCACAGTGACTTTTGTCTCTATTGAGTTACCAGGCCAATCTGCGGTGAATATACAACAATCAGATTGAACCGTGTGTGTGAGATGGGTGACTGGTGTGTATGGCTGGATTTGCTATGGACATTGGTGTTCCATTAGGACCTTCTTGTCTTAATTTTAATTAAATGTGTTTGGAGGAGGGATTTGGGAACTTTTTCATTATTTTAGACAAGTGTTTTTGCAAGTATTTTTTTGTTTTTGTACAATTAAATAAAGGTAAATTAGTCCTTTACACTTTCTGTATCCTTTTTGAAGAATACCTTTTGGAACCTTTGTCCCTATCTTTTATGAATATAGCTGTTTGCCTGAAGTTCAGCTTTAAAGGATGTGTACCATTCCCAAACAGGTTTTTGCTGCAATTGTTTGGTTCTGTACTGCCAGACTTTGCATATAAAGATTACCCTATTTTTGTATATGGGTCCTCGTGGACTGGTGGAAGCATACATATTTAGGGGGCAATTTACTGAACATACTTCTGTATAATTCATAGTCAACTGGATATCCTCAATAGAGAGGAGCTCAACCAAATACATGGATGCAGATACATTGACCTGAGAGTTCTACATGGGCACGAGGGGTTCCAACCCTTTCACCCTAATTTCTTGTCATTGTCACAACTTTATTGCCTGGGTATACATTGCCAGCAACCAAATTATAGAGCTTATGGCGCCGTTTAAAGTAGAGGTGAAAGTATATCCTTGTGTCACAGAGCATGGTGAGCAGGCTCATCCTGATACCAATCCAGAGGGCTAATAAATATAAAAAAAGACAGGATTACCACTACTCCTAACAACCCATGTGAACAAACAATAAGGAGCAGCCTCAGCCTACATGCCTCCACCATACCACACACCCGGATGTATTTCATCCCACCCACCGGGGCTTAGTCATAGGGGGACTATGGCTAAGCCCGTGTGGGTGGTACGAAATACATCCGGGTGTGTGGTATGGTGGAGGCATGTAGGCTGAGGCTGCTCCTTATTGTTTGTTCACATGGGTTGTTAGGAGTAGTAGTGATCCTTTCTTCTTTATATTTGCCAGCAACCAAATGATATCTGATTAACGCCCTTATGGGCTGTTTCAGTTGAATGGTGTGACCCGTGGATAGTTATGTTGAGGAATGGTCTTTATACTACCTTTTGCTAAATGGGTGCTCACAGTTATTTGTTGTTTGCCATGTAGGCTATGTTCATGTAATAAAGTGTTGGCCTAGCTCTTCCAATCAAAACACATTCAGTGTTTTATTGAATGAAGAAGGGGCAAACTACCTTTGATTTCATTTTAGTATACAGTATGTTATTATGCCTATGCTTCTCAACAGTTAAGTCATGATTTGAATTGCATAGCTTGTAAATGGATGTTGTTGTTGGATCCTCTGTTATTGTCATGGTGTTAATAGTGGAGAGCAGCTGCATACTCTAAGATGTGAAGATGGAGTAGGCTTTAAAGCTAAATTGTAATGAATAATATCTAGCCTGACACATAACTTTGCACTTCTGAACCTGCTACAACCCTGGGGTGACACATAATGAAAAAAAGTGCACAAGTAGAGCACCTTCATTGAACACTGCCCATCCAAACAGTTCGTAGAACCAAACATATAGATGTCTGAAGTTATGTGGAAGTCTTGACTCCTTAAAAAATCCAATCTTGGTCCCCAACCCCCTCCAACCTCCATATTGGTTCTTTAAAGTAATAGATGACATCCCTGACCATTGGCGAAGATTGCAATGAGGGAGAGGCAAAGTTCAGACCAACCTTAACAAAGAAGGTTGTGGATATAACTTCAGCTGCCTGTATCTTGGGAAATACTGATTATTTTGACACGCAGTATCCACTAAAGATAACCTCTGCTTGTGCCTGTTTTTTCATGATATGTTTAGTCTGACTTGCTCAGGTTTTTGACAGGTTTACCTTAAAGTGAACTTTCAAATATTCACATATCTATCATCATATGAAGAAATGGGTTGTCTATATAAAATGTGAACTTGCACAAACAGTACAGGTAAGCATAGCAAGGGATTATTCATAAAAATGCTTTCGTGATCATCATATACTGATTTAGATTCCACACTGTTGTCTACAGAATGCCCACATTCCTTATAGCAGAAAGTACAATTTGGACATTCCCTGTGAGTCTTTTATGGGCATTATGGATTAAATTATATTCCCCAATAGACACAGCAGATATAACTTCATTTTGTGTACCAAATGCTGATCCAAACCCAGATATTACCTGGTAAAGTTAGTTCTGCACATAGCCTATGTAGAGGGCAGAGAGGTAAAAGGGACATAGCAGGCTCTCCTACTACAGGATGCTTCCAGAAAAATACAGAGGATGTTTACAAGACCAGTGCCCTTGTCTAAGGGAAAAGAGCAGCAGTGACCCGTCTTTAGTACAGATAAAGGCAAAGCAAAGGAGTTTCATGCTGGATTCCTGCATAGATCTGGAAGAAAAACACAAGGAACTCAAGATTCAATCAAGAACACACATGCTTCTTGTATTTAGATGATATTTGTTTAGCCTAAATATTAGCATTCACCTACATTTTGGACTTTTTTTTTAACATATCTTTTTAGTTTATTATCAATCACATACTATGTTGTAATTACAAAAATACTGAAATCTTTTTAAAAAGAATATGATTCCTGAAATGAATGCTTATATTAAAGTGTTACTAAACCCAGGACCCTGCATTCACTATATCTGGTCTCCCACAGTACACAGAACTCGGAAATGCAATCATTTTAGTAAATATAAACGGCTAAATACCTTTTCTCATCAGCAGTATATAGCAGTCTTGTGACTTCTATCAGTGTCCGACCGAGCACGGGTTAAAGCTTGTAGGAGGAGTTTTGGCTCTCCTCCTGTCCTTTTGAGGTTGCAAGACCCCTGACCCTCTGTCTGGACAGTGCTGATTCACATGTACCCTCCCAAGAAAAACAAAACTCTCTAGCATTACACACCAAACTGAGCATGTGCAGAGTGCCCCCAAGGCTCTGTACTATCGGCAGAGGGTTTGGGGACTGTGGAAGAAGGGGAGGATCAGAGAAGACAGGATCAAACAGCCTTTTTATACAATGTGCAGGATTAACCCCTTATGTTCCACAGTGAGTATAACAAGCATGCTTTACTGCATATATATAGACTGATTTTACTGTTGTGGGTTTAGTAACACTTAGAGGTGAAATCAGTCTTGTCCTGGCATGCCTGCTGTTCTGTAAGTTAATACCTAGGAGGGAGAGGATATGCTAGAAAACAACAGGCAGCTAAAACATATGAGTTGCTCTTTAAACAATAAATGCTTCTTATACCACGGTTACTTTCTGTATCTTTGTACTCTTATTGGATCTTCTGGAAATTAAAAAACAAAAACAAAAAAACAAATAAACCAAAACAATATAGAGTATAGTTCCATCAGGTCTGACACCAAGTAGTACAATGGTGTGCCTTATTTTGTTTATTCCATATTTGTACAATATAATCATCATTGGTTAAAAAAATGCATACAAAGCCAAAATGAACATTTGCAACAATCCATAAATAATACGCTCAGTTCCAAGTATTACGTAGTGAAAATGAATATGGCTTCTAATGAATCTGCTGTACAACTCATTCCTATAGTATAATGATTCTGTAATAGTTTATTAATCCATAAATTGCACCAATCAGTGGGCTTAGGAATCATGTGTTCCAAATCTGATGTACCTACAGCAGCCTCTGTAAAGCAAACAGAAATATCAATTAACGCTTTCATCACTAATTCTAACAGAGAAGGTAACAATGCTGAAAAAACATACTGTGCACCAACTGTTAAGCTTAGACAAGTACCATAATTACGTATATTTATAACCTGCACATTGTGCGGGCAGAAAGTCATATGGAACTATGACGAATGAAACAAACGCATTTATATACACCAGAAATGTGAGAATTATCTGGAGAGAAGTTTTCACACTTTTCTGTATATCTTGTGGATCTTGGCAGGTGCCCCTAGCTATGAAAAATGTTAAAGTTATGTCATTTTCTTACACGTTCCATATGCTGTAATTATCAGTGCATAGTATTGGGCAATGTTTGAATGAACTATACCCTTTCAGCAATTCGAAGAATATATTGTTGTCTGAGTCATTTACAAGTTAATCACAATAAATGTATTTGGAGGGGAACTATAGTTACATAAGAAAACACTCCCAACCTACTCCCTAGTCAACCCCAGTGCATCATTCAATGCGCTACCCATCTGTACATCAGCATTCTCCAAAGAGACAGTAAAACAGTGAGGAAGACTAAATGAGGGATAGGCTGTCTATTATTAGTTCTTACTCTGGTGTGGTGATACAGTATGGATGACATCACAGTGTGATTGGACAGGAAATGAACTGCTGATGCTGGAAAACACTCAATAGCTGTCATCCGGCAAGTGGGGATGAAAAGCTCGGTGCATGTTGGGAATAATATGGAAAGTGTGTTTGTTTATTCTATCCTTGCATTCCACTGTGTATGTTCATCTGGTCAGGTGGAACTACAACATGTATGTGTCAATAGTCCAAAGTTGTGCTACCTCCATTAGATTTATGAATCTGGACACAGCACCACAAAGGCCATTGTCAAGGAAGCTTTAGTTTTTCTTTTCTTAAAGAAGGAAGCTCAACTTGGACACAGGCCCACTGCATTCGAAAAATGACCCTGTCCCTCATATGGTCTTTGCTGAAGGGGAGGATCACCACGTTCTAACACTGACCCTACCCTTTAGCAGGGGTCATGTGATCAAAACCTAGGCATGTTAACTCAGTTCATTGGTTTCTACAGGCATGGGGTTAGTATTGCATGCCTTTCATTCACAATGCAGAGTTTCTCAACCAGGGTTCTGCAGAATCCTAGGGTTCCAAGAGAGGTCCCCACATCCCATGTAATCTGCCCTGAACCCATGTAAGATGCCCTGCTGTGTGCCCCATAATGTGCCCTGATCCTATGAAATATGTCCTTCTCTTATGTAATGTGATCTGCTCCCATTTTAAGGTGTCCTGCCCCCATGGAAAGTGCCTTGCCCCCATCTATAGCGCCCCAGTGTGTGCCTCATAATCTGCCCTGATCACATGTCCTGCACCCTAGTCTCATGTAAGGTGTCCTGCTGTGTGCCCCATAATGTGCCCTGCTCTCATGTAATGTGCCCTGCTCCCATTTAATGCACCCTGCCTCCGTGTAATGTACCCTGCCCCCATATAAAGTCCCTTGCTCCCATGTAAAGTACCCTGCTACCATGTAATGTGCCCTCCTTCTATGTAATATGCCCTTCTCCTATGTAATGTGCCATGCTCCAATGTAATGTGCCCTGTTTCCATGTAAAGTACTCTGCTCCCATGTAAAGTACCCTGCTGTGTGCCCCATAATGTGCCCTGATTCTTTTCCTGCACCCTGATCCCATGTAAGGTGCCCTGCTGTGTGCCCCAAAATGTTGATGATCCCATGTAATGTGCCCTGCTCTCATGTAATGTGCCCAGCTCCCATATAATGCACCCTACTCCTATGTAATGTGCTCAGCTCCCATATAATGCAACCTGCTCCCATGTAATGTGCCCAGCTCCCATATAATGCACCCTACTCCTATGTAATGTGCTCAGCTCCTATATAATGCAACCTGCTCCCATGTAATGTGCCCAGCTCCCATATAATGCACCCTGCTCCCATGTAATGTGCCTTGCTCTCATGTAAAGTGCCCTGCTCTCTGTAATGTGCCCTGCAGTTTGCCCCATAATCTGCCCTGATCTCATATAAAGTGCCTTGAGATTTTTCCGATTTCACTTGGAGTTCATGGGACTTTTTTGGATCACTGTTTAATATGCAGTGTATGAACATTATTATATTATATATGTATTGTTATATGTATCTAGTGTATGAAATTGTTTTATTTATTTATTTATGATGGTATTGTGAATTTGCACATTTAGAATTTGCATATTCATGTTTATTTAGCGCAACACACTTTTTGTTTAACTTGCACTGGAAAGGATATCTCCTTTTTATGTTTGCAGCTTCTTTATTTTTATGCTTGGTATTTTCTTTTTTTCCTAAATTCTTATGTAATGTGCCCTACTCTTACGTAATGTGCCCAGCTCTCATGTACTATGCTCTGCTTCCATGTAATATGCCCTGCTCCCATGTAATGTGCAATGCTCTCATTTAATGGCCCTGCTCTCATGTAATTTGCTCTGCTGCCACCCCATGTAGTGTGCCCTCTAGCCCGTGTCCTGTGCCCTCCTGACCCCCTTTGCTTTGCCCTGCTGCCCCCCCCCCCCCCCCCATACACTGGTCATCTCAAGTTTGACCCAGAATTAAGCATCTATGCAGAAAAATGCAAGCACAAGTGTCACAATACACAGGTACAATGTAATATTTATTATATTATGTAATGCTATTTTTTTTTAAAAAATGTTGTTATATTAACATATTAACAGCTCACTGATTACACCAATGTTCCAGGAACTGAAGATGTGAACATTATTTCAGGGGTTCCCCAAAATCTCAAACTTTTTGTCAAGGGTTCCTCCAAGGCAAAAAAGTTGAGAAACCCTGCTCTGGTGGAACAAGGTTGGCAGTGTAACATACTTGATTATAATTTCAATGTACAATAAAAGTCAATTTTCCATCTTATATTAACCTGGTCTAAGTTGGTTTGATCCTCTCTTATACAATGTATGACACATTCTTTTGAGTAGTTAGATCCATGCTAAAATTGTTTTAGTTGAACTACTTTTAGTTTATGTTGGAACTACAACTATACTAATTGTTAAAATTTAATAAACACATCAACAAGAAAAAAAAAGGCCATTTTCAGGTATAGTAGAGATGTACAGTTGTTTTTTTTCTATTGCCTCCCCAACTGTTTTGACTACAATAACCAATAAGATATGAAGCAGGGAGCAGGTGCATTCAACAGGATGTATTTTCCAATATAGCTTAATAAATGTCAGTGTTTCGGTCGGACACAGCCTGCCTTTCTCAAGACAGAGAATAAGATGGTAGCTTTGATTTTATTGTAAACTAGTAACAAATTCCCTCCTAAAACACCAAAGGCTTTTATGATACAATTCCACAACGTGTGTGCTGCTTTGACAGGCAAAGGTCTGGCTCCTCCTTACTGAACCTTGCCTGTTCCTTACTGCCTCCTATTCATTACTTTTGGCCAGTGGGACTTCCCAACATAGTGAATGTATGGAGGCAGGGCTAGGGTAGTGCTGGAAGATTTCCTTGTCAGATCCAGCCAAGGTTTGGCCATATCATGAGGGTTTGTAAAGCTAATTTGAGGTGCCTACACTTTTAACCTGTAGCAGATTTTTAAATGATTAAGATGACAGATTTCCTTAAAAAAGAGTTTGACTATATAAAGGAATACACAAAAACCAGCAAACAATGTCTAAATGATTACGGGGGCATACACCCATCGGCCACTTTATTAGGTACACCTTGCTAGTATCGGGTTGGACCCCTTTTGTATTCAGAACTGCCTTAATTTTTCTGAGGCATAGAATCAACAAGGCTTTGGAAACATTCCTCAGAGATTTTGGTCCATATTGACATGATACCATCAGTTGCTGCAGATTTGTTGGCTGCACATCCATGATGCAAATCTCCTCCACCACATCCCAAAGGTGCTCTATTGGATTGAGATCTGGTGACTGTGGAGGCCAGTGCAGTACAGGGAACTCATTGTCATGTTCAAGAAACCAGTTTGAGGTGATTTTAACTTTGTGACATGGTACATTATCCTGCTGGAAGGAGCCATCAGAAGATGGGTACACTGTAGTCATAAAGGGATGGACATGGTCAGCAACAATACTCAGGTAGGCCGCGGTGTTTAAATGATGATCAATTGGTACTAAGGGGCCCAAAGTGTGCCAAGAAAATATCCCCCACACCATTACACCACCACCACCAGCCTGAATCGTTGATACAAGGCAGGATGGATCCATGCTTTCATGTTGTTTACACCAAATTCTGACCCTACCATCTGAATGTCGCAGCTGAAATCAAGATTTTTCAGACCTGGCAACGTTTTTCCGATCTTCTATTGTCCAATTTTGGTGATCATGTGCGAATTGTAGCCTCAGTTTCCTGTTCTTAGCTAACAGGAGTGGCACCCCGGTGTGATCTTCTGCTGCTGTAGCACATCTGCTTCAAGGTTCAATGTATTGTGCATTCAGAGATGGTACTCTACATACCTTGGTTGTAACAAGTGTTTTTTTGAGTTACTGTTGCCTTTCTATCATCTCAAACCAGTCATCCTTTTCTCCTCTGACATCAACAAGGCATTTTCCTCCACACAACTGCCGCTCACTGGATATTTTCTCTTTTTCAGACCATTCTCTGTAAACCCCAGAGATGGTTATGCATAAAAATCCCAGTAGATCAGCAGCTTTTGAAATACTCAGACCAGCCTGTTTGGCACCAACAATCATGCCACGTTCAAAGTCACTTCAATCCTCTTTCTTCCCCATTCTGATCCTTGTTTTGAACGAGGATCAGAATGTCTAGATGCCTAAATGCATTGAGTTGCTGCCATGTGATTGGCTCATTAGCAATTTGTGTTAGCAAGCAATTGAACAGGTATACCTAATAAAGTGGCCGGTGAGTGTATATACAAAAGTGTATATAAAAGGTAAGGAAGGTTCTACGTCAGTCTTTAGGATTTAGGAATTTCTCATTTCTTCTACCCACTAACATGCTATAAACCATTAACTTAAAACAAGCCCTATAGTATTACATTTTGTATACATTAATATAAACAGATTATTGCTTTTTTCATGATTTTTTTCAAGAGCACATTTAACTGCTACAAATAAAAATCATATTTAGATGATCTGCTGTGAAGAGGTAAACTAATGTGCCTCTGTTTATTCTTCTGAATTATATTTATTAGGTATGAATATTAAACAGCTGGCAAGATACCATTGTATACAAATAAGACGTTTGGGACTTGGAAAATTGCCATACAGAACAAAGGCAGCTGCTGGTGTTTCCAGCTTTATTCAGCTCGGCATTTCTAAGTTTTCAATACTTTCCAGAACTGTAAATATAGCACAATTATCTGAAAGCCACAGACATTATTCAGCTTGTGTCTTTTCCCCACTGAGAAGGGTCTGCTAAAACAATGAAGGAGTGAATTTCTACAGGGCTTGTTTCTACCCTGCATGGTTAACCTGTGTTTGTTTCATAAACCTAAGCATGTTCAGGAAAATAGAAAAATAGAAAAGATTCCCTTAAGGCTGAACTGTGGGCCGATTAAAAAAAAAGAAAACACCAGTACAGCGGAGCTAAGAATGGGAAAAGGTTAGACTAGGTTATATATATATATATATATATATATATATATATATATATATATATATACACACTGAAAAAAGAGTATCTTTACTGCGCTATCCAAATAAATCATAAGTAATGAAAAAACAAGCCGCAATTACAATGTGAGACACACACACTAAATACAATATAAGAAAAAAATGTGACCTAGAGAACATTCATCTAATATAATAGATATGGACAACTCCTTGTGTCACACTAATAGTTGAATAATTAAACATAATCACAAGTGAAATGTGCTAAATAAAACATAAAAATGAATATATTGAATATATATGAATATATATATATATATATATATATATATATATATATATATATATATATATATATATATATATATGTATTTGAGTCCCGTCCAATGGGCTATTGGATAGAAATCCCACTGAATGTGCAGTTGATAGTGATTTTCCAAGTGGTGATATCTTAGCCCTCCAAACGTTAGTGACATACGTCCACAACACCATGGGAGATGTGATAAAGTGCGACAGGAAAGTTCCTCCACCAGTGATATTAATGCCGCTTACCAGCTTTTTAGATCTCTTGTTTAAGGAGATTGTGAGTGCCTGTGGCTCTTATCCCCAGCCATGGGTCTTTAAAACTTGGATGGTTAGATGTCACCAGACTCTCTATGTGGGATATCCTCCAGAGAGATTCAACTGTCTCTTGGATCGAGGATTGTACGGACAGGTTAGGTGTCAGGTGTCAGTGGTTCCACTCAATGAAGACAGGAGGACAGATAGTCCAGCCAAATAAACAGTTTGTTGTTTGTTATTTCCTATCTAGTGTAGATCCATATCCAACGGCTATAATATCAGCATGGGTGTCTGTATAAGCAGCTCTTTGTCCATGGTGATGATGTCACGCTGACATGTTTCGCCCGCCACTGAGCACAAGCTTCTAAGAAGCTTGTGCTCAGTGGCGGGCGAAACATGTCAGCGTGACATCATCACCATGGACAAAGAGCTGCTTATACAGACACCCATGCTGATATTATAGCCGTTGGATATGGATCTACACTAAACTGTTTATGTGGCTGGACTATCTGCCTTAATACGGGACTGAAAGACACAGTCAAAGCAAAGGTGCCATCTCACTGACAGTGAGTAAAGATCTTACCTTTCAAGGTTTGGCAATGATGGTTTTCTTATACCTCCTCCTGTCTTCATTGAGTGGACCCACTGACACCTAATCTGTCCGTACAATCCCCGATCCAAGAGACAGTTGAATCTCTCTGGAGGATATCCCACATAGAGAGTCCGGTGACATCTAACCATCCAAGTTTTAAAAACCCATGGCTGAGGATAAGAGCCACAGGCACTCACAATCTCCTTAAACAACAGATCTAAAAAGCTGGTAAGCGGCATTAATATCACTGGTGGATGAACTTTCCTGTCGCACTTTATCACATCTCCCATGGTGTTGTGGACGTATGTCACTAACGTTTGGAGGGCTAAGATATCACCACTTGGAAAATCACTATCAACTGCACATTCAGTGGGATTTCTATCCAATAGCCCATTAGACGGGACTCTATTATATATATATATAATATATATATATATATATATATATATTTTTTAATTTTTTTTTGTATTCATTATATTCATATTTATGTTTTATTTAGCACATTTCACTTGTGATTATATTTAATTATTCAACTATTAGTGTTACACAAGGAGTTGTCCATATCTATTATATTAGATGAATATTTTTTATGTCACATTTTTTGATCATTAATATATAGCGCAGCTTTTTTTCTTTTATATATATATATATATATATATATATATATATATATATATATATTGAAAAAAACAAACAATACTATTTACTTTCTGCTATAAAACACAATCAATAAGAAAATGTAAATAAATCAAAGTTCTTCGTCAATTTAGGTTAATATATATTCTGCTACATACTTTTGGTAAAAAAAAATACCAATAACTGTATATTGATTGGCTTGCGCAAAAGTTATCTACAAATTATGGGATATTTGTATGGCATTTTTCTTTAGTAATGGCAGCGATCTGCAACATTGCGGCGGACAAATCGAACACCTAACTGACACATTTGACACTTTTTTTGGGAACCAGTGACATTATTACAATGATCAGTGCTAAAAATATGCCCCGTTACTGTACTAATGACACTGGCAGGGAAGTGGTTAACATCAGGGGGCAATCAAAGGGCTAACTGTGTTCCCTAGGGGTGCTTGCTAACTGTAGGGGGTTGCTATGACTGGATGAAGACAGAGATCAATGTTCCTGCTTAGCAGGAACACACAATCTCTATCTTCTTCCCTGTCATAAAGGCGATCTGCCTTGTTTACATAGGCAGATCGCCATTCTGGCTCTCTGGGGAATGATCGCGGGTGGCCGGCGGACATTGGGTTTGCACAGACCCGCTGATAGGCATCCCATGTGTCCAGTCAGCAATCTGGCGTGTCCGGCGGCACGCCCCTCTGTGGCTATTAAAGGATATCACACAATAGAGCATGATTTCTAATCAATGTCGCACAATAGAGCCAACCTGCCACAGTAAATATGCAGTAGGAGGTCAGCAAGTAGTTAAAATATCTTTAAACACTCTTATTACATTGACACTAATTGATTAACACTGCCATAGGCGTGCAGGTTCTGCCAGGTGTGCCTGGGCACTCCCTAATCAACCCGTGTGGTTCAGATTCCCCCTGCTGCCTGGGGGGCCTGTTCCCCACAGAGTCGCTGGCTTCCCTCCTCTCCTCTCCTGCTGGATGCTGCTGAAGGCACATAGGGGGATATTTCAGGATAGAGAGCAGGGGAAGGAGTCAGTAAATATGTCATTTACAGGTCCCTTCCTTTTCTGAATGAACACAGTGAGTGATTGGTGTCAATCATGCATTGAGTTTGTTCAAACATGAAGCATGGTAAACTGTGTGCTTCAGTTTGTGAATGAACAGGGAGCCGTTTAGCGCAGATCACTGCCCAGCTGAGGCTAAATGTGTGTTTGACCTTTGGGGTGCACACAATACAAAGTTCAAAATGTTGTTTTGTTGTATTTAAATTGCAGGTATAGAACTAAACTGAGACTATGGGGAAAAAAAAACAAGTTTGAAGCAAGTTGTAGAGTTTCATTACCTGAAAAATGTTTTGTTGCAAAAGAATTCTACTGTAATAAAACACATGCTAGTTAGTGAAGGCACTCCCTTACTGTATATGGAGAATGACATAGTAATCCGATCATCTTTGCATTTAATTGTGGGAATTCTACAGTAAATCCATCTACTTTTGCCATGGAGTTATACTTAACATTGGTTGTGTATATGAAATTCTATAGCCTGCATGTGCTCCATGTAAAAATCACAATACAACTGTAGTTAATAAGGAGAAATAATGCATACTTACAGCTAAAATTACAAGAAAAACTTTAGCCATGCCACCAATTTTTTTTTTGGCCGTGCCATGTATATCAGTTTCAGGGCTAAATAAAGTAAACTAGTTCACATGGGCTTTCAGGCTGAAAACCACATACACTTCCCATCAACATTAGTCCATGAGCTCACTGGGGCCTGGTGCCATGGTCTCAGAAGCCATATTGTATTCTTTTGACAAGGTCAAACGAAATGATTAATCATGGCAACCAAAAAGAATTGTTGGTCTCAGTGGGACTTTGTATTCTGATAATGTAAAATTGAACGCATTCCATCACGGGAAAAATATAGCTGAAAGTTATTTGAAATTATGTTTTGTCTTGTTTTCTACTGCATTTCATACCAAAACTGCAGACCCTATAGGAGTTATTCGATAGGTAAAGCCTCCCTATATGCTGATGGTATGTAATAAGAGCACAACATGACTTTGTTTTGTTGTTGAAACGTTCTCTTCTGTCTGATTTGCATAGAGTGGTGGTGTCACACTTGATGGATGGGATAGATAACAAGTCAGATATATGAGCTGCGGTTCATGGCAAAGCATATTTATCATGTATTTTGTTGCTGTTTCTGTTATCATAGATTACAATAAAATGACTGGAAGAAATAGATTACCTACTGCGCTTTCAAATATCATCCAGTGGGCCATAACGTGATTGTTCTCATGCTCCTATTGGCCATAGCCACTTATTGTTCATCCTAAACGTTCCTGGGATCTTTTGTTAAACTAATGGAGAAATTCAAAACGCTATGCAATTTACTAAAGCTGCACTATTGCTATTGACCCTTTAAATGACTCAAGTGGTGGGGCTTTAAATAATATTTTTTTTTTAAGCAGACTTAAAGTTTCACAACTGTAAAAAAGAATGCAAAAGTCAATACATACCTTCCCTGTGCTTACCTCTAAGGCCGGCCACACATGTTTCGAATCTTGCTGAACCGTCCAAGACTCAAACTGTTAATGGGCAGGCTAAATGTACCAAGTTGATCGATCGATGGGTACAACCAGCCTGCCGGATTCTCTTATGATTATTGCTAGTGGCTGCTATAGCTACTAGCGATAATCACTGTCTGCTCCCGGCGAGTACGGCTTCGCTCGCCCGCCCGCCCGCCCCTGCTTCCCCAGACAATTGCTTGGAAGGAGGGATTCCCCTGTCAGCACTGTCTGTGTTGATGGGGGAATCATGCAAAAAAATTTTCCTGCAACCCATCAGTGCAGCCTATCAGTGCCCATCAGAGCAGCCTCATCAGCGCAGAAATATATATACATTTTTTTTTCAAAATGTTGACTTTTTTAGCAAAAAAAAAAAAACAGTGGTGTTTAAATACCACTAAATGAAAGCTCTATCTGTCTTAAAAAAAATTATAAAATGTAATTGTAATTTGGGTACAGTGTTGTATGGCTGCGCATTTGTCATTCAAAGTGTGACAGCGCTGAAAGTTGAAAATTGGCCCTAGGCAGGAAGGGGGTAAAAGCGCCCAGTAGGCAAGTAGTTAAAAATACATTTTTTCTGTTAGGATCACTAAAGAAGAGGTATGTGTTTTGGGGGTTGAGCTTACATTTTTCATGTTAGGAGCAACAGGTCAACTTTTGACTTTAGGTCTGTTTAAGGCAAGGGTCTTCAAACTATGGCCCTCCAGTTGTTCAAGAACTACAATTCCCATCATGCCTAGCCATGTCTGTGAATGTCAGAGTTTTACAATGCCTCATGGGATGTGTAGTTCCGCAACAGCTGGAGGGCTGTAGTTTGAGGATCCCTGGTTTAAGGGCTCCTTCACATCAGGTACGCTAGAGACAAATACAAGATGAGACAAAAAAAATAACTTGTTTTCTATAGGGCCATCTGACACCACTGTGCTGTGGTGATGTGGTATGCAGTACTTTTATTCAGTGCAGCGTTGTGCACATCACACCGCGCTGCCACCAATAGAATTCAATAAAATGTCACTTGTGGCATTTCAATAAAGTTCTATCAAAGAAAAAGGTAAACTACATGATGCACAGGCATTAGCGAACCGGTTCCGTATTCTTCCAGTGCACACCAGTGGCTATGCATTCAACACAGCTGCTGGTGTGAAAGAGCCCCTAAAGTCATCATAACAGGTGAGTGATTTGTGCAAAGGAGCTAAAAGCCCCCCATGTTTCAAATACAGGAAAAAGAGGAACTTGCAAACAATTCAGTTTACAGTCTAACGAACAAGGGAGATTCTCTTTGTTGTATGGTTATTACATGAAATAATGATATGATGATGGTAAAGGAAAGAGCCAGAGTATATTATCAGAATATTTATTGTCATTTTAGGGAAATATAATGTTTTATTTGTTGTTTCTTATTTATATTATTATCATGAGGTGACATTACTATTTATCATTCTAAGATATTAAGTGGATCATGATTTTAAAACTTATTTAAAGCCATTTTTTCCCAATTTGAATAGAGTAGGGAACCCTGAAAAACGAGTTTTTTTGTGTACTATTCAAGAGAGTTTCCCTAACTTCCTTTCCTGTAGATATAACAGGATGTCTCTCCAAAGTTAGGGAAATACCCTCTTAGACAGTTGTCACTAGAACAGTGTTCCCATTGGAAGATTTCCCCTCCATTCCAACTTAAAATTTTGAATTAACTCTTTCTTTCAGAAAGAGAGAGCAAATCTCTTTAGCCAGTAACCAGAAAGAAATAAAAACTTCTCCACTCTATCAAACACTAAAAACACTTTGGCTTTAGACACTCTATATTCAAAACCCCTAATCAGTCTATATTTTGTAGCTTGGCCCCTGATATCCAAACATGTTAAAGTATGTCTGTATATAAAATGTTATTTGATCCAGTTTGTTCACCTCAAATGCTTCAATCAATCATAGTCTATAAACCCCATGTATGCCAGTGTTTTGTAGGAACCATATAACTTACATTTTCATTTTCCATAGATTCATATGTTCTCTTTGTTTTTGCTTTCAGTGGGAAGAAATTAGTGGAGTGGATGAGCACTACACTCCCATAAGAACCTACCAAGTCTGCAATGTTATGGACCATAATCAAAATAACTGGCTTAGGACAAATTGGATTCCCCGCAACGCAGCTCAAAAAATCTATGTTGAGCTAAAATTCACCTTACGAGACTGCAACAGCATCCCACTTGTATTGGGAACATGTAAAGAAACATTTAACCTTTACTACTGGGAGTCAGATGAGGACCATGGGGTCAAGTTTAGGGAGCATCAGTTTACAAAGATTGACACAATCGCAGCTGATGAGAGCTTCACCCAGATGGACCTGGGAGATCGAATTCTGAAACTAAACACTGAGGTCCGGGAAGTGGGGCCTATCAGTAAAAAAGGACTGTATTTGGCTTTTCAGGATGTTGGTGCCTGTGTTGCCTTAGTATCCGTGCGGGTATATTACAAAAAGTGTCCTTTCACTGTGAAGAACTTAGCCATGTTCCCAGACACTGTACCTATGGACTCACATTCTCTGGTGGAGGTGAGAGGTTCCTGTGTCAACCATTCCAAAGAAGAGGATCCACCCAAAATGTACTGCAGCACCGACGGTGAATGGTTGGTGCCCATTGGGAAGTGTCTGTGCAATCCTGGTTTTGAAGAGCGAGGGTTCACTTGTCAAGGTAATAATCAGTGATTTTATAGTTATAAGGCAACAGATGAAAGTTGATCTTTTCTTCAGCCTAAATTATTTAATTAAAATGACTGTAAATAGTCTTTGCATGAACTTTTTATATTAATGATTGCATATTCATAATAGAAAAATTATGTAACATGTATGTTTAGCCAGTGAAAAAGTTGAAGTTAACCCAAGGTTTCTAATGCTGTTGCTAATCTCAGAGAGGCAGATGGTGTCCTTTAACATTTTACTGCACCAAATACACAGCAAGCAAGAATTAGACCCCTTTCACACTGAGACACTTTACAGGCGTTATATCGATAAAAATAGCACCTGTAAAGCGCCTCTCCTGTCACTCCAGTGTGAAAGCCTGAGGGCTTTCACACTGGAGCGGTGAGCTGGCAGGATCCTGCTAGCAGCTTCTTTGAGGCGCTTTAGGAGCGGTGTATACACCACTCCTAAAGCACCCCTGCCCACTGAAATCAATGGGCAGCACCGTCGAAGTGCTGGCAAAGCTCCGTTGCAGCGATTTTAACCCTTTTCCGGCTGCTATCAGGGGTTAAAAGCACCCCACTAGCGGCTGAAAAGCATGGCTAAAAATAGTGGCGCTTTACCGTCAACGCCCGGGCGCTGTGAGTGTGAAAGTGCCCTTAAAGCATATATTATTTTTACCACTACATAGCTGTTATGTGCTGAATTAAATGTTATTCCCTTTATGTGTTCTTAATGCATGTACAGCACTTGCACATTGATTTGAGGAGGACTGAACATGGTTGTCAACCAGCAAGTTTGTCAGTGTCAAAGCAGACTAAATGTACAAATGTTTAATAATGTCAAATGGTTTTAATGTTTTGCAGAACAATTTGACCAAAAATGTTCACTTAATTTTGTGTATAAGTATACATTGGGTGCATTAACAAGTTGCACTGGACAGGCATAGTGCACTCTAGCATGAAGTTCCTGCATTCATTTTATCTCCTTATCGCTCACTCTGCAAAAGCAGTGACTGGAAGAGATTGACAGAGGAACTTCACAGGGCATATATTGCGGAACATAACACTCTGGCTATCCCTTCTGACTCTTCACCCAAATCTAAATATCTAAGTCAGGGGTAGGCAACCTCGGCCCTCCAGCTTTTTTGAAACTACAAGTCCCACGAGACATTGCAAGACCCTTCCAATCACAGGCATGACTCCTAGAGGCAGAGGCATGATGGGATTTGTAGTTTCATCACTGCTAGAGGGCTGAGGTTGCCTACCCCTGATCTAAGTGATTCTAAGTATAAAAAATAGCCTTTATCTACATTGCTTTAACACCTTATGTATCTCTGAAATACTGTATAGTGCAAAATGAAATGACTGAGGTTCAGTTTAAAAGTATGCTGTTGACACATGTGCAGTATATGTTAGTGTCCTTTTTTTTTCCGAAAAAAAGAAAATTGTTCTTGAAGGTCTTTATAAATTATGGATTCTTATACTTTTTCTTCTTCTCTTTTAGTATAATCTGTATCTTCACATCTCTTTACATCTTCATTGTATCTCTATGGTGGTGAATAGTTATAATGTAACATCAGTTTATGTACTTTTGCAAGATTCTGGTAGACTGATCAACTTTTTTTTTACTTCTTCAATCATATACTGCATACTTTTAAGTATTTATAATAATAATGTTTGTACTTTGAAGAGCCTTCTAGATATATGTGAAATTAGTTGTGGATGAGATGTGGCATATTGGCAATGTGTGTTATAAATGCTTCATTTGAAGTGCATCTAAATCCAAAAAATATTTCAACTTACTAGTTCTTAAATATGGCGGTTGTTTCCAGGTTTTTGTTCCCTTATTTTTACCTTGTAAACTTGTCAAAAATATTTCCCTACATAGAAAATACTGTATCTTTGGAAGAGCAGAACAAAGAGCTTGCAACAGTATTTGAAGACCACAATGAAGCATATACAAGGTCACTGTTAGGGTTTACATACACTTTAATAGGTGTATTTATAAAAAAAAATACTGCCTAGCTATTCACCCAGGGAAAGTACATATACATTCATTTTGTAGAAACGGCAAAAAAATAATGTTATTGGACAATTTCCTGTGCTGGATAAATGTTTTTTACTCCCTATTATGGGAATTTGCTATAGTTCTTTGTACCATTTAGGAGCTAAATGCAGTATTTTCCATTTTAACACAATGAAAATCATTCGTCCAGAGCACTTGTGCCACATTTGCACAGAAAAAATGTACACGCACTTTCACTGGGTGAATTGAAATTTTTTATACTGGTGAATTTTTTTTTACTGTCTAATGCCCCGTACACACGGTCGGATTTTCCGATGGAAAATGTCCGATCGGAGCGTGTTGTCGGAAATTCCGACCGTGTGTGGGCTCCATCGGACATTTTCCATCGGATTTTCCAACACACAAAGTTGGAGAGCAGGAGATAAAATTTTCCGACAACAAAATCCGTTGTCGGAAATTCCGATCGTGTGTACACAAATCCGACGGACAAAGTGCCACGCATGCTCAGAATAAATAAAGAGATGAAAGCTATTGGCCACTGACCCGTTTATAGTCCCGACGTACGTGTTTTACGTCACCGCGTTCAGAACGATCGGATTTTCCGACAACTTTGTGTGACTGTGTGTATGCAAGACAAGTTTGAGCCAACATCCGTTGGAAAAAATCCATGGATTTTGTTGTCGGAATGTCCGATCAATGTCCGACCATGTGTACGCCCTATAAGTGTTAGGGTTTATATGAGAATGCACATTTTCAGTGATCATTTTCGGGGCAAGATACATACCTACCAAGCTGCTCAGGAAAAGTCCTGTTTGTGGGCGGTTGTGTTTACTAGTGGGTCTGTCTTTAATTCACATTTAGTAACTTTAACTGGTGCATTGTCAAGTTTTACATATGTTTGATTTGTACATTTTACAAACGTGGGTGCTATGACTGTTGAAACGCCATTTTATAAACCACTTTTGTATACCTGCACAGTTTAACTGCAAACAGGTAAATTCATAGTATGTTAGGGGTTTTACCCACCAAATTTTTGTCCAGCCAGTCTTGATTCATAAAATTTGTTCAAACTACCTACTCAAAAAAATTATTCATCTCCCCCTGGGTCAATTTTACAAGCTTCCAATGCCACCTTCCTGCCTAGTGACCGAAAGGGACTATACAGATTCCTTACCCAGTGGACAGGTTGGAGATGTAGATGTGGCACTGGAAGATGCAACTGGGGAAATGGGGCTGTTCCCTACCTGTAAAATGTGGCAAGAATCTGTGAATCACAAGATGGGCTTAACAGGTTAAAATCCTTTATTAGACAAAACTGCTCACATATATGTATTTTAAATTTGTATTTACTATTTGCCTCTAATTATGCCTTAATATGCTGCTTCAATATGAACAAGATAGATTTATCATGCTGGCTTTGGCAATTCTCGTTACCAAAGAATTGTTCAAACTTATAAACTAAGCCTAGAGGACAATTTTTATTTTATCCATGCTACCTTGCTTCATATTGCAGGAGATAATATTTAAAATTGTTATTTCAGGGCTAAAGTAATTCTTGTAGTTGTCCCATCGTAGCTCCATGCAAGGTTTAAGGCCCAGCACTCTCAGATGTTTTGTATTAGGATTCTGTCACAGGCTTGCTATTGATTCTTTTACTAGAGTTATTATGACAGTCAGTATTATATCAGGTGGACCTGCGTGTGAATGTAATATGCTTGTATAATATTGGCCTAATTCAAACTTTTCCCTTTTTCACCATTAATGTGGTGGCACTGTTATGGTGGCTACAGACAATAGATTCCAATGGGATTGGGCAATAAGTAGGATATCTGCTGTAATTCAAGACTCAACCGTTATCCTATGCCAACAGATCTCATTAGAAAAGCATTCTAAAAGGCTGCTGAATCTTTGGAGAACCCACACACTTATATTTTATTTCAACAATAATTCCCTGCATATAAGTGAGATAACCCAATAGGAAATGAGGAGATGAAACACCATTGCAAAGATGGATAATTCTCTTGAAGCCTTGCTGCCCTCCAGGACTTGGGTTGTCCTCAAACCATTGTAAAAATAGATGAAAGAAAGAGGGCTGTACTTATTTTATTTTACTCTTTTGTGGGATAATGCACTAGGCCCACTTTCTTTCATCTATGTCTATACTTATAGTTATGCTTGTGGAGGTAAGGGCTGGACTTTGGGAATAATGGCATTTACGTTACCTAATTGCCCTATAACCTCACATATATTAAACACTTGGAGAGGATCTGATTGTCAGAGATGAAGGAAGAACTATAAGACTCAGCACAGTTTACCTACTAGAAGTTTCTGACAGCCTCCAAATAGAGAATTAGACTTACTTTACATGATTGGATGTGATTGGTGGTAGAAAAAGCAGAGAGAGGGGCAGTTAAACAGGAGCTTTCACCTCAGTGGCAAGGTCAGTTTATGAAAGGTGCCCCACCTCCTTAAAACACTGCATAAAAGTACCTGTGAGGGGAAAAGGTTGGATAATATACTTACCTTTCCTTGACTTTGGTAGTGCAGGGGTTATGTCATCCTCCTGGCAGCAAGATTGTAGTGAATCCTGAGTGGCCCAAATCTCTTGAGATGACATTGCAGAACAGTCCAGGATCATCTTCTCATTGGATTTGGACTACTCAGCATATTTTGAGATCTGTCCCAATGAAAGTGGCGCCACCCTCACCTAGTCACTGTCGGGGGACATCAGGGAAAAGTATTCATATTACCTAACTATTTTTCCCATCACAGGGAAGTACAAGTAAAACAGGTTTCCGGTAGTATAAGCATAGTATCTTTGTGAAAAAATGCATTAGTGCTATCTGCAGGAAGCTAAAGAGAACCCACATTACGCACACACAATATTAGTGTCTCACTGATCGGTTGTTTTCAGCAGGAATTGCTGATTAAGCGATGCCATTGTTGTGAAACAATGAAGTTGGGCAAGCAAATGTGAGGAATGCTTGGGCTTTATCCAATATGCTCAGTAGGTAGTTCAGTTGGGACAACTGAGAGTGTTTTCTGCAGTCTAATGCTACCCAAAGACATGAGGCAAAATCAAACAAAATGGGCAATAGCCTTTTATGTCTATGATAACTGTAACAGTTGGTCTGCATTATTTTGCAGGACACATTATTGTTCTTACAACATAAGAGTTGAGAAACAATTTGCATTCAAACTTTTATCCAATGCTTGTAGTCAGCTTTATACAAAGGTGTATGTGGATAAATATTTGTGTGTGCACTTAAATAACACAGAACAGTGGAAGTCAACTTGACATAGAGGGCCTCAAGTGTGGCCCCTGACATCACCAAATGGCACATAATGCTGCAGAAAGCTGTCAGAGACAGCAGTGAGACAATGAGAGTTGGTCAGAGACTATGGGCATGCTACAGGAGACGGTTGAGAGATTTGAAGATGCTATCGAAGTTGTGGGCTAGGGACATGTTTCAAGAGACATGGACTGGAGACATGCTACATGAGACAGATGAGGTACTTTCTACTAAAGCCCCTCTACAAATCAATGCTTTTACACTTGTGTACCCTACAGCCCCATTAAAAATTATTTCTGCAACATTTGATATTTCCCACAGCAAGCTCCATTATATAAAGAGAAAAAATAAAAAGAGAAAAGGAATGGGGAGCACAGAAAAAACTATGATGGTGTGAAAGAAATAAACTAAACCAGCAAGTCTATAGAATATTTTGTAGGAAACAAAGCAACCAACTATGAGTGTCAAAGGGGCCACAGGCTGGGCACCAAAGGACTAAGGGGTTTATTTTAAATACAAAGAGTGCACAGTATAGAAACCAATATCAACCAATCCGAATCCATTTTTCGCTGATCTGAATACAGTGCTGAAATCTGGTTCCTTTAGGTCATTATAGCCTATGCATTACCACAGCTCACAGCTTTATTAAATAAGTCTGAAGTCCTTTGAATTAGTTCCTGTTTTGCAGACAACAAGCAGCAAGAGGGAATAATATGGGCTTGTCACGAACATATAAGATGCCCTTGATAACAAAAAGGTTAAAGATCTACCACTCCTTTCATCCAGCCTTTGTTCCATTATCACTACATCTGATTAATCACAAGGAATGTAATCATTTTCCCATTTTTATAACATTTACTACATCACCAAATATGACTTCATTTTCTGGAACAAAAGTGTTCTTTATACTTAGCATATTTGCTCAATCCGGTGATGTTAATGCAGCGTGTAAAAATAATACAGTTGTGTGTTTTGCATTCATCAAGTCCACTACAAGAGCACGGCAGGGGTTTCATGTCTTTTTGAGGCGGCTGAGCTGACATTGTACTCCTGCTTATGCACAGAACAACATTGGGGCTTAGTGCGTGCTAGAACTTGCCTTGCATTTAATTTGAGGTGCTCTCAGTTTTCTCTCCTTGCAATCTGCTTTACACATTGCACAGAACTGAATTAGTTTATTTGATTAGATTCATTTTTTTTTTCTCTCATGTGTTTCCGGGACTGAATCTGGTCGAAATATTTAGCACCTTCAAACATGTGCCATTGACTAGACTTGTTTGTAGCAGCCAAAATAATATATGTTTTAAGTTGTTCTGCAGTTCTCTAATAAATTAAAATATCTTAAAGCTGAACGTTAGACAGAAATACTGTTTATAATGTATCTATTATTATAGGTACTTAGATAGCACAGTCAACTTACGCATATATTGTACATTCACATCAGTCCCTGCCTCCAAGGAGCTAACAATCTAAGATCCCTAACTCACATTCATACACTAGAGCTAAATTAAAAAGAATCCAATTAACCTACCAGCATGTCTTTGACGCATGGGAGGAAACCCACACAGGAACAAGGAGAACATGCAAACTCCAGGCGGGCAGTGTCATGGTTGTGATTTGAACCGATGACAATATTGATCCTAGGTGGAAGTGATAACCACTTCGCCCAGGCCGATTTTCAGCTTTCAGTGCTGTCACGCTTTGAGTGACAATTGCACGGTCATGCAACACTGTACCCAAACGAAATTTTTTAAATTTTGTCCACACACATAGAGCTTTCTTTTGGTGGTATTTAACCACTTGCCTACAGGGCACTTACACCCCCTTCCTGTCCAGGCCATTTTTCAGCTTTCAGCGCTGTTGCACTTTGAATCACAATTGCGCAGTCATGCTACACTGTACGCAGATTACATTTTTATAGTTTTCCTCACACAAGTAGAGCTTTCTTTTGGTGGTATTTAATCACTGCTGGTTTTTTTTATTTTTTACTACAAAAAAAAGACCAAAAAATGTGAAAAATTTCTTTTTTTGCTTAGTTTCTGTCAGTATATTTTGTAATAAGTAATTTTTCTCCTTCACTGATGTGCTGATGTGCACTGATAGGCTGAACTGGTGGGCATTGATGAGGTGGCACTTATGGGCACTGATGAGGCGCCACTTATGGGCACTGATTAGGTGGCACTGATGAGGGGGCAATAATATGCTGCACTTATGGGCACTGATAGGTAGCACTGATATGTGGCACTGATGGGCACTGTTAGGTGGCGTTGATGGGCACTAATAGGTGGCACTGATTGGCACTGATAGGCAGCACTGGTGGGTACTGATAGGCGGCACGGATAGGCGGTACTGATGGGCATTGATGGGTGGCACTGATGGGCGACACTGATGGGCATTGATGGACAGCAGTGATGGGCATTGATGGGCAGCACTGATAGGCGGGACTGAAAGCCAGCATGTACTGGAATCACTAATGGGCACTGATTGGTGACACTTATGGGCAGTGGTGGGCACTGATTGCTGGCAGTGGTGGGCACTGATTGTTGGCACTGGTGGGCACTCATCGCTGGCACTGATTTGTGGCACTGGTGTCGCTATTGTAATCAGGGCACTGATGGTCAGTGCCCTGATTACATGTATAGATGTCTCCTGTGAGGAGATGCCGCTGATCGGCTCTCCTAACCACACACTCTGTCAGTGTGAGGTGAGGAGCGCCAATTACCGGTATCTCCATGTTTACAGGTGACCGGCTGTGAGTGGACACAGCCGATCACATGGTTAAAGAGCTGTGGCTCTTTACAAAGATTGGGGTCGCGCCGTGTCCTAGCAACACGGCGCGGAGGTGACCACAGGCACGCGTGAGCAGCCGTTCTGGGATGCCGTCATATGATGGCAACCCAGAACGAGAGCCGCACCGCCCCGCCGTCATTTGACAGTGGGCGGGCTGCAACTAGTTAATCACCACTGGGTTTTACATTTTTTGCTAAATAAAAAAAAAAAAAAGACTGAAAATTTTGGGGAAAAAAACATGTTTTTCTTTGTTTCTGTTATAAAATTTGCAAATAAATATTTTTCTTCATGAATTTAGGGCAAAATGTATTCTGCTACATTTCTTTGGTGAAAATAACCCAAATCAGTTTATACTATTTAGTGTGTAGGAACGTTATAGAGTCCACAAACTATAGTATACTGTATATCTGAAAATTGATCACACCTGATGTACTCAATTCTTGAGGCCCAAGAATGTCAGTAGAGTACAGCAGATATCCCCCAAATGACCCCTTTTTGGAAAGTAGACAGTCCAAGGTATTTAGTAAGAGGCATGGCGAGTTTTTTGAAGTTGTTGTTTTTTTTGTCATAAGCTTTTATTTTTTACATACTGTCACCAGTGTAGTACAGCGTCATCATATAATGGGTGTGGCAGTAATCAGGTACACTGACTGGTGACAGTATGAAAAAAATATATATTATTTTATTTTTTCAATTTTGTTTAATTTTTATTTTTTTAATATAATTTTTTTTAACTCACTTTGACCAGAGCAATATAATGTTACCATAGTAACATTGAACTACTCTGGGGAAGCAATCAGTATTTTTTTTTTACATATTGTGTTTGCATATACTGTAGCAATAAATGTAATTGCTATATGCAGGCATTTTACTGAATGAAATCGATTCTGTTGATTCTTTTGTGATTAGCTGTGATTGGCCAGTACTAATCACATGGTACAGATGGACTGTGATTGGCCCAGTCTGTACCATGTGATTACACTGACCAATCACAGCTAGCAACACAATTGTGTACAATGGACGGCTTGAAAGGAAGCCATCCATTGTTTACAATTGTCATGTCACCTGCTGTGATTGGTTATAGTGGTCACATGGTACCAGCAGTGGGCTGGTACAGTGATCAGTTATCAGCTGCCTCTGGCGGATGCAGCCAGTGACAGATCACACTGCTGGACATCATATGACGATCCGGGAGGACGTCATATGATGTCCACCCAGATCAACGAGAGGTTCCCGCTGGCATTGTCTTGTTATAGGCCAGGCGGGAACCGGTCAATAGACATGTACAGAATGGAAAAAATTGTTTAGTTTTATTTTGGTTAGATTGGTTATGTTACTAATTTTGTTTCGTTATGGAATTTGTTTAGTTTGGTTTCTGAATTCGTTTAGTCTTGTTTCATTTTTGTTAAATTTAGTTTCATTTATAAATTTTCCAATGAATTCCAACTTTTTAGAACAATTAGAATTCGGATCGGTCGAAACATGATCGACCGATTAGAATTCTGTGTGAGGAAACAGCTGGTTGTTAAGCAGCGGGCCTGGAAGTTGGCCGCCCGTGTCCTTAACAGTCATGAGTCATCATCTGTCAGCGGGTTTTCCTACTGACAGTAGAATATATAGATAAAGATGCCGGAAGTTGTCCAGCAATAGAAAAATATTTAGAAAAACGAAGTAGGGTCCCCCCCCAGTCCATATCAGGCCCTTCGAGTCTGGTGTGGATTGTATGGGGAACCCCATGCCAAAATGTTAAAAAAACAGCGTGGGGTCTCCCCCAAATCCATACTAGACCCATATCTGAGCATGCAGCCTGGCAGGTCAGAAAAGGGAGGGTGAGCGAGCCCCCCCTCCTGAACCATACCAGGCCACATGCCCTCAACATGGGGGGTGGGTGCTTTGGGACAGGAGGGCTCTGCACCCCCACATCCCAAAGCACCTTGTCCCCATGTTGATGGGGACAAGGGCCTTTTCGCGACAACCCTGGCCTGTGGTTGTTGGGGGGAAGCCCGCTGACAGATGATGTCTCATGGTTGTTAAGGGCGTGGGTGGCATGGCTTACGTAAAGAATATGTAAACCCAATATTTCATATTCCTGATATGTGCCTGCTGTACCATGTACTTGTGTGAAAAAGTATCCTGTTCCCTATGTATTGCTTCCTTTGTGTGAAACCCCTGATGTTCTGCCAATCCCTCTGGTTTCCTGTTAAAGACTGACCACACTAAGCATGAGAACACAGTGTGGTCAGTTCCTAGCTGTGCAGGGAACTGATCCTGCTCCCCTTTCACTAATCAGACTTCTGCTGACACACGCCCCCTGCATGGCCATTCACTGGGAAGATCAGTGTGCTGCTGTTTCTCCTCTTCCACCTCTTTATGCAGATGAGAGCAGAGGGTATGTGATTACTTATAAAAAAACAAAACACGGTGTATAAATTGTTTTTTACATCTATACACAAATGTTTTGCCTTTCATTTCTAGTTTAAACTGAATGGGTTGTTTTACAAGGTGATAGTTTACAATCACTTTAATACTCAACAGCTGAACTGACTTGCATAGACAAAAAAAAACTGTGCCAGCTGCAGATGAGCTCTGAGCATCCAAACATTGCAAGGCTTAAAGGGGTTGTTAAGCCACTTCTATACAAATCCTCCCATCCCTTCTGTAACTTAACAATAAGTTTCCCTTTGCCTGTGTTATATAAAAAAATATGCAGATCTGTACCTATTTTAGAGTGTCTCCCAGCGATCATGTGACTCCTCGGTTCTCTCCTCTGCCTGGCTGACAGCTCCAGCAGGCGGGGCCGAGCACTCCCAATGACATCAGCTGGGTTGAAGGGTTAGAGAGGAGAGAGAGAGCCGAGGAGCCATGTGATTGCCGGGAGCTGCTCTGATATAGGTACAGATTGGCATATTTTTTATATAACACAGGGGCACTTGTTGTTATATTACAAAGGGGATGGGAGGCTTTTATAGTAATTATGAGAGCAGCAGGAGCAGAGGGGGCGGGCGTTGACACGAGCAGACAGTCAGGGAGGGGGGAGAGGAGCACAGAGAAGGACAGACTGCGGATGACGGAGGCATGTAACCTGACTACGGTGTCAGGGCTCAGCAACCATGATATTCAGTGGTCAGTTTACAGGGGGCATGATATAGCCAGGCAGGATCAGCCAGGTTTTTTAGGTGATACAGGGGGCCAAATTACATAAAACAAGCACTGTTCTGTATAACATGCCTTAAGGAAACAGGATCAGTTTTTTTTTTTTTTTTTTTTTTTTTTTAGGTTAACAAACGCTTTAAAGGTTTCATTAAACAGAAATTCAAGACAGACATCTATCCAACCAAAGCCTGCTGAGGGCATCAATCAGTCATTAATCAAATATACTATTTTTCACTAGCATGGTAGACCCCTGCTAATAAAGCTGTGACAATAACAATATAGAGAGGGAGGGTGGAAGATCTTGAAAAGATGACATGGGTTGTAGCTTCAGGTAAGTGCAACTTCTTCATGAACCAGCAATTAGCTACCCACCTTCAGGCCCTCCCCTTTATGAAGGAGCTAATTGCTAACATTTAACTTGCTTGAACAATTTAGGAAACCTGTGCCAAGAGAACTACTTACTTTCTGCCATGCTCCAAACAGTCAGACAACCTTTACATTATAGTTCAAGGGTTCATTTGTTTAATTTCCTACTGAGACTGGGAGAGAAAAGGTAAGATAATCAGGGCTCAATTGCTCTGCAAAGTGCCGTCCATTCTACACTATGCTTGTGTACTATTTATGAGCATCTTGATATAAATCCTATATATTATTATATTATTCTTTTGTTACTTTAGAACTATATGTTAATCCTTTCATATCTTAAAAAAATAATAATATATAAATAAAAAAAAAATAATAATAATATATAAATAAAATATATATTTTTATATATGCCCATGCCCAGGACAGGGAAATGAAATCAAACCTGTTGGTTTGCCTTGAGTAGGCAAAGCACAGGTTTGCTTTAAGGCATGTTTGGACCAGTGAAGCAAAAAATGTCCAGTCTAAAAGAGATAATTGTAATAGAAATCTGGCAATGACTAAAGCCTTTGTTTCAGGGAGGAGAGTTTTTATAGCTGATAAATAGTCATGATTATCATAGAAATAGTTCTGTGACCTGTACATATAAGAGGGAGCTGATTCTCTGGGTTTAACAAGAGGTCACAATAGCCATGTTTTGTAAGTCTATTTTAAGGGTGTTTTACCTTTTGGACTAAACTAAGCCAATTTTAAGTTATTTTTTCTCTCTCTTGGCATACCCTGATAATGACTTCACTCCTTGTTATGCTTAGTACTCTAAAAAGTAATTTCTTTATATCTTTAAGTTGGTATAAAAATTCCCCAGAAATATGGATTTTCACACCAACTGCATGAACCTGTGTCCCTTAATTTTTTACTTACTTCATACTATCTACTTTGACTTGGAAACAGTTTTCCATTAATAAGAGAAGGTATATTTAGCAGAGTGAATATGCCTGAGGGTAGAAAAAAGTAGCTATCCTGCTTTTCCACACACTCAAAGTAGGTTTAATTTGTTCAAAGTGGACCGTTATTAAAATTCACACTTCACGTAATTCAACAGGGCACATGTCAGCATTCAAAAACTACTTTATAATTTTAAAAAACTGTTACTCTTTAGCTCACTAATGGGATATAGAGATTTGGCAAAGATCACAGATGGCCTTACTCAGTACAAAGAGTGCCATCTAAATGATAAATACTGTGATGTTAGGTGCCACTGGACAGTGGTGATGTATGGTGTTGGTAGGTAGAAAACCCATAGTTGGGGGATTTAGAAGATCTTGGCATAGAGGGAAACGTGTAGGGGGGGGCTACTTCTTCATAAAAAAATCAGTGTGTGGTGGATGAGGAGCACCTTATATAAAGAAGTATATTAGTTGATAGCTTGGATTATATTTGTTAGTCAAGTCAAAATACATTACACCTTTTTGGACTGAAAAACTTTTGGGACTGAAAAAACTTTATATTTACAGCAGTATATACACATTGATTTTTGGGATGGTAAACAATGCCTTCTTGTGTTAATGTAATTTAAAAAAATGTGTTTTACATCAAAGTTTTGTTTACAAATAAAACATTTGTTTGTTTTTGTTTTGCTCATTTTTAATGCAACACTGAAAAAATAACAAACAAAATAAAAAAGAATCAAAAATTATTAATGGTGAAAGGCATTTAAAAAAATCTGCATAAAAATAATAGCTTAGGGAAGAACAGGAGAAAGGAGTTAATTAGGGCTAATTAGATTGAACTAAGGATTAATAAGGGTTAATTAGTAACGCTATTTATTTATTTTGATTGTAAGTTATTTTAAATTGATGTTCTATTAAGATCAGCAGTAGGGAACGTAGGGATGCCATATGCAGATCAACAGTAGAAGCTTTTGGTTTGGGCTTAGCATGAGTTGGACCCCAATTGTAGGGATGAGCTTTGGTTTCAGGTTGAACATGAGTTTGATCTGAACCGAACTGGAATCCAACTGGTTGTTTACAGGATCTGTTGTTTAGCAGCAGTAGTGCAGACATAGGTAAATTAAAGATACCCTGCTGGTTTGTTTACAAGAAGAAGCCAGCCAGGGATCTGTCAGAGCCGGTTCACACAGGGGCAACACAACTTGCAGGCCGACTCTGTGAGGTGACCTGCACACGACTTCAGTGGCGACTTGCAAAACGACTTCTGTATAGAAGTCAATGCAAGTCTCATGAAGTCGCCCCAAAAGTAGTACAGGAACCTTTTTCTAAGTCGGAGCGACTTGAGTCGCTCCTATTAGAACGGTTCCATAGTACAGAACGGGACGCAACTTGTCAGGCGGCAAAGTCGCCTGACAAGTCGCCCCTGTGTGAACCGGGTCTCATTTAGTGCTGATTTTGGCAGATGCCAAGCAACTTTGTAAACAAAACTTTTTGCAACTTTTTGTACTGTTTCCTAAATTTACATGCAACTTTAAAGTGGTTCTAAAGCCTTTTTTTTCTTTAAAATAAAAAACACATGATAATTACCTGCTCTGTGCAATGGTCTTGAACAGAGCAGTCCTGACCCTCCTTTTCTCAGGTCCACTGCTGGTGCTTCTGGTCCCTCCCCTTTGTTGAGTGCCATCAGAGCAAGCAGCACTGGAGCTGCCTCGACGTCTTTATGGGATACAGAGCATGGCTCAGTCCTGCCCCCCGCTCCCTCCTCACAGGCTGTGATTGACCATTGACTCCCGCTTCTCTGTCTTAGCCAATCAGGAGCCCTTGGAGAGTATCGGCTCTCTTGCACATCGTTGGATCAGACTCAGGTAAGTATTGGGGGGGGGGGGGGGCTATGGGAGGAGATCCACCCTGAAGATTTTTTGGCTTCATGCATAGAATGCAGGAAGGTAAAAAACCTTCAGCCTTCACAACCACTTTAAGGCATGTGAAATAGTAAATACAATGTTACATTGCAATAATAAATGACACTTGCAGACTGTAAGTGTTGTTTTACATCCTTTCCTCCTATGTTATCTATAGTGATTCCCCACTTTCATTTTGATGGCTGGGAATTGTGGAGGCAGGGGGACAGGACCTGAACATAAGAGATAAGTTATTGAAACTTTGTTGAAGTTTAAAACAACAGAAAAAGTCAAACAATTCAGAAGAGTTATGCTGATTTAGCTTGTTTTAATCTTTTAACATGCAGAAATGTAAATGCTGGATCTGAAGTAGGTGGATCTAAAATGAAAGGCTTCTTTGGGTGGCATGTAGAAACTTTGCTGGTGTCACAAAAAAGTGTGAGCAAAACAGATCTCTAATATAAGATGTCTGAAAAAATAATAAATATATAATGGGGAACCCGGATGACTGCCCTAGCTGAATAAACATTGGCATGGTGACATTAATTTCTGACACGTCTGTTGGTAATTGTTCTATAAAAACATCTAATGGCATGCATATTAAAAACTCTTGAGGGATCCTGCTGACATTTCTTTAACCTCGTACATTTTAATGTTTTTCCATCTTTCTGAGTCCTCGTTCCCCAAGGACTCCTGCTTTAAAAAAGTGTTTCATTCTTGGACACAGCCACAGCATTGTTAAGGGCAGTGCGCTGCACGATTTGTAATTCTGTCATTCTCTTGTTCCCACTTGCTGGAGTGTTTATAGTTATTGGAAAGTCTCTAGTTAGTCTCACCGGCAAACTTTTTCTTAGGCTAATAAGGGCTTGTATTTCAACGGTGACAGCTGGTACCAAACATTCATAGCGAGCAATTGTACAGGGAAGTGTAAGTTTTGATAACATTTGATGAAAAATACCCTTAAATCAAGAGCCATCTTGAAAGATGGTTTGAGTAAAAACAATTCACATATGTGCTCCTATTACTTGTCCTGAAGGATGTTATCAAAACAAGCTGATGGCAGACAGCTAAATAATGAGGAAACAGATATCAAATGTATTGAGCGACAGTGAGGTTGCTGGAACATTTGCAAAGTGTCCTATCATTTTACACTGCAGCTCAGTAATCCATCTTCCCGGACTTTCTTGTCCTAGTTCCTTCTCCGATCTTATTTTTCTAGTTGACCTATCACACGCAATATTTCAGACAAGAGGCAATATTGAGGAGTTCCTGTAGTGGGTCTGCTATGTAGCTACAAATGGATTGGAAGAAAAGAAAACTGGATATTTAAATGAGATCTAAATCCTTCTAAAGCACCACCATAAACAATTGTTGCCATTTCCAGCTTCTTTTAGCCACTTTTGCCCATATGCACTTGCTCCAGCATTGGCGGCACATCATTGTTCTGGACTTCATAGTGACAGTAGTAGGTAGCATGTGACAACGTGACAATGCAAGACAACAATTGGAGACAGTTCTCATACCTTATCAGAATATCCCTAAACAAGAACTTTCAAGGTTAGAATTCCAGTTATTATACAGTATAAAGTATTTGCCAACCACAAACTTTTTTCTTTGGATAAGGTGGATAAAGATTAGAACCTTGTTAGAGAGTTTTCCCTTACTTTCTGTTCCGTTGACCATATCTTCACCAGACAGAAGGTGAGGCAAAATCAAACTAATTAAGTCCTGGATAGCAGTAAACAGCTGACAAATGTTTTAACTCTCAAGTAGAACTATTTTATTTTTATTTATTTTTATGTTTCAATATTTTTATTGTTTTGAAAAAGCACAAAGTATACACATATAAGGAAGACATAGTTCTGAAAAAGGCACCATACAACATGTATAAAAATATAATAATTTATTTGTTTTTGTTAATCTTTTTATTAAAAACTGTTTATTTGAAGTACTTAGGCATACAAGGCATACCTAGTAATACAGATAAATGTGAGGTAGTACAGTAGACAATAAGTACAAACAACGTGCAAACAGTTTTTGTTAGAACTACTTCCATTTTGAAACTAACACCGTTCTCTAATCTCAGATGTCAAGCAGTGCTTACAGGTAAATGAAAGGGTAACTCCACTTTAGTTGGGAAAAATAATATAGCGTACACAATTGCTACACAAGTCATATTGCAATTGTATGTTATTAAAAATGACCCTTCCTTTTCAATCTGCAACTCTGTAATCTTCTGTAAAATGCAATGCAATATGGCTACCTGGAGGTGTTCTGTACACAGAATGTGTACAGAACGCCCCCAGAAACATAATTTCCTGCTTGTGTGATTGGCTCACTGATATTCCCAGAAGTCTACACTAACATACAAGTCAGATTTCAGGCATCCCCTGCAACAAATATGTCATTTTTGGTGAGATACTCCCAATAGGAAATCACGTCGAAAGGGATGCAGGCCCAGCAGCTTTTCTCATTAGTGCCCTGCAGGTGCTGCGGATGATTGATAATTATGAAACCACTCCCATTAGATTCACTTTCCCACATGGACACAGACAAACACACAGGGATTTCTTCAGAATAACAAAAGGTAGGAAACTGCAACAAAGTTTGTTAAAACCTTGTAATGTACACAGATCACCCAGAGGGGACTGTTTTTTTTCTCAACAAAAAAATGTAGTTGTTTTTAAAGGCCCATCTCCAGTCAAATCATCAAAATGAGGACAAAGAATAATGTTCTCAATATTTCAGGTTAGGAGGGAAAAAGTTAAGTTTTATCGCCATCTGTGTCCCCACTGCGGAAATTTTCTCTCCCTTCCATTTGGATGATGGGTCCCAAACAGAAACTTTAGAAAGATTTTCCTAAAGTGACCATGTCATGAGTAAAATATGGGTAGATAGGATAAATCCAGTATAATATATCCAGTAGATAGGATAAGACACGAAAATGGAACCAGTGTGGGGTCAGCAGAGGCATCCATTCAATAAAAAGGTGCTTTCAAGTGGATTCTTCAGGAAGGTTGGTATTTATTGATCGTGAAAATAGGTTCAAACACCATAATACCCTGGTCCATAAACTGGTTACAATTTGGAGCCTTACCCTATTTACTATTGTTAACTGGATCTGATTGCAACCAAGCATGGTACAAGAATTTCTGGAAAATACCAACGAGCATCAAGTGCCCACACTCTGCATGGAGAGTCATATTTTCCACATGTGCTAAAATAGGTTGCTTGACCCTTGGACGGGTATCTAGCAACCTTATGAATGTGAGTGTACACTTACTACGCTTACTACACTTTTTTGCCATACTTTTCCCATACAATCAACTGAATAATACCCTTAGAAGGATCTCTTCCGTGAATTTTTGTTTCTTTTTTTCCCTCCTTGTCTTTGCTCATCTGGAGCACCAATGATTTATCTATTTGTAAAATGGTTGTTGCCTGGCCATGTCTGATGTCAATACTTTTTGAGTCACAGAAGCGGAACAAGCATGCTGTAATGAGTTTCAGAAAAGTGTCAGTTCTATACTGGTTCCAGATCAGTGTCAAGTATTGAAGTCAATGCATCAGCATGACACCCAGACAATTAGCTTTTTCAGAAGGAATGGTCAGCAATGGCAGCCTATATGATTCTCTCATAACAGGTTTCCTTTAAAAGAGACAAATATAAGATTTTCAAATTGACAGATCTTTTAACCCTTTTCCATTCTATCCAATGAGAAAAAAAAGCTAAAAAAAATATTTTGTCTGCAACCAGGTCCTAAATAGATATCTAATAGGTCAAGCCTAAAAACTGTGAGTGCCTATGAAGGGTCAAAAGCCCGTAATTATCAATAGTTTACACTCTAAATGACTTTGCAGCTCATCAGTTTACAGGCAACAAATAATGAAGGACCAAGAATTTTCTCTGTAGAGAAGATTGGCCAACAGTAATTTCCCGATGTCCTCTTGTTCACCAACCTAACAGTGGTTATTGTGGACCTGAGCTCCCTGAAGGAGTGGGGGAGCCCAGGAACCATGCAAGGGGCTCTGGGAGGGGGATGTCACCCGGTGAGAAGCATAAATGTGACCGAACAGCTTCTTGGCTGTCCTTTTACATAAAAACTCAGTCTGCTACACAAAAAAGAAAAATTCTCACTGGTGCTACTGCAGCCACAAGCTTGTTTAATGTTTTCAAGCAAGAAAGTACTAGAAACAGCTAAAATAATGAAAGACGTTAAAGTAAACTTATGCAGAGGGGCTGAATCACTTACCTTTCCTAGAGAAAAGTCTGCTTGAGACTCTATCTAATGCTGTTTACATGGCCATAAGACTTTTATCTTGTCAATGAACTGCTTTATTTCCAAACATTCATTTATTTCCTCTCCCATTTATAGTATAGATAAAGGCAAAACTTCTTTTTGGTTTTGGATAGGGTCGAAATGGATTTGAATACCTGTCAGGTTCCTATTATTGCTGCCTGTGCCCCTGTCAGGGAGATTCACCCTTTCTATATGTACTGTTTACCAGTATTATCAAAAGTGAAAGTATAAGAAAATCTCAAATTTTGGGCTGTCTCCAGAAAAGTAATTGAGTGTAAATCTTCCAATGAGGACACTAGTTCTGATGACCTGGGTGGCCCCAAGAGATTCCCTTAATTTGCAGGGGTTTCCTGTTTTAGCTATGGGACAGGAAGTGAAGGTAAATTTCCCCAATGTGACACAGATGGATAAAAATCAGACAGGGGTTTTAAACCCCCGCCCCTTACTCTATCCAAAATACAATTGGCAATATATATATATATATATATATATATATATATATATATATATATATATATATATATAATATATCTATATAAACTTTTTTGATGCTAGATTTTTTTTCATTAAGTCCTCTCTGTTCATCATTATTTTTTTTAACATCCTGCAAAATTCTCACTCTCAGCTAGACAGACAAAGTATAAATAATTTTTACATTTGCAAACAAATTATCACTTTTCTGTAGTCAGGCTGCAGATAAAAACAAGTTAAAATCAGCACTTCCCTGCATATATCAAGTTCCTGTGAAATCCCCTGTATAGGGTAAATCTGTCAGATGATTAATGTTTGGTGAAGAAGCAATGTGACTAGGTGTTCTGCACATCAACAGAAATGCATGACTAGAGCAGGTGGTTTATATAGAAAGACTGTCTTTATACTGTCTCGAATTTCCAGGTATATCTGTAAATATGCATCTTTATAGTTGAGTTGAAAAAGTGATAGTGTTGTTGGTCTGGAGAATTTATATGGTTTGTGGTATTGCAAAAATTCTTGGATTTGTTGCGATAAATTGATAAGTGTCTGCTTGAGGTTTTATCTTACCTTACCTCTGCATCAGTAGGGCAAAAACAGGTTAGTAAAGCCTACAACTCCAACAATGTGAGTACAGGCAGTCCCGGGTTACAAACAAGATAGTTTCTGTAGGTTTGTTCTTAAGTTAAATGTGTATGTAAGATAACATGTAAATTTTTTAAGTATAACTCCATAAATATAAGAAAAATTTTAAGTGGTTGTAAACCTTCCTTCTTTAAAAATAAAAATAACAGGCATGCCTATACTTACCTGCTCTGTGCAATGGTTTTACACAGAGCAGCCCGACCCTCCTCTTCTGGGGTCCCCTGCCAGTGTTCTAGGCCCCTTCTCTTCATCCGGTGCCCCCACGGAAAGTCGCTTTCCCTGGGGGACACCCAAGGGGCACCCATGTAGGCTCGCTCCCGAGTCACATTGCTGCGTCCATTGACACAGACATCAGGGCTCGGCCCTGCCCCCTGCTCCTGTGTCACAGAATTTGATTGACAGCAGCGGGAGCCAATGGGTCCTGCTGCTATCAATCTGCCAAATGAGGAAAGAAACCGTGACTGGAGCTTGTGCACATCGCTTGATCGTATCGGGCTCAGGTAAGAAAAAGGGGGGGTCTGGGGGGAGCTACTGTACAGAAGGTTTTTCACCTTAATGCATAGTGCATTAAGGTGAAAAACCTTAAAGTCTAAGTTTTTCCCTCATAAAAATAACAAACATGTTGTACTTACCTGCTCTGTTGCAGTGGATTTGTACAGAGCAGCCCAAATCCTCCTCTTCTTGGGTCCCTCTGCTGTGATCCTGGCCCCTCCCCTCCTGTTCAGTGCCCCCACAGCATGCAGCTTGCTATGGGGGCACCCGAGCTGAGTCACAGCTCCGTGTGTCCATTCAGACACGAAGCCCCGACCCGGCCCATACCCCCCCTCTCCCCTGATTGGCTAGCTGACTTTAGTTGACAGCAGCAACAGCCAATGGCGCCACTGCTGTTTGTCAGCCAATCAGGAGGGAGACTCTCGGACGGCTGAGACACTCGTGGACATCGCTGGACAGAGAGGGACCTCAGGTAAGTGTTAGGGGGGCTGCTGCACACAGAAGGCTTTTTATCTTAATGCGTAGAATGTATTAAGATAAAAAAAACCTTCTGACTTTACAACTCCTTTAAGGCTTTAGAACCACTTTAAGTTTTTTGGATAGGGAATTGTTAACACCCGTGTAACATTTGTTCTGCTGTCTGTACCCCTGTTCAGAAGATTTCATCTCACTTTCTCCCCTTGACAATTGGATTTTGAAAATGTTGGGTTGTTGTGGAAACAAGGATTGGTGATAAAGCTTCAGAGGAGACACCTTTTTCCCATGATAACTCTTACAGGAGTGAATTTCCCTTCCTAGATCTCCTCCCACTTCCTGTTGTCTCCCTCCGTTTGTAAGTAGGAGTCGTATGTAAGTCGGATGTTTGTAACTCCGGGACTGCCTGTATTTGTTGAAAAATTTTTATTTTTTCACTTTCCATCTGTGCTATGTGTAATCCTCCTTTATATAAAATCATCATCCCTACTACAGCAGTATGTGATATAGGGTGAAAACAGCTGTGAACTGGTATCTGTGCCGACCAAAACCACAGTCAAGGTTACTGCTCATTGGGAGAAGTGCATTTTCCAAATCCCAGAATTATTATCAGGAACCAATGAGGCCTCATGCACATGGGATGTTAAAATAACGTTATGAAAACGTAGTAGCTTTGCAGTGTTTTTTTAAAACTTTTTTCAGCTTTTTTTTCAACGTTTTTGCAATAGCGGTTTTTAGCGTTTATTAGCGGTTTTTAGCGGTTTTCCGCGTTAGCGTTTTTTAGCGTTTTTTTTTTTTCAAAATTTTTTTTTTCTTCAATGGACCAAAAACGTTAAACGTTGGTGAGTGACGTTTTTGAGCGTTTTTTAGCGTTTATCAGTGTTAGAGTATTTTTACAGCTGAAAAACGTCTCTCAGAACCCACTGGTCCTGGGTTTTTTTTTTACAGCTTAAAAACGCCTATGCCATTTGCAGCTCAAAAATGCCTAGGTGGGCATGAAGCCATAGACTAACATAGACAGGCGTTTTTAAGCTGCAGAAAACGCTCAAAAAAGCGGCTGTGAAAAAGTCAGTGTGCATGAGGCCTAAAGGTAGCAGCTTACATAGAATGTCAATGCTTGTATTTTATATGGGAACCAACCAGGTGTAGGATGTATTTCTGGAAACCCATTGCACAAAATGTGCAGTTTTTTTTAATTATTAGCTGATTGAAAATATTTTTTTAAGTAGCTAAATTCATCCAAGAATCAGCTGAATTTACCAAACAGCTTATTTTATCAATTCTTAAGGTATTTTGACTGAAAGGAAGCATTCACAGCTTTGCACTTCCATGTATGTTACCATACTTTAAAATGCATGTAAAACCTGTGATGATTAAGAGTAATAAGACTGTATAACATTCTCATCTTCAGGTTTTAGTGTGATACATTTTGGAGAAATGTTGCTTAGAGCATTGGAAGTGAATCATTTATCAAACTGTGTTGCACTGAAATGAATGGTGATGCATGTAAATTTCCTGTAAAACACTGTTATTAAAAAAAATTACAGGAAAAAACATAAAAAAAATGGTTATCATAACCTCATAAAAGTTAATAACACCTTTTATGTTTGTTTTCGTAATAACATATGTTAACCCCCAATAATAGGTGTTATTTCCTTTAACCATTTCAGCCATTTTTTGTGATTCGGCACTGCGTCACTTTAGCTGACAATTACGCAGTCGTGCGACGTTGTACCCAAACAAAACTGACGTCCTTTTTCTCCCACAAATAGAGTTTTCTTTTGGTGATATTTGATCACCTCTGCGGTTTTTATTTTTTGCGCTATAAAACAAAAATAAGCGACAATTTTGAAAAAAAAGCAATATTTTTAAATTTTGCTATAATAAATACCCCCCAAAAATATATAAAAAACAAATCTTTTCTTCAGTTTAGGCCGATATGTATTCCTCTACATATTTTTTGGTTAAAAAAAAATGTCAATAAGTGTATATTGATTGGTTTGCGCAAAAGTTATTACTTCTACAAAATAGGGGATAGTTTTATGGCATTTTTATTATTAATTTTTTTTTATTATTAGTAATGGCGGCGATCTGCGATTTTTATCATGACTGCGACATCATGGCGGATACATCGGACACTTTTGACACTATTTTGGGACCATTGTCATTTATAGAGCGATTGGTGCTATAAAAATGCACTGATTACTGTGTAAATGACACCGGCAGGGAAGGGGTTAAACACTAGGGGGCGATCAAGGGGTTAAGTGTGTCCTAGGGAGGTGTTCTAACTGTGGGGGGGGGTGGGCTACCACTGACATGACAGCAATCAATGCTCCCGATGACAGGGAGCAGCTGATCCCTGTCATGTCACTAGGCAGAACGGGAAAAGGCCTTATTTACATAGGCATCTCCCCGTTCTACTTCTCCACGCCACAACCGTGGGCCGCCGGCGAACATTGAGTTCCTGGGACCCACGGGCACGCACCCGATAGGTGGCAAATTTAAAGGGACGTAACTGTACGCCCATTTGCCTGCCTGTGCCATTCTGCCAATGTATATCTGTGTGCGTCAGTCGGCAAGCGATTAAAAGCACAAAGCATGTGACATACAATGCATTAGAATTGCACCAAAAAGACATTGTATTGCAGCATAATCAAAATGCATAAAATGCACACACAAACGTGTTGTGTGTTTAAAGAAGATGCCTATTGAGGTGCTTTTAGGTGCTAATAGGATAACGCTTTTGTAAAATAAAATGAATATTCATGAGAAAATTACACTTTCAACAGTTAAAGGTTTATTACATGAAAGAAATAACTCTACACCTGGAAGAAATGTTACATCTAAATGTATTTAATAGAAAATGATTATAAATGATTATGAAAATAACATATCCATTTTACAGAACTGATTTTATAAGAGATAGAAAGCAAACTACTTGCACTGAATATGCCTGCACTAGCAGGTAATAACATTTACAGTGCAATATTCCTGGAACAGTGATGTCTGGAAGGTGCAATTAGACAAGGGTATCTATTCCTCCTTTATTGTCTTTTTCAGTTTCTGAAATATCTTGAATTCTCTGAAGTTTTGCCAGGAAATAAAATCCAGCAGTTGGAGATTTAACTGTAATCTGATCCTAATAATGAGATGACAGGTACCAGCAATTATTCTAGGGTGCTGTTTTTCAAACATGTCTGAAGAATTCTCAAGTTCTATTCCCCATAGAGTTTATTATAAAGGAAAAGCTCTTTTCCACTTATAGAATCGATAGATCACATTTGGTTATGAAAAGATAGTGTGAAAGGTGTATTCACCATTAAAGGGTATCGATGCTTCACAAATACTGGTGTTCATTTCTTAAAACTAGAGAGTGCAAAATCTGGTGCAACTCTGCATAAAAACCAATCATCTTCCAAGTTTTGTTGGCAAAGCTCAATTGAACGAGCTGAAGTTAGAAGCTGATTGGCTACATCTCCATCAGATTTTGCACTCTCTACTTTTAGTAAATCAACCCCCTGTGTTTTTTGCTTTAGGTTTTGTAATTTTTATTTAAGGCAGGTTTTCAGGAAACATACTACTACAATACATATATATATATATATATATATATATATATATATATATATATATATATATATATATATATATATATATATATATATATATATATACATATATATATATATATATAAATTTAGATAGATAGAGAGATACATACATACATACAGACATACAGCGGGTACAGAAAGTATTCAGACCCCCTTAAATTTTTCACTCTTTGTTATATTGCAGCTATTTGCTAAAATCCTTTAAGTTCATTTTTTTCCCCATTAATGTACACACAGCACCCCATATTGACAGAAAAACAGCGAATTGTTGACATTTTTGCAGATTTATTAAAAAAGAAAAATTGAAATATCACATAGTCCTAAGTATTCAGACCCTTTGCTCAGTATTTAGTAGAAGCACCCTTTTGATATAATACAGCCATGAGTCTTTTTGGTAAAGATGCAACAAGTTTTTCACACCTTAATTTGGGGATCCTCTGCCATTTTTCCTTGCAGATCCTCTCCAGTTCGGTCAGGTTGGATGGTAAACGTTGGTGGACAGCCATTTTTAGGTCTCTCCAGAGATGCTCAATTGGGTTTAAGTCAGGGCTCTGGCTGGGCCATTCAAGAACAGTCACGGAGTTGTTGTGAAGCCACTCCTTCGTTATTTTAGCTGTGTGCTTAGGGTCATTGTCTTGTTGGAAGGTAAACCTTCGGCCCAGTCTGAGGTCCTGAGCACTCTGAAGAAGGTTTTCTGCCAGGATATCCCTGTACTTGGCCGCATTCATCTTTCCCTCGATTGCAACCAGTCGTCCTGTCCCTGCAGCTGAAAAACACCCACACACCATGCTTCACTGTTGGGACTGTATTGGACAGGTGATGAGCAGTGCCTGGTTTTCTCCACACATACTGCTTATAATTAAGGCCAAAAAGTTCTATCTTGGTCTCATCAGACCAGAGAATCTTATTTCTCACCATCTTGGAGTCCATCAGGTGTTTTTTTAGCAAACTCCATGCAGGCTTTCATGTGTCTTGCACTGAGGAGAGGCTTCCGTTGGGCCACTCTGCCATAAAGCCTCGACTGGTGGAGGGCTGCAGTGATGGTTGACTTTCAACAACTTTCTCCCATCTCCCGACTGCATCTCTGGAGCTCAGCCACAGTGATCTTTGGGTCCTTCTTTACCTCTCTCACCAAGGCTCTTCTTCCCCGATAGCTCAGTTTGGCTGGACGGCCAGCTCTAGGAAGGGTTCTGGCCATCCCAATGTTTTCCATTTAAGGATTATGGAGGCCATTGTGCTCTTAGGAACCTTAAGTGCAGCAGAATTTTTTTTTGTAACCTTGGCCAGATCTTAGCCTTGCCACAATTCTGTCTCTGAGCTCTCAGGCAGTTCCTTTGACCTCATGATTCTCATTTGATCTGACATGCACTGTGAGCTGTAAGGTCTTATATAGAAAGGTGTGTGGCTTTCCTAATCAAGTCCAATCAGTATAATCAAACACAGCTAGACTCAAATGAAGGTGTAGAACCATCTCAAGGATGATCAGAAGAAATGGACAGCACCTGAGTTAAATATATGAGTGTCAAAGCAAAGGGTCTGAATACTTAGGACCATGTGATATTTCAGTTTTTCTTTTTTAATAAATCTGCAAAAATTTCAACAATTCTGTGTTTTTCTGTCAATATGGGGTGCTGTATATACATTAATGAGGAAAAAAAATGAACATAAATGATTTTAGCAAATGGCTGCAATATAACAAAGAGTGAAAAATGTAAGGGGGTCTGAATACTTTCTGCCCCCACTGTAGATAGATACTATATATATACCTTTAAAAGTCATGCAATAATACTACAATTGTGAAAGGGATGAGTGAGAAGCGTTAAAGGTTTAATTCTGGAAGTGGATCCAGGGGCATTTAGCACTTGCCAGAAATGCTATTATTCCTGGCTATGTTGTGGGTTTAAAATGTTTTTTCTGTGGTCTAGTTAGGCCCAGATATAGGAATTTCAGATGATGAATACTGATGTGATGCAATAGGTCGTATTCTATCATTACCAAATACTTTTTTCCTTTATTGTGTTATTCACATATTATATTTAGTTCATATGTTTATTTTATGAGTCAGTAATGTAGATGTTTTATCATCTTCCACTGGATACAACACCTACGTTATAAAACAAAGATTTGGCAGCAAATGAGAATAGTGTCCTTTCAACACTGCAGTGCATGTGTTGTATATCTCACCTCTCTTTTCCTGTCCTCTTGATATATCATTCCAAGCAGTAAGAAGATAGAATTTTATATGAACCAGGGTATTTTCATCATGGCTTTCTTTCTTGACTGAAAAAAACATAGACATTTCTGTCAGATAATGCACCACTTTGCCCAGAAACGTGTTGGAATTAAAAATGTTTAGGCATTTTCATGTTTATTTCTTTTGTTTGTATTGGTATGGAACAAAAAAAGTGGAGAAACGCAAAGGGCCAAATCAGACACATTCCTCGCAAAACTCCAAAAATGGACCGTACAAAATTATTGGCACCTTCTCAAAATTGTAAGATATAATTGCATTCCAAGTTTGTAATGCTCCTGTAATTTGTAATTAAACTCACCTGTATCAATTAACAGGTGCTGACAATATAGAAATCACAACCGCAACCAGTTAAAATGGTGAAAAAGGTACTCAACCTTTCTGTTGTGTGTCTTTGTCTGCCACTCAGAGCATGGAGAAGAGAACGAATAGAATTGTCTGAGGATTTGAGAACAAAAATTGTGGAAAAGCATGGATAATCTCAAGATTACAAGTCCTTCTCCAGAGATCTTAATGTTCTTGTGTCCACTGTGCACAACATGCCCATGGCACTGCACAGTGAGGGAAAAAGTATTTGATCCCCTGCTGATTTTGTACGTTTGCCCACTGACAAAGAAATGATCAGTCCATATTTTTAACGGTAGGTTTATTTTAACAGCGAGAGACAGAATAACAACAAAACAATCCAGAATAACGCATTTCAAAAAAGTTATAAATTGATTTGCATTTTAATCAGTGAAATAAATATTTAATTCCCTATCAATCAGCAACATTTCTGGCTCCCAGGTGTCCATTTGTAATTTATGTACTATAGCAAGAATTAAAACAAAATGTTTTTTTTTTTTTTTTCAAAATTGTCGCTCTTTGTTTGTTTATAGCGCAAACAAAAAAAAAACCGCAGAGGTGATCAAATGCCACCAAAAGAAAGCTCTATTTGTGGGGAAAAAAGGATGTCAATTTTGTTTGGGTACAGTGTTACACGTCTGCGCAATTGTCAGTTAAAGAGATTCAGTATTGTATCGCAAAAAATGGCCTGGTCATTAAGGAGGCAAATCCCTCTGGGGCTGAAGTGGTTAAATTGAGGGTGCCAATAATTTTGTCCAGTCCATTTTTGGAGTTTTGCATGGAATGTGTCAGATTTTGTTTCTGCACTTTTTTGTGTCATACCAATACAAACAAAAGAAATAAACAATAGAATCCCTAAACATTTGTAACTGCAACAATTTTCTGGGCAAAGTGGTGCATTATCTCACAGAAATGCAGGGGTGCCAATATTTTTGGCCATGACTGTAATAAAGTCCAAATAATAATGTTAACTAATAACCTTAGCTCCAACAGTCTGATACCTGCAAGGTTCATCGTTGGTGCCACCCCCCCACCGTCTCCAGTTTTGCCCGTCTTGATTGGCCAGCGTGGGATGATGTAACCCCCGCACATACACAGGAGTTCAGTCATCCTGGCACAGTGCTGGAATGTATACTGAGCTGTGCATACGCAGCTCAGTATTCATTCTAAGAAAGACTGAGAATAGGCAAATATGTTTATTTTATAGCATTGCGTGTCTCTTCTGACATAAACAGTCTGCCTGCTCACAATTACAAAAAACAAAAAAAGACTTTAGTTCCATTTAAAAGGGACACTGACAGCCAGATATAGAAACTTAGCTACAATTCCTTAATTATACAGAGCTGTAAATTCCTTCTTATATTTACATGTCATCTTTAAAAAGAATTTATACTTTGCTTATAATGTGCCAGACCATTCCATTTCAGAAATACTGAGCCTTTTCAAGTATTGCAGAACATGTGACATTGTTCTTTTCTCGGAACAATGCAAAATCCTTGTTTAGTGCCTGGTTATCCAATATGATAGCTGACTTTGCAGCTTTAAGTACACCTGTGCCTAGACTAGGATATTAAAGTATTTACATAGTCTTAACAAGCACTAAAAGTCATCCCTGACCTCTCTAGCTGCTTGTATTGTGGAGTAATTTGGTTTCAATCAGTTTCTAACATTTTAGACATATGAAGCTCAAAAATCAAAAAACTTTTCAACAAAAATCCCATGCTTCTGAATTGTGCTTGTTTACATATGAGTGCTCAGGTGCCCATAACTTGACACCTGAATCTCAAAAAGTTACCTGAGCTACTTTTGAAGCAGCGTGGCGTGTTTTTGGCTCCATAGGCTTCAATATGAGTGCTTAAAATGCCTGAGAAAACACAAAACTTAGCCTATACAACCCCTCTAGTAGCTTATTTTTTTCTGGTTAAAACAAACAACCCTAATTACACCTGAAAACATGCACAGAAAAAAAAAATCCCAAATCTCCAGTAAATGCTTGCACTCAGGTATGAGTGAAGTATTACTTCATTCGTTACTTATGGGGTTGATCTACTAAAACTGGAGAGTGCAAAATCTGGTGTAGCTCTGCTTAGAAACCAATCAGCTTCCAGTTTTTTCTCAAAGCTTAATTGAACAAGCTGAAGTTAGAAGCTAATTGCATACTGTGCACAACTGCACCAGATATTGCACTCTCCAGTTTTAGTAACTCCACCTTATGAGTCTTCTGAAACTATGGGGTGGATTTACTAAAGGCAAATAGACTGTGCACTTTGCAAAATGCAGTTGCCCTCTGCAAGTGCAGTTGCTCCAGGGCTTAGTAAATGAGGTAAAGCTTAATTCTGCTAAGAGAACCCAATCACATGCAACAAAAATAAAAATAAACAGCATTTTTGCTTGTACGTGATTGGATGATGGAAGTAAGCAGAGCTTCTGCTCATTTACTAAGCTGTGGAAGACTGCACTTTGCAAAGTGCACAGTCTATTTCACAGTCTGGTAAATCAACCCCTATACCTGCTAACAATTTTTTTCAAAATATAGTTCTGCTTGAAAGTATATATAAAACCAATACATTATATCAAGCTTTTAGAAAGGAATAGTTAGAATCACTTTTAAGTGTTTAATTGATTGCCCTGGCGGGCAATATTGACTTTTTTTATTTGTCCTGAAGAGAATTTCTAACTTTTACAGCTGCCATTGCAACAGAAGGTGAGAGGAAAGTGTTGGAAGTTTCTACCTACCTCCTCTTTTGTGTCTAAAACAGGAAGTGAGAAGAAATCCCCCTAATGGGACACAGAAAAAAAAATCTGACTGCTTTTTACAATTCTCTACTTCAAGGCTAAAAAAAAAAAAAAAAGAATCTTGCCAACCCTAAAATCTTGCCAAAATAAACATGGGCTTATGATGCATTTTCACATAATAAAGTAGTTATAAAACTAAACATTTTTTTATCATATTGCATTCTGTGCATTCATGTTAAAAATGTCCTTCTAACTGTCATACTCCCCTCTGTCTTTAACTAACAACCAGAAAGTTTATATGGTTGTTTCCATTAAGACAATATACTATAAAGAATCTGAAAGAATTTGAACTTTACCAGTACCAGCGAGGAACGACCACATAGAATTGATAAAAAACTTTTTTTATTACAAAATATATAAAAAAAGCCACCATCATATTAGAAGTACGCCATAGATTAGTATGACTTCTTTGGTGTACTTCTAATTGTTGGTGGCTTAGTAATAGGCCAATTGCACAGGACATGGGAGCTTCTGTTTATATCTGTCTTTTTTATGTATTTTGTAAAAAAAAATAATTTTCTGTCTTTAAATATTTACCTGGCTCCATGCCACTGCCCCAGCACTGTCTCTGGCTCTAGCACTGCACCCATAACTTGTTGTTTTCACAGGATAAACTGAGGGCAGTGGAGCCACGGGCTTCTGCTGCCCCCAAATCAAACTCCTGTGAGGAGGGAAGAGGGATTGCTTACTGGCACTGTCTGCATCCAAACCCAATGAGAGCACGCACACATCCATTGGTACCTCCTTAGCACCTGGCCTGCTTCAGGAGGAACCCAAGGGAGGGATGGGCCGGCAGCACTAGCAGGGACTACCAGAAGAGAAAATAAGCAACCTTTGCACATGGCAGGTATCAATAACCTCTTCTTTTATAGAAAAAAATGTTTTTAGTGTCACTTAAAGGCATAAACAGAAGTGGCAGTGTTGGGAGCTTGGAGACATCATAAACCTAAAAACAAAAAAATACAAATAAAGGTGGACCAAAAATAAGATTAAAAATAATAATATGTTTAAGAAAATATGTCTGACGATAACAGTTCATAGCTTAAAAAGATAAAGCAAGAACATATAAACAGTACTGTTTTTAACATAACAGCATTAAAAATATATATATCTTAAGATGGATTATGACCTCAGTGACTCCGTCATGTTTTCTCTTTGTGTAAAATAACAGTACATTAATCTACTAGGACATAAGCTGCATGGTCATCAGATGAGGTAACACCAAAGCGGAACTGTACATGACGTATAAATAAATGATCATGTGACATTATAATCATTGTCGTGTTGACATCACTACTCTCTATAACTTTTGACAACCTCGATTGTTCTTGTCTCATGATCTTCTCATTTTTCCGGTTATCTTTTCAGAAATAATGACCAGTGACCACAAATGAGTCAACCACAAACAGATGTGAACAATCCTAAAACTTTGTTCAGTTTTACAGTCAGACCTTTAATCTCATAAGACATTTCTGAATTTTAATGAAAAGCATACCTCTATGTTTCACCGTCTCACATCTGACACTGTTTGCACTGAATGTCTGAATGTGACGACGGCACTTACACCGCACTCTCGCTTTATATGCGTTGACATTCAAATACAATCGCAGCTGAAGAGCACATATTTTGTTTAATGGTGCTTAGGGCTAATCCACCTAAAGTTTTTGTCTTTTTTTTTCTAAAAACAGCCATTACATCTTGGAAAGGGCACTTTCAATAACATGTCTAGGAACTTTATAGCACAGGGCAGATTTATTAGAATAAAATTTGGGCCAGTTCAGCTCTTGGCAAGTGGACAGAAGCTCTCAGAAAAACATCTGCTTAAATTTGTACATTTTGGCAAGTTAGGTTGAGCATGATATCCAGAAAGAAGGCGTATAGAGCAGTACAGGAGATGTGGAACGAAGATAATAGAAGCCGTCACAGATATGAACTTTTGCTTTTTTTTTTCAACCCGCTAACTTTACACTACAAGATAACTAAATGTGCAAGATTACTTTGACAGTTCTGTAACATAATTTACATTTTATTAGGTTGAGCGTAGGTCAGAGAGTTAAGGGTTTTCAAGTACTGTCAAGCGAGATCATCAATGTAATCTCCCGTGTTGAATTACTCAGTTGATTCCCATGTTCAATTTCATTGTTACTCTTCCAAAATGACTTAAACTAAATCTCCACTTGGATTTCACCAAGTGCAACATCCGTGTAATGCTCTTACATCAGCTCTGAAGATTATGATGAAAAAGTCATGTATCTGTAAGATTATCGATTCCATCTGAGACTTGAGATTTTTTTTTTACTTTATTATACATGTTTCACCCAAGGCAAGGAGCACCTCTTGCTATTGTTTCCAGCCATCCATTTGTATAAAAGGTAACATACTGTACATCCCTCAATCCCCTACCACACACACTGTTGAATATCTTTCTTTGACCCTGTTGTGGTGAGGCTGTCTTGTTTTATAGGCTCTGGGAAGAACTGGTGAAGCTTAGATGAAAATCGTATGTGCTATTTTAGGTGTGATTCTCTTACACATAATGCTTAGGTCAGGTTGAAGTCCTTTGGTATCTCTCTACTTTACTGCTATTGAATACTGAAGTTGGGGGGATGTAAAGTAGAAAAGTGTGAGTCCTGTGATATTTCATAATTTGACAGTACTGTTTCATCCAGTAAATGGTTGAAAACCCTAACAGAGTTCAAGGCGATGCAGGTGCTTATAAGGTGAAAAGTAATAATAAAAATATGTAAAGCACATGTCTAAATGATATGTTAACTGATAGTACTCCACTTTACTATTAGATCTTTAACTGGAAGTACAGAGGGTCAGGTGGTTGTTGCCTGCTTGCTTTGTACACTGATGATCTGCTGGGTATGTCCCTATGTGCAAATATTGTAAATCCCAAATGAGGCACTATCCATGTACAGCTGACCAAGTATTAGTCCACACCAGGGCACTAAGATCACTCATTGTAAAACTGTATAGGTTGCAGTCAAATCTGTTTGAATAGATCAAAGGATGAAATGGGGCAAACGATCAGCAGAGTACATTGTAAGCAGTATGTTGATCTCTGGCAGGGAGTGACACGGCCTCCACTTGGAAAAGAACTGCAACCAGTAAAATGGGTAGACAGTGATGTGAACCAGAGACGTCAAACTCTAAAGTGTGAATGATATCAACACTTATTACTGTTTTGTTACACAATTATGGAGGTTTGTATTAAAACAGGTGGGAAACCACAAGGGCATTTACTGACTCTACTAAAATAAACAACAACTTGAGTGTTCTTTTGTTGAAAATTTATTTTTTCATGCCATATCGAAGTTCAGGTTTTTAACTGGTTCTGGTTTTGGTTTAGCAGAGCTGTCCAAGTGTTCCATTTATAAAAGCTATATTTTGATATTTATGTTTTGTATAATTGTATACATTTTGTATACATTGTATAATGAACACAGCCAATTTTGAATTGTTAATAACCCAAAATTAGTCTTTTTATAGATAGTTCCCTAAAAAAATTAAAAAATAAAAACTGTACTAGTTGAAGGGTTTCTTATTAGCTATTTAATAGATCTAGAATAGTGTTTTTTTGCAAAATAATGCAATTTGTAATACTTTTTATCGGTAACATGAGTGAGGGAAGAGATCCCCTTCTTCTGCTTTTGTCTTTCTAACATGTTATTATTTCATTGGCTGCTGTCCATTAAAATGTATCCACAGACATTTTGTTTAGTTTTGGATAGAGTAGAGAGGGGTTAAAAACTTTCAGTTTTTTTGCCTGTGTCATGTTAGGGAGATTTTTGTTAACTTTCTGTAGTAGGAACAAGAAGAAGTAAAAAATTCTCTCCAAGTGAGGGAAATTATCTCTTATGCTGGGCGCTGGCCATACACTATACGAAAAATCAGCCGAAATTCGTCATTTAGACGGTTTGTTCGTTTTTTGGCCAATTAATGGGCACAAAATCGATAATCTTTGGGACATTTTTGAGCCGAAAAAATGAAGGACAAGTTTGGAAATTTTCTGCCAAACGAATGATAAAGGTTAATGTGTTTCCGTCTGTACTGTTTGCACTAAGTATACGTAAAAACACGTACACAAAATTGATTAATTTATGTCCACTGAACAATTTATTGGTCATTACATGATAACACTATCCTTTGGTTTCACGACCGAATGTTTGTTTTTCGAAAATGGGTTTGGACGATTTTTTGTATAGTGTATGGCCAGCATTAGGCTGAGTTCACACCTATGCGAATTGGATGTGGGCTTCCCTGCATCCAATTTGCGTGACAGAAGATTGTGACCGGCTCTCTATGGGGCCGTTCACATATCTCCGTTGCGGCTGCTCCCATTGGAGGATCTCTTTATTTCTTTACTAGCTCAAGGTCGCTTAAGCAAAAGGATTGTCAAGCAACTAACATTTTCAGAGGAAATATTGATAAATGGCAGCCTCCACGTTTCCTTTAAAGTGGATGAAAATCCTTACATATACCCAGTGAAGTGACTAGCCTCAGGTAATACACAGAGATTAAACAAATCCTCCTACATAAGTTGTACCTGTTTATCTGCATCCATTGGTCTTATAAAGCCTTCCAAACCACAACCGGTACACATCAAGTGTCAGCTCTGAAAAGCAGGGATATGAGGTCTCGTGCTGTAGAGATCAGTAAAGAGAGCTCTGAGCCCTGATTGGGGGAAAGAGATACACCCTCCCCTTCAAGTACACTGGGAATGTGCACAGCTGTGGTTATCAATCACAGGCTGTGTGCTGGAGCTCTCTTTCCCAATGACCAATTATCTCTTGGAGTCAGGAAAATCTGCCAAAAGTGACTCATGCAGATAGCAGAGGAATGAGGCCACAGAAAGAAATCACACTCAGTACTTTGGATAGAGACAAGTACACAGTATAGAAGGATGTGCTTTGTTCATATTTAATGTTTGAGGGATAAAATCAATTTAAAGGTGTTACTGTTGGCTTCTATAGTGAACTTTTACTAGTAACACTTTAGTGATGATATTATGTATTATCCTAACTTGTGTAGATGCTGATATTTAAATAACCTGGCTTATCAAATAAAGACACATTGATATGTAGTGACTATAGAAACAGATAGGGGTTGATTTGCTAAAACAGCAGAGTGCAAAATCTGGTGCAACTCTGCATATAAACCAATCAGCTTCCAGGGTTTATTGTCAAAGCCTAATTAAACAAGCCGAAATTAGAAGTTGATTGGCTACCGTGCACATCTGCACCAGATTCTGTGTGCACCAGTTTTAGTAAATTAATCCCATAGACTTTAGTTGACAATCAGCTGATCTGGATGCTTGCTGAGCATCTTTTGCCTGTCTTTAGTAACCAAAACCCTATTTAGTCTTGCTCTTTTGTATAAGTCTGATTATCTTTGTTTTGTTTTTTTGTATATATGCATTTTCTTCAGTGTATTTATTTAATTATTAAAACAGGGTATAAGTGCAGCGCAAACCAAAATTCCAAAAAGTTGATGAACAAGTCCCAGAATATTTTATCAATATAGTGATAAGAAAAAGTCCAGAAAGTTGATGGACAACAAGTCCCAGAAAGCCTTCACCAGTGATGGTAAATCAACATTGGGTGACAGTCCCTCCACCTCCGGTCTTATTAACTACTCTCCCCTCAAATCATGGACTCCTGAGCTAACAGGTAGTCATGCAAGCAGATCCCAATATACCAAATAGGTTGAAGCGGATCGCACACTCATTTCCAGACTCCTCAGAAACAAATACGGACGCCAAACAGCATGACTTTTTGGTTCTTTCTGAGAGCTCTGAACCCGTAAGTGATCTGAGCTGAGCACTTCCGAGTTCGTTCAGTGCTCAGCTCGGATCACTTACGGGTTCATGACTACCTGTTAGCTCAGGAGTCAATGCTTTGAGGTGAGAGTAGATAGTAAGACCGGAGGTGGAAGGAGTGTCACCCAATGTTGATTTATCATCACTGGTGAAGGCTTTCTGGGACTTGCTGTTCATCAACTTTTTGGAATTTTTGTTTGTGCTGCACTTATGCCCTGTTTTAATATTTACGATTTCAAATTTTTTGTGAAAAATCTATTCAGTGTTCAGCTTCCATGTAAGGGGGGGTTTGTTTCATAATTCTTTATATATATATATTTGCGCTGATTGCACCTTCTGCTTTTTTATATTTATTTAATTAGCAGAAAATAAAAGAACAGCATACAGTTGCATGACCATGCTGTAAGAAATATTTTAGGGAAAACATTTTTTTTGCACTAGCCAAGATCTGTGATAGTCATTAGTATGCTATTGAGCCCCCTCCAGCAAACCCCACAACCAAATAGTTGTCTTAATTTGCATATCTGGGGACCTAAAGGAGGAGTTTCCAGGATATATTTTTCTCTTATTGGTGCTGAAGGGCATATAGTTGCTTGGTTATCTAGGGAAGCAGGGGATGCCAGCTTCCAGCTGTTTTTTTTAGGATTTAGAACTGCCTGCAGTGAAATGTGGTGGAGCAATGGAACCACACAATTTAGCTGAATAGTTGAATGTTTCTGCACCTCAGGTATTGTTAAAACCACATGTTACATGAAAACGGTATATGTTTTATTTTTCTGTGGTAGAAATTTAGTTAAGGGGACGATTTTGGTAATACAATGCGTCCTTGTTTTTTGGGTTGTTTCACTGGCACCCCACTTTTCCAGGAACACTGGAATGTAATACTAAGCAAAAATACGTCCATGGGAAAGCTGGAAAATAAGAGTATTAGATACAGACTGGTGTTGCCAATACCTCTTGGCTAGGTTTCAAGTGTAAAATTGTATAACTATATTTGACCATCTAAATATAATAATGTGGCCTTTGTTGCACAATTGGCTGAGGACTGTGTCACTTAGAAACAAAGGAAACTTGAATTTGTAAACCTTGTCATGGTCACTTATGAATGGGCCCTCTGTTGCTGTTATTAATTATGTGTGTCTCTGTCTTTGCATACTACCAAAACAGCTTTTTCTGTAAAATGGTTATGGTTGTAAATACATTTCATATGGTTTGTACAATGTGTGCATGTAGGGATCTAGGTTTAGTGTTTACAGCAAAAATTACACTCCATTAGCATGTTAAAGTGAGATTGACCTGGACCAGGGTAATAACAGTGCCAAAATGCAAGCACTGAATACCAATGTTAGGCTTCAAATCAGCCAATGTGTCTCCACTTGAGGTCCGGGCCATAGCCGAATGACGGCTACAGCACGGACCTCAATCTCCGGGAGGCCGTCATAGGACGTCCTCCCCTGTGCAGCGCACCGCGCGCACCCTGCAGGGCACGCGGCGTGCGCGCTGTTATCACCGAGTCACGGAGACTCGGATGATCACAGATCCGAGTAAGGGGCCGGTCCCGGCCCCTTACCATGTGATCAGCTGTCAGCCAATGACAGCTGATCACATGATGTAAACAAAACTCGTGATCGGTTTCGTTTTCTCCTCACGCTGAGAGCGTGAGGAGGAAAAAAAGCCGATCACAGGCTTATGTGAAAGGGACATCGGTCCCGAAGAGGAAGGAGGCACAGATGCCTCATCTGTGCCTCCAAGTGCCATTTGTCATTGCCACCTGCCAGTGCCCACAGTGCCACCAACCAATGTCCACAAGTGCCGCCAACAATGCCCACAAGTGCCACCAAAAATGCCCACAAGTGCCACCTATCAGTGCCACCTAGCAGTGCTGCCATCACTCAGTGCCCAACACTGCCACCCATCAGTGCCCATCACTGCCACCCATCAGTGCCCATCACTGCCACCTATCGGTGTCCATCACTGCCACCTCATCAGCGTACATCAACGAAGGAGAAAAATTACCTGTTTGCAAAAATTTATACCAAAATATAAAAAAAATATAATTTTTAAAAAAAAATTCTGTCTTTTTCAATTTTTTTAACAAAAAATAAAAAACGCAGAGGTGATCAAATACCATCAAAAGAAAGCTCTATTTGTGGGAAAAAAATTATAAGAATGTTATTTGGGTATCGTGTTATATGACCGCGCAATTGTCATTCAAAGTGCGACAGCGCTTAAAGCTGAAAATTGGTCTGGACAGGAGGGGGGTTTAAGTGCCCAGTAAGCAAGTGGCTAAGGAGCCTTTGGATCCTATTGCAGGCTTTTACTTCTTACCAGATTTTAAACCATTTAGACTAAAGGATCCACTAAAATATTCAGTGCTTCTTGGTAGGCAATGCTTTTTGCATTTGAACCAAAGGGAAAACTGCATTTTAACTATGTGAACTCTAGGCCATGTTTGTAGTGCCATTCCTTCTGACCACAAATTGTTGTGTTTGCATAGATTCCAACACTATTACACAACTTTTGGGTACAGTCTATATAAGTAAAATAAATTATTTTATGACTTTTAAAAAACATATATTTTACGATAGTAAGAAACGGGCCCATTAAAACCTTTCCATCTAAGGTCTGAGCCACTGTGGGCTTTCCACAAACCCAGCCATGTCCCTTGGTAGGCTACTTGGATTATTAATTACATCAGATAATTCAATAATATATTGTAAGGCCAGATTCACGCACGTAAAAAAAAACTATTTTGACCTTTGCCTCCTAAAACAGGTCCAAAGTGGTGAACTGAGCTATTCAGGCTGATTGGGTGGGGATGTAGTGATGTGGAGCAGACTGAATGCTTTGTGAGAAAAGTGTGGCTGCTTATGTATTGCATTATTCTACATCCCCTCAATGGGCAGCAGAATGTTGCGAAGACAATCGGGGCACCTGGTGCTTTTCTGCATCCAGTGTCCCTGTGAATCCAGCCTAAGGCACAGTTGTTTATAGTAGCCCTCTTTGGTATAGGTGCTTATTATTATATTTTTTTCTATATGCTGTTATTAAATTAATCTAATAGTTTACAGTTTTTAAATAAACTTATTGAGCAATGTTTAACAGAATGAATGTTTTTCCTAAAGACAGCAAAGTCTGGGTTCAGATTCTTAGTACTAATGATAACTGTCATACACATTTTGTATATGTTAGCAGTCCCTTTGCTGGCCTAAGAATGCCAGTCAGCATTGAAGTTTAACTTTGGGTCTTGCCTAAAAGAAATAGAATAGATTGACAGGTCCACTTCCCTCTAGATTTGGACTAACCGCTGACATTACTGTGGCAGGTTGACACGCAATCTGCAAGGGTGGCATTCCTTGTAACAATAACAGGCCAATCCAGTTTGTTTTTCAAAAGGTTTTTTTTTGTAAGATAAACTTAATCCAGTCAGTTTAATGACTTGTTGGAACACCTTAAAGTGTAATTAAAAGTCCTGGTACAAAAAAAAAAAAGCTGTTACTGACTGTAAATGTAATTTGCTGATTTATGGCATTTAATCTACCCAACAGGAAATGTAGATCATAAACAATTGACTGTTACTTCCTAACATATTGTTGATGGTCTCATTTTTATTAAAGTTTAAAAGCTTGAAATTTTGACTTAATTTCCTCTTGCACTTCCTTCCTTTCAAGTTTCTGGTTACACTTTTTTTTTCACTCTGTGACAAAGCCTTAATTTACTCCATGTCCTTCTATAATGTGCAGCCTTTACTGCAATTCTAGAAGTGTAAAATATCTTTCATTTTTTTAAACGTTCATAAAGATAAAGCATAAGTGATTAAGGACAATAACATACATTGAAGGAATTAATAAAAGAAATAGTTTTTTTTAAATTTACATGCAGAGTATAGAAAAAATAAGACAAGGACTGTATATCTGACTTGAACATTTGCAGATTTATTTATATGACTGTATATGTCAAACTATATATATATATATATATATATATATATATATATATATATATATATATATATATATATATATATATATATATATATATATATATTATATATAAATAGATAGATAGATAGATAGATAGATAGATAGATAGATAGATAGATAGATAGATAGATAGATAGATAGATAGATAGATAGATAGATAGATAGATAGATAGATAGATAGATAGAGATATATAAAATAATGTGGGTTACTTCCTTTTCTTTTTCTCTGTTTCTTTCTGGAGTATAGTACCAGGGTGGACTCCCAGTTTTCCAATTTTCCACCAATAATCAATAGAATAAATGATGGGACTGATGAAGAGCAACCAGAGATAGAACCAGAGATAAAAGAATATTTTGCATTGAAGAACGTTTCCTGTTGTTTATTCTATACATATGGATATATATATTAATATATTGATATACTAAAATTAATATATTAAATATACATAAATATACAAAATGATAAGTTCATTGCTTTATTAACTTATTAAACATATGTGAAAAAAGAGCAAAATGACAAAAAAAAAAAAGAAAAGAAAATGTATAGGGTTGGTGAGTTTACTAAAAGAATATATATATATATATATTTACCCTTAATTCAGTATCTTCAATCATCAATGATTTTCTATTTCCCTACATGATTTGGTGAGCAGAGTAAACAAGAGGTCATAGAATGCCTCTTTAATAAACCACACCCAAAGTAATAATAATAATAATAATAATAAAATAAAATCATTGTATATATTTATTTATTTTATATCCCTTTATGTATTTTTAAATAAGATAACAAACATTCAAAAAACTCCTTTATTTTGCACCAAGCCCCATTTCAGACCTGTTCGTTTAAACTGATCTTTCAAAAGTTTCTGTACTTAATTGGAAAATAAAATAGATTAAAAAGAATGAGCAAACGGAATGAAAAAAAAATGGTTTTAAAGGAATTGGTCAGAACTGATCAAATACTAACTAAAATAAATCACGTTTTTAAGCAAACTTAGTGCAGCATTTACCTCTGTTCCATTAAATTAGTCATCTTTCTATGACCAGTAGACTAACAGTTTGTCTCCACTACTTATAGACCACGAGTGTCAATATAAAGGTATAAACTTTTATTTAAATGAGGAAAACAAAGTAGTTATTATCCTTTGTCAATGTAAAAACTATCAATTATGATTTTTTCTTATGCTGGGATTTACTTGTATTCTATTGTTTACCAGCATTAACTGTTGGTTTGTGGGGTCCTTTGTTAGATCTCATCAGCGTATTTATGACATGGAAGTGTTTTGTTTGCTGGCTTCTGGTGCTGACATGATGTTTCACTTTACTGCTTCCTGCTGTGACAAGTTTAAGACTCGTATTGAGACAGGTCTTTTTTTTTTAACACATCCACTTCACTATGTGAGGGAAAGGGAGACTTTGGAAGTAGTTTTTGGAATTGCAGCTTCAGTAATCTGCTTGAGCGAGGATTGATGCTGACTGCCAGCTCCCAGTATGAGACAGCCAAACACATGACTATGATGGATGACTTCACGTTGGAAATTGTCAGCTGGGAATGGCAGACTAAAAAGGAATGGCTCGCACATCCGCTGAGCATTCACTGAGATTCCCCAATGGGGAACACACTTAAAAATAATACTGGCTAGTATGAAGATGGGAGCAATCAAATATGTTCCTTACAATAATGTTTTTATATTTGAAAAGTTGGACATGTAGAAATGTTCTCTTGCAACTAGAACATACCACAAGGAAGTATGTCTTCTTATTATTAAATAGAACAGACTGTGGTTTGTTTTTATGTTTTATTTTATTTTTTTATAGCGCAGTAGTCAGCCAGTTGGCGTCCATCATTTTTGTATGGGCTTAACCTACAAGAGCACAGACAAAAATCCTCCGCTGAGTGAAAATGTTTTTCATACAGCTAGAACTATATGTTTAAGCATAATATTTTTTTCCCAACCAATGCATAGTATATACAATGTGGTCTGAAATATGTTTTCTTTATGTATTGAATCCTTTGAGGTATATTCAGATGTTGTCAGGGTCTTCCCTTGCCATATTCTTAGCAAAATATGAATTATTTTATCTTCAACATAAATGACAATAATACAGTGTTTAGAGGAAAACCTTTTTTCTTTTTTTGGGAGGGGGATCAGTTTTAGTGTTAAGCTCATTTAAAGTCTCACATTTTTTATCTCTTTATAGTCCCGTATTTTTGTTTGGCAATACATTAAAATACATTTATGTCTCTGTAAAATTGCTACCTTCTGCCATTCTCTCCTGCTCACTATTGGACTGTACAGCCATATTTAGACATACAATTGCTGTAACAGGAAATCAGAAATAAAACTATGAAAATTAGACTTATTAGTAAAATTTGAAAGTAAGTTTCAGTAACTTCAATTGGCTTTAAGGTTTCTATTCCTAATGTATTATATAATGTTTTAATTATTTGTACATAATCTTTATTTTATTAATAAACAGTGAATTCATCTCAGTCAAGACCTAAAAATGTAATATATTGCAGCTTAACGTGGAAGTCCATGCAAAATCTAAAATCCCTGCATCTATAGACACCAGGGATCTAACACTAACCTCTCTATCCCTGCAAAGAAAAGATGAGTATACATACCTTTTTGGAAGCTGATCTGACCAGCTCAGACCTGATCTCCAGTGCCGGAAGCTCTGCATAGGACACCGAGGACAACAGCTGTGAAATGACAGGGAAGTGACGTCACCCATAGACTTACTATGGGGCTTCCGTTGTCCTCGGTCTCCTCTGCACCCACCTCTACAGTGAAGCCGCGGCTGACAGCTCAGTGTGGGATCCTATCGGAGCGGATCAGATCAGCTTCCAAAAAGATATGTATACTTGTTTTTTCTTTACAGGGATAGAGAGGTTAGTGTTAGATCCCTGGTGTCTATAGATGCAAGGATTTTAGATTTTGCCTGGACTTCCACTTTAACAATCATTAGATGTGGTGATTGCACTAGTTGTCTTTTTTAGACCTTTTTCCCCTCTGTTTTTACCTAGTGGTCTGGCCAGTAACACATCTCTGTATTAGGCCATGTTCACACTGATCCGACATGAAAGTCGCTTGACTTCGGATCCAACTTTGCCCTGTCACTTCGGATCCATCTTCCATACGACTTTAATGAACAGGATCTGATTTTGATCTGACTTTGAGATAAGTGCGACTTGTCCTTTGACCAATCAAAACAATTCCTTTGGCTCTGGAATGGATGAAACTTCCTGCCAAATTTATTAAAAAAAAAAGCATGGGGTCACCCTCTAAATCCATACTAGACCTAAGGGTCTGGAATGGATTTGGGGGGGATCCCATGCCATATTTTTTTTAAATACATTTAGCATTGCTAAGATTGCCTCTGAGCATAAGTTGCATGTCACAATTCGGATCGGTTGAGATGCTGATCTGACTTGGATGACTTGGATGCAACTTCCATTCTATTCTATGAGTTCAAATTGCACCCAGGTCGGACCAAAGTAGTGCAGGAACCATTTCAAAAGTCAGACCAGTTAAGACGGCTCTCATAGGGAACCATTGATTTTGACATGTCATGCGAACATTTGACAAAATGAGCGGCACTTTAGCGGCACTTTTGGGCCACTAGCGGGGCGCTTTTAGCTTTTTAGCCCCACTGGCAGCCGAAGAAGGGGTTAAACGAGCCCATGTTGCAGCGCTTCCAAATTGCTTTTTAGGTGCTATGGAAGTGCTGCATATTCATTTCAATGGGCAGGGCATTTTGGGAGCACTGTATACAGTGCTCCCAAACCTCCCCAAAGATGCTGGTTGCAGGACTTTTCAGAACGTCCTGCAAGTGCACCGCTGCAGTGTGAAAAGTCACACTGAAATGAATGGGAGGCAGTTTTCAGGTGTTATTTAGAGGCTATTTCTTGCTCTAAAATGCCTGAAAACTGCCTCAGTGTGAAGCCAGCCTAAATAAAAGAAAATGGCTTCAGAGAAGATAGACCTTGTACAGAACTCCTCCTGTTGGCGGGAGGCAGAAAATATGAAGTTACTGATAACAAAGTAATGACTGTTTTTGGTTTAGTGCTTAACATAATACAAATATATATATAAATCTAACTCAATATAACCAAAGTCTTTCCACACTAAGCTCTTTAAAACTGTTTTTGAGTTTCTTTGCACTTTGCTATTAAAGAGGTCTCCCAAAGATGGATGTTTCTTTGAAGCTTGAGGCCTTATCTGAAATAAACTGACTTGTTGGGCAGTTGATGCATTTCATGTCTATTCTGTTTTATGAGTGTTTTTGGTTGTGCTGTAACTCTACTAACAAACAGCATTGTAATGGTGTCAAGGGTAAGACAAGAGAAATTTGGTTAGATTCGACAGATTTTTTCCTCAGAAATGTAAAAAGCCCAAAAAATATTGAATCCAGTATCACCCATAAGTTTTGAAGGAACTCAAAATGCAAGAGCTCTGAATGAACAGCATGTACTAAGGAATGAAGCAAATTATTTAGCTGTACCTTTGGCACAGAGCAGTCATACGGCCTTATCTTATTATATCTCCCAACTGTGCTGGCACTCATGCTGTTATGAATAGTGTAGTATGTTGTAGTAGGAGTGTTGTGATGTGAAAACATACATCTGTGGAAGACATTCTGTAACCTGGTCACCGATATTTAATAGCATTGCAGATTTCTGCACAACGCTTTCATTATAGGGAGTACGGTAGCAGGAAATACCACTTGAGTAAGATATGATATAAACAAAAAAATGTCCAGGAAATGTAGGCTGATGTACTCTTATTTCACAGTGTTTGTAGAAAATTTGTAAAGCACCTGGAAGAGATATTTAGATTTGGATTTTGCTCAAATGCATACATTGGGGAGAAAGCAAAAGAAAAGTATGAAAAAGGAATAAAGTCAAATTAGAAAAAGATTAAAAAAACAAGACATCTGTGTCACCACCAGATTTTGTATCCTTGCCCTATAGGCAGTAAGTAAAGGTCCACTATGTGCACCTGTAGCATTATACAATGTGCACATTGTGGGCAGCATATTTTGTGCAGCAAGTTATTCACATATCTGTGACACGGATAATAATATATTTGTCTTCCCCAAAAGTGTAGAGGCTGCCTGTCCACCCAAGCACCAATTCACTTGTCCCAGCTACAATAAACAGTTTGGAGTTGTCTTTTTGTTATTTATTGTTTAAAGTAACTTTAATAGGAAAGGGGTTAGGACAGGGGCTACTCCAAAATGAGTAGTATTCAGCACTGAGAGGACATTCCCTTAATTGTGGGTGCTGGACAGTCGAATGCCTCACAGCTGGGGACCAAAAGTCAAGTCTTTGGCATCTGGTTATCTTGCGTCTCTGTAGAACTGCTGCAGTGCAATCTCCAAAACACTAAACAGTCACAGGAATCAATTTAGGGTCTTTACTCACAAGTCCCCAGAACAGCAGCCACATTTCATCTTCCTCCGGACATGGTCCAGTGAGTGAGACAGCACCTCTCTAGACCAGATCCCCTGTGATGAGGTTCTACAGTCACCTCCAAGCAAAGTCCATCCAGGTCTTTAGCCCTGACAACACTGAGGCCTTTAGTGCAGTTGTACAGTCCATGGGTTGCCAATCACCTCCAAGCAAAGTCCATCCAGACCCTCAGCCCTGACCCCACTGAGGCCTTTAGAGCAGCTGTACAGTACATGGGTTGCTTCAGGGCAGCAGCCCCTCTGGCTCTGGAAACCTCCAGGAGAGTAGGAACCCTGCAGTGCTTCAGACTATTTATCACCTCTCCAGCCCCCTTCCAGACACTCCTCTTCAAAGATTGGCTGGAGCATGATAAATATTCAGACTGCTTATTTGAATCTCCTGTCCTAAGCTCTGGAAACTTCTTCTAGAGGCAGAGGGAAGCAATCAAACTCCCAGCCTGTAAAACCCTGAACAAACCAGGCCAAACAATCACTGCTCCCAAAAATTATGCCAAAAATGAAATGTACCCAGCATTCTACGCTAGGAGGATGCCACGCATCATTTTTCAGAAAAGACAATGCGAAGGCAGGTAAGGATATGCAAAGAACAATACTAGGGCAACCAATCAAAATGCAGTTCTTAAGTGATCTAACAACATATAACTGACATATGGCTGGCTCCAATGCATTTTTTTTAATAAGTCTACAACATGGCTTCTGTTTACTGATCTGACTGACTTGAAAACTGAATTCATTTCTAAAGTATTTAAATGCATTTTATGTGAGTGTAAAATTCACTGATTAGGCACACAAATACTATATGTGAATATAAAGTTGTTCTTCTCCCAACAAAATTCTTGTCTTTTCCCTGCACCTCATTTGGCTCTAATACAGAACAAAAACACCTCAGGTTTTATTTAATTAAACCCCACAAAGTACTTAAGCAGTGTTAATAGACCACTGAGTCCGTGATTGCCAAAGGTGAGTTTGTCTGCCCTTCGTGCCTCTTGTGGTTAGCAGGTAGTGAAACTCATTAGTGTTAATGCTGTGGCTAACAAAAGAATAATCTGCTGGTTAGCTTTTAGCGAATAAGTCTGTTCATTGTTCAGGTACGTTGCATTTAGCTGCGGCTTGTGGAGTAATTACTAAACTGCTGAACTTTGCAAACCTTAATTTTCTGACTTAAAACTGTCTATACAATATGAATGCATAAACTGCTTTAGATTTATCAAAACTAAGTAATGGGAGGGCCTTGCTAAACAAACTCTTAAATTTGTAGGCAATCATACAAGTCCTTGCAATGTATAGTTGTTCGTAGATCTAAAGAAGATGGTAATATGCATGGGTAGAGGCAAAAACTAGATAAACTTTAGAAGGTTGACAAGTGTAAACATCTTGGGACCTGGGAGACAAAAAAATATGTTGAATTATTCAGATTATCTGTGAAGATTACATAGTTTGCCAAATAAATTAAAAAATAAATAGATAAAATAAAATATTAAAGTAAAATATATATTTAATGCCATACTTTGAGTAACACAAATTGCAACCCTTGCAGTTGCACCCCTCTCCCACTGCAAGTGTTAAATAGTTTTGACAGAAAAAGAAGTTATATTTATCTTGTGCCTCCTTATTACCCCCCTTAGAAGCTGGGGCCCGTCTCAGTTTTTAGATGTTCGGGGATGTGGGAGGGCCCTCTGCATCCTCACTTATAATGCAGGATTATGTAATAACGTCTGAGTGTCTGTGACCAATAGAGTGCTGAAGAGAAGCAGTTTTAGAGGAACAATTGTGCAACTGGAAGGAAGATTGCAGGAGCGAAGGATAGAATCTGCTAGAATCTGAAAAAAAATTAACATCTCTTCTTTTTCTGCCTCTATGGACTGTCAGTACTTAGCATAAAATTAGTACCAAGCTTTAATAATTGGGAAGCATGGGGCAAAGTATGCACAGTTAAAGCAGTTGAAGTTTTGTGGTCTTAGCAAACACCTAGGAATTACCAGTTTTCGATATATGTGAATCAGACAGATCTCATGATTATTAGATAGAGTGATTTGTCCAGTTGGTAATACCATTTACAAATAGCTTACACTGTGTGCAGCCCTAGTCTTCATAGCACTTAGATATATAAAGTTCTTTATACTCTCTTAAGGCCTCTTTATGGTATATCAGATATTGGCCTACAAACATTATGTAGCCTCCCTGGCGGTTTTCCCGAGTGTGGCTCAGGGTTAAAATTCAGGACCATTAGCGGTAACCCCGAGCCACACTCGGGATTACATCGCAGGATCCTGGTGCCTCCTTACTTACCTTGTCCCCGGGATCCTGCGATGTCACCCGCAGTGTCCGAGGGCTCCGTCCTCCTCCGAAGCCTCTCCTTGCCAGGCTCCGTTCCCTGCGAGCGTCGCGACGCACGGGGGCGGAGCCTGGCGGCAAATTAAAAAAAAAGTAAAAATCATAACACATACAGTACTGTAATCTTACAGATTACAGTACTGTATGAAATGATTTCACATCCCTTGTGTTCCCAGTGCTTTGGCCCATGCCCTGCATGCAGTTTTACATGATATACACTGTTCTTTCTGCCTGGAAACTGGAGATTGTCCATAGCAACCAAAAAGTGTCCCTTTACGTCAAAAGTGGCTTTAGACCAGCTAGAAAACAGCGATAGTAAATTAGAACACTTGCAGAATTGAGCGATAGTGAATTGTGGGGAAATTTATTTTATTACTATTTTTTTTAATTTTTTTTTATTATTTATTTTTATTTATTATGTTATAATTTATGTTTTTGTGTTTCAAACTTTATCATACCCGGGATATCTACTAGACTCTGGTTTGGACAGATTTAAGTGTGTTATTGTTAAGAATTACAGACCTACAATATAAAACGCCAAATTTCCATGCAAAATAATTGTACCGCTTTCAGCACCTAAAATCCGAAATAATCATACCGCCAGGGAGGTTAAAATGACAAACTAGGTGTTCTGTTGGTGGACTTTTTTAAATGGCACACATTTTCCTTTGTGTCATGTAGAAAGCTTGCTTTGTATTTTACAAGACATCTGAGCAGTTTTTAAGTAGCTACCTTTGACGGCACTGTTCGTATATGGAAATGACCCTCTTCAGTAATAAGCACAGACAAACATTTATAGAGTTTATTAAGTAATAAAGCCAGGTACAAAATTTAACAAGGGGCCCAAATGGATATTGCAGCCCTGTCTAGGCCTTTTTTTTGTCATTGTTTAAAGTATAACTATGGACAAAAAAAAACAATATTAACGGTATATATATATACCTATCTATATATATAGATATATATATATATAGCTATATATAGATATAGATATGTATCTATATATATGTAGATATGTTAGATATATATCTATAACTATATCTATATATATATCTATATATATATATATAGCAGTTTTTCTTTTTTTTTTGTCTCCGCTGTAATGTAGTTTTATTATTATTGTTAATCCTGCTAATAGATCCATTTTTTTTCTACTTCTTGTAACGGGCCAAACTATTCAGCAAAAGTGGCAGTTACAAGATAGGGACAAACTATATTACATTCATGGGGTTGCTAACAACTCCCAGCTTTTATTCATCTTGCTCAAACATCTTTTCGAAGAGGAAAAAAAACTTGTTGCGGTGACTGTTTAAAAAATAGCTGGAGTTGGCCTTTAATTTAAATTTAAATTAAACTACAGGTCTATCTAACACTATCCAGTTCACAGGGTGATGTCACCGACTTGCAGCATGTTGAAACATTTCCAGCTTTTGACTTTTTTTATGAGTTTTTGCATAAAGTTTAATAACAATATTCATATATAAGCACTTTTATGCATGTTATTTTCCACAATGGCTAGGCTGTCAAAAGATGAAATGTAAAATATAAAAAACTTCATACATCCTACTGGCATTGTCTCTGCCTCCCAAATATTGGTGGACAACATAAATATAAGAGTTTTATGAACTTGTTCAATATTATTCATTTACAGAAAGGGAAGCTGGCATGCTTGTAGGCCAAGGTTACTTGTTTATACCACCTAGCACTGCCATTCCTTGTAGGTTACACCGAGGGAACCTACAACAAAGCAAACTACCGGTGTCAGAAACCTCAAAGGGAAAATGTCTGGGATGCTTACTAGCTTTCCACACATGACAGGTTCCCTTTAAAATGGCTCAATACATTCCATGATGTAGTTAGGATTGGTGCCCATAAGAGAAATCTCATTTGTGTAAGCAGGTTTTCTTCCCCACAGTTGACCTCTTCAATAGCCAGTCTGCCACATGCAGTCAATTCTCAGTTAGTTGGCAGAGAAATCACTTTATAGTATCTTTCTATTTATTAAAGTTTCTCTTTTTGAATTGTCCTTGCCAATGAGTCCCTTTTCTTCTTCAGATTTCAATTAAAGAGGGCACAGATTTGGAACGCCTAGCTGGAAGATGAAGGGCTCCAACCTGAGATTAATAATAGCTGTGCAGCCAGGATTTGATCAGACTCTGGAGCTGGATCACTACACAGGCATTTTGATCCTAAGCAGAAGTTCAGGGATGACACTTACAATAATGTTATTCTTTTGAAGGCCATAGAACATAGTATATCACTGTAGGAAGCCTTTCTTCAAGTGTCCTCAAATCTGCTTTTGATTAAAACACAAAGAGTCACAGCGTAGCAGTTCAAAACATTACATACTGAATTGGCAAATCCTGTATGAAAAGTTTGGGCTTGTCCCTTACTGATTTGCTGTATCCCAGAGTGGCTTTCAGAATAAAAATGTCCCAGTTTTCTCCAGTACTGTAACCAACATGTAACAGCTAGGATAGGAACTCTGGATGCCCAGCACGTCTGCCTTTTATCTTAATTGCTTTAGATTATTACTTCTAACTGATCTCACCAAAAGCTGAAACTCTCAATTTCACATACTTAGGTGACATTTGCTTGAAAAAATCTACTTTTTAATTTCTTAAGGGGTGTATTAAGGACAGTTTAGTTTATTTAATTAAGTTTCTATTTCTTTTTTGTGCATTTCATCAATATGTGTACATTGTCACTTTACATTTTTACATTTGAGTATTCATTTTTCCCCATTATATGTTTTTTAGCTAATGTGGAGCCATTTCTAGGAACACGTATGGGGTAGCTGAAATCAGTTTCTTAAACACTAAGGAGTCACTCTAATATCACATTTTCCAAAAATGGTAAAATTTGGCAGGAATCTCCTAAATTCACTAAGCTGTTCACTAAAGCTGGTCACTGGTCACCAGCTTTAATAAACAGCCTGGTAACTTTAAAGGAGTTGTAAAGGCAGAAGGTTGTTTATCTTAATGCATTCTATGCATTGAGATAAAAAATCTTCTGTGTGCTGCAGCCTCCCCAGCACCCCATAATACTTACCTGAGCCCCATCTCTCTCCAGCGATGTCCACGAATGTCTAAGCCGTCCGGGACACTCCTCCTGATTGGCGGAGACACAGCAGCGGAGACATTGGCTCCTGTGGCTGTCAATCAAAGTCAGTCAGCCAATCAGGGGAGAGAGGGGGCGGGGCCGGTGCTGGGCTCGTGTCTGAATGGACACACAGATCTGTGATTCGGCTCCAGTGCCCCCATAGGAAGCTGCTGGCTATGGGGGCACTCGATAAGGGGGAGGGGCCAGGAGCAGTGAAGAGGGACCAACTGCACAGAGAAGGTAAGTATAACATGTTTGTTAGTTTTTGTTTTTAAACAAGACTTTACAATCACTTTAAAGGATAGTTTATTGCAGAAATATGAAATACACATTCATAAACAGTAGCTCTTTTGCAATGTCGTATGTAAAAGCACGTAAAACGAAACTTCACTCTCTCAATCGACTATTTGTAATCCTCATGCTACTAGTATTGGTAAACAGATAGGATGGTATATCATATGAATTTGTTTTAAACCTTTTTTTTTTTACATATTTTCAGTTAATTCCTGGTTTCCAGTCCTAGGCAAATGATGTCATATTTCTTAGGAGTCTTCAGGAGGAGAGGAGGGGCTTTCTCAGCTAAGCACACCCTCCTGCCTGCATGCCTGAGTTAAGGGCAGATACATTTCAATGGGTATCTGTCTTCAGGGTACCTGTCTACTCCCTCCAAACTAATTTGGTAACTAAATTGACTAAATAGGCCTTAGTGTAAATGTTAAAAGGTAATTCTAAAAGGTGTCCTCATAGAAGACTTCTGCTCAACCCTTTTTTTTTTGTGGAAACCTTAAACCTTTGGTTTCCCTATCACTTTCTTTTCAGGTGACATCTGTCACCAGGGCAGATAGGCAGAACCGTCCTAGTGGGGACACAGAAATCTATAGAAAAAACCTGACAGAGGTTTCAGCCATTTTCTGCCCAGTCCAAAACTACACCAAAAAAGTTTTGCTTTAGAGAAACATATTTTAAGAGGGAGAATAAAAATCCTTCATAAATAAGTCTGTGCAATTATCATCATAATTAAAGACTGAATATTCAGATTCCTGCATTAGCCCAATTGTGACAGCTTCTCTTAAAGCTGTGGTTAATGACAGCTTTATTTGTCAGCACTTATTAAGTACACCTGCTCATCCTTTGCATATCCCCAAGTTTGCATACAATTCAGCCATTTCAAGACTTTATGAATTTCTGTGTCTTTCTATAATATCTACCAGAGGCTTTGCATTGTAACATGAAAGAAAATGATAATACTATGTATAAAGCAAGCAACACCTTGGCTGACTACCAAGACGAATCATGGGACATGTCTTTGTATCTGGCTTCTGAGACCCAGCATGCACTTCTACATCTACAGACTTAATTGGTTCCTTGCATTGTTTCTGCAAGCAAAACACCAGTCGCAGACTGGATTGGAAAATCAATCTCAGATTGGTATCATACTGTAAAATAAACGACATATTTGTTTGTCCTTCCATGTTGAGCAGATGGATTTAAATACATTATTTTGGTTTGTTTTAGTAAAAGTCCCAGGAAATGACTTTTTGTTTTAAATATAGTAATCTAGATTTAGATAAGCAACAGAAGTTATACATGTTTTTTTTTCTGTGGTTGAAAGGCAGGGGAATAATTTACTGCTAGTCCCCAAGCAGTCTTTTTATAAAATATTATTTAAGTACATTCCAGTTCGATTAAAACAAAAGATCTTCAAAGTCTTGCGGTCTCTTTTCTTCAGAAAGCAGTCCAATTCTGAGTAGAAAAGCCTGTCACCTGCCAGTGTGCTGCAGAGAAGTATCCTAAAGCCCTATAAGAAAATCGGACAAACGATTGTCCGGCTTTCCTCGATATTTCACAGCAGGTCGAAACCCAGGATGGTACTAACCGCACTAAAAATTTTCGAACAACTTTTTTTTGGTTGTTTATTGTTTTTGATCAGGCGCAGTTTTTGGTATCCGATTTTTCTCGTACGAAAAACATATGAAAACAGTACACATTAAACAAAATTCTTTCACTTTGTTCACGTAGGAGAAATATTTTGGAGGTTGTCCCTTTGAAAATTTTAATTTGGGAAGTCTAAATCTGATGTTGAAAGTTGTGTATACACTATACAAAAATCGAACGATCGTGCCTCGTACTAAATTTTTCTTCCAATTTTCTCATAGTGTGTACCCCACTTTACTCTCTGTGTGGAAGCAGTGGTTTCTCTGCAGAGGTCCAACTCCCCCTGAGTCAGTACTATAACTCCCCAATCAGCAGTGAGAGTGATTTACCAATTGCAGAGCTATAGGCAGAATGCAGATGTGTTGGCTGGCTGTCAGTCACACATTCCCATTTATAAAAAGGTTCCCCTGTCTGTCAGTACATAATAAGGTCATCCTGCCTGCAAATGCCATCTAGGGGCGCAGGAAGAAAAAATTTGGCCTTGTCTCACCCCACATATGCTTTCTCTCAATCCGATCGGTTTTGGAAGTGGTTAAAAATACCTTTTATATAAGGAAAGAAGTTGTCACAATGCAAAATGAATCTGTCTGTCGTGTTACATCCTGTCTACAGATGTTCTAGGATACACAAAACTAGAAGAGACTATTAAATATTAAAGCCCAGTTCTCCCTATTCTCTTTCCCCTTCCCACCCCATGGATCCTTCTAGCATTTTTTTTTACTTTTTTTCAATTTTTTTTCCTGGATCTTCAGTCTGGTCAATGACCTCATGAGTATCATCTGCCTCTGGGCAGATGTAAAGGGAAGTCCCTAATACTGTAGTGGCTACGTTCATTTGTGCCCAGGGTGGCTTAATGATGCACCCAAATAGGGTATGACATTGACACCCTTGGTTCACAGAAAGTTGATTGAGTGATGCTGGGTGTCATTCAGCTTAGAAGAGGACAAAGTACTATACGGACATAATGGTCAGCAGAAAGCATTTACCACAGACCAGACAATAGACACAGTTAGAAGTGTTGGTTTCTCAAGATGCAAATCTTGTCTTGAGCTGCACTCCCCTTACAATGCTAGACTGATATGACCATGAGGGTGCTTGTAGTGACTGCAAGGTGGTGCTGTACAGGATTAGAATGAAGTAGGAAGTCACCAGCGCTCCACAAAAAATGGTTGCTAAAGAAACTTCAGGGGACAATTTCTATGCTTTAGAGTGGCATTGGAACATTAGCAGCTGAAAACATAAGTATTTACATTCTTCTTTACTGGGAACATTTTTATTTACACATTGGGGTTAATTTACTAAAATTGGAGAGTGTATAATCTGGTGCAGGTCTGCATAGCGGCTACCATGCAGAGCTGCGCAAAATGTTGCACTCTCCAGTTTTAGTAAATCAACCCCATTGGGTTTAACCACATGCTGACCAGTGCACGATGATGTACGTCGGCACAATGGCACGACTGGACAAATGGGCATACAGGTACGTCCCTTTAAATCGCGGGATTGTGGGCGCGCGCGCCACAATGCCGGCAAACACGCACCCTCCGCGTCCTCCTTGACCGTACCCGTGGGTCCCGCGGACTCAATGTCTGCCGGGGGCCCGTGATCGTGTCATGGAGCGGCAGAACGGGGAGATGCCTATGTAAATAAGGCATTTCCCCGTTCTGTCTTGTGACAGGACAGAGATCTACTGCTCCCTGTCATCGAGAGCAGTGATCGCTGTCATGTGGGTAGTAGCCCATCCCCCCCACAGTTAGAATCACTCCCTACGACACAATTAACTCCTTGATCGCTCCCTAGTGTTTAACCCCTTCCCTGCCAGTGTCATTTACACAGTAATCAGTGCATTTTTATAGCACTGATCGCTGTATATATGACAATGTTTCCAAAATAGTGTCAAAAGTGTCCGATGTGTCTGCCATAATGTCGCAGTCACAATAAAAATCGCAGGTAGCCGCCATTACTAATATAAAATAAATTAATAATAAAAATGCCATAAATCTATATCCTATTTTGTAGATGCGATAACTTTTGCGCAAACCAATCAATATACGCTTATTGCAATTTGTTTACCAAAAATATGTAGAAGAATACATATTGGCCTAACTGAGAAAGAAATTTGTTTTTTTATATATTTTTTGGGGATATTTATTAAAGAAAAAAGTAAAAAACAATGCTTTTTTTTTTCAAAATTGTTGCTCTGTTTTTGTTTATAGCGCAAAAAAATAAAAACCGCAGAGGTGATCAAATACCACCAAAAGAAAGCTCGATTTGTGGGAAAAAAAGGACGTCATTATTGTTTGGGTGCAATGTTGCACGACTGCTCAATTGTCAGTTAAAGTGACGCAGTGCCGTATCGCAAAAAGTGCTCTGGTCAGAAAGGGGGTAAATCCTTCCGGGGCTGAAGTGGTTAAAGACAGAGCACCTTTAATAATCTTTCCTCAATTTGTTATTGTATGAAAGTGTTACTGCTTGCATGGCAGCATAAAGCTACTTACAAAAGGAAAACAAAATCTGATTTATGTATGACAGGTGACTTTTAAATTAAATAGCTATTCGTTTTCTTTAGCAGTGCTATCAAATGGTTTTATTTCCTTTCTCGTATGTGAGAGTCACTCCCATCTATCTAGCAATAAATTACAGACTAGATTCATATGTTAATTTAAGATAGTTCGAATGTTGAAGTGACATTGCTGGCTTTTGCAGAATTGTCATTATTTTATTTTTTGTGCAATGTCAAATCTAATGGGAGAGATCTTTTGGAAAAATGATAATGCAGAATGAATGTATAAATTCCCAGCACAGCAAATGCAGATAAAAAGTGCTGCTTATTGTAAAAGTCAGCGATGTGACCTTGTGCTTTGTTACTGGCCCCCAAAGTAGAAATGCTTTGGAGTCGGAGAATGTCATTGAGTCACATTGTCTGCTAGTGTATTAAATACATGTTCAAAATCAGGCTGTACTTTACACAGTGGTTATTGTTTGTTGCGGGTTCTTCAAGGGAGCCTAGTTGAGCCAGTAACATTGCAAAGCTTTTATGTATTTCAGGAGAAAAGTTACAGAAACACACCTAGCAACTAAATACAAAGTTGTTATATCATGTACTGCGTATACATACTGATCAGCTAAAACTTTATGACCACAAACCTAATATTGAGTAGGTTCCCCTTTTTCCACCAAAACAGCCTTGACCTGTCGAGACATGGACTCCACTAGATGTTTGAAGGTGTGCTGTTGTGTCTGGCACCAAGCCGTCAGAAGCAGATCCTTTAAGTTTTGTATGTGGGGCCTCCATGGATTGGACTTGTTTTTCCAGCACATCCCACAAATGCTTGATTGGACTGAGATCTGAAGAATTTGTAGGCCTTGTCAAAACATCTAACCCATTGTTGTGTTCCCCAAACCATTCTTGGACTGTTTTTGCTCGTGGCAAACCTTAAAGTATAACCAAAGGCAACACTTTGTTTTAGTTTTGGATAGAGTGGAGAGGGACTAGAACACCTGTCAGGTTTTATTGCTGTCTGTGCCCCCTGTTAAGGATATTCACCCTCTCCATTTGTCCTGTTTACCATTATCATTGAAAGTGAAAGCAAATTAAAATCTCAAATATTGGGTTGTCCCCAGTAAAGTAATAGAGGGGAAACCTTCCAATGGGGACACTAGAAAGGGTGACCTGGGAGTCCCCTAGGAATTCCCTTAACTTGAAGAGATATCCTCCCATTTCCTGCTTGACTATGGGGCAGAAAGTGAAATCTCTGCAATGAGACACAGATGGTGAAAACAATTTGACAAGTGTTATAACCCTCCTTTACTCTATCCAAAAAAAAAAGAAAAAGTTTTTCCTTTAGTTATATATATATATATATATATATATATATATATATATATATATATATATATATATATATACAGTAGATAAGTAGATATATATATATATACACATGTATATTTTTAATATGTGCAGAAAGAAGAACAACACATCACATATGCTGAGTTTGTGAATAAACTGTTAATATCGGTCACATAAAGTTACATCCATTGAACATATTCCCCTAAATTAGGCTGGTGACACATGGGCAACTAGCAATCAAAGAGAAAAAAATCTAGCACCACAATGTTTTAAAGATAAAACATATATGATTGTATTAAACCCATCCAATAAAAGGAATCAATACCTGTAGTTATTGATGCGTTTCAGCCTCCTACATAGGCCTTAGTCATGACTATGCCCATGTAAGAGGCTGAAACACATCAATAACTACAGGTGTTGATTGCTTTTACTAGCTGGATTTAATAAAACTGTATATGTTTTATTCTTGAGACATCGTGATGCCGGACCTTTTTCTCTTTGATCGGGCATTTGGATGCCTGCATACTGGGGCCATCCGAGCACATGGGTCTCTATATCATCCTGCCTATCATGAAGGGGTATTTTGGGGTAGCAGCACTATTTTAAAAGATACATTGGCAACTATGCCACTAGCAATCCTAAAGCTGAGAATTTGTCAAAATCTGCAGTAGCAGGATCACTATGAGATTGCCTGTTTGTTCCTATGGAATCTCTACCTTTGTAGTTGCTTAAGATTGAGATTCAGCTGTGTTCAGAGCAGCTACAGAGTGGCTTCTCATTTACATATGGCTACAGTGGGAGACATTCTATAGGGACAAGCAGCTTTTATAACGATCCTGCTTCTTGCAATTTGTCTCTAGCGGCAGAGTTGCCACGTGTTTTCAGCCTTCAGCTATGTTTGCATGGGCATTAAGCCACAGTGGGAATTCCATCAGCAGTAATCTACTGATTCCTGCTGCTGGATTTGCCAACTGTGAGTAGATAGCTGCAGTTGTCAAGCCCATACATGCCAATGACAGGCTGTTGTTGACCACAGTTATTTGTGCCTGCTCATAACGCCAGCGATCACGTGCATTGATAGCCGCTGGATAGCCACAAAGTGTTTCCAGCCACGATCACTGCAGGTAATCATTGCCTGTCCGAACAGCCATGAATAGCCCCAGCTATCTGCTCCCACCTGTCATAACCAACAGCAGGAATCAATGGATTGCGTCCTCTGGGAGGTGCATTGTGGCTAACCCTCATTCACATTGAAATGATTTGTCATGCGATTTGACAGGTCAAATCGCATGACAAGTCTCAGCCTATTGCTGGCAATGGCATTGTTCCAGTTGGTGCGACGCCGACTTTACAGCTCAGCACCGACTCAGTTCCTGCATTATTTTTGCAAATCGATTTCGGGGGCGACTTCAATAGACACCTGTGCATGAAGCCGCACAGATATCTTTCAAGTCTCACCTAAAGTCGCATGGACATGTGGCTTTGAAATCGTGCAGCTTCAGATGAAGTTGCACAATTTCATAACCTCGTTCAATGTGAATGTGGTGGAATTATTTGAAAAAGCCATTTTGCCTTAAAATACCAAGGTCCCCCAGATCCCATTGGGACGGGGTTCATTTCTGCCTTGGCTTTAGGTACAAATTCCCTATCTCTGCCACCTGCCTTATTAGTCATATTTTAAAAAAAAGATGTACAGATCTGTCAACTGATGACCTTACTGAAGCAGCTAATAATTAATTACAATTTTATCTGGTAGTTTTTTTTTTTCTTATTTTCTTTTTTTTATCCTGACTGATTACTTAATTAGACCTGAAACCTCTGATCAGTTCCCTCTGTGTCACAACAGTAATATTTTAGCCAGCACTGCAGAAGCTGCGGTGACTTGATTTATAATATTTGAAGAAGCACAGAATTAAAGTGAATTAATTTAAATGAATGCATAATCAAAGTGACTGGAATGTGCTGTGAAAAGTCTAATGGGCCTATTCCTTGCTCATTTGTTAGCCAGCTGGTGTCAAAATTATTCAACACTGGTAACAAGCAATGAGGATAATGAATTTATGTCAAGGGCAAAGGTCATTGCTGTAACCTTTATCCCAGGGGCACAGAGGCTTGTTCATACTGATGTCTGAAATATATAGAATTATGTAAAATGTGGTCAACTTTTTTTTTTTACTTTTTAATGTGTAGTTATCCACAATAGGAAATATTTTGATTGTTGTCATTTAGGCACCCCAGGCATATGGAATGATAACAGCTGTGTAACTGAAGACTGCAAAGTTGGAAGATGAGCAAACGATTTTTAAACTCTCTCCACTGGTACCTCTTGCCTGATTCAGAATACAGTTTGGCTGGAGCAGCTGGTAACAGTCCAAAACATCTTTGTGTTACCTGAACTCTGCTTTCCCTTTGGCTAAAATTATATCACTGCAACAAACAGGCTGAAGAACACATGGGATTAGTCTACAAAACAGAAAACAATTAAAAGGAGAAGTACAGCCAAAGCTCTGCACTCCTGTGACCCATTTTCAGCAGACAACGGGATGAAGCCCGCTGTCAGCTGACGTCGCAGAGCTGGTCCAAGCTCAGGAAGGATCGTGACCATATGGTCGGGATTTGCCCACATGCCTGGACCAGCACCTGGATGAACGAGCCACTGAGAGCCTGATCCGGCTGCTCCCGCCCCCTCCACAGCCCAGAACTCCAGTGAGCAAGTTGGGGGCAGGGCAGACAGTGGTGAGGTGACTGACAGTCACCAGCTCTCTGCTTAAGGAGCTCTGAGAACCGATCGATCAGCTGTGTTTGATTGCTTGGTTCTTAGTGTTAAAGCCGGCGGAGGGACAGATGTAGCATCAGACCAATGCTGCATCCAGCTAGATAAGTATGATTCAACAAAAAAAAATTCCCGTACATCTCTTTAAATTACACAAAACCAAAAAGTGGGACCCCCACCAAGAGTCCAGTGACCATAAAAGGAAGTGTAAGTGCAAAAGAGAGTGCATAAAAGGAAACTGTTATGATTTTGAGTCAATTTGAATTTATTTCATTTTTTCATTTGTGTACTATTTATGTAAAATATTCGTCTTATGAATACATATTTTATACAGGGTGTGCCATAGACACTGATGTCACTGAGTTTAATAGATTTTTCTAAAGATACATAGCAGAAACCGCTTCATTTCACTGCCTCAATGACTCAGATATTAGATGGAACCATTTCCATGGAGGGGGGTGGGGGATGGTTAGTCATTGCTCTGATTTTGCATACAATGTATTTGAATGCACTATTTTATATTCACCTGTTTTATAAATATTTAGAATTATTTTTTTAATATAAACTCCTAGTAAGTATGAATGCAGAAAAAGCTATTAAAAACCCATTATTTGAGTTAAGGTCCCTTTAAGGGGGACAGAGATGCAGTTATTTTATTTATTATTTATTTCAGGTATTTATTAAGCGCCGTCAATTTACACAGCCCTTTACATATACATTGTACATTCACATCAGTCCATACCCTTAAGGAGCTTACAACCTAAGGTCCCTAACACACATTAATACATACATATAATAGAGCAAATTTAGACAGGATCCGATTAACGTACCAGCATGTCTTTAGATTGTGGGAGGAAACCAGAGTACCCAGAGGAAACCCACGCAGGCACAGGGAGAACATGCAAACTCCAGGCAGATGGTGTCGTGGTCGGGATTTGAACCAGCGACCCTTTTTCTCAGTTGAGCATAATCAAGAGTTTTCACCCATAAAGAATGAGGGCTGATCTGAAAAACAAAAGGGTGAAACTGACAGGGTTGTCGAGTCCTGGTATGGAATCAGGAATTTGGAGGCTTGGAGAGATATTGGGTGGGGAAGAGCCTCCAACTCTGACTCTGGCATGGGGCTTTTTTTTACTGTCAAGGAAACAAGTTTTTATTTTGTGTACCCAGAGTGTGGATTGTGTTGTGTTTGTCTGATACTCTGAAAAAAGCTGTTTTTTTGTTTTTTTTTCTCTTTAAACAACATGGTCCCATTCTGATCTGGGCATAGCAGAAAAGAACCGTCTCCACATCCACCACCCACAGCTTAGCAGGAAACAAGATGCTGTACTTTATTCCCCTCCTCTGCAGGGTGGCTTTAACAGTATCGAAGGAGCGGCGCTGTCGTTGAGTCTCCATGGTGTAGTCAGGAAACAGCAGGAGCTTAACGTTCTTGTAGGGTAGTTCGCCAGCGGCACGCGAGGCCCTGAGCAGCTCGTCCCAGTCACGAAAGTTTAATAGCCTGAGGATGAAGGTACGAGGGGGGGCTCCCTCTGGCCCCAGCCGGGGCGGCACGTGGTAATCCCTTTTTACTGCAAAGTACGGGGATAGCTGAGCAGCCGGCAATAAAGAGCGCAAAAGGTCCACTGTAAACAGGGCTGGGTGTGTCCTTCAACCCCCTCCGGGAGGCCCACAATTCTGAGATTGTTTCTCCTGCTCCGGTTTTCCGCATCTTCTGCCCGGTATTCAAGGGCTCTTACTTTTGTTTGGAGGGTTCGAATAGAGGCTGTATGGTCTGATACTGTGTCCTCCACTGCTCCCACTCGCTGCTCAGCCTCCGCAACCCTGGAGCAGATTTTGTCTATATCCTGGCGGATTATGCCCACATCTAGCTGGACCTCCTCTATCTTGGAAGCTAGAGTAGTCTGGCAGGAGGTAATAGCAGATTGGCGAGAGTTTATAGCCGCCATAATCTCCGGCAGTCCCGGGGGGCCGATACAGGAATCGCCTCGTGGTCTGTTTGCGATGCCATATTGCTATGGCGTGCAGGGTGTCCCCTGGAGCAGGGGACCGGGCTGTTTTCTATGGGGATATCCAGAGTAAATTTATGTTTCTTACCCCTCTTCTGGTAGCCCGGGGTTCTGGAAGGCATCCAGAGAGTGCACAGCCCCTCTGGAAGGTTCAGATGCAAGGCACGAATAGGTTTCCCGGATCACACTCCAAGAGAACTCACAAAACACGTACATTCAGTCCACCATCCTGGCCACGCCCCCCTAGGCATAGCAGAAACGTGGGTAGAAAAGGACGTTTCTGCCTGCATTTCCACAATCACAAATAAAATGCACTAAAATGTGCAACATGCTTGTGGTGCCATTGTTTGCTAATAGCACCCCAAACGCTGGTAGCAGTCGTGCATTTTGCCATGTGTGTTTTTGCTTGAAAAACGTGCAAAAATGTTCATTGCAAAACGCACTTGGCTCTATGCCAAAATTTGGTACATGAGCTTCTCTGGTGCATTTTTGAAGCAGAAGGAGGCTCATTCAAATGAATGGTACAGTTACAAAAATGCACTACATAAACAAGTAAAAAATGTGATGCAAGACAGGAGTATCACTCATATGTGGACAGGGCCCAAAATACTGTTTGCTTTAAAAAAGTCAGCTAGCTGGTAATCCCAGACCCCCCATATAGGAGAAGAAATACTCTTGCCCATAAGTCTGATAGCCCAGCACTAGTGTGAATGATGATCCTTGTCTCTGACGCGTTTCAAAGGTCTCCTTCTTTCTCAAAACCTGAGATGTGAACAGGGCCTGAAAAACTGCTTGCTTTCAAAAAGCTAGCTGGTAATCCCAGATATATATATAATCCCATATATATCTATATATAGATATATAGAGATATATCTATAGATCTATCTATCTAGATCTATAGATATATATATAATATACATCTGTAGACATATATATAGATATCGATATATATATAGCTATATATATCTATATCTATATCTATAGCTATATCAATATCTATAGATATCTATATCTATATATATATAGATAGATATATCTATACCTATTTATCTATATGTACATATATATATATATATATATAATATATATTACACCAATTACCTAAGTTCATATTGGGGTTATGAAAAGCACCTAGGATCCTGCATAAAAGTGTCATCTGTACATTATTATATTAATCTCTTGCAAGTCGCAGTCAAGATCCATGACATCATGTAATGCAAGTTCATGCTTTATGGATAATGGATCAACATATCAGAAACATTCCGCTGTTCAATGAACAACTTGTATTTCAAATCAATGAAGGCTCTAAGTGGAACCTCTGGATATATTTACTATGCCTTCGCTCTGCAGCTGAGTCAGATTCATTCTTCTGTTCACATCTACTGAAAAAAGAGGAAAGAATTTGTGACAAATCATATGCATCAACACAAATTATTAGGAGAGGCTCTGCGCGTTCAGCACCATTTCACTTTGCTCATGATGTATGTAGCTTTTACCAGATAGTGTCAGACTTATGCTGAAGTGAGTCGGAATAACACAAGTTGGATGTTAGAAATTAAACTAATTTATCACAGCAGTCCAGAGCATGCTCACAAATTCAGACTGAAGACTATTTAAAAAGCCTGTAAATTTGTGTAACCATTTTATATTGAGAGCTGGGCAACTAAATGTGAAAATGAAGCATATTTCAGCAGTCATATCTTTTTTTGGATAGACTTGATCTGATAAAAGTGATACAACATGGGTCTTGGGTAGACTAGGGCTCTGTGTTAAAAAGGTTGAGAAAGGCTGGCTTCCCCCTCCGTGTATGCTGTATAGCTAAATACTTGCCTAGTGTCTTTGAAAGTAGTCTCACCTGGATGCTATGCATTAATGCCAGTTGCTCCAATCCCCAGTTTACTAATGTTAATAAGTTACAATAAATCTTTATAATGGATGTACCCACCAGCAGATTACATAACATATCTGCATAGAGTTTGCATGTTCTCATTATATTTGGGGAGATTTCCTCCAGGTACTCCAGTTACCTCCCATACTCCTAAAAACATGCTGGTAGGTTAACTGGCTTCTTTCTCAATTGGCAATAGTTTGTGTATATAAATTGACTATATGCGTGTGTTATCACATTCTGCATGCCGATCTCAAGCCCAAGCTATTTGGGAAGGTTAAAGCTTTATTAAAACTGTGTTTGTTTTTTTTCCCTAAATAACAAACATGTTATACTTACCTGCTCTGTGTAGAGGTTTTGCACAGAGCAGCTCAAATCCTCTTTTTTTCGAGTCCTCCGCCAGTGCTCCTCCCTATTGAGCAGTGCCCCCAGCGTTCTTGCCCCCATGCCACTGCTCTATGCGTTCATAAGACATTGGCTCTGCACATGGGCCCCCAAAAGGGCGGGGGGTACTGTGACCCACCCTGCACACATGGATGATTGTCCCTTGACAGCCAGGGATGATCAATGCAGCCGGGGGACAGTTGCAAGCACCAATCTCCCTGAATGGCTTTTCAGACAGCCGTTTCTCCTCTCCTTCCCGCGGCTGTCAGCTTAAATGCCATAGGTGGAGATCGGTGCTCAGAACTGTCCCCCTGCCGCAGTGCCGCACTGATCATCCCCCCAATGTCTGCCATGTTTTCCTCCTTCAGTCCCCTTGTTCTCCGACCCCCTGTTCTCCTCCTCCAGCCTGCTGTGTGCTCCTCCTCTGCCTTCCCCCTGTTCCCGACAGCTGGCTCCTTCCTCTCCTGCCGGATTCTGTGGAGGATGTCAGGATGGAGAGCGGAGGAAGGGGCCAGTAAATATACTACCCACTGCCATACACTCCACACCCCTTTCCTATACATACTACCACACCCCTCTCCTAAACACACTACCCATCTCCATACACTACACACCCCTTTCCTATACATACTACCACACCCCTCTCCTGCACACACTACCCATCCCCATACACTACACACCCCTCTCCTACACATACCACCACACCCCTCTCCTACACACACTACCCATTTCCATACACTCCACACCCCTCTCCTACACACACTACCCATCTCCATACACTCCACACCCCTCTCCTACACACACTACCCATCTCCATACACTCCACACCCCTCTCCTAAACACACTACCGATCTCCATACACTACACACCCCTCTCCTGCACATAATACCCACTGCTATACACTCTGCACTGTACATACCCTATTTAACATTACCACATTCTGTATATTGTAAGTAATCTCGGACTCGAATTAGTCACACCCCGTTAAGCCAAGCCCAATTTAAGACATGCCCACATTTTGCCACTTTTTTTTATAGATGCCTGGGGCCTACTTTTTATCTTGCACGAGGGCCCACTCATTTCATTATACACCCCTGCTCCAAGCATAGAATTCATGAAGGTAAAAACGCTTCAGCCTTTACAACCACTTTAAGGCGAGACCTAGTGATCTACCCCGTAAAAGATTTGCCGGGATAATTCTATGTTAAAAGTGTATCAGACATGTTGCCCAGATCCACAAGAGTTGGATATGACTGTTGCATACCTACATACATACATACATGTATTAGAGTATATTATATATTACAGGGATGCCTAAATATCATATAGTTGGTATCATATCTAAGGTGTGTGTGTGTGTATATATATATATATATATATATACTGTATATATTGTATCTACATATATGAATTGGGCGGTAAAGGTGACCATCAAAGTTCCTGGGTTCATGTGCTTTGTGCATTGACTAATAAAGATAAACAGGGATCACACTTTGTATGGGGCCACATTTCATTTACGCTTGCATGATACATGTGCTGCCAGAGCATTCTCGAATTTGTAGTTCAGCAGCATCAGGAAGGCCATGAACTGTTCATGTCTGGTGTAGATCATGTCAGCAAAACAATGTGGAATGTTCTAGCTCATTCCACCAGTGATTAAAACCGCTATCATTTGCATAGGCCTATAATTCTCACATTTCCATTAGCATCTATTTGCCAGTGTTAAAATGAATTATAATACTGATAAGAGCAGCCTATTAACACTCCTGACATCTGATATCTGGCGTATCCCTACAGGATAAGATTTATTGAATTTTAGGCACTTTTTAAAAGCTTTTCTCTGCCGATGTAATGGAACTTAATACGTGGCACACCTCCTTTAGAATGTAAAGATTTTCTGTTCCTGGAAATGTATGATCTTGGGCAAAGGGAGTTTTTGTAAGTGCATGTAAATTAAATTGTGCAAGAACAAAATTAAAGTTAGATTAATATACTCCGCAGCAAAGTCTTCATTTTACATTTAAAATTTGAATTAGTGATAGACTCCCTCTGCACTATTTAAAGACGATTTATGGGTGCATACTGCATGGGGCTTATATATCCAAATATTGCTGGAGATGATGCAAATCTATGAGGTTTTACAAGGCATATATCACAAGGAGAACAATGTCATGTATATCATTTCTGATATTTCAGTACCATGAGTGCCAGAAACAATGAAATATTGAGTATGTCCATTAAAAGAGGACTTGAATTATTAAAGTATTACTAAACCCAGGACCCTGCATTCACTATATCTGATCTCCCACAGTACGCAGAACATGGAAATGCAATTATTTTAGTAAATATAAACTGCTAAATACTTTTTCTCATCAGCAGTATATAGCAGTCTTCTGACTTCTATCAGTGCCTGGTTAAAGCTTGTAGGAGGCGTTTTCATACTGCACTGGCTGTCCTATCAGGATGCAGGACCCCTGACTCTCTGTCTGGAGAGTGCTGATTGGCCCTGTGCTGATCACATGCACTCTCCCAGGAAAAAAAAAACTCTTTATCAATACACACCAAACTGAGCATGTGCAGCCTGACTCCAAAAACTCTGTCTTATCAGCACATGCTTTGGAAACAATGCAAGAAGGGGAGGATTTGTACATACAGGATCAAACAGCCTTTTTACACAATGCAGAGGATTAACCCCTTAGGTTCCACAGTGATTATACTAACCATGCTTTACTGTATATACAGGCTGATTTTACTGTTGTAAGTTTAGTAATACTTTAAGGGTGCATCTACACCTGCAAATGCATTCTGCTCCTGATTAGATGACAGAAACCCAGCGAGTTTGGCCATGGCTGACAGCAATAGAAGCAACTTAAAACAGAACTACATGGCAACTGAGCAAAAAAGAAAAAAATGTTAATTGTTTTTATGATTAAAGCAAAATCACCCCCTTAGCATTTCTGGCATCTTAAGTAAGGGTAGATGGGTAGCATTTATTTTCTGGAATCCATCTGCCTTTAGCACAGGCATGCAGGCAGGAGGGTGTGTCTAGCTGAGAAATCCCTCCCCCCTTCTGAAGACTCCTGGGATGTATGACATCATTTGCCTAGGCATTGAAACCAGGAAGTAACCTAAGAAATGTAAATACAAAGTTTAAAACAAGTAAATATAATATACTTTCCTATATATTTACTAATGCTAGCAGAATGAGGTTTCAAGGTTTCAAAAAGGTCAATGTTGACTGAGAGAGTGAAGTTCCAATTAAAGTGTCACTTTAAGTGTCTTTTTAAATAGTCACAGCTGCCTTGTGTACTGATTGCAACGTTGCTTGCATTATAAGGGTTCTGGAACATGAATGAACCTCTTGGCGCCAGCATTACGCAAATATGTAGCCTCTCAGGGGGTGGGCTCTGGCACCGAGTGGCAGCATATTTGCATACATTAGTGCAATTACAATACAGCCATGCACAGCTACCGGTGGCTAATGAAAAGCTTGCGATCGCTGCTTGTGATCCGGAGTTTTTTTAATCATATGACCGCCCTGACAGCCAATCATGACAGTCACATGATCATAAACCCCGCCCCGCCTCCCAGAATCCTAAACCCCTTAAAGGGCCGGGAGGCTTCAGCTAAAAGGGGTTAAAAAAGGCAGCTAATTTTGATCCTTCTGTAGAGAAAAAAAGACGGGAGGATTGCTGGAGTGGTAGACCTCTCAGTATTGCTCTACAAATGAATTTGTGGTATTTAGGTTGCGAAACACATCTAATTGTGTATGATTATAGTAAAACAGTTCAGGCCATTAGAAGGGAATGTGCGCAATATTATGTGCAGCTGCATTTATTTACTTGTTTCAGTACACAGAGGTTTGCCAACAGGACATGTCTTAATATATTTCTACTGGTTCTTTGATGTGTAAATTAGCACAGAAACAATAGAATGATCATTGCTTGTCATTATCTCGCCTGTCATATCTCATCATGCCAGGAGTAATCTCAGCATGTGGGAGGCAGGGATACCACAAGTATGCACACCAAGACACAGATCATCTTTTTTAGGTGCTCTTCATTATTTCGTTATAAGAACAACATCAATGTCATGAACAATATGATAATTTTTTTGTGCCCTAGCATGACCCACAAATGTAATATGATGTACAATGGAAGAATTCACACCTGGGCTCTATTTTTGGTACAACTAGGGATTTCCTGCTTGCAGTGTATAATTTATCCTGGACCTTAGGTCTGTCTTGATAAAAGAGGGATGCAGTATTATGAATGATTGACACCAACAAACACATATTGCAGGTACACAACCACAATCATACTGCATTTTGCACATTATCATTGCTGTTTGCTTTACCCTATTAAATAACTGTGAATACTAACGTCTGAAGTGAGTGAGTTATTATATGAGTAGTTAATGTAAAAGGCCTAAAAAGGTTACACAAGTCTTTACATTAATCATAAGGGCTTCTTACAAAAGAATATATTATATTGTTTTGGACAAAGGTTTCCCTTCATTGGGAGATTAGAGTCTTATTTCACCTTAGGGTCATCTCCCTAGTTCATGCAAACCTCTCCTATGGAGCACCTACACACATTTCTTTAAATTGTTATTTTTAATTGGTCATTAATCCAGCCACATGGCATTACATATTCTCTTTCTCCTCTTCTTTTTCTGGCAATGAGTAGGTCTTAAATGCTGCACAGATTAGGACCATGCAATGGCATGTTGCTGCTCTCACCAGCATTCTCCTGTGAGTTCACATGTGACCAATGTCCCCAAAAGTTGCGTCCTTGAAATACAACCTCAATTACATAACCTATGGTATTAGCATTAGGGGTCCATCTCTATCTTTTACATTTTTAAAAGGTAAATATAGCAGTCCATCAAACAGCTATGTCTTAGGCTGTTATGGTATTATTATGAGCATCTGGTTCAGCTCAAACTGAACCCAACCCACTTGCACTTCAGGAAAAAGGTGAACAAATGGGCAATATTTGGCCACTTTGTCCAACCCAATCTATGGCTTCTGTTTGTAAACAAGATGGTGGGGATGCTGTGGGACATTTTTGATTACATATGGTCTTGACCATAATTGGGCAATAATGTCACCCAAAATCTCACCATGCGAATATGTAGGGGTACACAGTACATTGTATTACTCTTTAGCAAAAAAGGTATAAAAGGAAATTAAAACCACGTCAGGAAAAATGCCCTTTTATGAAAAAAAAAAATATATACTTCAATGTAAATCCAAAGATAATTACAAATCCAACCAATAAAAATTTACAGGTATTACAATGAGCTCTGCTTGACAATGCTGACAATTCTGACCTACTGCACCTGATAAATGCTGGCTCTCTGCTACTTCCATTGCAAATGGTAGATTTCACCAACTTCAATGTATTATAAACAAACAATGTCACTTTTAAAGAATTAGATTCTACTGCATCAGTAACTTAACATGCAGGTTTAAGGCATCCCCAAAGAATTTTTTTAAGAGGATCTGAGTAATTTTATTGTTGTCCCTTTGGTCACATCTCCCCGCTGATCGATATATATATATATATTTTTTTTTTGCATTGGGACAAGTTCCTCTTGACAGTGCCCAGCCAACCATGCCCTTTTTCAATAAAAGTATGCACGTTAGACTTCAGAAATACCAGAAAATAAATAATATTTGGCTCCCCTGGATTAGCAATGTTTGGTATTTACGAACTTCCCAACAGGTTCAGTGAACATGCAGCAAAACAAGACCTTGCCCTGTTTGTTTATCACAGTGGATATTCACTCTTGATTGGTAACTTTTGTTTTTGTTTTTTTACCTGATCTTTAGCTTTAACTTGTTCTCCTGGCTGAACTGAATATACAGGTCTGTGGAGTTTTCCCCATTTGTTTTGCCTGAGGTTGGGCAGATGGTTCCTGTGCATCCAACTGACCTCTATTGCCCATAGGTGACTTTAGAGTAAGATCTCTTTTAAATAAAAAATATTGCCCTTGTTCATAGACTTTATCAGCAAACCCCACACATTTTGTCTATGACCATTGTAAAACGAATCAAGTTTTTGTTGTTTTAATAAGTATCTGCAATGTTATATTGTTATGCTTCAAGATAACAAATCCAGCCATTGTTTCTGAATGGAATTGGTATTCCCAGCACAGAACACGTACATTAACCAGTTCACTTCCTCTAACGTTGCAGCCCATGCTGGGCTATTCTTCACTGAACACTAACCATAGAAAATATTAATGGAAACAGTTCACATGTGGCATCACGACAGGGGTCTGAGGACTTGGTAACACCATTCTTTAAAGTCAAAGCTCAGGCTGTCAGCATTCAAAAATGGAACATGATTAGTTTACTAAGTACATTAAATGAAAAGTTTACAGGGCTTTCCTTGCTCACTGTTTGCCCCAACTAAACAATCCAGGTCTTCATACTTAATAAGTAAGTTACCAGGTGTTGGCACAGCAGGAGAACATTCCACATTCTCCTTGGACTTCCTTCATTGTAGAAAGTCATCTTGTCCTTTGCTTTATTTATGGGCTTCTTTCTTTCGGTCTTGCTTCGGTGCAATGCATGTTTTTAAAACTGTATGATGAAAAAGTGAATTTTGGTTTATTATTAATTGCTCCAGTTGTTTAGCTTTAAAGGGTAAATCCACTTTAGTTAAAACAATGATATTACATATTAAATTGCACAATCTAGTTTATACTTGCTGTAACTAAAGAAAAAGATCTCTTTTTCAATCTGCAGCAAGACATATTTTTCTAAAACTTAATCTTTCATATAAACCTAAATATGGCATTCTTTTAACCATAACAACCTACAGCAACAATCAGTGGGGTGATTCACTAAGGGCAAATAGAATGTTCACCTTGCAAGGGAAGTTGCACTTTGCAAGATAATTTTCCCCTAACTTAATGAATGATAGGAAGTTCTATTGATTTCCATCCACTTCCAAGTAGAAAGGCTGCTTTTATTTTTTCTTGCATGTGTTTGGTTATTGTTTGCAGCGTGAAATTTCCTCTCATTAACTAAGATAAGTGCAACTTCCCTTGCAAAGTGTACAGCCTATTTACCTTTAGGAAATCAACTCCAGTGAGTCCTAAACACTTTGTACAGAAAGAAATGTGATTTCCTGCCCACGTGATTTTATTTACCACTTTTCCTCTTAGGGCTCATTCACACTAGTGAAACTCTCTGAAGCACAATCCACATTCGGATCACTCTTTAGAGAGCATCTGACAGGTGGAGAGGAGATGTTGTTTCGTCACCCCACCACCTGCGGTAACTCCTTGAAGCTTGCAATAGCATGCCGCAACCGGGTGCTTGTAAAGTGGCCCCATTCCCTTGAATGGGTTGCGTTCGTTGGGCACTATACCCGCTTAAAGCATTGGGGGTATAATTCCTGCCTCCCGACCAGTAGTCACCTGCCTGCATATCATAACCCTTGTTACAATACCGGAAGTAGTCATGTGAGCAGACAGACCCTTCCATTCAGGAAACAGCTAGTGACTGCAGGAAGTAAGAAGTCAGAAAAAGGAATATTTCAATAGAAACAGCAGCAGGTATTTAGATCATTGGATTTATTCAGTAAGACATCATAAGGGAAGAGCAAAGAGCAGCAACCCATAGTAACCAATTAAAGCTCTACTCTGTGCTGCTGTTAAATTTACCCATGTATAGGGGTCCACCCGCACTTCTTGAGTTAAAGGCTCGTTTGGCTAGAAGGGAAGGAAATAAGTGCATATTCCTTGCTCCCCGGCCAGCCAGTGCTCTCCTCCACTGTGTGCCACCTCAGAATGGCGGTGGGCTTTGGCCATCCTTCCATGTAATATAGAGCTCATGGCCATGCATCGTATTTGATAACGTCAGTAACTGTGGGAGCGAGAAATAAGGTTTATATTTGTACTTATTCTTGGATCCCCTACTGGTGCTGTTTCTGGGTGCAGGGGACTGGTAATCGAATGCTGCAGATGTGCCCGCTCTGGCCAGTCCCCAATAGTCCTCTCACACTGACATCACTATTGAAATTCTTCTTCTGGGTCCTGATTGGACACTGCTGGTGGACATGACATGCAGGCAGTAACATGGTCACACGAAGAAGCACCCCAGATCCTCTAAAAAAAAGAAGAATGAAGAATCGGGAGTGGAGCATCACATGATGGCAGATTTAGGGGATTTAAATCTTATTATTTTAATGCCACTAAATGGTTAAAGGGATATGTGTAAAGGGGGGGCTGGGGGAGGGGGTAGTGGGAGCCTAGAGTTTAACTGGAATTATAAAACAAAAATTCTACTGCATATATATAAATATAACCTATTAACAATGTTAGTGTCTGAAGCTTTAAATGACTGCTGATATGTAGGCAGGCAGAGTAATTTGCTGTCTGTGCTTGTCCATTGGGAGTCAGCAGAAAGCTGTCTATGGCGGCACCACTATATCCCATGCCTGACACATGAGACACAAGAACGATTGCTCTTACTGATGGAAGCGGAACACTTTCCCTTATTAAGACAAACTTAGCTGTTTGATGCTGAAGAAGAATATCTGCTATAAACAGGTACCAACGTATTAAACTGCACATGTGTATAACATAGAACTATAAATATTCCATATACTACTGTGGAAGCTACTGACAATCAGCACTAAAGTTTCAACCAGTAAAGCTTTCCAGTGCCGCATACTTTCCCCCCTCGCAGTCCGGGATCCTGCCATACACACCTCATGTAATTCTTCTTGTGAGTGGCAGACACATGTTTTCTGTGCTAAAGTCATTTTTACATTGCAGGGCAGCACAACCCAAGTTTGGTCTAACCTCAATGTTTATATTATCCCGTGTTTAACTTACAAATTCACCCTCAGTTTACGTTACTAGGAATCTACCAGATTTATTTTCATGAAAGTTGATATATATCCTTTTCACTCATATTTCAATCATACTGCCATGGAAAATACAGTAATAACAGCCTTACAGATTAGAAGAGTAAATGGGTAGAAACTTCAAGTTAGTACACATGTACTGTAAATTGATAAATATACTTTAACCCTTGCCGTTACTTACTGGTTTGTAATAAACCTGACTCCATCAAAAAATGCCTCTTGTTACTAGCAGGTATATCAATTACAGGATTTTTGTGTCTCTTGGGGACGTTAGTGGTTAGGGACATCTCCACCAGAACCCCCAATCAATTTAACTGATGTGGCCATTACAAAGCCAAATGATGGTGTTCCTTGATAAATTGATAAATATACTTTAACCCTTGTCGTTACTTACTGGTTTGTAATAAACCTGACTCCATCAAAAAATGCTTCTTGTTATTAGCAGGTATATCAATTACAGGATTTTTGTGTCTCTTGGGGACGTTAGTGGTTAGGGACATCTCTACCAGAATCCCCAATCAATTTAACTGATGTGGCCATTACAAAGCCAAATGATGGTGTTCCTTATTGGATTCTACACGATCTAAAATTGCAATTAATTGACTACACCAGCTGCAATACAATAACACCTTAGCTAAACAAGAGACAGTAGCCTTTTAAGTTTCTGAGGTCCACATCATCTAGAATTTAAATCTGGCTGGTGATGTTAGTGTCTGGACTGCACTTATACCTTTCAACAAAAAATAATAAATGCACATTTTTTTGCAGCTATAAAAATGAGCATTTACTATTTTTTGTTTTGGGAGCCTATAAAGCATTGTACTAGCGATCAGCAGATTGCTGATGCCATGCAGGTCTCCTGCAGACCTGTCTGTGTATCTACTTGTACCTCGTACAAGCAAGCAGTTACTCACTGACAGGAAGAATGAATTAACTACCAGACCGCTCAATGGTGCAGTTGTAGTTCATTGAAAACTACAGGCCAACAGCCGCAAAGGCTGTGGCGACTTGTAGTTTCCCATCCACAAAAGACTGTGAATGAATGACGTGGCCAGGCGGGTGGAGACCAGCACCGCCAGGTTTTTTTTTTCAAAGAGTTACAGTGGGCGCCCGGAGAAGAAGCCCGTCCGCTGTCACTGGGGAGGGGGGAGACGCGGAATGGATGCAACTGCTGGAACATGGTACATGTTCCATCCTTTCTATGGGTGGAACAAGTAACATGTTCCAAAAGATGAACTTATCCTTTAGGTTGAAATTAAAATAACAGAGCTGGGGGGGGCTGATGCAGATGATACTTAGTGGTCAAAAGTGATATTTTCAATTTTAAATCAATAAATAACGTTGGACCAGCACAGGAAATAGCCTAATAACGTTAGTTTATTGCCCCATTCACACAGAATGAATGTGCATGCACTTTCACTGGGTGAATTGTGATGCAAAATTTTATATACAATTTGTAAATATTTTTATAAATAAATCACCTAGTGTCTTATTTATCAAGAATGTTAGTTGGGATTGGTTAGGGTTAGGATTGCTGCAGATGAAAAAAAGAACCCTTTGTTAAAAAAACACTTCACTAGACACTACTCACCCTCTCTAGGACCCAGTGAGCCCCACACATTCTCCTTCCACTTTCTATGAGCCCTTTGGGGGTGTCTTATCAAAACACCTGGAAACTTCTAAAAACTGTAAATCCCGGGAATGAAGGCAGCAAATGCTGACTCTGGTCAAATTGCTCTGAAAGTGTGAGGAATCTAAAAGATAGGTCAGGAATCTACCAAGTCTACACACCATTCCAGTGACACCTGGATCCCATCTATATCTACCATTCCAGCTTCACTTACTGTGCACGTGGCTATCATCTACTCTCCAGGAAAACCGACAGTGTGTACCTGGCTGACACCTACTCCTTACCATTTTAGTGACATTGCAAGTGTATCTGGTAAATTTCTTATTTCCCTGGGTCCATTGCTGGCCAGTCTAGACCCCCCACTTGTTCACAATACACCCAGTCCCTGGGTAATAAACACACACCACTATGGGCCTCCTTTACCTGCTGATGCTGAGCTATCAAATTGCAGCTGATAGTGCTTCCCCTTCCTCAGTCAGAAAGGGCTCCAGAGCATTCATATTCACTGCATCCTGTTCACTTCTCTGACCATACAGCACCCCTTCCTTCCTTTCTTCCTCATCTCTAGGCAGCCAATGAGTGCAGCGTGCTTCACTCATAAACATGATGTGAAGCACACTGCATTTTGCTACATTGCAGGTCACCCGTCCAGTGATTTGAAATGCCTTCATTGCCAGGTCAATTCCAATAAACCTCCCAGGTATGATCATCAAGCTACACTGGGCTCACAGCAGAATTCTGCTGAGAACAACCCCATATCATTATGACCTCTGCAGCATTTAGGATCTACTACCACCAAAGGAAAAAAAAGAGTGAAAAGGCATGAAGACTACAGGAAAAAAAAAAAAAATCAGTGGGGGGGATTAAAGATACGGGGGAGGGGGGCTGCTAGGCAAAGGGTGTGTTAAACCTGTAATTGGGCTTTACGTTTTGCATTTCACTGTTAATGTCTGTACACAAACATATCATAGACTGATATGTATTAAGACCTCTTTAAAAAAATGCGTGCTTTACACCATGATGTGCTGCTAGTGGAACCCCAAGCAAAGCTCCTAATTGTTCCCTTCTGACTCTAATAATTGGCTTTACAGAAAAAAAAAACTGTACAAATAGGATGTTCTCCTGATAACCCCTAAATGAACTCCTTAGGAAGTTTCATGTAGAAATATCTATTTCCGTATATATTCTTGACTAATGCTTGCACATGAGCTGTGTAGGAATATTCTCGTCAGGAGAAGTCTGCCATCATTTCATGTTTTAAATCAGAACGATAAGATCAGCATTTGTTCAGATATAATATTTACTTTAAAACCATTAAGCCGGAGGTAATTTATTTAAGAAACTCCTTTAGCCTCTTATGATTAATTATGGTGTGCCTCTTTTGAGCACTTGTCTATGGGTAATTGGCCAAGGGTTTCAGGATCTGTTTAATAAAGGAATGGAGTAAATGATGCTGAAAATGCACAGCAATGGCTCATTTTACCCAGTGCTCACTGATGGAAAGCGGTCTTTTGGGCAGTATCCATGTAGAATTGTGCTTAATTGATTTGCTGGTGACATCCCACTGCTTGTGAATGATACTCTACATCTTCCAAAGTTTAATATAAACATTTTCTGCTGAGAGTGCATGCTAGGACCACTCTCAGCTTTTAAGTTAAAGTAAAAAAAAAATGTTGAACTGATATTATAATCTTTATTCCTTTGAGAGACTGTAAAAGAATGTCCAGAAACATGTGCAGAGATCTTTGAGGCTAAATTCACACAGCAAGTGGTAAAGGGAGGCCACTGGCAAGAATCAGTAGATTGTCCCCCCTGCCCCCCAGTAGATGGCACCCCCTGACCCCCTGGACTCTTTCCTCGAGCCTGGGGCCCTTCCCTCCAGGCCTGGGGCTTTTCTCACTCGTCCTGGGGCCCTTTACACACATAAAATCGCGTGACAAGTCAAAACACATTCATTTCAATGAGTTCTACATTGAGTTAGGAACAAAGGGAGGAAGTGCCAGTTAAGTACAGTATTAAACACAAGTTTAATTCCTAAATGGTTAAAAACACTCACAAGGTGTAGTCAACATTGCTCATCAGTAAGAAAGGCACCGCCACTTGCCCCCGTCTTGAAAGGATGAAGCCAGGATGCTGCTTACCCAGAACAGGAAGTCTCTGGGCCAGCTTGGAGTGGACATGGGGGCGAATGTGACGTCAAAGGGGAAGGGTCAGTGATGTAACGGGCTACATGCTGGCCGCTTCAATTCGCCTAGAGGCCTGCATTGAAGATCCAAGCGGGTAGCCTGCATCGTGACTTCATCTCTTCAATCCACAGTTACAAGGAAAACAAGAGTGGATTTTGCAAGAGGGGCAGTGCCTTTGTTACTGATGAGAGATATTGTTGGTTACACCTTAGGAGTATTTTTAACCATCTGGGAATTAAACGTTTGTTTAATACTGCACGTGCTGGCGCTTCTCCACTTTGTTCTTATTTCCTGAAAACAGAGCTGGCCAACACTGGGATGGCTTCCACTATCGTTCTAGTACTATATGGACTTTGAATGGACTTTTCTTAATATCCCATGGACATGTGCAATTCGTCACGTTCTGAATTAGTTTTTTAACGAATTCCGACAAATTCATTCATTTGGAAACATCCGAATTAACGAAAACCCGTTTAACAAATTTTTCTGAATATTCGTAAATTTGAATATTCGAAAATTCGTAAATTCGTAAATTAAAAAATTAGTAAAATTTCAGAAAGTTGAAAGTTCGTAAATTCATAAATTTGAAAATCCAAAAACCCAAAAATTCCAAAATCTGAAATAATAACTAACTATTAAATTATAGGTATTGGAATTTCCTTTCAAATTTGGCTGTTAGTGAACATAACGAATACAAATTTATCTGAAGTTACGAATTATCTAAAATAATGAATGCTGAATCTAAACGAATGGAACATAACAAATTAATAAAAATAAATAACAATAATAATAATAATAATAAAAAACCTTGTATTATTATTATTTATTATTAATTTGATCCATTCCATTTGTTTAGATATGGCATTCGTTATTTTGGATAATTCGTATAAATTCGGATAAATTTGTCACATTCACTAACAGCCAAATTTGAAAGGAAATTCCAATACCTATAAATGAATAGTTAGTTATTAATAGTTAGTTATTATTTAGATTTTTTGTGATTTCCGCTCTTTTGAATTTTCGGATTTTCTTTCTTATTTTCAGATTTTCAAATTTTCCAATTTACGAATTTTCAGATTTTCCAATTTACGAATTTCCGTTTTTTCGAATTTACAAATGTACGAATTGTGATCATAACGAATGACGTGAAAAATGAAAAAAAAAAATGAATAAAACGAAAACAAACACATTTTTCGGCAGTGCACATGTCTAATGGACTTATACGTTTCTCATCCATATTAATGGTATGCTGTTTTTGTAGTGCAAAGATTATCATTAACCCCTTCTGTGTGCCCTTCTCTTTTTCTTCCTTCTTTAACCACATTGAGTTGTAGCCACACAAAAAATAGATTCCTGTACTACTTTTCTGTGATTTTGGTGCGATTTAAGTGCAATGTTAAATCACAAGTCAACCTTTGCGACCCTGGTAGTTCTGCCACTGTAATAAATCCAATATTGATAGAGAGAAAGAGAGCATTATTAGCAGGGCTTTTTTTCTCAGAGAATGGGTGCAGGAACTCCTCTATTCCGAGTCACCCCTTGACTCCACCCCCTACCCACTGCCGAGCACCATTCCTTTGTTCTACACCTTACCCACCTCCCAGTACCACCCCTTCTGGAGAATAGAGAACCAAGCATCGTTTTGTGGTGCTCAGTATTTTGTAAGGAATGTGTTAATGATAACAAGAAAGGCAACAGTAGATCCCTCCTAGAAATGATTGACTCCCCCCAACATTATACCCACCCTGAGCAACAATAGATCCCTCACCAGCAACAATAGACCCCTCAACAGCAACAATAGACCTACCCAGCAACAATAGACCCCCTTGCAAAAATAGATTCCCTCCAGAAACTATAGATTCCGCAGCAGCCAGCATCAATAGACTTTCCCTCAACAGTAGATCCCTCCCAGCAACGACATACCCCCAACAACATAAGATCCACCCCAGCCACAATAGATCCCCCTTCCTTTGCAAAAACAGATCCTCTCAGCATCAATGGACCCTCCAGCACATCCCAGCACCCCTTGCCATTACATATATTCAGTTCTGGAGGTGCCGGGAACTGCGTTCTCCCGCGTTCCTGCTGAAAAAAAGTCCTGACTAGTTGAGTATTAGTATACTCAACACTACTAACTTTACTATTTTGGCATTTTACAAGAGATGCTATCAATATCAACATCATTTTGGCTATATATGTAGACCAGGATTTGTGGAACAGCAAAGTAAGCTATGGCCTAGGGCAGCACATTTTCAGAGGGGGCTTCAGGTTGCTTTTTCACTTATTATCCTGACAATTTGTAGTCAATTATTAGTGTAAGACATCTCCTTCTGATGGTATTCATTATTTTTGAATGTATTATTAATTATTTTGAAGGGGATTCTAAGAAGCTACAAAGATCTGTGATCTCAGAAATGGTACATTGGTCTGTCATTGATTTTCATGTGAAGCATTTCTTAAACCTCTACATGCAGTAGTTGGGAAGCAATTTGATGAGACACATCCTATATATTCACAGACCAAAAATCAGTTCCGAAGAATGTTTTTTTTTTTTAACCCAGCATATCAGAAAGCACATAATGTATATTGTGGTATGACACAGCATAAGTTTGTTGGCACCTTCTGTGTTGGGGTGCTATACTAAATTGATGCCACAAATGTTGTGCCTTATTATGAGTTTTGGTAAAGTGGGTGTAAAGGCACACGGTTTTTTACCTTGCATTCAAAGCATGAGGATAAAAAAAACTTCTGTGCAGCAGAAGGTATAGTACTTACAGAACAAGAAAGTCTCTCAGGAGCACTAAATGCAAATCAGCACACATGGGAACTACATTTTAGGTTATATTTTAAACACTGTAATGGTTTTGGGTCCTGGCCCACATAGCAAACGCAAACAAGTCTTACAGTAATAGATGCTTTAGAGGTTGTGGCCAGCACGGGGATGTTATTCATATGGTGGTCGTGTCCATGCTTAGATTCTGGTCCAGAGTTTTAGGGCTTTTATAGACATTGTTTTATGTACCCATTCACAAAGATGCAAAACTTGGCCTATTTCATTGCCCTATTCCTCACCAATTTTCATACCAACAGAAACTGTCAACCTACCTGTGTTTGGCTGCTATACGTGCCATAGCTAAGGCCTGGAAGAAACCACCAGTCTCATTTGCAGAGGTGAAGGACAATTTGACCAACTTAATGGTCAAAAAAAAGATGGCCAGTATTCTACATGACTCCCATTCCAAGTTCCTCAAAGTTTGGGAACCATGGTGCCTTCCCTGCTTTCCACCCACGTTTGGACAATCTATATTTAGTCCTTTTGATACCAGAGCCTGTAAAACCCTTGCCTAAACCCTCTCCTCCTTCTCCCTCCTCCCTTTTTGTGTTCTTTTTGGCAACCTGATTGCCTGCACTGTACCTATATGCCCCTGCATTGGTAAAGAGTTGCTTGTTACTACCTAAAACCATTAATACAAATTTGTGTACCAGAAAAACGTTTGGTGCTTACACCTGCAACACATTTAAAAAAAATGTGTTTAAAAGAACTAAAGACAAAACTTTTTTTCACTTTGTATAGAATAAGGGAGGTTTAAAACCCCTAAAGGTTTTTTTTTGTTGCCATCTGTGTCCTATTAGTGATGCATATCAGTGCCATCTATCAGTGTCCATCAGTGCCACCCACCAGTGTCCATCGGTGCCACCTATCAGTGCCCATTAGTGTCACCTATCAATGCCCATCAGTGCTGCATATCAGTGCCGCCTATCAGGCAGCACTGATGGGCGGCACTGATGGACACTGATAGATGGCACTGATATGCAGCACTGATGGGCATTGATAGGCGGCACTGATGAGGTGGCACCAATAAGGTGGCACTGATGTGCACTTATGATGGGCACTGATAGGCAGCACTGATGGGCGGCACTGATGGGCACTATCAGTGCCCATCATAAGTGCCCATCAGTGCCACCTCATTGGTGCCACCTCATTAATGCCGCCTTATCAGTGCCCATCAGTGCCCATCAGTGCAGCCTCATTAACGCCCATCAGTGAAGGAGAAAACATACTTATTTACTAAATTTTTTAACAGAAACAAAGAAAAAGTTTATTTGTTTAGCAAGAAAAAAAAAATGCAGAGGTGATCAAATACCACCAAAAGAAAGCTCTGTTTGTGAGAACAAAATTATAAAAGTTTTGTTTGGGTACAGTGTAGCATGACCGCACAATTGTCATTTAAAAAGTGATAGCACTGAAAACTGAAAATTGGCTTGGACAGGAAGGGGGGAAAGTGCCCGATATTGAAGTGGTTAAAGTGCGAGGAATGAGAAGATGACTGATGTCATCACAGGGGAACGTGGTGGTCTTGAGGTGCCATCAAAGCACTGGATTAGCGGTCCCTGCACTGGAACTGGTGGGGAGATAGAGCCCTTGTTTGGGGACTTAGGTGAGTGTTGCTTGCTTCACAAGGTAAGGGGGCTAAAATAACTGCCAGCATAGGTTAGAGGGGATGGAAAGAAGAGCTGATAAAAAATGTAGTTTTATCCTGGAGTGGGACTTTAAAGCCCAGTGTTAGGTTCACTAGGGATTTTGATCCTGACAGAGGTCCACAAAGCCGTTATATTGCTGTGATTAACCAAGTTACAGCTTTATATTGCAAATCTGTCACCTCACTTCACAGCTTTCTTTTTACGTATCAGAAAAAAAAAATTTGATTTCCCTGGACAAAATTCAAAGCAGATGTTATTTAAACCCAATCGATGCTTATTCACTTAATTCTATGACCCCAAACAAGTGTCCTCCTAGTTTAACTTTGGAGTCATGCATCTGTTCTTAGCAAACAAAATCAATATACTTTTGGATCCCCATGCATTCTGTTTAATGTGCCCAGTTATTAAAAGCACTAAAAAAAAAAAGATAAATTAAATTGGATTGCTTGCATGCCTGTGTGAGAGTTTCAGATCTAGTCAAAAAAGTGGATAAGATATGTCAGAAAACAATTACAGCTCCTATATTTCACTACTCTTGTCTTCTGTGATGTTAAATACGTGGGGATTTAGTTATGAACTAGTCACATTCCATATGGATTTCTGAACGGCGGTTGACTTGGACGTTAAGGAATTGCAGGTCAGCTAAGGAGCTGGGATCTGCTTTCCTAGCCGGAGACAGAGTGCTGGAATAGACAGTCTGTCTAGTTTGCCGTGACAGTGCTCAAGCAATAACCTCTCAGGTTTAACTTTCGATCAATAGAAAGACTGTTGGGGATTGCCGAAGAAAACCCAGAGGCCACTGTCATCTTGTCCGTAGTCTGTTCTACAGCTCGACATGAATCAAAATCCCACCGCGGTGACAACTGAGGCCTCTCTCCCCATCGATCAGCACAGAGAGATGTCCCAGAGGACCCCATTTTAGTACAAGTAGTCAGGATCACTGTAATCAAATTTCATGTTTATTCAGAGTCTTAATAAAAGTGATGGCACATTATGGCAGGAATGGGTATGCTAATTATTTGAGGGCTATTACTGTAGCACACAAGGGTTTCTGACATCATCCTAGAAATGAAAAGAGAAGAAATGACTTCTAGGTAAGTGTCAAACTTACATAGCAGACCTGTATGTGAATGCTTCCCCAATAGGCTCTAAAAAGCATAAACTGACTTTTTACAACACCCTCTAATGGACAGTAGTTAGCCTTTTGTCCTACTAGTCCTTATCTGCATGAACCTGCTAGTTGTTGTCAGTATTACACAAGTGACTTTGGGGGTTATTTAATAAAGGCAAATCCACTTTGCACTACAAGTGCACTTGGAACTGCAGTCGCTGTAGATCTGAGGGGGACATGCAAGGAAAATAAAAAACAGCATTTTTGCTGGTACATGATTGGATGATAAAATCAGCAGAGCTTCCCCTCATTTCAGATCTTCCCCTCAGATTTAAAGCGACTGCACTTCCAAGTGAAAATCAACCCCTTTGTGACATTATGTGGTTGGTTTACTAAAGACCAATATATTGTGCACATTTGAAAGGGCAGTTGCGCTCTACAAGTACAGTTGCTCCAGAGCATAGTAAATGAGGTAAAGCTTCACTTTACAAAGAACAACCAATCACATGCAAGGAATATATTAAATTATATTATTTTGCTTGCACAGGATTGGATGATGGAAGTCAGCAGAGCTCCCCATCATTTACTAAGCTCTGGAGCAACTGTACTTGCAGAGTGCAATTGCACTTTCAAAAGTGCACAGTCTATTTGCCTTTAGTAAATAAACACCTATGTCTACCTGTTGTGAGACTCAGGGGTTGGTTTACCAAAGGCAAATAAAGTGTGTACTTTACACAGAATACCCAATCACATGGAAGGAAAATTCTAAAATACAGCATTTTTGTTTGCACATGATTGGATGACGAAGGTCAGCAGAGCTTCTACTCATTTACTCATTTACTTAACTCTGGAGAAACTGCTCTTGCAGAGTGCAACTGCACTTTGTATTTGCTTTTAGTAATTCAACCCCTTAACCCCCCTGGCGGTATGATTATTTCGGATTTTAGGTGCTGAAAGCGGTACAATTATTTTGCATGGAAATTTGGCGTTTTATATTGTAGGTCTGTAATTCTTAACAATAACACACTTAAATCTGTCCAAACCAGAGTCTAGTAGATATCCCGGGTATGATGAAGTTTGAAACACAAAAACATAAATTATAATATAATAAATAAAAATAAATAATTAAAAAAAATAAAAATAAATAGTAATAAAATAAATTTCCCCACAATTCACTATCGCTCAATTCTGCAAGTGTTCTAATTTACTATCGCTGTTTTCTAGCTGGTCTAAAGCCACTTTTGACGTAAAGGGACACTTTTTGGTTGCTATGGACAATCTCCAGTTTCCAGGCAGAAAGAACAGTATATATAATATAAAACTGCATGCAGGGCATGGGCCAAAGCACTGGGGACAAAAGGGATGTGAAATAATTTCATACAGTACTGTAATCTGTAAGATTACAGTACTGTATGTGTTATGATTTTTACTTTTTTTTTAATTTGCGGCCAGGCTCCGCCCCCGTGCGTCGCGACGCTCGCAGGGAACGGAGCCTGGCAAGGAGAGGCTTCGGAGGAGGACAGAGCCCACGGACACTGCGGGGGACATCGCAGGATCCTGGGGACAAGGTAAGTAAAGCCACACCAGGATCCTGCGATGTAATCCCGAGTGTGGCTCGGGGTTACCGCTAATGGTCCTGAATTTTAACCCCGAGCCACACTCGGGAAAACCGCCAGGGAGGCTACAGTGGTTGTAAACTCTGTTATACCACTTGTACCTACCTATAATAATGCTTACCTGTAGGTACTGTAAATATGTCTTAAACTTGCAAAGTTTAGCAGATATTCACGACATACGCTTTTGTCAACTTCATTAGCGCATGCGCACTGAAGAAAGGGCCCACTGGTGCCATTGCTTCAGGGCCTGTGCCGTGACCGGCGGTTCCCGCACGCATGTGCAGGAGTGACATAATTGCGGCTTCGGCCAATCACAGCGCCAGAGCCCGTAAACCCGGAAGTAACTCTGGTGAAAGATGTTGGCTGTGCTCAGTGTGCCGGCGCCAATTCAGGGCACCGTTCTAAGGTAAGTATTTCATAATGAGCTAGTATGCGATGCATACTAGCTCATTATGCCTTTGTTTTGCAGGTTTTGTTTTTGTTGTTTTCTGTTTTTTGGAGGTTTACAACCTCTTTAACCTCCCTGGCGGTGTGATTATTTCAGATTTTAGGTGTTGAAAGCGGTACAATTATTTTGCACATAAATTTTATATTATAGGCCTGTCATTCTTAGGAATAATTCACTTTAAATCTGTCCAAACAAGAGTCTAGTAGACATCCCGGGTATGATAAAGTTTGAAAAACAAAATCAAAAATTATAATATAATAAATAACTATAAATAATTATAACAAATAATAATATAATAAAAATGATTCAATAATGTAATCCAATCAACAACACTGAAATTTGCTCAGTTGCAGAATTGTCACTGTCGTTACTTTTAGTGTTTGATGACGGATTTCCCCACAAATCACTATCGCTCAATTCTGCGAGTGATTCTAATTTATTATCGCTGTTTTCTAGCTGGTCTAAAGCCACTTTTGATGTAAAGGGACAGTTTTGGTTGCTATGGACAATCTCCAGGCAGAAAGAACAGTTTTTATAATATAAAACTGCATGCAGGACACTGGGCAGACCACTAGGGACCAAGGGGGATGTGTAATTATTTGATACAGTACTGTAATCTGTAAGATTACAGTATACTGTATCTGTACTGTGAGCTTCACTTTTTGAACTTGGCGCCGAACTCCGTCCCCGGGCGTCACAACGCTCGCAAGGAACGGAGCACGGCACTGTGAATCGAGCGAGACACGGCGGCTCGCAGATCACAGCGTGGAGACATCGCAGCATCCAGGGGACAAGGTAAGTAACCTCTACAAGGATCCTGCGATGCGTTCCCGAGTCTGGCTCGGGGTTACCACTTTTGGTACTGAAAATCCACCCCGAGCCAGACTCGGGAATACCGCCAGGGAGGTTAAAACACGATTCCACTTTTATAATCAAATTTGAGAAACCCCCACTATATTTTTGCTTTGTGTTCCCATTCAAACAGCATACCTATTAAATATATATTGCAAAAAAGAAAAAGAATTTATTGTATACAATTGCAAAAAAAACCTTAACCTCTTCAGCCCCGGAAGAATTTACCCCCTTCCTGACCAGAGCACTTTTTGCGATTCGGCACTGCGTCGCTTTAACTGACGTTGTACCCAAACAAAGTTGACGTCCTTTTTTTCCCACAAATAGAGCTTTCGTTTGGTGGTATTTGATCGCCTCTGTGGTTTTTATTTTTTGCGCTATAAACAAAAAAGAGCAACAATTTTGAAAAAAACGCATTATTTTTTGCTATAATAAATATCCCCCAAAAATATATAAAAAAACAATTTTTTTCCTCAGTTTAGGTCGATATGTATTCTTCTACATATTTTTGGTAAAAATAAATCGCAATAAGCGTATATTGATTGGTTTGCCAAAAGTTATAGCGTCTACAAAATAGGGGATAGATTTATAGCATTTTTACTATTATTGTTTTTTTTTACTCTGCGATTTTTATCATGACTGCGACATTATGACGGACACATCGGAGAATTTTGACACATTTTTGGAACCATTGGCATTAATACAGCGATCAGTGCGATTAAAGATGCATTGATTACTGTAAAAATGTCACTGGCAGTGAAGGGGTTAACACTAGGGGGCGGAGAAGGGGTTAACTGTGTTCCCTGAGAGGTGATTCTAAGACCCGTTTCACACTGGGGCAGTTTGCAGGCGCTATTGTGCTAAAAATAGCGACTGCAAACTGACCCTAAACAGCCGCTGCTTTGTCTCCAGTGTGAAAGCTCAGGGGCTTTCACACTGGAGCGGTGCGCTAGCAGGACGGGAAAAAAAGTCCTGTTAGCAGCATCTTCGGAGCGGTGAAGGAGCGGAGTATACACGGCTCCTTCACCACTCCTGCCTATTGGGGCAGCGTGGCTATACCGCTGGCAAAGCGCCTCTGCAGAGGCGCTTTGCGGTGGTTTTTAACCCTTTCTCAGCCGCTAGCAGGGGGTAAAACCACCCCGCTAGCGGCCGCATACCGCTGCTAAAACAATGGTAAAGCACCACTAATAATAGCGGTGCTTTACCGCCGACGCACCTCCCACCCCAGTGTCAAATGTGCCTAACTAAAGGGGGAGGGACTAACTACAGGAAGTGACAGATCGTGGTTCCTAGCTAATAAGAACACACAATCTGTCACTCCTGTCAGAATAGAACAGGGAAGTGTGTGTTTACATACACTCATCCCTGTTCTGTGTCTCCAGCTCACGATTGCTCGTAGCCGGCGGTCATCGTGACCGTTGGCCACGGGCATGGGCACCCCCACTGTGCAGCAAGTGCGCGCGCACGCCTGCTATCCGGGCCCCGCGAGCCCACGTACAGTTACGTGGTTTCGCTCAGGGGAGCCAGCCTGCCGCAGTAAAACTGCGGTGGCTGGTCCGGAAGCGGTTAACTTTGGTAGCCTCAAAAGTAATTTTCAATTTTTTTTTTTTTAAATCTGCAGTTTTGATTAAAATAATACCTGGCGATCCTGCCATAAAGGTCATTGATCAGGTACTTCCTGTTATGGGGTGAAAACACTCTGACTCTGTCTCCCATTTGTGATCCTGCATTGTCATATTGCTACATGGCTTTCCGGAAAGACTACAATTGGCTGTTTGGTTACTTGGTCAGGTGTGTGTAATGCCGTATGATATTTAGGAAATTCATCCATGGGATTTTCATGCGACCATTAATGCAGTACATGTCTGTAGGCAAGAAGTGGCTGCAAAGGGGCTGCAGGAGTTCAGAAGCACTGAGATGCAACAAAGGGTGAAAAAAGTGAAACAAGTTTTTTATTTTATTTTTGTTAACCTCCCTGGCAGTATTCCCGAGTCTGGCTCGGGGTGGATTTTTCATACCAAAAGCGGTATCCCTGAGCCAGACTCGGGATCGCATCGCAGGATCCAGGAAGAGTTTACTTACCTTGTCCCCTGGATCCTGCGGTGTCTCCCCGCTGTGATCGGCGAGCCGCTGTGTCTCGCTCGATTCACAGTGCCGAGCTCTGTTCCCTGCGAGCGTTGCGACGCACGGGGACGGAGTTCGGCGGTAAATTCAAAAGTGAAACACACATTACAGATACAGTATACTGTAATCTTACAGATTACAGTACTGTATCAAATAACTACACATCCCCTTTGTCCCTAGTGGTCTGCCCTACGCTGTATCCTGGCCTAGGCCGACAAGGCCCAGGCCTAGGGCAGCACTTTGCAGGGGGGCAGCACGGAAAGAGTCCTCGCTGGCCTGCACTGTTAGTGTAGTGCCAGTCTTATGGGGCAGACTGGGCTGAGAGGCAAATAAGTCAAATAAGTCAGTATGTGGGCGGCCAGCATTCCGCAACTGTGGGGGGGGAGCCACTTCTAATTTTGCCTGTCATCCTGGACCACAAACCTTCCTCACTGTCCTATATGTTTTCTGCTGCACAATTGGCATTATTATATCTTCTTAGTCCTCTCCATAAAATTATCAGAAATTTGTGCTTATAGTAGAACTATAGGCAATACTTTTTTTTTTTCATTTTGGAAAGCGTAAGGGAGGATTATAGCCCCTGTTAGTTTATTTTTTACCACCCCTGTCCCATTGCAGAGATTTCCCTTCACTTCCTGCCCCATAGCCAAACAGGAAGTGAGATGTCCCCACTCGAAAATTTCAGGATGGGTTTTAAACAGCAAGGGGTGTGGCCTTGACAGGAAGGGGTGGGTCATATTTAAATTAGGGGGTGCGTGAGTTTAGTCAGGCCTAGGGCAGCACAAAACTTAAATACACTACTGGGTCTGCCCAGTGTCCTGCATGCAGTTTTATATATATAAAACTGTTCTTTCTGCCAGGAAACTGGAGATTGTCCATAACAACCAAAACTGTCTCTTTACATCAAAAGTGGTTTTAGACCAGCTAGAAAAAAGCGATAATAAATTAGAATCACTCGTAGAATTGAGCGATAGTGATTTGTGGGGAGATCCGTCATCAAACACTAAAAGTAACAAAAGCTACAATTCTGCAACTGAGCAAATTTCAGTGTTTTTGATTTGATTACATTATTATATAATTTTTATTATTATTATATTATTATTTGTTATAATTATTTATAGTTATTTATTATATTATAATTTTTTATTTCGTTTTTCAAACTTTATCATACCCGGGATGTCTACTAGACTCTTGTTTGGACAGATTTAAGTGAACTATTCCTAAGAATTACAGGCCTACAATATAAAACGCCAAATTTCTGTGCAAAACAATGGTACCGCTTTCAGCACCTAAAATCTGAAATAATCATACCGCCAGGGAGGTTAAAAAGGAAATTGTTTATGAAAAACAATACTCTATCAAATGTAATGTCATTTAGTTGGGGTTCACATCCACTTTAAGACAGAACTCTTTAACCTCTACCTGCCATTGTAATGCATATATGCAGTGGCAGGTGGGTCTTAATGTCCAGCTACCACACAAATGGGCGTTCTGAGTTCCTGCAAACTTCATGTAAATTACCGAGCTGTTAACAACAACAACTGTGATCAGAAACCAATGGGATGGGCTCCTTGTCATGTGACCACTGTGAGAGCCAATCACAGCGATCATGTGATCGGGATGCCACCTTCACCTGTTGGCATCAACACACACAATTAAAGAACCACCAGGAGTCAAGGGTTAACAGATAAGCTTTTATAGGAACATTAGCTAAAGTATTCCTGTTCATACTTACCATTCTATGGAACAGATGTATACTGTGCAAGAACACTTTTCTGTGTTATGTTTATGAAAGGTTTTATTGACTACAGAGGAATGGAATGTCAAGCAAACCCGTCCTCTGTTAATGCAGAGCAACAGGTTCACTTTGATGCCGCCCTCTCCAACAACACAGACATCATACTACTGGAGCGCTTTTTTTTTTTTACCTACTGAGCTTAGGAAGTCATTTTTCGATACACATCGCTTTTTAGAATGAACACAAATTATGTGTTACAGCTGTTTAAAACAACAGCTGTAAAGTTCTTTGGGATGAATATTTATGTATGTATGTATGATATATATATAATGCACAAATCCAATGAATGCTGTCTACGAGTTTATTTTACAGAAAATGAATGCTTTAAAGAAGAATTCCAGGTACAAATATTTTTCACTAGTAGTTCAACTTGGACCAGTGTAAAAATGCATTATACATACCAGCTGGATTGCTCTAGAACAGTGATCTCCAAACTGCAGTCCGTGGGCCAAATGCGTCCCTTTGCTTGCCTTTATCTGACCCTCGGAGTATTATTCCTCCCACTGACACCAACAAACGGCACCAATCCTTCTACTGACACCAACAGTGTGCAACCATTCCTCTCACTGACAGCAGCAATGGGGAATAATTCCTCCCTACTGATATAAACAGTTAGGCACTATTCCTCCCACTAGTACCAATTATGGGGCACTATGTAATTTTTTTACACCCACTGACACTGGGGCATCTTCTACTTCCACTGACCACTCCGGCCCCCCTAAGCTTTGAAGGACAGTAAACCGGCCCTTTGTTTAGAAAGTTTGAAGACCCCTGCAGAAGAAGCTGGAAAACATTGCCGTAGATAGTCCACTGATCTCCACTAGCTTCCAGGTCCTGTACCGAGTGGCTACCCTGCTGCTTACAGAACATAGGAGATCAGCCACTTTGTATGGGCACCATTCAGAGATTGCTTTGCATTTTCTCAGTGAATGCAAGGAGTCCTCTGAACAAAGCCCATGCTGGTCAAGTGACTTACTGTGTTCAGAATGCAGCAGGCCCGCCGCTAAACACAGAGCCTGAAGCAAGTTGAGATCACTGGAGCAGCAGTGCCTATTTCCAGGGGCATTGATTTCCAGCTTCCAGGGGCATTGATCAGGTATAGTATATACACATGGCTCCCAACTGTCCCTGATTTTGAGGGACTGTCCCTGATTTGGAACAATGTCCCTCTGTTCCTCATTCCTTCTCATTTGTCCCTCATTTTGGTCTGATCTAAATAGCTTTATAGAAAATGCCAAAAACATGTAGCAGAATACATATTGGCCTAAAATTATGAGGAAATTACATTTTTTACATTTATTAGATATGTTTTCATTTATAGCACAAAAGATTAAAAAAAAACCTCAGTGGTGATCAAATACCAACAAAAGAAAACTCCCTTTGTGTGAAAAAATGATATAAATGCAGTTTGTGTACAGTGTTGCATGACCGCACAATTGTCAGTTAACCGCTTGCCGACCAGTCACCGTCATTATACGGCGGCAGGTCGGCACGAACACGCGAGCCGTCGTAGCTGTATGTTGGCTCCTTTAAGCAGGATAGCAGGCGTGTGCACCCGCTGCACTCGGGGGGGTGCCGATGCTCATGGCCGACGGTCGCGATGACCGCCAGCCACGAGCGATCTCAGGCACAAGAGGCAGAACAGGGATGTGTGTGTGTGTGTGTGTAAGGAGAGACAGATCGTGAGTTCCTAATACCCTGTTTCCCCGAAAATAAGACCTAGCGTGATGGTCAGTGATAGCTGCAATATAAGCCCCACCCCCCAAATAAGCCCTAGTTAAAGTCCTTGTAGGTCTTATTTTCAGGGTAGGGCTTATTTGGGGGGTAGGGCTTATATTGCAGCCATCACCGACAATCACGCTAGGTCTTATTTTCGGGGGAAACAGGGTAGCTAGGAACCACAATCTGTCATCCCCTCTAGTCAGTCCCCTCCCCCTACAGTTAGAAATACACACAGGGAACACAGTTAACCCCTTGATCGTCCCCTAGTGTTATCCCCTTCCCTGCCAGTGACATTTGTACAGTAATCAGTGCATTTTTATAGCACTGATCGCTGTAGAAATGCCAATGGTCCTAAAAATGTGTCAAAAGTATCCGATGTGTCTGCCATAATGTCGCAGTCCCGATAAAAATTGCAGATCGCCGCCATTACTAGTAAAAAATAAAAAATAATAATAAAAATGCTATAAATCTATCCCCTATTTTGTAGATGCTATAACTTTTGCGCAAATCAATATGCGCTTATTGTGATTATTTTTACCAAAAATATGTAGAAGAATATATATCGGCCTAAACTGAGAAAAAATTTGCTTTTTAAAAAAAAAAACGGGGATATTTATTATAGCAAAAAGTACAAAATATTGTGTTTTTTTTCAAAATTGTTGCTCAAAAAATAAAAACCGCAGAGGTGATCAAATACCACCAAAAGAAAGCTCTGTTTGTGGGAAAAAAAGGTCTGGTCTTTCAGCAGCCAAATCTTCCGGGCTGAAGTGGTTAAAGTAACGCACTGCCGTATCGCAAAAAATGGCCTGGTCAGGAAGGAGGGTAAATCAAGTGGTCAATGTTGCAAAATCTCCACGTCTTTCAAAATTGTTAGACTTGGTGGCTCAATTGGTCTTTTTCAGCTGTTATTGCTCTATGTGTCTAAAATAAAAAGCCATCCAAATGAAATTCTTTTATGCCGCTTTCCATACATTCAGATATTGCTAGCCCAGAGAGCAGTTTGCCTGCTGGACACAATCAAAGGATGAAGATGAGTGAAAATAGATGGCTTTCTAGGAATCGTAGAACCACAAGCCCAAACATGCCATGTCCAGTGTGCTAAATGTGATAACAAACAGAGTGGCATCAGACGCCTTGCAGCTTAACCGCAGTTGTGCAGGCTGTTCAGTCCCGAGTCTCTGCATGCCTTGTCAGACATGATACTAAAGGGAGGGGGCACATTAAGTAAGGACAGGCACTTGTGGCTATCCAATCAAGTATCTATTGCTTTTTCTGTAGATAATTAAAGTGCGCAGGTGCCTTAGATGAGCTAATACATTTCTGTTGTATCCGTTCAGTTAGGAATCCTGACAACAAAAAGAGTTTGAACTCACATGATCAAATGTAATGATACATTTCAAAAGACCTTTTCTACGTTCTGTGGTGAAATATTGTTAAATGTCTCTTTTTACTTTAGAAAGTACGAATTAGTAATAAAAAAAAAAAAAACAGTAATGAGGTGGCTGTGGTTATGATACATTGGTTTAAGTTAAAGAATGAATTCTGACTTTTTATCTAACTTTTATTAGCTGCGTTCTTGTCTAGGCCTGTGAGCCAGAAGTACTGAAACCAGACACAGCCAGATTAGTAATAAAGCCCAACTCCAGAAATGAAATAAAATCCACCCTTGCAGTGCCCCCACCGGCCCCCCTTTCCCCTGATCTGCAAGGGTTAACTGCTTGTTCAATGCACGGGGTGCAGGAAGTATGTGTAATAAATACCTTATTCCTCACTCCAGCAGGGTCCCTTCTGCATTACGACTGGCATCTTCACTAAGACCCCTTTCACACTTAGCGTTTTAGCGCCTGAAAAAAGCCTCCCATTCATTTTAGTGTGTCTTTTCACACTGGGGCGGTGCACTTTTGGGACGTTAGGAAAAGTCCTGCAAGCAGCATCTTTGGGGTGGTTTGGGAGCTCTGTATACTGCTCTTCCACAACGCCCTGCCCATTGAAATAACTGGGCAGCGCTTCCAAAGAGCCTGAAAAGCGAATCGCAAGCATTTTTAACCGCTTGCCGACCGCCGCCTGTACATTTACGTCAACACAATGGCACGGACAGGCAAATGGGCGTACAGGTACGTCCCTTTAAATTTGCCGCCGCAACATCGCATGCGCGCCCACCCGCCGCGGGCTCCGTGAGTGTGATCGTGGAAATGTGAGTGATCCAAAAATCGCGCCAAAAGTGTCTTATCTGTCCACCATAATGTCGCGCTCACGATAAAAATCGCTGATCGCCGCCATTACTAGTAAAAAAAAAAATATTAATAAAAATGCCATTAAACTATCCCAGTGCCAAATCGCAAAAAGTGCTCTGGTCTTTGGCCAGCCAAATGGTCTGGGGCTGAAGTGCTTAACCTCTTCTTTAGGGATAAAAGCACCCGCTAGCGGGCAAAAAGCGCTGCTTAAACAGGGCTAAAGCACTGCTAAAACAAGCGGCGCTTTAGCGCCAACGCGGCCGCGGCTTAGTGTGAAAGGGGTCTAAGGCACTATTGGTTGCAACTGCACTCTTGCCTTCTCAATACATGGTTAATAGCCCTGCACTGTATGTGATCACAGCAAGGGACTCTCCAAAGCTAGGAGCACCAGAAGAGAAAGAGGAGAGTGCTGGAGTTGGCCGAAGTATGGGTGAGGTAAGTATTACTGCCTCTTCAGCTCCTCCTAGATCCCTGTGACCCTGAACATTTAATGTGGAATTCCAGGGGAAGAGGAGGGAGTGCCAAAAACGGGTGGACCATAGGAGCTTATAGGTGATGTCACTGCTCCCAGGCATTCCTAGCGATTGTCCAGCTCTCTCTCCTCTTCCCTGCAGCCGCCACTGACTGACACAGGGGATTATCTGACCGACCGGAGCAGCCCACACAGGTTGGTCAACATAGGTGTCAGGAGTAGGGAGGGATCATTTTTAAAGTCTTAAAAATGATCCCTCCTGCTCCTGACACCTATGCTGACCAACCTGTGTGGGCTTCTCCGGTCGGTCAGACAGGTTGGTCAAACATGTCTCTTTAGAGACTCTTCTCTAAAGCCGTTGAACGGCAATTCCCTTCTGAAATTCACATTGTGTGTATGGGCCTTAAGATACTGTTCACACTGACTGGGGATCCGACTTGTGAGACATGTTCATGACATGTGAAATCCCATGTTCAGTCAATGATAGTTGTCTTAATTAGCACTACTGAAGTCGCTCCGACTTTGGAAAAGGTTCCTGTACTACTTCAAGGCGAGATCTATTCGACTTGTGCCCATAGACTTTAATGGAAGTCACCTCTAAGTTGGATCCTCATCTATATTAATGTAATTGGATCTGACATTACAGGAAGATTACCCAGGCATTACCGTAGCCCCTTCCTCACTTCAAAGTAGCATCAAAGTAGTACTCAAGACTCATCAAGTTGCCAGGAAGTCGCCTGACAAAGTTTCACGGTAAGTCGCGCAACTTTCAGGTCACAGTAGTGTGAACTGAGCCTTACTCAGGTAACAGACAATGATCTCTTTATGCTCTTTCAAGCTGATTGGTGGACTGTACTCTCTAGCTGAAGCTCTGCATGTAGTCCTCCACTATAACAGATCTGTGAGTTTTTGCTTTAAATATATTACTTAAACAAGGCTATTTAGTAATGCACTCCTACTAGTATAGATCATAACGTTCCAGGGGAAAATATTATATACATTTTATTGAGAAGCGACTTACGTTTCATAAGTAGAAACATGTCTCTAAGCACATTTAGGCCTGTTCCAGAAGATTTACACATTCACATAGGGGTGTCCAGGCTGGTTTTGAAGAATATCTCATATACATGAATAAAAAGTATAGTAAACTCTCGGCTCTCACATCTGTGCTAGTTTTAATGCACAGCATGCACATAGGTCCACACCCAATCCCACTTATTCACGGTCCATTACAGCAGACTCTCACAGAGACATTTTGCAGAGTTTGTTACAAGAACTGTAAAAGAACACATGTTGAAGAATAAACAACTCAAATGCTGTACTGCCAATCTCACTTTATGATCAGAACTGTAGGGAAGAACTTCAGGCAATACAACCATTTTCTATAGGGTGTCTAATGGCAGAACTGTATTGATCTCTACATTTAACATATTGACAATTATGTATCTGTATCCAGAGCTGAGAAGAATGGCAAATGTGCTAATTTTCCTAATCCAAATGACCAGAACAGTTTGGTGTCTTTGCCGACCTTCACATTGACCTCTGAGTAGGTTTATAAGCCTGTATAAATAAATTCTTAATATGTCACAATATACAGCAACTGTATAGTTTATAACTGTATTTTTATCATTAACCCCTTAGCGCGGGCACCTCCCAGCCCGTTAAGAGGTTTCAGATTCCGGGAGGTTAAGGCGGGCATTTCCGTCATGTGACCTCCGTGATTGGCTGTAACAGCAGTCACGTGATGGCTTTCTGTTACCGTCAGTAAATGTGTTGGGAGCATTCAGGTTGCGCATTCTCGGCACAGTATTGTGTACATTTTGATATGCATATATGCAGCCTATCAGCGTTACGGCCCACCCGCCGAAAGGCCCACCCGTAAGGCCGGCGTGAAGAGGTTAAGAAGCAATCAATGAGTTCCATTGACGTTGCCTAGGCTGAGTTGATCCCCTTGATCTGCTGCATGCAATAGGAAGCATTTTCCCTGTCTTCTCTCCTTATCAGACTGCAACATTGTAACTTTGCAGTAATTCACAAGGGGAGACGTTTGTGTCAGATGCTTGTGAATTCAGCTAAGAGCTGCACAGGTATCAAGATTTACATGGCATCCCTGTGCTCTGATTTTGTGTATCTCTGAGCCAGAATCTCAGCTTAGGAAGTGGTCGCTGACCCTGGATGATGGCTGAACAACGGTGACTCTGTTCTTCTTCTTCATTGCCAGAGCGTTTTTTGTGTTTTTTGCACACATGTTTAAGAAAATCATTTTAGCCCTAAAGATGATGTAAAACCCCCAAACATGATATAGTTTCTGAAAGCAAACACCCTAGAGAATATATAGTAGTAGTTCCAATTTTCTATGTCATACAATAGTACCACATAGGTTTAGGAAACGCAAAATTTCAGTAAAAAGCACACTAAGGTGAATTTTTGGGCAAACAACCGCAGTAAATTACCCAAATGTTTGGTAAAATATAAAAGACAAGGTTTCACCATGTAAATAGATACCCAACATGCCAAGCCTTAAATTTCTGTTTGCTCGTGAAATGGCGACAAACTTCAGTACCCTATATTTTCTATAGGCAACGCTTCAAAAGCCCCCTATAGGTATCAGTTTAGTGTTACGGAGGAGGTCTTGTGCTATAATTATTGCTCTCACTCCTGCGTGAGCAGCAATTTGTAACATGCATATTGCAATCAACATTTTCACGTGTAGGCGCCCCGACGCATGCGTTTACGTTCATACGTGTGTATTTGTGGAGGTGGGGGGCCTCAAAATTTCTTTAGGGGGACTTTATGTGCTTGGAGATTTTATTTGCTTGGGGACAAAAAGTCCCTATGTGATGATTTTTAGGTCACAGGTTCTCTTTAATGAAATACGCTTGGTCCAAAAGACCCTGCATGTATCCATTGGACTCTACTGAATGTTTTGCAATGCAGATCGCATTGCAAAGCATTACTTCCCGGCTGAGCTACCCAGAGACGCCTAGATGCTGACCCAGAAGTGACGTCACGGATGATGCTTTCCGGGTCACAGCAAGAAGGGGAGGAGAGCGGACGGCACCCACCATATTGCTCCCGGGCCTGCAGATGGGCAAGCTGAACCCAGAAAGCATGGTGGGGGCGAGCGCGTGGGGGGGGGCACCGGTACTGGGGGTGTGTGTGAGAGATCGGGTAGCAGCGCTGCCACCCAAATGCTTTCACCTGACAGGCAGGAGTCTGCCTGTCAGTTTCACACACAATCCCGGTGGCTGCAGCCACCGGATTGTGTGTAAAACACCCTGCTGCCAGGTCCGTATGACGTACGGACCTGGCAGCGAAAGGGTTACTACTTTAAAGTGTTACACTTATATAATTATACAGAGACCCGAAGAGAAGACTTCAAAATTATGTGGCCATGGATTTAGATGAGTAAAGGGGCATACTTTTTTTTATTCCAGCAATTATTTAGAGGGGGTGGGGTTGGGGGCGGAGAGATTTCTGTGGGAGTGGGACCACTAATAGCCTGGAAGCTTTCATTCCTGCATTTGGTAATGTGAGTAGACAAGAGACAGGTTCATTTTAAAATATATTAAAGAGACAATTCTACCAGTAAAGTGATGATTCCACCAGTAACACACATTGTCTGAGTTTGACAATGCTCACTCACCCCTCTTTATCAGGACACACGATAGGACTATGGACCATCTGCTATTCTCCACAACATGGAGGAGCATGCTTCTTTAGTACTCAGAAATAACTGGAAGAATGTAACTGATAACAGGAAGTTACCAACTCACAAGATTACTGGCAGGATCAACAGCCTATTTATTAAAGGTATTTATATAGGGCAGACAATTTATGCAGCACTTTACAGCTTTTACATTCACATCAGTCCCTACCCTTAAGGAGCTTACAATCTAAGGCCCCTTTTCAAATGCATACCTACACATACAAAAATCAGTTTAGAGAGGAGCCAGTTAACCAGCATGTCATTGGAGTATCCAAAGGAGGCAGGAATCCAGACAAGTACAGGGAGAATTTCCATTTTCCCTGCAGGTTGTTTCCTGTTTGGGATTTTAACTAAGAACCCCAATGCTGCAAGGCCAGAGTGCTATCCACTAAGCCACTATGCCTAATGAATAGTTATTTAAAACAGATATAACAAAACACTTCCAATAATATAAAGAGGTAGCCTGGCCGCCACACACCTCACCCGGCCCGAATGGTAATGAGGTAAAAACAGACTCAGCAGAGGCTGCTTTTACATGCTTAACCGGTCTACCTTTTTCTATTTTTCCAGCATGCTTTGGGTCTGGGTGGAGCATCCTGCAACCTCACTGGTCCAACACACCAGACCTTGACAGCCTGAGTGGAGACCCTCAAGCATTTATCATAAAACACTTCCAAAGGTATATCTACCATAACAAAAAGCACCCAACAAGAGAAGGTCATTGTTAGGGTCTACATACACTAAACATTCTGATTATACCTAAAAAGAAGACGCATCATTGATGCTTGTGTGCCAAGAATTAAAGATGTCTCTCTGGACTAATGGCAGTTTAAATTTAGGATCATATTTTGTTCAAGTTTATTTTAATGAGCTCTAACACTCTGTCAACAGAAAAAGATAGTTCTCCATTTTTGCTAATCTCCATTTACTTACTGGATTTATGCAGGTAGAATGATGAATGGAAATGACTGTTCTTATGATAAAATTTTTCTTCCAAATGGATTTACATGGTGCTTGTTGAGTCCAGCCAAGAGAGATTGATGGAAAGTGTCTTACAGCAAAATCTGTATAAATGTCCTGACACCCTAGATGACCTGAGAACATTTTGAGCTATTGATGCCATGATTCAACTGTAACATCGTATTTGCGCTCCAGCTATTTGAAATATGTGCTTTTTAATGGAAAAAAAGAAACATTTTAATCCTGACCACCAATAATTTACATCTGTTCTGAGCAGTTGTTAATTATGTGTATGTTTACCGTGGCAAATAATTTAGCACATTCTCGTAATGTACCATCCGCATCCACATGCTCGAAGTTTGAAAGATTGTTCTAACCGCTTGGTTTATTTACTCTGTGTTACATATGGTGAGCTGGAATGGGGGTTTCAAATGTCATTGCCATATGTATGGCAAAAAAAGTGCAATCAAGACACAGAATAAATTATTTTATGCTGATTAACAAAAATAAAAAAAGTATTTTGTTAAATGAAATGCAAATATAAAAAAAAAGGTACTTCTTCATTTAATGTAATCACAGAGCTAAATGCAAAATCTGTTCACCTTATTAATTAGGTTTTAGGAATAAGGTTTTTTTTTTGTGCAAAATTCTGTTTTTATTCCAATTTACTTGATACATTGAAAAACATCCTAGGGATATTGGCATTTAAAATTGTCCTATGATAATTCATTATAGTTTAAAAAAATCTCTATAGACCTTACTTGTAGGTACAGGTGTCTTCATGCCTTTGACTGCCGGGTGCATGTGCTGAAATGTGTGATCAAAAGGTTTATACAGCAATACCTCAGATTGCGAGCGTTTCGCAATGCGAGCTATTATTTTTTAAAAATTCTGACTCAGTTTGCAAACGTTGTCTCGCAAGACGAGCAGGATTCAAGCCAATGGGGTGAGCAGTACCTCATTTGGCCAGAGGTGCGGGGGCACCAGTGACACTCGGAGCCGCTCGGAGACACTCAAAAACACTTTGTTCTCGAGTGTCTATGAGCCGCTTCGAGTGCATCCAAGCAGCTCCAAGCAGTCCCTGAGTGTTTCCGAGTGTCTCCGGTGCCCCCCACTTCTGGCCTCATGTGGTCCTGCATACAATAACAGCCATTGTGGAATGAATTATCTGAGGTTCCATTGACTCCTATGGGGAAACTCGCTTTGATATACGAGTGCTTTGGATTACAAGCATTCTTCTAGGAACTAATTATGCTTGTAAATTAAGGTTCCACTGTGCTATGATTAAGCCCTTTTTATTATGAAATGCATTAGAGATAGCTGTCTTCCTTAGTGTACTTGTTTTTTTGGGGATTTAAACAAGTAAAGGGGTATTTTTAAAGTTTACTGGAAGTGCAGTCATCTAAAATGTAACCCTATATCTCGGCAACAAGCTGGACTTGAACCTTGCGGTAGAACAGACATGGGTGGACCAACACTATTACAAGTGCATGTGCAGAAAATTTGAGAAATTATTTTTGTGTGTGCCCAGGATTCAATGAAAACTTGGGGTTAATTTACTAAAGGCAAATGAGGCTGTTTACTTTGCAAGTGAAGTTAAACTTTGCAAGGGAATTTCCACCAGAGCTTAGAAGCTGTGGTTTCCAAAGTGAGCAAAGTCATTTCCTGTATTAAGAGATGCATGGACTGTAGAGTGAGAGAGAGATATAATTTTGCCCCTGTACAAATCATTATTAGGACCTCATCTGGAATATGCAGTTCAGTTTTGGGCACCGGTTCTCAAAAAGGATATCGGGGAACTGGGGAAAGTGTAGAGAAGGACAACCAAACTGATAAGAAGCATGGAGGAGCTCAGCTATGATTAGATTAGAGGAACTGAATTTATTCACTCTTGAGTACAGGAGATTAAGGAGGGATATGATCAACATGTACAAATATATAAGGGGTCTATATAGTGAACTTGGTGTTGAGTTATTCACTTTACGGTCAACACAGAGGACAAGGTGGCACTCTTTATGTCTAGAGGAAAAGAGATTTCATCTCCAAATACGGAAAGGTTTCTTCACAGTAAGATCTGTGAAAATGTGGAATAGGCTCCTTCCAGAGGTGGTTCTGGCCAACTCAGTAGATTGCTTTAAGAAAGACCTGGATTCTTTCCTAAATGCACATAATATAATTGGGTACTAACATTTATAGGTAAAGCTGATCCAGGGAAAATTAGATTTTTCTCTCTGGGGATCAGGAAGGAATTTTTTCCCCTACTGTAGCAAATTGGATCTTGTTTTGATGGGGTTTTTCACCTTCCCCTGGATCAACTGTGGGTATAGGATTATTTTTATGGTTGAACTAGATTGACTTGTGTCTTTTTTCAACCTGACTAACTATGTAACTATGTAAGTAAATGAGGTAAAGCTCTGCTGATTTCCATCATCCAATCATGTGCAAGCAAACATGCTGTTTATTTCTATTTTTCCTTTGCTACAGTCACTACGCTCTGGGCAGATTTTCCTTCCCTTGCAAAGTGAACAGCTTATTTGCCTTTAGTAAATTAACCCCACTGTGCCTCATTCCCTCTGTCTAATCAGCCCTTTCAATCAGGATGAAATGGTTGGAGGAGAGCACACATACCTATCTAGAGCCTAATTTACTATTATATATGCGTATAGGATTTTGCCTCAATACCGTGCAGATAAGCAAAATCCAAGCTAATAAAATTTATTCTTCAGCAGCAATGTGCACAGACATTTGCTCTCAGACTACAGCAAAAGTGCAAAAAAAAACCCCAAAGTGAACAGACTAGTTATGCATGGGCAGGTGTTGAGTTCAAGCCAACAGTTCAGTCTTCCTGATCCAACTGAGAGCCAGGAATAAAGTATAAGCTGGACACTTCGGAGATCCCCGGGTCTTGCAGCTTCTTAAGGCAGGGTCAGTACTGAAATAGAAAAAAAAATATGCAGACTTGGTCCAATTATAGAAAATAGGTTCTTTAGAAGGGATAATCCATAAAATGTATTCACATGTAATGTTGAACAGCGAACCTGTCAGTAGCCTAGAGAGAATGGAGATGGTACATAGTAGCCTAGAGAGAATGCAGATGGTACATTAAGACGAGCAGAATTCAAGCCAATGGGGTGTGCAGTACCACATTTGGCCAGAGGTGCGTGGGCGCCGGCGACAGCCCATTGTTACCAGTGGTATTAAGTAAACAGCTAGAGCACTCCTCCTGTGGCTGTCCAAGGGATTCTTCTAGATGTACCAGGTTGTGATATCTTATTACCTGGGAGGCTCTACAGACCAGTAATGCAGACTTCTAAATCACATGCAGTAACCTAGGCAATGCATTTTAAGAGTTTTCAGAAAGGGGGTTATGCCCTTGACCCAAGCTCATTTTTTTTTTTTGACCTTTTTCTTTTCTTTAATTTTTATCTTAATGGTGCCCATGTTTTAGATGATGATTTGTTGGTTGTTGCTAAGGTTACTACAATCCTTGGCTTTATTATCACTTTAAAAAAAATAAGACCACAAAATGTGAATATGAATGAGTCTGGCAAGCTTAGACCCGTTAGCTAACCCCATGTGTGGTTATTTGCGAGCACCAGAAAGGATTTGAAGATACATAATGGAGCCTCCTTAATTATCCATAATTATATATAATTATAAGAATGTAATAAAAAAAATACCCTGTGGATTGCACAACATATGGAATTCCTGCTTGGTACAGAGGCAGGCTGCATGCAGGGTGTTAGAATCTGGAATGGACTACAGAGGTAGAGGTTGTTCACTCAGCATTAAAATGTTAGTTTAGTAAATAAGGAAAAAGGTGTGTACATTTGGGTTGATTTGCTAAAGGCAAATAGGCTGTTCACTTTTGGGAAGTTGCACTTTGCAATAGCACTCCCCCCAACCCCTAAATACTTACCTGAACCCGATCTCAGTCCAGTGCTATGCATGAGGTGTCACTGATCTCGTTCCCTCCTCACTGGACTCAGTCAGAGCAGCGGGACCCTTAGCTCCTTCTGTTGTCAATAAAGTCCAGTGATGGAGCGGGGAGTAAGTAAATATGCTATACAATGTGGTGTTTGAATGTAAATTATTGATTTTAAATGGAAAATACTGCATTTGACCACTAGATGTGATTTCCTAGGATACTTAGGTGTCCGTTTATGAAGCAGTGAAATCTGTTCACTGCTTCGTTCTCCGGCATTCACAGTGAAGATTTTTCTCCTCTGTGTGCCAGTTTATGAAGCGGTGTAGATCGCTTCACCTTTGGAGGAGTGAAGCGATCTACAAATGCTTCTAACAGTGGAGAACGGCCCCTGATACTGGAATCTCGTGAGATTTTACGAGATTACAGTACCAGAAATTCACCGAAATACAAAAATGTCAGTTTATTAAGCAGTGATAAATTATCACCGCTCAATACAGACCACGTGGAATAATGTTAATAAAATAACGAGTCCCCCTACATTAAATACATATGTATACACACACACACATTATATATACATGTATATACACACACATGATATATATATATACATATACACATTATATGTATATATGTATATATATGTATACTAGGGATGAGCCGAACACCCCCCTGTTCGGTTCGCACCAGAACATTCGAACAGGAAAAAAATTCGTTCGAACACGCGAACGCCGTTAAAGTCTATGGGACACGAACATGAATAATCAAAAGTGCTAATTTTAAAGGCTAATATGCAAGTTATTGTCAATAAAAGTGTTTGGGGACCTGGGTCCTCCCCCAGGGGACATGAATCAATGCAAAAAAAGTTTTAAAAACGGCCGTTTTTTCAGGAGCAGTGATTTTAATAATGCTTAAAGTCAAACAATAAAAGTGTAATATCTCTTTAAATTTCATACCTGGGGGGTGTCTATAGTATGCCTGTAAAGGGGCGCATGTTTCCCGTGTTTAGAACAGTCTGACAGCAAAATTACATTTTGAAGGAAAAAACACATTTAAAACTACCGCGGCTATTGCATTGCCGACAATACACATAGAAGTTCATTGATAAAAACGGCATGGGAATTCCCCACAGGGCAACCCCGAACCAAAATTAAAAAAAAAATGATGTGGGAGTCCCCCTAAATTCCATACAAGGCCCTTCAGGTCTGGTATGGATATTAAGGGGAACCCCAGCCAAAATTGTAAAAAAAAATTGACGTGGGGTTCCCCCTAAATTCCATACCAGACCCTTCAGGTCTGGTATGGATTTTAAGGGGAACCCCGCGCCAAAAAAAAAAAAAAAACGGCGTGGGGTCCCCCCAAAAATCCATACCAGACCCTTATCCGAGCACGCAACCTGGCAGGCCGCAGGAAAAGAGGGGGGGGACGAGAGTGCGCCCCCCCCCCTCCTGAACCGTACCAGGCCACATGCCCTCAACATTGGGAGGGTGCTTTGGGGTAGCCCCCCAAAACACCTTGTCCCCATGTTGATGAAGACAAGAGCCTCATCCCCACAACCCTGGCCGGTGGTTGTGGGGGTCTGCGGGCGGGGGGCTTATCGGAATCTGGAAGCCCCCTTTAACAAGGGGACCCCCAGATCCCGGCCCCCCCCTGTGTGAAATGGTAAGGGGGTACTTACCCCTACCATTTCACTAAAAAACTGTCAAAAATGTTAAAAATGACAAGAGACAGTTTTTGACAATTCCTTTATTTAAATGCTTCTTCTTTCTTCCTTCATCTTCTTCTTCTTCTGGTTCTTCTGGCTCTTCTGGTTCTTCCTCCGGCGTTCTCGTCCAGCATCTTCTCAGCGGCGTCTTCTATCTTCTTCTCCTCGGGCCGTTCCGCACCCATGGCATGGGGGGGGAGGCTCCCGCTCTTCTCTTCATCTTCTTCTCTTCTTCATCTTCTTCTTCATCTGCTTCTTCTTCTTCTCTTCTTCCTTCTTCTCTTCTTCATTTCTTCTCCGGGCCGCTCCGCAGCCATGCTGTGGCATGGAGGGAGGCTCCCGCTGTGTGACGGCCTCTCTTCGTCTGACGGTTCTTAAATAACGGGGGGCGGGGCCATCCGGTGCCCCCGCCCCCCTCTGACGCACGGTGACATGACGGGACTTCCCTGTGGCATTCCCCGTGACGTCACAGGGAAGTCCCGTCAAGTCACCGTGCGTCAGAGGGGGGCGGGGTCACCGGATGGCCCCGCCCCCCGTTATTTAAGAACCGTCAGACGAAGAGACGCCGTCACACAGCGGGAGCCTCCCTCCATGCCACAGCATGGCTGCGGAGCGGCCCGGAGAAGAAATGAAGAAGAGAAGAAGGAAGAAGAGAAGAAGAGAAGAAGATGAAGAGAAGAGCGGGAGCCTCCCCCCCCATGCCATGGGTGCGGAGCGGCCCGAGGAGAAGAAGATAGAAGACGCCGCGGAGAAGATGCTGGACGAGAACGCCGGAGGAAGAACCAGAAGAGCCAGAAGAACCAGAAGAAGATGAAGGAAGAAAGAAGAAGCATTTAAATAAAGGAATTGTCAAAAACTGTCTCTTGTCATTTTTAACATTTTTGACAGTTTTTTAGTGAAATGGTAGGGGTAAGTACCCCCTTACCATTTCACACAGGGGGGGGGCGGGATCTGGGGGCCCCCTTGTTAAAGGGGGCTTCCAGATTCCGATAAGCCCCCCGCCCGCAGACCCCCACAACCACCGGCCAGGGTTGTGGGGATGAGGCCCTTGTCTTCATCAACATGGGGACAAGGTGTTTTGGGGGGCTACCCCAAAGCACCCTCCCAATGTTGAGGGCATGTGGCCTGGTACGGTTCAGGAGGGGGGGGGCGCACTCTCGTCCCCCCCTCTTTTCCTGCGGCCTGCCAGGTTGCGTGCTCGGATAAGGGTCTGGTATGGATTTTTGGGGGGACCCCACGCCGTTTTTTTTTTTTTTTTGGCGCGGGGTTCCCCTTAAAATCCATACCAGACCTGAAGGGTCTGGTATGGAATTTAGGGGGAACCCCACGTCAATTTTTTTTTTTAATTTTGGCTGGGGTTCCCCTTAATATCCATACCAGACCTGAAGGGCCTTGTATGGAATTTAGGGGGACCCCCACATCATTTTTTTTTTTTTTATTTTGGTTCGGGGTTGCCCTGTGGGGAATTCCCATGCCGTTTTTATCAATGAACTTCTATGTGTATTGTCGGCAATGCAATAGCCGCGGGTAGTTTTAAATGAGTTTTTTCCTTCCAAATGTCATTTTGCTGTCAGACTGTTCTAAACACAGGAAACATGCGCCCCTTTACAGGCATACTATAGACACCCCCCAGGTACGAAATTTAAAGGGATATTACACTTTTATTGTTTGACTTTAAGCATTAATAAAATCACTGCTCCTGAAAAAACGTCCGTTTTTAAAACTTTTTTTTGCATTGATCCATGTCCCCTGGGGCAGGACCCGGGTCCCCAAACACTTTTTATGACAATAACTTGCATATAAGCCTTTAAAATTAGCACTTTTGATTTCTCCCATAGACTTTTAAAGGGTGTTCCGCGGCATTCGAATTTGCCGCGAACACCCCAAATTGTTCGCTGTTCGGCGAACTTGCGAACAGCCAATGTTCGAGTAGAACATGAGTTCGACTCGAACTCGAAGCTCATCCCTAATGTATACACATAAATATGACAGGGGGACATGCTTACAGTGTTGGGGGGTCTGAACGAGGCATAAGGAAGTTAAAAAACTTCCTCCTTCCCCCTCAGATCCCCCCAGATTCTCTCTTCACTCCCCGATTCACCACCTCTGAGCTGGTGAACCTGGGAGTGTGAATTTTGACTCAGATCGCCAGTGAAGCGGTGAGATCACCGCTTCATAAACTGGCCGTTACTGTGTCATTCAATGAGGATTCTCCGTGTGTAGAGATAATCGGCGGGAGAACAAGTTCAAACATGTTCTCCCCCGATTATCACTATTTGATAAACTGTTTATGGACTGTGATCAGCGGCGATCCTTGGGATCACCGCTGATCACTGCTTCATAAACGGACACCTGTGTCCCATGCAGTGGCCAAATGTGATATTTTCCATTTTAAATTAATGATTTACATCTGATCAGCACAGGTTATAGCAGTGTTTCTCACCTTTTATCAGTCAAGGCACCCTTTAAAATTATACACAATCTCGAGGCACCCTATTCAAAAATGTAAAAAACTAAACTAATAGTTTTATATAAGACAGCAGCATCCACACACACAGGACACCCAACATTTGCACACTGGTACTAACTAGTATTTTAGCATTTCTCTTCTGCTTCAGTTTCTTTCCCTCATTCAGCTAACGTAACCCCAGTGCTGAGAGAGAGTCAGCAGATGGACCACTTGTTGCCCAAGGTTGTAATGCTGCACAGTAAAAACCCATGGCTTTGTGCAATAAAAAAGGCAGGCTTGATCCATCCATTGGCTTGTTTATCATTTTTGGGCAATTTTTAGGCATTTTGCCAAGGCACCCTTAACTATTCCAGGAGGCACTCTGGTAAAACAAAGCTGGGTTATATCCTATTTACATTCATTTTTGCCCCATTCGCACAGAACCAATGTTCCTACACATCCTACACATACGCAAATTCTTTATAAATGAAACCTTAAGTGTAAACTCTGGGCAATCTATGTACATTGAAGGGGTTTTAACAAGCTTTGTTGCAGATTCCTATCTTTTGTTATTCTGAAGAAATAGCTGTTTGTTTGTCTGTGCCCATGTGCAAAGAGATGTGAATGAGAGTAACTTTTTTTATTATTGATGCACTTACAGAGTTCTAATGAGGACAGTGACAGGGTCTGAACCCATTCAGATATGATTAACCTTTTGGGAGCATCTCACCAAAACTGAAATGTCTGTTGCAGAGGATGCAAGGGTACCCAAAATCTGATTTGTAATACAGGATCTTAGTGCAGACTTCTGGGAAAATCACATAAGCAGAAAAGTACATTTCTGGGGGATGGTATGTACACCATCTGTGTACAGAACACCTCCAGGTCACCATATTGCATTGCATTTTATAACAAATTACAGCACTGCAGATTGAAAAGGAAAGGTGATTTTTTCAATACAATTATATTTCAATATGGCATGTGTCACAATTCAATTGTATATGCTATATATATATCTATATCTATCTATCTATCTATCTATCTATCTATCTATCTATCTATCTATCTATCTATCTATCTAGATATATAGATATATAGATATATAGATATAGATATATAGATATAGATATATATCTATATACATATATATATATATATATATATATATATATATATATATATATATATATATATATATATCTATAGATAGATAGATAGATAGATAGATAGATAGATAGATAGATAGATAGATAGATAGATAGATAGATAGATAGATCTATATAGATATATAGATAGATCTATATATCTATCTATATATATATGTATATATACATATAAAAAGTGGGAATATACACAAAAAGTGGGAAAAGTTATCCTTTAATGCCGGGCTTTTCTATTTTTTTTCTGCAAACTGATTTTCATGGCTGCATCCTGTATAAACTGTTTATAAATATTTAGTTAATAATGAATAAATATTTAGTACAAGAAATTTTAATGACATTAAAGATAAAAAAACAAATCACCCCCCAAAAATGTAAATGATTGGCCATAAGCATGCAGTTTTGCTCGAGGTGAGTTGTTCCATAATGGTATAACACATTTTACTGCTGTTCATGTTTGCTGTTGCATTATGTACTGATTATAATACACGTCTTGTATAATTGTCTGTACATATTACCTTATTACATAGTATGTATATTTTAAATTAAACATATAAAAACATTCTTGTTCGCAGATTCATTTTGGATCTCTGATCTTGAAAAATGTGTACTTTTTTTTTCCTTTACCAATATGTGTAGATTTTACTTATTCAGTATCTCTGCCCGGTATTAGGATACTTAATACAGGTGTTAATGTCTAAAAATGAAAAAGTATTAGAAAGTTACTTGGCAATGGATGTGTGTGATAAATTCTAATATATTTTTTTCTTAAAGCTGAATTTTTGGCAGATATTAAAAAGCACCAACAAATGCAGTTATGCATGTATTTATTATTAATACATACATTATTACTTACATTTATAAATACATTTTTTATTACATACATTAATACACAGCCCCCAGCTACATCACCAACCTAATTTCCATTTATTGCCCAAATTGTCCACTCCGCTCCTCCCAAGACCTCCTCCTCTCTAGTTCCTTAGTTACCTCCTCCCATGCTCACTCCGGGACTTCTCCAGAACCTCTCCCATCCTCTGGAACTCCTTACCCCAATCTGTCCAGTTGTCTAATACCCTATCTGTCTTTGGGCAATCCCTTAAAACTCATCTATTTAGGGAAGCCTACCCTGCCTACACCTAAAAACTGTATTTCGACCATCTCCATTAACCCATCTCCTGCAACTATTGCCTTTTGTACCACTTCCCCCTCCCTTTTAGAATGTAAACTCTATGAGCAGGGCCCTCCTAATCCTTGTGTATTGAACTGTATTGCAACTGTACTGTCTCCGTCTTATATTGTAAAGTGCTGCACAAACTGTTGGCGCTATATAAATCCTGTATAATAATAATAATAATGATAATATACATATGAGGAGCAACGTGCATAAAAAAAAATTAATTTCACTCCTGTCATCAGTGTACGGCAGCACTTAGACTGGGAGGAGCAAGAGCAGTACTTGGGGCAATTTAGGTGTGCTGAGGAGAGAGTAGAGAGATGACCTTGTTCACCTGTTGTTGCCCCTTAATTGCCCAATCAGAGGCTAAGGAAAGGACGGAAATATGTTGCTTAACTGCAGGACAGAAAAGGCAAGTCACCAGGCTGGCTGTGATAGTAGGGTTGTGTAAATCTGTAAAGAGCAGTTATTGGTGATCACTACCTTTTCCATCAGACACTGAAAAGGATATCCAGCGGGAGATAGTTCCAAAATGTACTTCATATGTACAAATAATTCTTAACTCAGAGGTTTTTTTTCACATATGGGCCATACAGAACACATAGATGTTGCTGCCTTTTTGCTATTTTGTAAACAATATCTCCAACAGGATTTTATGATCACATGACTTTGAAACCGGAATATTTTCCCATACATGGGGATTAGTCCACTGGAAGTATCTCTCAGTAAAGAACAACAGCAATTACTCACATACAGTCAGACCCCCGGAGAGAGACATACATATAGAGAGGGAAAGGCATTCCGGGGCCATAGGAGGGATTCTATTAACATTCATGCAGCTGACGCTCTTTGGGAGGCAGGTGGACGTGATGCTGAAGAGCAGATTTGAAAGTGTGGATACATCAGAACATGACCTGGCCACACTTAATGGTAAGGAACAATGTTTATAAATTTACTGTCATAATCACCATTCATGCATCTTTTAGTTGTATCACATCATGATATCTCAATACAGTGTATGGTTATCACTTTCAGCCACAAATCATAGTCAATGCTTAATTTGTGTTTATATCCCACAATAAAATACCAATATATAAATATAATATAGTCATTGTAGTTGGTGTAGTTATTTTTATTGTAACCCTTTCAGTTTTGCACTTTTTTGCATATGCATTGTTTTTCATATATTTCATTTACAATTTTGCTTGTTATCATTAATGATCAAAAAATAATTTTTTTCCTTTGTTTGCTTTATCTGCAGAAAAGAAAAAAGAATTGAACAAATCCACTAGGAATCTAAATGAATCAAGCTCTTCTGTCACCGAAACAGTAAAGATTCCTTTGACCTCTGAACAAGTTGATAAGTCCATGAGGCAACAGGATGAATCCAAGGCCCACCAAAATAAAAAAGGTCTGCAGGAGCCCATCTATAAAGTCCATGAGTTATTCTGGGCTCACGAAAGGCAAATCATGCAGAACCAAAAGCAACAGTGCCATGTTTTAAGGCAGGGACTACAAAGGATAGAGAAAAAGATGGACTCAGTAACTGGTGCGCTGACCAAAGTCCACAAAAGCATCCTGACTCTCTCCCAAGGCATGCTTACCTTGGCCAGGCAAACTGCTGTTATGAACGCTGAATTGGTGAAAACAAATAATCAAATTGCTTCCACGTTCCAGCGTCTTATCCAACTCAAAGAACTTGAACTGTCCAAAAACACATCTTCTCAGTCCTCCACTCCAACACAGTCAAGCATTTCCAATAGTTCATCTCTGCCACGAAGGTCTCGAACTAGAGGAGGAAGACGTTTTATGACTTAGAACGGTTGTCGAAAATGTAACTCAATATTCACCAGCCATAGGGGATGTCCACTACTATTATTATACTGTATACTGTATTCTAAAATCTTTTTTCACTTGTGAGTTTGACAGCAACATAAAAAAAAAAACTTTTATCAACTATTTTACTAATAACTTATTATAGAGTCTATTAAAACTATTTTTTTTTTTTATATTACAGTATACAAATATTGTTAAAGACAAATAAATATCTATAGAAAACATAAAATGTAAAAGTTTTAGCTAATGTTCCTAGGTAAAAATGTCTATGTAACATAGACCTGTATTATAAAGCCGTGTTCTCATTAGCTTGAAAATGGGTTACCGGTACATGAGCTTTTTTAGGCTGAGTGAATGTTTTTAAAGTTCTTGACTCATTAAAGCTGTTTTAATTTTATTTTGTTACAATAACCATCATACACTGAGAAAATAGTAATGTAATACATATCAATACACAAACTAGGGAATTCATTTGATAAAAGATTAAAAAAATCCAAGTAGAATTTGGGTTTGAAAAATCAGGATTCTATAAAGACTTTGTAAGTCAATATTTCATCCAAAATATGCAGATTTGAGCAGGTGTTGAATACAGATCCAGTATACTGTAACTATTGCTAGCAAAATCTTCTCTCCATAACAGGTACAAAGTGGTGGAATGCCTCTTGTGTCAGAATGCTGGAAATGGCAAACTATTTTTGATCTGTTAGGACGTCCACTTACAAAAAGTTATGCACCACTTTTTTACATTTTACAGAGAGTGTTTTAGACAGGTAGAACAGCACACCCCAAAGACAATAAAGTGCTATTTAATCAACCAAAAACTTTTATGTGAAAACATAAATTCATGCTTATACACATGTATTTACATGGAAGAGACAGGTGAAGAATACACTATCCAAAAGTAGATCAACATCTTTTATTTTTTATTTTTTGAAACACATAGGGGTTGATCTACTTAAACTAGAGAGTGCAAAATCTGGTGCAGTTCTGCATAGAAACCAATCAGGCTCCATTTTTTTTGTCTAAGCTTAATTGAACAAGCTGAAGTTAGAAGCTGATTGGCTACCATGATAACACCACTCTCAGTTTTAGTAAATCCACCCCATTGTCTTACAGTTAACAGTTTTACAGAGCATGTAAACTTATGTAAAGATAATTGCTATTTTATTGATACTGTTGCTTATGAACTTGAGATGATATATATGCTTAAACCTTTTTGTAGTTTTCATTGTACAGTCGGTTCTCATTTTATAACATATATTTAAGAAGATGCAAAAATACACTAGCGAAAAGCTTTGTAACTGAAAACTAAACAAAATAAATATAATATCTATATTTCATACTGGACACAGATATTTTATTTTTTTTTCAAATGTTCTACATCTGAAATGTGTATTGTGGTTAATGTTTATGCATCTGTGTGACCTGATTAATTCAGGATGGTACTTTTATATTCTAGTATTTATAACTAATATTTCATATTACCATATCTCGATGTGTAATTAAAGGACTGCTTAATAGGACTTTAAAATGGTCAAACATTAATAAGCAACCACTGAATGACCTTTCTTTGCTTTTATATTCACTGAAAGTGTACAGTATGTCCACTCAAAACTGGATGCTAGGAAAAACTCCAACAGCAAAACAGCTGGGAATAAAGATTTTTCTTTTTTTTTAGGAGGGAAAGGCTAGAATGATTTGTGAATCATTTATGTTGAAAATGCTGGTGATATAGTAATGTGGATTAGGGAAGTTGTTACGATTCAAAGAGAGTATAGGCTAGATGATTTAGTACCTACTGAGATTCCAGATTTGTTTTAAGAAGCGATGGCATTTTAAATAAAGCTTAATTGAGAAAACATGAATGGAGAGTCCAGTTGGGTGTGGTAGAGATTCCGCTTGAGAGAGAGAAAAGTACAGCTCTAGAGAGGTCAAAAATAAAGGCCAAGTAGAGAGCATATAAAGAAAAGGGGGAGCAAGGAAAATTTGGATAAATAAGAGTATACTTAAAAGATTGCATTTTTTATTTGTAATTGGATAAATGAAGAGCCCATATAATAGAAAACACTGATATTATCTCATTTACATTTTTTTGCTATACAAAACTGCAGATTTGGGCTCCTAATGCATGCATTGCTACTGAAAATTTATTTGTTGTCTCTTTGTAAATGACAATGTATGCCCCACTCTAAGAGAGCAGTATATACATGGAATTAGCAGTAAATGGAGTACAAAATGCAAAATTAGCACGCAGCCGAAAATAACGAACTGTTCGTGATTTTCTGCTTAATTGTTACAACGTATGCATTCAATAAAGTGTTTTACATAACTATAGATGTAGTTTTCATCTTCATTCACATATTTCTAAATGTATATATGTGATTTCTGTGTTATTGTATTTAAAATTGGAGTAACTAAGTAATATTGCATTTACAAAAAAACTCATACAGTATATTTAACCAATTCTCCCATTTGTTTGTGTTATAAATACACTCTTACTCATTTGTGTTATAAATACACTTTTATATTTTTAAATTCCTGCCCTTAAAAAATAAGTTTTGACAGAGTATTATAATAATTTTTTATTCTTTTTATTTTATGTTTTTTTAATTTATTTTTTGTTGTTGCATTACAAGGTTTTACAGGGCTTTTTCCTGTTTTTACAATTCAGCAAACATGAGGACATTTTTGGTTTTCTTTTCTTTTTCCTTATTACTCTTATAATTCTTTATTTATTGCTAAATGTATTATCCAGTTCTTCTACTGTGCTTACATTTTTTTTTTACTATATATTTATAGAAGTGGCCATATGAAATATCTATCATTTCTCTTAAACCTATGCTCACATGTATTAAATTAAAATATGACAACTTTATGTCTGCCTATTCTAAACCTTGATTTTGCATATAGTTTTGAAGGTAGGGTGGAGGTTGTTTAAATAAACATTTGTCTAAAGCACAGTACAGTTCAAATACAGTTTTACTTAATAGTCTCTCAAGCATTTTCTAAGTACTTTAAATAAATTATATAATATATAAAGAATTCACCATATCTGCTGATCTGTCATTTATGTAAATAGTTCCTAAATGATAATGTATTAGGTGTTTTAGAATTTGGTTTTGTCAGTCATATTTTTACCTTTGATGTTTATTTTTTACCATACTAGAATAATACATTTACTAGATAAAATAGGTAATATCTTATCTTAAGAATTCATAATAATTTAGGAAGCAAGATTTACGAAACAGTGATGATAAGTAGTGTTTCATATTTTTTTATTGCACATGTTTTCGATGTTGATTTCAAATATTTCCTTTGCAGGAATATTACTATGAATAACTAGTTCATAGTTATATAGATAAAAAAATAAATAAATAAAAAGAGTTATGTAGCAAATGCTTACAAATGAAATGAAATCTAATTTTATAAATCTCTCTCTCAATATGTGTGTGTGTGTGTATATATATATATATATATATATATATATATATATATATATATACTGTATATGAATAATCTTAATGGACACATATCAGTCTATCATTGAGATTATGTAAAATTCATAGTTTATATAAAGCATAAACAAACATTGTTTTCATAAGGGAATACTGTACCTGCTAGACTAAACAAAGTTGCTAAGCACGTCTTACTATCCTTGTCCTCCCAGCTGCTTAGTCTAGTGTCCTCTTAGTATGGCTGGAATTTTAGCCCATGTGAAACCTCTTCCAAATCAGAAGCAACTGCTGAGTGCCAAACTCAGTTGGATGTGAGACAGCTGGAGAAATGGAATACGCTCTCGACATATATCTTACCTACAAGCCATGTCCTATTGTGATTAGGAAAACTTGTTTGTCCATTCTGTAGGGATAAAGAAACGTCCAAAATAAAAATAGTAGCATTAGCCATAAATCTGTAAGACTAGACGATGATCATATGCTTTTTAATGGATAGGAAAAGGAGATTGGCAATGGATTTGTTTACCATTAGTGAACAAGTATTTTTACTGCAGAAGGATTTTTTTTTTTACCTAAAAAATTAAAGCTACAGTATATGCTAAGACTATAGCTTTCATGTTATCCAATCAGCCTTATTATATTTGGTAAATAAATCCGCTGTTTCAAGTGGTGATGTCACACTTTGAAATTTGTAGTCTTGGTTGAAGATTATCATTCGCACATGGGAAATATCAGTATCCTTCGTCTCATGTGACAAAATACAGAATTTGGGCAACTCAGTGGATGACTTCCCCAAGTGTCAAGATACAATGTATTTGAAGGTAAAAGCACCAAGCAGTAAGACCCCTTTCACATTGAGCTGCATCAGCGCTAAAGCGCCGCTCTTTTTAGCAGTGCTTTAGAGCTGTTTAAGCGGTGCTTTTCAGCCGCTAGCGCGGGGGGAGGGCTTTTAACCCCAAAGAAGGGGCTAAAAACTCCCCTGTTGTGGCGCTTTTCAGGTGCTTCCGAAGCACGGCCCATTCATTCCAATGGGTAGGGTGTTTTGAGAACGAACAGCGCTCCCAAACTGCACCAAAGATGTTGCTTGCAGGACTTTTTGGAATGTCCCGCAAGCGCGCCGCCCCAGTGTGAAAAGTCACACTTTAACCACTTGCTTACTGGGCACTTAAACCCCCCTCCTGTCCAGACCAATTTTCAGCTTTTAGCGCTGTCGCACTTTGAATGACAATTGCGCAGTCATACAACACTGTACTCAAATGAAATTTTTATCATTTTTTCCCCACAAATAGAGCTTTCTTTTGGTGGTATTTGATCACCTCTGCGGTTTTTATTTTTTGTTAAAAAAATTGAAAAAGACAGAATTAAAAAAAAAAAAGTATATATTTTTTATATTTTGTTATAAAATTTTGCAAACAGATAATTTTTCTCCTTCATTGATGTACTCTGATGAGGCGGCACTGATGGGCGGCAGTGATGGGCACTGATGGGTGGCAATAATGGGCACAGATTGCTTACACTGATGGCAGCACTGCTAGGTGGCACTGATTGGCACCACTGGTGGGCATTGATAGGTGGCACTTGTGGGCATTCATAGGTGGCACTTATGGGCATTCATAGGTTGCACTTGTGGGCATTCATAGGTGGCACTTGTGGGCATTCATAGGTGGCACTGCTGGGCACTGGCAGATGGCAATGACAGATGGCACTGGTAGGCTCAGATGAGGCATATGTGCCTCCTTCCTCTTCGGGACTGATGTCCCTTTAACATAAGCAGGTGATCGGCTTTTTTTTCTCCTCACGCTGTCAGCGTGAGGAGAAAACAAAACCGATTACCGAGCTTTTGTTTACATCATGTGATCAGCTGTCATGGGCTGACAGCTGATCACATAGTAAGGGGCCGGGATCGGCCCCTTACTCGGATCTGTGATCACCCGAGTCTCTGTGACTCGGTGATCACAGCGCCCGCACTGCGCGCCCTGCATGATGGCCTCCCGGAAATTGCGGTCCGCGCTGTGGCCGTCATTCGGCTATGGCCCAGACCTCAAGTGGTTAATGAATGGGAGGAGGTTTTCAGGCTCTTAGCAGAGGCTATTTCAAGCGCTAAAGCACTTGAAAACAATCCCAGTGTGAAAGGGGTCTTATACGCCAATTTTGCATTCTCTATTAAAAGTTCAAAGAAATGCTCATAGAATCTCAGAGAGTCAAACACAAATGACTAGATTTTCTTTTCACAGCTGGGAGAGGCAGACAAATATAGAATGTTTATTAGGGGCACAATTTTTTTTTTGCCCAACTACTTAACCCCTTCCCATACACACACACATACAGCAGCTCCCTAATTTTGTGGTTTCTAGAACTAACGTATTTATCGGTGTATAACGTGCACTTTTTCCCCCTGAAAATTGGGTGCATGTAATGTGTGCGTGTTATACGCCGACATTTGCATTGGGCTGCCTCGGAGAGGAAGGGTGGGACGAGCGCCCCCAGATTACACAGAGTGGAGATCTCTTGTTTACTCGGCAGCCCCTGTAATGCCCGTACACACGATCGGACATTGATCGGACATTCCGACAACAAAATCCTAGGATTTTTTCCGACGGATGTTGGCTCAAACTTGTCTTGCATACACATGGTCACACAAAGTTGTCGGAAAATCCGATCATTCTGAACGCGGTGACGTAAAACACGTACGTCGGGACTATAAACGGGGCAGCAGCCAATAGCTTTCATCTCTTTATTTATTCTGAGCATGCGTGGAACCTTGTGCTTCAGATTTGTGTACACACGATCGGAAACTCCGACAACGGATTTTGTTGTCGGAAAATTTTATAGCCTGCTCTCAAACTTTGTGTGTCGGAAAATCCGATGGAAAAAGTCCGATGGAGCCCACACACGGTGGCAATTTCCGACAACACGCTCCGATCGCACATTTTCCGTCAGAAAATCCGACCGTGTGTACGGGGCAGAATACAAAGTCCCACCTTCTGGACTGGCTCCTATGATTGGACATCACATGTCCTGGCATTGGATCAGTGTTCTGTCTATCACAGGAGCCGGTCCAGGAGGCGGGACTTCGTATTACAGAGGCCGCAGAGTAAATGGGAGATCCCCGCTCTGTGTAATCTGACCTGAGGATCGCTCTACATGTTACGCACATTGATGCGCTTCTTCAGGAGCTTGAATATACAACTAAGAAGATTTATAGTGAGATCACGCTACGTTCTGGTGACCACACACTCTCTAACGATTGTACATTTATATACTTGATCAATTTTCTGTATCATAGGTGGTATGAGAGTTTATGAATTCAATCATTTATATGCTTTTTAATATGTGTTTTTATACATTGTTTTTAACTTTATCTGATTAAAAATATACAAATCTTTTTATACAAATCTATGCGTGTGCCTATAAAGTCTAAATCTTTATTCAACCAATTTTTTCCGCCAACACTAAAAGGCAAGATCCACTTATTACAAAGTGCTCCCGCCTCCATCCAAAATCTGTAGATTAATGCTGTACAAACAATAGACATTTTTTCTTTTTTTTTTTGTTTAAGTTAGAATAGAATATACTTACTTTACCACACTGGAGAGGGTGACATCACGGTTCTTGTAACAAGATCCTGGTAACACTGATTATCTCAAATCTCTTGAGAAGACAATCCAGGACAGTGCAGGAGCATCTTCTTGTGAGATTTGGAATCCTTAGTATCCCACGGATCTCCGTGGAAGAATGATGACATCATACTCTATTTGACTAGGCACCATGGGCAGAAGCTGGGGTACAGTAAAGTAGTAAACTAATTTTGTTTTTACAGCATTACTGTAATGTAATGGGGAAGACGCATGATGCAATATGCTGTCCTTGTCTGTTAGTGCAAGGTCTGCTTTAAGGCAGTGGTATGGCATTTCTTACAGTCCCAGGCAGTCCCAGGCATTAATATCTGACCATCTTTATGTCTCTTGGGTAGGAAAGCGTCTCTAGTGTTACTCTGAAATGTGCTACTGCCTCTCCCCTGCCAGTGTAACTTCCCCACTGTCTGTTCTTTGATCTCAAGCAATAAAATAGAAATATTTACATGTATTTATGTACAGGAAGCTGAGCCTAGGGCTACATTTCTTCACTGTTACTAGAGATAACAAAGTAGCTTGATTTTCATTACACCTTAGAAAGGAAAATTTGCAATAAAATGTTTTATAAAGAAAAAAAAGCAACATCAAAAAACGAATTTAATATATACCATAGTGGGCTGGGCAAATAGTTCCTGACATCAGGTAGAAAGCAGATCTCAATCTGGTGTTCTGGCACACAATGCAATCACAAGCGCCAAATGAACGCGGCTGATTACTCTGGATGTGTTTATGCCTTACTGTGTTATGTCACAACAGAGCAGAGTGCACTGACATGTATACCAACACTGTATCCATTCCTGTTATGTGTGTATTAATACATGATATCCCTAATGGGATGTGACAGGTCATTTTCTACCTTTCTAATGACAAGACACAGTTTTAATAAGGACCAGGCACTTGTGAGAAGTGTGTAGTAATTATTTAATGAAGGCTGAAGATGTTTTTTTTATTTGTTGGCAGGAATTATTATTTTAAAAATATTATTAGCCCTGATTATCTCTGACTATTGTATCCAAAGCTGGAGGCTGTATAAAGGCTCATGCACACTGGGCATAAAAACACCACTTCTACAGGTATTCAGTGTTTTGTTTTTTCTTCTGCCTGTAAACACAACTCCATGTTAGCCTATGTGGCCATGCACACATAGGTGTCTATGGGCATATTTTAGGAGGAGTATTTACAGGCAGAAGTAAAATTACAAAAAAGGTGCGCTCAGAGAGGAGTTTTTGAGCATAATTTATGTGCGTACATAAGCATGTATAAACATCCATTAATACATTTACGTTCAATGGCATTCATGCATAAACGCGCGTTCATATGCAACCTTAGGGCCATTTTTTTCTGCCAAGTTCTGGCTGACAAAAGCCAACCTATTTTGAGCATAAATTCATACGTCTGGGTGCATAAGATCTAAAGGAGTCAGACCTTCTCTTTACAAGGCTGCAAAACCAGGCTTTTGCTTGCTTTAATTACCCAGAGATAAAAAAAATATGAAGTATGTGTATGTGAACTGATTAATTTGTAAAGTCACTAAATTTGCCCAGAAAACATGGAAGTACCCAATACAGTATTACTGTGAAGATTCTCATTTATCCAGGTTTTGGTACCACAAGTACTGTAGTAGTTAGTCAGATTGGACTTGTTCTGAAATGTGATAGATGTCTTGGAGCTTCCCCAAGCCTTCATTTGTCAAGAAGATACCTCAGCATTTATATCTACAGTGTCTTAAAAAGTATTCATACCCCTTGACATTTTCCACATTTTGTCATGCTACAACCAAAAACGTTGGGGGGGGGGAATTTATGTAATAGACTAACACAAAGTGGCACATAATTGTGAAGTGGAAGGAAAATGATACATGGTTTTCATTTTTTTTTTACAACTAAGTATTTGAAAAGAGTGGCATGCATTTGTATTCTGCCCCCTTTACTCTGATACCCTTAACTAAAATCTAGTAGAGCCCATTGCCTTCAGAAGTCACCTAATTAGTAAATAGAGTCCATCTGTGTGTAATTTAATCTCAGTATAAATACAGCTGTTCTGTGAAGCCCTCAAAGGTTTGTTAGAGAACCTTAGTGAACAAACAGCATTATAAAGGCCAAAGAACACACCAGACAGGTCAGTGATAAAGTTGTTGAGAAGTTTAAAGCAGGGTTAGGTTATGAAAAAATAACCCAAGCTTTGAACATCTCATGGAGCACTGTTCAATCCATCATCCCAAAATGGAAAGAGTATGGCACAACTGTAAACCTACCAAGACATGGCCATCCACCTAAACAGAACGTCTGGGCAAGTAGAACATTATTCAGAGTAGCAGCCAAGAGGCCCATGGTAACCCTGGAGGAGCTTCAGAGATCCACAGCTCAGGTGGGAGAATCTGTCCACAAGACAACTATTAGTCGTGCACTTCACAAACCTTACCTTTATGGAAGAGTGGCAAGAAGAAAGCCGTTGTTGAAAGAAAGCCATAAGAAGTCTAGTTTGCAGTTTGCGAGAAGCCATGTGGGGGACACAGTAAACTTGTGGAAGAAGGTTCTCTTTTTAGATGAGACCAAAATTTTACTTTTTGGCCTAAAAGCAAAGCAATATGGGGTTGATTTACTAAAGGCAAAGGCAATTGCTCCAGAGCTTAGTAAATGAGGTAAGGCTTGACTTTGCAAAGAGTACCCAATCCTGTGCACATGATTGGATGGTGTAAGTCAGCAGAGCTTCTGCTCATTTACAAAGCTCTGGAGCAACTGCTTAGTTAGTAAATCAACCCCTATGTGTGGTGGAAAAAGAACACTGCACATCACCCTGAATCCCCACCGTGAAACATGATGGTGGCAGAATCATGTTGTGGGGATGCTTTTCCTTAGCAGGGAAGCTGGTCTTAGAAGAAAACCTGTTAGAGTCTGCAAAAGATTTAAAGACTGGGGTGGGGTTCACCTTCTAGCAGGACAACGGCCCTAAACATACAGCCAGACCTACAATGGGATGATTCAGATCAAAGCATATTCATGTGTTAGAATGGCCTAGTCAAAGTCCAGACCTAAATCCAATTGAGAATTTGTGGCAAGACTTGAAAACTGTTGTTCACAGATGCTCTCCATCCAATCTGACAGAGCTTGAGCTATTTTTGCAAAGAAGAATGGTCACAAATTTCACTCTCTAGATGTGCAAATCTGGTAGAGACATACCCAAAAACACTTGCAGCTGTAATTGCAGCAAAAGGTGCTTCCACAAAGTATTGACTCAGGGGGGCTGAATACAAATGCACGCCACACTTTTCACATATTTATTTGTGAAAGTTTTTGAAAACCATTTATAATTTTCCTTCCACTTCAAAATTATGAGCCGCAAATGCACGCCACATTCCTTCAAGGACAGTGAGGTGCACTTTGTGGATAGACAGGACAACTGTTTTTCAAGAGGTGTGAAAGAGTTTATCTACTTCACACTGGAACAACCATCCCTGATCAGGGGTGGGGGCCTTCAACACATCTGTCTTCCACATCTCTACCCCATCTATTTGAAAAACATTCAGATCTTTAGCCATGTAAATCAATAATTCATACTTATGTAGATTTTCTGACACCAAGGATGGGAATATTTTATTAGAACAGGGGTTCCACAAATTTCACACCTCCCATCCTGTTCTTTGACAATTACCATCTTCACATTCTATGGTTATTAAGGTGTTTGGGCTTCCTGTGTGGATAAAAATAGTGGAGTATCTTCCTGAAACTTATTGGAATGTGCCTTGGAGAAGCTTTGAAACAACTTCAGCATTACAGAACAAGTCCAGTAGAATCTGACTAACTACTACTAGCTATACCTAATACAGTACCTGAAACTACGGTCACTTCAGTCCTGATGTTAAAGCAGAGCTCCACCCAAAAGTGGAAGCTCTGCTTATTTGCCTCCTCCCTGTTGTTTGTTTGACATATACTTGCTCCCACTTCCAGGTGATCTCGCCGGAATTTCGGCCCCCATCCTCCTTCCCCCGCCTCTGGGCCATTCAAAAAGCTCAGCGCACTTTGCACATGTGCAGTAGGGAACCGGACAGCTAGTTCTTGGTGCCAAGTGCATCTTTACTTTGCAAGGGAATTTTCACTTATCTTAGTGAATGTGATGGAAAACTCACTTTGCAAAGAATTTCACTTAAGTTCAGTGTGATGGGTGGCTGGGGTACCACATATCTGAATTCATACATAGGGCACATTCCCTTCTTATGCCCCGTACACATGGTCGGATTTTCCGATGGAAAATGTCCGATCGGAGCGTGTTGTCGGAAATTCCGACCGTGTGTGGGCTCCATCGGACATTTTCCATCGGATTTTCCGACACACAAAGTTGGAGAGCAGGAGATAACATTTTCCGACAACAAAATCCGTTGTCGGAAATTCCGATCGTGTGTACACAAATCCGACGGACAAAGTACCACGCATGCTCAGAATAAATAAAGAGATGAAAGCTATTGGCCACTGCCCCGTTTATAGTCCCGACGTATGTTTTACGTCACCGCGCTTAGAATGGTCGGATTTTCCGACAACTTTGTGTGACCGTGTGTATGCAAGACAAGTTTGAGCCAACATCCGTCGGAAAAAATCGTAGGATTTTGTTGTCGGAATGTCCGAACAAAGTCCGACCTTGTGTACGCCATATTAGTAACATTCAGACTTTATAGGTGCCATATAGAAAATATTCGTCAGTATATAAAAAAGCTACATAATCAATTTTATTTTTACAAATGGTACATATAATACGTACATGAACAATTTATGTGGATAAACGTGCAATTCAGCGGTATACCCCTATACCTCTAATCCCCCACTGCTACATGCCAATATTTTAGAACAAAATGTAGAGATACATTCAAGTACATTATGCCAGCTATATTACGTATATTGCATTGCTCAGCTCAGTCCACTCCACAACAGCAGACAAGAGGTGGTTGCATTCTCAATGAGTTTCACTGTCCACTTAGTCAGAAGAATTGAGGTAATCCAGATTATACAAATTCATGTAAGTATACTCATCATTATTTACATCCTTTGTACATAGCAGTGCTTATTCCGGTGGTGAATAGAGAGATATAAAGCTGTTGCAATTGTAGTTAGAAGGTCTGTAAACTTCTGGACATGCACATGTTTGCAGATGTTTTAGGTGAACCCATATAAATTAATGCTAATCTAGCAGAGAAAGTCTCACATACCTTTATGAGAAACTTGAGGTGGTGAGAGTGGTCTCTTGCAGGATTCCAGACCGAGCACTCCTGGAAGTTGGGGCAGTGGCTGCTAGGGCAATGGAAGGGCATAGATGCCCGAAAGCTGGAAGTGAATACTTGAACTGCACTGGGAGAACTGGTGTCCAGTGAGCAGAACCACAGAGATGCGAGCACCCAGAAAATCACCAAGTCCAAAAGAGACCCACTGTTTAAAATTTTAGGTCATACAAAGGTAACACTAATGCCCTGTACACACAATAGGATTTTCCGACAACAAATGTTGGATGTGAGCTTGTTGTCGGAAAGTCCGCCAACAAATGTTTGGGAGCAGGTTCTCAAATTTTCCGACAAATTCCGATCGTGTGTACATAGGTCCGACGCACAAAAGTCCACGCATGCTCGGAATCAAGCAGAAGAACCGCACTGGCTATTGAACTTCATTTTTCTCAGCTTGTTGTACGTGTTGTACATCATCCCGCGTTCTTGACGTTCAGAATTCCCGACAACATTTGTATGACCGTGTGTATGTAAGACAAGTTTGAGCCAACATCCTTCGAAAATAAATCCACGGTTTTATTGTCGGAAAATCCTATCGTGTGTACAGGGCATTAGAATCTAATTCGCAAAGGCTTACAGACACTAGTTTTGTGTACATGGAAACCAATGGCTTTTTGGGCAAATTTTATTTTAGTTCAGTGTTATAATCACAAGTAATATTTGATACATGACAAAGGGTTCCCAGAGCAGCACAGCAAATCTGCTTGCTTTTCAGATTCCTTTGTCTGATTGAAATTGCAGACTCAGTTGGCTTTTTTAGCACATACAAAAAGTAATCGTACTTATTATGTGAAAAGGAGACTACAGCTCCACTTTCTGGCTAAGCAGAAGACTACACCATATTTATAGTAATATATTTTTGTCTTGAAAATAATAAATAGAAATAAATATAATGTACAAACCACTAAACATTATTCTGTTTAAAGTTTTTTATTTGTTTAAAAAGTCTACATTAAAAGGTGAGACAAGTGAAAGCAGTGCTCCTGTTCTAAAGGATTAAAATTCTAATGACTTATAAGTCTGTTTTTTAAGGAAATGTTTGGTATTCAGATAAATAATGGTGTTTTCCAGGCCTCTCCTCTCTCCGCAGACATGTTTGGCAGTCATGCAATCATGTCATCTTAAAGGAGAGACAAGATGTTACAGTGTGGACTTGTTAGAGGCCAATTTATCTCATCAGTGTTGGCGCAGAGATAGCTGCCAAGCCATTGGCTACATCGTTAGTCCCGATCAAGGGGGCTTTGTCCTGAAAACACAAACAGCTGGCAATATTTGCAGAATAGTTCAGCAGCTTTTTAACAGTTTAGAAATACCACATTTATGTCGGCATAGCGGCCTTTTGTAGGGTTAAACATATCAGTCTTTAGACAAAATTGTTCTGGAGTACTGTTTTATTAACTACATCTGCATACACAATAAGCTCTTTATTTCTTCCTCTCCATCTGCAGTGGTGGTTGAGACATCCAAGTTGAGAAGGATGTTACTCTCCTCTTGTTTTTTCTCCATATAAAAGCTCTGGAATGTGATCTCAGGCTAAATGAGAACACTGCTGCAGCCACGGCCCACCGGTCCTTACCCATTCCGTTTTGGTTTGAGCAGACCCTTTTCTTGATAAACTACTTATTTGGAAATTCTAGACTTTCTTACTCACTACATTCCTCCCTTCTTTGCTTACCAGTTCCTTATTAAACTTATTCAGTTTTATCCATTCAAAATACCTTGTAATATGTGGGCTTTTTAGTCCATAATTATCGTTTGTTTATGATGTTTTAGACCAAAAAAAAAAAAAGAAAGAAAACTAATACACTAAAGCAGGGGTCTCCAAGCTTTCTAAAAAAAGGGCCAGTTTACTGTCATTCAGACTATTGGGGGCTGAACTGTGGCCGTTGGGAGTAGAAATTGTCCTAGCTTCAGTGGGAGTAAACAATGCATATTTGTAAGGTGGGGACAGAGGTAAGGTGCCCCATCGGTATCAGTGGGAGGAATAGTGTCTTGTCATTGGTGTCAGTTTTGAAAATAGCGTTCCATTGTTGGTGTCAGTGGGAGTAATAGTGTCTTGGATCAGTGGGAGGAAAAGTGCCCCAAGGGATGGATAAAGGCAAGTAAAGAGCCACATTCAGTCCCCAGGCCGAAGTTTGGAGACCACTGCAATAAAGGAATAGAATTATATTGGAATTGAAATTTCGGATTACTTGTTTTTGGTATATTTATCTGCATCAACTTGTAGACCTGTTGGCAACTTGCCTTAGTTATTATGGCTAAAGAATAACTTTGTCTTAGTTAATATGGCTAGCGACCACCAATGAGATCTCTCTGCCTGTGCGGCATTTGAACAGTAGAAGTTTTACTTGATGTCTCTTTATTCACGCTGCTGATCAGGCACCTAAAGTGGTAATTAACTCAAAAGAAAATGTTTATTTTAATGTAGCTTAAATGTTCTTAGATATGGAGTCTGTGTTAGGTTTTTTTTGGGCTTTCTTTCCTTTATTTTCACCTGGAGATCTGACCAGTAAGTCTGTTGTTTTTTTTTAAATATGAAGATATTACAGTTACAGGGATGAAACAAACCATTTACCACTGACAGGGGACATTACCAGGGCTGGTGCAAGGATTTTTGACACCCTAGGCAAAACCTCTTTACCTAATTCTTCAGCCGTGATTCGCAGGCCCGCACCTGCCCATCTGGACCCTTCCTTGCGCCAGCTGTGGTCCGCAGGTATATGGACAGGCTAGGGTAGTATATGGACAGGCTAGGGTAGTATATAGACAGGCTAAGGTGGTATATGGACAAGCTAGGGTAGTATATAGACAGGCTAGGGTAGTATATGGACAGGCTAGGGTAGTATATGGACAGGCTAGGGTAGTATATAGACAGGCTAGGGTAGTATATGGACAGGCTAGGGTAGTATATGGACAGGCTAGGGTAGTTTATAGACAGGCTAGGGTGGTATATGGACAAGCTAGGGTAGTATATAGACAGGCTAGGGTAGTATATAGACAGGCTAGGGTAGTAATTAGACAGGCTAGGGTAGTATATGGACAGGCTAGGGTAGTATATGGACAAGCTAGGGTGGTATATAGACAGGCTAGGGTAGTTAATGGACAGGCTAGGGTAGTATATAGACAGGCTAGGGTAGTATATGGACAGGCTAGGGTAGTATATGGACAAGCTAGGGTGGTATATAGACAGGCTAGGGTAGTATATAGACAGACTAGGGTAGTATATGGACAGGCTAGGGTAGTATATGGACAAGCTAGGGTGGTATATAGACAGGCTAGGGTAGTATATGGACAGGCTAGGGTAGTATATGGACAGGCTAGGGTAGTATATGGACAAGCTAGGGTAGTATATAGACAGGCTAGGGTAGTATATTGACAGGCTAGGGTAGTATATGGACAGGCTAGGGTAGTATATAGACAGGCTAAGGTAGTATATAGACAGGCTAGGGTAGTATATGGACAGGCTAGGGTAGGATATAGACAGGCTAGGGTAGCAGATAGACAGGCTATGGTAGTATATAGACAGGCTAAGGTAGTATATGGACAGGCTAGGGGGTCAGTAGCTTTACTGCGCTCCTAGGCAGAATGTGTGATCTTTGATCACACAAATCTTGTCAGAAATTCCGAACGTCAAGAACGCGGTGACGTACAACATGTATGACGAGCCGAAAAAATGAAGTTCAACAGCCAGTGCGGCTCTTCTGTTTGATTCTGAGCATGCATGGAACTTTATGCATCGGAATTGTGTACACACGATCGGAATTTATGAAAATGGATTTTGTTGTCGGAAAATTTGAGATCCAGATGTCAAATTTTGTGTGTCAGAAATTCCGATGTCCAATGGTGCCTACACATGGTCAGAATTTCCGACAACAAGCTCTCATCGAACATTTTCCGTCGGAAAATCCTATCATGTATACGAGGCATAAGTGTGTTACTGACCAGCTCTCCAGTTGAAAATAAAGGAATGCCTTAAAAAAAAGAAAACAAATGCAGCCACCAGATTGGAAAGCTGCATGCCTAACATTTTTGTTTTTGGGTTTAACACCTTTAAGACCAAGCTTTTTCTGGTATTTTTGTTTACATAAAAAAATCAGTATTTTTTGCTAGAAAATTACCCTTAGAACCTCCAACATTATATATTTTTAAAGCAGAAACCCTAGAGAATAAAATGGTGGGTGTTGCAATTTTTTATGTCACATTTGTGTTTGGGCAGTGGTTTTTCAAATGCAATATTTTGGGAAAAAATACACTCTTTTAATCTAATGCACAAAAACACAATATAATGCCCAATTGTTTGGTAAGATATAAAAGATGATAGATTACCTCTATGATCAGCTGGTGGAAGCGCCCGCTGGTCGCTCCAGTCTCCCGAGGGATGGGAGAGGCAGAGAAAGCCACAAAAGGCCCCCCAACTGCTTGTAAAAGCAATCCAGCGACTAATTAGCCACTAGGATTGCTTTTACAAGAAATCCAACCATCGGCTCTAAAAAACAATACTGGGATGATGCTGCAGCTGCAGGCATCATCCTGGTATAACCACTCAAACTCCAGCAATATACCAGTATGTCGTTGGAGCTGAGTGGGTAATACAGCTTTGACTTTCCACAAATGTGCTTTTGTTTTCAACCTAAGATAATTACGCAATTTTACATAATATATGTTTGCATTTCTTGGATCAATCATAAATGAAAGGCCAAACAGCTTAGTATTTAACCAATTACTTGTGTTTTTTATACATATATAATACAGTTAAAAACATACTCAAACCAGAACTCACCATCAAGAGCATATCCACAATACATAAGCCCAAGACATAAGCAAATCTTGGCTTGTAGTACAGCAGTGAAATAACCAGTGTCAGGATGGTGAGATTCTGAATATCAACAAGTGAACATAAAGATATTGGTAGAAATATGCCAGAAATAAAGTAGCTTACCAGACACCTGGAAACCAGGATGGAGGTGGAGTTGACCAACAATGTTTTGGGGGCAAACTCTTTCTCAAGTCTGATCCACCTGGGACAGTCTTCTTCGTTACAAGATTGTTACAAGTTACAAGTTATGAGATGACTATGACCAGCCTAGAAAAAAAGCTACTGAAACATGGTCTTTCTAGCTTCAGATCTCAGCATGAATGAAAGAGCTTGCAACAATTTTGAAACTATACCCTCAAACTCTACCATTCCCCACCAGCATTTAAATTAGTGAACCGGTTTACATTCTCTGCATTTCTGGATGTTGATATTTTTACTCTTCGCTAAAACAGTGACACCAGTATTTGAATTAACCAAACACAGAAGCAGGATTGCCTGCCCAGCAGTTTTATGTTTCTTCTACGGTTCCAAAACTACTGAGAAGCAAATTTTTTGAACTTTTGATTTCAGGATCAGTGATGGATATGTGCATTTAATTTACACATTCTAGTAACTTTATTGCTGCTCTGTTATTTACAGCCAAAGTAGTCAAGACCTTTAAAATTACTTGATTTGCTTTTTTTATTGGTGTTAAACTAGCCATAGTAATGAGATAACAGTTGCCCAATCTGGTCAACTGGTGGGGCAACCATTTCAAAGATATATGCCCAGCAAACACTCATTATGGGCAGCCTGCAGGGAAATAATGAATTTTTCAAATAGCAACCCTGTTCCAATTATTTTTCCCCAACATTCATACATATACAGTATACACACGCACACACACACACACACACACACACACACACACACACACACACACACACACATATATATATCAACCACTGTTGATGTTTGCTGTTCATTTGATTAGATCCCAAACCATAAAGAAACAATAAGGAAAAGTCTGCACTATTGTACACATTTAATTATTTATTACAGTTTTTTTTTTTTTATCACACCAACAATTTACATATATTGTACATTCACATCATTCACACCTTCCCCCCAAGGTGCTTACAATCTAAGGTCCCTATCTCACATCATGCATATATACATACAGTATCTCACAAAAGTGAGCACACCTCTCACATTTTTGTAAATATTTTATTATATCTTTTAATGTGACAACACTGAAGAAATGAAACTTTGCTACAATGTAAAGTAGTGAGTGTACAGCTTGTATAACAGTGTAAATGTGCTGTTCCCTCAAAAAACCTCAACACACAGCCATTAATGTCTAAACCGCTGGCAACAAAAGCGAGTACACCCCTAAGTGAAAATGTCCAAATTGGGCCCAAAGTGTCAATATTTTGTGTGCCCACCATTATTTTCCAGCACTGCCTTAACCCAGAGCTTCACATGTTGCCTCTGGAGTCCTCTTCCACTCCTCCATGATGACATCAAGGAGCTGGTGGATGTTAGAGACCTTGCGCTCCTCCTCCTTCCATTTGAGGATGTCCCACAGATGCTCAATAGGGTTTGGGTCTAGAGACATGCTTGACCAGTCCATCACCTTTACCCTTAGCTTCTTTAGCAAGGCAGTAGTCATCTTGGAGGTGTGTTTGGGGTCCTTATCATGTTGGAATACTGCCCTGCAGCCCAGTCTCCGAATAGAAGGGATCATGCTCTGCTTTAGTATGTCACAGTACATGTTGGCATTCATGGTTTCCTCAATGAACTGTAGGTCTCTAACATCCACCAGCTCCTTAATGTCATCATGGAGGAGTTGAAGAGACCTCCAGTGGCAACCTGTGAAGCTCTGGTGAACTCCATGCCCAAGAGGGTTAAGGCAGTGCTGGAAAATAATGGTGGCCACACAAAATATTGACACTTTGGGCCCAATTTGGAAATTTTCACTTAGGGGTGTACTCACTTTTGTTGCCAGCGGTTTAGACATTATTAGCTGTGTGTTGAGTTATTTTGAGGGGACAGCAAACGTACACTGTTATACAAGCTGTACGCTCACTACTTTACATTGTAGCAAAGTGTCATTTCTTCGGTGTTGTCACATGAAAAGATATAATAAAATATTTACAAAAATGTGAGGGGTATACTCACTTTTGTGAGATACTGTATATTAGGGCTAATTTGGACAAGAACCAATTAGCGTACCAGCATATCTTTGGGGTGAGAGACAAAATCAGGAGGAAACCAATGCAGGCACAAGGAGAACACGCAAACATCATGCAGGTAGTGTTGGTATACATAGGTACCATTACCTTTTATGAATATCTGTGTGCCCTCGTCCAGTTTAATGCAGTGTGCAGATTTTAGTCTTCTAGCATTTAGAAAATTCATACTTAATGTTTTCAACGGTCCAGCATTTAAACCGATCGCCAAATGCATTTAAACCGCACACAAAGTGGAAGCAAAATGTGATTTCCAACCACCACAATAAAAAAGGGCCCTAATTCCTCCTCCTAGAGTAAGGAAAATATCCCTCTGGTCTCATTTCATTCCACATGCTGTCTTTGTCAGTTGCAGATAACGTCACATTTAGGCCACCATAGCTCTTCCTAAAGCAGGGGTGACCTTTTGAGGCTCAGATCACTGAAGTGTTAAGTTAGATTTTTTAATTCCAGCTGTGGTCAAAATAGAGTGGCGTAGAACAGGAAGGTGTTTCATTTTCAGACCAGAGTTGTTGAGCGAGAATAAAATTGCAGCAAGTGAACTGACGAACCCGAGAAGGTAGGAGGGGGGGGGGGGTGACACAGCACATCACATCTTTCAGGAGAATCGCAAACCCTCCTGCAGCCGCTCAGATAAATGATGACTACTGTGGTGGTGACATCTACATTTCAGCGCTTCTGGGAGTTTACGGTGACAGCAAGCAACTACTTAAAAGGTTGTTGTTGAATTCCACTCGCAAAGGAGAATAATTTATTTCAGCACTACTGATAAAGCTGAACTGATTTGACCTGAGCGCTGAACTATTAATTTTGCCACACAGGAAAACAATAGAATGGAAACTTTACAGGGTGGATAAAAAAAGACTTTATTGTACTCTAGATTTGTAGCATGTTGGAATAGAATAAATAAAAAATAAACACACACAGACATATATATATACAGTATATATATATATATATATATATATATATGTATATATATATATATATATATATATATGTATATATATATATATATATATATATATATATGTATATATATATATATATATATATATATATATATGTATATATATATATATATATATATATATATATATATATGTATATATATATATATATATATATATATATATATATATATATATATATATATATGTATATATATATATATATATATATATGTATATGTATATATATATATATGTATATGTATATATATGTATATGTATATATATATATATATATATATATATATAGGTATATATATATATATATATATATATATATAATATTTATATATATTATAAGACAAATTAATGATGATTCAATTGAGTTTGCCCTTTTTTATTTACTATTCATCGAAATAATACTCCTCCATGAATTCTCAGGCTTATATCAGGTACAAAAACTGTCTCCAACACCACCCTTATGCCGTGTGCACACGACCGGACTTTTGACCGAACTGGTCCGACGGAACAAATCCGTCGGACAATTCGATCGTGTGTGGGCTTCATCAGACCTTTTCTGTCGAAAAATCTGACGGACTTTAGAAATAGAACAAGTTTCAAATCTTTCCGACGGACTCGAGTCTGATCGAAAAATCCATTCGTCCTTATGCTAGTCTGACTGACAAAGGACGACGCAAGGGCAGCTATTGGCTACTGGCTATGAACTTCCTTGTTCTAGTCCGGTCGTACGTCATCACGTTCGAAACGGTCTGACTTTGGTGTGATCGTGTGTAGGCAAGTCCGATTCGTTGGAACTTCGTCGGAACTCCGTCGAAAAGTCCTTCTGAGTTAAGTCTGTCGAAAAGTCCGGTCGTGTGTACACGGCATTATTCTCTGTATTGTAGACAACAAACTATACATTAAAAGCTCATTCACATTTTTACATGCATTTTTCTGATGTTTTCAGGCTTTTTTAGACTCAAGCATTTCTGTTTTAGCCAATGGAAAACTAGTTATTAGAAGGAGGAGAGGCAAGAAATTGTGTCAAAAACAGTTATATAGGTTTTTTCAAGCTCTCTTCCTGAAGTCTATAGGGGTCAAAAATGCAAAACTGTATTTGCTTTTGAAGAATAAATCACCTCTAATGGGTGTATTACGTACGGATGTTGCTGCATTATGTAAAATTATTACAATATTTTTTTACATTTTAGAATGGGGTGCCTCAAGACTGTCCATAATTTTAAAGGGTGACTTGAGATTATCTATCATTTTAACCGTTTGCCGACCGCCGCACACAGATGTACGTCAGCAGAATGACACAGGCAGGCAAATAGGCGTACAGGTACGTCCCTTTAAATTTGCCGCCTTTCGGGAGCGTGCCTGCGGGTCCCGGGAACTCAATGTTCATCCGGCGGCCCGCGATTGCAGTGTGGAGAGGCAGAACGGGGAGATGCCTTTGTAAACAAGGCATTTCCCCGTTCTGCCTTGTGTCATGACAGAGATCTACTGCTCCCTGTCATGAGGAGCAGTGATCGCTGTCATGTCCTAGGTAGTCCCCCCCCCCACAGTTAGAATCACTCTCTAGGACACACTTAACCCCTTCATCGCCCCCTAGTGTGTAACCCCTTCCCTGTCAGTGTCATTTACACAGTAAACAATGCATTTTTATAACAGTAATCGCTGTATAAATGAAAATGATCCCAAAATAGTGTCAAAAGTGTCCTCCATAATGTCACAGTCACGATAAAAAATCGCAGATCGCCGCCATTACTAATAAAAAAAAAATTATTCATAAAATGGCATAAAACTATCCCCTATTTTGTAGACGCTATAACTTTTGCGCAAACCAATCAATATACGCTTATTGCGATTTTTTTTATCAAAAATATGTAGAAGAATACATATCGGCCTAAACTGAGGAATAAAATTGTTTTTTTTATATATATTTGGGGGATATATGTATAATAGCAAAAAGTAAAAAAATATTGTTTTTTTTTTTTTAAATTTCGCTCTTTTTTTTGTTTATAGCACAAAAAATAAAAACTGCAGAGGTGATTAAATAACACCAAAAGGAAGCTCTATTTGTTGGAAAAAAAGGACGCCAATTTTGTTTGGGTACAATGTCGCACGGCCGCGCAATTTTCAGTCAAAGCGATGTAGTGCGGTAATGCTCTGGTCAGGAAGGGAGTAAAATCTTCTGGGGCTGAAGTGGTTAAAGGGTGCTTTGACTGAAAAAACGGTTGAGAAACACTGCAAGTTGATTGGCTGCATCCTCTGCTGATTTCAGGATGCTTAATGCTCAACAGCACGATCACCATCTCATGAACAGGCTATGTCTGGGCAAAGGAGACTATTAATAAAGAACAAACTGCTTCCTACAATTCTTATTTGTTTTGCATCTCTTTTGTGTAAACTAAAATAGCTGTAATGTAGGAGCTTGGCTATTTAAATCTTCTAAAAACATTCAGCAGGAGTCTATGGTAAACAACCTCACCGACATAGCTTTTGAATGAAATGATTCAGAATTGGGGCTGAGTTGTAATATTTGTAGGTGGAGTCGGCTCCATAGACTGTAATAAATTAAATGAAATTTAATGCATCACTTAACTTAATGAAATGTGTATGCATATTTGATGGAAAATAATCTTGTATTCATTGATATGTTTAATTATTTATTTCCTATCTCCGGTCTTGCACTGCTTTTACTTCTTGCTTCTAAGTAATCGTAGCATGTCTAAGGCTGGGTTCACACTGGTGCGACACGACAGCCGTCCTACTTTGGATCCGACTTTGCCCTGCGACATGAAGCCGGCATGTGTCCGACTTTCAATGAACGGGGATCCGACTTGGATCCCCGCCAAAGCCCGACACTGTGTTTGGTATGAATCTTGAGGGGGAACTCCGCGCCAAATTTTAAGTAAAAATCCGGCATGGGTTCCCCCTCCAAGAGCATACCAGGCCCTTGGGTCTGGTATGGACCTTGAGGGGAACCCCCTACGCCGAAAAAACGGCGTGGGGGGTCCCCCCCAATCCATACCAGACCCTTATCCGAGCACGCAGCCCGGCCGGACAGGAATGGGGGTGGGGACGAGCGAGCGCCCCCCCCCCTCCTGAACCGTACCAGGCCGCATGCCCTCAACATGGGGGGTTGTTGCCTTGGGGGAGGGGGGGCGCGCTGCGGCCCCCCCACCCCAAAGCACCTTGTCCCCATGTTGATGAGGACAAGGGCCTCTTCCCGACAACCCTGGCCGTTGGTTGTCGGGGTCTGCGGGCGGGGGGCTTATCGGAATCCGGGAGCCCCCTTTAATAAGGGGGCCCCCAGATCCCGGCCCCCCACCCTATGTGAATGAGTATGGGGTACAGCGTACCCCTACCCATTCACCTAGGAAAAAAGTGTCAATTTAAAATAAAACACTACACAGATTTTTAAAGCATTTTATTAGACAGCTCCGGGGGTCTTCTTCCGACTTCGGGGGTCTCTCCGGTTCTTCTCCGCGCTCTCCGGGTCTTCTGCCGGGCTCCTCCTCTCTCTTCTGCTCTTTTGCCGCTCTTTTGCTAAAGAGGAGGAGCCCGGTCTGCTGCCTTCTTCTCTTCGGGGGTCTCTCCGGTTCTTCTCCGCGCTCTCCGGGTCTTCTGCCGGACTCCTCCGCTCTCTTCTGCTCTTTTGCCGCTCTTTTGCTTAAGCAGAGGAGTCCGGTCTTCGGTCTTCTGCCCTCTTCTCTTCTCCTGATGTTGACACGACGCTCTCTGGGGCTAGAATGCTCTCTGTGCGCTCTGCTCTGACTTATATAGGCGGTGACCCCGCCCTCTTATGCCGTCACAGTCCCTGGGCATGCTGGGACTGTGACGGCATACAGGGGGCGTGGTCATCGGGTGATGACCACGCCCCCTAAAACGTCACAGTCCCAGCATGCCCAGGGACTGTGACGGCATAAGAGGGCGGGGTCACCGCCTATATAAGTCAGAGCAGAGCGCACAGAGAGCATTCTAGCCCCAGAGAGCGTCGTGTCAACATCAGGAGAAGAGAAGAGGGCAGAAGACCGAAGACCGGACTCCTCTGCTTAAGCAAAAGAGCGGCAAAAGAGCAGAAGAGAGCGGAGGAGTCCGGCAGAAGACCCGGAGAGCGCGGAGAAGAACCGGAGAGACCCCCGAAGAGAAGAAGGCAGCAGACCGGGCTCCTCCTCTTTAGCAAAAGAGCGGCAAAAGAGCAGAAGAGAGAGGAGGAGCCCGGCAGAAGACCCGGAGAGCGCGGAGAAGAACCGGAGAGACCCCCGAAGTCGGAAGAAGACCCCCGGAGCTGTCTAATAAAATGCTTTAAAAATCTGTGTAGTGTTTTATTTTAAATTGACACTTTTTTCCTAGGTGAATGGGTAGGGGTACGCTGTACCCCATACTCATTCACATAGGGTGGGGGGCCGGGATCTGGGGGCCCCCTTATTAAAGGGGGCTCCCGGATTCCGATAAGCCCCCCGCCCGCAGACCCCGACAACCAACGGCCAGGGTTGTCGGGAAGAGGCCCTTGTCCTCATCAACATGGGGACAAGGTGCTTTGGGGTGGGGGGGCCGCAGCGCGCCCCCCTCCCCCAAGGCAACAACCCCCCATGTTGAGGGCATGCGGCCTGGTACGGTTCAGGAGGGGGGGGGGGCGCTCGCTCGTCCCCACCCCCATTCCTGTCCGGCCGGGCTGCGTGCTCGGATAAGGGTCTGGTATGGATTGGGGGGGACCCCCCACGCCGTTTTTTCGGCGTAGGGGGTTCCCCTCAAGGTCCATACCAGACCCAAGGGCCTGGTATGCTCTTGGAGGGGGAACCCATGCCGGATTTTTACTTAAAATTTGGCGCGGAGTTCCCCCTCAAGATCATCTGTGCACAAGTCGCGTGCCGAAGTCGGATCATGCAAGACGGCGATCCGACTTTGATCCGACTTCAATGATAGTCAATAGGCTGAAGTAGGATCAGAGTCGGACCAAAGTAGTACAGGGAGCATTTCTAAAGTCGGAACGACTTGTGTCGGACCAGTTAGGACGGCTCCCATAGGGAAACATTACATTTCACACGTCATGCGACATGAGCTCCCAATGTCGGAGCGTTTGTCGGACCAGTGTGAACCCAGCCTAATACTCTTGTTTTTTGTTGTGTAACATGGGACATCTGGACTATGAAGCAATTCAGTTTTTTGAAGATCAAACAATAAAACACTGTATATCATTTTATAAAAAAATTAGACATTCACCCGAGAGAGATGTTTTTTCTCTTTATGACATTTCTATTGAAACATCTAAACGGAAAGCAATGACTGAAGATATTACAGCTTACCAGACCTTGGTTGTAGTGGCTGCATAAGGTTTCACTTTAAAGGCTCAGAACATTTTCAGCAGGTACAGAAAATACCTGTTGATCCTGCCAGAAATGTTGTCTTCTTGTTAATTCTTAAGAGCCTAAAAGACAACACAAAGAAACTTATTAACATGTTTGAACCCCATTCACAAAAATAGCCAGCAGAGATGAACCTCAAAACATTTTGGGGCCTTATTGGTCCCTTTTATCAAGGTGACATTAGATGTTTTAAGTCCAGCCTGTATGGCAACCGGTGAAAAGCGGTGAAAAAAAACATAGACATGAAAATGTGTTATTCACAGGATCACCAGGTGAAATAAGGAAAAAAAAAGCCTGCAAAAAAAAAAGAAAAATGAATGCAGCCACCATTACCGGACTGGTAAGCTGGAATATGTTACAGTTTATTTATTTATTTATTGCATTTAGAACCATGTTAGCAGTTTTCTTTGTTTGAGATTTCTTATTATTATTTTACTTAAAAGTAACGTCATCCTAAATGGATTGTTTCAATTTGGGGAGACACTAGCACTGGCAGTCCCATTAGCTGAAGGTGAATGCACAACCATGTGGTCCCAGATAAACCTTTTTACACCATACTTGTTTAAAGGATCACTAATGCTATTTTTTTTAAAATAACAAACATGTTATACTTACCTCCACTGTGCAGATCGTTTTGCACAGAGTGGCCCCGAACCTGGTCTTCTGGGGTCCCTCGGCGGCTGTCTCGGCTTCCCCCCCCCCGCAAGGACTCAACACCTTCATGGGAGCTCCCTCGCATGGTGTTGATGCTTGCGGGCACACTCCCGTGATACAGCCGGTGGCCATAGCCGCTCACTGTATCACTTGGTCAAACCCCCCGACACGCCGCGTCATTGGATGTGATTGACAGCAGCGTGAGCCAATGGCTGCGCTGCTTTCAATCCATCCACTCTAGCCCATCAACGGCCAGGCTAGGCAGTGAAGAGGATGTCGGGAGCGAGTGCAGGACTTTGGAGGGGTCAGGTAAGTAAAACAAGGGGGGCTGGGGGGGCCGGTATTGTCCGATGTTTTTTCAACTTAATGCATAGAATGCATTAAGGTGAAAAAACTTTTACCTTTACAACCCCTTTAACTCTCTCTAGCCTTATGCCAAGTGGTTAGGTCATCCGCCCCAGGCTGGATTCCCTAGAAATATACCATTTGTCTTTCTCTGTCCACCCACTGCTCTTCTGTAGTGTTCATTGAATTTGCTGATTTGATGTTCTGCATAAAGGTGTGTGTGAGTGTTCATACCCATTATTAGGTGTCCTATACTATCTGTCTCCATGTTATGGAACTGAGTGCTGTGGACATCACCAATGCATTCTCTATATCCCTCCTTCCTCTTAGTAGTCATTGTCTGAATAACAGAACAAAGAAGAAAGATGGCGGTAGCCCTAAACTTTCAGACATGAAGCCGTGGCACGGCCCAGCCCAGCTCCCTCACTTTGCTCATTGGCTCGCTGACTTTGATTGACAGCAGCGAGGGCCAATGGCGCTTCACTGCTGTCTCAGCCAATGAGGAGGAGGAGTCCCAGACAGCTGAGTCTCTCTTGCAACAACCTTGGATAGAGATGGGGCTCAGGTAAGTATTACAGGGGCTGAGGGGGCTGATGCACACAAAAGGCTTTTAATCGTCATGTATAGAATGCTTTAAGATAAAAAAAACCTTCTGCCTTTACAACCATTTTAACCATGGACTATGGCTCTAGAAATATTTATTTCACTCCAATGTTCGTGAAAATACCTCACATGTGGCGCAATTGATGTTTACATACATGTGCTCGCACTACACTTCGCTTTTTATAAGGGGTGTTTACAGGGGTGACTTGGGGTGCTTTCATTTTTTTGTTTAATGATTTTTATTTATTTCATATTTTAATTATTTTTTTGCACTTTTTTTTTTACATTATTGCCTTTACAAGTTATCAAGAAGGCTAACAAGCTCCCTATATGATAGCATGGGCAGATGACAGGTACCCTTTATGAAAACAATGGAGGTCCATTGGACCCCCAATGTCTCCCCTGCCCTCCTATGGAGATATTCAAACACATTGTATTTGAATAGCTGCACTCTCAGCCAGAGTAAAGATAGCTGTGGTCCCAGGAAGTGACATAAAATACATCACTTGTGGGTTCACAAGTTGCACTAGAGATTGGGGTACAGATGATCCCTGAGTCTCTTCTGTTTTCACTGGGAGCAGTTCCTGTGGTCCTAAGCTCCCCAGAGGAATGGGAGAGCCTGAGAAACACCCCAGGTGCCCCTTCCGGTGGGGGGGAGAATTGATTTTGCACACATTGAGCACCTTATAAAAGGGAGTCATTAAAGGTGACCCTTCGCTGGCTCTTAAAGCTGGTACCAAGCTGTGAGCTTGATTTAACCACTTGTCTACCATTCCATTTATAAACGTACCTGGTAGATAAGTGATTAAAAACTATTCCAGATATGTCATTTTTTGCATGGTTACATCTGTCCAGCTTGAACCAATGTAATTATGCATATACCATATACTGCACCTGTGGGATCCCTCTAGAACAATGGTTCTCAACCCTGTCCTCAGGACCCACTACTAGGCCAGGTTTGCAAGATAACTGAAATACAGGTGAGACCATTTGCTGCTGGAAATCAATATAGTAAGCACAACTTCACCAGTGGTCTCCACTAGCTTCCAGGTTGTGCCAAGTGGCTGCCCTGCTGCATTATGAACACAAAAGGTCAGCCACTAGGCACAGATACCATTTAAAGAATGCTTTGCATTTATCCCATGATTTCAAAGCATTCTCTGATTGGATAAGGTGGCGAGGCGGGGCAGTGAGGTCACACTCTCCATCTCATGCAATCAGAGAATGGTTTGCATGCATTGAGAAAATGCAAAGCATCCTTTGAGTGGCACCCGTGGAAAGCAGGTGACCTCCTGTGTTCAGGATGCAGCAGGTCAGCCTGGACCCAGACGCTAGTGGAGATCACTGGTGTAGTGGTGTTTACTACAGTGATTTCCAGCTTCTAGAGTCATCCCACACGTATGATATATGCATAGTTACAATGGTCCAAGCTGGACCAATGTAATTATGTAAAAATAATGCCATACCTGGAATTCTTCTTAGAAACTATTTAGCAATGGTTGCTCCCATTTTTCTATCTCAAAAGCTTTCCTTTAAATATATGAAACTTCATTTCTGTGAATGATGTAAGACTCATTCATCAAACACATAGTAAACATAGTCACCATTAATATACTGTATAGACAATAACCTGTAAATACTTTCCCAAAGTTGCTTTCGCACAGTCCTGTGTGATATTAGCAGGAAACAATTCCCAGAAGTCCAGCAGGGAATGTAGTATACACCGGACAGCTTGGCTCCAAACAGTTCATTTCCAACATAAGAGCTTGTTGTATACATGTGAATAGCAGCACGAGTGAAGCACATCTCTCCCCGGAGCAGACAATGGCGCACTTACAATGTACAATACACCCTGTCATGTCACTAGGTGTTGTGTCATATAGCTGTAAATACCGCGGGGAGGTTTTCTCAATGTGGTAATCCGAATGCCATTTCCCCTACAAGGGAGGTGTTCGCTGTACTTCAACACGAATGGAAGATGTTAGACATGTTTTAAAAAGTGTGAAAGTTTGCAAGTGTTTTACTTTTCACAGATTATGGTACAGAACCCGCTACACTGTAACACGATCGTGTCAAATAGTTCTACATATTTTTTCTGGGTTACTGTAAAATATTAAGCCATGTTCCACTGTGAAAAAAAGAGACCTCGTATTCCAAATTTCTGTTACTGGACTGGATGTTCTCAGCTAATTCCTGAATTATTTGTGGCCTTCTGCTTTACTTGGTGGGATCTAAGCTCAGGAAATGGTGCCAAAAAAAGGCAAACAGAGGACAGAGAACCAGTTGCCAGTACTGCCTGTATGCAAAAGAGGGATTAGAACACCTGTCAGGTTTTTATTGCTGTCTGTGTCCCTGTTAGGGAGATTCACCCTCTATATTTGTCCTGTTTACCAAAAAAATCTCAGAACAGGAATAGGAGGGAAAATCTTCCAATGAAGACAATAATTCTTGTGAACCTAATGACAACCAGGGATTATCTCACTAAGGAGGGATTTCTTATCAATTCCTGTTTGGGACAGAAAGTGAAGGGAAATCTCCCCAGTGGAACTTAGATGGCAAAAAAAAATTGAAAGGGGTTATATGCCTCCCTTACTTTATCCACAATCAAAAAATTGCCTGTAGTCATATCTTAACCCCTTCCTACCAGATGTACGCATGAGGCCTCATGGTAATGGGTCTTTATCTGTGGGGCCGCATTTATGTGCCATTGTGTTTGCGCTGAGAGAAAACTGCACAAAAAGTAAAGTTTGTGTAAAAAATTAAAAAATAAATTTAAAAAAAGATAAAATAGCTAAATCAAGGTTTGATCTAGGACGGTGTCATGGTTAGAGTCAGTGGCGGCCCGTGTATGGGCGCCGCCCCCCCATCAATGCGCCCGGCCCCTTTTAGGATGGACTCCTATGGCGGGGGTGGGAGGGGGTGGTACTTTCTGAAGCACCTGATTAGAGCCAGGGGCTCTGATAGACTTCAAAATAGGGTGGGCTCGGGGTGCACAGAGTGCGCCCTGATCCCACCCAATTGTGTGACGATAACGAATTAATTTTCGCTATTTTCACACTAAACTTCCTCCCCGCCAATCAGGAGGCAGGGCATCAGACTTGTTTCCTGATTGGCCAAAGTACCAGGCCACCCTATTGGATGCCTGGCGCTTAGGAAGAGGAGCGGAGGAGACACACTAGAGCGGAGGTCGCTGCTGCTCTGGTGCATTGGAGACGAGCTGCTGCAGTAAGTCCCTTCTGTCAGAGCTGCGCGCACGGAGGGGGTGTGGTCATGGGGGTGCTGCCAGAGCCGCGAGTCCCGCAAGTGCACAGTGGCTGCATATGATGTTTGCGCCCCCCCAAAAATTTTTGAGCACCAGCCACCATGGGTTAGAGTAAATGATCATGGTTAGAGTCAAAGGTCAGGGTCAGTGAATTTTAGGTAGGATAAAAAAGAAAAATATGCATTGTTTCTGGGCCTCACTATGGGTACAAACAACAAAAAAATACACATATGTGGTATCCCTGCAATAGTCAGGAGCAGGGGAATTTATTTTGCGTTTCTGTTTGGTGGTAGGTTATTGTAATAGCAAGAAATATGTAAAATATCATTATATTCTGCCAGTTGTTCTTTGATAATCAAAAATAATTGTGTGATATCTATTATCAATTACCACCATTTGAAGGTCCAATTTGTTCTTAAAAAAACAAGCTATAATTCGTCTGGGTACAGGTTTACTAAGGCTGGGTATGCACTATTGGAAATGTTCAAAAGATTGTTCAAAATTCTTAGCAAATTCTCAGCCCATTCAAATTTCATTCTAAATTAGTTCAAGATTTCATTTGATTTTTACATTTGATTTTGGAATGTATAGACTTTACCAGGCAAAAACCACATAACTGTTAAACATTTTTATATTCAAGAAAAATTTTTCATCCTACTCCTTCAAATTTTCTTGTCACTCAGCAGTTAAAAAATAATGATGATTTGACTCCACTAATGATTAGAAAAAGGAACAAATGTTCTTACAACAAAAAATGTTGAATACAATTCTACTAGTGTATACCCAGCGTAAAGTGGATGTAAACCCTCATCTATACTCAATGAAGTGAACAGCCTCAGATGATACACAAAGATGAAACAAATCTCCCTACATAAGTTTTACATGTATATCTGCTGTCTCAAGCTTTCTGTATTCTTTAGAATGTGAACATCGTGTTCGAATTTTTACTTCCTCTTTCAGCAGTGGGAGGGGAGTCTTGGCATACACTGTGTGACAGCTGATTGGAGGAAAGGCACCCCCCCCCCCTCCACATAGGCAGAGGAAGAAAGATACTTGCAGAGCTTTGCTGTAAATAGACCAGCTCTCTGCGAATCTATTTATAGCAACCTCCCGACACAAATTTCCAGCTGGTTTTATCTCCTGTGTTGGAGAGCTTGTCAGAAGTTATCATGCTGATAATAGAGGAAAGGAGCAGCAGAAAAATACATGACTTAGGGCTCTGGAGAGAGATAAGTAAACACTACAAATATATGTGCCCAGGTCAGATTTCATGAATCCGGTTTACATCCACTTTAACACATGTCAAAGTTGCAAAACTGTGTTCAGGCATTAAAATTTATATTGCTCTTTGTCATCAGTCATCTTCATAGGTCTTATTGCTCTCCAACATACCACATAGGTATTTCATCTCAGAGGTATTAAAAAAGAAGTGTAGTTTTACAAGAAAACAAACATACATACTCACCTAGATGGCTGTAGCATTGATCTGTCCCTTGCCAGCTCTACACCAAGAATTGAGTGATCAAAGCCTGCCGATCTCTCAGTTCTTGGTCTTCAGTGAGCAGGGAACAGTTGACTGTCAGTCACCGGCCCTCTGCTCTGCCAATCCAAAGATCACTAGAGCGCCAAGCTGTAGAGAGGGCTGGGACTGCTTGCTCAGGGTCTCTGTGGCATGTGGGAGGCTGAGCCAGTTGCTGGCCCATGCATCTGGGCGGATTCTGACATTATTTTCAGAATCCCTGCAGAGCCTGGAGCAGCTCCGTGACATCAGACGAGAGCGGGCTTTAGCCTGCTGTCAGCTGAATCTGGGAGACAAAGTGCAGAACTAACTGAACTCCTGTAAACTCCAGGAGAAGTATGGCCAGAAAAATGTGGCCATACTTCTCCTATAAACACATACAGAAGAGAAGAGGCTTCTATTGTGTAAAATTGTTTGAACATTTATCAGAAAATAAAAAAAAAACATTCACAATGTGCAATGCTATTCAGCACTATTTGGAACGCTTGCATATACTGCACATCACCCAGAATTGGTCTCTAGAGGATGTCTTCAGAAAACTCCTCCCACTTGACACATTTCATCTGAATCAACTTCCTCAGGAGCAGGTGTGGAGTGTGCATAATCACCATCGCTGAAAACTCCTCCCACTTGACACATTTCATCTGAATCAACTTCCTCAGGAGCAGGTGTGGAGTGTGCATAATCACTATCGCTGCCATCCACTCCATTCCTGAGGAAGTTGACTCAGAAGAAGTGCACTGAGTAGGAGGAGTTTGCTGACATCTGGAGCACACAGAATCTAGTGCAGCTGTACATAGAACCCAATCAGCTTCTATGGTTTTTTCTTTTTTTTCAAAGCTTAATTAAACAAGCTGAAGTTAGCAGCTGATTGGTTAGTATGCACAGCTGCATCAGATTCTGTCTGCTCTAGTATTAGTAAATTCCTCCTCCCCCTCCTTATTGCCCATGATCCTTTACAGGATTCTGACATATTGGGGTTAATTTACTATAAACAAGCAGAAGACGTTCACTGTTCACTTTGCAAGGAAAATTGCATTTCGCAAGAAAATCTTTCCCAGTGCTTAGTGAGTATTGTGAAGCTCTGTTGACTTTCATCATGTAATCATGTGCAAGCAAAAATACAGTTTCTTTTTTTTTTTTTTTTGCTTGCAAATGACTGGGTATTCTTTACAAAGTGAAGCTTCACCACATTCACTGCATTCTGGGGAAAATTTCCTTGCAAAGTGAACAGACTATTTTTCTTTAGCAAATCAACCCCATTGAGGTCTTCCAATGACACATTTTCCACAGTCCACATTTGGTTGGTCTTAGTCTCTGCTCAGCTCTTCCACACCCAGAATTGGTGGCTACCCAAAGACATAACGTCTGTTAATACAATTAGAAATATCCCTCCCCCTCTTTTTAATGTCCACCCATTCTAAAATATATAGGGTAATAACTTTTTTATGTAGTGGTTATCTATCTGCAATCAAGCTAAATACCTGTTTGAGAAATATATGATGGAAGTTGGCCTTACCTACAGTAATTCTAGGATGCATACTGATTCGGGAATGGTAACTAATCTCTGAACAGGCGCTTCATTGATCCCTGGTCATACGCTGAAGTCAGACAATGGCAGAATCCAGCTGAGACCCCGCAGACATCTGTTTAGTTTCACAACAATTTGTTTTATGCCTTTTTTACATGTTTCTTGTATAAACAGTTGGTGTCAACAATGTTTATTAATCTACAAAGGTAATTATTATTTTTTTTTGTTAATATCATGAATTACTATAATTACATTTGAACTCTCTATTTTGTTTTTAGCCTGTCGCCCAGGATTTTACAAGGCAGTTACTGGAAACCTTAAATGTGCCAAATGCCCCCCACACAGCTTCACTCAGGAAGAGGGCTCCACACATTGTTTTTGTGAGAAGAATTATTTCCGTGCTGATAAAGACCCTCCGTCTATGGCATGTACAAGTAAGCATACTTTACAGCATGACAGTAAACAGTAGAATGAAACTGTGTCAATGTATAGAGAAGTGTTTGCTTTTTATTTATTTTTTTTTGTCTTACCTTATATTTATTTAGGTCCCATACACACAAAAGCTTTCTCGGCTATCCTAAATGCCTTTCCTGCTGGCAGCAGCGTTATGGCAGAAAAAACACTTGATACGTGTAAGGCGTCTAAACACGCGTTGGTGCTAGGTGTGTCAAGCGCTTGGGCTCTCAGAGGATATACTGATAGAAACTGGAGCCATTGGCTCCTGCTGCTGTCAATCAAATCTAGTGAGAAGGGAGCTGTGCTGTTTATGTCTATGGATGCATATAGCCTGGAAGTGCACCCACATGTGTGCCCCCATAGCACACGGCTTGCTATTCAGCACACACATTAAAGGAGAAGCAGACAGCTCTGGCAGGGGAACCAAGAGGAGAACGTAAAGGGCTGCTCTGTGTAATATCCTTGCACAGAGTAGGTAAGTATAAATCTCTTTTTTTTTTGTTTTAGGTTAAAAAATTCCAGCCTTTAATAACTTGCCATCCCATAGTAAAAATACATCATCACTTTGATATTAAATACTGGGGTTATGGCAGCAGCTAGCTGCCATAACCCTGGTAATTAGTTTTTTACTATGGCCGATTCTCTGTAAGATAAAATTGGTCCCGCGGGATCAATTTTAGAAGTGGCGGGATGGGTGCCGCCCCCCCTCCTGCCACTTCCCGGTTGTTCCAAGGCTTACTTGACCCATCCGTGAAGCCCTGGAGCGATCTGATGCTGCCGTTAGCTGGATATGGAGAAGATGCCCACCGCTTGTCTCTATACCCATAGAGGACCTGAGTGACATCTGATGTCACTTCTGGTTCCCCGGCCATACTAAACAAAAATGTACTGGTTAAAGCAACAGTTAAAATAAAAAATGTTTTTTTATCTTTTGCTTTTAAAGGTAAAAGAGATTTGGGGTCTTTGTGATCCTAGATCTCTGAATAAAGAGGACCTGTCATTCTTGTTTCTAATAGAAAAGATGTTTACATTCCTTGTAATAGGAATAAAAGTGATAAAAAAATAATAATAAAGGGACTGTGTAAAAAGAAAAAATGTAAAGCACCCCACTCCTCCAAACTCACACGCAGAAGTGAACGCAAACATAAGTCGCGCCTGCATAAGTAAACAGTATTCAAACTGCACATTTGAGGTATTGCCACAAATCTTAGAGCTAGAGCAATACTTCTAGCTCAAGATCCCCTCTGTAACTCTTAACGGGTAAACTGTAAAACAATTTAAATTATCGCCTATGGAGATTTTTAAGTACCGTCGTTTGTTGCCATTCCATGGACATGTTAGGTATATATTTACTTGGCATAACATGATCTTTCACATTATATAAAACAAATTGGTGTAAATATTGTGATTTGCTTTTTTTTAAATTCATTAAAGTGTATTTTTTCCCAATAAAATTAGTTTGAAAGACCGCTGCGCAAATACAGTGTGACATAAAATATTGTAACAATAACCATTTTGTTCTCAAGGGTCTCTACTAAAAAAATATATATATATATATATATATATATATATATATATATATATATATATATATATATATATATATATATATAATGTTTGGGGGTTCTAAGTAATTGTGTAGCAAAAAATACAAATTTATACTTTTAAACAAAAAGTTCCAGAAAAGGCCTGGTCTTCAAGTGGTCCAGTTCTGGTTACCAGTCCTCAGAGGGGATGTGCTGGAACTGGAGAGAGTGCAAAGAAGGGCAACAAAACTAATAAGGGGACTGGACGACCTCACTTATGAGGAAAGACTGCAAACAATAAATTGTTTCTCTCTGGAGAAAAGACGCTTGAGAGGGGACATGATAGCGATTTACAAATACCTCCATGGTGATCCCAGCATAGGACAAAAACTATTCACTCAAGAAGTGTAAGAGGACATGGGGACACACATTGAGATTGGAAGAGAAGTGGTTTAACCTAAAACTGCAAAGGGGGTTTTTCACTGTCAGGGAAATAGGAATGTGGAACTCTCTTCCACAATCGGTGGTGGCGCAGGGAGTATTGATAGGTTTAAGAGACTCTTATACCTCGTACACACGATCGGACTTTCCGACAACAAAACCGTGGATTTTTTTTTTAAGGATGTTGCCTCCAACTTGTCTTGCATACACACGGTCACACAAATGTTGTCCAACAATTATGAACATAGTGGCGTACAAGATGTACGTGATATCTCCATTTAGAACGCTAGTTATATCTCCGGCTCGTACTTGATTCCGAGCATGCGTAGACTTTTGTCCGACGGACTTGTGTACACACGATCGGAAAGTCCGACAACAAACATTTGTTGGCGGAAAATTTGAGAACCTGCTAGCCAACATTTGTTGGCGGAAAGTCTGACAACAAATGTGCAATGGAGCATACACACCGTCGGTCTTTTCACCAACAAGCTCACATCCAACATTTGTTGTCGGAAAATCCGATCGTGTGTACGGGACATTAGATGTGCATCTTAAGGAACATGACATACAGGGATATGGGAAATAAATATAGACGCTGACACACATACACCTACATAGGTTGAACTGGATGGACTATTGTCTTTATTCGACCTTACCTACTATTATACTATGAATGCAGATGAAACAACATGAAATATTTTTAAATAGAGACTTTGGTTCCTCTATAAATCTATAGTCACAGCATACACTAACATACATTAATATCAGCATACATTAACATCAGCAATACAAACAATAGATATGACAATCCAATATAAACCTGTCTGCTGGCCATCAATTTCCACCACTTCCTATACTCCCGGGAATGTTTTGCAGCTTATCATCTGCTGTTTTCGGTCACTTTATATGGACTACATATCCCATGGTACCTTGCTGTCTGCAAGCAGTGATTCATGTACTGCCTCCGCCTCCTGAAACTCCTCCTTTCAGCACCTCTGTAGTTCAGAAGTTGGGCTCTGTGAAATGTCTGACACAGAAATGCCTACTCACAGGGCATAGTGAACGCATGTCACAGAATTCAAAGTAGTGTGAGAATCTTCACAAAGTGAGTCCACAAAATTCAAGATTGTTCAGATTATTAGGAATATACTAGAAATAATTAAAAATGTATGAAACAAAAAAAAAAATAATTGAATAACAATATGGAAATTAATATTTGATTTGACATTTTGAACCTAGATACTCTTTAAACACTGCAATATAACTGAAAATGTGTGTTCAATGCAAATGTACTTTCCTATTAGCTAAAATCTTTGTTCTTCCTCCTAGGACCACCCTCTGCACCAAGAAACCTTATTTCTAACATTAATGAAACATCAGTTATACTGGACTGGAGCTGGCCGCTGGACACTGGGGGTCGGAAAGACATCACTTTCAACGTGATCTGTAAAAAATGTGGAGGAAACGTAAAATTTTGTGAATCCTGCAAAGGGAATCTGCGATTTATTCCCCGACAGATAGGTCTTACCAACACCACTGTGACAATAACAGACTTACTTGCACACACCAACTACACTTTTGAGATTGAATCAGCAAACGGGGTCTCTGACCAGAGTGTATTGACAAGACACATTGCTGCCGTCAGCATCACCACCAACCAGGCCGGTAAGTCCATCTCTTCTCATCTCCACCTCTCCGCATCTCCACTGCTAGTTAAAGTATATATTAAGGTGATTTTCATTGTGTTTTAATCTGCTGCTTTTATTAAAATCCTTGTTCGGGCACTTCCTAATATAGGGTGACAACACCTATATCAACACTTTGTATCTGTCACTAGTTGTGCTCCTGCCTTGTTACCCTGTCATATGGGCTTCTGATGGGGATTACAAGAAGTTGTTTCAACACACATTACAAATACATGGACAATAGTTGTCCCCATTGGGAATCCTGCACTGAGAAATGCCATGCAGCCATCACTGAAGTTCATGTAGATAGGAAGTGGTTACAAAGAGGCTGGAGGGGAACAGCAGTACTGAGACACAACAAAGTATCAAAAAAGCTGAAAACAGTATTGGATTCAAAAAGAGAGCTGAAAAAAGGCATTTGTTTATGATACACAATGTTCTTATTGAAAACGTTTGATTGTCCCTTTTGTCAATAAGATTCCTCTATATCTGAGGATCAGTAAGTCTTTATGTTTTTATTAGGCATAAATGAATGAGGTTTTCTAAAATGCATGTTGATGTTTTTTGAAAAAAACGTTCAAAAGTGGAGAAGTAATAATGGTGACGAATCATTGGGGTGGTACATCCTGCACAAAGCAATGATAGACTGTCAATGGCCGCAGCTGTCTGTTAGTGTTCATATGTAATCGTACATGGAGCTAATACTTTCATCTAGGGACAGAGCGCTCCTGAGTGCAAGCTGTTTTTGTCCCTAATCGCAAGTAATTGCTCCATGTATAATTACATCCAAACACCGCTTCCGGCTGTCATTGCTTTGTTTAGGCCCAGCAACCGCAAATATCCACATCCACCTGTGCGTTCAACTGCAGAAGTCTGCTGGATTCTTGCATAGCTGGCACTAAAATATTGTGTCAATGAGGCCTTAGTTGTGGTAGGAGAGGGGAGAGATCCTAGGCCAACCACTCCAGGCTATTCTTGTCCAAGTGCCTGCATGATCTGTACATGGCTACTTGGGTTCCAACTTGCAGTCCAGCATGGTAGTTCTCATCCTATGGTTATTGCTGTACAAGCCCTGATGAAGAATGAGTGTTGAGCCCCGGAAACGCATTGGGATTTGTTACAGAATTAAATCTTTTATCGACTGTATAAACTAGTGTGGAACTTCCATCTTTTCCATTTTTTTGTAATTTGTTCTGAGGGTCTAGCAGGACACCACAGTTGTTGGTGAGCAGCCTCCAGGTCAGCACACAACATATAACACTACAACAAATCAGAAGGTTCAGCCTTCCTACACAACAAAAAACAGGCTAGAAAAGAACGAAGGAATGAAGATGGAGCCAGATGCTTGATACTCTTCTGATAAGAAAAGTATGCAATTATATATGTGTGTTTTGGAAGGACAATGTTCACTGAAAAAGAGTGGATGTAAGCTGAGCTGTAAAGAACCATACATGGGATGTGGCCTCTAATTTGTACCTGTATGCCAGCCTATGCTATTTTTTATGATAGAATATGGCATGCTGAACTGTAAAGAACCATACATGGATTGTGACCTTTAATTTTTACCAGTATGCCAGCCTATGCTGTTCTTAAAGGGGTTGTAAACCCTCAAAGTTTTTCACCTTAATGCATTCTATGCATTATGGTGAAAAACCTGCTGTGATGCAGCTGCCCCCCAGAGCCCCCCTTTTACTTACCTGAACCCAGTCTTTCCAGTGATGGGGACGAGCACACCAGCTCCAGCCGGTGTCCCGGGTCCTGATTGGATAGATTGATAGCCATTGGCTCCCGCTGCTGTCAATCAAATCCAATGACGCAGGAGCCAGGGGTGTGGCCAAGTCCTGCTGTCTGTGTCAATAGACGCAGCAGCAGGACATGGGAGCGTGTCCGCATGAGTGCCCTGAGGGAGAGCAACTCTCCAACGGGGAACTCGAGAAGAGGAGGAGCCAGGAGCACCGTTGAGGGACCCCAAAAGAGGAGGATCCAGGCCACTCTGTGCAAAACCAACTGCACAGAGCAGGTAAGTACAACATGTTTGTTTAAAAAAAAAGGAACCTTTAGATATCCTTTAATGGTAAAATATGGTGGAAGTTGAGTTGTATAGAACCATACATGGGATGTAGTGTGTAATTTGTACCCGTGTGCCAGCCTATGCTGTTCTTTTATGGTAGAATATGTAAGCTCATCATACACGTAACAATTTGGCTATACAATCTCAACTACGTAATATGAGGACCTACCCAAATTATCCAATTAATTTGTATCCAGTCACTACATAGTTGTTGTTAGATGTAAAGGAATGTTTCTGCTTTCAGGTATTTTTTTCAACAAAGAGTTCAAAGCAACAATGCTTGTAAAGTGGTTCTAAAGCCTAAACATATTTTTACCCTGATGCATTCCTTGCATTAAGGTAAAAAAATGTTTAGGCAGCAGAATCCCTCCTCATCTCCTTATACTTAGTATGTGAGTCCTCACTCGATCTAGAGATGCACCTACCTGCAGCTGCTCTCTCCTCCCACTTACCGGTATCACAGGCTTTGCTGACACACAGTGGCTGGAGGGTGAACTTGACACGTCGTCAAAGGATGACTGCAGAAACCTGGAAAAGACTGCTGGCTCTCAATGATATAAGAAAATGGTGATGTGGAACCTTGTTGCCTTCTGCTTCATAAGAAGGGGTTCTAAGATTACATGATAACCAAAAAAGGGAGTGAGGTGAATTGGTACATTACAATAATACCTAGGTAAAAAAAAATAAAAAATGAAGTACTAAACACATAGGCTGTGTTCCCTATAGGAATTTCAGGGTTCATCTTTCAATTTTGACAGGAAAAAAAACCTTTAATAAGTCAGTACAAAGAACAAATATGATGCTGCAGAGTGCGGCAATTCAAAAGAAAAAAAAAATCAAATTTCAGTTTACTGCAACATCAGCAAAATAGCCTATCTGATTGGTTTCTATGGTTTACTTTGTTTTGCACCTTACCGAATAAGCATGCATTTTTTTACTGAAGCATTTTCCATACATAAGCATGCTGTAGCACGGAAATGAAGTCTTTTGCTCGGGAATTGATTCTCCTCTGAAATATTCAGTGGTCTGAGCCATCATTAACTGCGATTGCTTCCTAATGTTTAGTTTTCTTGGCTACCACAAAACGTTTAATGAATCTGCAATTACTACCATTTGTTACATCGGCTCCCAGCTAGTCATTCAGAATCAATCGCAGGGTAATGCAGTTGAGGAAAATATTTAAGGCTGCACAGGTCAACTTTAAAAGTGCAGCCACCACTTAAAACACGCATTGAGGAAGCTACGAGAGGAAATTAGAGCAAGATATTACTTACAATTTAGGAAACCTGATTCTGCCGGACACATCCTGAATAGGCCTATTTATAAAAAAGCATACTTCAGAGGAAGTGGATACATTCTGTGGATACAAAAGAGACTTAAAATGAATTGTAACAAGGACAGGAGAGTAATATTAATGAAAATTGGTGTTTAAGAAGCAATTTGCCATGATTACTGTGCAATAATAATTTGAAGTAGGCTGACAGGCTAAGAAACTGCATCAATAGCTAGTAAGTGGTGTTTAAATTTATACTGATACATCATACCAATAACAAGTTCAAAATAATAAAAAACGTTCCTGTCACTTACAAACTTGCTACACCAATACTCTACCTTATTCACTATACAGTGCAAAAAAAGCTACATACTAAGTAGAGTAAAAGCTTTGTGCACAATAGCTGATAACCAATCAAAATCCACTTTACTTCACTTGATGCAGGTCAGTTCTGATTGGTTATTATAGATACAGTTTCTTGCATTTAGCACTTTGCTTGTTCCAGTATTTCAAGCTCTTGATAGCAAGTGTAGTAAATATTTATAAGGTGCATGCTATCCGAAATGAATTCAACCCTAAGAAATATCATGTAGCAATTTTGAAAATGCATAGAGCAAATACCAACGATAATATACAAGTGCAGTAACCCAGCGCTACCAGATTTCAAGATATTGGGGTTGATTTACTAAAGCTGGAAAGTCTGGTGCAGCTGTGCATGGTAGCCAATCAAGGATCACATAATAGCAGGCATGTTATCTTGTTATTCACTTTTTATTATTTGAAAGCTGAACTGTAACCTCCCCAAAACCTTTGTAATTGCCTATAATACTAAGAAATGATAACCTTACCGCTCCATTCAGTTTTTTTTATTCTTTTTTTTTCAAGATCATGGTGAAGTGTACAAATGGAAAGCACAAAAAGTTAACCAAAAATGTGAATTTGAACACACACACAAAAAGTGCCCTTAAAGTGTGTCATATGGTTTGTTTCCTAAGAGGAAGAACCCTCCACCTAAAATGGTTGTAAAGCCACTTTGTGTACTTAACAGATTCCCCTATGTTCCACAAAGTTATGTGACCTAGTGTATATTCTAAATAAAAAATGTGTAGCTGTATACCTTATTTTATAGCGCATAGCTCACGTGACCACCCGCCATTCTCCTCTCCTGTTTTGACAACTACAGTGGGAGGGGCTGATAATCCCCCACTGATGTCAGGCGAGAGGAGGGGAGGAGAGGAGGAGAGCAGCAGGCAGTCACATGAGCGCCGAGAGGCGCTCTGAAATAAGGTATACAGCTACATATTTTTAATATAGAACATACATTGGGTCACATAACTTCATGGAACATAGGGGAATCAATTAAGCACACAGTTATTTTAGCAGCAGGAGGGGAGGGGCGGAAACTGACACTAGCTGACGGGCAGAGAGGAGGGGAGAAAGGAGAGACAGCGGGATGACGGAGGCATGTAAACTGATCACGGTATCAGGGCTCAGCAGCCATGACAAACATGGTCAGTTAACGAATGGGAGGGAAGCACCAGGCAGGATCAGCCAGGTATTTTAGATGATAGAAAGGGCCAAATTACACAGCACAAGCACTGTGCTGTTATTCATGCCTTAAAGGAACAGGATCAACTTTTTTGTAGAGTTACAATAACTTTAACCCCCAGGGAACAAAACTCCTGACAGTAGCAAGGCACACTAGCCAAAAGGATCAGGGGACCTAGAACTTCATGATCAGAAGCTGGCCAATGAGTATTAGGTGCGGGGCTCTCATGAAGAGAGACCCCTCCCCAAGGCTACTGAAGGCAAAGAAAACACCCAGTACTTCCATGTGTAGGAACATATGGCTCATATGACTCATTTGATGGCAGCACTGGGCCAATCACAAGTTACAAGGGGAGAGTACACCTTTAGCAACTCATAGCTTACAAATAGCTGCTTTTCCTGTGGCAAAAGAGAATGAAGGTAAGGCAACTATGTGGTGCTGAGAGTTGGGTTATTGGTGGACCACGTTAATGTCTGCTGGAGTGTTTATTATAGTCATTACACTTACTGGGTCTGATTTACATAAAGTGATATGATTTTAACCTATTCTTACTTTAAACATCCAATCATGTGCAGGAAAATTTGAAAAACGTTGCAATTGGGTGTTTGAAGTGACTTCCTCCACCTTTAACCACTAGCAAATCAAGCCTAGGTTCATTTAACCTCACTTCACCACATTAAATTTGACTTTTTAGAGTAATAAATCAGGGTCATTGAGTAGACCATTTTATAACAAATTAGTAACCCAAGACATTTGGGTGAATGGTTCTATGAGACAACCTGCAGAACTATATTAAGTTTGAAAGTGTTCTAATGTGGAACCAGAGATTGTCCATTCTGATCATTGTAAATATAATCCTTAGAACAATGGAAGCCCTGTATTAAATCTAAGGTAAATTACTGGAATCTCAGTTTAGTGGGTTTGGTAACAAAATATTAGGCCATTGTAGTCACCCAAATAAAAATAAAATTACTGTGGCAGAAGAAATTGCATGCACACTCAAGGTCCCGTAATTATATATCAGTGTTTTTATGTGTGTGATTCCCTTATAACCCTTTGGCTTCACGTTCTTGCCAAAATTGCACTTTAGTTAATCTAGCTCATAAAGGAAATCATCAAAATATATCTTTTAAATGGTGTGTGAAATGAAATATCATTGAATGCAGTAACTTATTTTATTAAAATGCTTGCAGAAATGTGTTCATGTTTATTGGAAATTTCACTGTTCTGCTGTCTCCTGAGAGTTTTGGCCTCAAAGGCCTAAAATATAAAAAGATATCAACCTTTGTAAATAACAGTAGAAACAGTGGCAGAAGGCTGAGCACCGCTGATGAATTTGAAGAAATATTTTATTTGCTCAATCTTGATTTCAACTGCATGTTTATTTTTGGCCAGGTTAAGTCCAGGTAGGAGATAACAGTATTACATTTGCCCAAGGTCAAGGACAGTGAGGGCACATTAAACTTGCAATATTAGTGGCATTTTGGAGAAGTTCATATTTCAGTCATGGTACTGGGTTGGCAAGACAACTCTTATCTGGAAGCAAAACTAAACTTGTCAACTTTATGGTTTCCTAAAGCATTTACATTCAAGGCCTGCCATGAATGATAACTGTCATGTTTGCTTGTAATCTCAACCAAACCATCAAATGGCTGATAATATAGCTGGTCACATGTGCAGCACCATGGCAACTGCAGACCAAACAGAGGCTAAGATGGGTGCTTCCTTGGCTGTGAAGGATAGCAGGGTTTAGTTCTGCTTTAAAAGGGAAAAATAATTTGATTCTGCAATTATTTTGGAAAGACAAGATATATGGTATAATAGCTAAAAGTGAGCTTCCATTTAACGTAGCCCTTCCTGACTGCATATACACTTACCTTCTTTTCACTTTTCACTCTGCCACCCTGGATCCACTTGTAAATCTGCACCATAGGGCTCCTAAATGTGTATATAATTTCAATCCTATATTGTAGAACCTCGGAATGTGTGCATCACCTGAAACCACTGTAATCTTGTAATGCTTTTTCTAGAGGGGGGGGGGGGGTTAGTTACCCATACTCAATACACTTCCACAAGCAGGTCATTTGTTGGGACTGACAACATGGGAGTTTAAAGAAAAAAAACATATTTAGCAGTTATGGACGGCTGGTAGGTCTTTATAAACCAAGCTGATTTTATACATGCCCATGTTCGGGAATCAAACACACAAAGAAAGCAAACTCAAGCTGGATAGTGTCCATTTAGGAGTGTAAATGATAGCACACTTTTTATCATGAAATTGAGAAATTCAGAAAATGTTTATGTCAAAAAGACTCGAGCAAAAACTTACAACCATAGGTAGCCTTTCTGCTCTCACTGCTGAGAGGATCAAGTGCATTGCTGTAGATATGCTGTAGAAAAGAAGCAACCAGCTTTGACCTAGTCCATGAACTGATCCTGCAAAAAAAGTTAAAGCACATGTAATAAGGTTTCAGCAAGTTTGACATTGTGCTTCGTTTCTTACAGTTTTATAGGCATTCGATTCTGTGAATCTATTGCAAAGTTTCCAACCTGGAAATCCTACCAGCAACAGCATTTCCTGTTGTAGGCTGACAGCACTACACCATTGCCTAGCAATTAGCAGCAACGTTGTCGGTCTGACATGCTAGCTCTGTCTTTTGGGTGTTGAGTTGCCTATACAAAATTTCTCATGAAAACGATACACGTGAAGTGAACATGCTGAAAAATAGATCTTAGGTTTACATACATGTTAGGTGCTGAACAGGTCCAATTTTTGAAACATGAAGGTGTGCAAGGTTTTAGCACTAGGTAGGATCTCCAGAATAGGATCCTTCCATACCCTCTGCTTCCCACACAAGGATAATTGCTCTTACCTTTTTTTAATCTCCAGAAGACCAGACCATGTTTTTTCACTCTGTATATGAGGATATTTCTAGCCATAGATTGTAGTCAAAAGGTATATTTTTTTGCAGTATCGCTTAATAGGTCCTCTGCTGAGGAACCATAAAGTATGATAACACCAATTGCAGCTTTCTGTTTACGGGAAATTAATAGACTAAAAATCTGTAACACTGAAATCTTTATAGCACTTTCTGCAAGGATATTACAGTGTTCAATTTCACACTGTTCACCTCTTGTATTGAAATAAAATGCAGAAATTAGTTTTATTGGAATAAGAAAGGAAATTAAGTACATGGTAACGTTGAAGTGACTCTCTAGAGAATTTCACATCCTGCTGTTAGACATAACATCCAATTCATATTTAATTTACGAGGGGCTTTATTTCTTAATATAATAGCTGCTTTTTTTACAGACTTTTGAAAGTGCTGGCTATCTGTAGACATTGTTAGATGAATTATGTGATTCCTGTAAAAGGGATAGTACACAAAATACATCAGGCATGTCAAGTGTAATTTATTATTAGCTACATTGTTTTAGAAAACTCTCATTGTGACAGTCAAATGATCTTCTGATTCTGTGTGAACTTCCAGTATTGGCTCCTGGTTTGTTACAATTACATTTGTGGGAAAAAATAAAGGAATGTACTATTTAATCTCTCATCATTTTCCACTTATTTATCGGTATATAATCTGTGTATAGATATTATACAGATAATAATAGCCAAGTTTAGGAATATGTAGGAAAATTGAAGGCAACTCAACCTAATCTTGACATTTCACTTTCGAGGGGTTAGTGATGAGTTTTACTAAGTTCTTATAACTCACTAGCAAAAAGATCTCCAACCAGAATTCCTCTCTCCTGCCCACTTACAGCAGCCACTACAAAGCCAGGTGATGATGTTAAGATTTCCCAGATGTCTTCTATATAAAGTAAACTAATAATTAGAGAATCCAGCTGCAAGAGAGTGAGTTCTTTACCACGATCTTATGAGAGTGCACACAAACTACATGAAAAATACTAGGATAAAATCTCAACTTCAAAAAACCTATAAATGTAATTAGGTTTCAGTGTCCAATTGAAGATAAAATAGAATTATTCTGTAGTTAGCTAAGGGGGAACTAAAAATGTAAAAAAGATTTCTAAGTAAAACAAGTGTCATAAATATAAATATATTATTGTAGTATAGATCAAGTGTTATGCATTTTCAGCCCTACAATTTCTGATGAACTATGAGTCAAATTCTATCAAATTTTCCAATTCGGTTGTTTATTTTTTCTGTCATTGTATTGTAGCTCTGGAGTCACTATTTGATAGAGTAAAAGTAAAAACGCAAGCGCAAACAGAACATTTTTCTGACTGATTTCAATATATATATATATTTTTTTTAGTTACAGCAAAACAAACGTAATCAGACAGTTTGATGTGCTTTAATTTGTCCTAATGTTTTAGTTTAAACTTTTATAGTATTAAAAAGTAAACTGAAATTAATATTGAAAATAGTCAGTTTTCTGTGGATTATTGATTTATGTTCCATATGGAATTTTTGATTTAACAAAAACAGCAGTCAGTTATGGGTGTAGCTTCATCAAAAAATGCTTCAATCACTGATGGCTTTTTCCAACCCAGCTTAATAAATGGATGCTTAACCAATGCATATTGTATGTGGGCTGCTTTAGGGCATACTGTATATACATGGGTATTTCTGTCTAGTTGTGACATGTATTTGTAAAGCATTTTTGAAGGACGTAGAAAGCAGAGATTAAATTTTAAATTGGATCATTTGGAGCCGGATGAGTATTTGCATTTTTCCAGGCATTGCATTGTGGTTTTTAGAACATAGCATGTCTCTTACTTCTGTTTTAATTCTCCATACAATGTAGCTGAGAGTAAGTATGTATTTGCTGAAGTGACAGGGGACTCAGTGCTGGACTACACAGTATTAATAAATTGTCCCTAATACAGAGAAGCAGGATATTGTATGATACAGTCTTTTTTTCTAGCTACTGGTAAAAACAAATGCAATATTCCTTTTATTATAAATAACACATCCAAAAAGGAAATGCAGACATAGATAAATAGCTATTCATATTGCATATGTATGATAAGTTTTTGTGCTTGGCCTACATATTGTAAAATGCTGCTGCATTGCATCTAGAAGTCCCACAGGTCTGTATGGAAATATGAATGTTTCTGTTAGCATTTAGGTTCAGTTTCATGCTCAACTATGCTCAATGGAAGACATGACAGGCTTGCTTTAGAGACCTTGTCATCAGACCATTCAACAACAACCTTTCCATAAGAATATATGTATTAGCCCATTGTGTATGAAAAATCCCTGAGATTGCAGCTGGGTGCCACCATCTTGGATGTGATATCAGTGGACCCATCGGACTCAGCTCTGCCACCTAAGCATTGTACTTCACTCTTCCCCTGGTAGCTACAGAAACGGTTAAGTAGGGAGGTAAAGAGAGGGGGCAGAGGAGTTTGGTCAGTACAGACCATAATTATTCACTCGAAGAGAAGGAGAGGGCTATGACATGCAAGAAAGCAAGGGGCTGTGCTTGGGAGCTGAGTAGTCATTTTTCTAGCAAGTTCAAAGGCACATTGCAAGTACAATATAAAATTTATGGAAAAGAAAAAAAACCTGCAATTAAATTGATTTTAAATGTATTTTTTTAAATAACTAATATGTCATACTTACCTGCTCTGTGCAATGGTTTTACACAGAGCAGCCCCGATCCTCCTCTTCTGGGGTCCCCCGCTGGTGCTCCTGGCTGCCAGGACTCAGCAGCTGGGAGACCAAATATGTGTAGCTACACACAAAAACTGGGACCAGACCAAGTATGTATATCTTTCAAGTGAGATTTATTTACAGTGAACTGAAATAACCATACACCAACACCAATAAACATAAGAATGCCTGAAACGGGGAAAAGAAAATGTGACCTGTCATGGCCGCAGTAGCAAGCCTCCATCCCTGATTACATGAATAAAAGCAAAAAAGAAGATTATTGGGACTTTAAATGAGGTATGCTACTACTAAATAAAACAGTGTATGCTGTATGTATCTAGATAGTAAAACCTTACTATATGCATACTCCATACACTGTTTTATTTAGCAGTAGCATACCTCATCCAAAGTTCCAATATTCTTTTTTTATGCTTTTATTCATAAGAATGCATGAAATTAAAAACTGATCAACCAACATGCAGAAACCTAACAATTAACTAAATATACAAATATATACACAGGAAATATATAAGGCAGGGAGAAAACTGGGGATGGGAAGAAGGAAAAAAAGACTGAGAAAGGAACAAGGCAACAGGGCATGATCAAGGGTAAATGGCAACAGAGTCTGGCAGCAACACAGCAAACAGGGAGCAGGAGTAGCCAAAACACTGAGGTAAGGAGCCATAGCAGAAGTGGAATATAAGTACCCTCCCAGCAGGTGTGGCCAGGTGGAGCGGATTGAATGCTGGAATGCTGGTGGGCACAGTAATTGCAGCAATCGGGCTAGAACACCCCAGTGCCACCAGCAGGTGAACTCGATCCTAACACTGGCTCTTCCACCCTGCCGAGTGCCTCCTTAGCAAGCCACTTGCTCTGGGGGCACTCATGCAGGCTTGATCCCAAGCCATGCTGTGCGCGTGTGTGCCTTGGCCCTGCCCCCCCCCCCCCCGGCTTTCTGCTCACTGGCTGTGATTCACACATAGACAATAGCTGCCTCCATGTCCTGTGAGGAGAGAGAGTCGCTGCTCTCATTCACAGCTCTGGACTGAGATCGGGCTCAGGTAAAAGGGGGGCTGGGGGGTAACCAAAGCATACTGCAAATACTGAATTTGGTCTGGGAATCTAAAATGTAATGATCTCTGGCTGTAAAACTAAAGGGATTAAATCGGTTTTCCAATTTCAGTGAGAAAATGGAAAACATCTTTACATACCCCTTTTTGCTAGATGGAATGGTCTCCTGTTCAGTAGACCCATTTATTATCTAGCACTGGTGAGCAGCTTTCATTGACTGCCCTTTCTTCCAGACTGTACCTGTACACCAGTGGGTTCCTTAAGGCAGACTTAGTATTATCAATAAAGCCAAGTAGTATTTCTGAGTTTTAGTAGTCAGATAAAACAAATCATTAATGCGCGGATTCTGAGTGAGACATCCCTGTTGATTAGGAAGGGGGATTTAAAGGTTTTCCACTTTATCTCTGAACTTTATAGCTGAACCTCTACTTTTCCCTTCTTCCTGACTCTCCCATATAACTTGACATATACCTGATTCCATTGGCTTTCCTAGTGACTGAATTATTGTTAAATGGAATTTCTGAGTAGTTCACCCAAACAAAATTTAAAACTTAAAGACTAATATAGATGACATTTTCCTTTCTACAAGGGAAGCAGTGGTGCAATTAACCTGTCCGATACTGAAAAGAACTGTTTACAAATTTCTTAAGTTACTCCTTATTGCTGCATGCTCAGGGGAACAATCCCGAAAAGTATGCAATGACCATATATGCAATGTTCTTCCCAAGATGTAAAACATGTCAGAATTAACTAACGATGGCCAAGTAATTTAGTACTTAGAAGCATCCACTTTTAAAGATAATGTTAAATGCATTTTTGGTTTATGATCTAGCTATAGCATGCACATAAGCCGCCATATATATTTATATATCTTTAAGAGGTGTATAATGTCTCAGGCTCAGATGTTCACTACATGATGTATTTATTTTCCTCCCACTGGTCTTAATAAAAAGTTTCAGCAGATAGTAGGCTTATTAAAAGTCCGCTGATGACATGATATAGCGTATGGATGGTTTAAGAACTGTTTTCACAGCTGAAATCTATTAAATGCTTGATAGCACCGTACCTGGGACATGTTCATACTTTTTTTCTTGCATTCTTTTGACTTCCAAGCAGTTGCTGTAAACAAAAACTGCGTGGAAATAACCAGTAAAGTTCACAAAGGAAATGTAGAGGAATCACTTTGTTTCTCTATGGGATATAACTTGATAAGCCAGTCTCCTACTTGAACTCTGCACAGGCAGCTTGCCTTAATACCTGTATGACATTGACATGATAATACTTCTGCTTGAGCCTTCCCAGATCATGACAATTTTCTGGTTATATGGCTTATTGCTATGTAGCTTCACATTAAAATTTTGATTCAAAGTAAAACTTTAGATTTGTTAAGAAAAAAAATTCTCTTTTGTTACATAGTTACATAGTTAGTCAGACTAAAAAAAGACACAAGTCCATCTAGTTCAACCAAAAAAAAAAATTGACAATTCCATATACACAATCATATACCCACAGTTAATCAAGAGGAGGGTGAAAAAATCCAGCAAAGCATTATCCCATTTGCTGCAGCAGGGGAAAAAGGTCCTCCTGATCCCCTGAGAGGCAATCTGACATTTCTTTTGTTAAAAAAAAAAAGAAAAAAAAAGAAGCCCTTTTCTTTAACAATGTCACTTCTTTAACTGACGGCATGCCTTGATTTTGAATACCAGGTGCAATTTACGTGCATATAACAATCTAAATTCCTTTAGACATTGATGACCTTAAAAGAGACTGACTCTTTAAAACCCTGGCCCTTTTAAACTCACCTTGCCAATTGTTCCCTCCATGTTCCTCTACAACCTGCATTAGAATGAGAGGTGTTGGTGACTCTGGGGAGTCCCCAGGTTATTTGGCAGCACTAGCCTAGAGATTCGCTCCCAGACTTCCTGAGATCTCAGGAAATCACATGCTCCCAGTCTCACATACCCAAAAGTGCTTGGCATTATGATGGTACTGGGGTGGCTACAGAGTAATGAGAAGCATCAAGGGATCAGTGGTGAGATTTTTTATAAGGGGGTGGGAAGCCTGTCCACGAAACATTGATATTTTGCCTACAGGGGCAAGCTAAGTGGGGTTGATTTACTAAAACTGGAGAATGCAAAGTCTGGTGCAGCTATACATGGTAGCCAATCAGCTTTTAAGTTCACATTGTTCAATTAAGCTTCAACTGAAAAAACAAAACGAAAAAAAAACGAAGCTGATCTGGTTTCTATGCAGAGCTGCACCAGATTATACACTCTCCAATTTTAGTACATCAACCCCACAGTGTCTATTTAAAGTCTGAATGCAGGCAAATTGAAGAAAAAAACAACAAACAGCACAAGGGACATAACTTACAGTCAGTAGGATTTTTCTTCGTGCTGATGCCTCTTCTGCTGGGTTACATATATAGTTAAATATAGTAGGTAAGGTTGAATAAAGACCGTGTCGATAATCATTCCCCATATCCCTGTATGTTGTGTTCTTTAAGATGCACGTCCAAGAGTCTTTTAAAAATATCAATACTGACCACTGACACTACCAACTGTGGAAGAGAGTTCCACATCCTTGTAACCCTAACAGTGAAAAGCCCCCTGCACAGCTTAAGAATAAACCGCTTCTCCTCCAATCTCATTGTGTAGCCCAGTGTCTTCTTACACTCCCTGAGACTGAATTGTTTTTTTTCCAAACTGGGATCACCATTGAGGTATTTGTAAACCACTATCATGTCCCCTTTCAAGCGTCTCTTCTCCAGCGAGAATAAATTTAGGGCTTGCAGTCGTTCCTCGTAATTGAGGTCCTCCAGTCCCCTTATTCATTTTGTTGCCCTTCTTTGGACTCTCTCCATCTCCAGAACATCCCTTCTGAGGACTGGTGACCAGAACTGGATGGAAAACTCCAGATGTGGCCTAACCAAAGTTTTATAAAGTGGCAGGATCATAGTTTTATCTCTGGAGTATATCCCCTTTTTTAAGCATGCTAAAATTCTGCCGGCTTTGGTAGCTGCAGCTTGACATTGCATGCTATTGCTCAGTCTGTCTTATACTAGGACCCCCTGATCTTTCTCTTGATTCCCCCAGAAGTTCTCCCCCTAGTGAGTAGTTTGTGTTTATGTTTTTAGCCCCCAAGTGCATTACCCTACATTTATCTTACATGAAACCTCAAAGGAGGTTAAATCCTCCATTGCCCATGCCCCCATCACCATAAAAAAACTGTAGGAACTGTCACAGGCTGTCATCAAGCATGCTCAGATATGCCCACCCTTTCTGCCCAGCTTCTTTATTCATAGAAGCCGGTACTACAGCTTCTGCGAATGAAGCAGGATCTAGGAATGGAAGGGGGCAAACATTTCAGTCATTTGCATGTCCTCCATTCAAAGATCTTGTTTCAGGTATACAGTGGGGACGGAATGTATTCAGACCCCCTTAAATTTTTCACTCTTTGTTATAATGCAGCCATTTGCTAAAATCATTTAAGTTCTTTTTTTTCCTCTATCAATGTACACATAGCACCCCATATTGACAGAAAAACACAGAATTGTTGACATTTTTGCAGATTTATTGAAAAAGAAAAACTGAAATATCACATGGTCCTAAGTATTCGGACCCTTTGCTGTGACATTCATATATTTAACTCAGGTGCTGTCCATTTCTTCTGATCATCCTTGAGATGGTTCTACACCTTCATTTGAGTCCAGCTGTGTTTGATTATACTGATTGGACTTGATTTGGAAAGCCACACACCTGTCTATATAAGACCTTACATCTCACAGTGCATGTCAGAGCAAATGAGAATCATAAGGTCAAAGGAACTGCCTGAAGAGCTCAGAGACAGAATTGTGGCAAGGCACAGATCTGGCCAAGGTTACAAAAAAAAATTCTGCTGCACTTAAGGTTCCTAAGAGCACAGTGGCCTCCATAATCCTTAAATGGAAGACATTTGGGATGACCAGGACCCTTCCTAGAGCTGGGTGTCCGGCCAAACTGAGCTATCAGGGGAGAAGAGCCTTGGTGAGAGAGGTAAAGAAGAACCCAAAGATCACTGTGGCTGAGCTCCAGAGATGCAGTCAGGAGATGGGAGAAAGTTGTAGAAAGTCAACCATCGCGCAGCCCTCCACCAGTCGGGGCTTTATGGCAGAGTGGCACGACGGAAGCCTCTCCTCAGTGCAAGACACATGAAAGCCCGCATGGAGTTTGCTAAAAAACACCTGAAGGACTCCAAGATGGTGAGAAATAAGATTCTCTGGTCTGATGAGACCAAGATAGAACTTTTTGGCCTTAATTCTAAGCGGTATGTGTAGAGAAAACCAGGCACTGCTCATCACCTGTCAAATACAGTCCCAACAGTGAAGCATGGTGGTGGCAGCATCATGCTGTGGGGGTGTTTTTCAGCTGCAGAGACAGGATGACTGGTTGCTATCGAGGGAAAGATGAATGCAGTTAAGTACAGGGATATCCCGGACAAAAACCTTCTCCAGAGTGCTCAGGACCTCAGACTGGGCCGAAGGTTTACCTTCCAACAAGACAATGACCCTAAGCACACAGCTAAAATAACGAAGGAGTGGCTTCACAACAGCTCCGTGACTCTTCTTGAATGGCCCAGCCAGAGCCCTGACTTAAACCCAATTGAGCATCTCTGGAGAGACCTAAAAATGGCTGTCCACCAACGTTTACAATCCAACCTGACAGAACTGGAGAGGATCTGCAAGGAGGAATGGCAGAGGATCCCCAAATCCAGGTGTGAAAAACATGTTGCATCTTTCCCAAAAAGACTCATGGCTGTATTAGATCAAAAGGGTGCTTCTACTAAATACTGAGCAAAGGGTCTGAATACTTAGGACCATGTGATATTTCAGTTTTTCTTTTTTAATAAATCTGCAAAAATGCCAACAATTCTGTATTTTTCTGTCAATATGGGGTGTTGTGTGTACATTAACGAGGAAAAAAAATGAACTTAAATGATTTTAGCAAATGGCTGCAATATAACAAAGAATGAAAAATTTAAGGGGGTCTGAATACTTTCCGTCCCCACTGTAAGTGAGCTGAATCTTAGAAACTCTGTCACTGTTGTCAGAATTGGCCAGCGTGACATGGCCCCAAAATGAGATACCCAGCGAGCTAGCTTAGGTTCTTAAAAAAATCAGGCTCATTTTAACATTCTTACTTTAGTGCATTGCGGTCCAGGGTTTAATTTCCCTCAAATACACTATCTATATGTTCCTATGTTGTCCTTTAGAGTTTCCTCTCACAGTACAACACCATATAACTAGTCTAACCCTTTGGTGATCAAAGGTCACTAAAGCCTAGATGCCCGGACCAAATTTATTAGCATCAGCATGTGTCAATTAACTATGATTAATTGAATATTTTAGTCTACCTAAGAACATACAAGGCTTTAATTGTTTAAATAAAAGGCCCTGCTCCATTTTCTATATCATGATGGCAAATGACTAAAAATAATATATATTGAAACTTCTTTATGTGAAATGAATGTATCTGTAAAAAACTGTAAATATATATTTTAAATACAATAATAAGCAGAGACACACCGCCTCATTCAGTCTTTAATAAAATCTGCAGATGAAGGTGCATTTTGTGAATGAAGCCTGTATGTGATTACTATGTCATAGCTGACATAGTGATCCTATTATTGGTTAACCACACTGATTATAAGTGGGGACCTGAGCTGTGAGTGACAACCTGGTCAAACAGGTTGCAGTCATGCATAGTGGCAGCTGCTATATGTAAAAGGGAAGACAAAGATGAATGTACCTTCAGCCAAGAGCATTGTGCAGGGGAACATTTATCTATGGATTTTAGGCAGGCAGGGGTTAATTACTCATTCACGTGGAGGACTGCAAATAGAATATTATATGCCAATCTCCTTCTGGGGAAGTGACTGGTGTGAATGGCTAAGGGATTGTAAAAAGCTGCAAAATAGGTTAGAGCTATACATATCAGTTAAAGCAAAATAAAGGTAAATACAGCATAACATTTAGCAACCCTAAAGAAAAGCTGCACAGATAATCAATAATAAACAGTCTAATGGTCATTGGTCACGCTGTGAAGACTAATAGACTTAGAATTAAATAATAAAGGATAATCACTTTAAAGCATTACTAAACAGGAAGCATATATAAAGACTTTGAGTAAAGGCTATAAAAAAAAGACTTTTGCGTGCACATGTATTGGATGATTGAAGTTAGGACAACTTCACATAGTTCACTAAAAGTTCACTTGGCAAAGAGAAAATTAAATTTCATTAGTTAAGAAGGTGAAGCTGGGCTGGCTTTGATCATCCAATAATGAGCAAGAAAAGATCCTGTTTATTACATTTACCTTGCACATGATTGGCTATTTTTGCACAGTGAATTTTCACTTTGTTTCAACTCATTCACTAGGATGAGTGAAAATTCACTTTTGAAATGAAGATGCTCTACCCCTATAGAAAGGCTGAATTCACACCATGTGAGTTGAGTTTCATTGAATTTTTTTAATGCATTGCTTTGCAATGCTGTGCATTTTCCTTTCTTTTTCACCGCACAAGCCTAATAACGTAATTTGTATTGTGTTGCAGCACATTGCAGCACATCGCATAGCATTTAAATGCAGCATGTCGCTTTTTTGCACACTAATGCCCCGTACACACGGTCGGATTTTCCGTTGGAAAATGTCAGATCGGAGCGTGTTGTCAGAAATTCCGACCGTGTGTGGGCTCCATCGGACATTTTCCATCGGATTTTCCAACACACAAAGTTGGAGAGCAGGAGATAAAATTTTCCGACAACAAAATCCGTTGTCGGAAATTCCGATCGTGTGTACACAAATCCGACGGACAAAGTGCCACGCATGCTCAGAATAAATAAAGAGATGAAAGCTATTGGCCACTGCCCCGTTCATAGTCCCGACGTACGTGTTTTACGTCACCGCATTTACAACGATCGGATTTTCTGACAACTTTGTGCGACCGTGTGTATGCAAGACAAGTTTGAGCCAACATCCATCGGAAAAAATCCTAGGATTTTGTTGTCGGAATGTCCGAACAAAGTCCGACCGTGTGTACGCCCTATAACACAGCACATTGGTGTGAACTGAGCCCATTGAAAGCAAGTTATTGTGCTGGGTCTATGTTGAGCAAAGCTGCCCAAATGCACATGGTGTAAATGAGCCCTCAATAAACTCATAGAATATAACTAACTATTGCCAGTAGTGATCACTTTCTTAGAAGAAACCTATAGAGTTCTTTTCCAATGAGCACATTTGGCGCTTTCATATAATGCATAGAAAAGATATTATTAGATTGCTAATGAGCTATTAACTCATATATACCCACTGTGGCAAGTGTTCTTCTTCTCCTATCCAGACCTTATCTGAATAACATGCTTCCACAAGACACCACTTTCCCATGTGTTATTATCCTAAATTCTCAAGCCTACATGAAAAGCTAAGGTTAATACATCAGCCTGAATAAAAGCAGAATGTATGACTGTCACACATACCTTCTATTATATATATCAACTGTAAAATTCTCCCCTGCGTCTCCCTGTCATGACATGAACTATGACACTCAGCAGAATGTGATTACCCAGAGTCAATCAGGAGCCTGTAAAGCTTATTGGGAATATTTTGCCCAAACAAGGAAAAGAACATATACTAAAACCACAATCATCCCACAGTCATTATTTACATACATCATAGCATCTAAAGGTAAAGAACTTATACCATGCACAGCCATTCCAACATAGAGTTAATCACATGCAGTGTATGTTCAGTGACACATGCTTAACCACTTCAATACAGGGCACTTATACACCTTCCTGCCCAGACCAATTTTCAGCTTTCAGCGCTGTCGCAGTTTGAATGACAATTGCGCGGTCATGCTACACTGTACCCAAACTAAATTTTTATTATTTTGTTCCCACAAATAGAGCTTTCTTTTGGTGGTATTTGATCACCTATGCAGTTTTTATTTTTTGCTAAACAAATAAAAAATGACCGAAAATTTTGAAAAAAATAAAAGTTTTGCTTTTGTTTCTGTTAAAATTTTTTGTAAATAAGTAAGTTTTCTCTTTCACTGATGGGCACTGATAAGAAGGCACTGACAGGCACTGATGGGCACTGATAGGCGGCACTGCTGGGCACTGATACGTGGCACTGATGGGCACTGATATGCGGCACTGATACGCGGCACTGATAGGCATCCCTGGTGGCAGTGGCAGTGGTAGGCATTGTGAGTGGGCACTGATTGTCAGCTGCCTGGGCATTGATTGGCAGCTGCCTGGGCACAGATTAGTATTTCCCTGGGGGTCTAGGGGGCATACCTGGTGGTCCAGTGTGGATGGCTTCCCTGGTGGTCCTGGGCGGTTTCCCTGGTGGTCCTGGGCGGCTTCCCTGGTGGTCCTGGGTGGGATCCAAGGGGGGCTGTGCTGATAAACAATCAGCACAGACCCCCCTGTCAGGAGAGCAGCCGATCTGCTCTCGTCTACTCGCGTCTGTCAGAAGCGAGTGAGGAAAAGCCGATCACCGGCTCTTCCTATTTACATTGTGATCAACCATGATTGGACACAGCTGATCACATGGTAAAGAGTCCCCGTCAGAGACTCTTTACCTAGATCGGTGTTGTGGGGTGTCAGACTGACACCCCACAACAACGATCACCGCAATGCGCGCCCCCGAGGGGCGCACAGTGGCTCAATATCCTGCGGACGTCATCTGACGCCCAGTCAGGGTATTGAAACCACTTTGCCACTGTCATTCTGCTATATGGCGGGCGGCAAGTGGTTAAAGGCTAAGTTCACCTTTTTATTTTTTTTCTAAATTCCAGTTTTCCTATGTACCAATATAGCATTAATGTAATTCTTTTGCAAAAATAAAACAGCTTTCTATTTCTTCTACAAAGGCTTAACTCACTCTCTTCAAAGCTGTTTAAAAACACTGCTCGATTACATCTGCCTTGGACAGACTTTAGGTTGTGACACAGGAAGGAGTTGACCAGCTGAGGGTAGATAATGCTGGGTGTGTGCTAATGAGGTCAGCTGGCCAACTCCTTCCTGTGTCATGACCTAAAGTCTGTCCAGGAAATAAGGGAGAAGTAATCGAGCACTGTTTTTAAACCACTATGAAGACAGTGAGGTAAGTGTGTGTAGAATTAATGGAAAGCTGTTTTCTTTTTGCAAAATAAGTACAATAATGCTATTTTGGTACAAAGGGGAGCTGTAATTTGGAAAACAAAGGTGAACAAAGGTGAACTTAGCCTTTAAACTGCATGCACAGTCAAATATGAAAATCTAACTATGAAAACTACTGTAGAAAGCACTTTACTTTTCTTTTACAGAGTTTTATTAATATTCAATCCAACATATAAGCTCGATATTTCAATGGTTACATCACAAAGAACACATATAATAAAAAAAAGAAAAAGAAAAATCACAGTACTTGAGTCCTATAGGTTTCAAGACAGGCGATCCTTAACATCGAAAAGGTAAATATCACAGTCCAATATAGCTGGGACACCAGAAAATGCTACATGAAGTAAAGAGCAAAAATGTCTACACCTAAAATTAATGCAGTCTGCCACAAACCCATATATAGTCAATGAATTTGTATTTAACAGCAACTACCGTATAATAATGCTAGAAGGCTAGCAGTGTAACCATCCATCCCAGGCCTACGCCTGGTGGTCTAGATTAGAAAAGAGTTTTTTAACTGCCTCAAAACTAAGTACAGGTGATTTCCATGCCCTTGCTATAGTTGGTTGCAGTAAAAAGATGCTGTGCAAGCTGGCGCTCCGGGCGAAGCAATTTCTGAATGTGAGTGATTGATAACGATTATTCACCGTGTTCATTCTTAACTGATGCATAGTAAACTATGCTTCAGTTTGTGAATTATCAGGATGCCACTCAGCACAGAGCACGTTCCATTCATTCACTGTCCAGTGCAGCTGAGGCAGCACAGAGACCGGTACAGAAATCTGTCCTCATTCCCTTTCTATGTTTCAAAATTGAGGAATAAGAAAAAAAAATATTGTAAAAAATATTTTAGACACTTAAGGATCGGGCCTATTTTTCAAACTTATTGTTTACAAGTTAAAATAATTTTTTTTGCTAGAAAATTACTTAGAACCCCCAAACATTATATGTATTTTTTCTAACACCATAGAGAATAAAATAGCTGTCATTGCAATACTTTTTGTCACACCGAATTTATGCAGCAGTCTTACAAGCACACTTTTTTTGGAAAAAATACACTTTTTTTAAATTAAAAAATAAGACAACAGTAACGTTAGCCCAATTTTATACCCAAGATGTAATGCTTCAAAGTTGTGCCCGCTCGTGGAATGGCGGCAAACTTTTACCCTTAAAAATCTCCATTGCATCATTTACAAAATTCTACAGGTTGCATGTTTTGAGTTACAGAGGAGGTCTAGGGCTAGAATTATTGCTCTCACTCTAACGATCGTGGTGATACCTCACATGTGTGGTTTGAACACCATTTTCATATGCGGGCGTTACTCACGTATGCGTTCACTTCTGCACGCGAGCTCGGTGGGACGGGGCGCGTTTAACACTATTCTTTAAAAAAATATTGTGTCACTTGTATTCCTATTCCAAGGAATGTAAACATCCCTTGTAATAGAAAAAAAGCATGACAGGACCTCTTAAATATGAGATCTGGGGTCAAAAAGACCTCAGATCTCTATTTACACTATAATTCAAAAAAAAAAAAAAAGTAGTTTGAAAAAAAAAAAATATTGCTTTAAGAGCTATGGGCGGAAGTGACGTTTCGACATTGCTTCCTCCCTGCATTGGCCGGGCATTGAGCCGGGTGGGAGCCATCTTCCCCTCAATTAGCTCCATACCACAGAGGACACAAGATCCGATCACCTTCGCCGCTGCCGGCGGCTCCGGTAAGTGGCTGAGGACACCGGAGCATGACCACAGAGACCACTTTTATCTTAAAGCAGACCGCCCGCTGAAGAAGAGGATACTGGGGTTATGGCAGCTAACTGCTGCCATAAAAACGATATTCCTCTTCAAAGTGCTGATGTATAGCGACAGCGCACGGTCCGTAAGTGATTAACCGCTTGCTGACCAGCCGCCATCATTATACTGTGGCAGGTTAGCACGGCTGTGCAAATCATAGTAGCTGTATGTAGGCGACTTTAATAGCAGGCCCGTGGCGCATGGCCGGAGCACCTAGATGTCCACTGCCCACTTGCGATCACTCCACAGAGAGCCAGAACAGGGATCTGTCAATGTGCACAAACAGATCCCCGTTCTGACAGGGGAGTAGAGAGAGATAGTCTGTTCCTAGTGATCAGGAACAGCGATCTCTCTCTTCATCCAGTCAATCCACTCCCCCCACAGTTAGAAACACTCCCTAGGGAACACTGAAACCCTTGATCGCCCCTAGTGTTAACCCCTTCCCTGCCAGTGTCATTTACACAGTGATCAGTGGCTATTTTTAGCTCTGATCGCTGTATAAATGTCAGTGGTCCTCAAAAAGTGTCAAAAGTGTCTTATCTGTCTGCCGCAATGTCGCAGTCCCACTAAAAATCGCTGATCACTGCCATTACTAGTAAAAAAATATTAATAAAAATGCCATAAATATATCCCCTATTTTGTAGACGCTATAACATTTGCGCAAACCAATCAATATACGCTTTTTTTTTTACCAAAAATATGTAGAAGAATACATATTAGCCTAAACTGATGAAGAAATTTGTTTTTGTTTTTTAAAAAAATTGGGGATATTTATCATAGCAAAAAGTAAAAAATATTGGTTTTTTTTTTCCAAAATTGTTGCTCTTTTTTTGTTTATATCTCAAAAAATTAAAAACGCAGAGGTGATTAAATACCACCAAAAAAAGCTCTATTTGTGGGAAAAAAAGGACATCAATTTAGTTTGTGTACAATGTCGCATGACCACTCAATTGTCAGTTAAATTGACGCAGTGCCGTATCGCAAAAAGTGGCCTGGTCAATAATGGGGTAAATCCTTCCGGGGCTGAAGTGGTTAAAAAAATTGTAAAAATGTTTGACACAAATAAAATAATACAAATATAAAAACTAGTAACACTGTCCACTACCCTATTGACACACATCTCTACCCCATTGACACTGTCCACTGCTCTACTGACACCATCCTCTGCCCTACTAACACCGTCCGTTTCCCAACTAACATTGTCCATTGCTCTACTGACCAAAACCATCCACTGTCTCATTGATACCAACCTTTGCTTTACTGATTGACACCATCCACTGTCCTACTGACACCAAACTATGTCCCTCCTGACATGTCCACTGCTCTATTGACAACATACGCTACTCTACTGACACCACATGTGTGTTTGAGTCAGAATAAAATCCAAAATCCTCATCTGCAACTTTATGCAGGTCACTGCCTCTAGTACTGAGGATGTTGGATCAAGATGACAGCTAAGTAATTAGCACTCTGAGAAGGAGAGGTTAGAAATATTAGCCTCCATGTTACCTAAGAACAGGTTTTCTTTAAAACTTCATGAAAAGAAAATTCTCTCTTTTCTTCCAATTGTGTCTTCCGGAAGGTAACCTAAACATTTGCAATGTTCTTCCTTCTGTCAGCCCAAATCTAAGAGCTGCTTTTTAACGTTCTGTTTTTCGTGGCTGACAGGTTGACTTTAATGATGTTCTAACTGTAACTTAAAACTGTTTATTATCCAGTTCTGCCAGCTCCACAAGAGTCTTTGGTCTCTTAATGGAAACCATCTTCCATTTTAGACATATACCAATGGAAACCTCAGCAGTACTTATTAAAAAGTACCATACTGTTCTTTTTAGAGAATTTTTACAAACCTGTCGAAAAGTTCTCCAGTCAATGAGAGCAAATCGCCACCACGTCAAGGACCTGCTTAGAACATTGAGAGCAAAGTGATCTCAAGCTGACCCCCCTGCGTCCCAACATTCCTGAGCGACTGCAAATGATCCTGCTCAGGTTTCCTCCTCCTGACTTTTAATATGAATTACAGATATGAATCATTATACCAGAGTCATCTCCTCCTATTATAAAGGAAATTCAACAGAACACTCTGTGCAGTAAAACGATGATAGAGTTTTCATAATTTCATTCTTCTCTGCAGCTATTTGATGCTAGCATCCACCGACGTTATAGAAATCACAGCTGTTACCCAATCATACTCTATAATGAACTTTGTTTGTAAGAATGATAGTGAACAGCTGTTATGCTCAATTGCCGTTTTTTTCTTCAGGCTAGGCTTTGACATTAACAGTGTGACAGATTCCTCAGTCTTTGGAAGCAACAGGCTAACAAGGCTAATAACCTGTAGCCTGATCTGGGTGATTACATTATAAGTGTGGACACATTGGTCAGCAGTGCGTACCCTTACTGGGTGTAAACAAAGGCATCCCGTGCCAATTCTTTTTGAATGTGAGCTCAACTCCAGGCAGATATAAAACACACAAATGAATGCAGCTCTGTATTCAGTAATACATTCTAAAGTGTGTTTTCTTTTTAAGTAAAGCAATGTAATTACCTGAATTTGGTGTTCGCCTCTTGCAGACCCTGTACAGCAGAGCTCAGACAGAGCCAATGGGGTTGATTTATTAAAGGCAAATAGACGATGCACTTTGCAAGTGCAGTTGCACTCCCCAAGGGCATTTGCTCCAGAGCTTAGTAAATGAAGTGAAACTTCACTTTGCAAAGACTACCCAATCACATGCGAGGGAAATAAAAAACAGTATTTTTCCATTTACATCATCGGATGATGGAGGTCAGCAGAGCTTCCCTCATTTACTAAGCTCTGGAGCAAATGCCCTTGCAGAGTGCAATTGCATTTTCAAAGTGCACAGACTATTTGCCTTTAGTAAATTAAACCCAATGAGTTGTAGTGCAAGGAACGCGCTGATAGGAGAGGAGAGCAAAAGGACAAAGAGATGTCTGCATCTGTCTTCTGCTTCTCCCATTACAGGAACAGGATCTGTAGTATTACTTAAAGGGTTAGTTCACCTTTTCACAAAAAGTGAAAAGATCAGCACAACACCTTTCCCACTCCTCTGGCCTCTGCTACTTGTACCTTATGTGATTTCCATCTACCACCACCCTCTCCAGCCTATATAATAGTCCTGCACTTTATAACATCATGACATATCGTCCAAGGTGTGAAGATGAGTGTTCAATGGACAGTGCTTGCCACGTGACTGCTGTGACCAACGAGAATCCTTTTCAGATACCTTTGTTGGTGTCCTAGAACAAATAGGAGATTCTCATTGGTCAGTGCGGACTTCTGGCTATCACTGACCAATGACAGCTCACCTTAATGAGCAATATGCTGCTATCCATCCTTCAGTATAGTTTAGTGAAGTTCTACAGTGCCTAACCAATATACCAGTTGGAGAGGGTGCTGGAAGATGGGGATCAGATTGGGTAAATCACTGAGGACCAGAGGGGTGGGGGGGGGAGGGGTGGTGTGAATTTTCATTTTTTGTAAAGAGGTGAATTAACTTACTAAAGTATAACTAAAGGCAAAACTTTTTTTTTTAGTTTTGGATAGAGTGGAGAAGGATTCAAATGGTTCTCAGTTTTTATGCTGTCTGTGTCCTCATTAAGGAGATTCACCCTCTCCATTTGTCCTGTTAACATTATCATTGAAAGTGAAAGTAAGAGAAAATCCTAAATTTTGGTTTGTCCCCCAAAAAGTAATAGAGGGTAAATCTTCCAATGGGGACACTAGTTCTGGGGACCCGGGGGTCCCCAAGGCATTCCCTTAATTTGCAAGGATTTCCCCTCTCTTCCTGTTTTGGCTATGGGACAGGAAGTGAAGGAAAATTTCTGCAGTAGTACATCGATGGCAAAAAAATCTGCCAGTCCTAAATGAAAAAAAAATAGCTGTGCCTATAGTTCTACCTTATCTGTATCATAGAAAACAGTGTTCTTGCAGCACTAGACAAGAAGCACAGAATATATTACTTACTGTGGACCTGCCATAACAGTAAATGAGTTGCAAGGTGCTTATGGAAAACTTTCTTGCCAAAAATAAGTCTTTGCTTCCCGAGGTGACCAAAAATCAAAACTTAGATAAGCTGACAGTGGTAAAAGAGATAACACTGAACGGTGCACACTGTGCATTGTGAAATGTCGCATGTGTACCACCTGTGTCAAGATTTAGTATTGAACTGCATATCTAGCTTTTGGGTCCCTTGTTATCAGAGGACTTGGCATGTATGAACAGTACATGTAAATACCTTGAGGCTAAAAAATATAACCAGTTTTAAAGCGTATTTCTACTTTTGCATTCAAATTTAAGAGAAAAAAATATATTTGTTTTGTGTTCCCATTCCAACAAAATTCCTGAAAATAATAAAAAAAAATAAATAAAAAAATATTTATTAACTTTTGGATGTTTGTTTGGAGCAGGCCTCTGGCCAGGCTACAAGTTACTCTGAACAATTTCACAGTAACTCTGTCCCCGCTAACAAAGAGGAACACACGGAGCTTTCCCTCGTTAACATACAATGCAAGAAACCCAGCTCTTAGATCTTTAACCCTTTTTAAGGACAGACAGTGATCACATCTAAGAATCAAGAAAAAAACTTGTGCTATGAAAAACATATACAATGAACCTAATTCTAGTACTCCTGTTGCCACGGCTCAAAGTATATCAGTCTTAAAAACCATAGCGCAATCAACCACAGCGCAAAAACGTGATTATCAAAATTCATCTATTGAAATTCATTACTTCCCTGTGCAAAAATATATATATATATCAAAAAAATATATATATATATACATATATATTTCATATAAAATACCCTAGATCAAAAAAGTTAATGCAAGATTAAATAATCCCCCCCAAAAAATCAATCCATAATTGGCAATCTTCATCCAAAGTGCTCTGTGCATAAAATAATAACAATAAAGTTGCTGAAGTGCTCCAAACAGTCATGTGCTGTGAAAAGTGTTCCACACACCCTCTTGTGCCCTTACTCACCAGAATGTGTGGACCCCCAGCTGATGTGCATGAGGGTCGTATGCACTTATTTCTGGTGAGGAGGGTAATATAGAGAATGACTCTTCCTATATGGGCAGTATGGTATGATGTCTAGTTGTCAGCATTCCCATTACTCATATTCCATCGAGATTAAATAGAGCTCATATACCGTAGTATGTTCCATTTATTTCAATAAAAAAATATACAATTACCCAAAAGGTAAACCACTTTGTAGTCATATACTGTAAAAGAACCGCCAACAAGGCTCGAAATTCTCCTGGCTCGCCACGATTAAGGATGCATTCCACCACTGCCGGATGTGATGTCACTAAGAGACAGGGACTTCCGTCGATATGTTTTGCCCCTCCCACAGGGTGTTTTTAAAGATCAAAAAGCACTTTGGATGAAGAATGGCAATTTTGGTGACTATTTAATCCTGATTGAACTTTTTTGATTTATTTTATTTGAAATATATATATATATATATATATATATATATATATATATATATATAATTGCACAGGGAAGTAATGAATTTCAGAGGATGAATTTTGATAATCACGGGTTTTGCGCTGTGGTTGATTGCACTATGAGTGTTTAAATCTAGTTTGCTAGCACAGTACAAACAGCCTGGAAATAGTCTTTGCTGAGCACCTGAAAACCACCTCCCAATCATTCCAGTGTGACTTTTCACACTCGGGTGGTGCGCTTGCGAGACGTTCCTGAGAAGTCCTGCAAGTTACAATTTTGGGACGGGTTGGGAGTGTTGTATTTAGCGCTTCCAAAATGCCCTGCCCATTGAAATGAATGGGCAGCACTTCCGAAGTGCCTGAAAAGCGCTTAGGAATTGCCGCAACCCAAGAGTTTTTAACCCCTTCTTTGGGGTTAAAAGCGCTCCCCCCCAGCAGCCGAAAAGCGCCACTTAAACAGCGGTAAAGTGCCGTTAAAATGAGCGGCGCTTTACCGCGAGCATGTCCGCGGCCCCGGTGTGAAAGGGGTCTAAGTCACATCAGTGAAAGATGATTTTTTAAAACTCTTTTTAGCCAGTAACCAAATCATCAAGCTGAAGTGAAGCTCATGTAAGATCCGTTAAAATTACATTTGCCCTTCCTCCTTTCCCTTATTCCCAGTGCAGGATGATAATATAAACAACCTTATTAGGAATTCATGTAAAATAATCTATTCAATTGTGATCCATGTTTAAATTATGACTATTTAACTCAAATATCAAAGTAAATTCCATTGTTTATGGAAGAATAATTGATGCGCCACCATATGGTATAATTGGTCAAACAATTAATTTTGATTGCTTGGTATGGATTGCCACACTTTGCACAATACACATTTCCCATTTAAATACCTCTAATTATGTTTTAAATTGAAACTCAGCTCCTCCATGGACACCTGCACACCTCTGTTCTGGTTATAGCGGTGCTGGAGCATCTTGTAAAACACTTGCCTTCCTAAAAGACATCCAGGCATCTTGCACTTTGTAGATCAACATTTAAATAAAATCATCAAAGCTGTATTGTTCTATAATCAGCAATCACTGTGACAGTAGTGAACCTGAAAGCTGTGCCAGAAATATTAAATGTCAAACAAGTGCCTGACACCTTTACAAGCACTCAGTAACATCTCGGACTCCTCATCACTGGAGTTGTATGTACATCTTTACAAAACACATGGCTTTTTAGAGTAGGTGAGAGAGGTTCAGATTTTGCTTCACTTTTATGCAAACTTCCGTTGACTCCTCTGTTTGTGCTCAGTAAAAGTATTGGTTGAACTAAATTAATTTTATGGCTCCAGCTCAAATTTTTCTAGAGTCTGCTAGATTGCTTTTGCAGTTGATGATCCTACCTCATAACATCATCACTGAAATAGGAAAGAAAGAAATGAATATTGCACACACAGCTCAGCCTTTGACTTAACATCATCTAAACTCATCCATCTACCCCCTGATTAGGGATTACAGTGAAATCATTTGTTTTCTATGGAGTCTTCAAAAGAGATCTGGTCTTCATGAAGTCCCTTCCCGTTTTACTTAAGGTCACTTTCAACAAAAGTATTTATCATTTCCATGCTTCAAATATACTTTTGTAATGTGGTTAACAGGTTTTACAGCAAAAAAAAACCTTCAAAAGTCAACCCTGAAAAGTCCCTCAAGGGCTAACATTGACTGATTGCTTACAAGCTATCAGTCTCTTCAAAACACTAAAAATGATAGTCAATGCGTTTGTTTAGAGATTCAAGATTTTGCTATTATTTTTGTAAGAAGCATAGCGCTTCCAAAAAAAAACATTCAATACAATTAGAATTAATCTCAAAAGTAACAGAAAAACAATCTTGAATAAAGTACAAAAACACACAAGATTTTTTTTTACGGGAAAAACAGTTAAATACTTTTTTATTTTACCAACAGTTAAGACTTTAAGAATAAACTCATTTAAACTTAAAAATCAGGGTCACCCCCTCTTACATCCTTTGAAAAATGTAAATATTTACCTTGATGTGTAAAAGGTGGGTTTCTCTGCACAGACTGCCGGTGCACTCAGCAAAAATTACGATGCTGAACGTATGTCAAGGCAAGATGGAGAACTGCAATACAGTGAAATACAGTGCATCCGGTAAGTATTCACAGTGCTTGACTTTTTCCACATTTTATTTTATTACAGCCTTATTCAAAAATGGATTACATTCACTATTTTCTTCAAAATTCTACAAACAATACTCCATAATGTCAGTGTGAAAGAAGTTTCTTTGAAATCTTTGTGAATTTATTAAAAACAAAAAAAATATCATGAACATAAATACTCACAGCCTTTGCTCAATACTTTGTTGAAGCATCTCTGGCACCAATTACAGCCTCAAGTCTTTTTGAGTATGATGCTACAAGCTTGGCACACCTATTTTTGGGCAGTTTCCCCCATTTTTCTTTGCAGGACCTCTTAAGCTCCATCAGGTTGGATGGGGAGCGTCGGTGCACAGGCATTTTCAGATCTCTCTAGAGATGTTCAGTCTGGGCTCTGGTTAGGCTGGGGCACTCAATGACATTCATTTAGGGTAATTGTTCTGTTGGGGGATGAACCTTCGCCCCAGTCTGAGGTCCAGAACAGGTTTTTATCAAGGATGTCTCTGAACATTCATTTATCTTTCCCTCGATCCTGACCAGTCTGCCAGTTCCTGCTGCTGAAAAACATCCTCACAGCATGATGCTGCCACCACCATGCTTCACTGTAGGGATGGTATTGGCCAGTTGATGAGCGGTGCCTGGTTTCTACTAGGCATGATGCTTGCCATTCAGGCCAAAGAGTTCAATCTTTGTTTCATCAGACCAGAGAATTTTGTTTCTCATGGTCTGAGAGTCCTTCAGATACCTTTTGGCAAACTCCAGGCGGGCTGTCATGAGCCTTTTACCGAGAAGTGGCTTCCATCTGGCCACTCTACCATACAGGCTTGATTGATGAAGTTCTGCAGAGATGGTTGTTCTTCTGGAAGGTTCTCCTCTCTCCACAGAGAAACCCTGGAGCTCTGTCCGAGTTACCATCGGGTTCTTGGTCATCTCCCTGACTAAGGTCCTTCTCCCCTGATCACTCAGTTTGGCCGGCTGGCCCGCTCTAGGAATTGTCCTGGTGGTTCCAAATGTCTTCCATTTACGGATGATGGAGGCCACTGCAGAAATTTTTCTGTACCCTTCCCCAGATCTGTGCCTCAATCCTGCCTCAGAGGTCTACATACAATTCCTTTCACTTCATGGTTTGGTTTGTGCTCTGACGTGCACTGTTAACTGTGGGACCTTATATAGACAGGTGTGTGCCTTATCATGTCCAATCAACTGAATTTACCACAGATGGACTCCAATCAAGTTGTAGAAACATCTCAAGGATGATCAGTGGAAACAGGATACACCTGAGCTCAATTTTCAGTGTCATGGGAAAGGCTGTGAATACTTATGTACATGGGATTGTTTCATTTTTTATTTTTAATACATTTGCAAAGATTTCAAACAAACTTCTTTCATGTTGTCATTATGGGGTATTGTTTGCAGAATTTTGAGGGAAATAATAAATTTAATCCATTTTGGAATAAGGCTGTAACATAAGAAATGTGAAGCGCTGTGAATACTTTTAGGATGCACTGTATAAGTGCAGCTAGCATTTGACTGGAGTCTTTGAAGCAGTCTTAAGGAAAGCTATATGGATAGTAATGCAAAATCAGAAATCAAGCCAAGACTGGCAACATGAACAGAAGCTGCAGTATAACGCAGACTAATGGTCAGAATGAAAGTTCAAAACTATGTAATTAAGAGTATGGGAGCCATATTTGAAATCAGGAATTGGAGTTGGGAGTATAATCCAAAAGCTTAAATAGGGAGCAGAATCAGTATCAGGTAATGAATTAAACACTAATGGAACAGGAGGAAGCCAACGTGCAAATAATGTTGGGTCAAACACTTGTTCACCAGGGCGAAGAGCACACGTACATCTTGTATCAGGATAGTTGAAGACCAGTAAGCAAGCTGAAGACCACTCAGGGCTCCTTATAAAGTCTTAAAGAGCGTATGGATACATACATATACTCACATGAACTATAGCCCTAACCGTGTGCCAAAATGTTTACATATATTCTGACAATTAATATTTAACTTTGTTTCACATGCTTCCCAAACTCATAATTACCAAAGAAATATAACCAATATGTAACTTGAAGTTATGAAGATGAACTACTGTTTGTCTTTATTAGAGACTTTCTTTAAAGCTAAGGTTTATTATTCTTATATTTTGCCTTCCCCGGTTCTTCTCTTCCCCCTTCATTAACATGAGAATTAACATGCTCATTACATGTTTAAATGAAGCCTTTGCTTTATCATTGCATACCTTATTTGATGGCATCACTATGTATCTTTGCTTTTTTTATGCAATGCACTCATGCATAAATAAAATACTAGGTGGTGCTGCGCTAATCCTGAACACCCTCACTGAAAAACTAAGGGTGGTAATAAATAACTAAAAAGTAGTGTAAACAATCAGAGTGTTGGCACCAGCCAAAAAATAATCGCACACATAAATAATGATTCTAGGTGCTAAAAACAAATAAATGTGGTATAAATAATCACTAAAAATAACTCATCATAAATAGTACGACTAAATTAAAAATCAATCCATATCTATAATCATGTGTATAAATAGGTAAGCAATAGTGTAAACAATCATCAAATCGTATCATAAAATCTAAGTGACTCAAAATGAATACCAAGCAGATAACACGTAAAGTGACATAGTGCAATGGTGAAAAAAAATGAAAAATAAGAAAATATAAATCAGTGCAATATTCAGAGATTGTCCGAATCTATGACATGCAGTCTTAATAAGTAATGTGACTTGAATCTTTTGGCATGCACCAAATGTGACAGTAAGGAAAAGTCCTTTTTCAAATAATTTGAAGAAATAGCAATATCGTCCTAGCATGCAACAGTCGCTCTGCGGTGCTTGAAATAAATCACACGGTGCTCATCTTCGTGTAAAAAACACTCATGTAAGAGATGGCCCCTTACCTTAAGGCAATAGGGCAAACGCATATAACCAGGGATCTTTAAAAGGGTCCTCCTTAAGGCAATAGGGCAAGCGCATATGACCAAGGATCTTTGGGGGGGTCCTCCTAGGGTGTAGAAACCTATCCTCACAGTCCTAGTTTCAGGGGGTGATTCCCTCGGTGGTATAGGGGGATATAAAAAACACAGGGAGCCCCAATAGTGTGATACTGTTTAAACCAGCAACTTTATTAAGTAAAACAAGGGTACTCACATGTAAAACAAAATTATATTATATATTTTGCCTTCCCCGGTTCTTCTCTTCCCCCTTCATTAACATGCAAATTAACATGCTCATTACATGTTTAAATGAAGCCTTTGCTTTATCATTGCATACCTTATTTGATGGCATCACTATGTATCTTTGCTTTTTTTATGCAATGCACTCATGCAATCATGGGTGATGGGAGGGGTGAGTAGGATGCTGTACAAAGCTTGAAGAGCACTCTTCCTCTTCTGGCTCATGGAAGAACTCATTTGAATATCTAAATGCCTTGATGGATGGATATCCATCTGTACAGTAAGAGTGGGTTTTCCTGGGCAGGCTATATTTGCATATACGCCACCCTAGGTAAAGCTGCTAAGATGCTAAGCCTTTATGACTGAAAGAACTGAACTTCAGGCAGGCTCTGTCTAACTTGCTTAATGTTCTAATGTACACTGTGACAAGCTCACAGTGTGCAGTGGAATCAAAGTAAACAATGTCAGTACAGAAGAGGAATACAACTGTGCAAGACTGAAGGTAAGACTGGTGTTCAGCTTTAATATTGGGTGATTACCTTGCATTTCAGTATTAAGAGAAGGGACAGACAGTGCATAGGATACCTGTTAAAGCCAAAATATAGCCAGATATGTAAAGCTTGATAATTAAAAAAAAACAAAAATAATGCCATTGAGAAAAGTCTATAAGAATATAGAGCTGACTGATATTAACCACTTAGCCACTGCCCTCCCAATGAACTGCGGATGAGCGGCTGCTGTAGACAAAGCGACGTACCCGAACGTGTTTTGGGCACGAGCATGTGCGCCCCCTCGCTGGTACCCGCTATGATTGTACATACCCTGTCAGCAAGTCCCGGCTAATGATTCAATGCCAGGACATGCTGATCGACTGCATACATTTACAGCCCAGAGCTCTGTGTTTATATTTAGCACAGAGCTCTGTACACAGAGCAGTTAGTCAGTTCCCTCCAGCAACAGTTAGTGTCAGATCGGCCTCTGCACTATTGCAGTCCTGTTATAAGTTGTTGATCACTGCCATAAGTAGTATAAAAAAATAAGAATTATTGTATATATACCATAGTTTGTAGACACTATAACTTTCACGCAAGCCAATCAATACACACCTGTTGGGATTTTCTTTTAATCAAAAACATGTTGCAGAATACTTTTTAGCCAAAATTTATAAATAAATTTGATATTTTTGTTTACATTTTTTAATTGGATTTCTTTTATAGCAAAAAGTAAAAAATATTATTTTTATTTTTCAAAATTTTAGGTCTTTTTTTATTTATATCGCAAAAATTTAATAAACCCAGTGGTGATGAAATACTACCAAAAGAAAGCTCTATTTGTGCGAAGAAAATTATATAAATTTTGTTTGGGAACATCATTGCATCTCCACTCAATTGCCAGTTAAAGTAGCGCAGTGACGAATAACAAAAAATGACTTCTAGAGCTGAAGTGATTAATGGGTTATTTTCCTTACAAACACGGAAGCCTGTCTATGTGAAGAACTAACACCTTTTACCCCATGTGTGAACTACACACATTATTCAGAAGAATTCCGGTAACAAAATCACACAAGCCCATGACATCACCAGGTCTGAGACACTTAATAGGCATTGGCATGTGTGTAGGCAATGTGTAATCTAGTAGTCATACTCAGTTTCCCCTTCCTAAAAGAAGAAGAAGCTGAGAACTTCTGCTAATGATAAGAGTAGACAACTGATGACATATTTCACGCTTGTCAAACGAAAATACCTGAGATATTTTTTCTTTTTTTAATCAGATTTTTTTTTTTTTTTAACCACTTCAGAATATGTTAGTGGTGGGAAGAAATGAATATATGATGTGAGACATGTGCAAATTGTGTTTCCTTCACTTGGAAATCAGACGTAATGCAGGCCTGAAGAAGTTACACAGTAACCCTACCATCAATAAGAAGACTGTACTAACACATCAAGAGCATGTTTATTGAGTTGTGCTAATATGATCAATACATCAACACCTGATTCGTGTTCATAGCACTTGTATAGCCATTCAGCTGTCATTCTTAGCTCATTTAAACAACCACTGGATAGTCTTTACTATGTTCTAATTACAACCATAATTATCCTATAGGGACCGTCATAGGTGGTTTGGGAAAAAGTGCTTGGTTTATTAAATAAACCTAGAGTGACCCACAGACATGGCAGAAATCTACCTAATCTGAGGACAAGTCTAGTCCAGCAAGAACCACATTGGGAGATTTCCCCCCACCTCCTGTTCTAGTGACAGCTATCACATTTTGAATTTCCCTTCACTTTCTGTCATCAAGACAAAAGGTAAAGTGTGAATCTGGCCAATGGGGATACCGGCCACAATCAAATCTTTTCCCTTTTCTATCTAAAACTACAACAAAGATTTTTGGCTTTAGATACATTTAAATAATAAAAAGAAAAAAAATCAGTATTAAAGCGGTTGTTTACCCACACAATTTTTTTATTTATTTTTTTAAACCTGTAAGGCAAAAGGCATAATGAGCGTGTATGCAATGCATACAAGCTCATTATGAAATACTCACCTTAGAACGAGGCGTTGGCAGCTGTTCCCGGTCCACACCGAGAGAGCTGATATTCCCCCTTGGCGTGTCTTCCGGGTTTGTGGCTCCGGCGCTGTGAGTGGCCAGAGCCGCGATGTCTTCACTCCCACGCATGTACGCGGGAGACTTCTTTCTGGCAAGGTCTGGCAGCGTCTTCCGGACCTTCAGCTGGACCTTCACAGCGCATGCGCCACTGACGTCACTGAAGTGAATATCTCCTAAATCGTACAGGTTTAAGAGATATTAATTTTACCTACAGGTAAGCCTTATTATAGGCTTAACTGTAGGTAAAAATACAAAAAAAGAGTATACAACCGCTTTAATGCAGTATTAAACCCAAAAGTAAAAATGTAATATATTGCAGCTAACCAATGATTAACCACTTGCCGACCAGGCACCACATTTATACTGCGGCAGGTCGGCTCTCCTGTGCAAACCGACGTACCCGTACATTGGTCCGTGCATGTGAGATTGCGGGCACGTTGAAGCACGCCCGCGGGTCCTGTGGACTCTATTGCCTTGTTTCCACTAGCGGTTCGGTACGGTACGCTATTTTGGGTGTTTCCATTATGAAAGCGGCCCATACAACCGAACCGAACCATTCCATTCAGGGTCCTGCTTCAGATGTGGGGCCATAGAAAATGGAACGGTTCGGTTAGGGCGGAGCTACGATACATTACACTGATTGGTGGATGTGTGACGCCATGACGGCATTTTTTCTAAACCCACGTATGGCCCTTGTCGGTCCGACTTGCAGTGGAAACGCTCACCTGAATAGGCCGGACCATTCTAGGCCTTCCAAACTGAACCGATCTGAACCGATCCGCTCGGTGGAAACGAGGCATTTGTCCCCCCACGATCGCTGTACACAGAGGCAGAACAGGGATCTGCCTTTGTAAACAAGGCGGATCCTTGTTCTGACAGGGGACATTTCAGAGATCTGCTGTTCCCGAGGATTGGGAACCGCGATCTCTGTCATGTCCCAGGCAGCCCATCCCCCCCTACAGTGTAATGTTGCAGTCCCACTTAAAATCGCAGATTGCCACCATTACCAGTAAAAACAATAAAAAAAAAGAAAAGTCCCTAAATCTATCCCGTTGTTTGTAGATGCGATAACTTTTGTGCAAACCAATCAAAATACACCTATTGTGATTTTTTTTACCAAAAATATGTAGAAGAATATATATTGGCCTAAACTGATGAATAAATTTGTATTTTTATATATTTTTTGGGGGATATGTATTATAGCAGAAAGTAAAAAAAATGGTGATCAAATATCACCAAAAGAAAGCTCTATTTGTGGGGAAAAAAAAGGACTTCAATTTTGTTTGGGTACAACGTCACACAACTGCGCAATTGTCAGTTAAAGCGATGCAGTGTCGTATCGCAAAAAATGGCCTGGTCATTAAGGGGGCAAATCCTTCGGGGCTGAAGTGGTTAAATAAGGTTAAATAAGGTGGCTGCATTAGTTTTCTTCTTTTAGTCTTTTTCCCCTCTGTTTTCACCTGGTGATCTTGCCAGTAACACACCTCCTGTATTAGAGTGCCTACATTCTGGATAAAGGAGCACAGGGGACACCTTTGGACAGCTGCATTGTCCGTCTGAGTAGAGGAGAGTGTTAGATGTACTAGCAGATTTAGATACACTAACAAATTGAAGCTGAATTCCAGTTAACACTTTTCCTTTTTGGATAAAGATTTTTTCATAAACAAACAAACAAAAAAAGCTAATAATTTTAAGCACCCCTATCAGTAGTAAATAGTTTGTTTCAACCCTGTAACTTTTACATCTGCAGAATAGCTTGTTCTGTTGAAAAACAACAGAATTACTGCCTGGATCACCAGGTGAAAATAAACCAAAAAAAGCCTAAAAAAGAAAATAAATGCAGCCATCACATCTAAGAATTGGTAAGCTGCAATATTATAAATGTTTGCTTTTGCTTTAAAAAGACAGTATGCTAGAAAATGTTTGTTCAAGAGTCTATGGCGAGTGAAAGTATGTAATTCAGTGTTCAGGCTACAATACCTTTACTAATCAATCTAGATTAGCAATAACCAACAATGGTCTGTGGATCACTGATGGTTCACGAGAAAATGTTGGTAGTCCCCAGGGGTTCTCCCGCAAATCAACATTGTGACAAATGTATACTGCCTAATGTTGTTTCCAGTGCTGTTCTCAGTGTGTGCTGACAGTCAATAAATGATTGATACCCAATGCCTCCTCTGTAGTTCTGGCTCCTGTGAACTCAGAGGGAGGCATCGGGAGTAGTGCAGAGAGTGGGAGGTGAAGAAGGAGGGAACTTCCAATGGCTGCGCTGATCACAGACTGTGGGAGAGAGCACAGAGCTCAAGCACATGGCTAGATAAGGAGGTGAGATCCAATGATGAGTCTGGGAAGGGGTTGCAGAGATCCAGAGCAATGTGTGTGTAAGGCATGTTGGTCCTCAGGATTCAAAATTGTGAGTTTAGTGGTCTGAGAGGTCCGAAAGGTTGGCAACCACTGATCTAGACTAATCCCAAGGAACAACTATTAAGATAGTTGTTTTTTTATATAGTTTAAGATATATTTTCAGATTATTGATATAGTCCCATTGTTTGCAGAACAGCCAAAAAGTTTATGCAGGATAGACTTTTACCTTTGGGTGGTTGATCTTCCAGTAAAGCAGCTCATAGATGATTTGATTTCCTTTCCTTCCACCAGTCAGTGTTGATGGGGGAATCGCTCCCGCAATGCTATAGTGTACTACTGGCAGGGGGTGCGGGGAGCCTTCCCAGCAGGACACAATGATTACTGCTAGCGGCTATAGCCATCGGCAGTAATCACATGTAAAAAATCCGACAGGCTGGTTGTACCTAAGTCGACCGATAGATCAACTTGGGTACAATTATCCTGCCCATAGATAAGGCACATGGCCAGCTTAAGTATTCTCATGCAGTGAGAATGAACCAACTTACGCAGTTCAAATTCTAACACTTGATCATAACCAATTATAAGCAGGATGTTGGCTATCGGTAGCCAAGCTGACCATCAGCATTATGCAGGTACCTAGGAACAGTCATAACTGTAGAATAACCAGACATATATGTCATTGTATGGTCAGATATTCTATCCTTTCTGTTTTATGTGAACATACTAAGTAGAAAGACCATCCATCTCCACATAGCATGATACTTCTTTTTTCATGGAGCCATAGCTAGACATCTTTTTTTCTACTTTAAAATGTAAATAGTGTACAAATAGGTAGTAGGATTTTAACTACTCCTCCAATGGACACACATACTTTACATAATAATAAAATCAATAAAAATCTTTGTTTTATCCAATTAAAAAACTTTGCTAAAATCATATATCAAAAAATACAAAAACATTCATACTACCAATCATCCCCGATGTAGGGGATGGAGATTGTTTAACAGGGTAGTAATTAGAGATTAGGTAAGAACGGTCAACACGTTTTACAGGGACAATCGCTTCCTCAGGACCTCCTATCTTATATACAGGTACAGTGGAAAAAAGTGCTAATAACAGAAATATATGTAAGTCACATAATATTTACATATACAATTATCATCATAATCAGTCAATATCCGAATGGTTAATAGCTATCCCTCTGGGAGGAGGGGAGGAAAGGGGGGGGGAGGGGAAGGAAAAGAGTTTGTAAATATTTAAAATATTATCTTTGTATACGTTCAATATACCTTGCTGCAGATGTGTAAAAAACAGTTAACGTGGCTGGATCACCAGTATGGACAATTTTGTTTTCTGTAAAATGTGTTGCAGATGAATTGGTTCAGAAAAAAATTAATTGTTGTATTTTGGAAAGCTGGATTTAGGGCCAGTTCACACCATAGAAACGCAGTCTGGATGCGTTCCAGGTGCTTTTTTGCATGCGCGTTTTTGATGCTTTCCTGTGCGTTTTTGGTGTGTTTTTGATGCAGTCCAATGCTTTTTTTCCCCCCTCTTTTTTCTTAACCTTAAGGGCCAGTTTACACCATAGAAACGCAGTCTGGATGTGCTCCAGATGCTTTTTTGCATGCGCATTTTTGATGCGTTCCATTGCGTTTTTGATGCGTTTTTGGTGCGTTTTTGATGCAGTCCATTTTCCCCCCATTTTTTTCTATTAACCTTAAATGAGAACATGGGTGTTCCAGTGCATTTTTGGTGCGTTCTGGTGCGTTCCCATGAGTTTTTGATGCTTTTTACAGCGTTCCAGTACAGTCCAGTGCAGGAAAAATGCAGCATGTTCTACTTTTTTTTTTCTGGAACTGGAACGCACTGGAACTGCAAGCACTGGTGTGAACTATGCCATTGAAAACCATATAACCTACTTTCTATGCCTTTTTGATGCAGAAGAAAAAATGCACTGGACTGCATGTGGTGTGAACTGGCCCTAAATAAGGACAAGTGTGTTGCAGTGCATTTTTGGTGCATTTAGGTGCATTCCGGTGCGTTCCACTGCGTTTTTGATGCATTTTACAGCGTTCCAGGACAGTCCAGTGCAGAAAAAAATGCAGCATGTTCTACTTTTTTTCAGAACTGGAATGCACTGGAACTTCAAGCTTCATATAAACTACTTTCCATGCGTTTTAATGCAGACAAAAAAAACGCACTGGACTGCAAGTGGTGTGAACTGGCCCTTAGGCATATAAAGTATAGATCTATGGGCAGGGTGCTTATTTGCACCACATACAAAGGCTAATTATTAGGAAATAATTATTAGGAAATAAAAAGGCCTTAAATGATAATTAGCTTGTATAACGACCCTTTAAAAAACGATTCGGGTTGGAAATCCTCCTATGATATACTGGATCCAGTGTCTGCCTTACCCTGTTACGCCTCTTAGACCCTGGAATTAAAACCACTAATATATTATTGTCCCCCCATTTTTGTGGTCACTACATCATTTCATTTGACGGCAGCACATGTTGATAGAAATCACAACACACCCAGCATACACACTGGTTGCCTGCTTTACGTCCATGCCAAGCTAACTTAGAAAGATTACAGCGTCCCATCCACAAAAATATGTTTTTTAAATTAACTGAGGATTTAAGAAAATCACTGAAAGATGCACATATTTTATCTCCACATCTCACTAATCTCAATGTCCCCAAAGGCCTGGTGTAAGCATATGAAAATGATAATCCCAGTCATCCGAACAAAGTGTATGAAAAATATTACATGCAGCTGTTATGAAGATGGGGGGGGGGGGTGAGAGATCGTACAAAGTGAGAAAGCCGGGAGAAGTCAGACACAGTGCACGCTGCCCGCTCAAACAAGTTGTTACTTGTGATTTCCTCGCACCTTTCTCTGTCATGAGTCAAAAGATTTTCACACGGCTTCTAATCGAGTTTAGCTGCTGGATTCTATAGTAATAATCACAATTTCAGCACCTCTGTGTTGTGCTGACCTCTAAATCTATACGGTATTATAGGTCGCGGTCTGGGAGTGATCCATATAAATAGTCATACTCGAAGAATGGAAAGCTTACCTGGGAGTCATTAGCCCTGACACTCCGGTTTTTAGGCAAATTTTGGTGAATTTTAAATGGCATATATCCACTTTAATATATAACAAAAAAATGAAGCACTAACCTTCCTTAAAATATTTTGTTGTCACGTCTTACCAATGTGTTGTACAGCTGCTTGTCATATGCAGGATTTTCTTTTTATTGTTTTTTTTTTTTTTTTTTTTTAAGTATCGAAATTTCTTTATTGAGAAAAAACTTAAAATAAATAAAGTGATGTACAAGAACTCGAAATACAGAAATAATTGACAATTGACATCAACATTAAAGTGGTTGTAAACCCTTATGCCGCGTACACACGAGCGGACTTTCCGGCAGCAAAGCTCTGACGGAACGATTCCGGCAGACATGATACCTATTGAAAAAAAACATTCGTCTGTATGCTAGTCCAACGGACCGAAAACAACGCAAGGGCAGCTATTGGCCACTGGTTATTGAACTTCCTTTTCTAGTCCGGTCATACGTCATCACGTTCGAAAGGATCAGACTTTGGTGTGATCGTGTGTAGGCAAGTCTGTTTCATCGGAAGTCGAAAAGTCCTTTGGAGTTCAGTCCGCTCGTGTGTACGTGGCTTTACAATCCCATTTTTACTACAGGTAAGCCTATAATAAGGCTTACCTGTAGCTACCCCGGATATCTCCTAAACCTGCACACTTTAGGAGATATCCCCTGTATCTGCATGTGCCGATATCATCGGCATGTGCCGTTTGCTTCAGTGAGTGTGCCGTCATGCGTGGGAGTGACATCATCGCAGCTCAGGCCAATCACAGCGCCGCGATACCCGGAAGTAACTCCGAGGAGAAACGTCGCTGGCTGATGCTGTGTATAGGTACCTCAGCGAGGGCTTCGATCTCAGGTGAGTATTACGTAATGAGCTAGTATGCTATGCAAACTAGCTCATTATGCCTTAGTCTTGCAAGTGTTAGTTTTCTTTTTATTTTCAAAGTGGGTTTACAACCACTTTAAAATAAAGGTGTGCAATATCAGGTAAAAAAACCAACATATGTAGCACTGGTCCCTTCTATACCCGCAGGCAAGGGGGCATAAAAAGAGAGAGGGGTGGGGAGGGGTTCAGGGGAGGGGATAGATGATGGGGAGGCTATTGCTTAGTAGTTTAAGAAAACATTGGGGTTGATTTACTAAAATTAGAGAGAGAGAAAAATCTGGTGCAGCTGTGCATGGTAGCCAATCAGCTTCTAACTTCAGCTTGTTCAGTTAAGCTTTGACAAAAAACCTGGAAACTGATTGGCTTCTGTGCAGAGCTGCACCAGATTTTGCACTCTCCAGTTTTAGTAAATCAACCCCTATGTGTAGTAAACTTATCAGTAGTCAAACCCATAGGGCTCAGTTCATTCCAGGAGAAGGACAGGCATATAGGGTCTCTTCAGAGTGAAGAGTCCCACTGTGAGAAATAGTGCTTGGGTGTTTAGTCATGGACAAGGCAAGGTTCTATGATCAGATAACCAAAATTGCCAATGGTAATAGAATTTTTCAAGTGTCAGCTGAGCCTTTGCAAACAGGAATTCCATTGATAGGTGGTCATTAAGGATATCAATGGTGTTACTGAGAGTAGGTGCTCAGGCCTGTTTCCAGAGCCGGGCAATAGATAGACGGGCTGCAATGAGTATGTGTGTGATGATAGGGTGGAATTTAGTGGACCAATTTGAGAGGCCTAGTCCAAAGAGAGCCATTTGTGGAGTTAACTCAATGCTGGGTAGGTTAGTAACATCCTGAATGAGGGTGGAGATGCCTGTCCAGAAAGTGGCCATAGACCGGCACTCCCACCAAACATGAAAAATATGTCCATCCATGCCGCAATTTCTCCAGCATTTGTTGGAATGGGACGGAGACATTCAAGCTAGTTTTGCAGAAGTGTAGTACCACCTATACAGAGATTCTATTAAGGTTTCCCAGTGAGATATGTTTTTAGAGAACATGGTGGACGAATGGATTGTTCGTTATCAGGGGGGGGGATCCGGATTTGTAACTTGGATTCCCAGTAGGCTATATATGAGGGTTTTTTATGGTATTTTTTATTGTCTTTTAAGCTCTTGGTTTATAGATATTCATAAATGCCATTGCTAGATTAGTGCAGTTTTTTTAAAAGGCTGCTTTAGCTTTTTTTTTTTTTTGCTATAGATAAGACTCAGTTCACAAAAATAGATGAATTACGTATTTTAACTCTACTCTATAATTTTCTACCAAAAATGTTCGATTCGCATACCGTACATAAATATCTCTTTGATGTGTCAGTGCTATTTTTCCACTTAAAATGAATGTTTCCTCGTAAATCTTTATTTTATTTTACAAAGAGCCCAGCTCACAAAGCTGTTTTTCTCTTTTTTTGGTTGTTATTTGCTTTGTATTGCACCTTTTCAAACTCATATCACACAGAAATATACCAATTCTTTTATTTAGTCTCCTATGTAAGTAGTTGTATTATACCACTATTTAGTGTTGTTAGAACACTGTTAAAATTATGTTATCTGCATTTACGATTAAATCAGTGTGAGCTTCAATTAACTAATAATACTGGTACTAAACTCAAAACCAAAGATGCAATATATTGCAGCTTACCAATCATTAGATGTGGTGACCACATTCGTTTTCTTTATTTTAGGCTCTTTTCCCCTCTGTTTTCACCTGGTGATCTAGCCAGTAATACACCTCCTGTATTAGAGTGCTCCCACTTTGGATGAAGGAGCACAGAGGTGACTTTGGACAGCAGCATTGTCAGTTTTGGGAGAGGGTTGTGTTAGATGTACTAAACAAAACCAAAGAAATTCCAAGCTCCGACCAGCCTGCAACCAACCGAATTATCGGTATGTGTTAAAAACAAGGGTTTGGTTTGCACACATTTGCAAATACATGCGTAAGAGCCCTGTCAAGGCACTCCAGTATTTTCTGTAGCCCTAACTCAAACTCCAACTCCTAACTCTTTGAAAAACAATCGACTTACTGATGAGATCACCAGGTCAAAAAAAAAAAAAGAATCAAAGCCTAAAAAGAAAACTAATTCAGCCATCACATCTAAGAAGTGGTACGCTTACAATATAATAAATGTTTGCTTTTGGTTTAATACTGCTTTAATGTGTCTCATAGCAGGTTGTGGCTGTGTTCCTGATGTACATAAGCAGCTGGGGTGGTGGTTGGGAAGGCTGAGTTAGCACTTTTTTGTTGAAAGTACACTTAGATCTTAAAGTGTTTGTTAACCCACATTTCATACTACATATAATCCTCCTTGTCTCCTAAGTATATGCCCCCCTGTGTGTGTGTTTTATAGAAAAAAATGTTGATTATACCTCATTACAGAACGCCGATCAGCACTCACGTGGTACGCCGCCTCTCTCTCCTCTTCCCGTCTGACAGCTGCAGCGGGCGGAGCCAAGATGACCCCAGATGCTGACCCCAGTCTGGAGGGGAGGAGGAGGAGAGAGGTGGCGGGTCAAGTGAGAGCTGATCGGCATTCTGTAGAGAGGTATAATCATCATATTTTTTTTTTTATAAAACACACACAGGGGGACATATCCTTAGGAGACAAGGAGGATTATGTGAAGTAAGAAATGTTATTTCAGCAGCAGCAGGAGGGGGGACTGACACAGCAGCCAACAGGCAGGGAGGGAGGGGGCAGAGGAGGACAGGAGAGCTGCGGATGATGGAGGCATGTAAACTGACCACGGTGTCAGGGCTCATAATACACCGTGGTCAGTTTACAAAGATGAGGGCACATGCACTTTTCAGCTTTCATATGAGCTACTCACCTGAAGCAGAAATAAAATTCAGAAAAAGAAGATCAGCTGCCTTACAGGTATAGAAAAAGTAATTGTGTAGCATCCTAAATAAAATTACCTTTTTGAATTCTTAAAAACACCAGTGCGCTTTCTGTGCCTAGGCACACTTGTATCTTGATCCTCATAGCTGTATATCTACAATTTGAGATCTAAGGGACTGTTGCCTCTGACTGCTAATCTCATGAGATCTGGAGTGAATAATGATAATATCACTACTATGCTGCTCTCTGTTCTTCAGTCTACTGGAGAGCAAGCTGCACCTGAGGACTTGCAATGCAAGGCTTTCCTTGCTTCTTCTTTCTCTATTCTGTGGATCTGTTATTTCACCTCTCTTGCTGTTTCTTGATCATTCCTCTACCAGCCAATACCACATTAGGAATCAAAGGCATACCTCTACCAACATTGCCATCTCCATTCAAGGACACATTGTACAAGGCATGGTAAGTCAGTAATGGGGAAAAGATTAGCTGCAGGGAACATGCAGACAATACTAGTAATTAGGCTTTTGTTCTCTGCTTGCTTTTTATTGGGATAGCATCCACATTTCAATGTGCTCTTTATCACTTTTTGAGATGTGATGGATTTGCCTAAATATACAGGCCCCTCCCTCCTGTTGAGTGCCCCCACAGCAAGCAGCTTGCTATGGGGGCACCTGAGTCGAGTCACAGCTCTGTGTATCCATTCAGACACGGAGCCCCAACCTGACCCTGCCCCCTCTCTCTCCTGATTGGTCAGTTGACCTTGATTGACAGCAGCAGGGGCCAATTGCGCCACTGCTGTGTCTTAGCCAATCATGAGGGAGAATCTCGGAGGGCTGAGACACTCATGGACATCGCTGGACAGAGAGGGACCTCAGGTAAGTGTTAGGGGGGCTGCTGCACACACAAGGCTTTTTATCTTGATGCATAGCATGCATTAAGATAGAAAAACCCTTTGCCTTTACAATCACGTTAAAGTATTTTGCCAATTTCATAAAGCATTTGCGTCTTTTTTGATTCTGACAGTGACCCGTGCACCAAATTCAGGTAGTTCTAAAATGCACCACTTTTGCATTGTGCTCCATTGAATTTGCCAAATGTAAAAGTGGAGCTAATTAAGACCAACTCTCTTTTGACATACAGAGAAAAACTGTTTCAAACAGGTTTTGCAAAAGTGTCTCTCATGCATTCTAAAAGTGGTGCAGCATGAGCCAAATTCAAGTACAAGTTCTAGACAGGTACATGAATTTGGCTCATTCTTCACCACTTTTAGAATGCATGAGAGACACTTTTGCTATACCTTCTTGTTTCAGTCTTTATGAATTCCAGGGGCACTATTTTGTTTTCCCTTTTTTTCAGTTTACCAATTTTCTCAATTTAGCAGAAAATATATTGTAACAAGGCTTCTTTTTTCTTATGGGTATGGCATTCCAGTGGGCAATGAAAGAAAAGTTGATAATAAAAAGAATGTAGGATGAAACATTCAAACACATTTATACGCTGGCATGTGGTTACAAAGATTTATACACTAAAGATCAAAGGAAGACGAATTCCATAGAAGGGAAGTAGCTAGATGCTTCAGGTTTCTAAAGCTGATCTATAGGGACTTTATCCATAGGAGGTATAGCAGTAAAAAAAGTATTCACATCATAATGACTAAACCTCCTTGCATTTTTAAAGGCTTTTCCTGTGTATGCATTCTACTTCCCAACAATGTGAATGATATATCAGTCAATATGTGTTGTTAAAGTGTATTCAAAGCCAAAGAATTTATTTTTTCTAGGTTTGGACAGAGTGGGGAAAGGTCAGCAGAAGTTGCTGTCTGTATTTCAACTATTTTCCCTTGTGACAATTATCACTAGAACTGAATGTGAGGGGAAATACAAAACGTTACCTTGTCATTGGAACACAAATAAAAAGGAAAGCTTCCAATGAGACACCTGCCTTACAGAGGAGAGAATTCATCTCACTTACTGTAGTGTCATCAGGATAAGCAAAGAGAAATCTCCACAATGGGACACAAAAGGCAAAAAATATCTGATACATTTTAAACCATTCCCTACCGAAAACAGGGAAAAAATGGCTTTAAATATACTTAAAGATGTATACCTCAACCCAGCAAACCTGGACGCAAGATTGCCTTACCCCAGGGGTAGGCAACCTCGGGCCTCCAGCTGTGGTGAAACCACAAGTCCCATGAGACATTGTAAGACCCTGGCAATCACAGGCATGACTCCTAGAGGCAGAGGCATGATGGGATTTTTAGTTTTATCACAGCTGGAATGCTGAGGTTGCCTACCCCTGCCTTACCCCATCTGCTCTGGCCATAACATGATCGCCATGACTAAGCTCCGGGGGGGGGGGGCGGCGTGAAACACGTTGAGGGCATGGCCTGGTTGGAGTGAGGTTGCCACTCTACTTATCACTTCAGGACACCTAGATGTGCGACTTTTAGGGGCCACCCTATTGTTCTCTGAAGCATAACATGGGTCCATTTTGGCAAGTGGAGGGGAGCATGGGGTTAACTCTCTCCCCTCCAACCTTTTTTCTGAAAGTTACTCTCCCCCCTCCCTTTTTTTCCCTCTACCCCTTTCCTTGGTAAGTGGTTTGTCAACTTTAAACCAAAACAATATTTGTGCACTTGCTAAAAAGTATTTCAATCACCATTATTGAATAAACGAAGTGACAAAAAATGATTAAAAGGACTGCTGCATCTAAACCACCAATCCGGTCAGGATGTGCAACAAACTACAATAAAACAATATTCCAAAGTGTGCTGTCCCTATACAAATTAGTACATATCATAAGAAACACAGTAAAGTGTGTTGAGCTTATAATAAGCTCATCTTATATTAACCTCCTTGGCGGTATGATTATTTCAGATTTTTGATGCTCAAAGCGGTACAATTCTTTTGCATGGAAATTTGGCGTTTTATATTGTAGGCCTGTAATTCTTAGGAATAACACACTTAAATCTGTCCAAACAAGAGTCTAGTAGACATCCCGGGTATGATAAAGTTTGAAACACGAAATCATAAATTATAATATAATAAATAACTATAAATAATTATAACAAATAATAATATAATAATAATAAAAATAATTCAATAATATAATCAAATCAAAAACACTGAAATTTGCTCAGTTGCAGAATTGTCGCTGTCATTACTTTCAGTGTTTGATGACGAATTTCCCCACAAATCACTATCGCTTAATTCTACGAGTGATTCTAATTTATTATCATTGTTTTCTAGCTGGTCTAAAACCGCTTTTGAAGTAAAGGGATGGTTTTGGTTGCTATGGACAATCACCAGTTTCCAGGCAGAAAGAACAGTATATATAATATAAAACTGCATGCAGGGCATTGGGCAGACCACTAGGGACAAAGGGGATGTGTAATTATTTGATACAGTACTGTAATCTGTAAGATTACAGTGTACTGTATGTATTGTGTGTGTTTCACTTTTTGAATTTGGCGCCATTCTCCATCCCCACGCGCCGCAACGCTCGCAGGGAACGGAGCCCGGCTTAGTGATAGATCGAGCGGAGGACGGCTTGCACACACAGCAGGGAGACATCGCAGGATCCTGGGGACAAGGTAAGTAAGCTGTACCTGGATCCTGCGATGCGATCCCGAGTCTGGCTCGGGGTTACCGCTTTTGGTACTGAAAATCCACCCCGAGCCACACTCAGGAATACAGTCTGGGAGGTTAACAGATCCATATAAATCAAGTCCGTAATGTGCAAATTTGTGCAAAAATTATAGTGCAAATGTAATATAAAGCGCAAAAAGTTCTCAGTTCCAAAACATCAGCATTTCTTCTCTCTTGTGGTTAAAAAAATGATAATAATGTGTACCACTATGGAAAGTGCTCCCAAAATGAATCACCACAAATGCTCTGGTCCCATAAGGAGACCACTGAACGCCTTGCTGTTTTGCAGCCATATACACCATGATCCGGAATACAAAAGCCCCGTGAACTCTTAAGCCGAAATAGACTCCATGAAGGGGATTCAAGTACAGAGGGAGATCCAGATACTGTAGTATTTCACCAATTGATTTTAATAAAACAATAAAATTACACTTACAATCTGCAAGGAATAAAACAGCATGTACTGTATTACAAACAGCCAGCAGGTCAGAACGGTCAGCCTGACATGCAGAACAACGTCACATGTGAGGCCCCTCCCAACGCGTTTCTCTTTGCTCCCCAGTTGAATATCCTGTTTTGGTGCCGGTATTAGAGAGCTAAGAGATTGAATCATCATAACTTATAGAGTTGGCAAATAGCTTCACATTATAAGGACTCTTCCTCTTGGGTCTGTGGTCCTTCAGTCCTTTTAAGGCTGATCGTCTACTTATTATTGTTTCTTTATGTCAGACACCACCTGAATTGTAACTTGTATTGGTTATATGCTTTAGTTGTATCTTTTCCCCATATATATTTGTATCAGTTCTATTATATGTCGAACTTCTGTTTTGTAGACATTGCATTCCTTGAATGTAAAAATAAAGCTTTTGTGGAAAAATAATTATACCTCATATTAAATAATAAAACATATGACAATGAATCAAAACCCTATTAAAATCAATAACAGATGAAACTTAGAAATCAGTAATGGTTAATTTCTAAGGTAATTGACAAGGGATTGTCAAACAAATGACATGGGGACCTGGGATACATGTACCAAGACAAAAACAAAAATAAAAATTAAAAAATTCAGTTTGGTGAGTAGGAGTGATTTTAATAATGCTTAAAGGGCAATACTACATTGCAAAAGTCTTTTAACCACTTCAGCCCTGGAAGGTTTTACACCCTTAAGGACCAGGCCATTTTTTTGCGATACGGCACTGCGTTACTTTGACTGACAATTGTTGATGTCATTTTTTTCCCCACAAATAGAGCTTTCTTTTGGTGGTATTTGATCACCTCTGCGGTTTTTATTTTTTGCGCTATAAACAAAAAAAGAGCAATAATTTTGGGAAAAAAAACAATATTTTTTTTACGTTCTGCTATAAAACATACCCAATAAAGTAATCTATAATATTTAATTTCTTCATCAATTTAGGCAAATATGTATTCTGCTACATATTTTAGGTAAAACAAATCATAATTAGCGTATATTGATTAGTTTGCGCTAAAGTTATAGCGTCTACATTCTATTGTGAAAAAAAAGTTATAGCGTCTACAAAATGTGGGATAGATTTAGGGACTTTTAATTTTTTTATATTTTTTTTTACTAGTATTGGTGGCGATCAGCGACTTTTAGTGGGACTGCGACATTGCGGCGGACAAATTGGACACTAAGTGAATTTTTTGGGGACCAGTGACACAATACAGTGATCAGTGTTAAAAAAAATGCACTGACACTGTATAAATGACACTGGCAGGGAAGGGGTTAACATTAGGGGCGTTCAAGGGGTTAAATGTGTTCCCTCAATGTGCTTACTAACTGTGTGGGGGGTGGACTCACTGCAGGAACAGAGAGATCTGTGTTCCTGATTAGCAGGAAGCACAGATCTCTCTGTTCCTGTCTGACAGAAGGACAGTCTGCTTTGTTTACATCACCAGACCGCTGTTTTGTCATTCCTCGGAGCGCTTGTGGAAGGCCAGTGGCCATCGCGGCCGCCGAGCCCGCTGATTGGCTTCCGCTTTGTCCAATCACTGCAGAAGCGGGTCGCCGGCGACCAGGTCGCACAGACAAAGTACAGGTACGTTGTTTCGCGCAGCCGGGCCGCCCTGCCGCAGTATATGTGCGGTGGATGGTCCGGAACTGGTTAAATAACATGCATGGGGGATGCCCTGTACTTGCCTGTGTAATGTATACAACCTACAATAGCGACACTGACATTTACAAAAAAAAAATGCAGTTTAAATTGCCGGTAAACGACAGTTTCATTTGCTGACTTCTGTTTGTAAACAATTCAGCCACAGATTCTCTTCCTAGATATTTTTGATGAGGGTCTAGTGTGGATGTTAAGGGGGACCGTGACCAAGCCACCTGCCCTCAACATGGGGGTTATCTTGCCAGGGGGGACTCCCCTGACAAAGCGCCTTGTCTCCATATTGATGAGGACAAAGGGCCTCTTTCCTACAGGCCAGGCCGGGTGGTTGTCAGGGGTCTGTGGGTGGGGGGAATAACAGAATTTGAAAACTCCCTTTCAAAATAAGTGGAGAGGGCCCCCAGATACTGTCCTCCAACATGAATCCATAAAGGGTACATAGTAAACCTACTTATTTACAAAAAAAAGAACAACACAAACTGCTCTCTCTTATTTATGACCGCTCAGACAAGCTTTATAAATTGTGGACTTTGAATGGCTGTGGAGGATAGAAGACTGCAGATGAACAGGTACAAATTATGTAGGAGGATTTGTTTAATTTCTGTGTATCACCCAAGGCCAGTCACTTCACTGGGGATATACTGTATGAAGGTTTGCAACCACTTTAAGCAGATGGTTAGTGAAATCAGAGTAAAGACCACATTCCTACTGGTCAGAATTGTTTTGTATACGTAACTGGGTAGCCCCGCCTCCCTCTGACGCCACGGGCAAGCCATAGGGATGTCCCCGTGTGTAACCAGGTGGCCCCGCCCCCCTCTGACGCTACGGGGAAGCCATAGGGATATCCCCGTGCGCCAGAGGGGGGCGGGGTCACCCGGCGACATCACCGTGTGGCCTCGCCCTCAGTTATAAAAGATCTGTCATCTGAGAGGACGTTCATTACGGCGGGTGCCTCCCATGGAGGCGTGTCGGTTGCGTTTTTTTTTCTTTTTCGGTCCATTGGCGGAGCAAGAGAAGAAGAAGAAGCTTTCGTGGGACAGTTTTATTTTTTTATTTTTTAAGAAAGGACTTGTCCCCAAGCCGTGTCATGCCATTTTTACCATTTTCACACTTCTTTGTGAAATGGTAGGGGTACATTTGTACCCCATTACCATTTCACATGGGGGGGATGCCGGTATCTGGGGGTCACCTTGTTAAAGGGGGCTTCCAGATTCTGATAAGCCCCCCGCCCGCAGACCCCCACAACCACCGGGCAAGGGTTGTGGGGATGAGGCGCTTGTCCCCATCAACATGGGACACGGTGCTTTGGCTACCCCAAAGCACCCTCCCCATGTTGAGGGCATGGCGCTCTCTCACCCCCCCTCTTTTCCTGCGGCCTGCCAAGTTGCATTCTCGGATAAGGGTCTGGTATGGATTTTTGGCGGGACCCCCCTTAATATCCATACCAAACCTGAAGGACCTGGTATGGAATTTGGGGAAACCCCCATGCAATTTTTTTTAAAATTTTGGTATGGGGTTCCCCTTAATATTCATACCAGACCCAAAGGGCCTGATAATGAACTTTGGGGGAATCCCATGTCATTTTTTTCAATGACTTTTATGTGTATTGCCGGGACTGACAATTCATTATAGCCGCAAGTACTTTTAAATGATTTTTTTTCCTTTAGAAATGTAATTTTGTGCAGGGATTGTTGTAAACACAGGAAACATGCGCCACTTTACAGGCATACTATAGACACCCCCCAGGTACGAAATTTAAAGGAATATTTCACTATAATTGTTTCACTTTAAGCATTATTAAAATCACTGCTCCCGAAAAAACGGCCATTTTTAAAACTTTTTTTTGCATTGATACATGTCCCCTGGGGCAGGACCCAGGTCCCCAAACACTTTTTATGAAAATACCATGCATATAAGCCTATAAAATTAGCACTTCTGATTTCTCCCATAAACTTTTAAAGGGTGTTCCGCGGCTTTCGAATTTGCCGCAAACACCCCAAATTGTTTGCTGTTCGGCCAACAGGCGAACACCCGATGTTCGAGTCGAACTTATGCTCAACTCGAACATCAGGCTCATCCCTAAATATAATTATAAAAAAAAGCTCAAGCCTGAAATGAACAAAAATGATTGTACAAACATTACAAAAAAAGCCTGAAAAACAACCAAAGACACTCAACTCAAGTGGGATTGAGGACTGTTCCCAGTGATCAGGAACAGTGATCTCTGTCATGTCCCTGGCAGCTCATCGCCCTACAGTTAGAACATACTGAGGGAACACATTTAACCCCTTGATCGTCCCCTAGTGTTAACCCCTTCCCTGTCAGTGACATTTACAATCGTGTCTATTTATAGCACTGATCGCTGTATAAATGTCAGTGGTCCCAAAAAAGTGTCAAAAGTGTCCAATCTGTCCGCCGCAATGTCGCAGTCCCGCTAAAAATCGCAGATCGCCGCCGTTACCAGTAAAAAATAATAATAAAAATGCCATAAATGTATCCCCTATTTTGTAGATGCTAGAACTTTTGCATAAACCAATATACACCTATTGCAATTTTTTTTTTACCAAAAATATGTAGAAGAATACATATCGGCCTAAACTGATAAATACATTTTTTTTTTTTTGGATATGTATTATATTTTTTATTTTTCAAAATTGTCGCTCTTTGTTTGTTGATAGCACATACAAATTAAAACCGCAGAGGTGATCAAATACCACGAAAAGAAAGCTCTATTTGTGGGAAAAAAAGGACCCCAATTTTGTTTGGGTACAGAGTCACACGACTGCGCAATTGTCAGTTAAAGTGACGCAGTGCCGAATCGCAAAAAATGGCCTGCTCATTAAGCGGGCAAATCCTTCCAGGGCTGAAGTGGTTAAAGCTATTTAAATCAGAGGATCAGCATAAGGCCTCATTCACACGGACGTTTTTAGAGCCGCTTTTTTGAGCGTTTTTTGCAACTTAAAAAGGCCTGTCTATGTTAGTCTATGGCTTCATGCCCACCTAGGCGTTTTTGAGCTGCAAATGGCATAGGCGTTTTTAAGCTGTAAAAAAAACCCAGGACCAGTGGGTTCTGAGAGACGTTTTTTAGCTGTAAAAACGCTCTAACGCTGATAAGCGCTCAAAAACGCTCAAAAACTTTCAAAAACACCCAGAAACGTCATTCACCAACGTTTTTTAATGTTTTTGATCCATTGAAAAAAAAAAAATTTTTTGAAAAAAAAAAACGCTAAAAAACGCTAAAAAACGCTAAAAAATGCTAACGCAGAAAAAAGACTAAAAACCGCTATTGCAAAAACGTTGAAAAAAGCTGAAGAAAGTTTAAAAAATCACTGCAAAGATACTGGCGTTTTCATAACGTTATTTTAACATCCCGTGTGCATGAGGCCTTACAGTCAAGTAACTAGCATGTTTAATATCAGTCTTTCAGTGTTATAGCCCTGTTACTAGAGCCTTTTATATGATAAAATATAATTGTATAATTGGAAGCCTTGCCCTGGTTTACTTAGCATAAAACCCAGAGAGATATTTGAAGTAGTTCAGATGACGCTTTCTACTGGGGTTTGTTTCGCAGCCTCCCTTGTTGTAGGTAATAGTGGATAATATTCTGAAAATAGACTCTTTAAAAGTCTTTTAGGCAGCAACTAATGAATAACTGGCAGGGGAGCATGTCTTCAAGAAAAGATTTCAATGAAATAAAACTGTAAGATAATTACAATGGCACAGATAAATTCACCAAACAATAGGGATGTGGGCTGGATCAGACATCTTGGGAATGGTTCATTAGACTGCGATATTGCTAATCAGCAGTCAGATACATTGTAATTCACTGAGACTTCACAGGAAGCCCCAGAATCTATGTGTGCTGGAAATGTACATTTTAAGTCATTCTAATCTATTCTGTGAGACAATGTAAAGAACAAAGATGATGCTTGGAGCATCATAAACCAGAGACTTAGAGGTAGAAGTAGCGAGAAAGCTTTCTGTATACAATAGCCAGGTTACTTTCCCTCTTTAACCACTTCAGCCCCGGAAGAATTCACCCCCTTCCTGCCTGGAGCGTTTTTTTTGCGATTCGGCACTGCGACGCTTTAACTGACAATTGCGAAGTTGTACCTAAACAAAATTGACGTCCTTTTTTTCCAACAAATAGAGCTTTCTTTTGGTGGTATTTGATCATCTCTGCGGTTTTTATTTTTTGCGCTATAAACAAAAAAAGAGCGACAATTTTGAAAAAAACACAATATTTTGTACTTTTTGCTATAATAAATATCCCCATTTTTTTCTAAAAAAAAGCTAATTTTTTCTCAGTTTAGGCCGATATGCATTCTTCTACATATTTTTGGTAAAAAAATCGCAATAAGCGTATATTGATTGGTTTGCGCAAGTTATAGCATCTACAAAATAGGGGATAGATTTATAGCATTTTTATTATTATTATTATTTTTTTTTTAGTAGTAATGGCGGCGACCTGCAATTTTGATCATGACTACGACATTATGGCGGACACATCAGACACTTTTGACACATTTTTGGAACCATTGGCATTAATACAGCGATCAGTGCGAATAAAAATGTCACTGGTAGTGAAGGGGTTAACACGAGGGGGTGGTGAAGGGGTTAACTGTGTTCCCTGCGAGGTGATTCTAACTGAAGGGGGAGGGGACTAACTAGAGGAAGTGACGGATCGTGGTTTCTAGCTAATAGGAACACACGATCTGTCACTCCTGTCAGAACAGAACAGGGAAGTGTGTGTTTACATACACCCATCCCTGTTCTGTGTCTCCTGCTCATGAATGCTCATGGCTGGCAATCATCGCGACCGTTGGCCACAAGCGTTGGCACCCCCGAAGTGCAGCGGTCGTGCACGCGCCTGCTATCCGGACCCAGCGAGACAACGTACAGCTACGTGGTTTCGTGCAGGGGAGCCAACCTGTCGCAGTATTACATGTGGCGGCTGGTCTGGAAGTGGTTCAAGTATTACTAAACCCACAACAGTAAAATCAGTCTGCATGTGCAGTAAAGCATGCTTGTTATACTCACTGTGGAACCTAAGGGGTTATTCTTCTGCATTGTTTGATCCTGTATGCACAGATCCTCCTCTTCTCGCATCTGAGTCAGGCTGCATATGCTCAGTTTGGTGCTTATTGCTAGAGGGTTCCCCCCCCCATGTTGATGGGGACAAGGGCCTCTTCCCGACAACCCTGGGCTGTGGTTGTCGGGATCTGCGAGCAGGGGGCTTATCAGAACCTGGAAGCCCCCTTTAACAGATACCGCCCCCCTCCCCCCGATATGAAAGAGTATTGGGTACATAGTACCCTTACCCATTCCCCAAACATGCCAAAAAATAATAAATACAAGAGACAATTTTTGACAAATCTTTTATTAAAAAATTACAAAAAATAGTGTCCCGCGATGTAAATCCATCGTCAATCACGCCATCCACTGGACCTGAAAAATATTTTTTTCTACTTTATGTCCATCTGGATGTGTTAGAAGAGGATGTGAAGGAAAATGTCACACTTTTTGTATATTTGATGTGTATCCAATAGAAAAGGTTGTGCCTCCCCTCCAATGGAGACACAGGGAGCAATAAAAACATATTTATAATATAGCAAAGAAGGCTTTGAAGGTTTAGAACAGGAATACGCAATTAGCAGACCTCCAGCTGTTGCAAAACTACAAGTCCCATCAATCCTCTACCTCTGGGTGTCATGCTTGTGGCTGTCAGAGTCTTGCTATGCCTCATGGGACTTGTAGTTCTGCAACAGCTGGAGGTCCGCTAATTGCATATCCCTGGTTTAGAACCTCTGTCAGATTTGTTTTGCTGTCTACCTCATTTCTTGTCTTCATCACTTTCTCATGAAACATACAGTACAGGAAGTGAAGGAAAATTCTTCTTGGGTTCACTGTATTAAAATCTAAAATAATGTTTTGGCTGGAGATGGTTTTTAAATTACTGGAGAGGGGTGGAGTAGAGCAGTACAGGCAGATGCTACCAGAGCCCCTAATCTCAAGGGCCTATATAGGTTTTTATTTTTTATTGTTCTGATAGCAGGCATTTTTTTGCCCTAATGCCCTGTACACACAACCGGTTTTGCCATCGGAATAAACTCTGAAGGTTTTTTCAACGAAATTCCGATGGAATTCCGCTCAAGCTGTCTTGCGTACACACAGTCACACCAAATTCCGACCGTCAAGAACACGGTGACATACATCACGTACGACGGGACAACACGTACGACGTCTCGTACTTGCTTCAGAGCATGCGTTATTTTTGGTATGTCGTAACAGAATACAGACGAGCGGTTTTCCCAACAGGAATTTGTTCTGTCGGAAAAATATAGAACATGTTCTCTATCTAAGTTGTCTGAATTTTCGACGTAAAAAAAGTCCGGAAATTCCGACGTGTGTTCGGGGCATAACAGGGGAATAGTCATCTCTTATCTATGGGCAATGTAAGACAGATATACTGACTGGCCTACCAAACACTGACATACCTTTTTGTCAGGGTTCATGACAATCAAAATATATATATATATATATATATATATATATAAAAAAAAATAATAATAGTTTATAAAATTACAGAGTTAAAACTAATATCTATTTTATACATTGCCTAATTAAATAACATGTTATAACCAGAATAAAAGCACAAAATTACATTTCCAGCCAAATGACAAATAAAAAGGAATGGCTGCTGTGATTCAGCATGGAAAAAGTATAAACACAGAGTGGTTACAAAAAGAGTCATACCCTTTAAAATTCCAGTATTTTGCCAACAACAGCAAAACCTTTGGCGCTGGTGCCTTTGAAAACAGCAGGTACTCTCTCAGTAGAGATGATTGCTAATCTAAAGCTTAGCGCAGATTTTAACTTGCTTCAATTCCCTGTTTTGTAAGAATGTTTTAATACCTTCCTTACAAATTGTGTTGTGATGACAGGAGAGAAAATCAGATGTAATCCAATAAAAGGGATTGGAATGCTCTGCAGTATGACTGAGACTTCTTTCTCCAGCAAATCCCTCTTTTCTTCTTTCGAACAGTGACAGGAAATCAGCAATGCTTCTTTGGTTGCACAAGTAAGCCCCCACAGTTGGTCTTTTCATAACATTTCATAACATTCAACACTTTCTGTGTAGCAGGAGCAATGGACCTATGATTTCACAGAGATTCTGTACAGTAAAAGAAGTATGTAGGATATAAATTTAGTTGGCTTGCTTAAATGAAAGCCTCCCATTAAAGGGGTGATTACACTGATCAGATCACTTAATAACTAATCTGCTGAAAATCTATCCATGTATGCAGTACTGGTAACAGCCCATCATATCAGTGCCCATTTAGATATCCACAGTGGAGGAAAATTGTTTTTCACTACAGCTAGCAGTAGTAAGCCACGTTCAACTAGACCTGTAATGTTATAATTTTTCATAGCTCTTCTTAGACAATTTTTCAGTTCCAATAAGTATCAATACGATATCCTGGCATTTATATTAACACCTTAAGAAACCTTAATCCAATCACAATGTATAGATATTGATTGTTCAAGAACAAGATGGGGGATGTGAAAGTTTGATTGGATTTGAAAACAGTCCTGATGAGTAGAAGGATTAGCAGTGGCGGCCTGTGCATTGAGGGCGCACGGGCGCCACCCCCCCCTTTCCCTCTGCCGCCTCCCTATCCATGCGCCTGCCCCCTTTCAGGATGCCGGACACAAGGATTCCTATGGTGGGGGTGGGAGGGGGTGTTTTTTTTAAGCACGTGATTAGAGCCAGAGGCTCTAATCGGCTTCAAAAAAGGGTGGGTTAGGGGCACAGAGAGTGCGCCCTGATTCCACCCAATTGTGTGACCATAGCGAATTCATTTTCACTATCTTCACACTACAGTGCCCCCCCCCCCCCCCCGCGCCAATCAGGAAGCAGGTCAATGAGACCTGTTTCTCGATTGGCCAAAGCGTCATGCAACCCTATTGGATGCCTAGTGGCTCTTTGGCAAGCGGAGGAAACATGAGAGGAGCGGACACCTCCGCCACTGCTACTGCCCGAGTGTGGAGTAGAGGAGGAGAGTGGAGACACAGAGGATGCTCTTCAGCCCAGTAAGTGACAGACCTCCCGTGGGGGGTCTATTGCCATCTGCAAGCCCCAAGCGGGGGGGTGTGCAAGTGCCAGTACCGCGACTTTTGTCCCCTGAAGTCTGGTGGGGCCAACACTTCTGGGACTGTCAATCTTCTAGGTTTCTGCAGCTCTTACTCTTTCTTCCTGTAGTGATGTGGAGGGTAGCAGCATCCAGTAAGAGCTACAGGGAACCCAGAAGAATGACACATTTTCAATATTCAGTCTATGGCTACATGTACAGCAGCACCACCCCTCCATGGTTGATTTCTTTTCAGAGGGTTGTAGAGCAATAGTTTGGAGGCACTCAGGAGACAATAAGACTCTACTGTTGCCTTCTAAATGCCAGATTTTTTTTTTAGCTGAATGGACATTTTGAATAGGATTACAACGTCACAACCCTGAGCTGAGTGAAACTAAACTTATGAGCAGGCAGATTATTCTTGGCAGAAAAGACATGCACAGTCTCGTCTGCAATAAAGAAAACCTACCTGGCCTGCTTGCAATCCTGTGGGGCATGTACACGAAGCTGCATATGTGCAGTTCAGTTTACATTGCCGCCACGGTCCCTGTGTGCCAGGATGACTGATTCCTGCACATGCGCAGAAGTTACATCATCCGACACTGGACAATCAAGACAGCCGAAGATCAGCACACGTTTGCAACAAAGTAAAAAAAAAAATGCCTGAAGCATATCTGTAGCCAGGGGCGGCCATTAAGGGCGCCGTGGCCACCCCCTATTCAGGCATCCAGCCCCTTTTCGGGCGCCTGAATTACAGCGGCGGGGGTGTTTTTTTAAGCACCTGATTAGAGTCATAAGCTCTAATAGGCTTCAAAAAAGGTGGACTTGCACTGGACACATTGACTGATCACTGTACCGGCCTGCTGCCAGTACCATGTGACCGCTGTAACCAATCACAGCAGGTCACATGACAGTTGTTTTACAATAGTTGGCTTCCTTTCAACCATCCATTGTATACAATTGTGTTGCTAGCTGGGATTGGAGAGTGTGATCACATGGTACAGGCTGGACCAATCACAGCTCTGACAGCTAATCACAACAAAAGAAACTGAATGAATCTATTTAATTCAGTAAAATGCTTGCATATACAGTCAGGTCCATAAATATTGGGACATCGACACAATTCTAATATTTTTGCCTAATATACACCACCACAATGGATTTGAAATGAAACGAACAAGATGTGCTTTAACTGCAGACTTTCAGCTTTAATTTGAGGGTATTTACATCCAAATCAGATGAACGGTGTAGGAATTACAGTTTGTATATGTGCCTCCCACTTTTTAAGGGACCAAAAGTAATGGGACAATTGGCTGCTCAGCTGTTCCATGGCCAGGAGTGTGTTATTCCCACACTATCTCATTTAAAAGGAGCAGATAAAAGGTCCAGAGTTAATTTCAAGTGTGCTATTTGCTTTTGGAATCTGTTGCTGTCAACTCTCAATATGAGATCCAAAGAGCTGTCACTATCAGTGAAGCAAGCCATCATTAGGCTGAAAAAAAACAAACAAACCCATCAGAGAGATAGCAAAAACATTAGGTGTGGCCAAATCAACTGTTTGGAACATCCTTAAAAAGAAAGAACGCAGCGGTGAGCTCAGCAAGAGCCGAAAGACCACGGAAAACAACTGTGGAGGATGACCGAATAATTCTTTCCCTGGTGAAGAAAACACCCTTCACAACAGTTGGCCAGATCAAGAACACTCTCCAGGAGACAGGTGTATGTGTGTCAAAGTCAACAATCAAGAGAAGACTTCACCAGAGTAAATACAGAGGGTTCACCACAAGATGTAAACCATTGGTGAGCCTCAAAAACAGGAAGGCCAGATTAGAGTTTGCCAAACAACATCTAAAAAAGCCTTCACAGTTCTGGAACAACATCCTATGGACAGATGAGACCAAGATCAACTTGTACTAGAGTGATGGGAAGAGAAGAGTATGGAGAAGGAAAGGAACTGCTCATGATCCAAAGCATACCACCTCATCAGTGAAGCATGGTGGTGGTAGTGTCATGGTGTGGGCATGTATGGCTGCCAATGGAACTGGTTCTCTTGTATTTATTGATGATGTGACTGCTGACAAAAGCAGCAGGATGAATTCTGAAGTGTTACGGACAAAATTATCTGCTCATATTCAGCAAAATGCTTCAGAACTCATTGGACAGGGCTTCACAGTGCAGATGGACAATGACCCGAAGCATACTGTGAAGGCAACCAAAGATTTTTTTAAGTGAAAGAAGTGGAATGTTATGCAATGGCCAAGTATTGTCATAAAAAGTGTTTGGGGACCTGGGTCCAGCCCCAGGGGACATGTATCAATGCAAAAAAAGTTTTAAAAATGGCAGTTTTTTCGGGAGCAGTGATTTTAATAATGCTTAAAGTGAAACAATAAAAGTGTAATATTCCTTTAAATTTCGTACCTGGGGGGTGTCTGTAGTATGCCTGTAAAGGGGAGCATGTTTCCTGTGTTTAGAACAGTCTAACAGCAAAATGACATTTCAATGGAAAAAAAGTCATTTAAAACTACTCGCAGCTATAATGAATTGTCGGTCCGACAATACACATAAAAGTTAATTGAAAAAAAAAACAGCATGGGATACCCCCACAGGGTATCTCTGAACCAAAATTAAAAAAAAAAAAATGGTGTGGGGTCCCCCTCAAAATCCATACCAGACCCTTCAGGTCTGGTATGGATTGTAAAGGGAACCCCGTGCCAAAATTTTTAAAAAAATGGCGTGGGTTACCCCCAAAAATCCATACCAGACCCTTATCCGAAAACAAGTAAAAAAAGGCGCAATGCAGGTATACCTCAAATAACTGTTCCTAAATAGTCCAATGGCAGGATGGGTATATATAAATATATACAAGAGGAAGTCAGTCAGGGCTGCCACCAAGAAAAGACCAGAAGCGAGGTCCAATAGGCTAAAGAAGATAAACAAGGAAAAGGGGCGCCTCTGAGTATATATCAATAATCATTTATTTCAACGAACAATATCCAATATCCAGCATCTTGAGAAAGGAGTGCCACTATTCTTGCCACCAATAGCGCGCAGACTCAGAAACGCGTCGCATAGCTGTGACGTCACAGCCCGGCGCCGCGCTGTGCTTGCCCTCCAGGCCTTGTTTTGGCTCCCTACACGGCCGCTACTATTCCATCCACGGAGCCGTACGAGCCTCACCACACACTGCAGCACGCCCGGCGATCGGCTTTGGCGTCCTCATAATCCCATCCTTGGAACCCGCAGACAGTTGGTCTGTGTCATTTTAACCCTTCTCAACCCGGAAGTGCCATCTGGAGACCTGAGGGAGCCCCTGCTGTGTCCAGCTACCACTATCCATCCTCGCCAGGATCCAATGTGGGATCAGCACTGCACGGACTTGCTGAGACTTGTGGTCCTCCAGCTTTTCCTCTGCTCAGAGACGTACCGGAACGCAACATTACAGTCTTCCATGTGAGTGGATATTGTTTGTTGAAATAAATGATTATTGATATATACTCAGAGGCGCCCCTTTTCCTTGTTTATGTTAGACCCTTATCCGAGCATTTTTTTTTCTAAATTTTTGTTCTTTTTTTTGTTTATTTAGCAAAAAATAAAAAAAACTCAGTGGTGATTAAATACCATCAAAGGGAAGCTCTGTTTGTGTGAACAAAATTATAAAAATGTAGTTTGGGTACAGTGTTGCATGACCACACAATTATCATTCACAGCTGCAACAGCGCTGAAAGCTGAAACTTGGCTTGGGCAGGAAGGGGGATAAAAGTACCGTATTGAAGTGGTAAAATAAAATACTGTTTTCACCTTTTTCCTCTTTTGTTGCACATCAGCATTGTTAATCTCCTGCAGCCTCCTTGGAGTCAATCCCCATCTATATGTATGCACAACAGAGATTGGGTGGGTTTCCTTATGGTGAAAAGATAGTGGAACAAGCATGTGCATTGGCACAACTATTTGGAGTCTCCAGCATGTGAAAGGGTGATGATGCATGACAACAACTGGCACAGAGAGTTGTCACCCTATCACAGTAAGTGCCTGAATAAGGACCTTAATGCCAGGATCACCAATTATTGCTTTAATGAAAGTTTTAGATTTGAAAATTGTGAAAACAATGTTTGAAACTAAGGATTACATGCAGAGTTAAAGGTTGAGCTGACACTTAAAGTGACTCTGTTGCTTACATCAAACAGAGCATAGAAGATCTACATACAAGAAAGATTATAAATACTCTCCTCCCCCACTGGCCACACTTTTAAATGCTGCCCTGATGAAGAAAAATCACCATTTAAAGTCTCCTGAGAAACCCGCACATGCAGGAGTGTCCATGTCTTGGTCTCATAATTTTCTCAGTGATCAATTTTGCCAACTCCCATATCACTAAAGGATACAATACTGCTATAGGAGTCAATGGAGGGATTACTGAGCTTAGTGGGGAACCATGACCACCCCTGGAAGTGTCAGTTTCAGAGTGGACTTGGCGATTTTTTTCATTAAAGTAACACTTAGCGGTTTGCTGCAGATGTGAATATTTACAATTTTATTTACAGAAATATCTTTTATTAGCAATTTTATTATGTGTCAGAGTTGCTTTACAGGTTTTGCATAGGCGATCAGTTTAAGTGTTTGTTGTGCGTTTAGTTACACAAATTTCTAATATACAGTATTTCCCGTCAGACTTGAAATCAAACAACACACAGTAAGACTGTATCTTGCATATAAAGTATATGTAAACCCCTAATTTTTTTTTTTTGGTCAGCATGTTTGGCATCATGCCTTACTGTATACAGTTTTCTTAAGCAAATCTTTTTTGTGAATTAGTTGTAAAGTTTTTTTAATTGAAGATCCTCTTAGTAATGGTATTTCTTGAGGCAGGCTGACAACACTAAACCACTGACTCACAATAAGCAGAGTGTTGTAAGCCTGCTATGTGTGCTTCTTCAGTTGGCCATTAGGCTGTCTATCAGATAGACCTGATACACAGCTCAATGGCCAATTGAAAGAGCTTGATGATGATAATTTAAGGCATTGGCTTAAGCCTGCCATACATGTATCGATCCATTTATGGGTGGGGGTTATTTAGAAGTTGATCAACCACCTTGTTAGATTTTCCCCACTCAATCACCGCTGCAAGCTATACCTGGAAGTGCTGATCAGAGTATTCTGATGATGGAGAAGCCTCCCCGCTATCAGAATACAAAGGCTCAGCGCTGAGGATTCCCTCATCCTCCCGCTGGTTGAACACAAAAACTTGATGCATCGATGGGCTGCCTTAGCCCTGTCAGCCTGCGACATGAAGTGATGTTACTGACAGGATGTCCAGCCAAGAATCTTTGCAACAGATTCACCAAAAATATTGGCTTATGAAAACAGCACAGAGTAAGACATGATGTCAAACATTCAGATAAAATAGTTTGGATCTTACTATGCTTTAATTACTTTTTTTTTTTTCCAACAATTTTTTATAAAAAAAAGTTGGAAGTATTTCACAAGTAATTGCCCAGCCATCACAAACTCTGACTGTAATTAGCTTAAAGAGGTTGTAAACGTGTTTTTTCACCTTAATGCATCCTTTGAACCTGGCAGTCACCTGCCCCCCCAGCCCCCCGTTTTACTTACCTGAGCCCCTTCATCTCTTTGGCGGGGACGCGATGTCCCTCTCTCCATGGGGTCCCGGCTCGTGATTGGATAGATTGATAGGAGTGCAGCCATTGGCGTCCGCTGCTGTCAAACAAATCCAATGATGCGGGCGCCGGGGGCGGGGCCGAGTCCGGCATTCGTGTCTGTGGACGCAAATGCTGGACTCGGGAGCGCACCTGCAAGGAAACCCCCTTGGGAGAGCACTTCTCCTAGGGGGTTATCTGATGCGGGGAGGAGCCGCGAGAGCCACCGGGGGACCCCAAAAGAGGATGTTTGGGGCCACTCTGTGCAAAATGAGCTGCACAGTGGAGGTATGACATCTTTGTTTTGTTTTTTTTAAATGATCCTTTAAAATCACTTTAATGTGTTGATTTTACGTTTGGTGGTCTTAATGTGGTATTTCCTGATTGAAGTATTTCAGTGAAAATTGAGTTAGTGATGGCTGGGTGCATGCTTGTGAAATTTATCCCCAAAAAATGTTTTCAGCCCCAGAGCCCTTTTTCTGTTATCAGTAACCCAAATTCTAGAGCATTTGGTAGACCTGAGGCCAGTTACCCAAGTACTAGGAACAAAGGCATGCCATTGATGGTCATGTGTATTATAAAAAAGGACTATAAAAAAAAGCACTATCAAAATTAAAGGAGAAGTATGGCCAAAACTTTTTTGGCTGTACTTCTCCTATGGATCACAGGACTGCAGTTTGTTTTGCAATCCTGTGACCCGTTTTCAGCAGACAGTGGGCTAATGTTACAAAGCCTGTCAAGGCTGTGTAAAGGTCCTGACCATATGGTTGGGATCCACCCAGATGCCTGGACCAGCAGCTGGCTCAGCCTCTGAGAGCCTGAGCCAGCCAATTCCACCCCCTCAACAGCCTAGCGCTCCATTGAGCAGAATGGGCAGATCAGAGAGCCAATGACTGACAGTCCCCAGCTCTCTGCAGCCTGAAGCCCGAAAGCTGAGCAATCAACTGTGTCTGGCAGGGGACAGATGCAGCACCAGATCGATGCTGCATTCACCTAGGTGAGTATAATTCATTTTTTATGAATCCTGAAAGTCTCTTAAAGTTTATATTTAAGTCCAACGATGTGGTCTGTTCCTATTGATTTAGATGTGGCTATGTAGATCTATTAAACTATTTTATTCTATGCCTTTCCACAGCACAAAGAAAAAGCATTAGTATAATAAATTAAAGCAAGCTGAAATAAATAAATACATGAAAATTATTAGAAAGATAGAAAGAAACTGAGAAAACACAGACATATTCAGCAAAGAAAGTTAACTTTTCACCAGAAGAGTAATGAAAGTTACTTAGGAACACATTAGCAAAATTGTTTATAAAAACGCTTTTGAAAGTGCACAGTGCATGCATTTGAGGACACTAGTCATTTTTAAATAACTACATAATTATTAACATCCATTTGAAGAAGTTAACGGTTCATGTTAAAAAAATGTAAAATAAATTGTCATTCACTTAAAAAAAAAAACAAAGCCCACTGACAGTATTCTAAATGTACCTTCAGAATCCACAAGTACAGAATTCTATTAATTTCCAACCCATTTTTAATAGCACAAGTGTTTTCTTTAGTTACGTTCTAGTAGCATATTAGAAACATCTGCTAGCTTGCCACCAGTTCACTGTTAATAGAAAATGTCAGTTCATTTGTCTCAAGGCCCAACATGCTTCGCGATAAGTGTACCAAGGCTATAACCCAGCTGCTATTTCTTGATACAAGTCCAGATGCACTCAACAATCATTTATATGCAAACCTTTTTCTTGCCAACGATAAATATCAATTTCGTTCTTTTTTTTCTCTCTCTCTTTCTTCTTTCCTGTACAGCTCCATCTCCTGTCACCATAATTAGAAAGGACCGAACCTCAAGAAACAGCATTGCCCTGTCTTGGCAGGAGCCAGAACACCCAAATGGGATCATCTTGGACTATGAGGTCAAGTACTATGAAAAGGTGGGAAGAATGGCAACAACGGCAAGACGTTAATGAATTCTATTGTTCTGTCCAAGAATAAGTCTGCTAAACTTGCAAGGTGTTACTGATATGTATTTGTGTGAGGCACAGAGTACTAGACAGAAAATATCATTCACAGATCTATTATAGGTATATGGTTTCACTCTGGGTTGTGTTATGAGAGATGTGGTGGGCTCAAGCAAGTCTTTAGAGTTGATAATAAAGTAATGTCATTTGTCATATGTTAAAATGTTTACAGTAGGTATGTGTATTACTCGAAACGGACATTTATATGAGTGACTCCTTCCAATTGTATCATTAATATGGTGAAAGGTGATGTAATTGCTTATATTTAGGCTTTGGTTATGTAATTGTTGCAACATTTTTTAGGATCCTTTGGATAATATGCGGAACAGTGTTAGTGGCCTCGTTAGGATACAACTCGTGCTTATGTTTCTTTTTTATTCATATTTTTTCTCCTCCATTCTCTTTCCCTTCTTTTGTCCTTCCTCATTAACTTACCTTTACTTCTTCCCTTTCTACATGTCCTCTTTTCCTCTGCCAGTCACTATTACTGTGTTCATTTTTCTATCATCTTCACTCACCTAACCTTTCCACTGCCTCTTTCTACTCTCTTGACCTTTACTATGTGCTCTACTTTTCCCACATCTTTACTATGTCTAAATCAGCTCACATAAACCACTGATACATTCAGGTTCACCCTTCAGCTGTTGAACAACTAAAGTAATACTAAAATAATATCCTCTTACTGAACACTTTCACCAGTCACTTAATTCCCACCCTAGTGGAAAGTGACAATGTCCATTCCCTGCTTATCTCTCCAGGCTACTACAGCAGGCAAGGATAGTTAAAGTGTATATCCACAACTTTTTTCAAGGTTTTGGATAGAGTAGGGAATTGTTAAATTCCTGTCAAGTTTTTTTTTCTGTCTGAATGCTAGGAGATTTTAATTTCTGTCCAAAAAAATCTCTACAACATTAGATAAATTACACTCTAGACAGTTGCCACCAGAACAATCTTACCCACTAGAAGAGTTATCCTCAACTTTTGTTTTGGTGATCATTGTAAGATTTTTCATCACTTTCTGTCTTGGTAACAATGGTCACATGTTGAAATATGGGAGTACACATGCACCTAGCAGGGACACATACAACAATAAAAAGTTGTCAAGGGTTAAAACTCTTCCCCACTATATAAAAAAATGTGGGCTATACATACACTTAAAGTGACTCCATATTTAACTCTAATATATATCACCAGAGCTAAAAGTTTCATCCTCATTCATGATAGGTGTCTGTTGAATGTATATCTAGTACATGTCTAGTACATGGCAGTTATCCACGATTTATATATGTAGCACTACCCCCTTAGGAGTTGCAAATGACAGGGTTTCCCACTTCTGCACAGCCAGGCACATGACATCTTCAACTTTCATCCAGACACAGTGAACACTCTTTGAGCTTTGTTTTTGCATTTTCTTAGAGGGTAATAACTTGGATGGGGATTGGAATTATGGGAAGCCCACCGTGACAGTAACAAAACCAGGGGCAACTTTCCCCTATATACAGCTCCACTTGATCCTCCCGCACAACTCTACTTGATTTATTCCTTTTATTAACTAACAGTCTCTGTTAGATTAGTGACAGCCCCATACAGGCTAGGAACTCTCAGTCCCTTGAAAAAGTAGCACATGTGTTGTGCACTGCATCCTGGAGCACCACCAACACCCTGTCGACACTGGTCCCAGCTCTACCACTGCAGAAAAATGCCCACCTGGCTGCCTCTTTACCAGCCCACCTGGCTGCTTCTTTACCAGTCTACCAGACTGACCTTTTTCACCAGTCTATCCAGCTGACTCACTGGAGATTTCCCAGGCAAGGCAGAAGTCTTAAGCACACCACTGTCTTCAAGGGGGACCTGCTACATGTTCTCACATTGTCCTCTCCTTGCTCCCGCTGCCTCTCAGGAAAGCCCCCTTCCAACTTCTTCTGTGACAGCACCTGACCCCCAGCCCGAGGCAGAGCACCCCCCAGAGTAGGGGGTTCACCTCAAGGGCCACTGACAGCCTCCTCAGTGCTGCATCACCATCTTCCACCCGACTCTCTGCCCAGTAGGACCCATTCCTATTTAAGGGCTCACTTAGTTCACTGCCATGCCCACCTCCTGGGAATTGGCTAAGGGCCCCTAAATATTCAAAACAACCCCTCCTAGCCTCCACCCTTTAGTTTCTAGAACATTCTCCAACTTTATAGAACCAGAGGGAGGCACCAGAGAGCTGTCTGTATGAGTCATGCTGCCCTGAACGCAAAAACAACCCTGACCCAATTACAGACTCACAGGATTAAACACGAGCCAGGATATAGTTTGCCTACTTTCACACTAGTAGTACACTAGAACACTAGAGGGTGCTACATTAATTTTACATAAAATTGTAGACATTTTAATGAAAATCACATAAATGACAAAAATGATGTTAGTAGCAGCTAGAAAGTTGTAAAATACAACAAATTATATTTTTCTGATTCTGTATTTTTTTTCTTTTACACAAACTCAATGGCTTGGTTACATTTTGCAGTTTTGTTATTTTATGAAAAAGAGGGATATAATATGTTTTCTGGGCTACAGAAGAACTTTGAAATTTTTTTGTGCATCCATATTATAATTTTAGGCATTTTAGGGTTAAAATTGTATTATTAAATATCAAACTCATAGCCTGAATGAATGCCTATTGTTACTAGATAAAACATTTCTGCAGACAGAGCATATTAGGTGAAATTAACAAGTAACATTCCAGCTTCATTGTATAATTCTTGAATTCCGGTTGAGTCCTTACATTTCATGTGTTCATAATTAGCAAATAATGATCCATGAGATACAGTTTCTAAAGGTGAAGGTTTTCTTTAAATTGGGAAAACAGATATACTGTATGCACACATGTAGTAAAGCCCAGTGTCTGTACTTAAATTTACAGTTAAATTACAGAGAGTCCTTTTAAAAGCAGCAAGTCTGGATCTTTACAGGCTCAGAAGTGTTACCTAGTGTACCCTGCTAGTAACTTGTTTAGTGGAGGGACTTTGGTAGCCTCACAATAACTTAACTGGCTAAAAATGAAGGTATACTTGGAGCCAAAATATTATTTTTTTTGTTCTGGATAAAATTGCAAATGGTTAAAATCTCAGTTTTTTGCTGTGTACCAGGGGACAGTGTCCTCCACTTCCTGTCTGTATACACAACAGGAAGTTGAGTAAAAGAAGGGAAACCCTTTGTTAGAAGGTCACAAGTGTTTCCATAAGCACAGGTTTACTTAAGTCTTAGGGTACATAGGGAGTACTTAAAGAGAAGCTCCAGGGTCTCTAAAATAAATAAAAGTCAGCAGCTATAAATACTGTAGCTGCAAACGTTTACTATAAGGACACTTACCTGCCCAGGGATCCAGCGTTCTCCTCACCCGAGCCGATTCTTCAATTGGTTTCAGGTGCAGGCGCTGGCATCGTAGGTAAGGGAAACAGTAAGTGGAGTCTTGCGGCCTGTGATACATCCCAGAAGGCTGCAGGGGAAGGAGGGGCCAACCTTTTGGCTCGGATTGCTGCAACACATCTGACTGGAAGTAGGAGTCAAAACTAAATACCCGCTCCCCCCCCCCCCCCCCCATAAAAATGAAGGTATACTTGAAGCCAAAAATTTAAATTTTTTTGTTCTGGATAAAATTGCAAATGGTTAAAACCTTTGTCAGTTTATCTTGCTGTGTACCAGGGGACAGTTTCCTTTACTGCCTGTCTGAATACACAGCACGAAAAGAAGGGAAACCCTCTGTTAGAAGGTCAGAAGTGTTTCCATTAGCACATGTTTACTTAAGTCTTAAAGAGGAAGTAAACCCTGATGGGTTTTACTTCCTCTTTATTTCCCTGCAAAGGAAAAGCATAATGGGCTACTATGCATCGCATAGTAGCCCATTATGTGTCACTTACCTGAAACTGAAGCCTGCAATGTCACCGATGTCCCCACTAGCAGCGAGCATCCATCTTCACTCCTCTTCCTTCCGGGGCTCTGTGACTGGCCAGTGACGCAAAACATCACTCCCGCGTATGTTAGCGGGAGCTGCCAGTCACGGGCATGACCCCTTTAGAAACGGCATGATCTGCCCTTTCTAAAGTGTGCATATGCCATTGACATCGGCGCATGGCTTTGTTGTAAATATCTCCTAAACCGTGGAGGTTTAGGAGATATTTCCAGCACCTACAGATAAGCCTTAATATAGGCTTACCTGTAGGTAAAAGTGGTTGTACAGGGTGTACAACCACTTTAAGGCTTTGGGTACAGGCACTGGCATCGTAAGTAAGGGAAACGGGCAGTGGAGCCTTGCGGCCTCATAGCCAGTCTTCTACTGTGAATGCATGAGTCGCACTGACAGAAGGCTGCGGGGAAAAGAGGGGGGCCAAATTTCCGGCTCAGATCAATGCTACGCATCTGACTCAAAGTGGGACTGGGTGCCTGTCAAAACCAGGTACCCGCCCCCCCCCAAAAAAAAAGTGCCAAATGTGGCAGTGGAGAGGGGGAGTATGTAAAAAAGCGGAACTTCCCCTTTTGGGTGAAGTTCTGCTTTAAGTTTCAGGTTGACGACTACATGTGGCTTAAGTGTGACCCGCAACTTCCCCACCTCTTGTCCTGCTTCTCCACCTTCTTTCCTTTCTTTCTTTCTTCCCTATCACACAAATCTTTCCAGATGTTAGATTATGCTTTACTGCTTGTCCTGTTGCATAGCTAACTATCTATTGTATAATTTGTCATCATCTAATGATGCAGCTAATGGAGTATCCTTGATTGTTCATAGTATGTTTGTTTTTGTTTGAAAGTTTAATAACAATCTTTTTTTATATAATTTGGAAAATATATTATTCTAATGTGAAAAGTAGGATGACAGTTTAATGTCCCCTGTTTTTCATATACTTTGTAGATATCTAAAAATTCTGATTCATATTCTGTCTAAGATAGTGATGCTTTTAATTGGCTAAAAAGTAGCATTTTTCATTTTTGCAGTATGATGCATATATAGTAGGTTGTGTGTATACACGGTGAGAGTATTGAATTGGGTTTCTTGTTTTCTTCATTTTCTTAATTCTTGTATGAAGATTTTGATATAGTGCTGTCAAAATGAATGGAAATATTGATCGAATACAATGCGTTCTAAGTTGTATTTTCACAAACCTCCACCCTCTTGGCCACATCTGAAACAGTACCTGTAGGCAAAGGGATAATCACCTTCATAAATTCATAAATTATCAAAAGTTATAATTTTTATATTTAAAAGTTGTTCTGATTTTCTTGTTGGGGGATTTTGACAAACATTAACAAATATATGTTGTGCAGCCATAAAAGTGTTCAGAAGGTTTCTATTTCTTTTTCTGCTAACCCCATGGTACTTGGTAGGGTGACAACACTAGGCCACCTTTCCTGAAATCAGGGCAGCTATGTCACCTGATGCCTTGAGTATCTCAAGCCAGGGGCTGGATTTCTAGATTACCAACCCTCTGATGAAGGGGGCAACTTAAGCCCCCAAAACACATAGTCTGTTGCACACAATCAATAAACCTCTTCATAGGTGTGCGGAGCCTATTGCATTAGGGTGTGCCCCCCCAAAGCTCAAACACACATACATGTGTGTATATACAGGTATATATAGGCAGTAGGGCGATGGACATTGTCATTGACATTGTAGAGCAGTGGATGATGTCAGTAGGGCAGAGGTTGGTGTCAGAAGCTTATTTTTTATATTATTTATATTATTACTGTTTTACAATTTTATTATTTTCTTTTTTTTTACAATAGTTTCTTTTACAATTTTTTTAGGAGCCCCATTGGCTGGATGTCTCAATTTGGAGATGTCTCAATTTAGAGAAAGAGAAAGAGACTGAGTACAGAGATTCCATAGTCCCTTTCTCTTCAGCCAAGCAGCACGGGGAATATGCCCAACACAAGGTTATAAGGGTGTGCCCAGGCACACCTGGTACACCTTGCACACACGCCTATGAACCTCTCTTTGAATATACATTTACAGTGTGGTGCTTCAATCCCTGGTTAAGAGTTCTTCTGAAAACAGGGCAGCTTTGTCACCTGACGTCTAATATGTCAACAAGGACTACAGCACAATGTGATTGACAAGCTATTCATTTTTTCAAGTGTTCAAGTGTTTGGCCATGCTTGCCACCACAGCCATCATTTATCTCTTTTAGCAAGGCCTCTGGTAACATGCCCTATACTTCACATAGTCTTAGATTATAGGAGCTGTAGCTTTTTCAGTGGCCTGCACATTACATAGTGATGATGTATGGGCCACTGAGTAGCCCAGGCTACTGCCAGGTCCTTTCAGCAGAAGGAAGAGAGCTGGGGACATAGAATAAGGATATGTTACAGGATTTGGAGAGGCAAGTAAATACTTTTTATAACGTCTTTGGAAATATCTTTAACGTTATATTGGAAATCTTCAAATTTTGTTTAACTACAGCTGTGCACAAATATGTACAATTAATTTTGTAATGCTGGGGTGGCCATATTATCTGTGCATTTATAGATAAGCAATAACTAACGAGTAACAAAATGAACTGTATTACTTAACCTTGGAGCATAAAAATCCATGCAAAGGAGGAGTTTGGCTTTTAGTGACCAAGTTTCAGTTTGAAGTTCTTCATATATTATTCTGGTCACCTCCATTCCAATATCAACATAAGTTATAGGTAATAAAATGTAGGTATGTAATCTTATAATTTCCAGAGTTTCCACAAAGTGCAAAATTTATGGACTGAGCAAACTTCACAGTGGAATTTTAGTCAAACTTTCAAATAAAAACATCAAAAAGTTTATACTTTTTTCCTTTTAGAAGTCCCGCTTTAAAAGAGAATTATCTGATAGCTTAAACTAATTACCAGATATTTCAAACTTCAAACAATAGTATTAAAATTATGGTAATAGATTTCAGATGGTTAATATTACATTCTAACAAGCAGATGAAAACCATATCGGAACATACAGGAATGCAAGAGAAAACTGATGACAGTGTATTAAACTATATCTATTGACTAAGAGCACCGGGATGAGTCATTTTGCTGGTTGATCCAATATTAAACCTACTATTGAACCTATTTTAGTAGTATTTTATGAATTATTGAGTACAAGAATTGTTCATGAATTAAAAATGAAGTCCAGGCAGATATAAAGGACACAAATTAATCCAACTCTGTGTTCATAAATATATAATTCACCTTTACAGATTTTCCCCAAAATGGTTCCTATGTATTACAGTGTCCCCGATATCTTAAAATGCATTGCTCTGTTCTCCAAACAAATGGCCACCTCTTCAGCTGCTGACACCATTGTTTTCCCCAATCCATCTTGCAGATGGCAGGAGGCATCCAGTTCCAGATTTGTGGCCCTTCCCCTACCGGCACATGCACAGTTCTCTGTCTCTTGCAGCTCATCTTTTTTGCATGTAAAGGAGAGCAGACTTTAATATCTTGGGGACACTCTGGTGCATAGGGACCTTTTGGGGAAATGTGTATAAAGGTGAACTTACCCTTGAAAATGTGGTTTCCTTTTTAATGAAAGCAGTCTAAGCACAGCCTTTCTCATGTGGAAAGGGTGAAAAAGAAGAGTGAAGGTGAGATGAGCGCATCAGTCTGCTGCTTCTCCTTTCACTGTCCAGTCAGAGGCTGGGGAAGGGACAAGGGGAGGAACATTTGGTCAGCACAAAGAATCGTATTCCTTTTTCCCCTAGCAGCTGACACTCTCTTCCTCCCTTTATGTGGGCGAGTTATTAACAACCTCACACACAATACAGGACTGCTGCAATTTTTTTGTGTTGACTACAGTTTAGCTTTAACTGAAATAGAGAAAAATCAAGTCTCCTGCCCTGCCCTACATGGTTGGGTTTTGTGGGAGACTTTTGTAAATCTCATGACAGATGGGCAGAAATACAAGTACTTTGGCCAGTAAAACAACTTCTTATATGTATTTCTTCTGTGTTTAGTTGTTTGCCCGGAATTCAAATTTAATGGTGTTTGGTTTTATAAATATTGATTCAGAAAGCAATATGGATTTATTTGTTTGTATAGATTTTAACAGCCATATGCCTTTTTCTCAAAAGCAGGAACAGGAAACAAGTTACACCATCCTGCGAGCAAGAGGCACTAATGTGACGATCACTGGTCTAAAGCCTGATACCACATATATCTTCCAAATTCGAGCTCGAACAGCAGCTGGATATGGATCAAACAGCCGCAAGTTTGAGTTTGAAACAAGTCCTGATTGTACGTATCTGAATATTCTTTATATCAATCTGAAATGTAATATATACAGTAATTTAATGTTAGCATGTGTCAGTTATAACTAATTGTACTGTGATATTCTTATTTTTTGCAATTCCTGTAGTGCCGAACTATAGATTGTCCCAAATATGTAGTCCAGGATATGGTAGAAGAAGAAAGTATTTTTGGATTTCAAAAAAGAGGCTAAACCATACCCCCATACAGTATATTTTTATTCATCCCATTTACATGCTTATATATAGTACTACTCTCCTTCTTGTTATGAAGGATTACTGTGCCTTTTTACCATTAAAGCAGTCCTTGATCTCCAGATAAGTGATTGAAAACCCAGTGCTCAGCTTCCTGTGTCTGCACACTAATGTTTCTTAGCTTTCCAGGGGACTTTGCTCCAACAGTGCAGTATGTGTATGTCTCATCAAATATTTAGGGGCCGGGATACAGACAACTTGGGAGATTGCCAACGGAGGAAGTATTTAAGCATTTGGAGAAGGGGGGGTGGCTCAGCTGTGTATGTCTAGTGCTCCAAACTGATGACATGCTACCAGACTCCACCTTTGAGCAGTCACATGACTGGCAATTAAAGTGGTTGTAAACCCTCTCATATACCCAGTGAAGTGAACAGCCTCAGATGATGAGATGAAACCAATCTTCCCACATACGTTTTAATTGTTTATTTGCAGTCTTCTCTTCCCTACACCCTTCAAAGGGCAGACTCATGTTAAAATCCTTCTTCATCTGTCAGAAGCACAGGGGAGGGGGCGGAGAGCTGCAGTTACAGTGTGTGAGAGATGATTGGAGGAAAGGCACACACCCCCCCTTCACACAGCACACAGAAGCAAAGGAAAGATACAGAGCTGTGTTCTGAGTAGATAAGCTGTGTACTGAGCTCCCTCATCATAAATGTATCTCATGTCCTGGAAAACTTCTTTGAAATGTCATATGCTGATAACAGAGGAATGAAGTACCAAAGAGAAATGATACTTAGAGCTTTGGGGAAAGATAAGTAAACACTACAGATATATATGCGCTTTGTTCAGATTTCATGACTGCGGTTTAAAACCTCCTTTAAGAGGAGCTCCATTTTGGGCAAAAAAAAAAAAAAATTAAATTAAAGTCAGCAGCTACAAATACTGTAGCTGCTGTCGTTTAATATAAGGACACTTACCTGTCCAGGGATCCAGCAATTTCAGCACCACGAGCGTATTCATCAATTGTCTTCGGGTGCAGGCGCAACCATCTTCACCAAGGGAAACCGGCTATCATGTACCTGAGAGGAGACTGAAATGATGAGGTCGACCTCTTTTCTATGCCCAGCCCAGGCCCCACTCGGAGTGAAACAGAGGGTGGCCGAGGGACAGGAGGAACAAAAGTGCCTGCAGATGTAGATCAGGGAACTTGCAGCTGGACATCCGATTCCAAGGCAACAAGAGATCCATCAGATCAGGAACAGTAGCCGTGCACAATAGTTCAGCTGAGGATAAGGAATGATTCCACTTGTACTGTGGGCCCAGGATGTGTGGCTGGTGAGAGATCTCAGCAGACTTGCAGCAGGAACATTCAGCGGGGTGCAGAACTGCAGCAGAAGACAGCCAGGCAGATGCTCAAATGGGGCAGCAAGCCAGAATCAGAGACAGAAGCGTGGTCATAAGATTAGCCAGGGTCATCAACAGGCTGGTAACAAGGTAACAAATCAGGAACAGAGCCAAAGTCAGGAACGAACCGGGTCAGGAAGTAGCGACAAGACAGAAGCAGGATCCAAGATCAGGTCAGGAGTAAGCTGGGTCAGCAACCAAGGGGACACACTGGAGGTACACAGGACACAGGGAACAGCTGAAGGAAAGTCAGCATTAGAGCACAGGCAGAAGCATTCTTAACCACTCAAGGACTGGAGGATTTTCCCCCTTAATGACCAGGCCATTTTTTGAGATACGGCACTGCATCGCTTTAACTGACAATTGCGGTCATGCAACGCTGTACCCAAACACAGCTTTCTTTTGATGGTATTTGATCACCTCTGCGATTTTTATTTTTTGTGCTGTAAACAAAAAAAGAACAGAATATTAAAAAAAAAAAAAATATTTTTTACTTTTTGCTATAATAAACATCCCCCAAAAATGTTTTCAACAAACAAATTTCTTCATCAGTTTAGCCCAATATGTATTCTTCCACATATTTTTGGTATAAAAAAAAATCGCAATAAGCGTATACCGATTGGTTTGTGAAAAAGTTATAGCATCTACAAAATAGGAGATAGATTTATGGCATTTTTATATATTTTTTTTTACTAGTAATGGTGGTGATCAGTGATTTTTAGTGGGACTGCGACATTGCGGCGGGCAGATCAACCACTTTTGACACTTTTTTGGGACCAGTGACATCTATAAAGCGATCAGTACTATAAAAATGCACTGATTACTGTATAAATGATACTGGCAGGGAAGGGGTTAATACTAGTGGTGATCAAGAGGTTAAATGTGTTGTCTGGGAGGTGTTTATAACTGTGGGGGGAGGAGACTGACTGGAGGACTGACCTGTCAGAACGGGGATCTGTTTGTTTACTTTGACAGATCCCCATTTTGGCTCTTTGTGGAGCAATCGTGGGTGGCCGGCGGACATCGCGGCCACGTGCATCGGCTCCCCCGCCGTGCAGCTCTTAAAGGAGCTGACGTACACCTACAGTGATTTGCGGGAATGAGCCAACCTGCCGCAGTATAATGATGGTGGCTGGTCGGCAAGTGGTTAAATAGTCTGTCTGGCGCCAACATACATTGTGCGTGCACTCGTTCACGTTTGTGCATTTCTGCATGCATGCGCATTCCTGATAGCCATTCTGTGGAGATACATGCGCACATGCACATTTCTATTAGCCAAACGTCTTTGTGCATGCACATTTCTATTAGCCAAATGGCTGGTTGGTATTCTCTGACACTGGCAGTGAAGCCTTCAGGCTTCACAGCTGGTTAACTACTGCACATGCGCGTGTCATGCTGCACTTTCTGAATGGTCCCTCCGTCTTCTGGGATCTGTGTGTGTCCCAGAAGGCAGCAGGGGGAAGGAGGAGGGGCCATAAATACTCGGAGAACGCCAAAGTGATCTTACTCAGAAGTGGGAGCGGGTACCTGTGAAAACCAGGTACCCACTCCCCCCCATAAAAGTGCAAAATGTGGCAGTGGAGAGGAGGAGGGTACGAACAAGCGGAGCTTCCCTTTTTGGGTGGAGCTCCGCTTTAAGGACTGCTTTTTAAATAAAATAGGATTAGATACAACAAAATAAAATGTCGCGAGTATTCAAAAATGTATTTATGCGCACTAAAATGGCAGATAGGTTACTTTATATATCATTAGTTCAGTTGTGCTTCATTTTTACCTTAAAGTGATACTAAAGCTTTGGTTTTTTTTTTTTGGTTTTTTTTTGTTTTTTAAAAACAAACATGTCATATTTACCTCCACTGTGCAGCTCGTTTTGCACAGAGTGGCCCCGAACATCCTCTTCTGGGGTCCCTCGGCGGCTCTCCTGGCTCCTCCCCGCATTAGATAACCCCCTAGAAGAAGCGCTCTCCCGAGGGGGTTACCTTGTGGGCACACTCCCGAGTCATTCATTCGGCATTCATAGAAGCTGAATGTATGACTTGGCCCCGCCCCCCGGCGCCAGGGTTATTGGATTTGATTGACAGCAGCGGGAGCCAATGGCTGCGCTACTATCAATCTATCCAATCAAAGCCGGGACTCTGTGGAGAGAAGGACGGCGTGTCCCTGCTGAAGAAGATGAAGGGGCTCAGGTAAGTAAAACGGGGGGCTGGGGGGGCCGGTCACTGCCAGGTGTTTTTTCACCTTAATTCATAGGATGCTTTAAGGTGAAAAAACACGAACCTTTACAACCCCTTTAAGCAAATTAAATACTCATCAACCATTAGTACTGTGGGTCGCTCATGAGTTCTCAGTGGAACGTAGGAAACTTCACATCACTTAAAATATACTCTTGTCATTCTGGCTGATGTTATGTTATTGCTAGGGGCCATTCCAACATGTGACACTTGTGAGTTCCAGCACAGTTCTATCAGACAATATGGACTTCTAGGAGGTCTCCTGACCGGCTCCTGGCATCAGACTCTTCTCAGCTCTAAACATAAAAGGAGCTTTATAACCATTTTACAGAAAATCCTTAAAATGTTAACACTGTTCAAGAAAAACTTTCAATTGCATTTTTTTGAAAATACTTTTCATCCCCTAGGTGCAGTTTTTTTTTAATCTCATTTTATTGTCATACACATTTTAACAGTCCATTACATCTAAGTACAGTAAGAAGCATAAGCACACACAGTAAGTGTTTTTCAACAACCATGTGTCAACATCTTACACTAAAAGGATCAGGATGGCTTCAAACTTTTACCATTAAATGAATATATTATGGTATTAGTTGATGTACACAGGAGGAAAAAAAATTCCAATTAATTATATAATTTAAAAAAAGATAGCTTTTACTTATTTATTTATTGAATGAATGGGTAGTGTTGGCAACAATAGCAAATGGGCAGGAAAGATTCTTCTTCCAATTATAAAGAATTAGTTATTAACAGAGATAACATTCTTGTATACAGGGGAGACCCTGTGCCATTCAAATGAGCAGCTTCCCATGTGTTATGTCTGGTGATTTACAATCTCCTAGTTGTTGTCTCCTTGTTTGAAGGTGACATAAGAATGAAAGCAGTATTAAACACAAAAGCAAATATTTATTATATTGCAGCTTACCTTTTCTTAGATGCAATGGCTGCATTCATTTTCTTTTTTAGGCTTTCTTTCTTCTATTTTTATCTGGTGATCTAGCCAGTAAATCTGTTTCTTTTCAAAAGAACAAGCTCTCCAGTAGAATGTATCAGTTATAGAGATGAGAAAAACCATTTAATACTGACAGGGGTTCTTACAATGATTAGCTTTTATTTATTTATGTAAAATTGTTATCCCAGTAGGTAAAAACTGTTGCTGTAACGGCTTATAAAGTATTAGCTGTTTGGCTTGCTTGAATTTGTTAGTGTATCTAAATCTGTTAGTCCATCTTACAAGGCAACCCCCCCCCTCCCCCAGACTGACAATGCTGCTGTCCAAAGGTGACTCCTGTGTTAATTCATCCAGAGTGGGGGCACTCCAATACTGGAGGTGTGTCACTGGCCAGACCACTAGGTGAAAACAGAGGGAGAAAAGCCTACAAAGAGAAAACTAATGCAGCCACCACATCTAATGATTGAATAAATTACATTTATTCAAAGTAAAAGTAAAAAACACGACAACAGGTTCACTGTAAAGTACAACTGGGTGGATATTTACATATTCTTAAGCAGTAAATGAGTTTTAAATCAAGCCCTACCTGACTTCTGTAGCTGGAGGCAGGGAGTTCACTCGGAGGGTGGGTTCCTGCGCCTATTCTCTGAGAAAAAAAGCCCTGTTGTATACCAATGTGCAGTGTTGGGATGAATGCAATGCAATGCTTACACATACTTTTTCATTCTATACTGTACATTCATCCACAGAATCCCTGAAACCTGTGGTAGTCTGATATACAGGGCCGGCCCTACCATGGGTCCTAGTGGACCCAGGCAGCACTTTGAGAGGGGCAGCAAATTGAACCATGACCGTCTCTCCTTTTCTTCTATTTACCCAGCAAATTGACGACCAAGATTTCTTTTCTAGCAGTTTTGTGTGTCATGGTGACAACTGCCGCCCGGGCCACTCCGCCTGCCACTATAATACCCTAGCCCACCCCTATACTGCCCTAGCCTGTCTGTATACTACCCTTGCCTGTCCATATACTACCCTAACCTGTCCATATACCACCCTAGCCTTCCCCTTTACTGCCCTAGCTGGTCCATATACTACCCTAGCCTTCCCCTTTACTGCCCTAGCCGGTCCATATACTACCCTAGCCTGTCTATAAACTACTCTAGACTGCCTGTTCATAAACTACCCTTGCCTGTCCATATACTACCCTAGCCTGTCTTTATACTATCCTAGCCTGCCCCTATACTACCCCAGCCTACCCCTTTATTGCCCTAGCCCGCCCCTATACTGCCCTAGCCCGCTCCTTGGAATAGAACAGAATGGTATGTCATAAAATTTTGCATATAGACAAGGTGCTGTTGCATGCAAATCTGACTTTCTGATAATTATTATTATTTTTTTAACTATCATGATATAAAATAATGGATGTGGGGGGCCTTTTGGTGGGCATGATTTTTTTTTTTTGGGGGGGTAGCATTTCATTCTTGAACCCAGGCAGCACAATGTCTTGGGCCAGCCCTGCTGATATAGATTAACATTTTGCAAAGACAGTTGAAAGATGGCCACCTCCCTTTTCCCGTCAACTAAAAGGTCATTGTAGAAGGTTAAATGGGATAGGCTCGCATTCAGATTTCATAGTAACTTGGCAATTGGGAATTTCCTATACCTATGTGGCCCTGGTTTGGCCTTCTTCAGCATTGTGTTAATGTGTGTTGCATTAAGGCAGTGTTTCTCAACTCCAGTCCTCAGGGCGCCCCAACGGGTCATGTTTTCAGGCTTACCATTATTTTGTACAGGTGATTTGATCAGTTTACCTGCCTTAGTAATTACCACAGCTGTTTCATCTGAGGGAAATCCTGAAAACATGACCTGTTGGTGCGCCTTGAGGACTGGTGTTGAGAAACCCTGCATTAAGGAAGCCCATTTATTTTGTAAAGGCTGACATTGCACAAGAATGGACACAAAAACCATACACGCAACATTTTTTCCAACACATCGCATTACAATGCATGATAGTAGTGTGTTGAAGTGCATTTGTCTCGGAGCTGGACTTCCTTAGTGCATTGGGGCGCAATTCAAAATAACAGTCACTTCAACATACTAATTCTATTGCAAAGTAATACAACGCAAAAAGCCCCTAGGGTTCCTGCTCTGCAGCTAAGCTGCTACTTCACAGTACTTTATTGCCCATTGTTCAATCTTTTTAGTTATACTCTACTTCTCTAAGTGCATTTATAAATACAAAGATACCAATGGATAATGGCACTATACCCACATGTCTATATCCAACGTGAAAAGAACCGGATCTCTTCATTTCACTATATACTCAGCATACAGCTGTTTACAGAGCAGGACGTTTTATTGTTAGACTGTTATAAATGTATCGTGGTTAGGATCTTTCATAGAGTCACTAAAATTTCTGCTTTGAAATATACAATCTAGAAAATGTGATATTTTATCCTCTAAGATATACAACAACCTGTTATATTGTGCCAAAAGGACTGCTAGATTCATCATTAGTTAGTTATCAGAGTGCTTCACTCTCAGCACAAGTGTTGAAATGATCTGGCTGTAATTGGGTGTAGAAATGATGTCCTAACCCCAAATCATGTAAACACACGTTATTAGTGAAACACAATATGCCACCCACAGCTACATTGTTAGCATGGGTAAGCACTGGACCATTGCTATTATTTTCACATGTGTTTTATCAAGTGAATTAAACTCAATTACATGGTTGTTCTTTACATCACTAAATTGTTAGTTGTTGTAAAAAAAATTAACACACAAACTTTTTTTGTTCCTTTTAAGCCATGATCACTGTTTTTAAGTTCACTTTGTGATTTGTTACAGAAAAACAGACTAAGGATTTGGCACTTCTGCCCTGCGTTAACATAGGATTTTAAAATTAATTGGGGTGCCAGTAAACTAAGTGTGGCTGTTTTGTTTAGATTTTACACTATTTTTTCTTTCAAAGGACCTGCCAAGTAGCTGGTCTGGATTTGTATTTATTGAGAACAATGACCAGCATTTTAGGATTTAAAGCTTGTTAATCTGTCCAGTTTGTATGCTGTACTTGATTCTCATTAGCGCAATGTTCCTTTCACATAACATCCCAGATTGGCTGTTTATACACTATTGGCAGAAGTCTTTATGGTAAGTTTGAGAAACTGAAAAGTATCCATTGTTAAAGGACGCTTTTCAGTACAGAATTGGTGTTCAATAACCTATATCAGTTATTAAGAATGTAATCTCAAGGATTTCAGAAATGTTTAGTTTGTACTGTGCAATGGGAAAAAGCAAAGTTATTGTGTATTAGAGGTCCAGATAGTTCTGCCCTTTGAAACTGTAGAAAACGTTTTGTTTAGTCTAAACTTGTCTTCTTGTTTGTTTGTCCACCTATTCACAATTTTTAAAAGTAAAGTTCATTCATCATAAAAAAAAAAATGTTTAGCATCTCTTTGCCATAAAGCAAATTCTACATTCAGCCTCCTGGTTTCCTCTTGCAGCACCACTACCCTGGCCTTAGGCTTAGGCTCCATGTCTGTTCCTCCTCCAGACAGTTCTCCCTTAGCTCTCTATAAACACATGGTTCGTCTCACAGCTCCCAGCTGCATTGGGTCACCCTCTCCTGGGTAAAGCTTTCCTGTCTTGCGGGCAGAGCCCTCCTCTGTCTCCCAATCCCAATCTCTGGAATCCTGAATTGTAGTCAGCACCCATCCCATAAACCCTGTGCACACCTGAACACTCAGGGGCCTAGGGCTGGAGGCTTTCTCCCACCCAAGTCTCTACAAAGCCTTTGACTCCATGACCCATTCCAGGACCTTCCAATCCTAGAGAAAATTACAAATCCAGTTTTGTCCTTTTCTCCTCTTTCACCTTGTGTGGGAGATAACTCTAGGTGGTGTTCAGTATATATAGCTTGTTATTGCAAATACTTTTTCTTATTTATTAACTGTAGCTACAAGTTGGTGCATTCAAAGCAATACCTTGCCATATTGGTCAGTAGAGTCCTCTACTGCTATGTTGTAAGTTGTCTACACAGCTTGTGTAAATGTATCTCTTGCTGTTCAGGTCTACTGATAACACATATAGTTCAGATAGTAGAGAGAAACTCTCAGCTGACCCTATTTTCCCATTGGGCTTGCCCAGCTATTTTTCTTATCGTAGATCTACAAGCAAATGTCTGTTTGAAAACAAAAGGCTATTTTCAATTTCTAAGGATGTGAAACATTCATGGTCTTCCTAGAAGCCAGAGACAATGTTATATTTTGTAGATGATTGTACATGCTATGTAAAGGCATACTAAGAAATTTTGTGGCTACAATCTCCTACTTTTGCCTTCTGATCCTTGTGCTTTGAGAGCTGTTTTTACAGACCTCTGCCAATGTAAACACTGCTTTGTTTACATTGAGCTTGACCGCATTTTTACTGATTCGATCTATTCACCGTGAGGAGCCATAATGATGACGTTTATGTTGCACTTAAGTAATCTGTGTAGAAACTGACCTAAAACAATTTGAATCAGGCAGCATCTGCATAGGTTTAGCAAATCCCCCCCCCCCCCATCTCATATGATTTCCAGTTGCAGAAAGCATAATCTACAGTACATCTACAGAGATCCCTTGCTCTTTCCCTGTCCTGGTCTGTAGATTCCCTACTCTGTTGATATATGTACAATGTTCTACGCATACTATGGACTAGGCATCATATAATTTGGCTCTAACCAACAGCCTTCCAATTTCCTCAGTTCTTTAGGACCCAAGGACACAGAAGGGGGCTGAAGCGCCCCCAAACTCTTTTCAGGAAACAGTTATGGAGTCAAATGGTCAAAACAGCTAAGGAAAGATGATACTTTGCTTTGTGCTGCAATAGGATCAAAGTAAATGACACAACCTGAAATTGCATGGTAACTAAAAACCATATAACAACAATTTGTAGCTGTTAAAGAATCAATCACATTAGTACAGCTAGAAGTTGTTAGTCACATTTTAGACTTATTCTGTAATGTGAAAGAAATCACACCACTCTTCCAAGAAGCTTTCTCAGGTCACAAACTTTAAAACTGATGAAGCCATTTAGACCTACCTAAGAAGTCTAGTTGAATGTGACGAACTACTACCAACTATGCTATAATATGGATGAAGATAAAACATTGATAGAAACTCTGATTAGCATTCTTGTTCCTATGAAAAACAAATTGCAGTCAATCAAAGCTCTGTGTAACAGCAATTCCAGGGAATTGTACTGACTGACTTTTTGCAGCATTCAAAATTATCTAAAGAATCACCAACTTCATTAAGCAGTATTGCAGCTGCTGATGATCATACCACACCAGAGATCTGGAGCTCCATAAACAATCACAGCATCATACTACAGTAGCAACTCATTTTCTAGTTACAAATTGACAGAGAATATGATCAGAGTGATTTGTAGCTGCTAAACATCTCTGCTGTAAAGTTACTGGTGTGCCATGTCCTTAGTATTGCCCAGAGATGGTCTGAAAGTCCCAATGACAATGTATTTCCTTTAGCATTCAGCACCATGTGTCTAAGGGTGACCATTGGTTCCTTGTAATTTTCAGTAATGAATCTCCTGCAATTCACTATATTAATTCAGTATACAGTATGTATTTACTGGCAATTATTCATTTTTATAATATACCATATGTGGCATTCTTATCTAAGGCATAGTACAATTCAACTTTTGTTATTATTGACAGAATTTTGCAGATTTTTGTCATTATTTTCTAGAGTCACTTGTGTCACTCCTGAAAAACGAACACATTTTTTTTTTTTATTCCTCCAGCTTTCTCCATTTCAAGTGAAAACAGTCAGGTTGTGATGATTGGCATCTCAGCAGCGATAGTAATTATCTTGCTCACAGTGGTGGTTTACGTGCTCATTGGAAGGTTAGTTGTTTAATTTTTTTGCTTCTATAATATACACTAGATGTAATTACATGTTTCCAGATTGTCCACACAAATACATGCATGTTTTTATAATTAATTATTGGAAATGTTAAAATGTATGTGTATCCAAACCCAAAACACTTTGCTTCTTTAGTTTGGGGTATAGTAGGAAAGGGTAGGCAATCCTATCAGGCTTTGTGCTGCTGTATGGAGGTCTTAGGAGCATAGTACCTAGGCTTTTGTTGCTGTCTGTGTCCATGCTGGGAAAATTTACACTCTATATTTATCCTGATAACCACTGTCACCAGAGTTGAAAGTAAAAGAAAATCCAAAGTTTGGAGTTGTCACCAGAACAGGAATTTTTCAATGTGGACAATGTGGATAGTGAAAACATCTGTCTAAAGTTCATTACACATGATACAATCTCAATGTACAAAGGCATTTTACACCTCCTCATTTTACACCTTTTTATATATGGGACAGGAGATAAAGGGAAAACTCCCCAGCAGGACACAGACTGCATAAATAAAAAAGAAGAAGAAGAAAAAAAAAGAAAGAATAAGAAAGAAAGAAATGCCTGGGGTTTTAAGCTTCCCCTATTCATCCAAAACTATAGAAATATGCTTTGGCTACTCCACTTAAATGTTTATATGTTCAATATATATTGCTAAAGTGCACGAAAAGTAAAAATGTTGGATATCAAAGTTGCATGACAAGTCATTCCCCATGTTTTCCAATGATACCCATTCATATACAGTGCCTTACAAAAGTATTCACTCCCCTTGACATTTTTCATGTTTTGTTGCCTCACAACCTGGAATTAACATTGATTGTTTTAGGATTTGGATCATTTAATTTACAGAACATGCCCACAACTTTCAAGATGTTTTTTTTTGTATTGTGAAGCACACAACAAATAGGACAAAATACCAGAAAAAGTCAATGTGCATAACTATTCACCCCCCTAAAGTCAATACTTTGTAGAGCCACCTTTTGCGGCTATTACAGCTCCAAGTCACTTTGGATAAGTCTCTATGAGCTTGCCACATCTTACCACTGGGATTTTTGCCCATTCCTCCATGCAAAACTGCTCCAGCTCCTTCAAGTTGGATGGTTTGCTCTTGTGAACAGTAATATTTAAGTCTGACCACAGATTTTCAATTGTATTGAGGTCTGGGCTTTGACTAGGTCATTCCAACACATTTACATGTTTCCCCTTAAACCACTCAAGTGTTGCTTTAGCAGTGTGTTTGAGGTCATTGTCCTGCTGGAAGGTACAGTAAACCTCCGCTCCAGCCTCAAATCGCACACAGAGTGGTACAGGTTTTGCTCAAGAATATACCTGTATTTAGCACCATCCATCTTTCCCTCAACTCTGACCAGTTTCCCAGTCCCGACTGCTGAAAAACATCCCCACAGCATGATGCTGCCACCACCATGTTTCACTGTGGTGTTCTTTTAGTCTCATTAGACTAGAGCACCTTCCTCCATACATTTTGGGAGTCTCCAACGTGCCTTTTCGCAAACTCAAAACGTGCCATTTTGTTTTTAGCTGAAAGTAATGGCTTTCTTCTGGCCACTCTGCCATAAAGCCCAACTCTATGGCTTGTATGGCTTATTGTCACCCTATGTACAGATACTCCAGTCTCTGCTCTGGAACTCTGCAGCTTCTCCAGGGTTACCCTAGGTCTCTGTGCTGCCTCTCTGATTAATGCCCTCCTTGCCCAGTCTGTGAGTTTTGGTGTGCAGCCGTCTCTTGGCAGGTTTGCTGTTGTGCCATATTCTTTCCACTTGGTTATGATAGATTTGATGATGGTCCTAGGGATCGTCAAAGATTTGGATATTTTTTTATAACCTAAGCCTGACTTGTACTTCTCAATAACATTGTCCCTTGCTTGTATGGAGAGTTCCTTGCTCTTCATGGCAGTGTTTGGTTAGTGGTGCCTCTTGCTTAGGTGTTGCAGCCTCTGGGGCCTTTCAAAAAGGTGTGTATATATAATGACAGATCATGTGACACTTAGATTGCACACAGGTGGACATCATTTCACTAATTATGTGACTTCTGAAGGTAATTGGTTGCACCAGAGCTTTTTATGGGCTTCATAACAAAGGGGGTAAATACATACGCACATGCCAATTATCAGTTTTTTATTTCTGAAAATAGTTTTATGTATATATTTTTCTAATTTTACTTCACCAATTTAGACTATTGTGTTCTGATCCATCACATATAATTCAGATTAAAAAAACATTGGCTAAAGGCTGTAATGTAACAAAATAGGTAAAAAGCCAAGGGGGTGAATACTTTTGCAAGGCACTGTATGCGTGACTTAAAGTTGCAGAGACTTCAAAGTAGTTCATGCACTTTGGTCTGACTTTCATGCAGACTTCAATGTTAACCCTCAGAGGTTGCATGAAAGTCGTACCTGAATGTAATACAATGTGACTTGTGTGCAACAGTTGTCCATTATTACGGGTCAAAGCCAAAGTTGTATCCAAGTTACATCAATTCAAAGTTGTGTCAGAGTTGCACCAAAGTTGCACTCCAAAGTCAGCGTAACTTTGGAGCTGTACAAGTGTGAATGGAGCCTAAAGTAAATAGAAATTATGGCTTAGAGCAGCCTTTCTCAACCTTTTCAACACAGAGGAACCCTTGAAATAGTTCTCTGGTCTCGGGGAACCCCTGCTAAAAATTAAAAATCTACAACTCATGATACAATAGTGTGATTGTCAGTGGTCATTGGGAAGAATTACCTCCTTACAGATAGATAAAAAGATCAATGGTGTCAGTGGGAACGTATCTGAGCGGCAGAAATTGCCCGATACTGAAGGAACCCCTAGCAACCTTTGGAGGAACCCTAGTTAAGAATCACTGGCTTAGAGGGTTGTCATAGGAATAGGTACCTTCTGTTGGAGGATTTACCCTTACATCTTGCTCTCGTGACAGCTCAAAATTTGGGGGATTTTTTATATCATTTTCTGTCTTGGTGACAATGGTCTTCATGACAAAATAGCGAAAGTGACTCTTCCAGTGGGGATACAGAAAGCAAAAACACCTACTCTATCTTCAATTAAAATAAATGCTTGAACATACACTTTAATAATCAACTGGATATTTCTGTTAGATAGATATTTTTTTAAATTACAAGTGGTGCTGACATCAAGGTTTGAAGGTAAAATATACATCTGTGGTTATTTTATATCTGTAGTTCTAAATTACTAAACATACATTACAAACTGGCTCATGTAGCAGAGAGTGTAATTACATTTATGGATGGATATGTAAATGTTTAAAGAGATAATTATAACAACAGGTGTTTAAAATGAGAAAATAGTAGGTTTCACATCTGACTTTTTATCTAGTTATGTTATAGATGGAAACGAGTAATTTACACTCCAGTTCCTTCATTTACCTAAAATGGAAAAAACAGAGATAAATAGAATATCAGTAAAATAGAATTAACACAGCCCTGCCAATTGTTTAAAAAAAAATAAAAAATCAATCTGAAAGCCTCCAGCACTAGAAGCACTCTTCCTTCTGGTGGCCCTTGTCTCCTACATCTCCTCTCTTCCAGCACTGCAGACTTCATAAGACTCCATGTGTTGTGGTTCCATTATCTGACTCCTGTATCACTGCTGAGGCATCTAACACTCTCTAGAGCAGCCTTTCTCAACCATTTTACTCCATAAGAAACCTTAAAATTCTTTTCAGGTCTAAGAGAAGCCTTGAAAAAAACAATTCATTGGTGGTTAGTAGGAAGAATACCTCTTGCGTTGGTGTCTAGTAGGAAGAATGCCTCACTTAGTGCTGGTCAGAATGCAACCCTTACAGACAGCCAGAAGGATAATTAGGTTCATGCATCTGCCTCTGCCAAGTGGTGTTGACCCTGGAATTATGGAGGTACCTAATGACAGGTCAATCAACTAAAGCTCAAGGAACCCCTAGCAACTTCTGGAGGAACCCTAGTTGAGAATGGCTGCTCTAGAGTGTCAAATGCCACATAGACTGACAGAGACTGCAATACAGGAATGGAGGAAAAGCAGGAGACCCAGTAGCACAATAAGCATCTTGCATCAAGATTGGAGGAGAAGGAAGGAACATTGTTCATAATATCTAAAAAGTCTGTAAAGGCTAACGTAACATGCATAAAGTACAAGTATAGGCATTTGCATTACTTTTTTATTTTGGTAAGGAAGCCTTTCCATACATGTGTTCCACCATGATAATGATTCAGGGGATGCAAAGAGGGAAAAAGAAGAAAAAATACCTCAGGGACTGGTAGTACTGGTAGTGATAGTAATGTCTGCTATACCTGTACTCATAACACTAACAAATATAAAGTGTATCTAAAGCCAAACCCTTTTTCTAGTTTTGTAGAGAGTAGGGAATGCTCATTTTTTTTTCCTTTTTTTTTTGTCTTTTTTAAGTTGGGGGGAATTTTTGTCACAGAGAGAGATAAATCAGTAAGGGCGAGGAAGTCTTTACAAGAAATGGGAAAACCCCTTTTTAGACAGTTGGAAAAAAATTGCCAGTCAATGACATGTACATTTTTGTATTTCTCATCACCTTCAGTCCTGGTGACAATGGCTTTGACAAAACTGAATAAAGCCAGGTACATACGTACGGAAATGTGGCTGATTCAGCAGGAACAGGCCAACTTTCTATCTGTATGTACTCCTTTCAGTTCAATGGAAGTCGGTCTAACGACTGATGTCTGTTGAACGGTCATGCTTGAAAACCAGCCATTAGCTTAAGTGCTGATCTGTGTATTCTGATGAGGGGGGTTCCCCATTGTCACAATACAATAGTGAGGCAGGGGAGATGCCTGCATCCACATCACTAATGTAGATATGGAAATCTGTCAGTTTTTTTCCTTCAACCCACTTTTGAACAAAATAAAACTGTGCATGTTTACCCTGCTTAAATGTAGAAAGTAAATGCCACATCTTGATGTTTAAAAGTCTAAATACATGTTTTATCAAATGTAAAATCAGACTACTCCAACCAGTTGCTGATGAACTAAAGTCTTCTATTTCAACATACAGGTGCATCTCAAAAAATTAAAAAGTAATTAAAAAGTAAATTTATTTCAGTAATTCAACTCAAAAGTGAAACTTATATATTATATAGACTTATTACACACAAAGTGACATAATTCACACAGCAGGAGATTGTGACCGGCTCTCTATCGACCCGGTTCATATATCTCCACAGCAGCTTCTGTGCATATATTGGTCAATTTCAGGTCTGAATTCAGCCAAAAATTCGGGCTGAAATTGGACCTGAAATGGTGAATGAGGACGCACTGGACTCCTGCTGTGAGCCGCTGCTTGCTCATATGTGAACCCAGCCTTAATGTTGATGATTATGGCTTACAGCTATTGAAAACCCAAGATTCAGTATCTCAGAAAATCTGAATATTACATAAGACCAATATTAAAAGTATTTTTAATACAGAAATGTTGGCTTACTGAAAAGTATGTCCACGTACAGTATAGTATGCACTCAATACTTGGTCTGGGCTCTTTTTGCATGAATTATTACTGCATCAATGCAGCGTGGCATGAAGGCGATCATCCTGTGGCACTGCTAAGATGTTATGGAAGCCCGGGTTGCTTTGATAGTGGCCTTCAGCTCATCTGCCTTGTTGGGTCTGGTGTCTCTCATCTTCCTCTTGACAATACCCCACAGATTCTCTATGGGATTTAGGTCAGGCGAGTTTGCTGGCCAATCAAGCGCAGTAATACCATGATCATTAAACTAGGTATTGGTACTTATGGCAGTGTGAGCAGGTGCCAAGTCCTGCTGGAAAATTAAATCAGCATCTCCATAAAGCTGGTCAGCAGAGGGAAGCATGAAGTGCTCTAGAATTTCCTGGTAGAGAGCTGCACTGGCTTTGGAATTGATAAAATACAGTGGACCAACACCAGCAGATAACATAGCTCCCCAAATCATCACTGACTGTAGAAATTTAGCACTAGACCTTATGCAACTTGGATTCTGTGCCTCTCCACTCTTCCCACAGACTCTGTGACCTTGACTACCAAATGAAATGCAAAATGTACTTTTATCCAAAAAGAGGACTTGGACCACTAAGCAACAGTCCAGTCTCTTTTCTCCTAAGCCCAAAAAAGACGCTTCTGACGTCTCTGGTTCAGGAGTGGCTTGACACAAGGAATGTGACAGTTGTAGCCCATGTCCTGGATACGTCTTTGTGTGGTGGCTCTTGAAGCACTGACACCAGCCATAGTCCACTCCTTGTGAATCTCCCCTAAATTCTTGAATGCCTTTGCTTTACAATTCTCTCAAAGCTGTGGTTATCTCTGTTGCTTGTGCACCTTTTTCTACCCCACTTTTTCCTTCCACTCAACCTTCCAATAATATGCTTGGATACAGCACTCTGTGAACAACCAGCTTCTTTAGCAATGACCTTTTATGACTTACCCTCCTTGTGTAGGGTGTCATTGACTATATTCTGGACAACTGTCAAGTCAGCAGTCTTCCCCATGATTGTGTAACCTACTGAACCAGACTGAGAGACCATTTAAAGGATATCTAAAGTCTTGTTTTTAAAAAACAAAACAAAAAAGAAACATGTCATACTTACCTCCTCTGTGCAGTTGGTTTTGCACAGAGTGGCCCAGATCCTCCTCTTTTGGGGTCCCTCAGCAGCGCTCCTGGCTCCTCTTCTCGAGTGCCCTGTCGGAGAAGCGCTCTCCCTCGGGGCCCCATGCCCTGCTGCTGCGTCCACTGACACAGACAGTAGGACTCAGCTCCGCCCCCATCTGGCTACTGCATTATTGGATTTGATTAACAGCAGCGGTAGCCAATTGCTGCGCTGCTATCAATCTATCCAATCAGAACCTGAAACACCGGCTGGAGCAGGTGTGCTTGTCCCCGTCGCAGGGACGATCTGGCTCAGGTAAGTAAAAGGGGCGTTCTGGGGGGCTAGAGCACTACAAGAGGTTTTTATTTTTATTCTTTTTTTTATTTTTTATTCTTTGCATTGAAGTGAAAAACCCCCTTTAACCTCCCTGGCGGTATTCCCGAGTATAGCTTTTTCAGTACCAAAAGCGGTAACCCCGAGCCACACTCGGGATCGCATTGCAGGATCCAGGCAAAGTTACTTTCCTTGTCCACAGGATCCTGCGATGTCTGCCCGCTGTGTGCTCCGCTCGATCTATCAATGTGCCGAGCTCTGCTTCCTGCGAGCATCGTGACGCACGGGGACAGAGCACTGCACCAAATTCAAAAAATGAAAAACACACAACACATACAGTACACTGTAATCTTACCGATTACATTACTGTATCTAATTATTTCACATCCCTTTTATCCCTAATGCTCTGCCTGCAGTTTTATATTATATATACTGTTCTTTTTGCCTGGAAACTTGAGATTATCCATAGCAACCAAAAAGTGTCCCTTTACGTCAAAAGCACTTTTAGACCAGCTAGAAAACAGAGATAATAAATTAGAATCACTTGCAGAATTGAGCGATAGTGATTTGTGGGGAAATTCGTAATCAAACACTGAAAGTAATGACAGCGACAATTCTGCAACTGAGCAAATTTCAGTGTTTTTAATTCGATTGCATTTTTGAATACATTTTATTATTTTTATAATATTATTATTTGTTATAATTATTTATAGTTATTTATTATATTATAATTCATGATTTTGTTTTTCAAACTTTATCATACCCAGGATATCTACTAGACTCTTGCATCTGGACATTTTAAAATCACAGCACGGCCTTTCAATTCCATATTTACTTAGCAATAAAAAACTGACAGGGGTTGAAATTCTTTTCTGCACTATCCAAAAACCAAACAAAAACTTTTGGCTTTATATATACTTTTAATATTAGTATATCCTACTAAACAGGCTAGCAGTTTAGGGACACTAAACACCTACATAAAGGTAAAGCATAATTATATTTATTGACTTTTATATCATTTTACTTTATAAACTGTATGCATGTACTGTATATATCCCATGTGTTAGGCGCACTGTACTTTCAACAAGAAAACAAAATACAATGAAAAAAAAAAAAAGAGGCTTGTTGATTTGGTTTATTTCATAGGTTATTGCATGAATTTTCTAGCTGTTAACTTAAGCATTCATGTTTTCTTTTTGTACATTGTCAACTGTTTGCTGTTTTCTGTAGCTATATTTCACACCTTATTAAATCAGATTGCCTGAGATTTGACCTGTGTACGCCTGATTAAGTTTACTATCTCATGCACTGTGTTATTTCTATTAAAGCCAGGTGTGACATCTTAGGCACTTAGGAGAAGCCTGGGTTGTGCGCACTGATTATGTGTAAACTACGCTATGCAAGTGGCTTTTCAAGAACTGCAGGATTAGATTTCATAACCACATGGACCTCAGGCTTCCCTTGTGTTTCTATTAAATCGTCCAAAATCTCATTCTTCAAATTTGTCGAGCTCAATGCACACGTGTTTTCCTGCAGATTAATGCAACGTTTTAGATGTTAGGGTCCATTACTCTTTGATCCGTCGGTTTCAGCTATAGCGGCTTGACTTGTTATTTTGGGTTTTGTGTTGCTTGAGATAAATTTTCGGCTGTTGATTTTTTTTTCCATTTCCTTGAGAGGCAATCCCATAGGATTGGACGTTCCATGGACACATATAGCTGGGAAAGAGATGTGAGGTCATATCTTATTATGCCTGCAGCTTCCTGGACGGATAATAGCTGATTCGTTCACACAGTCACTTTTGAAAATCATATTCAGAACAAATAATAAACGGGTTTAATCAGGTTAGATCCTCAGAGAGTCAATAAATAAGCACATTTATAAGGGAATCAAGATTTACACAGCTGGAAGCGTTAAACAATGTAGCATCAGTAGAGCAAACCTTGCTCCACCAAATACCTGACCCAGTGCATGAACCCAACTTGCCTGATTATTGAGTAGTAACCTCATCAAACAGTCCAGGGATCAGTAAACCTCCGCTGAGACCTTTACAAAATCTGATTAATGATTCAATGCACCTGTAGGTATAGAACTGTCCTACTAGCTGAACCTAGCTCTACCTTCTTGCCAATAGCAAGGGCCTTATTTTGTCGACTCTAAGGTCATTATTAACCTCAGATAAAATATTACATAATGGCCCAGTCCACCTATAAGTGATATTTTGTTTCAGTATTGAGTTTGCCTTGCATAAACACTCACCTGCATCTTATATCTCTCAAAAACTTTGGCAACAATATCTCTGCAGCTGCTTTTAGATCTGCTCACCTATTTTGACCATTCCAAAGGGGTCGTGCAGGGTCAGCAGAAGACATGAAACTACTTTATTTGAAATTGTAATGGCAGGAGTGGATGGCAGAACCAAGAACTCAAATAAGGAGACTTCCCTATTGCAGTCACCTGAAGGGAGATTCAGTCTTCCAGTGTCCTCTCTATTGTTTAAGCTTGCCATACATTATACATTTTTCTTGTTCAATTTCCTTTAGGTATACCTTTAACTATGTAGTGCAAGGGCCTGCCTGATTGCAAACAAATAGAAAGTGTTTAGGTTTGACCTCATATTATATGGTTTTGGTAAATCTAAAAGAAAATTGTATAAGAAAATTGTGCAACGTATGGACAGCCTTAGTATAGTACTATAGAATCCTTTGGCCTTATACAATTACCCAAGCAAGGACAATCCTCAGTCTTGCAGCTCTGCAGCCTCCAGCATAGTCCTCCTCTCACTTTGGCTAAATTGTGCATGACAAAAACTGTAAATTGTTTCTAATGGGGACACAGACTGCAATAAAAACCTGACTTTTAGGACACCCCTGAAAAAAAGTTTTTCCTAGAGTTAATCTGTACACTAAGCGGAAAATGCTACTTTGTCTATTTTTTGAATGACTGCATTTGCAAGCTCGGTTTTCTTAACAGTGAATTCCCTTACAAGGCCTTCCACTATCACACATACTGTAAAGCTGGCCATACACATATAGGCTTCTTTCATTCAGCATGTGAGCTGAACAAAAGATATCTAACAACATGCATTAATGAATCCCCCTGCCACTTATTGTATTCTGGCAGCTTATGCCTGATTTGATGCAGGCACTATTTGGGTAACAATTTTCCAACAGGTTGCTTCAACAAAAGTCCATTGAACAATCGTTTGTCGATTGGAGCAGTGCCGGTTGGGCCATACACAGCTCAATTTTTGGCAGAATCAAAAAGTCAGCAGAAATTAATTAAGCTGTATATGGCCAGCTTATGTCAAGTTGGACATCCAGTTGATGCATTTCTGCCTAAGGCAGCCCATAAAGAATATTTTTTTTCATTCAAGCATAGATTGAACGAAAACAATGACTTGATTCCCCCATCCACACATTGGGGGTTATTTACGAAACGCAAATCCACTTTGCACTACAAGTGCAAAGTGCACTTGGAAGTGCAGTCGCTGTAGATCCGAGGGGAACATGCAAGGAAAATAAAAAACAGCATATTAGCTTGCACATGATTGGATGACAAAATCAGCAGAGCTTCCCCTCATTTCAGATCTACCCCTTAGATTTACAGCGACTGCACTTCCAAGTGCACTTTCAGTGTAATTTCAAGTGCACTTTGCACTTGTAGTTTGCACTTGTATTGCAAAGTGGATTTGCCTTCCCTGCCATCAGAATACACTGTTCAGTGCTGCAGGCTGTAGCTGGTGATTCTGATCAAGAGGGGAAAATCTGATAGGGCGGTTGTTCAGAAGTCAGTCTTTAGATCAACTTTTATACAACCTTCCTGCCCATACATGGATCAAAATTCAACCAGTTCCTGCTGAACCGACCAAATTTGGATTTTTGTTAACCGGCTTAACTTTATTTCAAACACTTTGGTAAATAAGGTCAAGTGACTAAAGTGTTTATAGAATTCTTATCAAGGCCCTAGTTGTCCTCTTTGGCCATTTGGTGAACTGTCCGCCTTTTAGGTACACTGATCAGTGCCATAACAAAGCACATGCTGTCTTGTTATAATGTCAACATGTTTTTCTGTATCATTGAGGAAATTAATGCTTGTGTTTGCTCTTGCAGGTTCTGTGGATACAATAAATCTGTGCACAGCCCTGATGAAAAAAGACTCCACTTTGGAAATGGTCACTGTAAGTGTTGTGATTTATAAGGTCCATTTAACACCGATCATGTCTGAAGAGTGCATTCTTATCTGTATTCTGTTAACTGGATCTCTTCACTGAATCGCAGAGATGGATGTGAAGAAAAGAAAGGGTACATTTACACATATGTGACACCTATTGGTTATTTTACTTATTGCACTATTGTAGGGAGAATAATGAGGTGACATACTCTATATCTCATAAAGCATGCTTCACCAAGATTTAATCAGAAAGTGACCAGAACATTTTCTACTTTGTTGTCTGCTGGAAAAGAAAATTACATTTCTCTTAAAGGGAAACTATTGTGTACTTATAGTGTGTGTAATTTTTATTATTATTATTATTTTTACCTTAAAGTGTGTTTCCACTCTTGCACCTACTTTAAATTTTTAACACGTTCCCATTCACATAACATGATGTAAAAAACATTAAAATTGACTGCATATAGTTTGCTTGCATTTTGCTTGCGTATAAATCCCACCTAGCTTACCCCTTCTATGTAATGTTAACAACTGCTATTTTAGAGAGTCTTAATACCAGGAGGCAGGGGTGGGCTTCTTGATCATGTGGCCACAGGCTGTCACAGTGGTCACATATTTAAAAGCTGTCAATTGTAAAAAATAACCAGAAGGTGTTTATGACAGCTGGCAAATCTCATTATCAGTTGTAAGATTTAAACACTGTCTGTCCTATTTCACCAGCCTCCTGTGTTTTTTTATCCCTTCTTGCCTTGTTGACTACGTTAGCCTCAAAATACAGTACATACACACATGTGCAGCAAATCCAGAGTTGTCCTGCTTCAATCTGCCAATGATCCGTGACACGGCAGGTCCCACTACCACCATCTTCTTAACTTACGTCATCGGGGGGCTTGCTGTCTGGGTTCTTGTAGCCACCAGGCCTCAGATAATTTGCATGCATTGGTCATTATGGACCAGCTGCAAGAACAAGGAATAGATGACCAGTTTCCGGATGATGCTCAGCAGTACATGCACTATAAAGTATCCCAAGTAGGGATGAGCTCAAAGTTCGACCCAAACATCGGATGTTTGCCCGTTCACCGAACAGCGAATATTATGGGGTGTTTGCAGGAAATTCTAGTGCAGCGGAACACCCCATAATGCACTGCGAGATTGCAGTGCATTGCTGTATGATGATTGGCCAGAGCATGCACCTGACCTGAATGCTTTGGCCAATCACAGCGTGCTCTGGGTGCCTTTGGCCAATCATGGCTCAGGGGGACTAAGTCCATGCCCCACACTATATAAGGCTGCTTACATAGCGGCCATGTATAGTGTGTGGACGGAGATAGATTGCGCTAGATTAGGCAGGCAGGTGAGTTAGTGGCAGTGTATTATATATATATATATATATATATATATATATATATATATATATATATATATATATAGTCTAATATATATGTATATATATATATATACTTTGCATTTAGTGTAGACTAGATATTCAGTCAGTGCAGACAGTGCGGTTTATATAACACAGTTTATTGAAGTGGTTAAGGGGGAACTCTGCGCCAAAATGTATCCAGGTCTGGTATGGATTTTAAGGGGAACCCCGCGCCAAAATTTAAAAAAAAACAGCGTGGGGTCCCCCCCAAAATCTATACCAGACCCTTATCTGAGCATGAAACCTGGCAGGCCGCAGAAAACCATACCAGGTCCCCCCAAAGCACCTTGTCCCCATGTTGATGGGGACAAGGGCCTCACCCCCGCATCCCTTGCCCGGTGGTTGTGGGGGTCTGCGGGTGGGGGGCTTATCAGAATCTGAAGGCCCCCTTTAATAAGATCTTGGTCCGCCCTATGTGAATGGGTATCGGGTACATGTACCCCTACCCATTCACCAAAAAGTGTCAAAAAAGTAAAAATGACAGGAGTTTTTGACAATTCCTTTATATAAAAAAAAGTGTCCCGCAATGTATATCCATCATCAATCACGGCGTCTGACAGTCCCGAAAAAAGATAAATTGAAAAACTCCGCCTCCATGGGAGGCTTCCCCACGAATACAGTCTTTACACTTTGACAGCTGTTATATAGGCAAGGGCGGGGCCATCCAGGGCCATAACCGAGTGACTCGGCCCCCTACTGACATCATGTGGTGTCAGAGGGGGGCTGGGTCACCCATTTACGTCACCAGGTGGTCCCGCCCTTGCCTATATAACAGCTGGCCTGTCTCTTGGCTGGTATGTATTTGGGCCTGGTATGTATTTTGGGGGGACCCCACGCCAAGTTTTTAAAAAATTTTGGTGTGGAGTTCCCCTTCATATCTATACCAGACCCAAAGGGCCTGGTAATGGACAGGGGGGGACCCACGCCATTTTTTTCATTGCTTTTTTATGTATATTTCCAGGATCCGGCAATACATTACAGCCGCAAGCAATTTTATATTACATTTTTTCCTTTAGTAAATGTAATTTTGCTGCAGTACTGTTATAAACATGGGAAAGATGCACTACTTTACAGGCAGATTAAGGAGACCCCCAGGCACGAAATTTAAAGGAATATTTAATTTTTATTGTTTCACTTAAAGCTTTATTAAAATCACTGCTCCTGAAAAAATGGCCATTTAAAAACTTTTTTTTTGCACTGATATATGCCCCTTAGGGCAGTACCTGAGTCCCCATACACTTTTTATGGCAATAACTTGCATACAAGCCTTTAAAATGAACCCTTTTGATTTTTCTTGTTCGTGTCCCATAGACTTTAATGGTGTTCGCATGTTCGAACACATTTATTGTCGGTTTACATGTTCTGGTGCGAACCAAACCTGTGGGGGGGGGGGGGGGGGTTCGGCTCATCCCTAATCCCAAGTATCTATTTTTTTTTCCTTTCTCTTTAGCTGTGGTTGGGATTTTATTGGGTAATGTTTTACAATGTATTATGTGTGTTTTTCTTCTGTGTTGTATAATGAAAGAACTTAATAAAAACAATTTGATCGAAAAAAAATGTTTCCCGAGGCCTCCTGGGATACATGACCTTAGTATCCCCTGAAGCTGTAGGTGAACGGGACATCATTCTTGCCTAGCCAAGAGGAGTACAATGGTGTCCCTTCCCTACACCTACTGGTTGGAAAGTGAAGGAGCAAAAGGTGATTGTTGAGGTCACTCGTCTGTTTACTCTGCTCTCTCCTCCAATTAGTGTAATTGTTTTTGGCATATCTGCATACAGCTTACCTCATTTGCTCCCAGTGAAGCACCTCCCTCTCCCATTTGGAGTGATGCAATACAGGGAATTAAAAGAGGCTGGAATTAAGTGAAATTCAGCTATCTGCACATCAAGGTGCTTTTTATAAAATCAATTTAATAATTTATAGAGGAGGATCTTTGCCCTGTTTGAAAAAAAAATTAAAAGTCATCAGCTACAAATACTGTAGCTGCAGACTTTAAAAAAAGGACACTTACCTGTCCAGGGATCGAGCGCTGTCCTCAGCCAAACCAGTTTTCCACTGGTCTTCAGGTCCCTGACACTAGAATGTTTACTGTGGGCAGCCAGCTGTGATTCCTTGTGGCTGTGCTGCACTTTGTGAATGGTCCTGCAGCCTTCTGTGACATGTCCCAGAAGGTTGCTGGCAGCGAGGGGGAGACAAGAGCTTCCAGTAGATGCGCCGCATTGATCCTACCAGAAGTGGGAGAGGATACCTGTCAAAACCAGGTACCTGCTCCCCCCAAAAAAGTGCCAAATATAGTAAAGGGAGAGGGAGGAGGGAATAAAGAGGAATTTCCCCTTTGGGGTGAAGTTCCACTTTAAAGACAATAAAGTTGCAGTAATTTTGTATCTTTTAGAATGTTATACCTTCCTAGTGTTCGGCTTCAAGTAAAGAATTTTGTGGACGGACTGAAACAGTGATGATGTTGTTTCTTAGTAATTGCTCAGTGGTAGTTTTTTCTTCCCGTTTGGTAAATGTCTGGTTCTAGTTTAACAACAAAAATCACTTTCAAATTAACAAGCTGAAGATTTTGTGAATGCCATAAGCAGACATAAAATGTGGATAACGTGTCTCTTTGCACCAGGAGGCTGATACAGATGGATGTGTAAGCTGCCTGAATGATTATTACTGCAGTGTAGTTAGAACAGGCTTGATTACTGGACTGTATCATGTGGCTTTCAACCACGTGCCTTTCACATTGATTAGATCATTCAGATCAGTAACAATGGCTAATTAAATGGTCTTTTATTATCTGGAGAGATGTTTTTATAATAATTAGTACTTCCCTTCCCAGCTGATTCATATTGAGACTGGTCATCACTTGAAAATCCAGCAGACTTGGGAAAGCTGGTAAAAGCATCACAATGTAATTTCAAAGTCCAATAACCCATAGCAGCCAGCCAATTAGATGTTATATTGCTGTAGCCAGAATAGTGAATAATGATGACATTCATGTTCTGTTTGAGATGAGACAGGGATGGGGTTAGTCACTTGCTTTAAAGAGAATCTGTTCTCTGTAAGGTATGCCTTAAGGAGAATCTGTTTCTTTAGTCATTCAGGGCAAAATGACAGGTTCTCTTGAAAGCCCTTCCAGTGTGGCCAGGTTCACACCTCTGCATGTTAAATAGTTACATAATTGATGAAGTAAAAAAATGACACAGGTCCATCTAGTTCAACCATGTGTATGTGTGACTGTGCATTTTATCCTAATTGGCTTTTAAATAAGAGTTCCACATTTTCACTGCTCTAACGTTAAAGAACCAATTGTGCAATTTAAGATTATACCTCCTTTTGTCCAATTTGATTAATGGTAAAAAGGTTATTATAGTTTATAAAATCACTTTTGATGTATTTTCACATTGCAATCATACATTATCTCACAAAAGTGAGTACACCCCTCACATCTTTTGTAAATGTTTTATTATATCTTTTCATGTGACAACACTGAAGAAATGACACTTTGCTATAATGTAAAGTAGTGAGTGTACAGCTTGTATAACAGTGTCAATTTGCTGTCCCCTCAAAATAACTCAACAACACAGAGATATTAATGTCTAAACCGCTGGCAACAAAAGTGAGTACACCCCCTAAGTGAAAATGTCCAAATTGGGCCCAATTAGCCATTTTTCCTCCCCGGTGTCATGTAACTCATTAGTGTTACAAGGTCTCAGGTGTGAATGGGGAGCAGGTATGTTAAGTTTGGTGTTATTGCTCTCACTCTCTCATACTGGTCACTGGAAGTTCAACGTGGCACCTCATGGTAAATAACTGTCTGAGGATCTGAAAAAAAGAATTGTTGCTCTACATAAAGTTATAAAGATAGCCTAGGCTATAAGAAGATTGCTAAGATCCTGAAACTGAGCTGCAGCATGGTGGCCAAGACCATACAACGGTTTAGCAGGACAGGTTTAACTAAGAACAGGCGTCGCCATGGTCGACCAAAGAAGTTGATTGCATGTGCTCAGCGTCAGATCCAGAGGTTGTCTTTGGGAAATAGACATATGAGTGCTGCCAGCATTGCTGCAGAGGTTGAATTGATGGGGTGGCCAGCCTGTCAGTGCTCAGACCTTACACCGCATACTGCATCAAATTGGTCTGCATGGCTGTCATCCCAGAAGGAAGCCCCTTCTAAAGATGATTCACAAGGAAGCCAGCAAACAGTTTGCTGAAGACAAGCCGACTAAGGACATGGATTACTGGAGCCATGTCCTGTGGTCTGATGAGACCAAGATAAACATATTTGGTTCAGATGGTGTCAAGGGTGTGGTGGCAACCAGGTGAGGAGTACAAAGACAAGTGTGTCTTTCCTACAGTCAAGCATGGTGATGGGAGTGTCATGGTCTGGGGCTGCATGAGTGCTGCCGACACTGGGGAGCTACAGTTCATTGAGGGAACCATGAATGCCAACATGTACTGTGACATACTGATGCAGAGCATAATCCCTTCCCTTCGGAGAGTGGGCCGCACGGCAATATTCAAACATGATAACGACCCCAAACACACCTCCAAGACGACCACTGCCTTGCTAAAGAAGCTAAGGGTAAAGGTGATGGACTGGCCAAACATGTTTCCAGACCTAAACTATATTAAGCATCTATGGGGCATCCTCAAATGGAAGGTGGAGGAGCCCAAGGTCTCTAACATCTACTAGCTCCGTGATGTCGTCATGGAGGAGTGGAAGAGGACTCCAGTGGCAACCTGTAAAGCTTTGGTGAACTCCTTGCCCAAGAGGGTTAAGGAAGTGCTGGAAAATAATGGTGGCCACATAAAATATTGACACTTTGGGCCCAATTTGGACATTTTCACTTATTTATTTATTTATTATTTATTTCATGTACTTATATAGCGCCGTCAATTTACGCAGCGCTTTTACATATACATTATACATTCACATCAGTCCCTACACCCTCAAGGAGCTTACAATCTAAGGTCCCTAACTCACATTCATACATACTAGGGCCAATTTAGACAGGATCCAATTAACCTACCAGCATGTCTTTGGAGTGTGGGAGGAAACCGGAGTACCCGGAGGAAACCCACGCAGACACAGGGAGAACATGCAAACTCCAGGCAGGTAGTGTCGTGGTTAGGATTTGAACCAGCGACCCTTCTTACTTAGGGGTGTACTCACTTTTCTTGCCAGCAGTTTAGACGTTAATGGCTGTGTGTTGAGTTATTTTGAGGGGACAGCAAATTTACACTGTGATACAAGCTGTACACTCACTACTTTATATTGTAGCAAAGTGTCATTTCTTTGGTGTTGTCACATGAAAAGATATAATAAAATATTTATAAAAATGTGAGGGGTGTACTCACTTTTGTGAGATACTGTATGTGCATTGGTGCACAAGAGTGCTATTTATTTTAAATGACACCCCAATGCACTAAAGCAATACACGTCCGCTGCAGCTGCCATGTGTTTCATTCCCCTAAAATTGAACAACGTATGATTTTAGTGTAGCACACCTCACACAGGAGCTACAGATGAAAGAGATTCCCCATTCCTGCACAGCCAGGCACACTGAATCTTCACAGGCACAGAGTCAGAAAACAGTCCATTTATTGTTGTTGTTTATTAGGTGGTTAACAATTTGGATAGGGATGAGAAGTTTTGAAATGCCCACTTGACTTCAGCAAACTTCAGGGCCAACTTCCTATATTCCCCTCTTCACTTTTCTCCTGCACACTCTTGGCCTCTGCGGGTACACTCCTGGGGGAACTTGACAGTCTCCCTGTCAGTTCAGTAGTGGCCCATTACAGGCAGGAACTCATAGTCCCTTAACAGTAGCACACGTGGAGTGACAAAGCATGGAACTCTCCCTTCTGCTTCCTTTGTGGTCACTGATCCCAGCACCACCCCCTCAGGCCCTGCCAGCCCACCTGGCTACAGCTACCTCTTTCCCAAGCCCTACTGGCTACCTCTTAATAACAGTCCACCCGACTGACTCTTCACCAGCCCACCCGGCTGACTCTCAAGAGATCTCTCAGGGGAAGGACTAAAGACTCAAACCCACTGCTGTCTTTGAGGGAGACTGGCTACATGTGGCAGTCTCCCCCCTTTGTTGGTCTTCACCGATGTTGAACTACTCACTCTGTCCTCTCCTTGCTCCCATGCCTGCAGGAAATATGCCACCCTTGTTTCTTTGGCAGGATCTCTCCAGCACCCAAGCCCAGGTCACCCCCCCAGACTAGGGGGACACCCCTTAGGGCCACCAACAGCCTCCTCAACACTGAATCTCCATCTTCCCCCTGATTGCCCTGCTGGCATGGCCCATATCTATTTATAAGGTGAACTCAGTCCCCTGCCAGCCCACTACTGGGGATTGGCTGATGCCTCATAAATATGCATCCCTGCCCACTAATTCTAGAAGGTTCTCCAACTTTCCAGACACCAGGTAGAGGCACCAGAGGGCTGCCAGGATGAGTTATCCAGCCCTGAACTTTAATAACCCTGACCCAATTACAGATTTACAAGTGTACAATATGAATCAGAATATGGTTTGCCTATTCTACACACTACATCTAGCACACACTATAGGGTGCTACATTAGTCTTGCTGGGGTGCTTTGGCAGTTCGTTCAAAATAAATGAGCTGCCCAATACACAATGTGCATTGATACACAATGTTAATGTGCCTGTATTACCACAGAGATGTGAATCTGGCCTTATACTCATTATTGCAGCACCCACTGCTCTGTACTTCCCTTGGGTTAAGTCAATTGAGGTGTATGCGACCTCATGGACCTATCTCTTTTATTTACAATTTATAATTTTTCTGACCACTAGGATTACAGCTATTGCTTTACATCCAGCATTTCAGCGCTGGACCTTCGGGTCTCCGATCCTGCAGATGCAGAGTCGTTTGCAGTTGCTCCGCCCATCCTCCTCTCCTCTTGTCTAATCATGGAAGACTTCATATTATGTAAAATCATTCACAAATTCACCGGGACAGGTTGCAACATACTGCCCGCTGCAGGCTGTCTTATAAAGCCTATGGCAGGCTGACGCTGAACAGAGTTGAACATTGTCAGGAACGAAGGTCCAGAATACAAGTCTTCTGCATTTCAAAACTTCATCCATGCATGTATACGGACCTAAACATGGGTGCAACTTGGCACAGCTATGCCACAGCCTGCTACAGACTTTGATAGGCTGCCTGAACCAGAGCTGGGCACACTAAAACAACAAGGGGACGCGCTGCTCCTAGACGGTGCCATGTGCAAGGGGCCTAAAAGGAATACCACCATTTTCTAACACTGTACCGCAGCTGGACAGCAGAGTATAAATAAGGCATTAGAAAACCATGTGAAGTAAACTGTAATGCAGTTCCCATGTTTTCCTAATTCATGGGAAACACATTTAAAGAGTATTGGTATGAACTGGCTCATAAATGTATCTAACCTGAAAAAAAAAGATGATGTCACTGGCGAAACCATATAATCTTCTCTGAGACAGCCGAGTATTATGACAACTGTATTTGACATTTGAAACGTTAAAATAAAAAATAAAAAAAAATCTTTAGATTTAAAAGCCCAAAATGTCCTCTGGCTGTAAAAAGACTTTGGCAGGAAAAATGCTTTCTAAGCATCACTTTATCAGATTTGAAAAGCTCATAAAAGAAGTGTTTCCACACTTGTGTAACTAGTGCTGTTTGATAAGGTGTTTCTGCTTCAAAGCCATGTAAAGCTCAGGAATTTTAACACCTGTAATTGGGGTCTAAATATAAGTAGCTCTCATATATTAATCAAGCTTTACGGAGTGTAACTTGTGAAGTCTTAGACTACTATAAACAATCTCCCATCCTCTCAGCTCATTTGTTATAGTAAACAGGTCTGTATTAGTTACTTGTAAATTACCGTCAAAATAAATACTTTGTTGCTAAATGAATGTGTAAAGCGATTATATTTTGGGGGGGTAACAGAAGCATAGACAGCCAGATTTCAAGTACAACTGGTGGCAAGAAATCCAAACTGCTTTTCCTGAATGTGGCATGGTTGGTATCCACTGTAAACTGTCTTTTCAACTTAGCCAAAGGTGCCGTCTGTTTCCTTCCCCATGGAGAAAAGGTAATGATTGTAGAACATGTGCTGACAAAAGTCAGTCTGCAGTTATGATTGTGGAAAGTAGAATGGTATAGACAAACACATTTTTTTGTAAAATACCCACATAATACCATCACAGTCATGACTGGCCCAAGATATTGTGCTGCCTGGGTCCATGAATAAAACGGCGACACCCCCCCCTCCCCTCTCCCAAAAAAAAAATCATTCCCATCCAGCAAGGAGACATTTCCATAAAATAGACAAACACATTTTTTTGTAAAATACCCACATAATACCATCACAGTCATGACTGGCCCAAGACATTGTGCTGCCTGGGTCCATGAATAAAATGGCGACAACCCCCCCTCCCCTCTCCCAAAAAAAAAAATCATTCCCATCCAGCAAGGAGACATTTCCATAAAGCAAAGAGACATTTCCATAAAGCATAGAGACATCCACAAATAGTAAAGAGACAGCCCAATCCAACATCCCCATATATTCAGCAGAGATACATTTCCATAAATTCAGCAAAGAGACATTTCCATAAATTCAGCAAAGAGACATTTCCATGAAGCAAAGAGACATTTCCTTAAAGCAAAAAGACATGCCCATATAGTAAGTAGACAGCCCAATCCAGCAAAGAGACATCCCCATATATTCAGCAAAGTGACATACCCTCTTCTGCAAAAAGACATGCTCAATCCAACAAAGAGACATGCCCAAAAACATCAGCTCAGCTCACAGGTATATTAATTGTGCAGCACTAGGAAAGTACCTTCCTTCCTCTTCATAGCCACCGATCAACTGCACTTCGATCCCGGCTCAGTGATGCAACATGCGGCCACAGCATCCCTGCAATGGTGGCAGATGCTCCTGCTATTGAAGCCTGTGCTGTTCCGGGACCAGGAGAGCTGCTAAGCCCTGCCCCAGCTGGGAAGCAGAGCGGAGCATGATGCAAGGGTGACGCTGCACTAAAGGGAGGGAGCCACGAGTCTTCAGGCAGTGCACCCCTGTTGCCGCCCCTCTTAAAGTGATGCCTGGGTCCCATGGACCCGCCAGGACCCATGGTAGGGCCAGCCCTGATCACAGTTTATTTCAACCGATTTTCACTGTCTTCCAGAGCTAGAGGCACCCTTAGAATCTTCATAGTTGCAGAAATAAAATGTCTGTTTTAAGAGTCGTACAGTTCAATAGAAACCGCCAGACATTCGTATGATATATGTGTGTATGCCAGCCAGTCCAACAAAAGCGTGCCGAACACCCAGGGCATGACCGAAAAAGGTCTGCGGATCGGCATCCGATATGCGCTCTAAATCAATAGCTGAAAGTGCTGATCGGTGTGTTCTGGCGGGAGCGCTGTCCACAGTAAGAACACAATAGCTCAGCGGGGGATATCGATGTGCTAACAATGGATTGTTAGCACAAGATCTCCTCCTGAGCTCTTCAGTTTTTATTTGGTTCAGCCTGCTGGGTTGAATGAAAAATAGTGTGTATTAGGCTTAGAGTTCATCTCCAGACAAATGTAAACTGTAACCCATCCTACATATTCTCTCTTTCTTACTTTGTAAAGCAAGATATACCAAGTTTGCCATCCATGTACCTTGCCAGCGCCCTTTCTGGATGCTGGAGACTGCTAATCCAGGGCTATAGATGTTCCCGCCAGCCAGACCCTGACAGCCCCCTTGCACTGATGTTACCCCTGCAAACTCCACTTCTGGATCCTAAGGGGAGTCTACCACTGCACAATCAATAAGAAGCATCCAAGTCACACGGGTGATGATAAACAGAAGACTGATGCTTTAGGCGAGTAATAAGGGGATTTAGATTTGGAAAAGGATTTTTTTTGTAATGCCAGGAATAAGCTAGAGGGGGTGGGGTAAGAGTCATCGCAAGGGGGGATAGAGAGGTCTGAAGGTCAGCTTTAGACCCTTTACAGATGGAAGGCTGCTGGAAGGAATCCGTGGTTCTTTCTGACAGAGAAACTACTTCCATGCCCACTCTGTGTGCAAAAAAAAAAGTGTTCAGCAGCAACATGGCCAGATTTGTATCCTGTACAAATAAATGACCAGAGCTTTTAAGAAAAAGTCCTTCTTCTGTAAGAGCACACTACTGCCCTGCAGTGGTGTGAACTTAACTCATAAGACTCAAGGCAAATTGACTTGTCTATGTCTTTGGACTATGTTGGGCAAGGCTAACCTGCACAGTTCAATGCATATAGTGTTAACAGGCCCTTAGATGTAAGAGAAAACTGAGCATCAGGCTAGAAAGTACTGTATATTGTAGGGAAAGGTTACAGAATTCGGAATAAGGAACAATTTATTTTTTTGGTTAAATATAAGTATCCTAGTGGAAACCCAAGGCCAAACTAGGGTGTCCTCTGGTGGTAACCCAGTGCCAGTGGGGCTACTTTGCCCATTACAGTAACCTTTTTTGGCTATCTGCTGGTATGGAAGAGCCCAGTACAAACAGGAACATAAATTACACTTTTAATATGATTCAACTGTGGATAAAAAGTCTCCCTGTAAAAGAACATAGCAAATGCCTTTCTTACCTCTTACCAATTCCGACATTATTACTCTTTCCTATAATGTGCCCTTTACCTCAAATGAGGGCTCACAGAGTTCAGCAGGGGTCAGACATTCAACCCTCCCAGAAGTGTTGCTTTCTAAAGAGTCTTATGCAATCCAGTTCCCTTCATTTAAGCAGAAGGGATGAGCTTCAACCCAGACCCAGCCTGTTCACAGTTGGGTGAAAAACTGGCTATATTTGGCCAGTTCAAGCCATCTGACCCTCCGGCTGGTTGGTCAATGATGTCATCCAGGATCTCTGGTCTGTTTACAAACAAAACCAGTGGGGATCTGTCATTTAGCAGCCTAAAAAAAAATGTATATCCTTTACAACTTCACGTGTATTTAAGCAGCATCCCCAAAACTCATAATGTAGAGGATTTGTGTATTTTTAAGGCTGCTCTTTAAGCTACAATAAAGGACTTTTTCCCTGCTAAAATCTATATTTTTATTTTTTGTATTTGTTTTATTTTACATTAGAAAATGTCCTCAATGCCAGTGCCTACCTACCCATGTAGCCATGCCAGAAAAAAATAACAGGATTCTGCTCCTATAGGCTTCAGTGGGATTGAGGTTTGTGATTTTTTTTCCTGAGTTCATTAAACCTCCTGTGAACCAAACTTTGCCCAGTTCACTTATTCCTATGGAGCAGCATTCAGCGGCATGGGCAGTGTGAGCGGTGTTTACCATGTTCCTTTTACTCACAATTGGAGTTTGGAGACAAAGATGTTTTAGCACCAGTTTTTATGAAAATATTTTCAATGTTAATTTTCCAAACCATGGAAACATTTCAGAATGCATCTTCCCACAGAAACTTTTTAATTTTTTTAGTTGAAGTTATACAGCATTATCTCTAAAGTCAAGGACGCAAAGTTCAACCTTTGATGGATGCTGGCAGATCTCCGCTGTAGTATAATATAGATTTGCAGCTAATTAATATTGTCACCAGTATCAAGGTTTCTCAAACAGTCATTCCCCAGACAAAAAAGAAAAGTTATTCAGGATCTTCTCACAGGCGAGCCTGCAGCATTAATTATCCTGGCACAGCCAGCCTTGGTAATGATAGAACCACCTGGACACAAGTGAGATGATCTTAAAATGCAGAATTGGAAAGAACCTAGAGGACCAGAGGTGGGAATTCTCCTCATAAAACACCATGAATGTGACAGGTGGATTAGACTTTACTAGGTCTACTTATTACCTACAATATGATATATTTACATTCTAAGGTCAGTTCAAAGTTTAAAAATCTCAGATCTCATTCCTAAGTTATTATAACAGTGTAACACAATGCAAACACAGGATTTTGTTATTTATAATTTTTACCATTAGTAGTAGTAGTAGTAGGAATTATTTAAATGATGCTATCATCTTCTTTTGCGTTGTGCAGTGTGTAAGGGCTCATTCACATCTATACGAATGTTCCCGACATGCATTAGGTTAAGGCTAACCTTGCATAGACCCTTAATAAGCGTCTATGCACAAAAATGTTTTACCTATGCTCCTTTTGGCCAACGCAACATGCCGTTAAAGGCACATGTTTCTCTTCATGTTGTATATGTGTGCAGGGGTTCCATTCAGAATGCAAAACACACACAGTGCATAAATGCTCATTGTGGTAAAATGTGTTTAACCACTTGACCTCCATAATCAGGCCATTTTTTTCAGTTTTCAATTCAGCACTGTGCTTATTTAACTGACAATTGCTCTGTCATGCAACACTGTCTGTAAATTAAATTTATACAATTTTTTTCACAGAAATAGAGCTTTCTTTTGGTATTATTTGATCACTACTGGATTCTTATTTTTTTTGCTATATAAACAAAAAAAGAGACCTAAAGTTTAAAAAAAATAAAAATATTTTCTACTTTCTGTATAAACATATCCAATAAAATCAAATGTCTTCATACATTTAGTATTGCTGTGTTTGGTAAAAAAAACCAAATTCCAATAAGTATATATTAATTGGTTTGTATGAAATTTATAGTGTCTAAAATACTTTGGTATATATTTGAAAAATAATCAATCCTAATGTACTCATGGCCTATCTCATTTCTTGAGGCCCTTTAAATGCCAAGGCAGTACAAATACCCCTCAAATGACCCCTTTTTGGAAAGTAGACAATTTATAATATTTAGTAAATGGCATGGTGAGTGTTTTTAAAATATTTTTTTTCCCCACAATTTATTTTTAACATACTGTCACCAGTACAGCATCATCATATGACTGGTATAGGGGTGATCAGGAATGCTGACTGGTAAGCTTATGTTAAAAACAAATGAATACATATTTTTCTTGTAATTCCTTTTTTTTATATTTTTTTTATATACTTTCATCAGAGTAGTTCAGTGTCACCATAGTGACACTGTACTACTCTGGGGAAATGTGATCAAGGGTTTTATTTTTTATTTTTTGATGCTCACTGTAACAGCAATGTTTCAAACTGTCATGAATGGGTGTCATTCATATTAGCTCTGATTAATATTGTGATTTGTGATTTGCCCACAGCTATCACATGGTATATGGTGCTGTGATTGGCCCAGGTACCATGTGATAGCTGTGGGCCAATTTAAGCATCACAATACTAATCACAGCTGAAGTGTGCATGTACATTATCCTGGCCTGTAGCTCCATAGCGGATGATACACAAAGCAAATTTCAGCTGGTCCCTGATAAATCAGCTGAAATTTAAGCCATTAGTTGCCTTGTCAACACCATCCCACCTAACATACTTTGATCTGAAGATCAAAGGAGCCAGGAGGAAAATTGTTGGCTGAACAGTGGCTGCATCCAATCGGATTCACTGGCTTTCAGAAAACAGTAGCCAGCAGTGAGAAATTCATCCATCCATGAGGCTGAAGGGCTAAAACTATAAGTGTAAGGCCAGACTTAGAATAGGCACTTGGGTGTTGAATCAGCCTAAATGATAAAATAACAGTAAGCAAAACAGATTAACAAAGAAATATGAATAATTTTTAATGAAAAACATCTTGGCTGGATTTACATTGGTGTGTTGCGGTTACATTTATTGTGTGCATTTGTGTGTTGTGGTGTCATTCACTCTGAATAAATCCCCAAAGCACCTTACTGGCGTATATGCAGTATGCATCATTTCTTTTAATTTAAATGATGCACACCATAATGTTATATAGTGTATATATGGGCTCTTATAGTTGCACAGTAAAACATATACGGTACATCAGTAAAGTCCAGATCACAACGAACTGTAGCATTAAGTAAAACGCACTTGGTACTGCAACGCATGGTGACGCAACTTATGTAGATTGGTTTGCCATTCATTTTGAACTTCACCTCAACATACCTCCACGATGCACCAGTACTGCAACACACAGTCATGCATCACAATGCAAAGTGCATTTTTTTTGTCCACTGAGTTAAAGCAGTTCTTCATTCTGAAAAAAAATAAATAAATGTCAGCATCTACAAATACTGTAGCTGCTGACTTTTAATGAAGGGACCTGTCAAAAGATTCCTCACCTGGACCGGTTCCTCACTGGTCTTCGCGTCCCTGGTACCGGCATCTTTAGTGCGGGAAGCTGGTTGGGACGTCACAACTGGCTTCCCATTGAGCATTCGCAAGCCGCACTGTGCTTTATAAATGGTCCCCCAGCCTTCTGGGACATGTGACGTGTCCCCAGAGGCTGCAGGCAGGGAGGGGGCAAACTTTCACTTGGATCGCTTAGTCAAAACCAGGTACCGCTCCCCATAACAAAATATAATGTGCCAAAGGTGGAAGAGGAGGGGGGAGGAGGCGAAAAAGTGAAGCTTCTATTTATGGGTGAAGATCCACTCTTAATTTGCAGCCCAATACTTTTGAAGGAGTTGCCTAAAGCAGCAAGCCTCTCATAGGAGCTGACTATAAAAATATACGTTATATGGTGTCCATCATCACTGCAGCACATGTCAGCAGCCAAATGGATCCTCTTTGCAGATTTTGGCTATAGAGATGCAGTTCAGTACTGATCCAAGCTGTGTTTACCAGACTCTTAGCATGATCTTTCTTTAACATATACAGTAAAAGAAAGATGTGCCCATATTTGCTCATGATGCAGGACTGTTGAGATCCACTGTGATCCTCTATTTGTCTCAGCAGATTGGCAGATGTGTCTAGGGTTTACTACCTTGCCTCCATAGAGATAGGCGTAATCTACCATAGGTTGTTCAGACATTTTCCAGCATGCTGAAATAAATCTGTATAGGATAAAAAATGCCTCCTCGTCTCTCTGCTTATGATCCCTGCGTGGCCCAGTAGCTCCAAGTAGTTCCTAAAAGCTAGATATTAAACAACACAATATTATGCAATTATGAATTAAACAAAAAATAATAAATAGATTTTAAAATGTTACTAGCATAAGTAGCTGAATTTGATTTGTTAGCAAAACTTAAATTGGCTAAAACACGTAAGTGTAGATATTTGTTTTAGAGCCCGCTATGGTAGAATAAATATTGATGGGACTTGGATGGAGTGCTAGCCTTTTGAAACTCAAATAGCCTTGAATGGGGCCATACTCCTAGTGTCTACAGTCTCGGATTACGGCCTTAAACAAGTCTCCGAGGGCTTATTGCACAGGTGTAAAGAAATAATTGCAGAAAACCAGCGTGGCACGTGGCTATAAATGGTGACACCCAAGGCTGTATTTTATTTGGGACATTGTCAGAACCAAGGATTGGCTGCACAGAAAATAATGCCAAATAATTTAAGTGGCTATTATGACTGCTTAAGTCTCTTGAATAGCATTTTTGAGAGATAATACTCTAATATAATAATATTAGATTAATATTATATAATATTAGAGAATATGCTACTTTGCTGTATTATACTGTAAGAGAGACACATTTTCATTTGTTTGCTCCTGTCAAGGGTTCTCATTGCTGGATCTAATTTACTAATATTATTGTTGTCACAAGTTTAGACGTGCAGTTCTGCATTTATTTATTTTTAGTGAATTATGTCAGGCAGATCAGCACAAAGTCAATAAATGCAGTAAAGACAAGCCATCCTTTAAACCAAACGGGCAGTTTCCCATAGTTTTCTCTGAACAGAGGAGCACATAGAGCTGCAGGCACTGCAGCAATACTTAAAATCCCATAATTTCCTTTGAAAGAACTGTGGAAGTGTCTCACCTCCTCGGCTGCCCCCGTCTGAATAGCACCTCCTGCTTTTTGTTAGCCTGGGGGTGAATCATGCTACTAGAACAGAGAGTAAAATGATTGTGTTTGCACAGAATGAGCTGTAGAACAGTGGGGCTTAACACATGTGCATGTGTTTATTATCTGTTATTCATGACAGACCCCATTTACGACATGTGTTGCCTCTAATTATTGGTGCAAAGAGATTACGGCCATTGTATCTCAACTTCACCCAGCCTCTGGAGACATGGTAGGACTAGCAGTATCGGAGGAAAGTGCATCATCTGTAAGCTTATTTTCTGCAGCGTGAACTCCAAAATGAAGGCCAGTGTCAGGAGGACAATATCTGACCAGCTGTTTTTTATTTTTGTGACTCTTTGCATGGCACATTTAGCACAATCAAATTCTGTTGTAATTAGACACACACTTACCATGTCTTTATCTCTGCTTGTGAGCACACAATTACAAAATGTTTAAGGGATAGGGATAGTCATTAAAACATGGTTGTTGTATTTCTAGAACATTGGGTTTAGTATACAAAACATAAAATAGATGATATGGCATTTTAAAAAGTATGTACAATTTTCCTGACCAAGTTTCCAGCTATTGGTGTGTGATATTCCCTTCACATTCTCATTGCATCAATGTAATCTTTAAGGTGCACTCTAAGACTGAAAAGTAAACCTTCAGATCCTTACATGGATTACAGACTTTCTAATGAACAACGTTTTATTTTAAATGCCAATACATTCAACGACATATGTTCTTAAATCCAGTCTGTGCAGTATGACTCCTTGCTGACTTAGCAGAAGGCAGTCTAAATCAGTTTAGAAAAAAATTAAAAAGTCAGCAGCTACAAATACTGTAGCTGCTGACTTTTAAAAAAAAGGACACTTATCTTCCAGGGATCCAGCTCTGTGATCACCTGAATCGCTTCTTCGCTGTTCTTTGGCTACCTGGCCGGTATGTTTACTGTGGGCAGCTGGCTGCAGGGCGGCTGTTAGCAATCACTGGGCCCCATAAAGCCTACCGAACAGGGCCCCCCCATCTCCGAATATATCAATTATATTTTTTCTGAAATGCCATGGCTGCGATGCTATGCTTCCCAGCCATGGCAGAAATGATACCCTTATCGATAAATACCCATTCAATTTAATAGCACTGCTCTTCTGCAAGTGCCCCGCAACCATCTGCAAAGCATGCAATTGTGGTGTACTAGTGTGTGGTTAAAGCAGGCGGTTTAATTTTTTTAAATTAGGCGTTAGAATTTTATTTATTTTTTACATGTTTTTAGAATTTGTTGGGTTTTTTTTTGGTAGGGGGGCTTTGGTGAACTATCAGAAGTCTAAACAGAGAAAGGGACTCATTTCCTTTCTCTGCAGTCTAAGTTGCACTGGATCCACAAGTGTCATCAAGCTCAGTAGGTGCCAAGCCCCGTACAGGAGTGCTGGCTGTACTGCCTTATCAGCGGCCCTGGCTGGCTGTGATTCCTTGCGGAACTGCACTTGCACAAGCACAATGCTGCACCTTGTGAACGGTCCCACAAAGTCCCAGAAGGTTGCAGGAGCGGGGGGGGAGTAAGGAGAGAGATCTTCTGGTGGATGGTGGATCGCTGCTTCTTTCCACCTGGAAATGGGAGTGGGTACCTGTCAAAATGAGGTACCCACTCCCCCTCCCCACAAATAGTGCCAAAAATAGAAGAGGAGGGGGAGAAGGGCTTTAACCCATCAAGAAATATATATATATATATATATATATATATATATATATATATATATATACACGTAGTCAGGTTTAGTGTTTCTCCACCCTTCAGGAGAAGCCGTGTATTTTTATCGATGAATACATGGCTTCCTCTGATTGGCCAAGATTAAGAGCATAACCATGGCCAATCAGAAGAAGCTTTGTATTCACTGGTAAAGATACAAAGCTTCTCCTGAATGGGAAAAAAGTGTGAAACAAAACGTTCTTTATATTCAGCAGCAGCCAGGAAGTCACCCATACTGCTGCTGAAACACAACTCCAATTACTTTATGTAGCTAAGACTACCATAGTCAATTACAACACATCTAGTGGCCACATATTTTTGTAGTACAATTAGTTCTCTTTGGCCAGCTTGGCCCAACAAATTATTTAAATGAAAATTAAGTATAGAATTCTACTTTAACCTGTTGCCGCCCAAGTAACACATATGTGCGGCAGCAAAAGAGTGGGCATGTGATACATATGCATCACTAGTTGGTCAATGTTTCTATGCTGAGAGCACACTCACTGCTTGCTCCCAGCAGAGAGTTTGATCGGTCGAAGACAGCTCTCAGTCCCCACTAACAATCAGTAGCCAATGGGATTGGTTCCTGATCATGTTGCCACTGTGACAGCCAATCACAATGGTTGGCCAATCACATGGCCTTTGGGCTTATGAACCCTATTAAAGAGGGCTGTCATGGCTGGGTAGGAAAGGGTTAAAACCCCACTTTAGCCGTTAACACCAACCCATGCTCGTTAGGCTCTGTACAACGCTTTGTTGTACATTGTGTAGGGGCAGTGTGATGCTTTGTTACAACACATCACACACCACAGTGCACTTCAACATGCTTCAGACTTGCTGCATGTTTACACATCACTTGTGTATGGTGTAATAAGGGCACATAGAGAACAATCGTTTTCAATGTGCCCTTGCGTTGAGCCTGTGCCACAGCTCAATGCACCTGGTGTGAAAAAGCTCTTAGCACCTGAAACTAGCCGATGAATCAGATGCAAAATGTGCTTATTGAACATCCAATTATTAGATACCAATTCACAAGAGCATACATTTGTGCAGACGTTTTGCTCACATTAAACTTTTAGTATCCGTTTTGATTTTAAAATAAACCTGTAAAATAAGAGAATCAAACTCATGTCACCCTTTAGTGAATTGGGTGAAATGCATTTAAAAAGTTTGTCTTGTGGTTGGTTTTCTCACCAAAGTTGTTCAGCAGGGAGGTTTGTTGAATTACACTGTATGACCTACAAATAGCCAATGGCAAGAGAACCTACCTTGACTACATAACACATAAAGTAAAATGTGAAAGTCACATCAAAAACAACTTTTGCAGTAATAACTTGAAATAAATGCTCCTTGACGCGCATAACAGTTTTCGTTTCAAGGCATGACACACTGTTTTTATTTTGCTATAAATCGGGTCATTTGAGAGCTTACAGAATGTTACCACCAAACTGTGAATAGGTAGACTGTAATAATATCCAAAAGCTATCACCATTTCAAGATTTGTACCGACTATAGCTTTCTCTGTTGTCAGCTTCTCATAGACTGAGAACACTTATAAACAAGGACCTCAATGACACCTTTGTTGTTTTAAAATCTTGTCCCAGAGGACCAGAACATGAACTGGTTTGGTGGAGGAAGCCTATTCCAGCTGTCGGCTTCTCTTGGGCTGAATGGTACAAATGTGACTGTGTCTGATTTAACCCCTTTATGTATAGAGTAACCCAAACCTCTGAAACCAACCCAAATTTGAAAGTTTTGTTATATGTTAGTTTACTAAACAGTAATTCTGCTTTAAAAATGCAAATATTATATAGTCCAAAAATAAGACAGCTGTAAATTAAACAACAAAAATTGTTAATTAACACCCACCTGATATACAGTTACCAGGAAGATGATAATTTACAATTGGCCTAAGGCTAACTCTAAAAGTCTAAAAGTGGCAATAACTTCTGCTTTTTATGGTAGTTTTATCAAGGTGTTGGTGTTACCTGGGGTAATAATGGGGTATTTTCTTGACACTCATCGAACTAAAGAAGTGGCTTGACCAATATTATAGAACAAGTCCAGTTAAATGTGACTATCTACTGCCATATGCAGTAAGCCATGACCTTCATAAATAGGAACCTTCATAGTTTAAAATAGACAGTCGATATACTGCCAACATCCAGCAGAAAATTGATGTTACCTGCCTGGTCGGTGTGGGGCTGTTGCATTATTCACATTAGTCTAGTATATAAAGTAGAAGTATGTGAAATTCTAGAATTTGATATATCACACAGTCCACCAAAATAAAAAAGACTGCCCTCTCGGAATCCACAAAACCTCCTGCAAAGTTATGTAAATACCTGTTGATCCTGTCATCCTAACAGATGAGATATTTCTGCTGTCATTAGCGTTCAGCCTGTCTTGGTGATAGCACATCTGATAGCACTATAGCGGTATGCTGGGATGCATGGCGTGGGCATTGTTGCCTAGTCCACTGAACCTTAAGGCTGGCCATACAATTTTCTTGTACCATTTTCCTTTAGATTTACCTTAAACTATGTAGTGCAAGGGCCTGCCTAATTGGATACAATTGAAAGTTGTTTAGTTTTTTTGGTAAATCTAAAAGAAAATTGAACATGTATTGCCAGCCTAAGTTGTGCATAAATGGATAAAATCTCAGCTGGTTCAGCAGGGACTGGCTGAGGTTCGACCCATCTTTTTGGAAGTCTGGTTGTAGCCAAGTCAATCCATCGACCAAGCCTGTCAGATTTTTTACATGTGATCCCTGCTGGCAGCTAGCTTAGCTCGATGAAGTATCCATATCTGGTATCCAGAGGGCCGCTGAGGATGCTGAAAATTGCTGTAGTAGCCACCCTATATACAATGAAAACTATGATTATCCAGTGCTGCTCCAGTGGCTTTCCCTCTGTATACTGAACACAGGGCATTGCTCATTTGGTCCCTGACGCCATTGAGACAATGCCATACAATTGTTCTAATGAACATAGGGCGTTCTCTGATTAGGCGAAGTGGACATTATGGAGTCATCCATCCCCTCCTCCCCATCTCATCCAATCAGAGAATGCCTTGCATTCACTGAAAAAAAAAAGGTGGTCGATTCAACTTACTATAATGTATCAAAATCTGAGATATTTTCATTTTGAAACTTTTAAAAGGTTTCTAGGTTCACTTGGTTGGTTGACAGTGATTGGCTTGTTGGCCCTAGTGTAAAAAAAAAAAGTAACAGGTAATCTGTGTTCGTTGAACCAATTAACCTAGCAGAAGGTCTTTTATACATGTATAAAATCTTTGGGGCTAAAGGCTGTCACAGGACATGTGAAGATTGCGCAACATGTCTATACAGGCTTCACCAGACGCATCCTTTATGCTCCTTGGTTTTCCCTCCATAGTTGTAATGGCAAACAGCATTTATGTTTTTGTAGAAAGAAAATGTAGAAAGCTTTTTTTAATTAAATGGAACCACAAAAGTTGCCCAAAGGTGAGCAAGGAACATTCTCCACAACTGCCAAAACATGTTCCTTTGTTCTAGTATAAATGGATAAGATCGAATTGAAGATATGCTTCAAAAGCAATAATAAAAATAAGGATGCCGTTTCGTACAATTCTAGATATTGGAGCCTCTGCAGGAACAATGCTAGGATTTCAGTTATGTGACCTTTCGGGCCATTTTTTTGTGCTTCCCCTAGGCCTACCAAAACTTTTTTGTATATATATATATATATATATATATATATATATATATATATATATATATATATATATATATATATATATATATATATATATATATATATATATATATATATATATATATTTTTTTTGTAAACAGCAAAATAATACAAATAATCTTATTCTGCATATATGTGTGTAACATGTGTAAAATATTACATTTTATTATATCTTTTTTCTCTGGAGACCTAGAAAGGTGAAACATGTATAAGATGGAAAGAGACGTCCTAGACTGCCCCCCCTAAGAGCTGTTTCACAATGCTGTGCTGCGATTTGGCATAAGTGCAGTGTACCAAAAGCTTTCGTGCAGTTAACCCATAGTTTCCCCATAGACTTTCTATTAGATTGTGCATTTTTGGTTCGATTTCTGAAACTGCACAAAAAATCCTGCATGCTGCATGCTTGCCACGCTTTCAGAAAATGCACCAAAAACACATGATCTAATAGAATGTTTATGGGTAACCACGGATGCCACACCCACACTGTGGCCAAACTGCAGAGCAGTGAAAAATGGCAGGTTGCCTTCATTAAGGGTTATGTTTTCACAAGCTAGTTAACCTGCCCAGGCTGGGAAAGAGTTTGGACATCTTTCTCAGGCTTTCTGTGCCCTGCCTTTTTTTCTTGTGCATATTTAAAGAGGGTGGAGGCCAGATCCGGGGGGCGCTGTACATGGGATACTGAGAAGGGGCTGCTGCGCTATGTAGTCTAACTAAGCAGCACAACATCGGTAGTCTCTGCCAAGCTTTTGGAGGACACCAATTATGGACTTACACCTTTTAAGGTATGCCTGGGCAGTCTCAGCTTGTCAGTTAGGGATGGAACTGTATTTTATTTCTTTGCATATTGCCTGGTCTGAAGTTATTTAATTAGGTGCATGGTAGTATATGGCATATTAGAAGAACAGCGCCTGTAAAGCACACACATGGGGTAGGAAGCAAGGTCACTATAAATGTCTAAAATTGGAGTTGGGAGCAGTTGCCACATGTAACCAGGAACTTGTGGGAAGTGTATAACAGCCGGTCGTAAAGCGGGGTACCTGGCAAAGATGACAGATCCTCTGGTAACGAGGAGGTCTGTGATCTGGCTCTTTCTCTAGCGGTTGGTTCCCTCAAAGTAATTGGGATGGAATCCACGATAAGGAGACCACATGTACCTGGCCGTATGGAACGGAAAAGTGAAGGAGTGAGAGCATGCATGAGGTCCATGCTAGATCCTTGGTGGGACCCCATTCTGCCTCTAGGAGTGAGGTTGCAGAGGTACGCTGGACCGATGAAGAGGGCACAGGCTCAAGGTGTTTAGTAACACGGGACAGCTTGTATATTCAACTACTACACACATTGTACATCTTATCTTATCCAGGGTACCACTATAATGTTTGTTTTCCATATGAAAGTGACCCGCCTGCTCCCGGGTATTGAGGAGCATGGAGGAAGGTACCACCATGTGCAGTGCGAGTCCCACCCACAAACTCTAAACCTTTTTATCCTGAATGAATCAAATTGACTAAATTAGGAACATAGCAAAATAAGTAATTAGTGCTACTTGATATTAGTATCCATTGAAAAAATAGTTCAATTTATTACATATGTATCATATTATTAGTTGCAAGTGTTCTTTACAACTTCCAAATGGTTTTATAACGCTGTGTGTTCTATGTGAGCATAAGAAACAGAATCATAATTTGACAACACAATTGAAGGACAAATGTTTATATGGCTATTTTCTCTGTCTGGGGAACAAATGCTGCAGGCTGGAGGCTCTGAATGATCATTACCAGGCAGTTTATGGATTCGCCAGGGGCAATGCTTGCATTGGCCTTGATTGTGTTTGTTAATTGTATTGTTTTTACAGGCAGCGAGTTCTAGCACCTTTCATACAATAGAACAATTCATCAGCATCCAACGGTGTTCCTACATAACACCCCAACCCTTAACAAACTGCTCTGTTTATATGGAGCGCCTAGCAAACAAAATGACCACGTCTCCATAGGAGAAAGCGCCCACTTCCTTCTCACTCGCTGACCTGTCTGCCTGATTTTCCTAACGCTGAAAATCATTTGTCGTTTAACACTTTACAAATCCTGCACAGCAATCACCGACCCCTTCTGGTGAATTAAAGCTTATTTCCTTGAAACGGCAGGGACCATTTATTATAAGAAAATTAATTAAACTTGTTGAGCATTATGAGACCCACCAGCTCCATTATTTATTATACTTTACGGGCTGCCTGGTTACAATTTTTTTTTGCTTCCTCTTCAAAAATAGAAATGAAAAAACAATGGCAGATAATATCACAATTAGGAAATGTAAGCAGGAAGGCATTGTTTGATGAAAATACATCACTTGGAGACAAGGTCATTAATAAATCTGCTGCTGATGGCTTGAGTATGACATGTATCAGTTCATCAAAACATAATGACATTGATTTAGTTTAGTTCTTATAGAGAATAATGGAAGATGGGAGATATTTCATATACACGGTGTACCAGCTTCCGGATGTCATTACTTGTTATTGACATCTGTGCTTTTTACATTAAATATTCTTTTGTCTTTAAAAAAAAGTCTTATTTGCTATAGTATTCAACCAGATTAATACTTTATAGTCCAATTACAGGGAGATTATTTGTAGATAGCATAGAGTAGTAAATTGTGTTATGTAGAGCATAGAACTTTTATATTTTCGTTTTTAGCTTTGGATAGAATAAAAAAACCTCCGTCTTTTTTTTTTTTTTTTTACTGCTACCCAAGGCTCAGTATATTTTCAATCCAAAGCAGACACAGCCTGAGTAGAAAAGTATGTCCTTTGTAAGCAACTTCAGAGTGGGACCCTTGTTCTTTATGTGGAAGCAGTAGTCTCTCTGCAGATGCCTGACAATATCCCTGCTGATCCAGCCTCAGCAGAATGTGCATTCAGACCTCTGCAGAGAGATGACAATGCTGACGGGGGACAGGATTTTCTAATAAGTCTGGGCTGATTTTTTAAGAAAACAAACTGTACGACTTTGTACACCCTTTACTGTACTTTGATGCACCTGGAATGTATTTAGGTAATTTAAACTGAAAGTTTAACTTAGCTTAAGACTCTTTTCACACTTGTGCGACTTTAGATCTGACGCGTGAGACCCCAAGTCGCAGGACATGTGAAATGCCATGTATCTCTATAAGATCTGTTTCAAATGACACTACTGAAGTCACTGTGACTTCAGAAAAGGTTCCTGCGCTACTTTGATCTGACTTTGATACGACTTCAATGCCAGAGAGTGTGAAAGTCTTATCAAAGTCACTTTAAAGTTGTATCAAAGTCAGACTCCAAAGTTGCACTAAAAATCGCTCAACTTTGGAATGGGCTAGTGTGAAAGGAGCCTTAACCAGATAGCAAAAACCCAAAACAGAGAGACAAATAGCAATACATAGCTGGCAGGGGTTCTAGTCTTCCCCTAACCTGCAGGAAAAAATGTTTCTGTATGTGTTGGAAATGTTCCCTCCCTTCCTGTCACCAAAGCAGTAACCATAGGTGTGCGCAGCCTATTGCATTAGGGTGTGCACCCCAAAGCTCAAACACACATTACTGATAACTCACAATGTTCATTCAGATAGGGAAGAGGCCGGTAAATTACATATTTACCGGCCCCTTCCCCCACTCATCCTAAAACATCTCCACAGTAACAGCTGTCGGGAAAGGAGAGGAGGAAAGGAGAGGAGGGAAGCCGGAAGCGCTGTGGGAGGAAAAGGAGGGGGCAGTAGGGGGAATCTGTGCTGCAGAGGGTGATTAGGGTGTGCCTGGGCACACCTGGCACACCCTGTGCGCACACCTATGGCAGTAACCATTGTCACCACCGCCTATAAATGGCTCACATTTTGGCACATTTCTGTTGAATAGGCAGAATTTGAAACCATGGATGTTCCTGCAAAGCTCCACTCAGCTCAATAAAAGTTAATTCAAAAACTGACTGAGCCAAGTAGAAAACTATCAGTCAAAAGAGTGGCTGCATCCTATAAGATTAAGTCCCTGTTTAGATAGTCAGGCAGCCGCTGATTCTTACATTCATGCTGTTAGCTCGCACGGTGGAATCAATTGATTTTCAGGGACTGAATGAGGGAGGATCAGGCTGTGTATGGCTACCTTAAGGGCAAATGTCTCTAATAGAGCTACAAAAACATTACAGGGGTTCTAATCCTTCCCTTTTCTATTTAAAACAAAAAATATATATTTAGCTGGACATTTACTTTAATATCTAGAAAGAAGATTGGATTGGATGGGAGGTTGCCATACAATATTTTCAATTTCACATTTGGTCTGAGAAGTGTTCACCACTGTCATAGTAAAATGAAAATGTTGACATTAGGGAGCTATCGGGCATCAATTTTTTTTTTTCACACTGGCTCTATAATTTATTTATTTTGGTAAAGATTCACTTTGTGTCTTTGATTTCTTCAACAGTAAAGTTTCCTGGACTCAGAACCTACGTAGACCCCCACACCTATGAAGATCCTAGTCAAGCTGTACATGAGTTTGCAAAAGAGCTGGACTCTGCATGTATATCCATAGACAAAGTTATCGGAGCAGGTATGTAGATCAATACAGATGTGTCAATATACAATCCTGAAAATTTCATTTCAGTCAGTAAATGCAATAGATGTGTTTATAATTGCCAATGGGCAACTCCATCTACACCTGATCCATGAGTATTGGCTGCTGGTGGCATGTAATTACAAACTGCTTTTATATATTACAAGGGAACCTCAGTGGTAAGAACTGCTCATCTCTGCCCTGCAGATGCTTTAGTACATTGCCAAGTAATGATGTCACACTACCCTGGTTTCCTATCCATAATGTAAATCAAATAAGGTGTCCAGATGCTAGAAATGGGCACCTCCAGTGAAGGGTCAGAGAAATCTCTCCACTGCAGACAAAAACTAACAGGTGATTCACCTACGTAATGTTCAGCGGTTTTAGACTGCGTTAGAATGAACATTAACATGAAGAACAAACAATAAAATATGTACCAGTGTTTTTGTTAAAAAAAATTGTATATGGAGAAAAAAAGAAACAGTACAACATAGAAGCAGAAACATAAACGATAAAACACGAATGGCGGAATAAAGAAACAAGAAGCTGAGAAGTAGCGATACAATGGATAGTTTAGGATGGCGAAGGATAGGAATATTGATAATGAAGGATATTAGTTTTGTCAGTTATTGTGAAGGCACTAAAGATTTAAAGTGGATGTAAACTAAAATGTTATCCTTTCTAAACTACTGCCATAGGGGTTATCTATAAGGATATACACGCCTCCTGCATGTATCTTTACCTGTCAAATGTCTCCCCTCTGTCTGTTATGAGACCTGAAAAAACTGCATATTCTGTGGGCGGGTCTGTTGTCTGGAGCTCGGTGGGTGGAGTCATGATGTCAGTAGACTCCCCGCCCACCTCTACACTCCCCTTGTCAATATTAATTTTCTCTGTGTATTTCTTACACTGAACTTCTGCTATGATCTCTAACATTCAGTGAAAAGACAGGAAAGTAACCACATGACTTCAGCATGCCAAATCATGCTGAGGTGGGGAACAGCCAATCCTTGCAGAGCTGCTGAAGAAAGGAGTGGGAGGGAATTAAAAAATATTGCATGTGTCTTAGGCTAGTGCACGAGATGTAAATCACCTGTCACTCACAGCAAGGGGGAGGATTTGACAAAGTTTTTCTCAGTTTGTCAAGAATTATCTCACTGAACAATAAAAGGGGATTGCTCAGAGATGGATTAACACTGTGTGGCAAGACTGGGCTCAAATGATAGGAAATCTTATACTCTACAGTATGATATAAAAGAAAATATTTTTTTTTTTGGGGTTTACATCCACTTTAAAGAGGAAGTCTCACTTCAATTTACAGTATATTAATGTGATCTGTTCTGATTGAAGGGTAGAAGATGTGTGCTAGGAGGGGGGGTTTGGGAATGGGAAGGATTTGAGCTAGAGGGGACATTTTTTTGGAGGGAGAATTTTGGCTTGCAAAATGGGTTTATGGGGTAAGATTAGTGCTGAATTTTTTAGGGAGGAGGGAGGGGATTCTTGCTGACACATAATGCTCATACATTTCTTTTTGGCATCTTTGCCCTGGGAGCTATATTACCTTGTCCCAACACTGGGATGGAGGCTTTTTTTAAACTGAAAAAGTCCAGATAGGCAAGTGCTTAGAGATAGAAAAAAAGTGCCATTTGTCAAAGCAGCTGTCTCCTTGATAGCTGCATTGTTGGACAGCCATGGATGAAAGAGAGGTGCTCTGTCCAACCCCAGAGCTAGCCTTAGACAGCAAAAAGAAAGATGGGACAATGTACTACATGTACTTTATATTCTGGGGAACCAGGGGCAGCCCGTCCATTAAGGGTGCATGGGCGCCACCTCCCCTATCCATGATGCCGCCCCTCCTATCCATGCATCCAGCCCCTTGCAGGACACCGGGCGCACACATTTACAGTGGCGGGGGTGTTTTTTTTGAAGCACTGATTAGAGCCAAAGGCTCTAATTGGCTTCAAAATAGAGTGGACTCCGGGCACAGAGAATGCACAGCTATTCTAACACTGCTTCTCCTCCCGGCCAATCAGGAAGCAGGTATGAGACCCGTCACCCGATTGGCTGAAAGGACAGGTGATCCTATTGGATGCCTAGGAGGAGGGGAGGAGATGCACAGCGGAAGCGAGGAGGAGAGGTCACAGGAGCCAGTGCACACTCTCTGTATGCCCGCTGCCAGAATGCAGGCTGCACGGATGCCTGCTGCCCGAATGCACACTGCATGGATGTCCACCACCTAGATGTGCCGGACCAGCAGACAGCGAGCGGGTGGGGGAGGGTTGAGGTGCCGCCGGGGGGATGGGGGGTGGTTGTTTGCCCCCCCAAAAAAAACACCAGCCACCTCTGTGGGGAACAGAACACATTAAAATGAAAGTGAGACTTCTCCTTTAAATTGGAATGTCATACTTACAGCTAAAATACATATAAGTTTGGATTTGTAATTTTGGCCAGACATTCATTTGACACACATACTGTACCTCTGCTGGTCAGTATGATTACCCTGCTACCACCTGGCCTAAAGAAGTGATGCTTTGTTGAACCAGGGCTATGAATGACTTAATCAAGAACATGTGCAAAATCTGCAAAGTTATAATATAGTTAAGCGCCAGGTTTGCATACATGCATTGGATGTTCTATAGGGTTGGCATACCAGCTAGGCAGCTAACATTTTTAGAGAGAGAGACACTCAGAAAGGTCAGAAATGGTAGTCTTCATATTGTATGGGTGATACTCCCGCGCTGTCAGCTGGCGACTAGACTAATCAGCTCGCCGCAGCAGGCACCTAGTTAACTGATCCGTGACAGATAAATGGGTTCAATGAATAATGATAGTGCTGTGCTGTGAACTCAAGACAGTGCTAAAAATAAACTAAACTAAAGTACAAATGCAGAAAAATTACAGTTTCAATGGCAAACTTTTAAAAAACAAGGTCAAATATAAAATGTGAATCCAAATGACCTATATATGTAAAATGGACATAAGATGCAAACAAAAGTGCTAAAGTGCAAAGTGCAAATAATGTGCAACAGAAGAAAAAAGAAGCAATTAGCACAAGGTGGTGATGAAAAACATTATTATGAATGTGAATCAAACAAATATCCAATGAGCCACCCCAGGGCTCAGGTGGTGAATGAACAACAGTCCCAAAAAGGTGAAATAAATGCTTTTACTTCAGTGACACAAAATCAAACAGTCCAGAAGCTGATAAATCTGTGATGTTCCCTTCACCGAAACCTTGAAATAAAGATGGCCGATGCCTGGCCAATCAACTGTAGTGGCACCTGAATGTGCACTAGCCCCTCACCTTACTACTGTAAGGTTACAGCATAAACTGGATATAATGCCTTAGATCAGGTTCCTCAGAGGTTCCCTCTTTGGATGGATATACCAACAAATCCTTAAGGTACAGCCTCCTCTCCAGTTAGCTTGATGGGGGAGATACAGGTGGAAGAAAGATCCAGAATAGCATAATACAGCTAAAACTTCATTTTTATTCAAAGTGCATAGAGTAGGTACACTCACTTGTATAAAAAAATGCTCGGGTAACAATCCACGAGCTGCCAGCTCATTCACTTGCGTCACATCCGGTTTGCCTATTGCTCTAATCCGACGCGTATCATCACACCACGTGATGCATTGTTGAACCAGGGTTTTGAATTACTTAATCAAGAACATGTGCAAAATCGGCAAAGTTCTAATATAGTTAAGCGCCAGGTTTGCATACATGCTTTGGATGTCCCATAGGGTTGGCATAACAGCTAGGCAGCTAACATTTTCAGAGAGAGACACACACAGAAAGGTCAGCAATGGTAGTCTTCATATTACTTTGAGTTCAGGTTTCTTTAAGTGTTATGAAGACTATAAAAAAAGAACAGGAACAATAAATAAAAACTAGATCTGTCTATACAGCATTTAATCAATTTCCATGTTTATGTCTTCCTGATGCAAGTGAAGCAGAAATAAATAAAATCTCTTTACAAGCTGTATGCAACATCCCTGTATTCTTTCTTTTTTTTATTTTAAATTCACCCCCCACCTCTCCACGGTTGAGCTGAAAAAGCATAAATTGGTTCTTTATTGTGGCCAGTAATATTCAAAACTCTGGGATAGCTGACATCATGTTGATTTTGGAAAGAAACTGTAAATATCAATGTAATAGTAACATTTCAGCTGTCAGTATAAGAAATAACGAAATAAATCAAGCTGAAAATGAAATATTTTTATATCACATCACTGGCGACGTGGTGGGTTGAATGATGTTTTCAAAATGATTAGGAAAAAGGGACGTTGTAGAAATGTTTCTGCCATGTCAACAAATGTTAGTTTCCTGCTAATTCTGTAGAGGAGCTCCTGACATGAATGTACAGTAAGATTTCAGTAGCATCATTAATGTTTTCCATTGCAATTGACTTAAGCTAAGCTCTTTTTGTGCTTTCTATGCAGGAGAGTTTGGTGAGGTGTGTAGCGGACGACTAAAACTACCATCCAAAAAAGAAATCAGTGTGGCAATAAAAACTCTAAAAGTTGGTTACACTGAAAAACAGAGGAGGGATTTCTTGAGTGAAGCCAGCATCATGGGTCAATTTGAGCATCCCAACATTATACGGCTGGAAGGCGTTGTTACTAAAAGTAAGTACCATTATAAAACAACTGTTGGTGCTTGAATTTTACAAGGTGAACACTTTATATTATAACCTGTATAAGTAGGGCTTGCCATAAACATTTTGGTTTTCTCATTCAGCCCTCTGGGCTGAGCAAGAGGAATCAATAGATTCCCCTATCCACACTAAACAGTGCCAATAGAGGAATACCCCCTGTTGGCTATAGTACTCTGACAGCCCCTGCTCCTTCTACTACCCAAAATGTCACTGTTCAGATAAAAATTTCCCCCCATCTCCTTCCATTTTCAGATTAAAGTCTGTAGAGCCGGATGGTGCCAACAAGGCTACCTACAGAACTGAATCCACTGAAATTTGACCCAGGTGGCCCTGTTAGCACCTTCCAGCTCAAGCCGTGTATGGCCAACATACTGTATGTAAATTTATCTGTATATGGTCTCCATGCAGGTAAATTTAAACATTATGATAAACATAGCCATGATTAAGGCCTGAATGGCCGAAACACGTTGGATTTTTACTGGCTGTATTTCCCTGTCTAAAATAGATGAGCTGGCATTTCTTTGTGGATTCTGCATCAGTGAGGTTCCAGAGACTTCAAACCCAGGGCACCGGGTTTTGGAGCTGTCTTTAGATTGGAATGGAAGTTGTAGCACCGTTATACTTGTTTTCATCGGGATAAACACAGGTCTATATGCAGACAGAAAAAAAGAAAAGAAAAAAAGAGAAATGCAATGGACCTCCTTTTTTTTTTATCATCCTTTTTAATGTTTCTAGGGTTCTTCAAGCTATTTGTGTATGTCTTTACCCTAAAGATTCCACTTTATTATGGCTGGTAGAATAGACTCATCTACGAGGGGTCTTCAAAAGGTTTCTGCACTTTTATATATATATATATATATATATATATATATATATACATATATATATATATATATATATATACATATATATATATATATATATATATATATATATATATATATATATATATATATACATATATATATATATACATATACATATATATATATACATATACATATATATATATATATATACACACATTTAAAAAGTTTTCGCGCAAATTTTTTACCTTGGTTTTATATATATATATATATATATATATATATATATATATATATATATATATATATATATATATAACCAAGGTAAAAAATTTGTGCGAAAACTTTTTAAATAATCCTCATATTACTGATTACCAGGTAGACTCAGCACATTCCCATTGGAAAGTTTTTACGTCACTTCCTGTCTGACAGAAAGTTGGGGAGAACCTCTGCAATAGGGACAGACAGCTGCAATAAACACAGAGGCTCTAACTTTCCTCTGCTCTATTCAAGGATAAAAAGTTTTGGTTGGAGTGGGGCTTTACCACTATTGGAAGAAGGCCTTATTTAAGGCTTTCTCAGACTAGTCTGCACAGTAAAACTTAAAGTAAAGAAAAGGTTTGTTTTTCTTTTTGTTTTTTGTAATAACAAACATGTTATACTTACCTGCTCTGTGCAAGGGTTTTGCAAAGAGCGGCCCCATCCTCCTTTTCTAGGGTCCCCCAACCATGCTTCTGGCGCCTCCTCTTTATCGAGTGCTCCCACGGAGAGCCGCATTCCATGGGGACACTCGTGCAGGTGCGCTTCCGAGTCCTGCTGCTGCATCAATTGACACAGACAGCAGGAGTCTGCCCCACACCTGCGTCATTGGATTTGATTGACAGCAGCAGGAGCCAATGGCTCCTGCTGCTATCAATCTATCCAATAAGGACCCGAGACAGTGGCTGGAGCTGCTGTGCTCATCCCCGTTACTGGAACGATCGAGTTCAGGTAAGAAAAAGGTGGGCTCTGGGGGGCTGCTGCAGCACAGAAGGTTTTTCACCTTAATGCATTAAGGTGAAAAACCACAAGGGTTTACAACTCCTTTAATGTTTGTGAGGCCCGGCAGTACGCGTTTCACTACATCCCACTGTTTACTTTTTTTCTTTTATTTGAAGTGTCACATGGTGACACTTCATTCAGGCCTCCACAAACCAGCATGGTGCATTACGCAGCAGTGTGGTTCCCTGCAGTGCCATCCACTGCGCAACAGAAAAAGCATTATGGTGTGAACACGGTGCATAGAAATGTGCCATTGCAGCAATTGCAGTTAAAGCGGGGGTTCACCCACACCGCCAAAAAAAAAAATATTAAAAGCCAGCAGCTATAAATACTGCAGCTGCTGACTTTTAATACATGGCCACTTATCTGTTCCAGGGTCCAGCGATGTCGGCAGGGGACGCTGAGAACCCGCTCGGTTCTCGGCAGCTGCCGCCGCCATCCTAGGTGAGGGAATCAGGAAGTGAAGCATTGCGGCTTCACTTCCCGGTTCCCTACTGCACATGCGCGAGTCGCGCTGCGCGTCCCTAGTGGTCCCCGCTCTCTCCTAGGAGCTGTGTGTTCCCAGCAGACAGCGCGGTCGGGACGGAAAGAGGCATAGACTCCCATGGGAGTCTATGCCGGAAGTGGGTGCAAATACCTGTCTTAGACAGGTATCTGCACCCCCCTGAAAGGTGCCAAATGTGACACCGGAGGGGGGGAGGGTTCCGAAAAGCGGAAGTTCCATTTTTGTGTGGAACTCTGCTTTAATCCAGTGCGGAAAAATAGCAGTTCTGTCACCTTATGTGAACAGTTTTTCTCTGATATTATTGAACCTGCTTTTCTATTCTAAAAATAGTAAATTCCTGAAAATGCATTTGTTCAGGCCACAAAATGGGTGGTAAAGCAATGCTAACAAGTGAGATCACTTTTCCATCTCGAGAAACAACACAGTTGAGTAAACACAAAGGTTTAGCAAAATGTTCTGACAAATCTACAATTAAGATAACAATCTGTGAATGTCAGAAAAAATAACACAGCGTAATAAAAGATAAGAAGTAAAGAAGTAGGATACAGAATAGGAAAAGCGGAGAAGGAGAGTCACAGAGCTGAGATAATATAATAGTGTTTAGAAAGCTGAGATCCACATTTACTGCAAGTATTACCCTATTTTTTTTGTGTTTTCTTCTAACTTTCACAGAATGTTATCCTAATTGCAGATTTGCCTAAAAGTGTGTTTAGAGGCTTTTTTGCTTTTGGACAGGATAGGGAAGGATTCAAATCTCGGTCAGGTAATAATTCACTATGCAATATCTGAGAATAAAAACCAGATTTTTCTCAACCACCTCTTAAATTAATTAACAAAAAATCTCAATACATTTCAAAAAAAGACTTCAACTCACTGGACTGACTAGAAAAATAGTTTACTATATCAGACATGTATATAGAAAAATGATCAAAATCTAAAAAAAGATACCATACCACACTATCTCACCATCTCACTCATACTAATAAAATGCACAGACATCCATCTCACTCTTATTGTAATATATATATACCGTATATATATACAGTATATATATATACCACCAGTGACCATAAACCTGTATATGGGTATATCTATATATAACTTGGTGTTTCTCAAAGAATCATGCATGGGAAGCCCTGATGTAGTCCTTTATATACTGTTGGCGTTATTGGCTTGGTAGAGACATCAGTTTAGATTGGATGTACAAGAAAATGACCATTGTCCAATGTGCAATGTTTGGTGAATATAGTCCAACAAAGTTGTACAGATTGTAATACAGTGGTCTAGAGAATGTTAGTTAATCAAAGTTTATAACAGAAGTCCATTTTTCCCTGTGGGTCAGCAGAAAGTCCTGCCTGCATAACCATGCTTAAAAATATCAATCAATATACTTTGCAGTCCTCCCTCGCACTGTAGGTAAAGTACTACAACTGTATAGAAAAACGTATCCAAAAAGCAATCTTCTGAGGACTCCACTCCACATCCCCAACAGTATAGCATAGGAAGTCCTTGTAAATCCTATAGTTAGGTCAGTGTAATACTTATCAGATCCTGTTGTCTATGGTGGTCTCAGAGCCAAAGGATGTAACATCTATCCTAGAGCAATCCCACCCTATACAGGTCACTGGTTGGTCATGCTGAGGAGGTGAGACTCTGGCATAATCCTGACCAGTTTCGCCAGTCTCAGCCGGCTGCTTCAGAGGCTGTTGGGAATAAGGTTATTTATTCTCTTTTATTAATCACTAGAGAATTTATTAAGAATGGGACTTTAGAGGTACTTCATATTCAAGACAAAGCAATTGAGTATTATAAAAATATAAATCATTTATTCAAAAAAACACAGAAAATGATAAAAATATAACTACAGTTACATTCATGATCCTGGGTATGCACACCTATCCCAACCCTGATCTAATGAGAGAACTGGAGGTACATATGCGTGGTTCCTACATCCTAAAGTTTCAACCGGGATGGCTTCATCAGGAACAGGACAGAGGCATTCAATTAATAAAAGTTAAAGGGAGCAAATTGTGCGTAACCTTGGGTGTATAAAGAAAGAACAAAACAAAAATTAATTAATACATCACAATACAAAAAGAAAGTTTTTTAACATTTTAACACAGTATAACACTGCACATGCATGGTTCATATTAGTTCATCAAGAAAGAGAGTACTTTGTACTCACCAAACTCCCATAGCTCTGTAAATATAGTGATGTTCATGCCTGGAACTCATACGGACAGGACAGCCAATAAAAGCGTTGGTGTGTTCACTGTATATGAATAACTTGGCGCCATCTACCAAATCTAACAAGACAAATAAACACCTATCAGACACTATATTGCAAGAAAGTCTACAAGCCCCACCCCACAATTTCAAAGTACATAAAGCAATAACCTTCTCACCTCAAAGTGACTAACTCTTGAGCTATTCCAGTCTTTCTCAGACACCAATACTGGGAAGATACATGGGGATAGCAGGGGATCAAAAAGACAGATTTCCGAAATTTTCTTTCCCATTTGGAAATCTGTCTTTTTGATCCCCTGCTATCCCCATGTATCTTCCCAGTATTGGTGTCTGAGAAAGACTGGAATAGCTCAAGAGTTAGTTACTTTGAGGTGAAAAGGTTATTGCTTTATGTACTTTGAAATTGTGGGGTGGGGCTTGTAGACTTTCTTGCAGTATAGTGTCTGATAGATGTTACATGTCTTGTTAGATTTGGTAGATGGTGCCAAGTTATTCATATACAGTGAACACACCAATGCCTTTATTGGCTGTCCTGTCCGTATGAGTTCCAGGCATGAACATCACTATATTTACAGAGCTATGGGAGTTTGGTGAGTACAGTTCATTTATAATTTGTTTATGAACTGGTGCTCCCTTCACCCCTAAAATGATTCATTTTTACCCTGATGTATAATTCATTGCAAACGCTGCTGCACCTTTATCTGCTTGACCAAATTGAAAACCACATCCCTCCCTACGGGAAGTTTGACACTTTAGGGACAGGTTTGGGGTCTAGGCAGCGGGGCTGCCCTGATTCCTCCCAGCTGTGCTCACTCCAGGACCTATTACTAAGGTATGGGGGTTGGGCTCTGTTTTGGGGGGGTGGGTTTTTTTATTTTTTCGGGGGTTGGGTGGGGGTACTCTCTTTCTTGATGAACTAATATGAACCATGCATGTGCAGTGTTATACTGTGTTAAAAAAACTTTCTTTTTGTATTGTGATGTATTATTAATTTTTGTTTTGTTCTTTTTTTATACACCTAAGGTTACGCATAATTTTCTCCTATTAACTTTTATTAGTTGAATGCCTCCGTCCTGTTCCTGATGAAGCCGTTCCAGCGAAACATGTAGAAACTTTAGGACGTAGGAACCACACATATGTGACTCCAGTTCTCTCATTGGGTTAGGGTTGGGATAGGTGTGCATACCCAGGACCATGAATTTAACTGTAGTCATATTTTTATCATTTTCTGTGTTTTGTGAATAAATGATTTATATTTTTATATTGCTCAATTGCTTTGTCTTGAATATGAAGTACCTCTAAAGTCCCATTCTTAATAAATTTCTCGTTTTATTAATCACTCTCTCTTTGTCCTGGTGACCATTGTCACTGAGACTGAAAGGGATGGGAATTCCAAAATTTTGGAATTCCTAGTTTCTAAATGGAACTCCTCCTCTCATGACATTTATTTATTTATGGAGCCTGAGACTGGTGAAACCGGTCAGGATTATGCCAGAGTCTCACCTCCTCAGCATGACCAACCAGTGACCTGTATAGGGTGGGATTGCTCTAGGATATGGCATGGCCCCATACAATTGAATGGGTTGAAGTCAGCGGGCAGCACTGCCAGCCGAACTCGAAAGGGGGATCTATTTTTACCACAGCATGATGTGCCATTTGTAAATTTCTTATCTGCTGCTTTTGCTTGAAGTAATTCTAAAGGCAGAAGGCTTTTACCTTAATGTATTCTTTGCATTAAGGTAAAAAACCTTCTGCATGCAGCCGACCCTAGGCCACCCTTATACATATCTGTGCATGATCTCAATCCAGCTCTAAACACAAGTGCAGCTGCTCTCTTGGCTCTCTCTCTCCTCATTGCTCAGACAGCAGTGGGAGCCATCGCTTCTGCTGCTGTCAATCACAGCCAGTGAGGAGGGAGTGGAAGGCGGGGCCGAGCTGTGCTCTGTGTGTCAGTGGACACACAGAGCGCAGGGTGGGAGCGAGCATATATGAGTGTCCCCATAGCAAGTGGATTGCTATGGGGCACTCAGTTGGGGGGAGAGCCAGGAGAGCCGACGGGGGGAACCGAGAAGAGGAGGATTGGGGCTGCTCTGTGCAAAACCACAGAGCAGGTAAGTATGACATGATTGTTATTTTAATAATAAAAAAATTGAGCATTTACAAACACAATTACTATGAAGGAGCTGTTGGGAGGGCGGTCAATCATGGCTCAACTGCATGTCTTTATACCCCTACCACCCCAACCCGCAAGTGTAAGACTATCCTAAAACTAAATAAATGACACATGCTAAATTTAAACCCCTAAAAATGGGTTGCTTTTCATATAATTTAGCATTTATATAAGACCTCCATAAGTTTGTGATGAAAAATTAACTATTGGGTCCTTTTCACATGGGCACCATCTAGTCATTCAGCAGGAAATCCATGAACAGATCTGCTGATGAATCAGGGCAGAATGGGACCGTTGTCATTTTTAAGGCATTTGTGTCTGTTCAGTGTTTATCTCCATTTAAAAAACTGAGCTTTCTGGACCATTATTAGATCTATGGGCAGCTGGATGTAAACAGACTTGCATCCAATCCATTATATTTGGGTCAGGAAAAACAACAAAAAAAAAAGTTTACAGATCTTTTCCATTTTTTGGACTTGGAAGGACTTGGAGGTAATTGTATGTAAACAGATGCACATCCATTTACTTTTGCTTGCCAATAGACTAACATGACTATCAGACTACCACTTCTGATCAGATCCCCCTGAAAAACTGACAGGCTGACCTGATTAGACCGCTCACGTGAGATGGGCTTTAGGGCAAATTTTAAAAAAGTATCACATGCGATGCTTAAAAAAAGTATTTGTTACATATGCTCTAATATATTTACATTCATTTCATTTCATTTTACCCATTCACAGGAACAAATAGGAAGAGCAAAATTGTGCCATCGCAGACAGCAGAACATCAACGACACATAGTGATATGCAGATACAAATGTATTTATAGTTCTTACAACAGCAGCAAAAAATAAAATGCATTTGATGTGCAAATAATTTTCATTTTTAAAAATGTTTCAGGCAAACCGGTGATGATTGTGACAGAATACATGGAAAACGGCTCTCTGGACACTTTTTTGCGAGTAAGTTATAGCTACATCATATTATATGTGCCTCTAGCATGTATACATCAGACAGAATATCATTGCTTTGAACTGCCCAGCCTCTTATTCTTCTCTAGGACTGAATTCACACTGTGGAGTTGTGGTAACATGGGTGGCAATGCACATGATTCATGTTGGTGTCCTGTAGTGCTGTTTATTTTGAATGGTACCCCAACACACCTTTTTGACACCCCTGAATTGCACTGCGATGCATGGTTAATATCTACCATGTGTTTTGGCTTTTTTTTTTTACCCAATCTGTTCTTATTGAGTTTCAATAAAGATTGGGATACAGAAGAAAAGAGAGTAAGAGTTAACCAGATTTACATGTTGAATACGAGAACGGAGGGGGGGGGGGGGGGGGGTCTAACATTAAATATGCTTTTGTAAACAGAATTACACTGACAGATGATCGAGAACATATAACCTTTTTAGAGTTCTATGAAACTCCCATCCAATAAAATTGTCTCATAAATATAATTGACCCAATGTCTATATTATTATTATTATTATTATTAATATACCGGATTTATATAGCGCCAACAGTTTGTGCAGTGTTTTACAATCTAAAGCTGGTTGAATCAAAAAGCTGGTTGAATAATAGCAATGGCCAGCAATGGCAAGTAGTACCGACTTCACAGTATATATGGTGGAGTCCCCCCCCCCCACAACTCCTGAACACACAAACAATGTCAAACAAAACAATTGGGAAGGAGCCCAGAATGAGTTCAAGAAGGGGAGAAGAGGATGGGGCAAACAGTGGTCTCTCCTTTAAATATAAACTTTATTGGGTATCAAAAATTAAAAAATATAATAGGCTATACACAAGGTAATAAAATTGACAACGTTGTTATTTTAAGAACACACACCCAGGTTCACAGCCAAATCCACATGCATGCATACCAACATAATTCAATTCAAATAATCAAACAAATGGTAACGATCAGGTCAGAGTGAGAACTAGAAAACATCAGTGGTGTCGGCCCATAGTCGGCCAGTCAACACACTGCTGACATCTAGATTCACTATTCGCCCGATTAGCCGCCAATAACAGAAATAGTAGACTCAATACTATAGATGTTTGTTACTTCACAGAAAGTCTAATGGATAAGAAAGCGTTGGGAGCAATTGACCTAAGCACTAGTGGTTATGCATAGCTATAAGTCTGGGCTGAGCAGTTGCCAGTACAATTAAGCCTGGTACACACAGGGCACATATCGGCCTGTGTGCATACCAGGCTGTCCGACAGAATCCAAACAAATGGCCGGCTTTTGTCAAACAGGTATGATGGGAAACCAGCATCCAGTCGGCATTTGACCCCTACTGGAAGCCAATGGCTGAAAGTGCTGACCGGTGTGTTCTGGCAGGGGGGCAATTCCCCTGTCAGAGCACAATAGCTCAGCGGGGAGATCGCTGAACTAACAACCAGCATCTGACTAGGGATCGGGTTCTATTCTGCTCTGATTCATCAGCAGATCAGTTCATGGATCTCCTGCTGAATTACCAGATGGGGCCCATGTGAAAAGAAGCTAATAGTTAATGTTTCATGACAAACTTATGGAGGTCTACCCCCTGGCCGGATCGGCATCTGACCAGTGCTGGCAGCCAATGGCTGCCAGCGCTGATTGGTGTGTTCTGGCGGAGGAGGCTCAGAACACAATAGCTCAGCACCTACTGAGCTCCTCAGTTTCGTTTTTCCATCCAGCTGGGCTGAACAAAAAAAAGACTCTTAGTGTGTACCAGGCATTACAATACAATAAAATGCAAAAGGGTTAAGAGAGCCCTGCTCATAAGAGCTTACAAACTAATAGGGTGGGGCAAGTGGTACAAAAGGTAATAACTGTGGGGGATGAGCTGATGGAAGAGTTCAGTTGTTAGTTGGGGGCGGGACAGGCTCCTCTGAAGAGACAAGTTATCAGGAATCGCCTAAAGGTGGCCAGAGTAGGAGATAGGCTATACAAATGTGTTTTGATTCATGCTAAATCAACCAAAATTTGGGCTGTGGATGCCCTGTTTGTGCCAGATGAAATGTTGTTGACCAATCAGCAGCTGCATTCAATCAGATCCAATCTGTTCAGGTATTCTGGTAGTCACCGGAGTCAGCTGCCAGAATGCAATGACCAACAGGGGAAATTCATCCATTCATGCTGTTCAGCAAGGATACAGAAATTTTGTTAGTCCCGCAGGCTGAACGAAGAAAATCTCTGTATGTGTATGGCTGGCTTTAGGCAGTCCCATTAAATGAATGGACTCCAGAACAACATACTCAAAGAGGTGCTGGAAACTTTTAGACTTGCATGTGTAGTCTGATAAAGGAAAACCTCAAACAAGCTCAATGAACACCCAAACCATAAAAAATGCAAAAACGAGTGCCAGACCAAAGCTGGATGAAAGAGTCCAAGATCATTTTGGTCATTGTTAAAAAAAGTCATATAAAAATAGCCAATGCGTTTCAGGGGCAAACCACTCCTTCTTCATTGGGGCTCAACACATGATAAAACTTGGATGGACTCCAAGAGAAAACAGTGACTTCATAGATCTACATTAGAACAAGTATTGAACTCTCCTCATGGAGGAACATTGTAACAGCAGATGCTGAATAGCAATGGACTTCTTCATCTGATTTTGTCTGATGTTCCTTTCTGTATTTCTACCATTTAAATCAATAGGCTACCATAACACAATGCATGTTAACCCACAGCATAAACCATGTTTATTAAATGGAATGCACCAATGTAAGTCAGCTCTAATACCCAACCACAGCATCACACAAAAAATATGCCATTGTGCTAGGATAGAGGTTTTCAACGTATTTATTTCAACTTAACTACTGTATGTAACTATGTTTGTGAGCAATCTCACTGTTACAGCTACACTGATGGAATATTGCAGTGTATATGTGCAGGGTATTGCTGATACTATTAATGCTACAACAGCCGGTATTGTACATGCTGCCAATTTTTTTTTCCCTAACAGATCCTAAAATAATATACTGCTCAGCATCTAGTAAATTAAGTATAATTATCCTAGTAAATCAACAAACATATGTGGTAATCATACCCAGGAATGTCATCGATAATTTCTATCCAGTACTCAACAATAATTTAATGGCCAATTAGTATCTGAGTCGTGTACTTGACATTCTTTGCAGAAACATGATGCTCAATTTACAGTCATCCAGCTGGTGGGTATGCTTCGCGGCATTGCATCTGGCATGAAATATCTCTCGGATATGGGTTACGTCCATCGTGACTTGGCAGCACGCAATATACTTATCAACAGTAACCTGGTCTGCAAAGTGTCCGACTTTGGATTGTCCCGTGTTCTGGAGGATGACCCGGAGGCAGCGTACACAACCAGGGTGAGAGACTTTATATAACAATGTCTTATATTGGATGAGGACAACATAAGAGTTTTCACTTGTCTTGACAAAATTGGCTCTAGTATATACAGTATATACTTCTGTTACTGTGGTAAGGGCATACGGCTGTAATTTGATTGGCTCCTTGTGCTCTGCACAGCCATCTACACAGTCCTTGTACTTATTATCCATGTTATAGTGAAAATTAAAGTACATTTATTTTGTATTATTTCGTTTAATTATGCTTTTAGGTTTAACTGAAGTTCTTTTTTAGATTTGAGTAGTGAGGAGGTAGAACCACTATCAGTTTTTTTTCTATCTTTGTTCCTGTTAGGGAGAATCACTCACTCTTGTTTGCCCCGGCGACCAAAATCGCCAGAAAAAGATAGAGGGAAAATCTTCCAATAGGGGCACCTGCTGCCATTACAACTGTGTAAGAGGGGATTTCCCTCACATTAAAAAGATATCCCCTCACTTCCTGTTGAATCTGTAGGACAGGAAGTGAAGAAAAATTGCCCTAATGAGACAAAGATGGCAAAAAATAAATAACAAAGTTACAGAGATTTTTAACCCTCATCTGCTTTATACAAAAGTTTTGATATATGGGACATTAAGACAAACGCTTATATAAGGCAGACAATTGGGGGTCTATTTATAAATGTTTTCACACAACTTTCACTCAGAATTCCCACATTTTTCTAATTGGGTCAAACGTGTGAATCCTAGGTAAAAGTAATAAGAATCGTGTGTGAATGCATTTATACATTAACCTCTTAAAGTGTAAAGCTGAGTATACACTAATAGAAATTCCCTGCAGAACCAGGCAAATTTCAAACAGTGTATGGCAGTCCCCATTTGACCGAAGTTGATTGTTTGATCGACTTCAGTAGAAGGGATATACTGGAGATGTTTTCTTGATCAGCAGCTGCAACCAATTGGCCACAACCACTGATCAATTTATTCTGACAGCAGTGGGTGTCGCTGTCAGAATACAATGTAGGGGGGATTCCTCCATCCACGCACTGGCTGAACAAAAAAATAGTAATAGTGTATGTCTAGTTACATAGAGAGCAATACAATACTTTTTTTGGTAGGGTAGAAGGAGACTAGAATCCGTTTTCTTTTTTTTTTGCAGTTTGTGTCCCTTTTCCTCATTTTGCTTCCCTGTTGATCCAGCCCTGGGCATTTATGGCTAACTTCAACGTAGGTGGAGAGTAGTCAGAATAATCTTCAAGAAGTGTCTTTTTTCTGCCTTGTTTGGTGGTCTGTACAGTTGAAAAGCAGTCCTTCATATAAAGTATACTGTAAAACATCTCCAATAACTGCTTCTAAATGTAGTCTTTTTAAAATATTCACATGATGCAAGGGATGGAGCTTGTACAGAAAACACATAATCATTTAGGTATGTGTAGATATGCATAGGGCAGCGTGATGTCTAAATGTCTATAGAGTTCTATGGCATGAGGGGCTCCAGAAGATGCAGGTGACACTCTTTTAAATGATCATTTACTCCATCCTCATGGAAGATATCTATTCTGCATAATAAGACAAAAAAGTAGTGCTCCAGTGATTCACCCACTGTATTTATCCTGGTTACCATTGTCATTGGGACAGAAAATTATCATATGTAGCAGATGTCGCCAATACAGAAAAAGAGGGAAAATCTTTCAATGGGGACACCACTTCTGGTGACAACTATCTCCCAACGCTTAGTGGAGATTTCCTTTCACTTCCTGTTGAAAAAATTAAGGAAAATCACCTCAATGGGGCATAAAAAAGCAAGTATGCTTTTTATGCTTCATCCAAAACTAAAAGTAAAACAGGTCTAGCCTCTTCAGCTCCGGAAGATTTACTCCCCCCCTCCATGACCAGGACAATTTTTTGCGATATGGCACTACGTTACTTTAACTAACAATTGCGCGGTCGCGCACGCTGTACCCAAATAGAATTGATGACCTTTTTTCCAACAAATAGAGCTGAGCTGTCTTTTGGTGGTATTTGATCACCTCTATGGTTTTTATTTTTTGCGCTATAACCAAAAAAAGACAGACAGTTTTGAGAAAAAAATAAACAATACTTTCTACTTTCTGCTATAAAACACACCAAATAAAAAATGTAAAAAAAATCCTAATAAGCGTATATTCATTGGTTTGCGTAAAAGTTATAGCATCTACAAACTATGGGATTTTTTAATGGAATTTTTATTTAATTATTTATTTTTACTTGTAATAGTGGCGATCAGCACCTTTTAGTGGGACTGCAACATTGCAATGGACAGATTGGACACTAAGGAGGTTATTTACAAAAGGCAAATCCACTTTGCACTACAAGTGCACTGAAAGTGCACTTGGAAGTGCAGTCGCTTTAAATCTGAGGGGGTAGATCTGAAATAAGGGGAAGCTCTGGTGATTTTATCATCCAATCATATGCAAGCTAAAATGCTGTTTTTTATTTTCCTTGCATGTCTCCCTCAGATCTACAGCGACTGAACTTCCAAGTGCACTTTTAAGTGCACTTGTAGTGCAAAGTGGATTTGCCTTTTGTAAATAACCCCCCAAGTGACACTTTTGAAACTTTTTTGGTAACCAGTGACACTAATACAGTGAAAAGTGCTAAAAAATATGCACTGTCACGGTACTAATGACACTGGCAGGGAAGGGGTTAATATCAGGGGCGATCAAAATGTTAAATGTATCCCTTGGGAGTGCTTGCTAACTGTGTCGGGGGTGCTTTAACTGTGGTAAACCAGAGATCCGTGTTCCTGCTTAGCAGAAACACAGGATCTCTATCTTCCCTACTAACAGAATGTCTATCTGCCTTGTTTACATCTCTCAAAGAATCGGCAGGTCTGCTGATTGGCTCCTGCTGTGTCCAATCACAGCGGGAGCGGGTTGCTGGCATCACGCATGAGCACTTCAGACCCGGAAGGGCAGAATCACTTACTTGTACGTGACTCTGCGTCAGGAGTAAATGTACATTGGGCAGTCGGCAAGGGGTTAAAGTAATATTAAACTTATATTGAGCACAATATAATAATATTTCCACAGTAAACTATTTGTTAAAATTCTTACCCAAGCACTTGCAACTTTCCACCTTTACAGCTTTCAATGCTACTGTCTCCTTCTCTGAACTTCTGGTCTTCACAGTAAATAATAACAATAAATAGTGCAGTCTGGAGTCAGTCTGTTAGCTCTGAGAAGGCATGGAGGAGGAGGAGGGAGGGGCAGAGGAGTGCCTTGTCATTCTAGGCTCCTGGGCCGTATGTTTCTATTGATGCACACCGGCCTAAACTGGAACAACAAGGATTAAAAGATAAAGAAGCTGCATACCCAGTAAGTGACTAAATCAGCTCCTGAAAGTGCCTAAAATAAGCCATAAAAGTACAATACTTGCTTCCAAGTGTAGCACCCTTCTAGTTAGGTTGCTAGAATGTTAGGCAAATATAGTGCTTTTTGGCGCCTCTGTAATCAGTAGAGCAGCTGCTGATTGCTTTGGGCTGTTCTGTGGTTCACAGGCTGCAGGTTTGATTATTCCCCCTGCATTCTAGACATTTCTAGACCATAGTAAGCTAAAAAGTCAAATAAGCAGTCTGAATATTTATGGGATTTCAGCCAATCCCTGGGGAGGTGCACCCAGTAGGTGGATGAAGATCACATAAATAGTCGAATGCTTTGAGCAGCCCAGTTCTTGTGCTGATGGAGGCTGCAGGTTTGATTATCATCCTTGCATTCTAGATATTTCTAGAACATAGTGAGCTAGAAAGTCAAACAGCAGTCCGAATATTAATAGGACTTCAGCCAATCCTTGGGGAGGTGCACCTAGTATTTGGCTGAAGATTACATAAATAGTCTGAGGCTTGGAGCAGCCAAGTTCTTGTCCTATTGGAGGAGTTCCTAGCCTGAGGGGCTCTGCCCCTCTGAGCAGACTGCTGGAGTTTGCTGCATGTTCATCAAGGTCCCAGCTATGGCATAGCTAGGGGGTCTACTTATAAGAGCATTTTTTGGAGCTATTTGAAGCTAATTGAAGGATTTCACCCAAGGAGCTGGTCTGGGGGGCTCACTGAACAGTGCTTGGTGGAGGTTAGAAAGGGTCTGGCTGTGCTGTGGCATTGTGAGCTTTAACCAGTGAAGAGTGTCCGGTGGATACTGGAAGGAGACATCCGGTGATCCTGTGACAATGTGAGTACTGACCTGAGCTCAGGGTTCTAGGGACTATGTGACCCCATTCCAGTTATTCAGCAATCAAAATCCTAAAAAGTTACCCACCTATACTTATTACTAAGCCAGAATGAGTGAACTGTTGCTTTGTGTCTGGCTGCCTCTGCACTATTCTTGGGAAAGAATTGGCAAACTTACAGCGACTCCTTTGGGGGTAGTGCTACGTTTTATTTATTGCAAAATGGTTTCATAAATCCTATTAGATGTAACCTAGCCAAGGGACATGGTTGCCGGACAATTGCCCCCTAGCCAGCCCTCATCTAATGTATAGACAAGTAAGCTTTGTTCCTACCCTGTATGTGGTGTACGCTTTCTGTTCTGGACGCCTTGATTCCAGATCTTGGATTTTATTTCACAAAACACTCATAATCTGCTCTTTGTTACATCATGTTCAATATCTGTGAACAGGTCTGTCCTGTGCTGAATTTATAGCTGGAAGGCATCCACACCGACCAAACAGCCCCGGCCTTGTACTGGAAAAACACACAAACAAATTCCAGCTTTGCGATCCAACTCAAAAATCAATAAGTGAAGTATGGCAAGGGAATAATACACACACAAGACAGGTCCAGGTGTTACGTTCCAGATCTTAGATCTGGAAAATAAACACAAGGACCAGGTGTCCAAGTTTTGTTCCTGCTGTCGTTAAAGAAAAGTCCCAACAACAGAACGTCTATTTTAGTGGCATAGTTTCACTAAAAGAAAAAAAAATGGGATTTAAAGGAATGATTTTCAATAATGTACATAATGCTTTTAGAGTGAAACTCCACTTTTCTATGTCAGTTACATAGTTAGGTTGAAAAAAGACACAAGTCCATCTAGTTAAACCATTAAAAAAATAAATAAATAAAATAAAAAAATATCAATAAAATAAAAACAATGAGGAAATACAAATAAAAATTACAGATATTTCCGAAGTGCACATAGGTTTTATTGACCACTTCAGCCCCGGACCATTTGGCTGGCCAAAGACCAGAGCACTTTTTGCGATTTGGCACTGCATCTCTTTAACTGACAAACAAAATTGACGTCCTTTTTTCCCCACAAATAGAGCTTTCTTTTGGTGGTATTTGATCACCTCTGTGGTTTTTATTTTTTGCGATATAAACAAAAAAATGCGATAAATTTGAAAAAAATGCATTATTTTTTACTTTTTGCTATAATAAATATCCACAAAAAATATATAAAAAAAACATTTTTTTTCCTCAGGTAAAAAAAAATGCAATAAGCATTTATTGATTGGTTTGCGCAAAAGTTATAGCGTCTACAAAATAGAGGATAGTTTTATGGCATTTTTATTAATATATTTTTTTTACTAGTATTGGCGGTGTTCAGCGATTTTTATCATGACTGCGATATTAATGCGAACAGATAGGACACTTTTGGCGCCATTCACATTTATACAACGATCAGTCGATTAAAAATGCATTGATTACTGTGTAAATGTGACTGGCAGTGAAGGGGTTAACCACTAGGAGGCGCTGTAGGGGTTAAGTGTGTCCTAGTGAGTGATTCTAACTGTAGGGGGATGGGCTATGTGTGACATGACACTGATCACCGCTCCCGATTACAGGGAGCGGTGATCAGTGTCAGTGTCACTAGGCAGAACGGGGAAATGCTTGTTTACATCAGCATTTCCCCGTTCTTCCTCTTCGTGAGATGATTGTGGGTATCCCCGTGGACATAGAGTCCGCGGGACCCCTGATCACACTCGCGGAGCTCGCGGCGGCGTGTGCGTGCCCGCAAACTGCTTCTTAAAGGGCAACGTACAGGTACGTTAATATGCCTGTACGTGCCCTTCTGCCGACGTATGTCAGCGTGAGCCAGTCGGCAAAGGGTTCAAAAGAGACTCAGTGTCAGTGATGATGTCACTGGGCCTTAAATAGGGTATGTAATGGAAACTGAAGGTTTTGTTTAAAAATGATTTTAGCTGGGGGGAAAGGAAGACCCAGGGAAGGCAAACTATAAGCATATTAAACTTTAATTTTAAACTGACTCCACTAATGTTATTTCTAGGTAAACATTTAGCATTTATAAGTACAGAAAACAATTAAGAGCTTAAGCTAACATAGCAGTTAATATGCTCATTATGACATCAGATGAACTGGAGCCAATGATCTTTGGGTAAAAATAGCATCATTGTCATACATAGGCTGGTGAAGGTTCTTTATGCATTCGCTCTTTTCTCTCATGAAAAGTATACTGCACATGGTTCCTATTTACACATTAAATGTAATTTTTATTACAGTGTATCTATTAGAAAAATATTATCCCTGTAAATCTTCCGTTTGCTGTAGGAAATCGATACTTTCCGGTTTTAGCTCAGGTTCCTGATAACAGAAATTCACTATTAATTGACTGAAAGTTTCCTGTGCTGTATGTCATCTATGACACTGGGCAATTAAATGAAAAGTTAATGTATCCTGTTTATGATTGCCATCATTTGCATTAACATCTATGCCAAAAATAAAACCGGGGAAAGAAAACCATAAAAATAAGTGTGTTTACATAAAAGTAAAAATCGGCTTGATATACGGGTTTGTAGTGTCCAGCAAAAGTCACGGTCTGAGTCCAGACATACATCAATAGAGTTAGTGGTAGACCCACGCTAAGTACTATGTGCATTTTAAGTTAAATTCCAGTAAAAGAGCATTAGGAGCATAATGAAAATGGAAGGTGCACTTTACCTAAAGCTCTCAAATACAAATTGGCAAAAAGGGTTGGCAATACTAAAGATTTAACAATAAATAAATACATTACTTACCTCAGTACCAGCTTCTGCCTACTTACTGGAGGCACCAGGGACATCACCATGCTGTAGAACAGTGTTGCAGGCACCAAATGTTGAGTTCCTGGACCTCCCTGCACACTATAATAGAGCTTGATCTAAGACCCACCCTGAATTGTGATTGGACAGTTAAGGAGCAGCCTATTAGTGATGTCATCCTGGCGCTCCCCATTCCAGCAAGCATGCTCTTACAACTTGACTAACAGGACTCTAGAAACCACTAGAACCTGGCTGGCTGAAAATACTGCTCTTCCTGCCCCCAAGGTGATTGCTGATGAGTAATTTATATCTCCTGAAAATTCAGGTTTGAAGTAACCACATTAAATACCCAAAACTCCAAACATTTCTTTTTTTTTTTTTTTTAAATGAGCACCTTCTGGCCATACATAATAATAAAAATTGGATGGGGATTTTAAAATTCCCCTATTATATCTAGGCCAATAGAAGTTCTGGCAAGAGTTCCAACATTTACATAAAACTTACATTTTCGGTTGGACCAACCCTTTGTAGCCTCTTTCACATGAACCGGATCAGTTTTTTCTCAGCAGGGGATCCAACCGCTGATCCCCTGCTGAGCTGAGTGGAGCGGCCAGATGACAGGTCCTTATCTGCTCCTCTTATACAGAGTGAATACAGACACAGCCAGCTCTTCTCTATGGGCACCCGGATGTAAACGGATCAGCTGTCTGTTTACACACAACTGCCCTTTGATCCAATCCAGCCAATTGGAGGGGAATGGACCAACTTCCTTTTTTTTGTAGGATCGTATTGGACCCAGAAGTAGCTGGATGTAAACGACACAAGTCTGCCCATAGAGGAGAATGGAGGGTCCGATTGGGTCCACCTGAAAAACAAACAGGCAGATCCAATCGGACCTCTCGTGTGAAAGGGGCCTAAAGCTGAACTCAAAAATCTACCCTTGCAGTGGGCACCTCACCACACACTGCAAGTCTGAAATGCTTGTTGAACCTAGTGATATAGGGATAAAGTGTTATATCCCTGGTTCCAGCGGGCTCCCTTAATCCATGTCACCATCCAACATTGCCCCGATTTGAAGTGTCACTAAAGGCAATTTTTTTTTGGATAAGGGAAGGTTTTAACCCCTATCAGATTTTTTTTATTTGCCATCTGTGCTTCATTGGAGAGATTTCCCTTCACTTCCTGTCTCATAGTAAAAACCAGAAGTGAGAGGAAACCCCTCTAAAGTGAGGGACGTGTCACCAGAACTAGTGACTCCCCAATGGAAGATTTCCTCTACATTCTTGTTCCAATGTCAACCCAAAATTTGGGATTTTCTTTTGTTTTCACTTTCGATGATAACGGTCAACAGGAAAAATAGGGAAGGTAAATCTCCCTAAGGCCCCTTTCACACGATCAGACCTTTCAGGTCCACCTTTTAGTTTTGAACGGGGGCTCCATGTTAGTCTATGGAGCGACAGATGTCAGCGGGGACATGTCTGCTGACATCCGACCCGGTCCGATCCACTAAAAGCAGATGGATGCCTTTACGCTCGGATCCGTCGATAGTGGATCGGATCGGGTGAGATCTGCTGAAAACAGACATGCTGTCCGTTTTCGTCTGATCTCTCCATAGGCAGCAGCGGCTCTTGACAAGCCCCTCCCTGCTCAGTGAGCAGAGAGGGACCTGTCATCCACAGGCTCAGCGGAGATCAACAGAGAGATCTCCCGCTGAGCTGGCGGACCGAGGCGGACTCCATGGAAGTGGAGTCCACCTCGTGTGAAAGGGGCCTTACGGGGGACAGACAGCAATAAAACCTAAGAGGACTCCTAATCCACTCTATCCAAAACTAAAAAAAAAAAAACACTTTAACTTTATAAATATTAAGACACTTATGCCATGGTCAAATGCTCTCCTCCTCAATGTACAATGCAGGGTAAATAACCCTGCATTGTATGTGATGAGGCCAAGGTACCGCCCATTGATAGGTAGAAAAGAACAGCGCTGGGGCCTGCTTCACCAAGGAAGGGGGTAAATAGTATACCTTATCCCAACACCTCTAGACTAAACAGGCATTGAAGCCTTCCAGTGAAGGGAACCGTTGCAAGGTAATATGTTCTCAAATTATAAGGGAAACCTTGATTTAAAAAAATACGTAGGTTGCTACAAGTCAGAATCCCCATTGTGCATACTTGTGGACAAGAATTGAAACCATCTGAGCAGTATAACAACCAGGATACTAGCATGTGCAGGAGGAGAAGTCAGCAGTCACAGCCCCCTATTTCTATCAGTATTGGTTTCCTTTAAAATAGAATGTGCACTTGTACTATAGTCTCAGTCTTTATTTATTTAGCAAACAGATATTTGATTTAAAATCAATTCTATTTCAATGTCTTCTTACTTTATGTAATTGAGAATAAGTATCTCATCACTCCGAAATGTAAATGCAGCCATCTAGTGTATAATATAATTAACCTGTTTAATACATATAGATTTCCCTGCTAAAGAGCATTTCAGAAAATTGATGTATCACAGCTAATCCCTCTATTTAAGGTCACCTTACACAGGAACACACAGATCTAGATGAGGAAAGTTATATCCTGTGCAATTAGTATAGAGGTTAACACAGCTGTCATCTATGTTAATCCTTTTAGTGAATGAAGTACATGGCTGTGCATGGTAATAGGGCGTTAAATATTCCCAAACATGGTGCGGCTGTTAGCTATCAGTCACATGGGGGCACTTTTTTATGAAGTGCTGTTTTTATGTGTGCTTCAAATCTTACATAAGGACATATAAAAAAGATTCAGGAATTAACACGTATGTTGTTCAGTACAATATTGTATGCTTTTTATGTTAATAAATCGACTGCAATTAATAAAATAAAGATAACATAGGAGTGTGTTCAGGTATAATTAGAAGTCGGATACTCCACAATACTAGAAGCAGTTGTTTTACTTGCTTATTTTTTTAAAGTTGTTGCTTACGTGAATCTTTTTCAACTAGGGTGCCGTGGCACCCTGGGGTGCCTTCTGACCTCTTCAGGGGTGCCTTTACAAAATACCTAAAAAAAACTGCCACAAATTGCCAAAAAAATATCAACAAGCCAGCAAGTGGATCAAGCCTTTTTGTTAATAAAGCCACAGGTTTTTAATGCGCAGCATTACAAACTTGGGAGTGAACGACCAGTTATGGATTGATCAGGTGCCTGCACAGTATCCTTGTTTGTCTCTCACATTAGCAGAGAGGAGAGAAACTGAGGGAGAACAGAAATGCTAGAATACTAGTCAGTATCAATTTGCAAAGATGGAGCAAAAAAAACTAATGCTTGGTGGCCCAGGTGTGTGGTTGCTGCTATTATGCAAAACTATTAGTTTAGTTTTTTACATTTTAGCATAGGGTGCCTCATAACTGTGCATAATTTGAATGGGTGCCTTGACTTAAAATAAGAATGAAAAACACTGGCTTATGCTCACATTACAGATTTTTAGTTGGTTAAAGTGTAAGTTCACCTCTAGAGAAAAAAGGTGTACTTACACTGGACCCCCTCCTCATTCCCCTCGGTCCCGCTATACCGGAGTCCCACGATCCCCCACTGTGAGACACCGGGTTACCGCTTCACTGGTCCGGGGATTTCAAATCCCCTTGGCTTAATCGCCTATTCATACCTCTCAGTGTGTACAGATAGGAGCTATTCTAATTGGTTGGCACCATCACATGGACAGCGTTGGCCAATCAGAACCCTCCTAGCCCATCCTGTTCCCGCTAGAGGAGAGGAGAGAAAGCCAGGAGAACCTTCTTTTATCTGAGAGTATCAAAACATTTTAAACAGAAAGAAATAAATCTCAACCATAAAAAGCCATTGGTTAACCCAAGGCATCCATACCTTCCATATATCTTCCAGTGTTGGCCAAGGTTAATTGTTACTTGTTGCCATGGTATTGTGATATTGGTGTCTCATGCCGAGAAGCTGTCACAAGACTTGAGAAAAGAATTGCTAGATGCTGACACACCATCCATGGAGACAAGCTGGTGTCTGTGACTGACACTGATTTATGAACCTCTGTAGGTAACCCTTAAGCAACATCTATGGGAGTTACCATCCAGGTGTGTTTTTCCCCAAGGTACATCCAAAAGGGCTATTTAAATGAAAGGACCGCATACTAAATATGCTTATATAGTCTCTTGGGTTTCCCACAAAGGTTACAGGGCCCATACGAGTACATGAGTAGATCTGTGAGCAAGAAAGCCAGAGAGATCTTTTCACACTTAAAATGGCAAAGTGTTACCTGGCCCTGCACTCAAATAGTGCATGCAAAGTGAATGAACCATTCCTTATGCAGAAAAGAAAGTATTTGCTCATTGTCCACAGAGTTTTTAAAGTGGTAAAGTTGTTAACGTTAAAAGGGTAAACCCTTACATATACCCATTGAATTGACTGGTCTCAGGTGATACACAGAGATGAAACAAATCCTAGTACTACGTTGTACCTGTTTATCTGCAGTCTTTTTCCTTTCTACAGCCTTTCAAAGTCCAGAATTTATCACTTATAGAGCTTCCTAAACTGTCAGAAAAAAGGGGATGGAGAGCTGAAATGACACTCTGCAGAGCTCAGTGAGGAGAGCTCTGAGAGCTGATTGGAGGGAAGGGACCCCCCCTCCCCCCTTTTCACACAGCACACAGGAACACAGCCGAGGCTGTCAATCAGCTGGAGGTCCTTCCTCTGTCATCTTTTTTCTTTTGGTGTCAGGAAAACTTCTCAGAAATGATTCATGCTAATAGCAGAGGAATGAAGCAGCAGGCAGAAATGACACTTAGTGCTCTTAATTGGGACAAGTAGACATTGTAGATTGATGTGCTTTGTTCATATTTTATGTCTGAGGTTTACCACCACTTTAAGGTATGCTGGAAAATCTGTGCCTAAAGTGTTAACTATTTCCAATATTCTGTTTTTGATGTTATTACTCAGGAAACTAACTATAGTCACCCCTAGTGCTGAAACCAATGTTTGAATCAGACATATCACATGAAGACGCTGCTCCATTTATAATTAGCTTTAAGCTTCCTGACAGGGATTTTAGGACAAAAGTGATGAGTAGTGGAGTGGGCTGCTGCAAACTATTAACCTTAGCTCTATCTATGGCCATTCTGTGTTTCTCCGGATCTCTCTGTACTCCCTCATGAAGTCCATTAAGAGCCTTCTTGTTTCTTGGGGCCTTAGTGCAGTACCACTGAATGTAAACAGGTCAGACTGACTGCACAGAAATATCCTAGATGCATTTAAACATGCCTATTCTGTGATCAATTGAACAAGTAGCTCCACAGCCAAGGTCATTTGGTATGTATGGAAAGAGCAGAGAACAAGCTCTTGGTAGGTTGATGCAACATTTATGATTCTCCAATATATCAGTATTTTGACAGTGGTTAGCAATGCTCTGCTTCATGTTTTTTGTTTCTTTTTCTTGATGTTGTAACTGGTGCCAGAGACACACTGACATATTTAATGTGGGATTAAATACACATTCAGCGAGTGATTGTACTTTTGTCCTTTCAGGGTGGAAAAATACCTATTAGATGGACAGCACCAGAAGCTATTTCCTATCGTAAATTTACATCAGCAAGTGATGCCTGGAGTTATGGCATTGTACTGTGGGAAGTCATGTCATATGGAGAGAGACCGTACTGGGAAATGTCCAATCAAGATGTAAGAGCATGCTCAAAAACCTGACTTATTATGTATGGTGTATTTATAATTACCAACTGAATATCTTTGCAGCAGGTGGCTGTAAAAACCTAAACGTGGCTTTTTTGCTCCACATTTTATCCAAAACCATCCACTTTATCAAGAAACTAAAACAAAAAAGTTTGGTCTCTATATACAGTTGTACCACTTTAGCAAACCTGAGTAGACTGAACCAAAGCCATTGACCATTGTATACAAGACAGTGTGTACAGAACAGTGAGGACCACCCTCACTGTGTGGCAGAGTGGCAGAGATTTCTTTTCAGAGCTATCTTCAACCTTTGCAGGGGGGGGGGGTGTCGGTAAAATCCAAATCCCAAGTCACTTTCTGGGGACTCAGATTCTTAAATACCTGTCTGCCATTCTTTAACCCAGCTTAGCCCTCTTTATACAGTATGCAGGACAATAGGCAGGTAAATGCACTGATCACATAATGTAGTCCTCTCACCCCCCCAACTCCACACATCTAACAGATCCCTTCATGTGTGAAATTCTATGTCTGATGCGTGAATGAAACTAGTGTGAGCCGCTCTTTGTACATATGGTGGGGTTGGCTTGTACTGGGATAGTCTGATGAGAGTGATGGCTTGAGACACCATTGGGAGGAGCACAGGAGCCCTTGGCAGGTAATGTGTGCAGATAGGGGTGCAGGGATCCTTCATAGATTAGTGTAGATTGGCATGGCAGAGTTATCATTGGGTGACCCCAGGCTCAGGACAGCAGACACGTTCGTTCACAGTCCTAGTAGATGCCGTAGATGCAGCAACATGTTAGAGCATTTCGCCTTCCATCCCATACCCTGGCTTTATAGGCAGTAGTCAGGGATTAGTGTTTTGTCAGAAGTCTCCTTGTACGTTGCAATATTTTTGGCTTTTTCCTATAGATTTCTCTCAGCTCTGTACATAGAGAAAAACAGCATGCCATGCCTTTATGTCTCTCCTCAGTAATACACCTAAAACTGGCCATCATGGACCTGGGAAATCTTTATAGTGTTAGTGAATTTGTGCAAAAAATCCTCCCCGTTTATTGATTGGCCAGCTGCTACTTTACTGGCAATTTTAAATGACAATTCCATTTTAGGACATTTTGCCCAGTGCTGTGTGTAGTTCTGTTTCCGAATAATTTCCAGGAAAATACCAGCCTTACAATCACTTTCCTATTTAGAACATTGGTAGCGAGCGCAGGGCTGGCACCAGCATAAGGCTGCTTAGACAGCCACCTTAGGGCACCAGGATAGAGGGGCAGTAGAATCCATTTGCTGGGGATTTGGATTTTTAAAATACCTATCTGCTGTTCCCTAACGCTGCGCTGTCTCTCCTACTCGGCGTAGCATGGAATTTTAGTTTGCCTCACTTGCCAACTAGTAACCAGTACGGGAAAGCAGGAAATGCATATTCCTGCCCCCTCACTACACACTGCCATTGGCACAATGCAGCTCAGCACAGCTCAAATTTTCAATGCTTTGTGGCATCCTGCACACTGTGCCCCATCACATTAGGGGTGCAACGTGAAGGAGGTATCAGCATGGCTGTAGACAGTGAGGGGATGTGGGTGATAAAATAAATTGTATGCCATATGGGGGTGGGGAAGGTTGCAATTTGGAGGGGAGTAAGGTAGCAGGAGGACAGGGGGGCAGCAAAATGCACCCGTGTAGACAAAAATCTTTGCACCTGCCCTGAACCTATTGTGAACTGGAGCAAGAGGAACCGAAAGCACTGAAGAACTGCAACATAGAGCACCACCTTTCTGGAAGATACTTACATGTCATCAGTTCCAAAACAAATGGCATGTGGGCAAAACCGTGCAATTCCAAAAAATATTTCCATTTCTCTGCCCAAAATTAGAATATTTTCTTTTGCATTTGTGTTTGAAGTGAAAATACATAGATAACTTCAGTATTATGAAGCAATTTCTGTACTTTAAAGATGTCTATCTCTCATCTGGTAATTAGGAAGGTAAATAAACGCAAGCCAGTATCTTTCCCAAGTCTAAATACTTGTTCTAATAATATAATTCAGAGCACAAGGCCAATAATGTATAAGTAAAATAAACAAAATATAACCCACAGAGAGATGCAAAAATGAAAGCATATCAAACATATGTAATCCATTTCTCCTACAATATGTATGTAAAAGTAAAAAAGATATACAATGAATGTTTTCTGTAAAGAAGAAATAAAACTGTGGCACAGTAGGTACTCCTTGCTTGTAACAATTGAGTCTGCTAACTTTATGTTGATGATATCTTGGCTGATTTACTAAAGAAGTAAAGCATTTTCACTTTGCAAAATGAATCTTTACTTTAGAAAGGAAATTTCACTTAGCGAATAAGGTGACATTTTGTTGACTTCTATCATCTAATATCATGTAGGAAAAAAAACATTTTTAAATTTTCCTTGCACATAGTTGGGTAACTTCTGCTAAGTAGATTTTTAATTACATGCATCAAGATAAATGAAAACTCCCTTGTAAAGTGAATATACGTTACTCCGTTAGTAAATTAGGGTTGAGTTGTCAATGGCAAATTTCCTGTTCACCTTGCAAGGAAATTTTAGCTTTGCACAGGAATTTTCCCTTAGCTTTGTGAATGAAGTGAAGATCTACTGACTTCCAACATCCAATCATGTGCAAGCAAAAATATATTTTTTTATCATCCTTGCACATAATTGGGTATTCTTTGCAGTGAATTTTCATCACATTCATCAAGTTAAGGGAAAATCCCCCTGCAAAATGTAAACCCCCTTGCAAAGTGATCAGCCTGTTTGTCTAGAATTTATTGGAAAAAAAAGCATTCATATTTTTTAGTACAGTAAGCACTATGGAAATATTTTCACTGTGAAAAGTTGATTACACAACAAGTAGTCTATGGCCAGTGCCCAAGCGGTATGTCATCAATTATGAATTCTGTGGTCAGCTGTTCACAAATTCTTGGACGTGTCCTGAAGTGAACAGTTAGTGTTGCAGTAGTCTACCCTGAGCCAAAAAATGATCTAATACTTTTGATTTCTAAATTTGATTTGCTGCGATATTTCTGTTCAGTCTGAAATTGGAACTCCAGGCAAAAATTATAACCTTAGCTTCTGAATGACATGCCTCATATAAAAACCTTACTGTTATAGTATTCTATTCCGCACAGTTCTGTAACATTTTTGCATTTACATTTCAGTAAAGAGAATCAGCAATTTGATGAATGACCATAGGAAAAAATGGCTGCTGAATTTCAGCTTCCTTAAAATGGCCACAAATGGATCAAGACCAGTTGAATTTCGATCTATGGCCATTCAGAGCATTCAGGAAAATTTTGCTTTGACACAGAAAGCACTTGCTATCAGAATACAGTAGTGCAGCAGGGAGGATTCCCTCATTCACCTCAAATGTGTGGATGAGGAAATTGGTTTGGTTGGCTGATTTAAAAAAATACAATCTATCTATGGCCAGCTTAAAGCGGTTCTAAATGTAAAAGTTTTTTTTTTTTTTTTTTACATTAGTGTGTTTTCAGCACCCAATCCTGATCCACTGCTGTGCCCGAGAGCAGAGGCTCTCTTGGTTCTTTCTCTCTTCATTGGACAGAGAGGCAACAGCAGGAGCCAATGGCCAATCACAGCCAGTGAAGACAGACTAGGGGTGTGGGTCCAAGCTGTGTTGTGTGTGTTAATGGACACACAGAGCGCGGTTCAGAATTGAGCCAGCACAAGTGCTTCCATAGCAAGCTGTTTGCTATAAGGGACACTCAGTAGGGGAGGAGCCAGGAGCACCATGGGGGATCCCAGTAGAGGAGGATAGGGGCTGTTCTGTGCAAAACCATTGCACAAAGCAGGCAAGTATGAAATGATTATTATAAAAACAAATCCCTTAGAATTACTTAAAATCACCTAATCACGTCTTCACCCTTGGCCTCTGGTTGGACACTAAAGGAGCAGCAAGAGGTCATCATAATTTATATATATATATATACCGTATTTTTCGCTACATAAGACGCACCTGGCCATAAGACGCACCTAGATTTTAGAAGAGGAAAACAAGAAAATAAATATTTTGAACCAAATCGTGTACTAAAATATTTACCAGTGCCCATGAAATGCATCCTGACCTGTGTCAATGAAATGCAGCCTCACCAGTCCCATAGATGCAGCCTGACCTGATGTCATCACATCTGCCTGACAGAAGACAGAGCGGCTCAAGCGGCCGCCACAGCCATACTCAATTCGGCCGCTTGGGTTGCTCTGTCATCTGCCCAAGTGACAGGCCCAGTGGGCGATCGCAGGTGCTAGCGGGGGCTTGGGATGTCTGTCCTCCACTCTCCTGCTTCTCTTCTGCCGGTACCAATGCGGCCGTGGGGGGGGGGGGGGGGGGCGGTGCCTGCAGAGACATTTTTCCCCATTTTTTGGGGGGGAAAAGTTTATTTATATATTAATACAGACACACAGTATACATCTCCTCTCTCATATATATATAGAGATATAGATATATTTATATATCTATATATTTGTTTTTTTTTCTAATAAATAAAGGTAATATCTACCTTGCCCTAAAACCTATTAAAAATATGCACCCCGGTCGAGCATAAACATTTCTCTTTAAAATAATTACACTCCTTGTACTTCTGATAGTAAAATCCTTTTAGATTCTAGTTATTTTATTTCAAGTAGCCCTAAATCTAAACCTGCAAATATTTCTAATGCTTCATTGTAGCACTGCCATCACTGAACACACTGCAGCCTTCCCCTCACAATGAAGTTCTACAGCAGAGTCATTTGATAAGATGCTGCAGTGTTGCCAAGAAACACAATAAGAAGTTAGCTGACTGGGACATTATTTAATTCAGACTGAAGAGTTGCAGTGTTTTCTGGATACTAATAGCTGGATATGATTAGCAGGTCCTTGACTGAATGACCACCCTGTACAATAACACATAATCCGATACTTGAAAATAAGTCAAGGTGGACATACCCTCAAAGTGCTTTCTTCTCTTGTCATTAACTCATTTAACAACATCTGTAAGTTTAACATCAAGTCACATTTTTCTTTTCATACATCACCAGCAACAATTAGAAAAAATGAGGCATTTATAATCTTTAAGACCATTTTCCAGCCTTTGATTATTTGTTCATAGAAAGAACTTAATTTTTCTGTGCACTGCCAAGCCTCTCCTACATTATTGTAGGCTTACATAAACACCAGTTGACTAATTAAGTGATCAAATGTGACATCAAAGTAAAAATATATATAAGGAATGTAGTCATGTGATGCAATGATTTCATTTTATTTTCTTCTTCCTCTTAAGTGAAACGTTTATGCATGAAGGGCACTTTAAGTAGTCCGTAGCTGGGGTGCTATTATTGCAAACTGTTTACCTTGCATGTAATGAAATCCATATTTTACCCAAACGTACCTTTTAAATAGATTTTTTTATTTTTTTTGTCCTTTGTGTAGGGCACGTGGAAGATTTAACTTGTTCATTTGCGCAAATATTTCAACTACGAGCTAATTATTGTGGTTTAGAGATAGTGTTTACAGTAATTTGCTGGCAGTTTTCTTAAAGGGGTAATGACTTGTGAACATAAACAAATGACAACCATAAATAAGGCAGAAAGATGTTTTTATGTTACGTTTGCAGCAAAATAGCATTGTAATTCTAAAAAAGAGTATTTTCCCTATTAACAGGTTATTAAAGCGGTAGATGAAGGTTACCGGCTGCCACCACCCATGGAATGTCCAGCTGCCTTGTATCAGCTGATGCTAGACTGCTGGCAGAAGGATCGAAACAACAGACCAAAGTTTGAGCAGATTGTCAACATCTTGGACAAGTTAATTCGTAATCCTAGCAGCCTGAAAGTCATCGCCAATACGGCCACAAGGTGATGCTTCGAAAATGCTGTTTTTAATCAAATATTTCATACTTATTTCTGGTGGTTGGGCATAAAGGGCTTTTCACATCTCACACAGCTTTGGTAAAACATGGTTTCATTTTGATTTCAGTGACAAAAAAACAACAAGACTAGAATAGATCTTCATCCTCAGAGCTTTGGTTTTTGTCGGTTCCATGGGTAGAGAGCTAAGATAGTGACCTGTCACGCGAAATACTCAAAGACACCAAAAGAGCACACTGTGGGGTTTATTTACTAAAACTGGAGAGTGCAAAATCTGGTGCAGCTGTGCATGATAGCCAATCAGCTTCTAACTCCAGCTTGTTCAATTAAGCTTTGACAAAAAAATGGAAGCTGATTGGTTTCTATGCAGAGCTGCACCAGATTTTGCACTCTCCAGTTTTAATAAATCAATCCCTGTGTGTAAGCCAATTGTATTAAAATGAGTAATATGTGAATATATTTTTGAAAGAAAGCAGAAAGAAAGCAGAAAATGGAACTAAAGCACAGAATAAGAGAGGTATCAGTGCTCTGATTCCTATCAAAAATACTAAAGTATTTGGCCTATATGGATTGATTTTATTGCCTTTAAAGAGAATACCAATTGACAAATAAAACGCGACTTTCTTATTTACAAACTTGGTTAACTACACTTTCTTATTAATAGCAGGCTTGTCCAAGGGTGGGTTAAGTAGCACAACCTCTGCTGATTTTGTTTTTGTTATGTATTTACAGCCAACCTTGGCCTGAGAGGGGCAGGTCTATGGGCATGCCTCTTCTCGGCAATCCCCTTGCTTTTTCACCAATCTACACTAGTATCCTGTTACTCCTTACCCATTTTTTTAGGTTTATACTGTACGTACTAGATTAAGTAGGTATAGCCTTCTTGGGTGCTTGGGGGCAATTAAGTACCCTCCATATACTCTGATGTAGCCTTTGTACAAGCGTACTGTTGTACCAGCAGAGCTCTCTATAATGTGCAGTTTTTTCGTATTGTCTGTAATTTTTGTACCTTGCATGCAATGCTATTGTTGTGGTGGGTGCCTGTATTTCATTGTGCACCCCTTTTGGAGATATATGGGTGTTTTTTTTTCTTACTTGCCTTTGTATTCCTGTGAAATCTGAAACTAAAATAAAGATTTTGCAAAAAAAATAAATAAAGCAAAGAACAGGAAATAACCTTGCTGTGGCAATGGTAGTGGGGAGGCTAGCACGATTGTTTTTATTTTTCAAAATTTGGCAAGTATACAAAATAATGTGCACTATTCTCATGTCTCCTTTACTTTTCTAAGAATTTTTATGGTTTTAGTAGGTCTTTTACAGTAAAATGTCAGTCAAGACATTTTGGGTATTTTTTGTTTTTATTTTTCATATATATATTATTTTTTTTAGATCAGACTAAAGCATAGAATAGGCAATAACTATGTTTCTATAGCATGGGTAAAATTATTTGCTTTGTCCTTTTCTTTTTCTTTATTCATTTTTTTTTTTTAGATTGGACTAAAGTGCAGAAAAACAATAACCATGCTTCTATAGCATGAGTAAAAATTACTTGCTTTGTCTGGCTTTTTTTTATTCTTTTTATTTTTTTTATTTAGGACTAAAGCACAGAATAAAAGCCTTGGAATGGCTAACATTTTCCCTGGATTTACCAGGTATACAAAATAATGTAGATTTTTTTCAGATCTCCTTTACCATTCTATGACCTTCTGAACTTTTAGTGAGGAATAGTTAGTAACTTTGTCAGTTTTCTTTTTGTCAATTTTGTTTGTATCTTTGTTGGGGGATAATTTTTCTAATTTCCTGTCATTTGGATAAGAAGTAAAGGTTAATCTCTTTTTTATTTTTTTAAAATTTATATACTGTATGTCAGACAAATGACATTCGTATCTCATACAGTTTGCTTACATAGTGGTCAAAACATAAAAATGCATAAGCTCAACGATCAAAGAGCATAGTTAAAGAAACAGAAAAACAGGGATGCTGTTCTGCACACAATTGGGAGAACCAGCAGTGAACAGTGCAAGAGGTAAATAATCACATACAGTGGGGAAAATAATTATTTGATCCCCTGCAGATTTTGTAAGTTTGCCCACTTACAAAGAAATGAAGGGTCCTAAATTTTTATCATAGGCGTATTTTAAATGATAGACAGAATATCAACCAACAATTCAAAAAAATCACCTGATACAAATGTTATAAACTGAGTTGCAGTACAGTGAGTAAAATAAGGATTTGATCCCCTACCAACCAACAATAATTCTGGTTTCCACAGACTGGCTACATTATGTGCTCATGCGGTACACAGATAAGTCCTGACAATTTACGAAGGTACTCCTACTGACAACTCGCTATGTGTATAGACACCTGTCCACAGAATCTCTTTCTTCCATTCAAACCTCACCATCATGGGCCATACCAAAGAGCTGTCAAAGGATGTCAGGGACAAGCTTGTAAAAAGCAAAAAGCTTGGTGAGAAGGAGACAACTGTTGGAGCGATTATTCACAAATGGAAGAAATACAAAATAACCATCAATCGCCCTAGGTCCGGAGCTCCATGCAAGATTTTGCCTCATGGGGTAAGAATGATCATGAGAAAAGTGAGGGATCAGCCAAGCACAGGAGGAGCTTGATCTCAAGGCAGTTGGGACCACAGTCACCAAACAAACCATTGGCAACAAAATACGCCTCGCTGGATTGAAATCCTACAGCGCCAGGAGGGTCCCACTCCTCAAGAAGGCACATGTACAGGCCTGTCCGAAGTTTGCCAATGAACATTTTAATGATTCAGAGAAAGATTGGGAGAAAGTGCTGAGGTCAGATGAGACCTCCACCATCCCTACAGTCAAGCATGGAGGTGGAAACATTAAGCTTTGGGGCTGTTTCTCTGCTGAAGGTACAGGCCGACTTTGCCGCATTGAGGGGCCAATGGACTGGGCCATGTATTGTAAAATCTTGGATGAGAACCTTCTTCCCTCAGCCAGAACACTGAAGATGGGTCGTGGATGGATCTTCCAGCATGACAATGACCTAAAAATTACCACCAAGGCAACAAAGGAGTGACTCAAAAAGAAGCACATTAAGGTCAGGGAGTGGCTTAGCCAGTCTCCAGACCTTAATCCTATACATCATTTATGGAGGGAGCTGAAACTTTGAGTTGCCAAGTGACAGCCAAGAAACCTTAAGGATTTAGAGAAGATCTGTAAAGAAGAGTGGACCAAAATCCCTCCTGAGATGTGCGCAAACCTGGTAACCAACTACAAGAAAAGTCTTACCTCTGTGCTTGCCAACAAGGGTTTCTCCACCAGGTACTAAGTATTATTTTACTTGGGGATCAAATACTTATTTTACTCACTGAACTGCAACTCAATTGATAACATTTGTATCATGTGTTTTTTTCTGGATTTTTGGTTGATATTCTATCTCTATCATTTAAAATACACCTAAAATCAAAATGATAGACCCTTTTTCAAAGTTACCAACATAATATAGTACCAAAAACAAATAAAGTGTAGCGCAATTTAAAATGAAATATTTACAGTCAACAATACATAAACATATGTCTTTTTTAAAACTACATGTCCCAAAAAAAGATAATAGATAACAAAAGTCCAACATTGCAATGTGACTTCAGACACCAATGCAAGAATTGGGATCTCTTCTATATCTTCCATGTATCAGTGATCCCACAGTGACACCAGTGTTCTCCACCACGTGGTAAAGCAATCTGCTCACCTCCACATATGACCTTTACCCTGAAGTGAGGTCACATAGCACTTTTTCGCCCTCGCTCTGGGCTGATACATGGATATGGAGTTGATCCCTTATTCAACAGCAAAAGCAGCTCAATCGTGCATTACATATGTTAAAAAAGAGGGAACCTAAAGTACTTACTGTATTTATTAATAATAAAAGTAAAGGGTATAAAAACATTCACAAGGATAAAAGCACAATATTGTGTATAGTGTAATGCTTCATAATAGGCACTAGCAGCTAACAAGTGTCTCTCGTCGCTCAGTAATCCCAAAATGGCAGCATGATGATGTCATTGCATTGGCTTATTGCTCTGCCCTCTAAGGGGGGACATCATCACACTGCAATTTTGGGATTGCTGAGTGGTTGAGAGGCCAGTACATGTTAGACTCTAATGCCTATTGTGAAGCATTGCACTATAAACAATCGTGTGCTTTTATCCATGTGAGTACTTTTATACCCATTGCTTTTATTATTAAATACAGAGAGCACTATAAGTTCCCTCTTTTTTTTTTTACATATGTAATGCACATTTGAGTTGCATATGATATTGAATAAGGTATTGGCTCCACATCCATGTATCAGGTTCAGTTGTGGGTATGGGATGGAGAACAAGTGATTTGAGTGATCACAGACAACATTATAGTGAATCCAAAATCAAGAGGTTGGGGAAAAGAAAGAAAAAAAGATAAAGAAAAAGTGGAAATAAAGGTGGGACAGAAAGAGAGAGAAAAGAAAATAGGTCTCTTGCTCCAGAGGTGGGACACCCCTCCCCCCACCACCCAACCCTAGGCAAGGAGAATGTGCAGGATGGGTAGTGCACAGAGAGAACATTATATGAGCCTGGAATGAGGCTATTGAAGACAACTCAGGTAGGGTAAATCTCTTTAACAAAGGTATCATAAAGTAAACCTCAATGCAATTCAATTAGTTGCTATAAGGATTTTGTAAGGTACTATCATTATAAATTTAATCTACTAATTAAAAAAAGGAATGCTCTATTTAAAGTGTAACTGCAAGTAATATTTTAAAACAACCCTTACAACATATGCATTTGTTAGTAAATCATTAACATGATTTTATTTATTAATTACATAATATTAATGTAGCTAAATTACTTGCATACACTATATTATCCTCCCATAATCCCCTGCACAGCTAGTTTCAAACTCAGAATTTGTAGTTCTACATCAGCCTGATATGTTCTCAGGTTTCAGGAGTCAGAGGTAAATGTCTTCATACAGCATACAATAGAAGGGGACTATGGGGGGGAACCTTAGCAGTGTTATAATGCTGTTTCAAATGCAAAAGAATAGGTAGGTAGGTGACCCAGGAAGCTGCAAAGCTGAAGCTATAAATATTGGTGTCACCTCTTGATTATGCAAGTATTTAACTGATATCATTTTGCTGATCATTTCTTCAATTAAATGACAGTGTCATTTAATTGTTTGAAATGCTTGTTGATTTATATTTCTATCAAAATCAGAGTTATACTGCTAGGTTGTGCAACAAGAACTTAAAACTGAACACTGATATAAACAAAAATTGTCTAAATGTGAGAGGCCTGTGAATTCTTCCTTGAATCTTCTTATGTTTTGTATATTTCTTCCAGATCTGTGCAGTAATTAATTGTGAAACTTTACCTCTGTGCAGGAGATTTCTGTTATCAAGACCGGTCACTGTTGCTATCCCTCCTCGTACAGAGTGACTGGTCTTGTATACGCCCCCTCATGTAGTTCTCTGCATGCAGCCTGTAGTGGGAGACGCCTATTGGGTCCCTCCCACAGGTCTGCTCTCTGTGCTGTAAATTGATTGATTGATTGATGCTACTTTATCTAGATGTAATATATAGACATGCAAAGTCATTTGGTGCACACAAGGTGAATTTCCATCCTTCTTCCCTAATGAAGAATATGCAAAAAGTTGAAAGCCCTCCCTAAATCTAAGCGCTTATGAGTAAAGTTAGATTGATGACAGGTAGGTGCACTATAATACACCTCCCTCCCAAACAAAACCTATTAAGGTTGTAGCAGCTACTGTTAACCTGTCAAACTAACAAGTAAAGATACATAAAACAAAATAAGGCAGCGCTACATGAAATACCATAACATCAATGCGTGTGTCAGTGCAAGAATGAAAGTGGTATTATAGTAGAGTTGGGGATAAATTTCTCAGTTCATATGTAGTGAAAAAAGTCCAGTCTGAAAAAAGTCCTATTCACTTATGTTCAGGATTGATCTACCACCATCACCTCCACTCGTGAGAAAAAGCCGGGGGACGAATCACCCCTATAGGAGAAAAGCTTACCAGACTAAACTGGAAAATAGGCATCAATGGTCACAGGTGTCAGTTAATGAGTGAGTAGAACCATCCCGTGCTGCAGCTCAGAAAATAGATCTTTGCAATAGTACTCCAGTGCCGAACAGAAGGGTACATCTGGTTCGGCAGGGGTTGGACATCTAGATGACCTTCGAAAATGAGTGGAAGAAGAAGCGGAGAATGAAGAAGGGAGAGGTGGACCTTCTTTTGCTCTCCTAAACAGAAGTTGTCTGAGGTTCCCAGGCCAAGAGGAATATGAAGAATATGAAGAAAATAAAGTATTTAAATGGGAGTTTTTGTGCCTAGAGTTCAGCTTTAAGTGCAAAAAAAGGTTTTCACATAAGTTAAACGTTTTTACTTAATATAATACAGTATGTATTACATTTAATGAAAGCAAAACTTTACTCAAAACGTGAAGTACCACTGATCCTCTCTTTTCCCTGTAACTGAGTTGCAGGTTAAGTACCATTTTTGATTGGTACCCATCCCCGCTTCTGCAATCCTTGCCATTCTTACACTCCCCAAGACCACCCCCGCAGCCTCCTAAGACATGTCAGCCACGCAATCTTATCCATGTGAATGGGGAGACAGTTGTGATTAATCAGGAAGTCACGGCTGCCTCCCAAATCCAAGATGGTAGCACCAGGAAGCTGCAGCAATGAGGAGAATTGGCTGTAAAGACAGCACTGGACTCAATGGACTGGTAGGTAACAGTATTTGTAGCTGCTGACTTTTAATTTTTAGAACTTGTGAAGTTCCCCTTTAACCCCTTGGCGCTGGCCCTATGCAAATATGTCGCCTCTCTGCACCTGGTCCTTAGCACCAAGGGTGCAGAGAGGCTGCATATGCGTGAATTGCCCCCAATAGACCTGTGCCAAGAGTGCGCATGCTGCATGCTCCCAACACAATTACCATCGTCTAACAAAAGGCTCCTGAGCGCTCCTTGTGGTCGAGTGTTTTTGGACTACGTGACCGCCACGATCTTAAGCCGTGCCCCACCTCCCAGCGTCATAAACCTCTTAAAGAGCCAGGAGGCACCGACGCCAAGAGGTTAAAGTCATTAAAAAAAATATATGATGTATCATATATGATATGAGTGACAATGATAAGAATATATTTAAAATGTAAAGATTATTAAAGGAGCTTTCCACTTTCATCATGAAAATAAAAGAAGTAGTGTTACAGGGCTAACACATATTTTGTAGCTATTCTGTTACTATGCAGGTTTCTTGCTATGCTTTTGACAACTGCTTTTTTTTTTTTTTTTTTTTTTTATAAAAATCTCTTTTATGTAAAAGCGTTACTAAAGGTAAAACTTTTTTTTTTTTTTCATTTTGCATAGCGTAAGGTTTTTTCTTCCCATCTGTGTTCCTTTGGGGAGATTTCCCTTCACTTCCTGTCCCATAGCCAAAACAGAACATGAGAGGAAATCTCCCCAAAGTGAGGAAATCCCAGTGTGTCACCAGGGTCACCAGAACTTATGTCTCCATTGGAAGATTTCCACTTTATTAGTGTTTTAATGCCAACCCAAAGTTTGGGATTTTCTTTTACTTTCACTTTCTATGATAAGGGTAAACAGGACAAATAGAGAGGGTGAATCCCCCTAACAGGGGCACAGCTAGCAATAAAAGCTGATAGACATTCTAATTCCTCTCCACTCTATCCCAGAATAAAAAAAAACACATTTTGCCTTTAATGACATTTTAAATAAAATGTTAGAAGTAAAAAACAAGATTAAAATGAATTGTCCATTGAAAGATAAAATAATAAAAACAGTTTTTGCTGCAATAACCACCTTCAAGCCAGAGATTTCCTCCACAGCAATTTGTCCTTAGAGGTCAAAATCATATCCTTACATTGCTTGCATTAAAAAAAAAATGCATTTATTGATGTATCAAGATTACAGAGCTGCATTAATTTTTATATCTAAATAGAGTTCAGCTATGTTATTTTTACACTACGTCATTTTGCAAAGTAAATAAATGAACAAAATAGCAGTCCTTTTTTTAACTAGAAGAGATTAATTTTCTCCCTGAATTGTTTATGCTAAGAATCTGTCCATGCTTCCATGACAACTGTCTCAAATCCCTACTCATAATTTATGTTCCAAGCTCATCAGGGTACCGTCCAAAGTTTGGAAACTGATGGATAATGTTTAATGTTTCAGGCAGGCCTTTGCATATCATTGCCAGTCTAAAAGTTTCTACTTTAATGGTCACTGTTTAGTCAACAGATGTATGGAAGCTTGTAGGATAGCTGCAAATTACCACCTGCTAAGAAGGGACACGAGAACTGCTCTTGATCGATGTTGTTTGGCATTTGAGAAGCCATTCTGTAAATCATCTTGTATGTATTCCTAATAGGGGTATTGTAGATTATAGAGTCACAGTATTTCCCTGCTAGGCAAATGTATTATTAATTCACGTCACCCCCAACTCTATTCCCCGTGCTTTTATAGCAGTTAATTTGCTATGTAGGGTAGACAGAGTATTTACATTTCATTTTTTTAAACTAGAATCTTGGATTGCACCCTTGTTCTGCATTTGTCTATCCATGTTAATAAGCATTACACAATACCATCTGAATCCCAGCTCACTCAACGCCTTTAACCATCTTTGTCAGAAAGCATTCCTGAAACTTCGATCATATTGCTTTAAATTGCTTCATGCTTCCCCAGCACTGAGCAAAATAAACACACAAGCCCAATGAGTGGAAAAAAATGGTACTTTTGAAACAAAATGATATTTTGGGAGCGGTGACGAGTGAGGAGAACGGCTTAAAAACTGCCCAGTTATGCACAGAGCATTTCCCAGAAAACAGTACTAAACATGCCAAATCTGATTTAACTATCTTTACAGACAGAAAAGAAATTATTTTTGTGGGAAGTCATTAAACACCCATAAGTCTATTACCATTAGTAGGCCAATTACAGGAGTTGATTGCCAGTGCTGGCAGTCATGAAGCCACAGAAGAGCAGTTATAAGCTTATTGCTGCTGAAGGTCCATCAGCTTTCCAGTCTGGAACAGAGTTAGCTTCTATATACAGTCATTTGCTGACAATGTATAATCACAAATACCGTTCAAGTGTTACCTTGCTGCAGTGTTTATATAAATTAGTTCAATTCTGTACCCCCGTCAACATCATTGTAGTGTCCCAATGCTACTTTACCTATAATTACCATGTATTCCATGCACCTACAACAGTTTTGCTCCTGAGGAAAATAAAGTAAATTTTCCTCATGGGGGAAAAAAGTTCCTTCTGATCCTACAAAGGGATTCATTCTCTGGATGAAAAAAATTACCAAAACTATCCAGAATAATTGTTAGACAATCCCAACCCTTTTCAATGCTCATAAGGCAGCTTGTATCATCTTCAGTTCCTTGCAACCAGCCTAGTGCCAAGGCCATGGAGTCTGGTCTTGCTCCACTGAAGTCCACAAGCCAAATGATGGGTCACACACTGAAGACATTCAACTACAGTCAGGCTGAGTTCACACTAGTGCGAATTGGATGCGGATTTCCCCGCAACCAATTTGCACAGCAGGAGGTTGTGACCGGCTCTCTATAGATCCAGTGGCTCTGGGACGATTTGCACAGGAGCTCTGTGCATCTTTTGGTCCGTTTCAGGTCCGAATACAGCCAAAGATTTGAAATCGGACCTGGAATGGTGAATGAGGGTGCACCGGACTACTGCTGTGAGCCGCTGCGTGCTCATATGTGAACCCAGTCTAAAGGTTTAGACAGCATGCCGCTCACTCCCACCCAAAGCCATTCCCAAATGTCAAAAAACAAACAAAATTTCCCAACTCACTTACCAGCCAGCCTGCAACAGACCGGATTGACCTTCTCTAACAGTTTACGGTCAAAACAAAGGGTTGAGTTTGCACATATTTTCAAATATATAGTATGGATAAGCTGCAGCCTTGTCTTGGCACCCTAATGTACTGCAGTCCTAACTCTATAGTTTTGAGAGTCTCCCAAGTTGTAGCACATATATAATAATGGATAGATTAAGAACAGGTGTGGCCGGAAGGAGTCCACCCATTCTTAAAGGCACAGGGACACATTGGACACCCAGCAAAAGTGCAATGGCAGCTGAAGGTATCCAGTGTGTCCCCTCACCAATTCACCAACTGTACCAATGGCAACCATCCCAAAAACCATGCCCAACATGTTTCACCCACAGCAGGACTCAATCCCCATGGCTTTAAGTGGGAGTGAGTGGTCTGCTGTCAATGCAGTAAATCTTGGCTGGAGTTGAATGTCTTCAGTGTGCAGCCCATAATTTGGATGGTATCCAGAATAATTACAGTATATGGTATATAGGGTATCATAAGTTGTAAGAATACATCCAACCCTTTTTTAAACTCTGATTCGCTCCATTACTATTTGCAGGGGTATTAATAATAAATAAATAATAATACATTTTTCAAACAAACCCTTATTTCTGAAACAAAAAATCCACTTGGAATACAGTATTACTGTAAAGGGCTGAAAAGGATAGAGAAATAAGTTTCCATGTCTTGCTTCCTTACAGGTTGGATGAGCAAAATGTTGCTCCCCCATTAGTGACTAGAGTTGGGCGAATGGTTTGGGCCGAGCAAGAGTTTGGCCCGAACATCACCTGTTCGCCCATTTGGCAAACATCCAAACTTTGGGTTCTGCACAGTGCATTCTAAGCCCTGATTGGGCAAAGGTCTGCCCAGTCAGGGTGCAGTGAATAGCTGGTGGTTAAGGAGTGGGGCCGGGAAGCCGGCTGCAGCATCCTTAACTACTAATGAGTCATCAGCTGTCAATGGGCTTCCCCACTGACAGCTGAAAAAAAACCCCATTGCCAGCAATAAAAAAGTGTTAAAAAATAAAACGGCATGGGGGTCCCCCCAATCCATACCAGGCCCTTCTCAGATTATGCAGCTCGGCATGCCAGGAAAGGGGGGGAGACAAGCGAGCGCCCCCTCCTGAACCATACCAGGCCACATGGCCTTAACATGAGGGGTTCTTCAGGGCCTATTCACCAAAAAAGTGTCAAAAAGTAAAAAAAACACAGAGACAGTTTTTCACAATTGTCCCCCATGTAGATCTTTCGCCAATCACAACGACACAGCCACTGCCGACCCGAAAAAAGAACAAAAAATAATACTCCCCATTAACTAAGGCAAACCGTTGAATGCCTGGCTTGTCGTTTAACAGTTCTTATATAGATTAGAAGTCACCTGGTGGCGCCACCCCTTGTGATGTCACTGACTCAGCATGCACCGGTTGGTGATGTCACAAGGGGTGGTGCCACCAGGTGATGTCGCCAGGTGGCCCCACCCTTACCTATATAAGAACTGTTAAACGGCAAGCCAGGCATTTGGCAGTTTGCCTTAGTTGATGGTGGAAAAAAATGTTTTGTTCTTTTTCGGGTCCAACGGTGGGGGCTGCATCGTGATTGATGATGGATCTACATCGGGGAACACTGATTTTTTTTATTTTTAATAAAGGAATTGTCAAACACTGCCTCCTGTTTTTATTTATTTTTATAGGGCCCCACCCAGGGTTGTTGGGAAGAGGTCCTTGTCCCCATCAACGTGAGGACCTTATTATTACTAGTCTGCTTTTGGCAGACTAGTAATAATAAGGTTACATATATTAAACATCGGCATATCCCCTAATGTTCTTTAAACATTTAAGAGCCAAACTGGTCTATTTGTGATCACATAGGCCCAGGAGAGAAGTATATATATATGCATAGGGGGAGCCAGATTGGAATCAAATTAACCAAAAATGTCTGCTTACCCCAGATTAATACTAGTATAAAGACACATGAATTCGGCTTAGCAATTGTCCAACCAAAAATGTCTGCCAATTAAGTATCATGGGTTTCACAGGTTACTACTTAATATATAAAACTTGGAAGTGTAGCAAGATGGTGCCACTCCTAGTGACGTCGATTTGATGAAACACGTAGGGCATAGCTTTCCAGCATCATTGTATCACTGTCTGTTGGGTCTCTGGATCGCATCGCATCTCAGACTTCCTGGTTTTTCATGCTATTGAATATTGTACAGAATGTACGTGCATTTTAGACTTCTTAACAACAATACAAAAATAAAGCAGTATTATGCTATGGGATCTACTTTTATTATCTCTACAAGTGGATGAGATAAAGGGGCAGAGATTAAAGGAGAAAGGAGAGATATAATTACTGTGGTTCTGGGACCTGCTGTATAGCCAGTGTGTGATATGTATGCTGTATACCCCCTTGAGGGGATAGCTCTCTGGTGAGTGCGGTAAGAGAGGGGGAGCAAAATGAAAGCACCAGCACAAGTATAATTTCTGAATACACATGGCTGGTTTAAAGAGCACCTGTCACTTTATTTTAAAATCAATTATATATGGACTGATTATACTAAATTTACACATCCAAGCATATTTGCACATGTTATGAACTGGTCACATCTTGTTTTGTTTTAAAGAGCATCTGTCATGTTATTTTAAAATCAACTATATACGGACTGATAATATTTTTTTGGATATACATCCAAGCATATTTGCACGTGCTATGAACTGGTCATTTTTGTTGTGTTTATACCAACATATAATAATTTATAATTTTATATACATTCTTCATACAGTTATATATATATATATATTTTTTTTATTTTTTATTTGCTTACACATATGAAAGTTTGGTTGTCCGTTTACGAACTATAGAGCACCTGGCACTTTTTAGTATTCCATCACTTAAAGGGACCTACACATTTTGTTTAGAACATACCCTGTAGAGCAGCGCCATACCCACTCTTTGCAATTCACTAATATAAGACGCTACCCTGGTAGTTGTCTCAGTGGAGGCAGCAGCTCTTTTTGAAACTATAAAACCATTGCGCTGAACCAATTTAATTTTTTTAGACCCCTACCTTTATTTAAAATACCATGATATTGCTTGTTCTATACCATAAATTAGCACCTGTAACTAAGGCTGTTGTACACTCTATACTGCACCCTATCTATGTCACATGCCTCTAGAAGCTATATATGCTCAATGTCAAACTCCATGCACTTTAGCTTTCTTCATTTCTCCTTTCCCCCATGGATGGGACTATTTTTTTTTCTATTGGTCTCGGCTAATTGAAAAAAAAAAATAGTTTCAGCCAATCAGAAAAGGAGGCATGATGTCTTTGTATGCAGAAAGACTGTATAAAATTGAACCTCACTTTCAAAAAATTCATTTTGAGTTTCACAACTGTTATCTAGAGATTGCTAGCGAGCTGTGGCATGACACACAGAGAGATTAAAAGATTATATCACCTAAATAAACAGGTAGTGTTCGATTGGGATGCAAGAGTAATGGCATTGTCCATTTAAGTTTAAAAGGTATACAAAACATTGACTTTAAATATATGTCATTATCATCTCCTAAATGCTTTAGCATATTTTTTGCAGTTTCAACTATTTCAAAATTTTTTCATTTTAAATCTGCAGCTTTCATTAAATCAAACTGGTAATCTTGCAATGAAGGACCTTCCTTTTATAGGGTGACAATGCTTTGCCCCATCGCCCAGTTGAGCTCCTATGTTGCCGCCCTGTCAAATGGGCGTCTGATGGAGACCACAAGGGGCTGCTTTAACACAAATTATGGTCAGGACAATCATAGTTCACTGTTATCACCACTAGAAAATCATCCCAGAGAAATACCTACAGCCGTTACTGCAATGCATGTATGTATATGGTGAGGGTGCAGGAGATCAGCAGCCCCTTGGATGCAAAAAAGCATCAAAAGAGTTAAAAAGTTAAAAAGTATTTTATTTAAAAATGGCAAGTAATTTAATAAACTAATTGTCATTCAGTTAGGAATCACATATATTTTAATCGGACACTCTAGTTACACCCCAAAGGCTCTAAATCATCTCTACATGTATCTCCACCTTCCTCTCACCTCCTTCTCATAAGGTAAATGGCTCCTATTACATATGTCTTGACTTCTGTGTGTTGTTTCTTTTAACCACACTTTTTCTATTTACCACACACAAACTGCAGAATGGCAAAAAAGGAAGAGTGGGGAAGTTTTGTGTTCTCTTCCTCTGTAGATATGTCATCTTCATGATGTCTTTTTAATGACTGCAGTCTGTGGCCTAGTGGGTACTGATTTATGAAAAGCTGTAAAAGATCAGGTGGAGCTCGGCAGGGTTTCTTTACAGCTGCCTGGATGGAGACCCATCTAATTTGTTTAGTTAAGTGTGAGCTCATGGTGAACATCACCCGGACCATAAATTTCAGTCTTAGACCTCTGACTGGGAGCTAGGTCCAAGAAAATGCTGATGACTTCAGATGATCTTAAAGGCCCACATTCCCTTAGTGCATATTTGGAAACATCACAGGCGCTTCCTACTTTCAGACACATTCCTTTTCTTTGATAAACTGTCCAGATGTCCTCTCCAAGGAGGAAAGTAACCAATTTTGAGTTTGATTCCTCTGAGGAACATTGGAAAGAGTAAAACAATACTTCACATTGCTGGTTACTTGGAGGTTAGGGACCTTTAAATTAAGACCCCTTTCTTTTTCATTGCTTCTTTGATCCAAATCATGAATATGAAGGCTTAACATTGACTATTTGAATCCCTAATCTGTGGAATCTGTTCTTTCTCAGTGAAAAAGTCCAACTTTTTTTATTTCAAAGATGTGTGCCTCAGATAAAACTAATCAAAGACCAGTAACACCAGTTAAAAAAAAAAAAAAAAATATATATATATATATATATATATATATTTACTGTATATAGAAAACTGAGGTAAAACCTCACATTCTTTCCTACTGCAACACTTCATAAATACTTCAGAAATGTCTTGGGAATCATAGACCTATTGCCAACAAAATATATGAGTCCAAAGGTGATACACTTTTTTTTAGCTAACAGCAGTAGCTATTTGGTGTTATATTACCAGCACATAAAACGCATTCAGGAAGAAAAAATCTTTAAAGAGGTTAGCCCTTTTCCTGATAAATAATAATATTTGGAGTTTATAAAATAAGTGTAATTCTCCAGATATCATTAGAATCTACAAAACACATTTATTAGAATTACAATTACCTTCTTTCGGGTAACTGTTATTTAGTTACTGTTTAACTGTGCAAATATAAGTTTGTTTTTAACAAGGTTTAGGTTTGGTGAAATATTTTTTTACTTCTGATTTTTATTAGTCAATTTTCAGACAACAAATTAAGTAACTTTGCACTGATCACTTTTTTTTTTACGTCTTACAATTTAATGCAAATGTATACATATGCTTAAAGAAAAAAGGTCCAGGCATTCATATTTTATTCCTGAGTACAAATTTATAAATACCTTACTATAACTAGTATCTTATTCAACAGGTATAAAATAGATCACTGCAACAAAACATATAAAACATCACTTTGAATTTATCACTGAATATTATCAAAACAGATATACTGGAACACAAGTAAATATTAGTAAGTCTACAAATAAATTTGGAATAATGATACCATAGTAACCTAGCCTGGCACCGTATATGACTACTGTCAGAAATGTAACCTAGCCTGGCACCTGTATCATATGACTACTGTACAGAAATGGTTACCCGCCTGCAAAAAGGCATTCCAGAAAGAAGCATATAGTATGAAAAACAGATGCATGCATTAGATTGTCCAGTAGGTTTTACCAATGCTTGCATATGATGTTTGTAACTGTTTGTATATTATAGATGTTTTTAGAATTTCACTAATATTTGCTAGGGCCCCCATATGTCTATTTTAGTATTTTAACGCATGCTTATAGCAGTTTTTAAAAGATAAATAAAAGAGTTGTTTTATATGAATTGCTGCTACTGTGCCATATAAGATTATAAAGCAACAGAGGAAATCTACTTATTGATATTGGGTATTAGGGGTTAGGGTTTATAAATTCAGTTACATTTCCTCATAACTGAGGTCCTACATACCTCTAATTCATTCAGCTACACTTTTTATTTCCCCAGTTCCACAACATTCTTTGGTGCCCAGAACTACTTTTTTAGGATGAGGTCTTACTAATGCATTCTACGGGTCAATATTATGTATCTTTCTCTTAATTCTATACCTATTTTATCACAAGAACATATCTTGTTTGCTCCAGAAGTCATATCTTGGCACTGCATTTTGTTATTAAGTCCTTGATCTATGTGCTTGCTTAGCACTGCCTTGCAGCACTAGGGTCCTCAATATGAATCCTGAAACGGACACTACCTGCATGGAGTTTGCATTTTCTCTCTGTGTTTGTATGGCTTTCCTCCAGGTATTCCTGTTTCCTCCCACATTTAAAGATATGCTGGTAGTTTATTTAGCTCAACTGAGTGCACCCAAGATGGCTGTCTCAGCTCCTATATGCTTTAAGGCGATTGTAAATAATCTTCTTGTAAAATAACCCATTCAGTTTAAAATAGAAATGAAAGGCAAAATATTTTTGTATAAATATAAAAAAAACATTATAAATACTCTTTTTTCCCTTTTTATAAGTGATCACATTCCCTCTGTTCTCAGCTGCATAAGAGCTGGGGGGAGGAGAAGCAGCGGCACACTGAGCTTTCCAGTAAATGGCTGTGCAGCCATGGCGTGTCAAGTCTGATCATTGGAGGAGAGTACATTGAGTTCCCAAGATAGCTAGAGAACTGACCACGATGTGCTCTCCTGCTTAGTGTGGTCAGTATTAATAGGAAAGCAAGGGGACTAGCAGTAATGCCAGGGATTTCACATAAAGGAAGCAATACAAAGATAACATGATACTTTCTCATACAAGTATATGGTACAGCAGGCACAGATCAGGAATATGAAGTGTTGGGGTGACAAACGCTTTAAGTCCCAATTTCAATTTCAATTGAAATCTACCAGAACACCTAGATCCGTCTCCATCATTGACTCATTTAAATGTTGTTGTGCACAGAAGTGAGATTCTTAAGCATACTCAAATGGACCATTTTACTTTTTTCAGTGTTTAAAAGCCCATATAATAACATTGTCATCATTGCAACACACCTTGTTTTCAGAATAAATAGATAGAATCCGTTAAGAATAGTATTGTCTTCATGAAATTGGGGTAGCGATGCAAGAACTGCCTGGTACTTTTAAAGTGCTGTAAATAGGGTATAAATGTAAGATCCTTAATGGCAAAGGGTAAGTCCATCTAAAATTATACATACAAATGTATGTGGTATTAAAGTAAACCTGTAGCAAACTTAGGCAGTTCAACCAAGCATATATTAGAAAGAGGCATATGAAAATTGGATGAATGAAAATTGGTTGTCATAAAGAATAGTAAGACCATTTGATCTAGGCAGCTGAAGCTATGTGCATATGTTGACCTTCAGTCATCCAGGTTTGTTAGACCTTAAATATGATGGGTGGCCTGACCAAAAGGAAGGTTTGGGGGGAGGTGGAGCAAAGGTTGATTGTGAGAGAGGGGCATGCATGATGGTTTCTCCAGAGAAGGTGGAAAGAACAGTCCTGCTGCCAAAACACCTGGCTTCATCAGAATTGACCCAATTGTCATAAGTAATTGTCATAAGTAGTTGTCATAAGTAACTTGAAATTGGGAGTATTTCTTGCATTTTTTAAGTAATGTATGGCAACAGTATTCATGCAGTGCTTTTACTCCTTCCACTCCGCTTTTAAAACTAACTATGCAGATGGATTGGATTAATGGATTTATTTATGGATGGGATAAATGACACTTTGGGGTTGATTTATTAAAGGTAAGTTGCGCTCTGCAAGACAGTTGCTCCAACGCTTAGTAAAAAGAGCAGAAGCTCTGCTGACATTCCTCATCCAATCATGTGCAAGCAATAATGCTGTTTTTTTTTCCTTGCATGTGATTGAGTATTCTTTGCAAAGTGAAGGTTTATTTAATTTATTAAGCTCTGGAGCAACTGCACTTGCAGTGTGCAACTGCACTTTGTAAAGTGCACCGTCTACAGTGCCTTGAAAAAGTATTCATAGGCCCTTGAAATTTTCCACATTTTGTCATGTAAATGTATTTTATTGGGATTTTTTGTGATAGACCAACACAAAGTGGCACATGATTGTGAAGTGGAAGGAAAATGATAAATGATTTTCAATTTTTTTCGCAAATAAATATCTGAAAACTGTTGCGTGCATTTGTGCAGGCATACCCCACTTTTAAGTACACAATGGGGATTATTTACTAAAGCTGGAAAGTGCAAAATTAGGCTCACTTCTGCATAGAAACCAATCAGCTTCCAGGTCTTATTACCAAAGCTTAATTGAACAAGCTGGAGTTAGAAGCTCATTGATTTCTATGCAGAAGTGAGCCTGATTTGCACTTTCCAGCTTTAGTAAATAAACCCCATTGTGTACTTAAAAGTGGGGTATGCCTGTATTCAGCCCCCCTGATTCAATACAGAGAAAATAAATCACCGCTCAGGAGAACTTGCTTTCAGGTGTGTGTTAGTGGATCCTTCAGAGGAGAGGAGTCCCAGGTGCTGGCTGAATGCAAATTGAAGCAGGGTTTGAAACAGGAAAATCTGGATGCCGCACACCGGATAAAGTTGAAAACATCTTCTTTATTGTAAAACTTGGATCATAAAAAAACAGGACAATCAGGCGGGTGGTACAGACACAGCTGACGCGTTTCGCGCTCTAGTTCGAGCGCTTACTCATAGCTATGAGTAAGCGCTCGAACTAGAGCACGAAACGCGTCAGCTGTGTCTGTACCACCCGCCTGATTGTCCTGTTTTTTTATGATCCAAGTTTTACAATAAAGAAGATGTTTTCAACTTTATCCGGTGTGCGGCATCCAGATTTTCCTGTTTCAAACCCTGATTCAATACTTTGTAGAACCACCTTTGGCTGCAATTACAGCTGCAAGTATTTTTGGGGATGTCTCTACCAGCTTTGCACATCTAGAGAGTGAAATGTTTGCCTATTCTTCTTTGCACAATAGCTCAATCTCCGTCAGATTAAGTGGAGAGCGTCTGTGAACAACAATTTTCAAGTTTTCCCACAGATTCTCAATTGGATTTAGGTCTGGACTTTGATTTTGCCATTCTAACACATGAATATGCTTTGATCCAAACCATTCCATTGTAGCTTTGGCTCTATGTTTAAAGTCGTTGTCCTGGGAGGTGAACCTCCGACCAGGTCTCAAGTCTTTTGCAGACTAACAGGTTTTCTTCTAAGATTCCCTATATTTGGCTCCATCCATCTTCCCATCAACTCTGACCAGCTTCCCTGTGCCTGCTGAAAAAAAGCATCCCCACAACATAATGCTACCACCACCATGTTTCACGGTGGAAATGATATGTTCAGGGTTATGTGCAGTGTTTGTTTTCTGCCACACATACCGTTTTGCTTTTAGGTCAAAAAGTTCAATTTTGGTCTCATCTGACCAGAGCACCTTCTTCCACATGTTTGCTGTGTCCTTCACATGGCTTCTCGCAAACTGCAAATGGGACTTCTTATGACCTTCTTTCAACAATGCCTTTCTTCTTGCCACTCTTCCATAAAGGCCAGATTTGTGGAGTGAATAACTAATAGTTGTCTCTGCAGCTTCTCCAGAGTTACAGTGTCTTGGCTGCTTCTCTTATTAATGCTCTCCTTGCCCGGCCTGTCAGTTTAGATGGACGCCCATGTCTTGGTAGGTTTGCAGTTGTGCCTAACTCTTTCCATTTTCAGATGATGGAGTGAAAAGTGCTCTGTGAGATGTTCAAAGCTTGGGATATTTTTTTATAACCTACCCCTGCTTTAAATTTCTTAACAACTTTATCCCTGACCTGTCTGGTGTGTTTCTTTGCCTTCATGATGCTGTTTGTTCACTAAGGTTCTCTAACATACCTCTGAAGGCTTCACAGAACAGCTGAATTTATACTGAGATTAAATTACACACAGGTGGACTCTATTTACTAACTAGGCGACTTCTGGAGGCAATTGGTTCCCCTAGATTTTAGTTAGGCGTATCAAAGTAAAGGTGGCTGAATACAAATGCACGCCACACTTTTCAGATATTTATTTGTAAAAAAAATTGAAAAACATTTATCATTTTCCTTCTACTTCACAATTATGTGCCACTTTGTGTTGGTCTATCACATAAAATCCCAATAAAATAAATTTACGTTTTTGGTTGTAACGTAACAAAATGTGGAAAATTTTGAGGGGTGTGAATACTTTTTCAAGGCACTGTATATGCCTTTAGTAAATCAACCCCTTTGTATTCTATAAGGTAGGACCTATATAAAATAAAAGCCTATTGACTGTGTTGGAATTTCATAATTGGTAGCCCATTGTATCCTGAAATACAGTATGAGAGAGGCCGTGGTTGCAAACATCCGAAGGACATATAATGCCTATGATTAGCATGGGCAACATTTCCAAAAAGATAAAATAGGCACACATCCTATAATAAAGAAAGTAAAGGTGCTAAGATCCTGATTTCAGGTTTACAGCTGCCTTTAAAGTGTAACTTCCCTATATCTGATCAGACAGTGTTGTAGTAAGAGGAGAAGCTTGAAAATGCAGAAAAAATTTAAAAAATAACATAGTTTTTTTTTTTTCAATAATAACTTAAAAATGGTCTAGGCAGCAACTGAAAATGTGGAGTTGCCTTTTAATTCATGGCACCATTATTTAGGCCATTGTAAGTTTTTCCTACTAGTAAAACCACTGTTTTCATTTTCAGTTTCAATATTGTTAATGTAAAATAATAATGCTTTCTTTTTTCAGGCCATCAAATCTACTATTAGATCAAAACAATGTTGACTTTCCCACTTACCGACCCGCGGGAGACTGGCTCGATGGTATGCAGACCGGACAGTGCAAGGACATTTTATCAGGAGTTTGTTACAGCTCCTGCGAAACAATTGCAAAAATTTCCTTAGAGTAAGTCAATATTGTTTATATTTTGTTTTGAATCATCAATGCTTGCAATCATGCATAGTGGAAGCCATCTTACAATAGAATTGTATAATCGCAGCTTAAAGTGGTTGTAAAGGTAATTTTTTTTTTTTAATAACAAACATGTCATACTTACCTGCTCTGTGCAATAGAATTGCACAGAAAGGCCCCGAGCATCCTCTTTCCGGGTCCATTTTTAGTGCTCCTGGTTCCTCCTCTATGTCCAGTGCCCCCATAGGAAGCTGCTTTCCATGGGGGAGCTTGTGCTTGCTCGCTCCCAAGCCCCACTGCTGCATCCATTGACACAGTCTGCTCCCTCATCGCTGGCTTTCATTGGCAGCAGCAGAAGCCAATGGCTCCTGGTGCCCAGCAAAGCCAGTGAGACCCGGAAGTGAAGAGAGAGAAAAGCTGCAGATGTGCACAGTGCTGGATCAAATGAAGGGCTCAGGTAAGTAAAAGAAGAGGGGATATTGATGCCTACTCTATTTTTACCTTTATGCAAGGAATTCATTAAGGACATGCAACACTTTAGTCTTGTTGAAGGTAACCCTCAGCAACTAGTGGGAAAGGCACAAGTAGCTATTGGATATTCAATAACTGGGAAGAGGAAAATGGGAGGGAGGCAGTAGTAATCAAAAAGTGGAAAAAGGTGGAGAATAGGGCTTGGTGCATTCCAACTGTCTGGGCATGGTTAAAACTCATGGTGTAATGTTTTGAACTGTGGGATACCCTAGAGAACAGTCCAATCAGTCTATGTAGCAATATAACCGGAACACTTTTCATGATGTTGAACCATGAGTTCTTCTACGCCCTGGAGATTGGTCAGTTAGACAGCCCACTCCTTCATTGTAGAATGAGAGGTCGATTCCCAGTGTCACAAGATCGCATATATTGCAGCTAGAAGGAAAAAATGGAGCAAACCCCTCTTGTCATGAATAATTTATTTTAAATAAACCTATCGTTAAGGGAAATATTGGGGCTACCATTTTTTTCTCATACAAATGTTAAAGTGTGTAGCCAAAATGTTTTCTTTCAGTTTAGAATAGAATAGTGAAGCGTTAAAAGCCATTTCAGTTTATTTTATGATCTCTGTGTCTCATTAGGGAGATTTAATTTCACGACCTGTCCCCAAAATGCAACAAAAAGTAAGAGAAAATCTCTACAAAATGAGTTGTCATTGAAATAGATGCTCACTATGGAAATGTCATCCTTCCCTCTGGTTCTGGTGACAACTATAACATTTTTGGTTTCTTATCACTTCTGTCTCAGTGCTATTAATCCCCAGGACAATTAGAGAGGGTGAATCTACCTAATGGGGGGAATAGACAATAATAAAAACCTTAAAGTGCTTGTAAAGGCAGAAGGTTTTTTATCTTAATGCATATATGCATTAAGATAAAAAGCCTTCTGTGTGCAGCAGCCCCCCTAATACTTACCTCAGGTCCAGCTAGATCCAGAGATGTTGCAGGGCTGTCTCAGCTGCCTGAGACTCCCCTCCTCATTGGCTGAGACAGCAGTGTGGCGCCATTGGCTATCAAAGTCAGTCAGCCAATGAGGAGAGAATAAGGGTGGGGCCGGGCCACAACTGTCTGAATGGACACAGGAAGCTGCGGCTTGGCTCAGGTGCCACCATAGCAAGCTGCTTGCTGTGGGGGCGCTCAACAGGAGGGATGGGCCAGACGCCCCGAAAAGGGATCTGAAAGGAGAAGGATCTGGGCTGCTCTATGCAAAACCACTGCACAGAGCAGGTAAGTATAACATATTTGTTATTTTTAACAAAAAAAACAAGACTTTAGTATCACCTTAACAGGGGTTCTTATTCATCCTTTATCAACCTTAACAGTTTTGTCTATATATGCAATTTAATTGCCTGGCTCTCATGCCCATTCACTTTCTTCAGTAATTTCAGAAGTCAGGTCCTCCGCATACATGTTCCGGATTAGGAACGCAAACATTTGAATCCAGGTGGCCAATATGACAGCTAAAAAAGTACGATTTTTCAGGGAAGAACTCAGCAATCGCAGGCTTCAGGTTTTCTTTAAAGCGATGCCATTTACAAATATATATGGTAAAGCTCTACTATCTGTACAATGTGAGAGATATTAGGCTCTGTATTTACATTTGCTGTAAAGATATGGAATTAGGCCTACTGCATGCTATCAGCCATTTTAGGCTAAAGGGGGCTTATCAAAGTCTGCCTAAAGTGTTCTTCAAATGGAACACTAAGCAGTATGCCAGATGTGTGGAAGTAAATGCTTTTGCCAGGATCAAACTTGAGCTCAAATATTTTAATTTATAAAAAAAACCTCTAGCTATATTTTTATATGTAGAAATGTAATAATAATAATAGATAGATCAGATAGATAGATAGATAGATAGATAGATAGATAGATAGATAGATAGATAGATAGATAGATAGATAGATAGATAGATAGATAGATAGATAGATAGATAGATAGATAGATAGATAGATAGATAGATAGATAGATAGATAGATAGATAGATAGATAGATAGATAGATAGATAGATAGATAGATAGATAGATAGATAGATAGATAGATAGATAGATAGATAGATAGACACCTCAGAAAACCCTGAAAGTTACCCATCATGCTCCATTCTTGTAACTAGCTTTCCATTCACTTAAACTATGTGAATGTGCTGTGCGTGATGAGTAATCAGGGTTACAAAGGGATATTATCAATATATAATGAACAAAATCTCTGTCCAGGATTATGCAGCAGTCTTCCAGGAAGCCTTAGGGAAGGGTTTTTTAGAAGTCTGAAAGCTGACAGAGGGAGTGTTAGCAGAAATATGAAGCAAAATACTTACTTCAATGTCAGATGCAAAGAAAGGATAATTAGAGTAAGGATCAAGTGACAAGTTTAAACTATAATACTCAGAAATATTGGAATAAATGTCAGCGGTTCTGAAAGTGTGGTTTGAAAGCGTGCGCCATAGAATAGCTGGAGCTGGAAATGTGTACTCAGTATTGCAGTAGAATCAAGCTCTTTTCTGGGACTTTGAAGGTTTAAATCTGGTCAAAGTAATGTTTAAATCTTACAGAATGTATTGTGTATTTAGAGTTGAGTGGGAATGGCATATTGCCCATGGTTCCACTATATATTCTGGCAGGCAGTTGGGAAATCTTTTGTCAAGAGGACAAACTAGCATACCGGTAACACAGCATGTTGATGGATGCCTCTTTTGTCTGATCTTGTGCTGCTGATGAAGATTCTACGTTGTACACCTATTAGATGGCTGATTACATTTTAAAGTCCAAGAGATGAAGGGGTTGATTTACTAAAACTGGAGAGTGCAGAATCTGGTGCAGCTGTGCATGGTAGCCAATCAGCTTCTAACTTCAGATTGATCAATTACGTGTTGACAAAAAATAAAAAAAATGGAAGCTGATTGCTTTTCTATGCCGAGCTGCACCAGATTTTGCACTCTCCAGTTTTAGTAAATCAACCCCAAAGTATATGTAAACCCAAAAATCTCACATAAGCTTTAACATGTTAATTTATTATCAAAAGCCATTTTTAACATTTCTAAACCTGCACTTTTTAATAAAATAATGTCTAACGAACTGCCTTGTGCAGGCACCTGATAAAGGGTGGCAGTGCTCTGTTACCTTCTAATAATGAAAAAAGTGACACTTCACTTCATTTTTCAAGACATGTGAATAGAAAAGGCCTGTTAATATATTACATTCGCACACGGTTGGAAAAATTGAAGTTAATCTTCGCTCTCGAGTGAACATTCTCAACGTCTTTAGGAAATCAGACCCAATGGGGGAGATTTACTAAAACTGGTGCACGTAGAATCTGGTGCAGCTGTGCATAGTAAGCAATCAGCTTCTAGGGTTTAGCCCAGGTTCACACTGCTGTGGGTTCAGCTGAACTCGCAGGATTTCAAACCGGCAATGCAGTACGACTTTGGGGGTGACTTGACAGACATCTGTGTGAGCTCATGCACAGATGTCTATACAAATTGCCCCCAAAGTCACCAAAAGTAGTACAGGAACTACTTTTGGGAATCGGTGCAGCGCCTCAAAGTTTGGACAGTGCCATTGCCGGCAATAACCACCGATTTGGCATACGATTTGACATGTCAGATCGGCCCAATGTGAACAAGGTGAGTATAGCAGCTAGTTACTGTGCACAGCTGCACCAGATTGGGTGTGGACCAGTTTTAGTAAATCCCCTCAAAGGGTCTGAAATGAGGCTGCAGGAGATCAATAGCACTGAGATGGGGCAAAGGATGAAAAAAAAAGTAAAAATAAATATTATACTTTATTTTTTTATGGAATAATGGGGAAATCTCCTTTGGTCAGATGCAATGAGGGTGTATAGCAGTTCTTACATTGATAAAATGTGTCTCTGTCTGCAGCAACCCTGTGCAGTGAAAGTCTGAGTCACCTGGCACTTTTCATACATGAGGCTGATTGTCTGTAGAGGTGAAGCATTATTGACTGGAATAGCATGTATTGCCCTAAGGCCCTTGTTCAAGCACTACATACAAAGTGTGGAGTAGTGTTCATACAATACATGCAGAAAAAAAAAAGAAAACCCACACAGGTCACTTAGAGTTTTCTGTGCACAAATGACCCCCAAGGAATGTGTTACAGAAAATAGTTCTATCAGCAGCTTAGTAAATTCCATCATGAAAGCATTGAACTGTACCACAGAGATCTCCAGAGCTAATGAAAAAATTACATTCTGTTGGACTACTAATGAGCATAATTACCTGATGAGTTTTTAAGTAAATTACTATGTAAAACTCTTCCTGTCTAAATGAGCATCCCATTAAACAGCCATCTCTCTGAACATGCCCGGCATTGATGAGGGATTGCAAGGCTTTCCTGAGATGACATTTTATTTTCTATCAGTTAGAATAGATGTATTGTTCCTTGGACTTGCTTAATGTTTAGGAAAGCTGTTCTGATGTATTGTACTTTGTGGGAATTACACATGTCTCTTGTAATTAGTATGCTTTCTTTAAACACAAAATGGCTTTATTACACTTTGTATATGGCTCTCCCTTTAGAATCTGTACAACAGATAAAAGAAACCTGGATCCACTGCACACTGCGTATTGAAGGGAACCACTCCAACAGTTACTTGTATTCATTTTCTTCATTTAAGCCTACTTTAGGTTTATAAACATATTTTTTTAAGTTGGAGTCTGTCCTAATTTCACCAATTTTCCAGTTCCTTCAATTTTGCTCAAAGTCTAGAGACTAGAATTTATAAAGCAAAGTTGTAGTGTATTTTCAATAAGTATATATTTTGCATAATTATTGCAATATGATTGTTTAATAAAAACAATACAATACCACCAGCAATTTATACTTACCTTATCTTCGCTCTCTTAGTACTAGGAACAAATAAAAATATCTGGGATTTCCAGGTGTGGCGGAACATCTGACCTACCTCCCCCTCCCTGTCCTCCAATATGATAGCACTAATGCTTGGTGATTGGCCTTTTAGGTACAAAGCTGTCTCACATAGTGATTGTTAGTTTTTTTTTTTTTATTGATATTTTTGTGAGCAGACCAAGGAGAAGGCACTAAGCTTCTTTTACGGGTTAAGGTTCACATCTAAGTGGTTCTGCATTCTGCATTTGCATGGGCACAGCAGCATTTTCTGCAGGAAAAAGGTCCCAGCGCCTTTTTTAAAAGGTGGTCTGATGGAAACCACACTGCATTTTTCAGTGAGTTGGGGTGCCGATAGAAATTAATGGCACTCTGCATGTTATTTTAACCTCCCTAACAGTAATCCCAAGTCTGGCTCGGGGTGAATTTTCATTGCCAAAAGCGGCAACTTCAAGCCACATTCGGGATTGCATTGCAGGATCCAGGAAAAGTTACTTACCTTGTCCCCAGGATCCTGCGATGTCACCCCACTGTGTGTGCGAGCCGTGTACTCCGCTCAATCTATCACAGTGCCGTGCTCCGTTCCCTGGGAGCGCCGCGACACACAAGGATGGAGCCCGGCGCCAAATTCAAAAAGTGAAAAAACATAACACATACAGTACACTGTAAACTTACAGATTACATTACTGTATCAAATTATTTCACCTCCCTTTTGTCCCTAATGATTTGTCCAGTGCCCTGCATGCAGTTTTATATTATATATACTGTTCTTTCTGCATGGAAACTTGAGAAACCAAAAAGTGTCCCTTTACGTCAAAAGCGGTTTTAGACCAGCTAGAAAACAGCGATAATGAATTAGAATTACTTGCAGAATTGAGCAATAGTGATTCGTAGGGAAATTTGTCATCAAACACTGAAAGTAATGACAGCTACAATTCTGCAACTGAGAAAATTTCAGTGTTTTTGATTTGATTACATTATTAAATACATTTTATTAATGTTACATTATTATTTGTTATAGTTATTTATCATTATTTATTATATTATAATTTATGATTTCGTGTTTCAAACTTTAACATACCCGGGATACCTACTAGACTCTTGTTTGGTCAGATTTAAGTGAGTTATTCCTAAGAATTACAGGCCTACAATCTAAAGTGCCAAATTTCCATACAAAACAAAAATGTACTGCTTTCCTCATCAAAAATCTGACATAATTATACCGTTAGGGAGGTTAAAAGCAGCACGTTTTGCGTGCGGCTGCATGCAGGTGCAGGAATGCCTGAGATATGCATGTATTCCCACACCCAGGCAGATGTGAACCTAGCCTTAGGTCCACTTTCAAGTGTATCTAAAGTTTGTGGATAGAGTGGTAAGGAGTTAGAACTCTTTTGAAATTGCAGAAAGTCATCAGCCCTCAAGAATGTTTTTTTTTTTAAATACTTTATTGTGAAAGATATCATTACATTATGCAATATCATGAGAAGATATTATGAGATATCATGAGAAAATACAGCCAATGTTTCAAACCTTATAGGGTTCTTTCCTCAAGGCAGCATTGTGACATATTGCATATTGCTATTGTGATATATTGCATGTATGGTGTAGGTGATAGGTGATAATGGTTTAGAGGGGACTATGCTACAGGTAGACACTAAATAACGACAACCAGAAACACATTCAAGGCTAATTTTAAGATGCAGTACCACCAACAGGAGATGTATATTAAGAAATATTATTTTGCCCTTAAATTCCTCTTTTGGTTTTACATGGATAAAAAGTGAGAAAATCTCCCATTTGGTCATAGACAGCAAAAACTCTGAGACTCTTAACCTCCCCCACTATATCCAAAACTAAAGCATTTCTAGCTGTAGTAGTCTCAGATTTTTGCAGTCCTCTCTTTGCAAGTTCATGGAAGACAATTAGTGGACATGATTAAATGCTGAAAATATATTAATTAACCAAGTTTATTTTTTCTTCCTAATTTAGTGATATGAAGACAGTTGGAGTCACAATCATTGGCCCTCGAAAACAAATGATGGGCGCAGTCAAACCTCAAGAACTGCATATAAGGAATGGACCTGTTAATGTGTAAAACATAATAAACTACAGGAAACTACACTTCAAACTTATGGTGCAATTTAATCTAAAAACTGAGAGCGCGCTGTGGGGAGCTTGAACTTAATGTAAACCTCACACGCTCTTACTTTGGAGTAAACATGCCTTAAAATCGGAGTGAAAACTCTTCTATTTCTCTGTCAGGAAGGCTGCATTTCCGGTCACTAAAGAAAAATGTACCACTATTAGACTGTCAAAATAGCAGACATCAATGAAACAAGAAGAAGATCACAGGGTCGACCAGGAGCTAAAGTCAAGACAAGATTTGCAATACACTATAAAGATAAAAGTAGTTTTATGGAGTTTGGTTTGCAATATGTTGTAGCAACCCTAAAGTTAACCTGTCATCAAGAGAATAGAATAGTTAATATAAAATGAATTAGGAGATCCACTTAAAATGGATTTTTACATTTGGGGTAGAGTTAAGCATGGTTAGTTGTCGCAGGGTTCTAGGACTCTCTTGGAGGGATTTCCATCATTAACAGAGCTATGACAGTGTCTTATGCTGAATTTTCTGTATGTTGTTATGGACAATCCAGCCCAAGCTTAGAACCTAAGCTTTGTTCATTACAGGGGCACTGAGGATTGTGTGAGCTCTCCCTAGTGGGAATATAGAAAGAATTAAATTACACTCAGGGAGATTCAGATCCTACCCAACTTCACAAACAACAGGAATTACATTGTAGGCAGATTCCATCCTAAATGACAGACAATATGTGGTTTAGGTAGCATGATACTGTAGGGCTCTAGAATGAGCTAGAAAATGGTGTGATTCACCCAGATAAAAAGTTTGGGGTCAATACAGAATTCTGAGCTTTAGACCTGGAGAACTTACTTATTTCTGTAAGGCAAGTTCCTTCTTTTTTGGTCTAAGTTGGTTACGTAGATGCTTCAAGTAGATTCTCTAGATTGAGTTAATATTTTATGAGAACTTAACTTAACTGGAATAAACTGATGAAGGTTGTAGTGTTATAAACACCTCATAATATCTATTCCTCTTCTTACAACTTTCAGTACGTCAAAACATCAAAAAATGCAAATGATAAATTACCCAAAATTGCTAAAGGTAATAAATAGAAATAAAACATGCTTCACCCAATATATCTTTGTAAATCTACCCTAAAATGATTATATTACTATTACCTATTAAAATAAAAAATATATATTTCAATGAAAGGCACTTTTGCAGTAAATGCTTGAATTACAACACAGAAGTGCAATGGCTGCCTTTGCTTAGCTTCTGGTACCTGGCTGCTCTGTTAACCCTCTGCCTTTGGTTCTTTGCCCTGGTACAAGCTTGTGGGTAAGTTAAAGTCAGAAGGCCTTCCCTACTTTTTTCTGGATCAGCAAGGCAGAAACAGGGTTAACATGACAGCAAGGCAGTTGGCATTTTCAGGGTAAGAGGTCAGCAATCGCAGCCTCTATTTTTTTTTCAGGACATATTTCCTTTTAAGGACTAGTGCATTATAAAACAAAGTGCCCATTTCCCATTCCCCCCCTTTTCCCCTCTTTCAAAACCCAAACTACCCCTTGCTTCCCCTCCCAAGACAGTAGCTGTGGTCTCCACCACTTGTTTCCAGCACATCTCAACCCAAAAATGTACTGACTACACCTGCAAAGTGGCTTTTCATTGATGTTGATGACATCAGTTCCAGGACAGGTTCTCATAGAAGTCTATGGAGAGCTGCTCTGCAGATGCAGCTTGGGTATGGAAGATCTTCAGGTCAGGATGAAAACAAAACAGGGGGCCACACCTGTGATTTTGAGAAAAGTATGCATTTGAGGAGAAGATTAGTTGGGGTAAGCTCAGGTTAGGTATCATATTTTATAATACACTCCTCTACACAAAACATAAAAAAATGTATGTCAGAGTTTCACTTATTATGTTTATTGGTATAGGTTCTGCTAAAGAAGAACTTTAAGAATGTAAGCTGAGCATTGCACTTTCCTAGATGTTTTTGATACGTACAACTGCAAAGTTCAGGTACACAGGACAAGTCCGCAACCCCAGAAACATCTTTAACGCTAAAAAACAAATTCTGACCAGCTGGAAATGGTAGAACTGCAGTTACAGAATTTTACTTTAAGAGCCCATTCACACTAGTGAGCCGCACTGATTGCACAGCAGCTGTGTGCACTGTGTTAGGCAGTTCTGATTGACCAAACCCAGTGCATCACACTGTTTCCTTTTTTTTATAGAACTGCCATGATTGACATTTTAATACGGTTCTAGGCACTGCAGTGGCTTTGCGATGTAGTGGTTCATGTCACAACTTGCTGCAGTGAAAAAGTACTGAATCAATACAAGGCTGGCAAAATGATTGAAAACAAGGCATTTAGCCTTGAATATGCATTGGAGCTGCCAGTACAGCCCCACAGCATCTGGTGTGATTGGGCTCTTATGCCGCGTACACACGCTCGGACATTCCGACAACAAAATCCTGGATTCTGTTCCGACGGATGTTGGCTCAAACTTGTCTTGCAAACACACAGTCGCACAAATATTGTCGGAAATTCCGAGCATCAACAACGCGGTGACATACAACACGTACGACGAGCTGAGAAAAATGTTCCATGAAGTTCAATAGCCAGTGCGGCTCTTCTGCTTGATTCCGAGCATGCGTGGAATTTTGTGCGTTGGAATTGTCTACACACACTCAAAATTTCCACCAAAGGATTTTGTTGTCGGAAAACTTGAGATCCAGCTCTCAAATTTTTGTAGTCGGAAATTCCGACAACAAATGTCCGACGGAGCCTACACACGGTCAGAATTTCCGACAACAAGCTCCCATCGAACATTTGTTGTCAGAAATTCCGAGCGTGTGTACGCTACATAAGACTACACATAATCAAAAGAGAGAAGAAGAGGCTCTCGATGTTTTTAAATTCTAAAAATAAATTTTAAAAAGATACATTTTAGAGGAAATAAAATTTGCTCAGAATAATTCAGAATATTGTTACCTACTTCTAAGATACAACACATAGGGCAGGAATTCTAGACATTGCAAATGGTTCTTCTAGTAAGGAATGTCATAGTGTATTTTTTTATATTATAAACTCCTAAAGTAAGGTTTAAAATGTGCTTTAGACCTAACAGTGTGTATATATAAAGTAAACATACATATCCTTTAAAATTAACCTATTCTTTTATAAATGACAGGTTGACTTTAAACTTGCTTTCACAGTTTCTCACATTGTGTGTTTAAAGTGAACCACAATCCAAAATGTATTTTTAGTTTTAGATAAAGTGTGGAATTTCTAGAACCTGTGTCAGATTTTTACTATTGTCTGCAACCCCATGAACAGAATTTCCAGAACTTCTTGTGTCAGTGGTTTTGATTTACTAAAACTGGAGTGTGCAAAATCTGGTGCAGCTCTGCATAGAAACAAATCAGCTTCGAGGTTTTATTGTCAAAGCTTGATTGAACAAGCTGAAGTTAGAAGCTGATTGGCTACCATGCACAGCTGCACCAGATTTTTAGTAGTCCAGTTTTAGTAAATCTCCCCCAGTGATAAAACACAAAGTAAGCAAATCTACTTAATGGGGACACGCACAGCAACAGAAACCTGACAGAGGTTCAAACCCTTCCCTCTTCCTCTAATGGTAGTGCGCATACTGTTGACTATTGTCCCCACTGGAGAAGTCCTTTTCCCTTCCTGTCCCGGTGACACAGGAGGAAGTGAGGAGACCTGGCAAAGATTCCAACCCTTCCCAACTCTTTCCAAATATCAGAAAAAAAAAAGATTTAGTACATATTTTTTAAAATGGTGATAAACACTTTGCAGGAAATGTGATATTTTTCAGCAGTTATGGATCATTTGTAAATGTATATTTATTTTGTGTTTTTTTTAAAAATGTTTGTTACCGCATTTTAGTTTTACTACATAGTTTAATTTCATTATAATGCTTCCAGTATAGTCTGTGGCCAAATTATGAATTTTCTGATCACCTAATCATAAAAAATGAACACCTTGACAACTGCCTTCCCATCTCTCTATGACATTATTCTATGACATTTTCAATGCAATCAGAGTTCCACTTTAAAGCAGTTAATAGAATGATACAAGGTAATATATGTTTGTAAAACAACACAGGTAGAGTGAACCTGTGCCCAAACTATGGACATTAAATCATTTACGCATTCTTAACAAGAAGCACAAGAGCTTTAAACCAAGCCATCCCTGGCTTCTCTAACTGCTATTAATGTTAAGTAATTCTTTCTCAAAGCTCTTCAAAGGTCACAACAAGGAATTCAGATTTGGTTTCATTCTGGCTCTAAGACCCCTTTCATACGGGCGATGTATGGTTTGTTTAGGAGGGGGTCCATGAACAGTTCCCTTCTAAATCAGAGCAAGACAGGACCGGAACTTTGAAACTCCAAAAAATTATTTCTCCACAATGCTTAACCACTTTGTGCAAATCGCTGTACCTGTATGTCCTTACTTTGACGCTAAATATTGGGGTTATGGCGTGCGTTTCTCTTTAAGATAAATTATCGGCGGTGGAAGAGGTGCCCACCCCCCTCCTGTCGCACTCAGGTCATCTCCGGACCTGCTAGTAGTGGCGGAAACTATCGCGTCCTCTCCAGTGGATGCCTGCCTGCTGACTGAGGGGAAGGTCCCTGCTCAGCTCCATGACATGGGAGGGTGAAAGTGATGTCAAATGTCACTTTTACCCATGGCTCTTAAAGGAGAAACTTTTTTTTTTTCAATTATTTTTTTTATTGCATTTATTTGACCCCAGATCTCATATGTAAGAGGTCTTGTCATGCTTTTTTTCTATTACAAGAGATGTTTACATTCTTGTAATAGGAATAAAAGTGACCCAATTTTATTTTTTTTTAAACTTTGTCAAAATAAAAAAATAAAAGTAAAATAAATAAGAAAAAAAACAATTTTTAAAGCGCCCCGTCCTGACTAGGTTGTGCGCAGAAGCGAACGCATACGTAAGTAGAGCTTGCATATGAAAACAGTGTTCAAACCATACATGTGAGTTATCTCCTCGATTGTTAGAGCGAGGGCAATAATTCTCGCCCTAGACCTCCTCTGTAGCTTAAAACTGGTAACCTATAGAAATTTTTAAACATCGCCTATGGAGATTTTTAAGGGTAAAAGTTTGTCGCTATTCCACGAGCAGGCGCAATTTTGAAGCGTGACATGTTGGGTATCAATTTACTCGGCATAACATTATCTTTCACAATATAAAAAAAAATTGGGCTACGCAAATACGGTGTGACAGAAAGTATTGCAACAACTGCCATTTTATTCTCTAGGGTGTTAGAAAAAAAAAAAAATAATGTTTTGGGGTTCTAAGTAATTTTCTAGCAAAAAAAAAATGAAACAACAAGTGTAAAAAAGTGGCTCGGTCCTTAAAGGGTTAAAGATAAAGAGATAAATGTAAGCTTGTTTTAAAGTGCTTTCACTGCTGTAAATACTTTAGTGTGCATAGTCTGGACACAAGTTAATTTTAAACACCTGAGACAAGTTATTGTTTAAATTTGTTGCATATTTTTCTAATTACAAAAGAAAAAAGGTTTATTAAGACGATTTTCAAATATTAATAATAACAATATTATTATGACTGTCCAGCCAATGAGTTTACATATGTATTAAGCAATATATGTGATGTTACTGTGGACATTTATCAAGCTGCCTCAGTTGTATAAGTAAATCATAGCTTGCTTTTGTACCAGCTTTTATTGTGCATTTTTTCAAAATTCTTTAGAAATACCAGGGAATGATAATTCCTAAAGAGCCCCCATCTTTTATAGTTTTTTTTTCTATAAAGATACTGAATTATAATACACCGTGGATCTCTGCATATTTATTTCTTTGTTTCAGTTTTAAATATTTATTGATGATTTGACTTTGATCCATTTTTTTTCTTTTAATGCCTTGTGATGGCTGTGAAGCACATAGTGATGCCTGGGTCGGATCCAGCTAAATCAGAACTCAAAATGTGTTATATTGAATTTAAAAAATCTCAAAAAACTAAGATCCCATCAACTCTGGAATAAACATAGGTAAAACTAAATTTTAATAACTGAAAAAGAAACCTGTCAGGATACAAATATGGCAGTTGCAATCACCAGAAATGGATTAAAGTATGCCAAATGAAACTTGTTTTTGATAGACATTTGTGGACCTAAAAAGAGGTTTTTCCCCATGGACACAATCCCCTCTTACACACTTGGGACCAGAGTAAGCATTCTCATTGGAAGATGTCCACTCTATTCCTGTTCTGGTGGCAAGTCAAAATATTTGATTTTCCATAACTTTTAGTCCTGGTGACAGTGATCATCAGGACAAAAGGGGAGGGTGAATCCACTCACCACTCATCACCCTATTCAAAACTAAAGAAAAAAGTTTGAGTTTTAGATATACCTAAAGGCAGAATGGGGCCCTAAGCAAGGTAAGTTTTGGTCACCCTATCCTTTTGATTTTCATTAATAAAAATTGCAGTGATTGAGAGAAGTCACACTATTTGCTTTTTTCTGTACTGGCACGGCCTGCCCCATTAGACACCAACTGTCTACAAGTGTATCCTTGTATCCATGTAAAGACAGGTGCAAAGCTTAGACCAATTACACTCTACCCCTGGGTTACTGTAGAAGCATTAAGGTAATGGCTGCCCCCTGGATATTCAAAGAGCTCTAGGGTCCTGCCTAAGTTGTCTTGTGGATGATCTGACTCTGGCCATCGTTAACCTATTTAAAAACTGTGTAAAAAAAAAAAAAAGATTTTTAAGGAATAACAAAGAAGCCTTTCCTAAGTGAGTCCCTTGCCTTCAACAAACTGTGCATATGGGGTGCTCCATGTATCAGTGAGCCCCAAAGTAGTGAAGGGATCAGAATGGCATCCCCAGGTTCGGTATCTTTAAAAAGAAGTCTTCCTGACTGAACAGTTTCCCTTCAAGGAAACAAAGTCTTCCTAACAGTTTCCCTTTAAGTTAAAAAAAATAGCATTTACTTAGAATATATCTAAATTATATCTAAATTAAAATCCTGTAAGGTGTTTTTCCATTGAGGAGAATTGTAGTTATTTCCTGTCCTGTAGACCAAACAGGTTAGATAAAATCTCTCGCTCTTACCCAGTTATCACCAAAATAGAAGTCCCCATGGGAGGATTTCTCCTCCATCATGTTCTGGTGACAACTCAGAATGCGTTTTTTTTCCCTACTTCTCTCTCCCCAGCAATAAAATAGACTGCAATAAAATCTATCCAAAATTAAAATCAAAATTGTTGCCTTTAGATATAATTTAGTACAAAAACTAAAATAAGTATTGTAAAAGTCAAGGGCCCATAGCAGCTGAAATTATATAAACCTGCGTTGACAATAACTGGTACAATCCCTCAGCCAATACAATCCAGAGTAATAGTAAGCATATATAGTAAAATTTTGGTTGATCTGGGGTAGTCATGTCACAATAAGGCTAAACAGGGTAAGTAGCATTTCCCAGGATATCCTGGACGCTGAAAAGTAGACATAAAATGACTGAAGCTATTTCTCCAAGAGGTAAGAATGGTAGCATATGGTACATAGAGATACTGCCTGCAGATTGGTGGTTAAATATATGGCTCAGAATGAGGTACACATATATGTAGGTGTGGTATAGCTATTTTTACCTAGTTTGAAAATCCACAATTCTTAAAAGAATTATAAATAATTATAAAGCATTGAATCTGACATTCAACAAACATTTACTGTAGGGGACTTTTCCACAATGGAATCTTCCAGATTCATGTGTTTTTAGTGACAGTGATTGATTCACCACCAGATAATGTAATAATAATCACATTCACTTCATTATAACTAGACCCTTTAGCAATGTGTGACCAAGTATTGCCAACTGGGATATAAGCATGACAAATGGGCAATTACAGAAGTCTTCCTGTTCGAGATAAGTTTGAAACAAATTTAACGGCTGTTCCAATAACATGTAATTGTGATGATCTACTAAAGGAGTAGAGAATTTTTACTTTGAAAAGTAATGTTCACATAGTTGTTTTCACTTCATCCCTTTAATTATGTGCAAGCAAAAATCTTGTTTGAAAGACCTAATATGAGCTTTTCTGTAAAAAGCACTCTAAACTCAGCAACACTGGACGTGTTTCAAAGAGGGTTTGTCAACCTGGATAATCAACTTTAGGTTGCAGTTTTCCCAAAACATGCCCCAGAATAATACCAGGAGTAGACAGGGATATGTTGTACAAAAACCTTGCCATGGAAATAAATTCATTTTTGTCCTGTAATTTCTATGCATCATTACAGTTCAATTTGCTGAAGTGTACTGGAAGGAATACTGAATGAGAAGGGTGCATATAATCAACCACACGTAGTTTACTCTAGCTCAAACCTTATTGGCTATTCCACAGGCTTCAGTGTCCTTACTCTCCCCAGTGAGGTAGTTACATGTAATTACGTGAATGTAAGTAATATAGTAATAATAAAGTAATAGGTAATGAAGCCATTTACTGCTGTGGAGAGATATAATAACAATTAAAAAGGCATTTAAAAGTGAAAAACACAAGCAAATGCTCATCTCCCTATTACGTTATTGATATTTTGCCTACATAACCCCATTAAATTTGTGTATTGAACATACTATGCTACATTCACTTCACCGCACTTCACTTCACTGGATGGCTATTAACATTTATAGTCTTGTTTCTTTATATATACATATATTTTTTTCTTTGGGAGGGGGGGATGCTAGTAACTTTTATGAAGAGCCTTCTTTGCATCAGTGTAAATCACTAGTGAAGTCAACTTCAGACATTTAGATGCCTATTAAATCTGCATTTTCAATTTACTTTTTTTTAACATTGGCAGCCTGAATATTTTGTAAGCAATTCATAACATGATTCCTTTTTCTAGACCTATATGTCACCCATTATACATTATGAAAGACAGCATGTTACTGTAGTGAATACAAATCAATGCATAATGGGCTGGATTTGCAATAACATGGATCCTGCATCCAACTGGCCATTTATACCAATGTAAAATGATATGGACTTTTTCCTTATTTTTTATTTCGTTGTTTTGGGAATGATAATGAAAGTTTCTCAACCTTGCGGTTATGATGTATTCAGTAAGCAGCGTTCAATATATAATATAGTATACACTGCGTAGCTTGCTTTTTCAAGGTCTGCAACTCTTCATAACAAGGCTTGGCCTTTTCTGTACATAATGTATGTAGAACATAGCATTCAACAATTTCTACCTTTGGATTACTAGAGTTTTTTCTTTCTTCACGGCCATCAATATAAAAACAACTTGAATGGGAAAAAATAAATAAAACAAGAGTATTCGTATTATTGTATTTTCAATATTATTTTGTCGGTATTTGGCAATTGGCCTATTATTTATTTCTGTTGATATACTTAGTTTGCTGCCTGTATTTAGCATTCATTATAAGTTGCATTGATTGATCTAATCAGCATTTATTTGATTTGTTTATCTTTTTATGGATTTTATGACTTAGTTTAAGTTAGTTTTCAGAATGTGCAATTTTAGATGGCCTCTGACTAATGTAAAATGATTTATAGTGCAAACATTTATATTTTTATAATAAACCTGCTGAAAGTATTTTTGACAGAACTGGTCAGTGTGTTAATTACTTTGCTGAGTTGTAGTTATTTTAAGTAACACATATGGACACGTATGGTAATAACAGCGTAAAAATCGAGTGCCATATCCCTTTAAAAAACTGTAAGGAATACATTTTAACAGTTTATTGAAGTTAGTCTGCAGATAGTGATTGAAAGCTGTGGTAAGTGGCTCATTTAACTGTATTTCACAGTATTGTTATGTATTTCTTATGTATTCATTTTAATGTCTAATGAAGCAGTGCCCTGCGCTGGAATGTTAAGCAATCCAGCACAGGGCATTGCTCCATTAGGCATTACAAGGAGGCATTTAATCAATGCCTTACTTAATGCATAGCAGTAGAAGACCTGCCATCAGTATGGGCATCCACTGGGAAGTGGGCATCCACCAAGGAGTAAAGTCTTTTACTTCTTCTCAAGTGTTGTGTGATTCTTTGCATGATCAGGGAGAAGAAGTTTCTCTTCTCAGTGGTGCCTATACTAATAGCAGGTCTGAGGTAAGAGGGAGCTTAATTCAGATAACAAGTCTGAAAAAAGTGTGCTCCCCCATCCCTCTGAGGTCTTGAAGTCATCTTCAGATCCCCAACAGTGCCTCTCAACCTTCCACAGTCCCCCAGGCCCCCTGAGAGCCCTCGGTCCTCACAGTACCCCCAAACCTCCCACAGTGACCCTCCATCTCCCATAGTGCTGCCAAGCTTTTCACAGTGCCCCCAACTTCCACAGTGCCCCAAACTTCCCACACTGCCTCCCCAGCCCACACAGTGTCCTACAGTCATCTATAGTGCTCTGGAAATCCCCCTTTTAAATTCAGATGTCTCCAGACACTCTACAGACCCTGCCCCCACACTTGGTACAACCTCCTTGAGAATCCTTATTCTCCTCAAGGCCACCATGCCTGCTGCAGAGTCTTCTAAACCCCTCCAGAGCCAGGAGTATATGGGGTCTGATCAATTAGAGCAAAAAGAGATATTGGAGCTGTTTGAAAATAATAATTTATTGATGACCAGAATCAAAAAACTATACAACATCATTGCAGTGTTATATCATGCAATCTAGTACTGTCTAGTGGAAGAACAGTGAATAATATAGCTCTCTTTTTATAATAAAAAGTTACAAGGCAGTACTATGCCATACCTTAATAAATGACTTATAATCAAGTAAAAGCATTGTTCTGAAATTTTTAAATAACCTGCCTAAATTACATTGCCCTAAACCAGCTAGTTTTTGAGTTGACATGGCTGACTCAAGAACTGGAATTTCACAGAACTCTTTTTGGAAGATTTATCTTGATTCACACACAAATCTTCTGGTGTATGCACCTCTCTCCTGTGTATGAAAGTATTGTGTGACCATAGTTTTGGTGTAATATCTGCAACTCCAACTGATTGCCTTCTATTTCCTTTGTTTGTGCTCCTGTTATTGTTTTAATATATTTATTTATATAAAAATGGCAAATCACAAAAATACAAAGCAATTACAACTAGTCAGAATTTTGCTATTGTTGTGCAATCCAAACTTGGATTCAAGATACATCCAGTTGACTAATGCATAGAATGCATTAAAGCGGAGTTCCAGCCTCCCCCCTCCACTGTTAGGGCACTTACCTGTCCAATCATCCAGCTCACCTATCATCACCTGAGCTGATTCTTGAATTGGCTCTCGGATGCTGGTGTCGCCACCTCGGCAAAGGGAAACCGGCAGTGAAGCCTTGCTACTTCACAGACGGTTTCCTACTGTGTATATGAATGAGCCGACTGCAGGGGGAACTGAGCCGGAAGTGGGAGTGGGTACCTGGCAAAACCAGGTGCCAAATGAGCAGCGAAGGGGGGACGCAATCAAGTGGAGCTTCGCCTTTTGGGTGGAGCTCCGCTTTAGGGTGAAAAAAAATTTGCTTTTAGAGCCACTTTAACCACTTACCGACCGCCGCACGCCGATGTACGTCCAAAGTTTGGGGGCGGATATCGTTGTTACGGCAGCAACTAGCTGCCACAACCCCGGTATCCCCATTTTCATGCGGCAGTCGGCTTTCAGATAAAAGTGGTCTCTGAGGTGGATTCGCCGCAAGATCACTTTTATCGGTGGAGGGAGAGGCCCCCCTCCTGCCGCAATCCGATGCCCTCCGCCGCTTACCGGAGCCGTCAGTAGCGGCGGAGGCGATTCCGTCTGTCTCCCTGCTGTGTCTGGAGATGAGTGAGGCTAAGATGGCGCCCACTCGTCTCCATGACACTGCTGGGCGGAAGCAACGTCACTTCCGCCCATACGTCTTAAAGGCACTTTTTTTCAATGTCATTTTTTTTATGACTTTTTTTTTAATTGCATTTTAGTGTAAATATGAGATCTGAGGTCTTTTTGACCCCAGATCTCATATTTAAGAGGTCCTGTCATGCTTTTTTCTATTACAAGGGATGTTTACATTCCATGTAATAGGAAAAAATGTGACACATTTTTTTTTTAAATAGTGTAAAAATAAATAAAATAATGTAAAATAAATATAAAAATTTTTTTTTTAAAAACCCCCGTCCTGACGAGCTCGCGCAGAAGCGAAAGCATACGTGCGTAGCGCCCGCATATGAAAACGCACACATGTGAGGTATCGCCGCAATCGTTAGAGCGAGAGCAATAATTCTAGCCCTAGACCTCTTCTGTAACGCAAAACATGCAACCTGTAGAATTTTTTAAACGTCGCCTCTGGAGATTTTTGAGGGTGAAAGTTTGACGCCATTCCACGAGTGGGTGCAATTTTGAAGCGTGATAGGTTGGGTATCAATTTACTCGGCGTTATCTTTCACAATATAAAAAAAAAGTATTGCAATGACCGCCATTTTATTCTCTAAGGTGTTAGAAAAAAAACTAATTATAATGTTTGGGGGTGCTAAGTAATTTTCTAGCAAAAAAAAACTGTTTTAAACATGTAAACACCTAAATTCCAAAATGAGGCTGGTCCTTAAGTGGTTAAGCACTCCCCCATGTTAAAAAGCATGTGAACTGATATTAGTATAGCAGGGAGATTCACTCTTGTTGCCCCCTTGCCATGGGGATACCAGGTGGCATGCCTGGTGAGCAGGACTGGTTATTTCTGCAGAGGAAGGACACTTTTTAAAATATAATTTGTGTAAAAAAAAAATAAAAGTAAATAAATAAATACATTAAATAAATAACCTAGATGTACAGAACTTGTATAAAAGTGTAACGAAACGCAAAACCTAACTCCAAACCTACTCGCACCCCCCATTCTAATGCCCCATACACACGGTCGGATTTTCCAATGGAAAATGTCTGATCGGAGCATGTTGTCGGAAATTCCGACCGTGTGTGGGCTCCATCGGACATTTTCCATCGGATTTTCCGACACACAAAGTTTTAGAGCGGGATATAAAATTTTCCAACAACAAAATCCGTTGTCGGAAATTCAGATCGTGTGTACACAAATCCGACGAACAAAGTGCCACGCATGCTCAGAATAAATAAAGAGATGAAAGCTATTGGCCACTGCCCCGTTTATAGTCCCGACGTACGTGTTTTATGTTACCGCGTTTAGAATGATCGGATTTTCCGACAACTTTGTGTGACCGTGTGTATGCAAGACAAGTTTGAGCCAACATCCGTCGGAAAAAATCCTAGGATTTTGTTGTCGGAATGTCCGAACAAAGTCCGACCGTGTGTATGGGGCATAAGCCTAATCTATCTAACCTTGTAAAGAAAAGATTGCTATACCTACCTATTCTGAAGCCACTCCGGTCCTGTCCCAGGCTGAGCTGTCAGCAGTGGCTTCAGTGTGTAGCAGAGGCAGCTGACAACGGAAGCCCCATAGTAAGTCTATAGGTCACATCACTTCCCAGGCATTTCCCATCTCCTGCACTCAGAAGGCACCGCTGGACACCAGACCGAAGTAGCTTCAGAACAGGTAAGTATAGCAATCTTTTCTTTACAGGGTTAGATAGATTAGGCTTAAAATGTGGATGGGAGTAGGTTTAAAGTTAGTTTTTGCCTTTACTTTTTGCCTTTACTTCCACTTTAAGAGAACAGGTTGCGCATTCTCCATAGCCAGTGAACAAAACAAAAAATAGGGATTTAATAACTCCACCCTGGTGCAGGTTAATTTCAAATGTGTACACTAAATGCCAGGTGAATGTGCAAGATACTCCCAACTCTGGGAAATCTAAAAATTCTCCTTTGTAGTGAGGCTGTACCTACACTGCAAGGATTATCTGCTGTTTTTTTGCTAGGGGAGAATAAAAGTACTTTTACTTACTTACTTACTTACTTTTACCCAATCTTCTGCTTCCCCGACAGACAGCGCTCCACCACGCTCTGGCGGAGGACTGTCCCTCGGCGTCATTATGTCCAATGCAGGGCTATAGACCCTGCAAGGTTCTTGATGATGTAGGGAGGTAAATCTTCCTTTCTATGTGCCCTAGACCTAAACAAACAGTTAACCCCTGTAGCCCCACTGCAAGGGAAAATTGTCAAGTTTCCTGGAGTTGGGCTTTTAATACTGCCCAGTGAATGTTGAGTGAGTTTATGTCAAATAGTAGAACTATTTTTTAACTGCCTTTTTAACTGCCTTGCTGAAATGTAACTGCCTCCAAGTAACATAGGGCAATATTACTGATTGCTGAACTATTTTTCTTCCACAAGATGGCAGTAACATGTGTGTCTTGTTTAGATTGTGACTGACTTTAACCAGTGGCGCTCTGGGAGATGTAGTCTGGAGGAGGATCTGAGCCATGGTTATCACTGGTCTGCGAGAGCATGTGGGTCTGCGAGTGCACGTGGGTCTGCGAGTGCACGTGGGTCTGCGAGTGCACATAGTTATGCGTCATAGTATTGTCTTGTTGAGTACCTGTGTATTGTCTTGTTGAGTACCTGTGTATTGCCTTGTTGTGTACCTATGTATTGTTTTGTTGAGTATTAGTGTCAGGAAGCTAGTTGTTAGGTAATTTGGACAGGGTATAATCCCCAATCCTCATTAAATTTAATAGGTATGATGCCCGGCGGGTGTGGAGAGGCGACTCGTTGTACATTTTTTGCGGCATGTATGCGCTACTTGATCATCCAATCGAGGGTGAATACTGCTGTGCAAAATGTAAGCGCATTATTTCCCTGGAAGCCTAGGTTCTGAATCTGGGGAAGCAACTGTCAGCACTGAGAAGACCCTCCATACTAAAGGAGAGCCAGGAACGTACACGGCAGGTGCCGGCAGGGTCCAGCACAGAGGCAGGTGGAGACAAAGAGGTGCAAGCACTAGGAAAGAGTAGATGGGTGACAGTCAGGAAGGGTAGAGGGGAAAGTGCCAGGGAGGCCGATCCAGGGCTGGAGCATAGCAATAAGTACGCTCCATTGAGTGACATTGGTGAAACCAGTCAGGGACCAGCACTGCTGAGGGACTCTCCTAGCTGCCGGAGGAAAAACTCCTCCAGTGAGAGTGGGGGGGAAGCGAAGAGAAAGGAAAGGCAGATTCTGGTGGTAGGGGACTCAATTCTTAGAAGGACAGAGAGGCCAATCTGTAACAAAGGCCTGAAGCGCCAAACAGTATGTTGTCTCCCGAGTGCTCGGGTTTGGCACATCACGGATCTGGTGGACAGATTACTGGGAGGGGCTGGGGAAGACCCGGCTGTCATGGTGCACATTGGCACCAATGAAAAAGTCAAAGGCAGATGGAGTGTCCTAACGAATGATTTTAGGGACTTGGGAGGTAAATTGAGGCAAAGGACCTCCAAGGTAGTATTCTCAGGAATACTACCAGTACATCGAGCCACACCAGAAAAGCAGAGGGAGATTAGGGAAGTAAACAAGTGGCTGAAGAGCTGGTGTAGTAAGGAGGGGTTTGGGTTCCTGGAGGACTGGGCCGACTTTTCAGTCAATAACCAGTACTATAGAAGGGATGGACTGCACCTAAATGAGGAGGGTGCAGACCAGGTGGGAATGAAAATGGCCAAAAAGTTAGACAGGTTTTTAAACTAGGCGATGGGGGGAGGGTCCAGAGGTAGAGATGGTCAGCGCAGAAAATATTCTAGAGGGTAGTATTGGGGGCATTAGTGGTAGGTTGACCAAAGCATATAAACCCAAGGTAAGTATAGTAGCAAGTCCTAGTTGCAATCTCAGAATACCCAATACAATAAGAGGATAATATGCGACCGGTCTAAACTATGTGGCATGTTCACCAATGCCAGGAGCCTGGCGGACAAGATGGGTGAACTAGAGATACTGTTGTACAAGGAGGATTTGGATCTTGTGGGAATTTCAGAGAACTGGTTCAACAGCTCTCATGATTGGCTGGAAAACATTCAAGGGTATACCCTTTATCGCAAGGATAGAGAGGGTAAAAAAGGGGGAGGGGTATGCCTATATATCAAGAATAATGTACAAGTGAATGTGAGAGATGACATCACTGAGGGAGCTAGGGAGGAAGTGGAATCCTTATGGGTAGAACTCCAAAGGGATGAAGCTAAGGGGAAAATAATACTGGGGGTATGCTATAGGCCCCCTAACCTGAGGGAGGAAGGGGAGACAGATCTCCTATCACAATTTGGATTAGCAGCAAGGATGGGGAGTGTTATCATAATGGGGGGTTTTAACTATCCAGACATAGACTGGACAGAGGGAACCGCACATTAATCTAAGGCTCGCAAGTTCCTAAATGTCTTGCAGGACAATTTTATGGGTCAGATGGTAGACGCACCAACTGGAAATAAAGCGTTACTGGATCTACTGATTACCAACAATACAGACCTGTTCACGGATGTGGAATTACGGGAAAATTTAGGTAACTGCGATCACAGCTCAATTGGCTTCAGTATAAATCACACAAATAGGAAACATAAGGGGAATACAAAGACACTGAATTTCAAAAGAGCCAACTTCCCTAAACTACAAACTTTGCTAGAAGGCATAAATTGGGATAAAATCTTAGGAACAAAGAGCACAGAGGAGAGATGGGTTTGCTTTAAGAGTATATTATATAAGGGAATTAGCCAATGCATCCCATTGGGTAATAAATTTAAAAGAGCAAACCAAAGTCCTGGATGGCTTAACTCCAATATAAAATGCATATAAAAGCAAAGGAGAAGGCCTTAAAAAAATACAAGGTTGAGGGATCATCATCAGCATTCAGACTTTATAAAGAATGCAACAAGAAATGTAGGGGTGCAATAAGGACGGCTAAGATAGAACATGAAAGACACATAGCGGAGGACAGCAAAAAAAATCTCAAGAAATTCTTTAAGTATGTAAACAGTAAAAAAGGGAGGACAGACCATATTGGCCCCATAAAGAATGAGGAAGGACATCTGGTTACAAAGAGTTGGGAGATGGCGAAGGTATTGAATTTATTTGAATTTGGTCTTCACGAGGGAATCAGGGGGCTTCAGTAACCAAAACGGCAGTGTTTATCCTTATGACACATCATAGGAAGCACCTCCATGGTTAACAGAGGACAGAATTAAAATTAGACTTGGGAAACTTAACATTAATAAATCACCAGGACCAGATGGCTTGCACCCAAGGGTACTTAGGGAACTCAGTCAAGTAATTGCCAGACCATTGTTCCTATTTTTTACTGACAGTCTACTGACTGGAATGGTACCAGCTGATTGGAGAAAAGCCAATGTAACACCAATATTTAAAAAGGGCCCAAAATACATCCCTGGGAATTACAGAGCCTAACATCAATAGTATGTATACTCTTGGAAGGGATGACAAGGGACTATATACAAGATTTTAGTAATGAGAACGGTTTTATTAGCAGTAATCAGCATGGATTCATGAAGAATCGTTCTTGCCAAACCAATCTATTAACCTTCTATGAGGCGGTGAGTTGCCATCTAGATAAAGGAAGGCCCGTAGACATGGTGTATCTGGATTTTGCAAAAGCATTTGACACAATTCCCCATAAACGTTTACTGTACAAAATAAGGTACATTGGCATGGACCATAGGGTGAGTACATGGATTGAAAATTGGCTACAAGGCCGAGTTCAGAGGGTGGTGATAAATGGGGAGTACTCGGAATGGTCAGGGGTGGGTAGTGGGGTCCCCCAGGGTTCTGTGCTGAGATCAATCCTGTTTAATTTGTTCATAAACAACCTGGAGGATGGGGTTAACAGTTCAATATCTGTATTTGTGGACAATACTAAGCTAAGAAGGGCAATAACTTCTCCGCAGGATGTGGAAACCTTGCAAAAAGATCTGAACAAATTAATGGGGTGGGCAACTACATGGCAAATGAGGTTTAATGTAGAAAAATGTAAAATAATACATTTGGGTGGCAAAAATATGAATGCAATCTATACACTGGGGGGGAGAACCTCTGGGGGATTCTAGGATGGAAAAGGACCTGGGGGTCCTAGTAGATAATAGGCTGAGCAATGGCATGCAATGCCAAGCTGCTGCTAACAAAGCAAACAAAATATTGGCATGCATTAAAAAGGGGATTAATTCCAGAGATAAAACGATAATTCTCCCACTCTACAAGAATCTGGTCTTTGTAGGGGTGGTGCCGAGTTTGTCTAGAGGGTAGGGTTAACCCCCCTCCCCGATAATCTAAGCAAATGGAAATTTGTTCCTCTTGCGGGACTTTAAAGGGAGAACCTACTCTGGAGTAATGAGGAGTATAAAGAGTGTACATTTTTTGTAATGAAAAAGAGTTTTTATTGGGTGTAGATCTAACAAGTCTACGATGCACAAAGGTGGACGTACAGGGGAATACAGGATGCGTAATACAGACAAAATATGCAATACAATATATGAAATACACAATCATTGAACTCTGATACATATGGAATACACATACGGTGAGTACCCAACGCGTTTCGAGATATACTCTTCTTCAGGGGTGTCTGATTGGAAACAGCACAAACAGAGGTATGTCTATAATTAAAAAGACAATTATGAGCCAAGGGTGAGACAATGAACAATCATAGTTAACATGAATATACAAAGGAGATGAGACCACAGTGGTGTCAACCCTGAATATGACACAGTGATACGGTGCCTACAGAAGCACGGGTTGCCTGGTAGGTGAAGCTGATTGCCAGGAACTTGGTAAACAAGCAAAGTCACTGGAAGCAGGCGTGCTTGGAGGTCCAGCTGATGGAACCAGTGGAATGTTCAGGTAGCAGAGTCAGAAGCCAGGCCAGGGTCAAACACAGCAAGACAGTCCAATATCAGAGGGCAGCTAAGACTTTAGCACAAGAGAGAGGAACAAACGGAGTCCGTTAGCCAGGCTGGGGTCAGGTGCAGGAAGCAGGCAGGAGGAAGTCAGGTACACGCCGGAAAGTCAAGCCAGGGATTCAGCAGAAGCAGGTCAAACAAGCCAGGTTTGGTACACAGGAGATCAGGTAAGCAGGAAACACAAGACACATGAACGCAGGGAAAGCTGACGATAATACAGCGATGCGCCCCTGTCAGCAGAGAGTTTAAATAAATCCTAATCGTGGCGCTGTTGCGAATTCGCCTGATCGCTGATGCGCGTCAGAGCATTCTTGCCTATGCTGGTTCGCCAACCTTGCGGTATTGCACATAGGGATGCGCCTATTTTCTTGACAGGCGGTGGTCTCAGCAGGGGGCATTATTGTTTCAAGAAACTATTAGATAAGCACCTAAACCACTGCAACATACAGGGATATACAATGTAATACTGACATATAATCACACACATAGGTTGGACTTGATGGACTTGTGTCTTTTTTCAATCTCACCTACTATGTAACTATGTAACTATGATCCAGGCCACAGCCACCTCGACCTGCTGGGGAGCCACTAAGGTGTTGCCATCTCACATGCTACCAGTGACAGTCAACAACTAGAAAGGGGACCCCCACCATTTATCCAACCAACTGTCATAGGAGAAGTACAGAAAAGGGAAGTGGTGAGCAGGTCACAGACCCACTGTTAAGCTTAACCCTTTGTGGATGTTGTCAGTGTTCATGTGCAAATAACCTGCAAACCCCGCATCTGTTGTTATGTGAACTGCTCATACCATTTTAGACCAGGCCCAACACAGCCAAGTTATCTGTTCTGCTTTACAGAGCCATGCAGCCGTGCACACCCTTACAACTACTGCAACTGTGTTTTTTGAATGATAATGACCTTAATCTGTGTTTCACCGGTCATATGGATTCCACTTCTATTGACTTTCTTGATGTCACATTGATGGGTATTGATGTGGAGTTGAGACAAAGCTCTATAGAAAACCTCTTGGGGCGTGGCCTGAACTCGACGGAGAATGGCAGCTTAACTTGATAGCTCCCGCTGACAGAGAGATTCAACTGACTAAAAAGGAGGTTTCCAACTCACTGCCACCCCCAAACGCTATGGGGACCTCTTCCCAAAGCTCCTCTACTTCCCGCTCCAGATCTCCCCGTGATTTAACGGGAAGGGTAAGCCAGAACATCCCGGAAATGTTCCTCAATCAGGCAAGCAACATGGCGGCTTCCCGCGGCCTACCGCACACACCAGGACTACCATCTAACCCCAACTCGCAGATCCCCTCAGACAATGCCGGGATAGTCCTCTCACCACAACCGCAACCATGCCTCCATGACCTCCACTCTGTAGCGACGGACATAAAGAACACCTTTACGGCAGCCCTCACAGCCGCGATCTCAGACCTAAAGATTGACATTCAATCGATCGCCGGCAGAGTTCATGAGGTAGAAAAAGTCACTCCTACACATTCCTCCGTACTCCGCCGCTCGTGCCAAGTGTTAGACACACACACCCTGCAACTACGTGATCTTAATCGTCACATGGAGGACTTGGACAACCGCGGTCGGCGCCACAACCTACGCATATGAGGACTACCGGAATCAGTTGACGCAGATCACCTTCAAGCAGAAGTGACAGGCTTGTTTAATACCCTGTTGGGGAAACCCGCCACAACACCAATTGGGATGGAACGCATACATCGCGCCCTCCGTCCATGGGGGAGAGATTCTGACCCTCCCCGAGACGTGATCTGTTATGTGATTGACTGTCAACTAAAGGAGGAGATCCTGCGGAATGCCCGTAGTAATACTCCATTGTCGCACAATGGCACATAAATTCGTCTCTTTCAGGACCTTTCTACCATAACATTACAGCGTAGGAGAGAACTGCGCCCTCTACTGGAAGTACTACGCACCAACGGAATCCCATATCGATGGAAGTTCCCTTTTGGCTTGTCAGCCTCCACTCATGGGCGCTCTGCACTCCTCCGAGTGCCGGAAGATCTACATCACTTCTGTGAGACTCTGGATATTCCTTATACGGAAGTACCCGAATGGTACGCCGAGTATCGACCCCCCGCCAACAAAGCCTCACATCGCAGCGAGCCCATGGAAACCCAAGCCCATCATCTCAGGAGGCAAAGATCACCATCCGAACCCCGGGATCGCCACTCAGCCCCAGGTCAGAATCACAGATCCAGCCCGTCGAAAGCACCGCAACCCAGGAGAGCACGCCGCGACCGTTAAGAGATAGCCCGCGACCCACCACCCTCAGCTAAGTTAACCATGGTTCTCATGTTCCTTTTTTTCTTTTCTGTTTTTTTTTCCCGGGATGTGCTCCACCTGCTTCTCCACACAGCTTGCTTTTTCTATCTGCTGCCACAATGTCCTGCTATACAAGTACTGCTGGTCTTTCTCCCACCCGCTCGGGTTGCATGCCACTTGCTTACTCTCGAACTCTTTGACTTTACAAACGCTACCTCTCTGACCTTTTAGCGATGACTCCAACAAAAAACTGTCATGCTGGCTTGTAACCCCTTCTACCCGCCTAAGAAAAAAAAAAAACCTCTTTGGGTTTTGCATTTTCCTCTTTAACGGTCTAGCCCTTTCCCCCCCCCTCCCTCCTACCCTCCCCCCCTCCTGCCCTCCCCTTCCTCCTGCCCTCCCCTCTCTCCCTCCCGCCCTCCCCCCTCTCCCTCCTGCCCTCCCCCTCCTGCCCTCCCCCCTTTTTTTTCTTTTTTTTTCTCTTTATTCTCTTTTTTCTTTTTTTTCCTTCTTATTTCATTTTTATCACTAGGTATTTTCAAATTTAAATGTATGCCTATCCTAATGCTTACCTCTGCAACCTCTCCGCTGATGATAAATTTATGAGCATGTATGATAACGTTCTAGTCAATCTCACTTAGATGCGGCTGGGATGATGATCCATGCGGCAACTTAAAATGCTCCAACTCTTTCTATATAGATATCCCTTCCTATCTGTCGATCCTAACAAAATTAGGTCCACCTACCCTGAATACTGGATCATTTGTTGGATCATATGCCAGCATCACATCATGCTAGATCCATTCCATATATGATCTCCCTCCTTACTTTGCCATAAACTCACTCAACATTTTCTTTCCAGTCTCCCATAGGTAGGGAGCTTACCAGAGTGGCCGCAATGGATCATCACCTCACCAATACTTGAACAATGTGCTTATGGGACTCATGAAACCTAATGCTTAATGTAAACCTGTATTTTATAACACTCAGTGTACTCCATGTAGAATTAAGCTTCTTCGATATATTCGCAGAACCACGGAGTACCCTAAGTTTCCTACCCCCAGTCTCGTAATGCATCTAACAAAGACCCGAACATGATTGTTACCATTCACACATATTTTATTTTTACGCTAACCCATGTCTACCGATTACCATAACACGATCTTTCATTTATGCTCAGGACCTTTCCCTCCTACCAGGTCACAGGTTATTCTTACAAGAATGATATAGATCCTGTGGCCGCCGATACATCACTCAGGAGGGATAAGGGAGAAAAGGAAACCCAACACACACAATACAGATCCATGACTACACATTTATGCTACATGGATACACCGCACTCAACAGCCATCAAAATTTCTAGAGAACAAATTGAAGGAACCTACACTCCCATGCTTGCCTTACACTGTTGCTTCCTCGAGCAACCCTCCGTGTTCTTTGACACGGATAGACCTATAACTCACACACAGACACTGAGTTTTTAGACTATCAATTACTAGTCTCTACAGCTGCTATGGCATAGAGGTCCCAAACCCATCCTAGCAAACTTTCCTGACGTGTTTTTTTTTTTTTTATATATTTTGGATTCCTTCACCTCCCCCCACCTCACTGCTAACGTTCAAATTAACTAGACCTCCTCTTTACTATTATACACGATCCAGAGATGATCCGACTAAGCATTCAGCAACATGTCCTGGTTAGTACTCTGCTTATTCAAAACACGCAAAGCAGTGAATATAGCAGGCTAAGAAGGCACGTCACATCTCAATCCTAGGATTAAAGCTAAGTTGTTTTAGAGAATGTTTATAGAAAGTTTATGTCATTGGGTTTTTCTTAAAGTGTACCGCCATTCTTATGGGTACAATCTGTTTTTCAATGTTATACATCTACAATGAGATCTTCCCACATTAGTTTAAACTCTCTAACGGATCTCTTCTTCACCCCTGCACCTCACGCACGTACACTAGGAGAGAACACAGACTATTCCGTCTTTTCACTATAGACATACTACCCATCCTGGAGATCACCATACCGTCCCATTCTAACAACCTCCTGAACTACTAACCCTCATAATACATCCAGCTGTCCACTAGCCCTAAACATAGTCCGTAAAGCATTCAATATGCCCCTTTGACCTCCCCCTCCCACACTACCACACTTCTCTCTCTGTATGGCGGGTAGTAATTCCCATCCTACCGCTACACTCTCCATCGTCCATTACTCCCCACTCAGTGGTTATCTTCGTACATTGGTACTTCTGACTGACACTTCCTCCTTCAGTAACCACCACTGACTTATTTTGGTTATTTCTGGATACAGACACAAAGTATCTTTGGATTAGCAAGCAGGTTTTTGCTAATCTCCGAAATCGACCACCTATAGACAGAAACCCTTCCTTCTTTCATTGCTACGGATTCCTCTCAAGCAACACACTTACAATATCTCTTTCACAGCCATCTCCCCTCATACCCCCCCTTTTTTATCAAGTCGCCAACACATTTTCCAAGGACAGCGCCAACTCGTCCTCCTCTTAACCCCACTCGTCTTCCCTCAAAGCCCCTATTCTCACCCAGAACAAGTATCGCTACCGGCTCCTTTTCCTTCCTCTGCTACATTACGATCGGAAATGCCTCCATAACATGTCACAAACAACAAACAAACCAAACAAATCTAAAACTAAAATGATATCCCTCTATGCACGAGGACTTAATGTCCCAGAAAAACGCTCTCAGGTTCTCCACTTACTACACAGGAACAAAGCCGATATTGTTTTCCTCCAAGAGACACATTTCAAAACAAACTCCATTCCAAAACTCTCCACCCAGCGTTTTCCAACAGCACTTCTTGCAACTAATCACACAGCAAAAACAAAAGGGGTTTCTATTCTCATTGCCAAACATTGCCAATTTCAAATTAACGATACTTACATCGACAGGGAAGCAAGGTTCATCTTTGTAAAAGGCATCCTATATGGCAAACGAGTTACCCTCGCCAATATATATGCCCCCAATACCGGCCAAGTATCATTCTTCAGAACCACATTGCAAAAACTCTCCTCGTTCCAGGAAGGCCTTCTTATTTTAGGAGGGGATTTTAATGTCTCCCTTAATCCCCTACAGGATACCTCAACAGGCACTTCCACCATGCCATATAAAGCATTAAGGGCAATTAAATCAAAGATACAGGAATTATCATTGCACGACTCGTGGCGCGCACTCTATCCAGCCGTGAAAGATTATACCTTCTATTCAACACCCCACAATCGACACTCGAGACTTAATTATCTTTTCCTCACACAAAAAGATCTACCATGTCTGACCGTAGCATCCATTGAACTCATGTATCTATCGGATCACCATCCCATCTCCATGACGTTAGAACTCACAGACGCTCCTCCCACAACCCAAATCTGGCGTCCAAATCCCTCTCTCCTTACAGATGCATCCATCGGCTCTAGCATAGACGAACGACTGGCACTATATTTTCAAGAAAACGAATCCCTAGACATATCACCTATGATGAGATGGGAGGCACACAAAAGTACTATACGTGGTGAACTCATAGCTATCTCAGCCACACGCAGAAAAAAAAGAAATACTCATATTACAAAACTGACAACTCATATTCAAGAATTAGAACGAACGCACAAAAACTCCCTAGCAGTAGGGACCCTCCCAGAACTGATTCAAGCTAGGAATTAATTATTAGAGACACTTAACAAACGTATAAAAAGAAACTATATACTCTCCCAAAAAACTTTCTATGAATACGGCAACAAGTCCAGTAAACTCTTGGCAAGGGCTCTACAAGCTAAGAAAGCCTCCATGACTATCCACTCACTTACAGACGCTAAGGGACAAAAACTAGTTTCCAATGACCAAATAGCTGACCAGTTTATTAGCTACTATTCCCACCTGTACAACTTACACCCGGTTGACCCTCAGACCGATAACACCAGTAGACTACTACTAATTAGAGATTTCCTCAGTAAATACTCTCCTGCTCCCATATCGGCTGAATCGGCCAACGAACTGGAACAACCTATCTCGTCCACAGAAATTGAAAGGTTCTTAAACAATTGAAACCCGGTAAAAGCCCCGGTCCTGACGGACTGACGACGGGTTATTACAAAACTTTCATAAGCACGCTTAAGCCTCACTTTTTGTCTGCCTTTAACTCCCTTTCCTCCGACAATCCACCACCACGAGACCTACTCACTGCACACATCACGGTAATCCCTAAGCCAAACAAAGACGCATCCTTAGTGACTAACTACCGCCCGATCTCATTGCTAAATGTAGACCTCAAAATTTACGCCAAAATCCTAGCCAATCGTCTCTTGCCTCTATTACCCAATCTCGTCTCATTAGATCAAGTAGGCTTTATACCAGGTAGAGAGGCAAGAGACAACACAATCAAAGCCATTAACATTCATAAGTGGATGACCTCCTCCCAGCAACAGGGATTCTTCCTATCCCTGGATGCGGAGAAGGCGTTCGACAGGGTGGCCTGGGACTATATGACTGAAGTGCTTAAAATGTTGGGAATACGAGACCGTATGCTCCAATTCATTATGGCCCTGTACTCTTCCCCCACTGCAAGAGTCAGGGTCAATGGCCACCTGTCAGGCGCCTTCTCCATATCCAATGGGACTCGTCAAGGCTGCCCGCTATCCCCCTTAATTTTCGTCCTTACCCTAGAACCTCTTCTCCAACGTTTAAGGTCCAACCCGGACATCAAAGGAGTGTCAATATCAAATACTACACACAAGCTCTCTGCCTTCGCAGACGACATTCTCCTATTTCTGACAGACCCGCACATCACTTTACCTAACCTACTTAGAGATTTTGCCACGTTCAACACCTTTTCAAACCTGCAAATAAACTTCACGAAGTCAGAAGCTCTAAACATTTCACTAAGTAAAGAAACTCTAACGCTATGTCAAGCCAATTTCTCATTTAAATGGACCCAAAACACCATCACTTATCTAGGAATCAATCTACCATGCCAACTTTCCAACCTTTATTCTAAAAACTACCTTCCTATCCTTCAAAAAATTCAGAAGGACCTAAAGGCGTGGTCGACAGGCATATTCTCGTGGTTTGGAAGGGCATCAATACTTAAAATGAATATCCTCCCGAGGATATTATACATTTTACAAACCATCCCCATAAAACTACCGCAAGCCTTCTTTACCTCGTACCGTAGAGCATGTAGTGACTTCCTATGGGGCAAAGACCGTCCCAGGCTGAGCTTTGACCGATTGACCCTACCTAAACTTAAAGGAGGCATTGGTCTACCAGACATTGCTAAATACCACGGGGCATGTCAATTGACAAGAATAGTGGACTGGTGTGTCCACTCTTCTACAAAAGCCTGGGTTACAATTGAAAACAAATTCTCCCAGATCCCAGTGCGACAGCTACCCTGGATCTCCCAAAACAATATCCCCCCGGTCTGCAGGCAGCACCCCTTAATAGGATGCACTCTCCAAACCTTTCAGAGGGCATGCAGAAACCTACACATCTCCTCCACGCAAGGCCCAATGACGCCACTCCGAAACAACCCGGAATTCCCAACTGGCATGACCGACACATTCCTTAAAGATTTCTGGCCTCACACTGACATACGCGCTGAACACTTCTTCTCTGGAGATACCTTTCTATCTCTCACCAATCTACCTACACAAACGAATGACCGACCGTTTCCGAGATGGACATACCTCCAAATCAGACAGTTTCTCAACCACACCCACTAACGTTCTGAATACGCCAGACGACTCACACCTTTTGAATAATTGTGTACCAAAACAGAACCACAACGACACTTGATCTCAGATATCTACTCTCTCTTATTTTCTGACCACACTCCTAAGTCTAATAAAGCAACCCGCAGCTGGGAAAGAGAACTGTCAATTGACTTGTCGGAAGAAGAATGGGAAAATATCTACACATATATTCATAAGGGTTCAATCAATGTGTCCGCACAAGAGAATAGCTTTAAAATCTTCTCCAAGTGGTACAAAACTCCGGCGAACCTACCTAAAATCTCCCCCGCCATACCTTCCAACTGTTGGAGATGCTCTGATGTAGATGTATGCTAATCGGATCCAGGTTCATAGAAAAGGGATATGAACACACATTGATAGAGAAACAAATCGAAGAAGTAAAGAGTATGGATAGAACAAAAATGTTAGAAACATATCCAAAGAAAATGTTCTCACGAGAATCACCTAGTTTAATTTTGGACTATAGTATACAACACAAACAAGTATCCAAAATTATTCAAAGACACTGGCATATTTTAAAAAATGATAAAGATCTTAGTAAAATACTACCAGAATCACCCAACATCATTTATAAGAAGGCACCGACCATCAGAAATATGGTAGTTAAATCAGTGATCGAACCCCCCCAACAAGTACCATATTCCTTCTTTACCGGAAAAGGATTCTATCCATGTAGAAATTGTTATGCATGCAAACACGCTCAAAAATTTCAGGGAAAAAGAACAGAATTTAGAGCCACTACCACAAACGAAACATATGAGATTAAAGATTTTATGGGATGTCACACTGAGGGAGTTGTATACGTACTTCAGTGTAGCTGTAAACTACAATATGTAGGACGTACGAAGAGAGCCCTCAAAGTTAGGGTTAAAGAGCATATACAGAATATTAAAAAAGGAAATCCTAAACATAATGTGTCGAAACATTTTGCAGCAGTACACAACAAAGACCCTATACATCTTCAATTTTGGGGGATAGAAAGATATAAAAGTTCATGGAGAGGCACCCACAAAATTAGAAGTATCAGCCAAAAAGAGTCATATTGGATACATACCTTACACACATTAATTCTCAGAGGTATGAACGTAGAGTTCGATTTAAATTGTTTTTTAAGTAATTTTTAATATTTAAACATTGATCGTTTTTCAGTGTTTCTCAGACTCTATTACTGTGTGTATTAAGAACATTTTATAGAAGGTCGTATTTATCATCCAACTATGTCCTATTTTAGTTATTATGATATTTATATTTTTACAGTATGACGCTAATTTAATAGTTTATTTATTACCATACTTACTATAGTATAATGTAAGAGGCACCTCCTTGGTGACTGAGGTTTACAGCTGACGTGCCCATTTTAAACCCCAATGCAGATTTATTATTACTCTATTACTCTGATATAGTTGTATCTCTATTTTATATCACCCACTATTTTTATTTTCTCTTTTGCAATACATCCGCTATTATATAAGTATTGGTGTCATTTCAATACAGAGAACGAGAAGACATATTTACATTTTTTATTTTTTATCCATCCAAAAATGGCCGCCGTCTGTGGCGGGTTAACCACCATAAAGATGGTCACTGCCATGTAGTCTAAATTATCCACAAGAAAATGGCCGAGATATATGCGATTTACTATTATTTAATTTTACCACTTTCAGGTTTTAGTTTCTATTTTTACTTTTAGCCCAAAATGATTCAACACATAATTAGAATTAATTGGGATATTAGACAGAGCTATACTTTGACTTTTAGTTATATTCCTCCTTAGAACGGCCGCGATCCGTGCAGATTGCCACCTCTAAGATGGCCGCTGTCCCATAGAGAAAGGTTAACCATAATAAAAATGGCCGCTACATTACTTCCGGTTTCACTATACAAATATCTTCCCTCTCGGGCCAATCCGGTTCCCCAGTTGAAGTCACGAGCGGTGACGTAACGCGTAGGGCGTGGCAGAGAGCAGACTTTACCGGAAGTCACGTAAGGAGGCGCCTCGGACGCCGCTCCTTCGTTTTTATGCAATTTTTATCTGTTTTTATGTAAGAGACCACTCGTTACAATACTTAATAAATATTTTATCTGAAATACTACACCATCAGAGGCCTCCTCTCTCCTCCCCCTCCTCCCACCGGGCTGGTGCAGCCTAGGTGGAAAAATTCCCCCTTTTTATTTCAATAGGTGCCTGTCATAAGCAGAGGGGAACGCAGTCATCACTTTATCTGCATGCGACAATGTACAACATTTAAAGATATATATCGATGCCTGCTATTTCCTTATCTAAGGTGAGAGTTTAGAGAGCCTGTTTGAGTCGGCAGTTGGTATATGAAGAAGAACACTAGTATCATCTACACCTGCATCTCTTTTTATCCCAGCGGTCACTATTTCCTATGAACTTTTTATTGTCTTATTTATGAACTTTTCGATTGCTATATTCACCCATTTGAATCATCCTGCACTTTGTTTTTTGCCGTTTTGCACACTTATTGTACGTTTTTTGCATCTTTGCACATCTATTACAGTTTTCCTTTTGTGATTTAATATTGAGATTTATGAATGTTTAACACATTTTTTCCGATTGATGAATTTTTATTATTTCTCTGAGCTTGACTTGGAGGTTTTGCACACCTGCACATTATTATTATGATTTTTATCTGATGCGATTATAGTTTTTATGATAGATTTTATGCGCAAAATCTCTTTATCCCTATTTATCTGATGTAGAAGGTTCTCTACTTCACATTTGGTGGTCATGCCCACTTATCCAACCATTCTGGAAGGAAGTGCATCGCATCACCTCTAACATCACCACCTACCAGATAGAATTTACCCCTGCACAAATGCTCTTACACCACTCCTCTATCCCAAAACGACACTACCAGCGCTCCCTGGCTCTACACTTACTGAACGCTGCAAAGATGTGCATCCCGACCCTCTGGAAATCCCCCAAGCCCCCTTCCACCGCTACTTGGCTTAAACATATGGAAAAAATAGCAGGAATGGAGGAACTAATACACCAATCCAAAGATACACCTACAAATTTCAGGAAAATCTGGTCCTGTTGGCAACACTATCAGACAACAGACGAATACTCGCATCTTCTCTCCAAAGAGTAGACAACTGCCCAAAAAGCCGATAACAAAGAGAAGAAGGCACAATCCATCTCTCACAACCTTCACTTTATACTCCCGCACACCCCGACAAATCAGACTAACCAGCATCATACCATAGAATAGGTCGTTATACAACCCCTGAAACCCCAAAACCTTCACCCTCTCCAAACCCTTTCCTCATCCATTCTTACTCAAAAAATCACTTTCCACAAGTCCCCATCTAACTCATACTCCCCGATAGCCAGTTTAACTTCTTGTAAGGTTGGCTAGTGTCCCTTAGTCAGCACATCAGCTGACTCCTGAGACATCAGTTCATTAGAGTCAGGTGGCAGTCGCCACCCTTGTGCAAACACACAACAACCCCCAATTAACTATCTCCCATTTCTCCACCCCTAACATTGAGTCTACACACTCCAGCTAATGCCAACATATTTTTTACAGGCTCACGTTCCCCGAATTAGTGCTTTAGGCGAAAACAACCCTCAGGTTTCGAATCGCACAAAGTGGTTAATAGAGTCTGTTGATCGTATCAAGATATTTAGTTGCAGATAATACACATAACTAATGAGGAATCTGTACAATGTTTTCTCCATTTAGTTACATATAGGGCTAAATGCCCCTGTTGAGTTTTTGGTTATTGGTTATATATTTAGGATTTCTTATTTTCCTTAAACTTGATTCATACAAATTTGCAATGCTGTTTGATCATATTTGAATATTGTACCTCCTACACTGTACTACTGTGATGATCTCAGCCTGTACCATCTTTCTTATTTATCGAGATTGTGTACTTCAACGTGTAATTCAACTTGAATGAACAATAAACATACCTTTAAAAAAAAAAAAAGGAGGGGGCGTGACCGGAAGCCGCTCTGGATGGCAGCCTAATCCTCCTGCTCTCTCCCAGCCCGTGATATTATAGCGCACAGGGGACGTTTCGCTGATCGCACATGGGCAGACCCAGGACCACTAGATCCACAGCAGCCAGGGGATCATCTTTACCCCCGCCGGGAACTTCCACGGACCTCCGGTTCTATTTTCCACCGACGGACATGCCTCCCACCGGACCAGCCAAGATGGCGCCGGACACATCCGCTGCCTACATGCGCGGCTCCGCTCAGATCCCCCCATCGCCTCACTCGCCGTACAGGCAGCCCACGGACCGCGAATCAGCCCAGACGAGCAGCGCAGCTGAGCCTCCTCTGCCAGGAACGGTGAGTCCTAACCCCGAACCCACAGGCCCCACAAGGCGCCATGATGGGCCTTCCCTCGCAGCAATATACGCAATGTTCAGAGGCATATCCTCGCCTACTAAGAACAGCATCGGATCCCTGCATGCAGAGCATTGAGCCATGCTCACCGACCCCCTCAGACTTCTCTGCGGACTTTCCAGCTCTACCAAACCCCATGTACCCAGTTACCCGAATCCCACCAGAGCCCGCACTGAGCCCAGCGCCCTCCAGTCACAGGGACTCTGACTCACCACCCTTAAAAAAGCAAAAGTTAACCTCCTCATGGGCCAACAGCTCATTCACAGAAAAGACAGTACCACAGACCACTTATGCTAAAAAAGTGGGTACACCTGACCCCCACCCCCAGAGGTTGGATAAAGCATGGGCCCCCCCGCACGCTCAAGCTCCATTTTGGAGCGAACCGTGGGATTCCCCACCCAGATCTGCACAGCAGCTCACAGGCCCCCTACCACCACGTACAACCTCAGAGCAGGATCACCCGGTACCAGCTCACACCCAATCGGTACCCCCACAATGGCAAACATATTTACAGGCGATCCCCACTAAAGAAGACTTCAGACAACTGATAGAAGACGTAAAGTCCACATGTCGCTCAGAAATACAAGTACTTCAGTCAGGCCTTAAACACTTAGCAGACAGAGTGGAAATGGCTGAGGAAGAGATCCAAGAAACTAAACTGGCAGTACACAGAACCCAACTCCAAGTAGCAGACCACCATATTATGTTAAGAGATATGCAGCAGCATGTAGAGGACCTAGATAACAGGGGACGAAGAAACAACATACGAGTGAGGGAGATACCAGAAGTCGAAGGTCCAGAGGGCATTCAACATACTCTACAAGACGTGTTCAACAATCTTCTGGGTGAACCCATTACCAACTTTATAGAAATGGATAGAGCCCATAGAGCCCTGCGCCCCAAGGGCTCCACCTCGCAACCGAGGGACATCATCTGCAGGATTAATTCATATCCCCTGAAGGAGGACATCATGAGGCAAGCCCGACTAGCCCGCAAAGTGACCTATAAAGATGCCCATGTACAACTATACCCAGATCTTTCATGGATCACATTGCAAAAACGAAGACTCCTCCAACCATTGCTGCGTATATTGCAAGACGAAAACATCACCTATCGTTGGGGATTCCCCTTCAGCCTTACAGCCAAAACCCAAGGCAAATCTGCTGTCTTAAGATACCCGGAGGACATAGAAACCTTCTGTGAAACCATCGGAATCTCCGTCCCTCGACTCCCAGACTGGGATCTTGTTACCACCCCGCCTGCACCGCCCACAATGTGGCAGAAGGTGCCTTCTTCCAACCGATCCCGGAACAGAGAAGCACCTCGCAAGAGCACCAAGCAAAAGAATGGTTGACTCCAGTGAAAGGCTTCACGCTTTAAATCATTTATTGATGAACAGTTTTTTCCGCCCGGTTCCGCTGGTGATCCAGCCCTGGACAATGTAGCAAATTTAGTCCCCCCTTATATGCGCCCTAGTCTTACACTTTAGTCTACAAAATGGGCATGTCTCAGTAGAGACTCGAGAGAATAGGAACTCCCACTCCTAGTCACCCCTCTCCTGGTTAAATGTTAGCAATGTTAGTTGTTCTGCAGTTCACGTTATGTATGACCAATTTTGGGCTCCATTGCATCCGACCGACGGGCCCCTCGGGACCTTTGTTGGGAGGATCCCTGTAATCCCGCATCGACCTAGGCCCTTTAGCCTCTCAAGGTCGAGACATGTTAACTATTCGAGTCTATAAATGTTTAGCATGTACTAATTACCTTTTCTTCTTCTCACCCTCTTTCTTCTCTTTTCTTCTCCCATCCACCCCTCCACTACCGTATGACATACTCCACAATCGGTGGAGCCTGAATGGTTCTCCTCTCGAAGAATGCGTATCGTCGACCCACAACCTCCGAAACTTCTCCTCCACATCAGGTAAGGCATACCCCCTCACTCACTCGGTACCATGGCCAAGATCTTATCCTTAAACGTACACGGCCTAAACTCCAATAAAAAAAGACACTTGGCGTTGAGAGAATTTAACCACTTCCCGCCCGCCCTATGGCGGATTGACGTCCGGGAAGTGGTTCTGTTATCCTGACTGGGCGTCATATGACGTCCAGCAGGATAACATGCCGCAGCGCGCCCCCGGGGGCGCGCTTTGCGGCGATCGGTGGAGCGGTGTTTCAGTCTGACACACCGCTACACTGATCTTGGTAAAAAGCCTCCGACGGAGGCTCTTTACCACGTGATCAGCCGTGTCCAATCACGGCTGATCACGCTGTCAATAGGAAGAGCCGTTGATCGGCTCTTCCTCACTCGCGTCTGACAGACGCGAGTAGAGGAGAGCCGATCGGCGGCTCTCCTGGCAGGGGGGGTCCGCGCTGATTGTTTATCAGCGCAGCTCCCCCGCAGATCACCACCCTGGACCACCAGGGATCGCCACTAGGACCACCAGGGAAGGGACAACATGTGGATGGCCAGGTATGTACCCCATGGCCATCCACATGTGCCCAGTGTGCCAAATCTGTGCCAATCAGTGCTCACAAATGGGCACTGATTGGCACTATTATGTTGCAGTGATGCCCAGCAATGCCACTCTTAGGGGCATCACTGCAAACAAGCAGGGTCACCAGTGCCACCCATCAGTGTCCATTCGTGCCACCTGTCAGTGCCCATCCATGCCCATCAGTGCCCATCTATCAGTGCCCATCCATGCCCATCTGTGCCAACTATCAGTGCCACCCATAAGTAACCATCAATGCCACCTACGAGTGCCCATCAATGCCAACTATGAGTGCCCATCAGTGCCGCCTATGAGTGCCCATCCATGCCACCTATGAGTGCCCATCAGTGCCGCATACCAGTGCCACCTATCAGTGCCCATCAGTGCCCATCAGTGCCACCTATCAGTGCCCATCAGTGCCGCCTATTAGTGCCCATCATCAGTGCCCGTCAGTGCCACCTCATCAGTGCCACCTCATTGGTGCCACCTCATCGGTGCCCATCAGTGCCGCCGTATCAGTGCCCATCAGTGCAGCCATATCAGTGCCCGTCATTGAAGAAGAAAACGTACTTATTTCCAAAAAGTTTTAACAGAAACAAAGAAAACTTGTTTTCAAAATTTTCGGTCTTTTTTTATTTGTTGCGCAAAAAAATAAAAACCGCAGAGGTGATCAAATACCACCAAAAGAAAGCTCTATTTGTGGGAACAAAATAATAAAAAATGTGTTTGGGTGCAGTGTAGCATGACCGCGCAATTGTCATTCAAATTGCGACAGCGCTGAAAGCTGAAAATTGGCCCGGGTGGGAAGGTGTCTAAGTGCCTGGTATTGAAGTGGTTAAACAATCAGGGGCAGACATCGTTTTGGTCCAAGAGACACACTTTGACAAAGGGGGTTCATTTACATTCGCCTCTAAACAATATTCCCAAATATACCACTCCTCAGGTCTGCACAAAAGAGCAGGGGTTGCAATCCTCATTAAGAATGGGGCCCCCTTCACCTGTACAACTCAGTACAGCGATCCACACGGCCACTTTGTTATCCTGCAGGGACACTGGCAACAACAAGCAATCACCCTTTGCGCCCTATATGCCCCCAACGTTAAACAACACAACTTTCTGTCTAAAGTACTCACTCGCCTCTTTAAACTCGAGCACGGGATGCTGGTGATAGGGGGTGACTTTAACCTAATCCATTCCACAATAATGGATCGCCAGGTGGTGAGCCCCAGGGCGACACCAGCTCGAGCCCTCCGAGACTCGAAGCTTTTTCGTAAACTTACTAGAAGATATGCTCTCTTTGACGCCTGGAGGGCTCTCCACCCTGGCGATAGACGATACACGTTTTACTCAGCCCCCCACCAGACACATTCACGTATCGATTATTTTTTTGTAAATAACCACACGCTTAGAAACACACGAGAGGCACAGGTACTTCCGATTTCGTGGTCTGACCATGCGCCTATTTTAATTAAGCTGGCAATAGGATCCCCCAACTGTAGACCCTATAATTGGAAATTAAATACATACCTTCTTCAGCATCCCCCATCGCAAATGGAACTTGTAACCACCTTGAAACATTATTTCACAGAAAATAACACTCCTGACGTATCCACTCCCATACTCTGGGAAGCCCACAAGGCAGTACTTAGAGGCAGGTGTATAGCACTGTCATCTGCCATGAAAAAAGATGCCCTACTCACCAAAATTCAAACTGAAAAAGAACTTAGAACATTAGAACTTCAACTGCAAAAAGCTCCTACCCTATCCCTTCTCAAGAAAATCATACACTTGAGATCCATTCTGAGCGACCTGGCAATGGGACGGGTAGAAAAGGCCATCATTAGGCTTAGACAAAGGTACTACGACAAGGGCAATAAAGCTCATTCCCTACTAGCGAGAAAATTACGAGACAATGCACACATGACCACGCCACACCAGATTAAAAATAAACAAGGCTCCCTGATGTCCCACCCCAAAGACATTGTCAATACTTTTGCAGATTACTATCAGGAACTTTATAACAATCCTAACATACCTAGTAAACCCCCCTCTCCCGACCTACACCAACATATGCAGCAGTACCTAGCACAGAGTGGAGTCCCACAAATACAAACCTCGGATCTAGCAACTTTAAACATGCCGATTACCGAAGAAGAAATAGAACAGACCATTAAAACCCTCCCATCACACAAAGCCACAGGCCCGGATGGACTGCCTTATGAATACTATAAGGCCTTTCTTCCTATCCTACTACCCCATATGTGCAAACTTTTTAATGCCTTCTATCGAGACTCTCCATCCCACCTGATATGCAGCGATCATTTATCACTGTGATCCCTAAACCAGACAAGGATCCCACCCTATGCGCCAACTACAGACCCATCGCCTTACTGAATTCGGACCTAAAAATTTTTACAAAGCTGTTATCAATCCGCTTGAACATGATCCTCCCATCCCTTATCCATAAGGATCAAGTGGGCTTTGTCCCCCTTAGGCAAGCAGGAGATAACACCAGAAAGGTGATTGACCTGATAGACGTGGCAAATAGAGAGAAATCAGAATCCTTGCTGCTTAGTCTAGATGCCGAAAAGGCCTTTGACCGCCTTGGGTGGCCTTTCTTGTTTGCAACACTACAGCATGCGGGGTTCCATGGACCCTTCATGAGAGCCATACAACACCAATATTTCAAGCCCTCTGCTCAGGTCAGGACACCCTTTGCCATCTCAACTACCTTCCCGATAACCAACGGCACTCGACAGGGATTCCCACTATCACCGTTACTATTCGCACTATGCGTCGAACCACTGGCGGCTTCCATCCGAGGCAACCAAAATATACGGGGAATCTCAGTCAGGGGTCGGGAGTACAAGATCTCGCTGTTCGCTGACGACATGATCCTCACCTTGACCCAGCCCAGAATTTCTCTCACAAACCTACATGCAGAACTTAATCGTTATGGAGCCCTCTCAGGCTATAAAATTAACACATCTAAGTCAGAAGCCCTCCCAATCAATATCTCGGACGAGGAAACGGCGCACTTAAAGACCAATTTTAGCTACCACTGGAAAGATACCTCCTTGAAATACTTAGGAGTACATGTCACCCCAAAGTTTAACACTTTATACCAGGAGAACTCCCCCCCCCCCTTTTCCGCTCCATCAGAATCCTGCTCACTAATTGGAAAAAACACCATATTTCCCTGTTGGGCCGGATTGCATCTATTAAGATGACGATCCTCCCGAAATGATTGTACCTCTTTCAAACATTACCAATTCCTGTCCCCCCCAAACATTTGATTAAACTCCAATCTGATCTCCTTAAATTTTCCTGGAATGGTAAGAGACACAGAATCCCTCAATCAGTAATGATGGCAGCACGCTCAGACGGCGGTCTTGCCTTTCCCAATCTTACCAAATATTATCAAGCAGCCCAACTCCGGGCAATAGCATCATGGTTCACGCAAAGATCATATAACAGATGGACAGAGATAGAAAAAATATGGCTAGTCCCGACCCATCCTAACAGCTTACTATGGAGTGCGGGGGCAGAGGTGCCCCCCGAGAGACTATTGGGACCTATGACTCAGCTCCGACGCTTATGGTACAAACTATCCCGCTCACATACATTGGCCTCAGAAAAATCAGTCCTAACATCGTTTGTCTGTAACCCCAAAATCCCAGACAGCCTCACCCACCAGATGTCATACCCGTGGACATCACGGAATCTCTTCCACTACGGAGCCCTGGTAGATCCCAGATCCCGCAAATTGCTATCTTACTCTGACCTACAGACTAAGTTTGACCTACCACGACAAGCTTTCTACAGCTACATGCAAATACGTCACTATGCCATGTCCATATCGCCTGACCTACAGTTCTCTCCCCCATCACCCTTTGAAAATCTGATCCTGGCCGGCACGGCCCAGAAAGGGTTAATCTCTGATATCTACAAAATACTAAATGCTTACCCATTAGAACTCAAAGGTAAACATAACTATATGATTAAATGGGAAAAAGCTCTTGGTGAGGAACTTCCCATGGAGCAATGGCAGGCGGTATGGACACAGGCAGCAAAAAGTTCCCTCTGCACTCTATACAAAGAAAATACCTACAAAATTCTCCTCTACTGGTACATGACTCCGGATACCCTTCATGCCATATACCCGTCTAGTTCAGATCGCTGCTGGCGATGTCAAAAAGACAGAGGGACCCTCCTTCACATATATTGGGACTGCTCACTGATAACCCCATTCTGGGATAAGGTTCAACAAGTACTGGTTCGCTTATTAGAGACACAGATCCCTATGACTCCCAAATTCTTCCTTTTAGGAATCTCACAATTAAAGATCCCCAAAGTTAAAAAAAAACTCATACGTCACATTCTCACAGCAGCACGTTGTCTTATTGCTTTACACTGGAAAAAAACCCTCCCCCCCACACCCGAAGCCTTATACACTAGAATCAAAGATGTGGAGTTGATGGAGAAGATGACAGCCCGGATACAGGACAGGCTGGAGGCACATAATAAAGCATGGGAGCTGTGGCATCTTCGAGAGGACCCACCATGAACAAGTAAACGAATTATAACAACATCCTTCTTCCCTTCTCCTCTCATTTTCTTCTTTCCCCCCCTCTTTCCCTATCCTTCTACTCTACTTTGAGTGTTTCAGTGACTTGCTTAGTTATAAGCAAACAAGAAGATGAAAACAAAATAAGAGTTCAAAAAAAAAGAAAGAATGCCTAGCATATTTGTATTTTTTTTTTTTTTTTTGTATGACAGACTCTTGTCGCTTATTACCTTTATTATATCTTGTACTTCTGTACCGCAAAATACTATAATAAAATGTTATTTGAAAAAAAAAAAAATAAATAAAACCTCTTGCAGGCAACATACTGTTGAGGGACGACTCCAGCCACTCTAAGACTAAGATGAATATGCAGCAATGATCAAAATTTTCAAGTAGAATCTTGAAACAAGAAGGAACGCTTCAGAAAAAGGGGATACCGGGAATCTGTTTTAAATAGAGCCATTAACATAGCTAATAATACTAAAAGAGATGCTTTATTAAGCGATGGAACAACCACTTTAGACAAGAAAAATAAATCAACTGCAAGCGGTGTCCCGGTGTTTTCAACACCGTATAGCATTGAGTTCAAGAAAGTTGAATTTACCGTTAAGAATTATTCACCCATACTTTTCAACAATCCCATTTATGTGTAAATTTTATAAATTGGCATCAAAACCGTTTTTTCGTAGGGCTCCTACTTTGGGTCGAACCCTGTCTCCAAGTTTAAATACAAGTGCACACCAACCTCCACATTGGTTGCAATTTAAGGGCTCATTCTGATGTGGAGCAAATATCTGTCCATGCTGTTTGCATATTAAGAGGGGTGATTGGATTCTTTCGATGACTACGCACAAAAATACCAGGATAAAATCATTCATTAACTGTAACACCAGATATTTAGTGTACATCATTACATGTAAATTATGCTCGCTCCAGTATGTTGGTCGCACAACTTACAGGTTAAGAGATTGGTTACATGATCATTTATACAATATACAAAAGAACCATGCAACAAATGTGGCCAAACACTGGAACGAACATCACAATAGAGATGTAGCAAGTTTGTCCATGCAAGGAGTAGAAAAAACTACAGTACCAAAAAGAGGCGGGGACAAATTTAGAATCTTATGTAAAAAAGAAGTATTCTGGATCTTCAACCTTAATACTAGAAAACCCCTTGGCCTTAACCATGAGTGGGATGTAACACACTTCTATGAATAATAAAGCTTTATGTGAGATAGGTAGGAACGTTTTGATTGGGTGAAACTATTTCCTTTAGATTTTTTTCCCTCCCCATATCCCCTCCATGTTAAACTAGATTGCAGTACAATCCATGTCCATGATACAATTAGATGTAGACATGGATTGTTTTTCTGTTTTGTATTTTGCTTTGTTTTGTTTCGTTCTATTCCATTCCATAGGCCATGACCATTCCACCGCACTATACTATATAAAAACAACAAGAAAAATGTTAGCAATAAATGAAAATAAGAGTGTAAGTTATGGTGGGGGTGGATTGGTAAAGGTTTAATAATGAGATGATATGGAGTAGAACAAGGTGGAGTGGAGTAGAATGAAAACTAAACAAGATGGAATATAATCTAATACTAGGTTGAATTATTTTTTTGACCCTGTTTTCCATTTGCCAGTGTCTACATACAGGGAATGGTTGAACAGTTCACCATCCTGTATGAGTGGCACCATGTTAAGACTATAAAGGCTAGATCCAGTCACTAGTATATGTCGATTTAATAATAATAATAATACACACCGATTGATGGAGTGGAGTGGGACAGAATAAACTCAATTAAATAAATAAAATAAAATAAAATAAAATAATTCATCTTAACTAGCCATCCCAAAATAACTATTTGGAGTTGGGAAATATCTTTTATGGAACAGTACAACAATGTAAGAGTCCAATAGAGTGGGTGCTTTTCTTTTGAAAAGGGACTGTTCTTTGATTCATGCATTTGTTCAGGTGAGAGGACAATATATCCTTTTTCTGGATGCTTTATGTCTCTGTATGTACGGTATTGTCATCATACAGCAGTCACCTAAATTTTGTAAGACCCACTTTATAATCCCAAAAAAGTTTTAAAAGTTGTAAAGATCACAGTATAAAAAGACTATATCTTAGAGAAAATTGTGAGGTTGTAACAAAATGCAATTTAAATGATAAAATTCTTTTAAATTATAAAATTCCTTTGATAATCAAACTCTATTTTATCAATATCAATATATTAAATAAATGTGCTAAATACACTTATACTTTTAGATGGATTTTCTGTTTGTCTGTCCAGCACATATTCACATTTGTTTATGTTCTACTATTATTGTTTTTACAACATTTATTATGGATGTTCACAACAGGACACAGCAAATACACACATTTGAGGTTTATTCATTCATTCATATGGAAGTGGTGAGAAGTTTCAGTTTGACACGTTTTTCTGACACTTGTTTAATTAATTAACTGATTGCTAATTAGGGTGTCAATTGATAACCTTCACTTCATGTAATTATCTATATACTTGTGTGTATATATAAAACTGTCTGTAGACACCAGTTTTCTGAGCTTTGAGTAAGCACCCGACCTTGGTGTGAAACATGTAAGCAGATACCTGTAGTTCACCTTTGTATCTGGCACTTGAATAAAGAATTTGCACAGGAGTGCGGCCGTCCAGCCATCTTTTCTTCTAAGTATCTGTTTGCACACAGGGCTCGCACCCTTCATGTGGGATAAAGGCTTTTTGGAGCAGCAGGGTAAGAGAAAATGCCTTAAGGGGCGTACACACGGTCAGACTTTTCGTCTACAAAAGTCCGACAGCCTGTCCGACAGACTTCCGGCGGACTTTCGGCGGACTTGCGGCGGACTTGCGGCAGACTTTCTAACGAACGGACTTGCCTACACACGACCACACAAAAGTCTGACGGATTCGTACGTGATGACGTACACCGGACTAAAATAAGGAAGTTGATAGCCAGTAGCCAATAGCTGCCCTAGCGTGGGTTTTTGTCCGTCGGACTAGCACACAGACGAGCGGATTTCGGGGTCCGTCGTAGTTACGACGTAAAGATTTGAAGCATGTTTCAAATCTAAAGTCTGTCGGATTTGAGGCTGAAAAAGTCCGCTGAAAGTCCGGGGAAGCCCACACACGATCGGATTACCAGCCAGCTTTAGTCCGTCGGCGTCCGTTGGACTTTTGTAGACGAAAAGTCCGACCGTGTGTACGCCCCATTAGAGTGATGTACATGTACATACTGCAATTGTGTATCCTTACATCTTCAGTAACCACTGAAACCTTGCACACTTTAGCACCTGGCTGCTGCAGCTGGGTCTGCCTATTTCTAAGAATTCATCTGCACCCAGGTAGTCCCCTCCACTTCTAAGACCAACTTCTTACATAAACTACTGCAACACCCAGTTTATAGACACACCCAACATCTTCAAAGGGCCCCAATGTAGCCAGCAGAAGATTCACCACAGAGACTTACTCAGACCACCTTATACTGAGAGTAGATCTGTGTTTAACTTTAAATCTTTATCTTGCTAAAATTAGCCCCTTTGTTGGAGAGCTCTCAAGTGGCAAAGTCATGTTATTTTTTTACTCTTGTTTTGATCACTTGGGGATTTTCATCTCATATGGAGAGCTACTGTTTATGTCCTTAGGGTCACAGTATATGCTGGAATCTGAAGCTCCTGTAAGGGAACCTATGAAGTTTATTGTACAGTCATTGATGTGTTTATGCTGGTTGAGTTTAATGTGCCAATATTCTCTGTTAAACTTTTATGACCTTAACCGGCCAATACAGCCTGTTAATCTTTTATAGAGTTCTGAGTCCAATTCTTAGGATTTACATAAAGGTATACTGATGGTGTCAGTGAGGGTGAGGTCTCACATAAAGTTGGACAAGAGCAGAGGTCCCAAATTACCAGCGGCTCCTTTGGGGTTAGCGCTACATCCATCCATCCATACCTTCCTGGCAACCAATACTGGCCAAATGTCCAAAGACCATTATTTGTTGCCCTCAGGATCTTTGCTAAAGGGGAAGATCAGTCAGTCTACAGTCTCCTTCAGACATGACATGGTCAAATGCCATGGTCAAAAGTTTTGCAGACATGTAGCCAGCACTGAAAGGGCAGGGTTTTTTGTACTCTCTTGTCCACCTCATAAGCTTCCCCCAACACTACCCTTCCTTCCAAGCACTGTCCCTCCGTGATATTTTTTAAAGGAACCAAATTATTATGCAGCCATTTATACAGCATTTCAATGAAAAGCACTACAAAGTAAATGTAATGGTTTATAATAAAATATATGGATTTGACAATAAAAAAAGAGCTATATTATAGGGAAAAAAAGACCTTGCTCACAAGCTACTTATAAAATATCCCTTTCACAGAACAGCAGTCTACAATACAAAATACAGATTAGCCACTGTAAAAGTACACCAGAGCTCAGATTATAATAGAGAACATAATTGGGCAATATTATGCACTTCTCACAATGTAGCATAATGTAATGTAAAACATGGGCAGAATTTAATATTACACAGTGTCCAAATAAAATATAATGCCCCCATATGGCATAACAAAAGAATACTGTAACTGCCCCATTATGAAACATTTCCAATAATAATGCCTGGTGATCTAGTAGGTGCCCTCCTCCCCCATAGTAATAATCCCTGGAGGTCTAGAGAAGGAAAAATACATATATAAAATAAATAAAGATCACTTACCTGTTCCTGAGCTTCCTTTTTACCATTGTGACTGTGTGCATTAGGCAACACAGTGGCAATGCCGGTGTAATGTCTCTAATGACAGCTACAGTACATAAAGAATTGCAAAGTCCAGGCCAAATATAATAAACAAATCTGGTGCTGCTACCAAATTATTTAGGATTGCTGGAAAAATAATTAGCGGTGCCCGATTGACGGCTGCACAATCTGTAGCATAGCATAGAAGGCATACGAAGGTCCGGCAACACACTATCAAATCCAAACTTCTTTATTTATATTTCATCACAACATAGAGGGAGTTCAATACACAAACAGGTTGATGTGTTTCAGTTCCCACAGAGGCCTTCGTCGTAACCAACTAAGGCCCCTGTGAGAGATAAAACGCGTCAACCTGTTTGAATATTTAACTCCTTCTACGTCCTAATGGAACATAAATAAAGTAGACTGTATTTCATAACATGTTGACGGACATTTGTATGTCTTCTTTACAGCAATGCTCCTCTTCTGCTAGTTATGCAGAGACATCTCAATTGTTGGTTGCTCCCGCTCCTCTGAACCAGCAGTTCGTAAATGAAAGCATATTATTTCTGATCTGGGGTTTCCAGGGATGCCAGAGTGACAAGCAAGTGTAATATGTATAGGGTTGTGAACTTGTGATTAAACAGTCCCTTACAGCCACTCTCAGTGCCAGGAGGTATTGGTATTGGGTACCTACACTTTGTGGTATAAACACTCTATGAAAGGGTAATTGTAATAGCATAGGTTGGAAATCATTACAGTTCTTCTAATACTTTTTTATTCATCCTAGGAGGACAGTTAACAGCCTAAGCTTAGTCAAAAAATATTTTTAAAAATCAGCACACGGGATGTTACTTAGTCAATTTGATGTGCCCCTTGTGCTGCTGGCTGCAATTTAATTGCAATTTTCCATCCTCTGACATCCCCCCCACCTTACCCCCACCACCGTAATCTTCCAGTGTGGCAGGGTTAATAGAGCCAACAGAAACACAGAAAGCAATGCTGAAGAATGCCATGCCCACTCTTTCAGCCCTTCTCCTCCATTCGTAGAAGCGGTACTATAGTTTCTATGAATGAAAAAAGATCTATGAATGGAGGAGACAGACCTTTCATTCATCCACCTGTCCTCCATTCATAGATCATGTTTAATTATTAGAAGCTATTGTATGGCTTCTATGAATGGAGGAGGTAAGCAGAAAGGGTGGGCATAGTCAGCACTCTTGATGAGTGCAGTGACAGGTCCCTCAGTTCTATTAACCCCTGCCGGACTGGAAGATTGTGGTGATAGGAGTGGGGGGGGGGGCAACAGAAGATTGCAGATTTCAAATACCTCTGCAGCCAACAGCACAAGATACTATTCTCATTTACTGTAAGTAATGCCTTATTGTGCTGTTTTTTTTAAAAAACTTTTTTGACTAAACTTTAATATTTAAGTATAGGTCCAGCCCAAGATTTCTCGCACGAACATATAATTGTCATGTTTGAAATAGAATCTGAAGTTGTGCGACAGTACAATATAGAACACCCAGCTGCTGGATACCTCTTATTCTGTTTCGCCCACTCAATTCAGTGTAATAAAGTAATTCAAACTGTGCAGATGAACTAGTGCCCTATATCTTAAATTTCGCTAAAAAGCCATTCTGAGAGGTTAACAAATGATTAAGCTGTCGTTGCCTTTTGGGTGGTCAGGATGATATTTGTAGGTTATGGGAATGAAACTGACACCTTTAACCCAGACCAATAGATTTTGTCAGTGACTGGTAATTAGAGGTTCTCAGCGTAGGTGTAAAATCTGTGTGTCTACTTTTTCCCTGTATTTACAGATTTTATATAATAATTACAGAGTGTAGGCAGCCTATGTCCCAGCATTCTCTGTCACAGATGTATGGAATGTAAGGAATATAAAAAGATGAAATAAAGATATATATTTATTAACCAGGGACACTGATGGGATTCTAAACCACCTAGAGTACTGTTGGGCACACGGAAGGGATGTCTAAACAAAAGATAAAAATTAAATTTTTATACTGCATTTGCTTTTCTGTACACATAATATAGATATACAGCTAACATTTTGTTTGAGTCTACCTTCTTAGAAAATGAAAAGTATTAAAATAATTGAGCTCTACTTGACAACCTGCAACAATTGAGAAAACAAATACTATAAGGAATATGTAATGAACAGCAAAGCAAGCAGGACTATTTAACATACAACAAAGTGTATAGTATGAAGTGGTCTGGAGTGAACTTTGCAACCAAAATGCAAGATTCACTTTTTAAGGCCCCCCTTCTGGCTGAAAGCATAAACATGAAAAAAAACTGTAGCGTGGGGAAGTTAAAAATGTATGCTTGTCATAATGCCTAGGTAAGGGTGGTGACATCATCCTTCAGACGGGATCTGGGGAATTAGACCCCTTTCACACTGGAGGCATTTTTCAGGTGCCACAGCGCTAAAAATAGTGTCTGCATAGCGCCTGAAAAAAGCCTCAGCTGCAAACCTAGTGTGAAAGCCCGAGTGCTTTCACACTGGGGCGCTGCGCTGGCAGGGCATCACAAAAAGTCCTGCCAGCAGTTTCTTTGCAGCGGTGGAGGAGCGGTGAATACACCGCTCCTCCACCGCTACTGCCCATTTAAAACAATGGGCAGTGCCGCCATACCACCGGCAAAGCGCCGCTAAAGCGGTGTTTTGCGGGCAGATGTAACCTTTTTTCGGCCGCTAGCGGGGGTTAAAACCGCCCCCCGCTAGGGGCTGAATAGCGCCGCTAAAACGACGGTAAAGCGGCACTAAAAATAGCTCCGCTTTACCGCCGACGCCCAGGGCGGCTCAGTGTGAAAGGGGTCTAAAGCATCTTCTCACAAGATTTGGAATGCTTGATATTCCCTGGGAACTCATCGGCAAGAGGATGATATCAATTCCTGCATAATGAAAGTTGGAGGAAAGGTAAGTACAAGCTGTATATTCATCTTTTGTTCCCCAAATAGAGTTTTTTTTTTTTTTATATGTATGCTTCTTTTTAGCAGATGGGGCCCACTTAAAGTGTATGTTACACCAACATTTCATATTTCTGATATACTTTTGTGTTAACATGTGCTTGCATCAAAAAGTTTCAAGTTATCTTTGCATTGCTTCCTTTGTATGAAATGCTGCTAGTCCCCCTGCTTTTCAATTTCAAACTGAGCACACCAGGGCATCGAAGTACATCCATCCTAGTGCTGTAAGTTTTCTTCTTGGAAGCACAGCCTGCCTGTACTCCAGTTCTCAGGCTGCTGACACGCACCCCTCACAGCTCTTTACTGGAAAGTAGTGCGGATAATCTGCCTCCTGCTGACACCCCCCTCTGCAGTCTCGACCCCCACCCTTCTAAGTCCTTTATGCAGCTAAGTACAGATGTCATGTAAGGGAAAAAAAGGAACAAATTGTATTTTAAAATGTTTATATACAGTGTGTATATGGATATATATATATATATATATATATATATATATATATATATATATATATATATATATATATATATATATATATAAACAGAATGTGCTGTTTTACAAGGTAAGGGTTCACATATACTTTATGTGGCCCTTGTACAGAGTTCATGGTCCATACTTCCTCCTCTCCTCTTCCTTTTCTTTGTTTGGAACATACAACATGCAAAGAGTTAACTGTAACGGGTACAGTGGTATGTAGAGTACAATAGAGTGTATATGTGCTTCTGAAACATAACCTCTTTACCACTGAAATATCCAAAATACCCTACCGCGTACCATGTTCTGCAACGGTGCCCTTTAAATAAAAGCCATATAAACCAAAATGTTGTTAAAAAAAGTAAAATGAAAAATGTAACACTGCAAATATAATGCCAAAAGCAAAACGCAGTTTGGGGTATCACAGACAGTACCACACACTCAACTTCCTTTATATTGAAGAGCTCAGCTCTCCTATTAATGATGCCTCTGGGCTATGACTTATCCCTTCCTCTAGTGCATATTATCTTTCTTTGTGTTTGAAAGAAAGAATTTTGGCAGCAAAAAGAAAATCAGGCAAAGACCTCCAGATAATAATAGAGTTGTTATAACCTGTCAGGCATGTTGTGTAACCCATGTGGGGATTCCAGTACAAGAAAGCCTGAACTTTTGAAATGGCTGGCAATAAATCTAATTATATTTAAATCTATTTAACAAATTAAATTGAAGCACACTTTTAATGTGCTAATTATTTTCCCATCACTACAGGGACCAGACTAGGACCAGGATTTTGTTTTCCTTTTCAACAGTTACATTTATTTGTGAATTATATTGATGAATAATGTCCACATCTTAAAGATGAATTCCAAGCAAATGTAAACAAATATATAATCAGGTATGCATAAAAAATAATTTTACATATTTTTACATAACAAATTACACATTTCACATAATAGAATCAATGTAAAAATCTGTCTTTATAGTAGCTGCCTGTAATTGCCTGCAGCACACCAATCACAGATCTATTGCTGTTAATAAACAGTTTAAACAGGTTTACAAAAGGTGTGATGACCTCATCAGTGTTATGCTTCTCCCTCTTTCTCCAATCACAGGCTGAGGGAAGGTTTGTGATTAGCCTTACATGCATTAAAGCCACATGTGTGTACAGTCAGTGGCAATGTTTTGCCACTTTTTGTGCTGGGACTAAGCTCACTAAGCACCCCTAGTTCTGAGACCTTCTTGTCACTGCCAGCTCCCTGTACTTGTCAGAGGTACTGTAGCATTAAAAACAGGTGTTCTAACCTCTCTCCATTCTGTCTAAAACTAACTAAAGGAAACATTTTGCCTTTAGTTAGACTTTAATTACTGCCCGCCGTATAGTAAAATGATGGCAGGCGGGATCCCCTTTTGTTCTGGGGCAATGTCATATGACGTTGCCCCAGTGTCACCGCTCTTGCGCCCACCTGACCCCGATCTCGGTAAAGAGCCCATGACCAATTACAGCCGATCACATGTAAACAAGAAAATGCCATTTATCGGCTCTCCCTGCCTCACACTGACAGAGTGTGAAGCGAGGAGAGCTGATCAGCAGCATCTCCTCGCAGGGGACACTGATGGGCAGCCCCAGCAGTGCCCATCAGTGACACCAAACAGTGCACATAAATGATCCAGGAGGAAACTCAAACAACATATATATGCAGACAATGTGTATAGACAATAAATATACGTGTATGATAGACCAAAAAATTATTGTGCTATGTGACAATCAAAATATGAGTGAATGATGTCGCATAATGTGAAAGAAAAAATTATTTAAAAATAAATTATAGTCCTTAGTGTTTGTACGGGTGAAACAAACAATAGATTGTAGATATCAAAAACGTGGTTCAAAATAACTGACACTTGAACTGGATAACGATGTCACAAAGGAAAGTGTGCCCAAACTTGATGACAAGTGATCCACCACCAGAGAATCAAAAGGCTTACCAGAGCAATTGAACCCAAATGAGTGTACACCCAATGGGTCAATAAGGCTTGTAGGGCCACACACCCAGGGGAAACTGTCACAGAGGACACGACTTCCAACCAGAAGACCAACTCCAACAATGGACCTCAATGGGATAGGTAATAGACAGAGAGTCACATGGATAGTTGCTCCAATAGTACACATTTATGAAAAGGAAGAAGAAGTAGGCACATAGTGTAATCCCATTTAAATCAGAAGTAATTTATTCAATAAAAAAAGGAGGAAATACACTCACATTTTAGTAAATAAAAAAAACGCTTTGGAATAAAACAGTGACTTCAGCAGAGCGTCCCAACGCGTTTCAGCTTAAAAGACATAATCTGGGGATCATCTGGGCTCTCTGTCTATTACCTATCCCATTGAGGTCCATTGTTGGAGTCTTCTGGTTGGAAGTTGTGTCCTCTGTAGTCTTTCAAACTTCAGCAGTGCTAAATGTTTTCAATTAATTGAAAATCGTTAGCGCTGCTGAAGTTTGAAAGATTATTTTTTTAATTTTATTAAAAGTATAGTTTTGATTGCTTCCTTTTTAGTAATGCTTGTATATATTATAGCAGCTGCTTTTCTACCATAATAGTACATTTCCCTAAGCACCGGATAAGTGATCTTTTGAGAACTTCTTGTCGTTAAAGTTGTGAGACCGATCATGAAAATATTACCACAGTGCAAGAGTTTTATGAAAAATTCCTGAGCATTTAGATGTCTGAGTCTTCACTGTCTCTCGTAGTGCTATCTAAAGGAACTGGTAGGGTTAAAATTTGGAGAGAACTGTGGCTGAGGGGTAAGAAGGGCATGATTTAGATCTCAGTGAGGTGTAAAACAATTGCAAATCATGGCCAAGTCAAAGGAGGGTGGCACATCTATTTGTCCCTAAGCCCTGTGGAGGAGTCTAAATAGATTTTGGCTGGAGGGGATGTAAGACCAATAAACCTAAAGAGCAAAAGCCAGGCAATTCCTACAGAGAAAGACATGCTAGAGGGGTACAGATCAGGATGTCCCCACACAGTAAACCCCTGAGTACTTCAGGATGAGCTTTGGCACACTGGCTGGTCATGAAGATGAGATGTTTACACCACCACTTCAGGTTTACCTCCTTATGAGAAACACAGGGTATCTGGATCTTTACCTGCTAAGCTTGACCGTGGCTCTAGATTAAATGTTTTCAGCAAGTACACAAACTGGACTTACAATAATAATTTGATCAAGGACCAGCAGCTTGTGGATATGTTATTTGATGGACTTTTTACTATATTTTTATACATTTTTTGCTTGTCAGTGTGATTTAACATTTGTTAAAGATGTGTTTATATAGGTCTTCTTTTGTGGTTGTTTTCAGTCATTCAGTACCTGCAGACACACAAACCTTCATTTTTAGAACTTGGGTGAGTATATTGTACTTTCAGTAGTATATTTATGTTCCTGAAGCCAGTGTGCTTTTGTGTATATTACAGTGGATTGTCCAAATCTGACACTTTGAGCAGCAGGCTACAGTGAATTTTTTTATGTAAACACAGTGACATGATTTTTGTAACACATTGAAAGGTTTATTGAAGAAAGTAAATTGGGAAGGCACAGCACAAGGTTTATATTCTTTCACTTTGAGGTACAGAGCACAGAGCATTTTTGGACATTAATAATTTGTTGAATACCAGGACTGCAAAAATCCCATGGGCCATTTTTTTTTCCAATGCTGCTCTTTCATCCTCTAAATATTACTCTATCCTACAAAATGTCAAGTTGTATCAAAGTGCTTTATTCATAGGGATGCTACTAGTTCCTAGTGAATTAAAGAGATACATTCCATGAAGCAACTTTCCAGCCTGATAGAGTTACTGATCATGTTATCTGTTGATATATCTCTTTTAGTGAACTAGCAAGCCTTTGAAATACATTTTCAGTCTACAAAATGGCAGCATAGCTCCCCTTTATATGTTGGCCAAAAAATTGTAACGATTCTTGAAATTCATCACTTTGTAAAATAAATACCATGTCTGCTACAGAGATGTTTCAGACAGTATTACCGTGGTGTGGAAATACAGGAGGAATTCAGGAAAGTGATTCCACCTGTACAGGATTAACACAATTAAGTCATTTGCTGCTAGTTTTAGGTTTCTAGTGTAGGGAAAGGGCTGCTGCCTGTTATAATAGATGATCAGTGGGGAGAGCTGAAGGTATCATTAGAGAGTTTTATGAAGGAGTTTGACTTTTTAAATTAAACACAAGTATTGAGATGTTGACACAGGGGTACATCAGTCTCTTTCTTTCTACTTACAAAGAAATCTGAAGAAATTCAAGATGGAGCACCTGCTGTATGCTGTATCATTCATGTTTAAAGCAAAACGCTAGTAAAGCCAAATAAATAGTTGGAGCACATAGAGTATATTGAAATTTTACAAAGACGTAAGATTTCTGAAGCAATGCACATGCTGCATTATATGACTGTATTGAAGTGGATCCTGCTTTATAAGGTTTTTTCTTTTTATTGAACTAGTAGGATGTGACTTTTTTAACTTGACCTTCTATGTAGCTGTGCAACACAATCAGGGTGACAAGACCTTTCAAAACTTGCTTTATGCAAGATCTGTGTAACTACTTTACCTTTAGCTTGGGCTATGGATAATGTGTTTCACCACATGATGTCCACACCGTACTCTCTCTCCTCTAGTTCTTTTTCTCCCATCCGAACATTTGCAGTGTAAAGGCAAGTGCTGACATGAGAAATGCAGAGAGAAGTAAGGGGTATTAACCTTCCTCCCCTCTGCATTCTTCTTGCTGGTGCTTGCCTTGGACAAAAAGGTGGGAGCTGTAGATAGGAGTTCGTCTTCTTGCTAGCTGCGGTGTTGGGTGGCCATGCACCGAGGGATGGTACATTGCAGCTAGTGTTTCAGGGCAACTACAAAAATGGGGCAAAGTAAGACATGTTCTTTGTCCCATTAGGACCTGTAAAATGTAAAAAAAAATAGGTGATTATTCTTTGACCTATTTATGCCGGCTGAACAGGCGTATGCGGCCTCTTGGCATATGGGACTTCATGTCGAGTGGCCACATATATGCAGCTCTGTGTGAAACACTTACCGTGCTGAGAGCGAGCTCCCTGGCGGTTACTGGAAATCTCTCGATGCATACTAGCGATCAGGAGCTTTCCGATCATGTGACCGCTGTAACAGCCAATCACAGCGGTCACATGACCTGAATGCCCACCTCTGCCTCCTGGCAGAACCCTTAAGGTGACTGGCTGGAAGGGGTTAAGTAATACAGGTCTTGTCCCTGCCACAATCAGTGACTGAACAGTTACAGGAGAAGCAGCAGACTGATGTGTTCGTCTTTCTGTGCTCTCCTCCTATAGACTTATTCCTCGTTAACCCTTAGGTACTTCAGCACAACTGATTAACTCTCTGTGCTGCTTCCTCCTTTCCCAAGCTGAGCTTTGCTATACAGGGGATTGCAATAGACTGAAACTATTAAAATTTGGATAGGTCCATCTCTTTCATTAAAGCCTAAATTAAAAACAGGAAAAACAGAAAAATCAGCACCAGGGACATAAAGTACAGTTACTAAGATGTGCCCCATGTGCTGATTCCTTTTCTTTAGTAGAAATCTTCCTCCGTCCTGCCCCCCCCACCCCTCCCCAACTAAGAGGCTGTCAAAGGCTCTCATCAAGGATGCCCAACTATGCCTGCCCCCTCTACCAAGCTCCACCATTCATTGAAGCTGTACTATAACTTCCATGAATGAAACACAATCTATGAATGGAGGTTATCAATAATCGGCCCATCCTCCATTTCTTAATCATGTTCCATTCATAGAAACTGTAGTACCGCCTTCTATGACTGGCTAAGCTAGATGGAAAGGGCAGGTATAGTTGGACAATGTTGATGAGTGCAAATAACAGCTCCCTCAGTTCTATTAACCCCACCACACAGGAAGATTGTGGCAGAGGAGGCAGGCAGGTTTACTAACAGAAGAGGAATCAGCACAAAGGGCGCATCCTACTCACTGTAAGTTATGTCCCTTGTGCTGATTTTTTCCGTTTTTTAATTTTTTTGACATAGGGAACAGTGGCGGCTGGTGCTCAATATTTGAGGGAGAGGGGGGCGGCAAACAAACCTGCCCCCTCGCTCGCACCACTGCCGCAGCCTGATGACACCCCCCATGGGAAGAAGGCGCCGGTTAGAGGCCTTACCCTAGGAGCTTGGTTCACCCGGTTCCCCTGACTGACGGTCACTATGCTGGTCACTATGCCGAGGGAAGAGCCAGGGCTTCTCCTCCCAGCCAGGAAGTGGGTCCTGAGACTCCCTGGCCAATCGGTTCTCAGGATCCACTTACTGATTGGCCGGGAGGAGAATCAGGAAGACAATAGCAAATATTAATTTGCTACTGTCACACAACTGGGTGGAATCAGGGCGCAGTGCGCTGCGCCCTGAGCCCACCTTTTTTGTGAAGCCAATTAGAGCCTCAGGCTCTAATCATGTGCTTAAAAAAAAAAAAACATTAAAACCCATGTGTCCGGAAATGTTACCAGCACATGATAATCTCCAAAAATGGGTCCAAAAACTTTTATCATATAGTAGCAAAAGGCAACGTTTCGTAGCAACGCAGGACCCCTTCATCAGACATGTGACAAATTGTGATACAGACTACACACTATTTAAAGAACCATTCACCAATCAGTGCAAAGAGGAAATGACCCCAGACCCGCCGCCTGACATCCAATGACGTCATATCCCCACCATAATCTGTGGCAGAACCCATGCAAACATTCCTGTTTGCTTGTCATTTAAGTAGAACAGCCATCAAGCTATCATAGTTACTTTAACCAGAGCGGATCAGTGTGCTACTATAATAGACTAAAACTAATCCTGTTCTTCACAGAAGACTAATCCTGCGATTGCAGCCTCATCTGACGTTTCTGTACCCTCTCTTTAGTATACTTCCGCCTGGCCGTTTGTTAGTGTTGCTAGGTGACTGTAAGAGGCTTGTCCTTCTGTTCCAATCCGGCAACACACTGTGCGCATGCGGCCTAGGGGATCGTTACGTTAATGCAGCCATCCGCTGTTGCCATGCCATTACATGACGCTGGCGGCGGTCTGCAAGGCAGACAGGGAGCTCACTGGGACTAAGAAAGAAAAACAAGTAGAAACTGAGTGTAAATGTGAATCATGGCAACTGCACTTCAAAGATATGGGGAAATGAAAAGATGAAAAAAAAAATTAAAAAAAAGATAAATTGCAGAAAACAAATGGAAACAAAATCAAACCAAATCTGAAATAGGAAACAGAGGTGTGGGCTTCATCGGACCTTAAGCGGACTTTTCCAGTCGAAAATCTGACGGACTTTAGATTTGAAACATGCTTCAAATCCTTTTGACGGACTCGAGTCCGGTTGAAAAATCCGCTCGTCTGTATGCTAGTCCGACGGACGAAAACCCACGCTAGGGCAGCTATTGGCTACTGGCTTTCAACTTCCTTATTTTAGTCTGGTCGTATGTCATCACGTATAAATCCGTCGGACTTTGGTGTGATCGTGTGTAGACCAGTCTGTTTGTTCAAAAGTCCGTCGGAAGTCCGTCAAAAGTCCGTCGGAAAGTCCATCGGACCAGTCAAGTCGAAAAGTCCGCCCATGTGTACACGGCATCAGAATAAAAGTAAATAGATAAAAAAAAAAGTTAAACTAAAATCAAAATCAAAATAAAAACAAAAATGAAAAAAATAATAATAAAGATAAAAATTAAAAAATTAAAATAAAAATAAATATAAAATATGAAAATACAAAAAAGACAAAAAGAAAAAAGAAAAAAAGAAAGAAAAACCAAACTACAAGAAAAAGATTTGCCTGTAACAGCTGTCATCATAGACTATGAAGAGACAGGATAGCTACAAAGTTAGTATGCAGATAAAGTGCAGAATAAAAGATTACAATTATTGATACATTACAACTATAAACAACATCCCAATCTAAATGATCTCTCTTTGAGGAAACACAGATAGGATAGAGTGGTGTTGAGACCACCTGGCTGAACTGTACCCAAGGTATATGTACAGTATGCCTCACGACGAAGGAGGAGATAGTCATGGTCTGCCCCCCTCACCGGTTGTGATACCTGTTCAATGACCATGCACCTTAATTCATGTACTTGGTGCTTCTGAGCAACAAAATGTATTGGTACAGGTTTATTTAAATCAGGGGCTTCGCCTTTCAGAGTCCTCTCCAGCGCTACTCTTATATCACTCCTATGTTTCTGAAACTGTCGTTTAAAAGGACAATATAAACATGTGGATGTGAGCGCTATATTCAATATGGTCAGACAGCAGTGATAGGTTTACTTGAAAACAGTAGATGGGGTGATATATAACTTATAACATAAATGACAATCTGAAATGGTAATTGTAAACATCAGCAACTGTGAATGTTGCAGTCCAATATAAAACTGAATTAAAGTCCAATAAAAGCAATAGTAGAAGGCAGCCCTGTGGTTAAAGAAGAAGCAATCCTCTGGGAACTGTAGGAGTAGAAGAACAACAATGGCGCCACTCTAAGTGCAGTAATTAAAACAAATTTAATGAGTCATAAAAACAGGTACTCACAAAAGTACAAGTATTCAGGCATGTAAGTGCTGGGCAGGAAATGCCAGGTGTCCCAGGGGTTTTGTTCCGGTCACGTCCTCAGTAGTAGTTCCGCTCGGAGACGAGATGTGCTGCTGTATGGGCGGCAGATCCGGCTGCTGGAACGCACTGTAGTGACGTGTGGATCTGTGGGAACGAAGGCACTTCCGGGTCTGTGCAGGGGTGACGAATAGGCAACGCGTTTGCGGAGCTGCGCTCCTTCCTCAGGCCTAACGTGACCTGTGATTGGTCAATGGTATTATAGTCTAACATAGGCTGCGATTGGAAGAGAGATCTGTCAATCACAGTTAGGCATAGGCTGTGTACTGGACGCTGTGTGCTGGTATGCCAGCGTCTCCAGTTGTATCGAATCTTAGTGCAAAACAGCGGCATGTGTTTGCAAGAGGAGAAAAGATGATGTTATTGATTGAGATCATATAGTCCTGTGGAGAGTGACTGTCTGCTGCTCCCATATCGCCGTCTCTTCCATCACCGTATTCCTCGTCATCTCCGGTCAGGGAGGCACACAGCCCCCGGTAGCGGACACCGGCTCCTCCCGGGAGGTGACACAGCGCCGCCCGGCTCCTATTACCGGAGAGCAGTGCGGACACGGCGACGTACGTTCTATGCTGGGCTGATGGATCGCTCACTCTGGACTGGGCGTAGCCGGGGAGGAGCTGGGGGCGGGACAACGATTCTCACAAGCCCCGCCCTCTAACAATAACAACAAACACCAGGAAGAACGAGTTGTGTGGAGAAGGAGAGGGCAGAGCCGGGTCACAGCTCCGTCCGCTCACCGGGGCTCTGTATACAGCACGAGAAGCCAGGCACCACACGTCACTACAGTGCGTTCCAGCAGCCGGATCTGCCGCCCATACAGCAGCACATCTCGTCTCCGAGCGGAACTACTACTGAGGACGTGACCGGAACAAAACCCCTGGGACACCTGGCATTTCCTGCCCAGCACTTACATGCCTGAATACTTGTACTTTTGTGAGTACCTGTTTTTATGACTCATTAAATTTGTTTTAATTACTGCACTTAGAGTGGCGCCATTGTTGTTCGTTTAAAAGGACCAATAGTTTTCCCTACATACACTCAAAAGGGGCTGGGCGCATGGTTTAGGGGGGCCGCCACTGATAGGGAATTAATGAATATGTCTTCTAAATGTGATGAAGTTAAAGCTTTAGCACACAATAATGTATTGCATTAATGCATGTACCTTAACAAAACACAGTTTGAAGGGGTTCTAAAATATTATTATATATTACTGGTACTTCCAGAGATACAAAGTTATAAATACTGTTTTTAGAGGCATTTTGAAAATGCTGGACAGCTGCTTGTATTATGTTAGAAGCAAGTGCTGCAAATAACCGTGGAATTAGTTTTACGTGGTGAATTGTTCTTTTTTGTTACACCTTTACTAATTATAAATTAGTGAGCTACTTGCTATGTTTTTCTCTTTATTGTTACTAATATACACTTTCTGCATGAAGATTGTGTTATTGTTTCCATCTAATGCTTCCATCTACATGATTCCATCTAAATTCTCCAATGCTTTGTTTAATTTTTCCTTGTCCATTGTCACATACAAAGGTATTAAGTCAGATGGGAAATTTTGACTCATCACAAATGCACATGCATAACTCTCTAATTGCAATAAAACTGAAGCTCACTTGTTGCTAATTGCTAATTGAACTTTAAATGAACAGAGGGCGATTAACAAGGTCCAGTGAAACCAGAGCCACGTTATGCTTTGACCCTGATTGCCATTTTTGGTTGCGTTCTGTTAGAAATCACGAAGAGTGAACAAAAGCTTTGAAGAATTCCAATCGGGAGAAATAATAACAGTTGAAAAATTCGAAGCACATCTGGGCGATCTCTGGAGCTGTAAGCAATTAGCGATGTAACCAAAGATTTCCGGGATCGTATGCCCCGTACGTTGCCATTATGCATAAATGATTCATGCAAATAGCACTAATTTTTATGCATTTTGAGAATCCAGCCCTGGAATAAGGTTTTATTGTTATTTGTCCTGCAGTGTGTTTCCTATTCAGGTCTGAACTGTTTCATGTACAGATTAATGGAAGCAGCATAAACTTAAAACAGAGACTAGTACATGTTGTGGCTTTGACTTTTCCTAAATATATCCATCATTTCATGAGCTACCTAAGTGAATACCGTTGTGTGTGGTGGGTTACCTGACTTAACCTTCGTGATCAAGCCAAGACAATGGTATACATGATTTTTTGCTGGAAAGAATAAAAGCAATCCTAGGAAAACACAAGCATGTTGGCAGGGAGTGCTTTTGTTTATCACCTTGTTTGTAGCACAATCATGAATGATATTTGACATGCTTCACCTTTTCACAAATATCTGGGTACTGCGATCTATAAAATACAGTCATCAAAGGCATTATGGATAAACATAATTTATTCAAAGGGAATCTAAGGTATATTGTATTTTGAAGCAATGCAAAGTGCCAAATCTACCATATTATATTTTATATACTGTTAGAAAATTATAAATATTGCATTATGACAGCAATGAGCCTGACTGACTACCTAAATCGAGTTTACAACAATGATCTGCCAGAATTAAATACCGCTGGCTTTCTATTCCTTTTCCTGATAGTGCTCGTAAAAAAAACATATATATATATATATATATATACAGTCCCAACACTCTTCCACAATTAATGTCCTAGCATGCCAAGCCACAGGTGCCCACCCATTCACCTCCTCTGACCTTCTCCTTCCCCCAACATGACGGGTTATGAAGCAATAAATATCACTTTCGGGTCTAAATTGGGATACTGCATTATTTACATCTCTATTAGTAGCTATAGCTTTGCAATTTCTTGGAAAGCAGGAAGATAGGTTTTTTGAACAGCCATTCAAACAAAACCAAAGAAAATTCCCAGCTCAACTTACCAACCAGTCTGCAACCAACCAAATTTAGAGTTAGGATTGCAGATAAAACTGGGGTGCCGTGAAGTGGCTCTGTAGCTTTCACATGTATTTGCAAATGTGTGTAAACGAAACCCCTGTTTTTAACGCATACTGTTAGACAGGATAATTCGGTTGGTTGCAGACTAGTCGGTAAGTTGAGCTGGGAATTATCGGTGGGGGCAGTGGCCATTTGTTTGTACTGTTGGAATACAGGTGAGGGGATGCACGGGACACCTTTGCTGCCATTGTGCTATGTGCTGGGTGTCCAGTGTGCCCCTGTGCCTTTAGGAGGGGTGTGCTCCCTCCAGGCTCAGTTGCCCTCTCCCTATCCATTATCATGCATGTGCTTCCACTGTGGAGGCTCTCAAAATTTAAAGTTAGGACTGCAGATAATTCTGGGGTGCCGTGAAGTGGCTCTGCAGCTTTTGCATGTATTTGCAAATGTGTGTAAACAAAAAGCCTGTTTTTAATGCATACTGTTAAACAGGATAGTTCAGTACAGCTAGACCCTCAGATTACCAAGGGGGGAATATTAGTCTTTTTGGATTCAGAGAAGCCTTTTGATTCTGTGGACTGGAGCTACATGCAGGAAGTATTATGGCGGTTCAGATTTGGCCTTTTGTTCTGTCAATGGATTGCGCTGCTATACCACTCCCAAATTGTGGCAGTCAGACTCAATGGGATGGTATCAGAGTTCTTCCCAGTAGCTAGGGGGATGCGCCAGGGCTGCCCGCTATCTCCTGGCCTATTTGCCTTGCTTATAGAGCCCTTGGCTACAGCCCTGTGTGTGTCTTCTGCGGTGAAGGGAATACATGTGGGTTTATTGGAGGAAAAAACGACGCTATACACTGATGATATGGTGCTTTTCCTAGGGGAACATGACTATTCGTTGACCTCAGCTCTGTCCATCCTTGACACTTTCTCCCAGTTTTCCAGTCTTAAGGTAAATTGGGGTAAGTCACAAATTTTGCCATTAAACGTTATATCCCCAACCCTCAGGGCCCTGATAGGATGCCTACTTCAGATGAAATATTTGGGACTGAATATTACCTAGTCGGTATCTTACTTTATTCCTCTAAATGTTGCTCTGAATCTGCAGACACTTAAGCAACGCACACAGGCCTGGCGTAACCTACCGATATCCTTGATTGGGAAAATAAATCTGCTGAAAATGAAATTTCTCCCCCTATTCCTATACGTCTTTAGGAACTCCCCAGTCTGGATACCTCAGACTATTTTCCAGTCCATTGATAGAGTGATTTCAAACTTTCTCTGGGGTGGAGGAACTCCACGTATTAGATTGCAAGTGTTGCAGCAGCCCTGGAAAGAAGGGGGATTGGCGGTACCCAATTTTGCTAGATATTTCTTACCGAGGCAGTTGGTTTTTGCACATAGATGGCTGACCCAGTCAGATGATGATGCTGCAGTAACTTTAGAAGCTGCAGTAGTTGGTTCCTATGAGGCACTGTCTGGCCTGTTGTACAGGGGGGAGAGAGGCTCCTTATCCTATTACGGGGTCCATGTGCTCAGTCATCAGAGCATGGGACTTGACTAGAAGGGCTGAACTTCAGGGTGGAGTGGTGTCACCTTATACTCCTCTATGGCGCAATCCAAGCTTATCTCACTTTTTTGCAAATCCAGATCCAATCATTTGGACCAGATATGGGATAAAAACAGTAGGTGCAGTAGTTGGAAATTGGGCGTTGTTGACATTTGATGTGCTCAGAAGTAAGTACCAGCTCCCTAGCTCGCACCTGTTTCGTTTTCTGTAGTTCAGGCATGCTTTTCTGCCCAATTTGGGTCCTTCACCCTGAACGTGTGGGCTGGCGACTTGGAATCACTGCTCAGGGACAATGACCTACCTAAAGCCTTGTCTACAATCTACAAGGAATTATTCATAGATACTACAAAGGTTCTAGTATCCTGTCGTGCTGCATGGATGTCGGATTTCCCGCAGCTTGACAATAATGATTGGGATGATGTATGGAGCGTGAACACTTGATACAGTTCAAGTTTCTTCATAGGATCTATTACACCCCCGCCAAACTAACAAGGATTTTCCCTGCTCACCCGTCGAACTGTTGGAGGTGTGATGCATCTGGTGCAGATTTTCTGCACATCTTCTGGCTTTGCCCGTACATCCGGCAGTTCTGGGTGGGGTGCTGGACTGTGTTAGGTCGATCATTATGATTGCCATTGCACCCTCTATAGAAATCTGTCTGTTGGGCTTGGTAGACACGTTAGCACCCAAAAATGTGATCTGTACCTTGCTCACATTGCTCCTGTACTATGCTCGCAAAGTGATTATCCTATCGTGGAAGAAACCGTTGGCCCCTACCACTATGACCTGGAAGGCATTGATTAACAAGGCTCTACCATTGTATGCAGCCACGTTTCTCAATAGAGGGGTACCTGATAAGTTTAAAAAGGTGTGGGGCAGTTGGACAAAAAACAGCTCAATAGCATCAGATTAACTGCCTCCTGGTGGATGGTTGTCATATGTGGAAAGCAGTGAGGCTTGTGTAAGCCTGGATGGGCACCTATAATTTCCTCTAGTACAGCAGGGAGGGGCTATTGTACTGCATATAATTAATATGGATTGTGTGTACCCCTTTCTTTCCTTGCTATGTTTTTTTTCTGGAAGGATCTCTGACGTTTTCTTTTGTTTGGTTCGGGAGCTGCATTGTAAACTGGTGCTGGTAAACTATAGTGCTGAATGTTTACTATGTTCCAAGTTTGTATTCTTCTTTCTCTATGTGAAAAACCTTTAATAAAAAGAATAAAAAATAAAAAAAAAAACAGGATAGTTCAGTTGGTTGCAGACTGGTTGTTAAGTTGAGCTTGTTTGATTTTGTTTGACACGCGTTTCCCTTCCATGCTACAAAGGTCAGGTATAGGTGGGGGCAGTGGCCATTCGTTTGTACTGGTTGAACAGCGATTGTCCACAACATGCCAGGCTCAACCTGCCCTGCCATTAAAATAGCAAAAGGTGGAGGAAGGTCTATTTTATTCTTCTTTAACTTGCATGGGCTTCTTTGGGTACCTTAGTTCCTTTCATAGTCCTCAAAAATATATAGTTGCATTGAACGTTTTATGTTTATCTAACACATACGTTTAAAAATAAACCTTTTATCAGAAAAAAAAAATAGGATCACTACAGCACTGACTACAGAGTCTAATGCCCCGTACACACGATCGGACATTCCGAAACAAAACCGTGGATTTTTTCCAACGGATGTTGGCTCAAACTTGTCTTGCATACACACGGTCACACAAATGTTGTCGGAAATTCTGATCTGCAAGAACGCGCTGTCGTACAACACGTACGACAAGCTGAGAAAAATGAAGTTCAATAGCCAGTGCGGCTCTTCTGCTTGATTCCGGAAAATTTGAGAACCTGCTCTCAAACATTTCTTGTCGGAAATGTCCGATGGAGCATACACACGGTCGGAATTTCCGACAAAAAGCTCACATTGAATGTTTCCCGTGGAAAAATCGACCGTGTATACGAGGCATAAGGCTTCATGTACACGGGACATTGTTCAATCCCTCCTGAATGATTTAACTTGACAGCTAGAAGCCGGCATCTAAAAACAGCCATTTATCCGCGTTTACATGCCGCGTTTAGTTGTGTTTAGCCGCATTTAGCCGCGTTTGCATCTAGAAGCGTTTGAAAAAAATATACAGTGGGGACGGAAAGTATTCAGACCCCCTTAAATTTTTCACTCTTTGTTATATTGCAGCCATTTGCTAAAATCATTTACCGGTAAGTTCATTTTTTCCCTCATTAGTGTACACACAGCACCCCATATTGGCAGAAAAACACAGAATTGTTGACATTTTTGCAGATTTATTAAAAAAGAAAAAAAATGAAATATCACATGGTCCTAAGTATTCAGACCCTTTGCTGTAATACTCATATATTTAACTCAGGTGCTGTCCATTTCTTCTGATCCTGCTTGAGATGGTTCTACACCTTCATCTGAGTCCAGCTGTGTTTGATTATACTGATTGGACTTGATTAGGAAAGCCACACACCTGTCTATATAAGACCTTACAGCTCACAGTCAGAGCAAATGAGAATCATGAGGTCAAAGGAATTGCCTGAAGAGATCAGAGACAGAAATGTGGCAAAGCACAGATCTGGCCAAGGTTACAAAAAAATTCTGCTGCACTTAAGGTGCCCTTCCTAGAGATGGCCGTCCGGCCAAACTGAGCTATCGGGGGAGAAAAGCCTTGTTGGGAGAGGTAAAGAAGAACCCAAAGATCGCTGTGGCTGAGCTCCAGAGATGCAGTCGGGAGATGGGAGAAAGTTGTAGAAAGTCAACCATCACTGCAGCCCTCCACCAGTTGGGGCTTTATGGCAGAGTGGCTGGACGGAAGCCTCTCCTCAGTGCAAGACACATGAAAGCCCGCATGGAGTTTGCTAAAAAACACCTGAAGGACTACAAGATGGTGAGAAATAAGATTCCCTGGTCTGATGAGACCAAGATAGAACTTATTGGCCTTAATTCTAAGCGGTATGTGTGGAGAAAACCAGGCACTGCTCATCACCTGTCCAATACAGTTCCAACAGTGAAGCATGGTCCTGGCAGCATCATGCTGTGGGGGTGTTTTTCAGCTGCAGGGACAGGATGACTGGTTGCAATCAAGGGAAAGATGAATGCGGCCAAGTACAGGGATATCCTGGACGAAAACCTTCTCTAGAGTGCTCAGGACCTCAGACTGGGCCGAAGGTTTACCTTCCAACAAGACAATGACCCTAAGCACACAAAATAATGAAGGAGTGGCTTCACAACAACTCAGTGATGGTTCTTGAATGGCCCAGCCAGAGCCCTGACTTAAACCCAATTGAGCATCTCTGGAGAGACCTAAAAATGGCTGTCCACCAACCTTTACCCTCCAACCTGACAGAACTGGAGAAGATCTGCAAGGAGGAATGGCAGAGGATCCCCAAATCCAGGTGTGAAAAACTTGTTGCATTTTTCCCAAAAAGACTCATGGCTGTATTAGAGCAAAAGGGTGCTTCTACTAAATACTGAGCAAAGGGTCTGAATACTTAGGACCATGTGATACTTCAGTTTTTCTTTTTTAATAAATCTGCAAAAATGTCAACAATTCTGTGTTTTTCTGTCAATATGGGGTGCTGTGTGTACATTAATGAGAAAAAAAAATGAACTTAAATGATTATAGCAAATGGCTGCAATATGACAAAGAGTGAAAAATTTAAGAGGGTCTGAATACTTTCCGTCCCCATTGTATATATATATTTTTTCAAAATAGCCAAAAATGAAAAATGCCTGTAAACGAAATGCGGCTAAACATGCGTTACCGCGTTTAGTCACGTTTGCGTCCAGAAGCGTTTGAAAAAATATATATGTTTTTTTTTTTTTTTTTAAATGGCTGTAAACGAAACGTGGCTAAACGCGAGTTACTGCGTTTAGCCGCGCTTGTCATTTGAAATGCCTTTAACCACAGCTTCTGAACGCATTTTTTTTGGGTTCCAAAAAAGCCTCTAAACACAACTGCCTAGAAATGATTATAAACAAATCTGTGTACATGTACTGATAAGATAACAGAGAGGAGGGTTCAGGAGCAGTTGATAAAAATGCCCAACTGCCCCTAAACGTCCGTTTACCGGCAACAGTGTACATGAGGCCTAAGAAGTATATTTTCACACCACTCTTTTTAATGAAACTCCTACTGCCAGCATCACTTCAGCCTCCTTAATGCTTACAGGTATGGATAGAAAAGCAACTTTAACTTCTGACAATGCAGTGCTTGGTACCTATGCAACTAGTGACCAGGACAAAACAATGCCGACATTCAAATATTTTCAAAGAATATGTATGTAGCAATGGTAGCATGATTTTCCTTATACGTGCTATAAATCCTAACAAGACAGAGGACAGCACCTACTACTTCCTTATTAGTCCAATGCAATTACTGAGGGATTCTCACCACATAACCCACTTTGTGTATTCACCAACTGGATTGTGAACCTGCTGTGCACTCTGGTCACCTGGGAGTGAATGTCAAGTGGTTTAAAGAAGAATTGAGTGGTTAATTAAAAAACATATATATATGCAAACCTCCATGCTGCAGCATCTGTGTAACACTGCAGCTCTCAACTCTTATGCCCTGTACACACAATCGGACATTGATCGGACATTCTGACAACAAAATCCATGGATTTTTTCCGACAGATGTTGGCTCAAACTTATCTTGCATACACATGGTCGCACAAAGTTGTAGGAAAATCCGATCGTTCTGAACGTGGTGATGTAAAACACGTATGTTGGGACTATAAACGGGGCAGTAGCCAATAGCTTTCATCTCTTAATTTATTCTGAGCATGCGTGGCATTTTGTACGTCGGATTTGTGTACACACGATCGGAATTTAACCGATCGGATTTTGTTGTCGGAAAATTTTATAGCCTGCTCTCAAACTTTGTTTGTTGGAAATTCCGAATGAAAAAGTCAGATGGAGCCCACACACGATCGGAATTTCCGACAACACAATCTGATCGCACTTTTTCAGTCTGAAAATCCGATCATGTGTACAGGGCATAACACTGAGAGCTGAGCGATCACAGAACCACTGATCAGTCTGATTGTTGGGACCAGAGAACCGTGACTGTCAATTGCTGCACCCCGCTCCTCCAGTGCTCACAGGAGCAATAGGTTGGGGAGGGGAAGGGAGCAGGTGCAGATTGCTCCAACTCTCACCTGCATGCTGAAAGGTGGAGCTAACTGTCAATCAGTCAGCCAGGTGGATCCCAACAATAATGTTGTGATCCTTCCTAAATGTGTTGCGGTTCTGTCTCATCAGCTGATACATGCAACAGCCCATTATCAGCTGACTTTGGGTCAGAGAAGTACATTAATAAATGTACTTGCGTAACCCATAGGAGAAGTATAGCCAAAAAAAAAAAGTAAAAGTTTGATCATGCATATCTTTTAAATGACTGATCAAACAAGATCAGACTAAGCAAAACGGTCTACATAATTCATTCTGAAGCCAACATGCCCCTTATTCTGACCCATAGGGGTTGATTTACTAAAACTAGAGAGTACAAAATCTGGTGAAGCTCTGCACAGAAACCAAAATCAGCTTCCAGGGTTTTTTTTTTCCGTCAAAGCTTAACTGAACAAGCTATAAATAGAAGCTTATTGGTTTCTATGCAGAGCTCCACCAGATTTTGCACTCTCCAATTTTAGTAAATCAACCACATACAGTCTAGTTCTCGCTCCAGAAAGAGACTGATCTGAGTGGGTCAATGTAAAAGGCGAAACATAAAATAGAATAAATTAAATTTAAAAAAATCTGCAACTATACCATATAACTGAAATATAAAATGAGAAATAAAAGTCATAAATGGGATTAATAACAAGGAACAGTGCTAAATCTTCCAAAAATATCCAGCTTTGCACATTATTTCACACAAATGCTTCAAAATGGTTTTATGCAACAATTTACCATTATGGGAATTTTGTTTTTCTTTACTATTTCTTTCCAAGGTTGTGCTACATGTGTTTTTCTACTTAAGCACAAAGCTGGCCTATTTTGTTATTTAAATTTTCCAAAGCTGTAAAGAACAAAACTAACAAGCTATCAGAGTGCGTTCTATGGAAGCACATGGAGCAGTTTATGTGAACTATGTTCCTTCATAAACAACAGTACATGATGCTGGACAAGACTAGCTGCAAAGTCAAAATTCTTGTGTTTCATGGTTACTATTTAGCCATAGACAAATAAAACAACGCTATAAGCTGATTTTCCAGCACTAGAAGAAAATAGAGCTCTTTTTAATGTTTAATTGTGATCAACTGGTTTTGATCTGAATCATGTGTATGCCTTTCTTGGCACATTTAGGGATTATGTTTGTATGTTTGTTTATTACATTTTAAAAAAAGGGGGAAGTACCATCCAATTGTGTCACAAGAGTTGCCACCATCCCTAATATAAGGAGAAAAGAAAGTAACCCCTCAAGAAGTGGTGGGACTTTGAAGGCAACAGAGTAAAAACAAAAACAGTTTTATTAACACAAATATACAAAAGTATACATATCACAAAAAATCTAATACAGTCATATAGAAAGATCAATTTGAAAATAAAAACAAGATTATGCTGGTGAGCGAACCAAATGTGTGTTCATGTAGTCTTCCACCTGAGCCTACGCGTTTCGGGACTGCAGGAGTCCCTTCATCAAGGGCAAATGGTAGGCGGACTTTACACTACATAATAAAGCATGAAATAGCGTAATTAGAAACAAATGCATTGAACATGTTTTTGCATCTGACATTATTCTGAAAAAAAAAAAAAGACACATACCCAAGCATAACCAAGAAGAGAGGCTAACTGTCGGAGAAATTCTCGGGGGCAACAACACACAGGACGCCGGGAATCCGAAATAGGAAACGGGCGTGTCTCTGGCCCCGCCTTCTCCACACTGGTCCCAAAGTGCCACCCAAGGGTGACGGCGCTAACCCACGAGGGCCCAGCAAGCGAAGAACCAGAGGGGAGGGAAAAAAAGGAAAATTGTCTGAAAGTACAAAGGAGAGGAAGCCTTAGTTGCTGGGGTAATATAAGGAAGCAGAATCTACATAAAACTGAAAATGCATAAAAGCAGCACGTCTAAGCGGCAAGCACCCATATGCTGAAGATGCATGAACGCCGCACGTCATGCGGGTCTGCATACAGACCGGGTGTGGAAAAATGATCTGAAGAATCGTAACTTACCCCAGTGTTGGTGTATGAGGAATGTGGTGATTAGGTCTAAGTGGGTGCCACCAAAATGCAGGCTGGGGGAACAGATATCATCTGAGCGCAAGATTAGCTGTGAGAATTGTCAGGAATAGCGACTTCCCACAGAAGAACTCTGTGGAAAAAGGCAAGAGAGAGGTATTAGCTGTATATAGAGCTGCCCAATGTGCCTGAACAGGATATTCCTAAGACAGGCACACTGAAAAGCACATCATGGTCAAAGGTAACCAAAAGAGGAGCAGTATTGGCCAAGTGGTGCAGAAAAGCCTTACCTTGTCTGTAATATTGTGTTCCAGTGTCTAAAGTGGGTTTAAATCGTCTCTAGCCACCACCGCCGAGTCGGACAGTGACACCCGACACAGCGTCTGGTGGCTGCATATAAAGGGGAAGAGGAGGTAGGTGCGGCAATGATTGGCGTTTGAATCCCGCCAATCATACCGCAGTTCAGATCAAGGTGCGGGTGCCATGGAAATCCCACAGCGTCAATTCACGGACGCTGGGAGAGGGAAACCATGGCAACAATAGGACGCCGCTCAGTTTGGCGTCGTTACCGCTCCAATCGTGGTAAGGGTGCCGTGGAGACAGCGTCGATCCAGCCAATGACGCTGAGAGAGGGGGACCCGTGGCAACGCCGCTCAATCTCACGCCGCTAGCCGCTCCACACTGAGACACCGCTCAGTATAGCGGGGAGAGAAAAGAAAATTGTAAGCCCTGGCATAAGGAAGGAAGGGGCTTGCGCAAAGGTGATCTGCCCCATCTGCTGATATTCAGGCAGGGTGTGCACCAACTAAAAAGTTGCAAAGCAATCCATCAGGGGGGCTGATAGGGGAGTGTCTCCACGGCACCCTTACCACGATTGGAGCGGTAACGACGCCAAACTGAGCGGCGTCCTATTGTTGCCATGGTTTCCCTCTCCCAGCGTCCGTGAATTGACGCTGTGGGATTTCCATGGCACCCGCACCTTGATCTGAACTGCGGTATGATTGGCGGGATTCAAACGCCAATCATTGCCGCACCTACTTCCTCTTCCCCTTTATATGCAGCCACCAGACGCTGTGTCGGGTGTCACTGTCCGACTCGGCGGTGGTGGCTAGAGACGATTTAAACCCACTTTAGACACTGGAACACAATATTACAGACAAGGTAAGGCTTTTCTGCACCACTTGGCCAATACTGCTCCTCTTTTGGTTACCTTTGACCATGATGTGCTTTTCAGTGTGCCTGTCTTAGGAATATCCTGTTCAGGCACATTGGGCAGCACTATATACAGCTAATACCTCTCTCTTGCCTTTTTCCACAGAGTTCTTCTGTGGGAAGTCGCTATTCCTGACAATTCTCACAGCTAATCTTGCGCTCAGATGATATCTGTTCCCCCAGCCTGCATTTTGGTGGCACCCACTTAGACCTAATCACCACATTCCTCATACACCAACACTGGGGTAAGTTACGATTCTTCAGATCATTTTTCCACACCCGGTCTGTATGCAGACCCGCATGACGTGCGGCGTTCATGCATCTTCAGCATATGGGTGCTTGCCGCTTAGACGTGCTGCTTTTATGCATTTTCAGTATTATGTAGATTCTGCTTCCTTATATTACCCCAGCAACTAAGGCTTCCTCTCCTTTGTACTTTCAGACAATTTTCCTTTTTTTCCCTCCCCTCTGGTTCTTCGCTTGCTGGGCCCTCGTGGGTTAGCGCTGTCACCCTTGGGTGGCACTTTGGGACCAGTGTGGAGAAGGCGGGGCCAGAGACACGCCCGTTTCCTATTTCGGATTCCCGGCGTCCTGTGTGTTGTTGCCCCCGAGAATTTCTCCGACAGTTAGCCTCTCTTCTTGGTTATGCTTGGGTATGTGTCTTTTTTTTTTTTTTTGTGGATAGCATAATCACCTGATGACTCAACACCATTCACAGGCAGTTTAGCTCTTCAATAATGCCCTGTAGACACAACCAGTTTTGCCGTCGGAAAAAAATCTGAAGCTTTTTACGACGGAGTTCCGAAGGAATTCCGCTCAAGCTGTCTTGCATACACACGGTTACACCAAATTTCGACTGTCCAGAACGCAGTGACGTACAACACGTATGACGGGACTAGAAAACGGAAGTTCAATAGCCAGTAGCCAATAGCTTCCGTCTTGTACTTGCTTCAGAGCATGCATCGTTTTTGGTGCTTTGGAACAGCATACAGACGAGCGCTTTTTCCAATAGTAATTTGTTCCGTCGGAAAAATATAGAACATGTTCTCTATCTATGTCCGTCTGAATTTTCGACAGAAAAAGTCCAATGGGGCATCCACACGGTCGGAATATACGATGAAAAGCTCCCATTGGACTCTTTCTGTCGGAAATTCCACTCATGTGTACACGGCATAAGACACAGAACCTGAATCCAACACAATTTTACAATGGGCCCAGATAGGATCCCAGATGTCCCCACTTGCTCCTACTCTTTGCCATAGATACTCCTAAAAACATCTGAAAACAACTGACTTACCCTTCTTATTATTACCACTTCTTAAAATCTGGGATCATTTAATTAAAACTATAACTATTTTGACCTACGAAGGTCCAATGACCCCAATCTTGGGCAACCCAGATTTTCCATCAGGATAGCTTACACAGGTATTGTTTAGGTGGACCTCTTTCTCAAATTCACCTATATTTAATGCCCTCTCGAAAAGCAATTTAAAGTCCCTAAGGGAAATGCTGGAGGGTAGCAAACAACTGCAAGCAGATTGGCTGGAGTATTTCCAAATTAGGAATTTCTATAAGAACTTATTAAAAAGGGACCAATGCACAGACCTCTTACACCTTTTGAAAAGTTGTGCTTAGGGTTGCAGGCTCCTTCTCGCCCAATTTCATCCATTTATGCTTTACTGTTGTCTTACTCAACCCCAAGAGTATAATACTATATAGCTGAGTAGAAAAGGGAATTGGGGAGTACAATCTCACAGGAAGACACCACAAATTCATTAATGTGGGACACATAAAATTGCCTTAGTTAGTAAATTACAAGAGAAAAACGCTAAAATAAGATTTGTGGTGGACATGCCCAAGAATTGCACTCTATTGGACAACTATATTTGATGCTTATAAATTTATAACGAATAGAAAAGTTGCTTGTACGCCACAGATAGCATTGCTGTCGATCCTGCTGGGCTTTGCTAGGGAGATCAAGGAGGGACTCCTACGCTTTTGTCTGTCGGCCACAAGGGCTGTAATACCAAGATTCTGCGATCTCCTGACCCCTCAGGAATGGTAGAGTCTGTAGAGGAAATGCAATATTTGCAGAGAATGGAAAGAACTGACTGCAAAAAAAAATTACAATTGCGAGAAATTTCTCGCAGCATGGTCCCTCATGGAAATCTGTCTGTGTATTCCCGTAGATGAGTAAGATGTTTGAAGTGGGTTACTTTGTAAATTAGTTAAAGGGTAGCTCCACTTTAGTGGGTAAAAAAATAGCAAATAAACAAAAAAATATTTAGAGTATACAATTGTGACACAAGTCATATTGTAATTGAATGTTATTAAAAATTACCTTTCCTTTTCAATCTGCAGCCGCTGTAATATTCTGTAAACTTAATGCAATATGGCTACCTGGAGGTGTTCTGTACACACCCCAGAAACATAATTCCCTGCTTGTGTGATTGCTCACCAATTTTCCAAGAAGTCTGCCTAAGATACAAGTCAGATTTCAGGCATCCCCTGCAACAAAAATGTCATTTTTGGTGAGATACTCCCAGTAGGAACACATCTAAAGGGATACAGGCCCAGCAGATTTTCTCATTAGTGCTGTGCAGGTGCACACCCGATAGATAATTATGAAACCACTCCCATTAGACCCACTCAGCACAGAGGCACAGAGGAACATAGATGGATTTCTTCAGAATAACAAAAGGTAGCAATCTGCAACAAAGGTTGTTATAATCCTTGCAATATACATAGATCACACAGAGGGGAATGTTTTTTTCTCAACAAAAGTGGAGTTACTCTTTAAGTGGGGCAGGGAGGCGCGGGTGATGCTTTTGTCTGGGCCCTTTTTTATTCACCGGGTGCCTGGGGGTTGGGTTTATGGAGGAGGAGATGTTTCAAGAATTCTACAATCAAGAATGTAGATTGTGGTAGATTTATTCAGGAATAGAAAGACGCGTAATTGAAGACTAAGTGAAAGACTGTGTTTTGGTATTAGTGTTGATGGAAAATTTTAAAAAAAATTAAAATGATTAAAGAAAAAACTTTGAATGAGGGAACATGGAAGAAATAGGAGAGGGTGGCACTAACACTAAACAGTATAGGAAGGAGATACCAAAACACAAAAGTAAACAAGCTGTAGTAGCCAAAACTGCCACTAGATTTCAGCATACTACAGAAGAGGGGCATATGTACAGGGGTAGCAGGCAATGGGCCCGTACCCTGGCAGCGGCATGTAGAGGAACCGATCCCTCCATGCAGCCACTCAACCCTCCTCTTCCTCCGGAAGACATTCATCAGCTGCAGAAGGGAAATGGAGGGAATAGGCAACCCTACATGCCGCTTCCGCCACCTCCTTATCCCAGTCCTGCTGCCCCAGGGCCCCTGTGTCCGTCTCTGCCACTCCCCCTCTCACCTCCTGCCAGCTGCTGCTGTGGACTTGTCAGGATGGTGAGTGAGGAAGGATCCAGTAAATGACACATTTACTGCCTCTTCCTTGTTTTAATGAAAAGAGTCAGTGATCTGTACCGATCACTGACTCTTTTTTTTTTTTTAAATTCATTAATAGCTGGGGAATAGTAAATGGTGTTTACTATGCCTCAGTTTATGAATGAACGGGAGCTCTGTACAGGGCTATACCTGTTCATTCATTCATGCAAAGAAAGGGACTAATGAATCTGCCTCAAAAGTGAGACATCAGGGGTCTGTTTAGACCCCTGATATTTCACCAAAGCCCCCCCAATGGGGGTCCTAAAAAATATGTTAAAAAAATAATAAAAAATGTAATTGTAATAAAAATAAAGAAAAAAAACATAAGTGGTAAAAAATTATAAAACTATAAAACAAAAAAAAACTACTGACACCAGTGGCGGAACTACCAGGGTCGCATTTGCGACTGGACTCTGGCGTTGGCCAGTTCATCAAGGATTGGCTGAATGTCGATCCATGTGTGGCCGCTCCCGCTCAACAGAAGGCAATCTCATGATTAAATTCTGTTAATCAAGCTTGTTGGAAAATGTTTCTCAATCAGCAGTTGCAGACAATGCAGCCACCCTGACAGGAATCTATTCATTTTTTTTCCTTCAGGCCCGTAGCTGAACGAAAAAAAAAAAAAACATTCATCTATGACCAGCCTTAGATCTCACACTGCAAACATACAGTTGTGAGGCTCAAGGAACAGGCCTGCTTAGGCTCAGAAGGAATACAGTAGAAAAGGTAAATTTTTCATGCTACTAATTATACATAATTAACATTGTTAGATGCTCTTTAAACAATAGTTTGCCTCTCTCTTGGTTTTATGCCCAGAAGAATTGTATTTTTAATACATCTCCCCTTCTTTGGGAGTGTTTTGCTACAAAATGCTGGCCTACTTATAGATAAAAAGGATTAAGAATAGGTGGTAAGTTTCTGGTTGTATGAGAGTTGAACACAGGAACATTTCCAGTTGTCCTGCCTTAGGAAACTTCTACCAAGATTCCATTTGAACCTTGACCATAAGGAGCTACATATAGGTGAGGCAATTTTGTTCATCATAGCCTACAATAACACCAAGAATATTCTGAAGAGTATCAGACTGCAAATGTTAAGGCAGTGTGCATTTGGGGTATCCTGATTGTTCCTCACCATCATTTCCATTTATGACTGTTGTACAGTACAATAAATTTGTTCAAATGTATTTTATAAGGAGTCTGGTGCTCAAATTCTGCTCACTAACACCCTAGAAAAAGAACCAGCCCAGAGGTGGATGTGCCTGAAAAACTACAACCTAGTAAGTAGACATCTCAATGTGGCCTATTATGCCATCAAGAGGTCATTCACTGTGACTTCAAGGTAAATAGTGTTACAGGGGCATTTGTGTGACTATAGTACAAGCAGCAAATAAATCAAATGCGTGACCACCGGCGCAATAAATTAATAAAATTACTAAAATACCATATAATGTAGTGTGACCCCTCTACTGTGACAAAAAATATTGTTTGCTGCGGTCAAATGTATATTCCACTATGGGGTGGAAAACAATATGAAACAATAAAGTGTTGACTGCACTAACCCTTATATTATATCCTTGATAATACACCACTTATGTTATCCAGAAAAAAAACATTTCCAAAGAATATTATAGTGCAATAAGAATTCATTACATGCAATATACCAGTGCCTATATTGAATAGGTGAATTATTATTTAGTGCCCCAAAATGTTAACAACAAAGCTCCCAATTGTTTAAAAAGATATAACAATTTAGAAATTTACAAAAAACTCAAACAATTTAAATTAAAATTAATTAAAAATAATGCATTTTTTCAAAATTGTAGCTATTTTTTTGTTTATAGCGCAAAAAATAAAAACCGTGATCGAATACCACCAAAAGAAAGCTCTATTTGTGGGGAAAAAAGGACGTCAATTTTGTTTGGGAGCCACGTCGCACGACCGCACAATTGTCAGTTAAAGCGACGCAGTGCCGAATCGCAAAAAGTGCACTGGTCTTTGGGCAGCCAAATGGTCCGGGGCTTAAGTGGTTAACAAAACACCTAAAACATAAAAATTTGCTACAGATTTAATTGGTCAACAAAACAGGACTTGGAAAAGAGCAAGGAAAGCAAAAAACATATGTATGCTAATTTGAGACGCTAACAGAATATAATAAATAGTATAGTATAAATAGTAGGATATAATATAGTTTGGAGGTCTGACCATTTTGCAGAGAAAATTAACAGGAGTTAAAAGGACTGTGCCCACAAACGGACAGTCTCTTAAGGATTTAAACGTTTAGTAGTCACAACAGCTTGAGGAAGATTTTGCAAAATAATGCAGCACAGACAATTAAATCAAGTGAAATTTTAAGTGAAACTAACCACCTACAAACAACACAAATTGACAACATCAAAAATATTTCAGTAAAAAATACCCCCCCCCCCCCAAAAAATAAAAAAATAAAAAATACTTGCTCTAAAACACATCTGTTTTGCAAAGAGATAACAAAATACAAAGAGAAAATACATGTGTTTACACACACACGCACACAACCACACAAATGCATTTCACACATCAAAAGCCACAACAAAAAACCAAAGTCCCTGAGCATGCCCAGAACAACCCAAATGCAGCTAGCACAAAATAAGCCATCCCCTGTCCAAAATTAAGCACATCATCCAGCATGCTACAAAATTACAGATGGGACAAACACCCCCCGGTCCAGGGGGCAAACAAAGAGCCTAACATGGCCAAAAGTTATACAACAAATACCACTGCAATCTTTGGGAACTGACTTGTTAATTTTGCGAGTCCTCACTTGGCTGGCTAATATTCTAGTTATTGGCCTTAAAATGGGTATGGGGGCCCAGGTCCCACCCTGAGGGACATATATCAATGTCACAAATTTGGACAACCCCAAAAACGAAACAAGGAGAAGTGCCTTTAAAAATGCTAAATTGCTTAAAAGTTAGTAACTTGGGGGGGCTTACGCTGTCTGTAAAGTGGCGCCTCTGTAGCATGTATCCAAAATGCTGCTTCAAAGATGTACAGCTTTAGAGAAAACGTACACATCTACATTGGAGCTGCAAGATTTTAACCCAAAACAAAAAATAGCCTGCCCCTCAATACATACAAGGCCATTAGGGTCTGTTAAGGCTTAAAAAAAGAACCCCCACGTGAAAAATACCACCCTAAACTAAAAAAATATTGGGCCCCTCCCACACACTAACAAACTCCTAGCCAAACACACAGCAAGCCAGCCCATGAAAGGGGGCAGATGCTTGGGGGGCAAGAGGGGCTCGGGCACCCTAAAAGTCAACCACCTTGTTCCCATATTCAGGGGAACAAGGGCCTCTTCCACACAACCTTAGGCTGGGGTTGTGGGGGGCTGCAGACAGGGGGCTTTTTACAGAATGTGGAAAACCCCTTTAAACTAGTGGGTACAAGGTGCTTTGTGGTTGGTACTGGGCTGAGCCCAACATGCCCCAAAGGCAGTCAGCTATGTTGTGTGCATTTGGCCTTGTATGGTTCAGGAGGAGGTTGGGCGATTGCCCTTCTTGCTCCTTTCCTAACTGGCCCTGTTGTATGCTCTGAAAAAGGATGTGGTTTGGATTGGTGAAGGCAGCTCACAGCCCTTTGAGAATAGAGTGGAGTGTGGAGTTCCCCTTTAAAAGCAAAAGTTAGCCCTTGAAAATCCAAGTAGTTAGAGGGGGAGACAAGAGCATTGGAGAATGGAGTGTGGAGTTCCCCTTTAAAAACAAAAGCTAGCCCAAGGAAATCATATGCATTAGAGGGGGAAGGTTAACTGCCCTTTTAGGAACAACAAAAAAAGAAGACAGGTTCCCCACTTGGGGTTTTTAGGCAGCGAAATGAGAGGGTAAAGAGCCAATTCATAAAAATGTATCTTTATTATACAAAAAATTATACACACTGGTTAAAAAGAATGAGCTCCCATAGGGTGTATAAAAATGCATAACACTCAACACAAATACTGTCTATAATGTTTGGTCAACATGACATATGCGTTAACTAGGCAATAATAATAAAGTGGACCTGACGCGTTTCGACCTGTTCAAGGTCTTCTTCAAAGGTCAATTTGCTAGAATTGTAACAAAAAATGCATGTGTCAGAAAAAGTCAGTAATCATTGAAAGTAAATACATAACATATTAGTACAGCATATTTACCCAGTAATGAGTGTTTTAGACCCAGGAGCTTTTTATTGGGTAAATCCCTTTAAAAACAGAAGATTGCCCGCTCGCCTTCCCTCAGAGGTCTCGTGGCATTACCGTCACAGCCCCCGCCACCAGGGGAGGAGAAAATCCCAAAGAGATGTGACTTACAAGAGGTCACACTGTGGAGCACCCCCTAGATGCGCAGGCCAACCGATCGGTCAGATGGGGAAAACACCTGCAATAACAGCCCAGGGACAAAGGAGTTAATAGAAGTAGGAACAATATGCTTGTAAGTATTGGTGTGCACTCCAACATGAAATCCAGTGGTTACAAGGAATGTGTATATATTGTTATCAGTTTGGTTATAAAAAACCAAAACTACCTGCAGCCCCCCACTACGTGGGCCGTGGCCCGTGCGTACTGGGTGTATGTGTCTGTGCGTGCAAAAGTCCGCACCGACATGTATGTACGTGTATACATAACTACATATGTATAAGTGTAGTTTAAAAATACCTATTTGGATAAAAGGAATATGGCGGAGTGCATACTGAAATAGAGGTATATATCTAAATGAAGAAGAAGGTGGTAAAACAGTAAGGTTAATATCTCAAACAGTGAGGTTAATACCTCAACCCCTAAGGAATGTAGTTGATGGCAAGTGAAGGAAAGAGATCATAGGAGTGTAAAGGCCTAGGACAAGAGTCCACTAGTGTGGACAAGGAAAAGTGTGAAGAGTGAACACACAAAAAGTGAAGTGAATGAGAGAAACCATTACAAAAAGTGAATGTGATAATCAAGTGAATAGTGCCCACTAGTGAGAAAAGAGTGTCAAGTAAGGCAGGTGAATTACCTTAGAGGCAAGGTAAAAATAGTGCACAGATCACACTGTGTTGCCCAATATTACTTGCTCTTAGGTGTGACCTGACCCGGGATAGGTCACTGCCTAGGACTGGCTGAAAGCGCCTGTCCAGGTTACCATTTGGCAAGTCTAGAATTGTAAAAGAAAATAAATAAAAAGTATATTGTATCCATTTAAATATTTGATATGTATATATATATATGGTCGTTGTAATAGACCAAAGGGTGAATTATAGGGCAACAAAAGTGCAATGATGTGATCAAAGAGTGTACTCACGATGTGAAGCCGTAGCAGAGACCATCAGCTGGGCAGGAAATGTGCGGAGTGATAAAGGGGGGATGAGGAAATGTATATAAGCCCTTAAATGTTAGGGCGGAGCTCCAGTATGGGAAGATTGATAGCAGGTGTAGGTGTTCCCCCAATGAGACCGATCCGGGAGGACCGAGCATGGGGGCATGGCGGCCGCTGGGCGGCCTCATGTGACCTCCTCGGCGTTCAGGGCGAGCTGGCGCCCCGTCCACTGACGTCATCGCCGTCGCAAGTGCGTGACGTATCCGCATCACGTGGCACGCGCGGGGCCCCGCGCATGCGCAGTGAGCGGAGACGTCCGGGGATGGTCCTGAACGCCGCCGGCAAGGAAGAATCCCCGATCCGGCACCCAGGCACATCCTGGGTGTCCGATGGGGAACGGCGGGAGGGGGAACCAAGTGAAGGGGTCCCACCATCCCCGCCTTACCTTGCCGGGAAGGCACATCCCGGGGAGCCAACCCCGGTGCCGGGGCGGCGCAGGCAGCCACGATGGCCATAACGAATGGGGAAAAAAGGGAGCAGGTTAATCAGAGGGACAACGTTTGCATAATTGTACAAAGGTGACAACATACAAAAAAAGTAAATATGAACATGAACATATTATCACATATTGATTCATACAATTTTGGCAGAAAAGGTTTATGAGACATCCATATATGCAGGGTAAGTTCACATATCAAAGTATATGGAGGTAACATAAAGTAAAAAACACATTCTAAGGCAAAAAAGAAACAATAAAAGGGAATCAAAATTGCATGTACACTGCACATCAAAGGATGTATACACAGTAATAAATACATAGGTAATCATGGATAATCCTGAACTATCGGAAAGAAAAAGGGGGAAGAAGGGGGGAGGGGAAAAAGGGGAGGAAAGAAGGGGGGGTAAAAGGTAGGAAAAGGAAGGGGAAAGATGTGGGAACCGAAAGGGGCAAGGGAGCCCCCCAAAAAGGGCACCATTGTTTACTGAAGTTAGAAAGGGGCAAAGAGACCTTAGTGGGTCTTACCCGAAACAAACCCTTTTAAAAACGGGGCAAAGGATATGGCATCATTAAGTCCTGGGAACGAGGTGGCGTTTAATTGAAATATCCACTTTTGTTCGTGTTGCAACAGGATTTTGTTCCAATCGCCGCCTCGATTTGGTATATGTACTCTATCGAGAGCGGTGAAAGATACTTTAGGCATTTTGTAATTGTGCACTGACATCACGTGTCGGCCCAATGGTAGATAGTAGTTGCCAATTTGCATATGATATATATGCTTGGACATGCGGCGATGGAACTCCTGTTTAGTCTTACCAACATAAAAAGCCCCACATTCGCAGGACATAAGATACACGATCCCTCGAGTTTGGCAATTTGTGAAGTGTTTGGGCTTGAATAGTGCCCCATTCGGGAGATGGAAGATTTTCTCTCGTCTGATGTATTGGCAGGTAGAGCAGTGTCCACAGGGGAAAGACCCCAAGGTTACGCAGTGTTTAAGTCTCTTTATTTCATCCTTGAACTCACTTTGAACTAGTCTGTCTCGTAAAGAGGCAGCACGCTTATAAGTAATGGATGGTTTGTTGGAAATAAAGTTACGAACACTTGGGTCATTCAACAATATGGGCCAGTGTTTTTGAATCACGTTGTTGACCATCTGATGTTGTCTAGAGAACCGTAAGATGATCCTAGTAGGGCCAGTGTTGGTACCATCACTTGGCTTTTTATTAGATTGAGATAAGAGTTCAGACCGGGATTGTGCAATTGCTCTGTTGTATCCCCTTCGTAGACAGGAGCGACTATAGCCACGTGCCAGCAAGCGGGTTTGTAGCTTATAGGCTTCCTCTTTGAAGAGGGTATCACTGGAGCAGTTCCTGCGTAAACGTAGGTACTGACCATATGGTATTGACCTCTTCAGGGCTATAGGGTGAAAGCTTTCGGCGTGCAACACTGTGTTGCCAGCCGTGCTTTTGCGAAAAAGGGTACTGGAGATCTTATTGTCAGGGGTACGTATCAATTTTACATCCAAAAATGTCATTTGGTCAGAATCATAGGTCATAGTAAACTTCAAATTATGTTTATTAAGGTTAATGTGATTCAAAAATTGAAGCAACATTTCCTCCGAGCCCCCCCAGACGATGAGGACATCGTCAATGTACCGTAGCCACAATAAAATGTGGCTCGTGTACACCGCGAGGTCCCCATCGTCCCGGAGGGCCCTCTCCCACTCCCCCAGGTACAAGTTAGCGTAAGCCGGGGCACAGCAAGTGCCCATGGCCACGCCCTGCACCTGGAGGTAGTGGGAGTTGTTGAAACAGAAAAAGTTGTGGTGTAGAATGTAGTCAAGGCCGTCCACAATGAAACCGTTCAGTGCCTCATCATACTTTTGGCTTCGATGCAGAACCGCCCGTACAGCAGCGATCCCCTTGCTATGGGGGATCGAGCTATACAGGGCCTCGACATCGATAGCTACCAGAAGAGAATTCTCTGGAAGGGTAAATTCTTCAATTTTTTGTAACAAGTCTATTGTATCCTTCAAGAAGGAGGGCATACCAAGGACAAAGGGTTGCAGGAAGGAGTCGATGAGTCGGCTCAGATTTTCCGAAATGCCCCCATTGCCCGAGACGATGGGTCGTCCAGGGGGATTTGTCTGGCTCTTATGTATCTTGGGCAAACTATAAAAAGTTGCCACCCTTGGATATTTAATACAGATGAATTCGTATTGGTCCTTGGTAATAACTCCCCTTTCAAAAGCTGATTGGATCAATTTGTAAAAATCGGTGTAGGAGGCCTGTATGAGTCTAATGGGGACGGTCCTGTACCACTCCTCATTGTCAAGAATGTTTTGACACATAGATACGTAGTCTTCATTATTCATCAAGACCACGTTGCCGCCTTTATCAGATGGCTTGATTGTGATTTTAGTATTTTTGCATAAGGAGTCTAAAGCTTGAGACTCCTCTTTAGTTAGGTTTTCAGGACGTACATTTTTAATGTGTTGAAGTTTTAAGAGATCTCTTAGTATTTGTTTGACAAAGATCTCAATACTTGGATTCAAACTGAGGGGAGGAAATTTTGCAGAAGGTTTCTTAAAGCATGTTGTGGGGTGCTGAGTAGACTCGTTAGCAGTGGAGAGTAAAGTCTCCAGATCAATTTGATCAATAAGGTCCAAATTGTTGCTTTCTTGAAATAAAAGAGTCAAGTCCCGTAGGGCCTTAAACTCTCTCATATTAAAACTGGGCCAGTCCATTGTATCATCATTTGTATCCACTTTTGCATGGAGGCTCTTGAGGAGTAGCCGGCGTGCAAAAAGATGCAAATCAGTGATCACTTCAAAAATGTCGAGATCATTCTGTGGGCAAAAGGTTAAACCACGTGATAGTACGCTACTTTCTGCTGCAGAGAGGGAATGAGATGACAGGTTAATTACGCTGAGGGATTCTGTTGTCCCCTTGTGACAAAAGCGTCCAAATTCCCTGTTCCCCTGTTTGTCTGGGATAGGGGAGATCCCCGTATCGGGTTTAAAGGACTCTGAGGTCCAGTTTTCGGGCGCCCTGATGTTTGATTTGTATGAATAGTATTTGTAGGGATATTTTGAGGTGGAGGATCCGTTTCACTCGTTCCAATCATTGGACCGTAAGGACCAAGATTGGAAAGTGTGGGTTGTTCATTGGTGAGGGAATCATGTGCACTTTCCCCATTGTTCTCCACAATACGTTTTTTACTTTCCTGTTCAGGTGAACCCCTATTATTTCGATTTCTTTTAAATTTCCCAGGACCTTTAGAGAGTCCCTTTTTAGTTGAGTTGGAGTCGGATTTATCATGGGGTTTGGATACGTTGTTTGTATTCTTTTTATTATTAATGTTCTTGGATTGTTGTTGTACTGTATATTGTTTATTCCTTAGATTACGTGAAATCTGGGTATTCCATTTGTATGCCCGCCCGTCTGTAAATGCGGATTTATCCCTCCAGAATTTAGATTCTTTTTTCTGTAGGATGCCCTTATTATGGGCCGACAGGTTATCCCGAAGGTTCCCCTGTAGTTCCAAAAAAAGGGCATGCTGTGTAAAAGGTTTTAACGCTTTTTCTATATGATTGATTTCTTCATCTAATGATGCTATTTGTTTATTGTACTCTCGGGTGAGGATGACCATCATCTGCCGAGAGCATGCATCAAGATTGGCCTCCCATTCGTTTTTAAGGTCGGCGCTAATTTGATCCAGGTTGGGGAAAACCTGGATACGTAATCCCAGAGGGTTAATTTTTTCTTCAATGTACCTATTTAAGGATTTAACGTGCCAAAAAAGTGCTGATTTTTTCTCTAAGATTTTATTTAGCTTGTGAACTAGGGATGAGATCAAGGTTTTCATGCGATCACCTTGTTCAAAATCTGTCTCATATCCCAACATTAATTTAGCCCATTCCTCTCCTTGATAGTAACTCATTTTGAAAAAATGCGAAAGACCTCTTAAATACCAAAGAAAAAGACATATGAATAACCCTGCACCCTGGAGCTCATAATTTTCTTCCCGTGTGTCAACGGGGAAAGGGGTGTTTAACCACCCAAATTAATCAAAAAAAAGGAGGGGAGACATAGGGAAGAAGAAAAATGCTGCTCACCCCTGAGAGTTGAAACAACAAAAAAAGAAGACAGGTTCCCCACTTGGGGTTTTTAGGCAGCGAAATGAGAGGGTAAAGAGCCAATTCATAAAAATGTATCTTTATTATACAAAAAATTATACACACTGGTTAAAAAGAATGAGCTCCCATAGGGTGTATAAAAATGCATAACACTCAACACAAATACTGTCTATAATGTTTGGTCAACATGACATATGCGTTAACTAGGCAATAATAATAAAGTGGACCTGACGCGTTTCGACCTGTTCAAGGTCTTCTTCAAAGGTCAATTTGCTAGAATTGTAACAAAAAATGCATGTGTCAGAAAAAGTCAGTAATCATTGAAAGTAAATACATAACATATTAGTACAGCATATTTACCCAGTAATGAGTGTTTTAGACCCAGGAGCTTTTTATTGGGTAAATCCCTTTAAAAACAGAAGATTGCCCGCTCGCCTTCCCTCAGAGGTCTCGTGGCATTACCGTCACAGCCCCCGCCACCAGGGGAGGAGAAAATCCCAAAGAGATGTGACTTACAAGAGGTCACACTGTGGAGCACCCCCTAGATGCGCAGGCCAACCGATCGGTCAGATGGGGAAAACACCTGCAATAACAGCCCAGGGACAAAGGAGTTAATAGAAGTAGGAACAATATGCTTGTAAGTATTGGTGTGCACTCCAACATGAAATCCAGTGGTTACAAGGAATGTGTATATATTGTTATCAGTTTGGTTATAAAAAACCAAAACTACCTGCAGCCCCCCACTACGTGGGCCGTGGCCCGTGCGTACTGGGTGTATGTGTCTGTGCGTGCAAAAGTCCGCACCGACATGTATGTACGTGTATACATAACTACATATGTATAAGTGTAGTTTAAAAATACCTATTTGGATAAAAGGAATATGGCGGAGTGCATACTGAAATAGAGGTATATATCTAAATGAAGAAGAAGGTGGTAAAACAGTAAGGTTAATATCTCAAACAGTGAGGTTAATACCTCAACCCCTAAGGAATGTAGTTGATGGCAAGTGAAGGAAAGAGATCATAGGAGTGTAAAGGCCTAGGACAAGAGTCCACTAGTGTGGACAAGGAAAAGTGTGAAGAGTGAACACACAAAAAGTGAAGTGAATGAGAGAAACCATTACAAAAAGTGAATGTGATAATCAAGTGAATAGTGCCCACTAGTGAGAAAAGAGTGTCAAGTAAGGCAGGTGAATTACCTTAGAGGCAAGGTAAAAATAGTGCACAGATCACACTGTGTTGCCCAATATTACTTGCTCTTAGGTGTGACCTGACCCGGGATAGGTCACTGCCTAGGACTGGCTGAAAGCGCCTGTCCAGGTTACCATTTGGCAAGTCTAGAATTGTAAAAGAAAATAAATAAAAAGTATATTGTATCCATTTAAATATTTGATATGTATATATATATATGGTCGTTGTAATAGACCAAAGGGTGAATTATAGGGCAACAAAAGTGCAATGATGTGATCAAAGAGTGTACTCACGATGTGAAGCCGTAGCAGAGACCATCAGCTGGGCAGGAAATGTGCGGAGTGATAAAGGGGGGATGAGGAAATGTATATAAGCCCTTAAATGTTAGGGCGGAGCTCCAGTATGGGAAGATTGATAGCAGGTGTAGGTGTTCCCCCAATGAGACCGATCCGGGAGGACCGAGCATGGGGGCATGGCGGCCGCTGGGCGGCCTCATGTGACCTCCTCGGCGTTCAGGGCGAGCTGGCGCCCCGTCCACTGACGTCATCGCCGTCGCAAGTGCGTGACGTATCCGCATCACGTGGCACGCGCGGGGCCCCGCGCATGCGCAGTGAGCGGAGACGTCCGGGGATGGTCCTGAACGCCGCCGGCAAGGAAGAATCCCCGATCCGGCACCCAGGCACATCCTGGGTGTCCGATGGGGAACGGCGGGAGGGGGAACCAAGTGAAGGGGTCCCACCATCCCCGCCTTACCTTGCCGGGAAGGCACATCCCGGGGAGCCAACCCCGGTGCCGGGGCGGCGCAGGCAGCCACGATGGCCATAACGAATGGGGAAAAAAGGGAGCAGGTTAATCAGAGGGACAACGTTTGCATAATTGTACAAAGGTGACAACATACAAAAAAAGTAAATATGAACATGAACATATTATCACATATTGATTCATACAATTTTGGCAGAAAAGGTTTATGAGACATCCATATATGCAGGGTAAGTTCACATATCAAAGTATATGGAGGTAACATAAAGTAAAAAACACATTCTAAGGCAAAAAAGAAACAATAAAAGGGAATCAAAATTGCATGTACACTGCACATCAAAGGATGTATACACAGTAATAAATACATAGGTAATCATGGATAATCCTGAACTATCGGAAAGAAAAAGGGGGAAGAAGGGGGGAGGGGAAAAAGGGGAGGAAAGAAGGGGGGGTAAAAGGTAGGAAAAGGAAGGGGAAAGATGTGGGAACCGAAAGGGGCAAGGGAGCCCCCCAAAAAGGGCACCATTGTTTACTGAAGTTAGAAAGGGGCAAAGAGACCTTAGTGGGTCTTACCCGAAACAAACCCTTTTAAAAACGGGGCAAAGGATATGGCATCATTAAGTCCTGGGAACGAGGTGGCGTTTAATTGAAATATCCACTTTTGTTCGTGTTGCAACAGGATTTTGTTCCAATCGCCGCCTCGATTTGGTATATGTACTCTATCGAGAGCGGTGAAAGATACTTTAGGCATTTTGTAATTGTGCACTGACATCACGTGTCGGCCCAATGGTAGATAGTAGTTGCCAATTTGCATATGATATATATGCTTGGACATGCGGCGATGGAACTCCTGTTTAGTCTTACCAACATAAAAAGCCCCACATTCGCAGGACATAAGATACACGATCCCTCGAGTTTGGCAATTTGTGAAGTGTTTGGGCTTGAATAGTGCCCCATTCGGGAGATGGAAGATTTTCTCTCGTCTGATGTATTGGCAGGTAGAGCAGTGTCCACAGGGGAAAGACCCCAAGGTTACGCAGTGTTTAAGTCTCTTTATTTCATCCTTGAACTCACTTTGAACTAGTCTGTCTCGTAAAGAGGCAGCACGCTTATAAGTAATGGATGGTTTGTTGGAAATAAAGTTACGAACACTTGGGTCATTCAACAATATGGGCCAGTGTTTTTGAATCACGTTGTTGACCATCTGATGTTGTCTAGAGAACCGTAAGATGATCCTAGTAGGGCCAGTGTTGGTACCATCACTTGGCTTTTTATTAGATTGAGATAAGAGTTCAGACCGGGATTGTGCAATTGCTCTGTTGTATCCCCTTCGTAGACAGGAGCGACTATAGCCACGTGCCAGCAAGCGGGTTTGTAGCTTATAGGCTTCCTCTTTGAAGAGGGTATCACTGGAGCAGTTCCTGCGTAAACGTAGGTACTGACCATATGGTATTGACCTCTTCAGGGCTATAGGGTGAAAGCTTTCGGCGTGCAACACTGTGTTGCCAGCCGTGCTTTTGCGAAAAAGGGTACTGGAGATCTTATTGTCAGGGGTACGTATCAATTTTACATCCAAAAATGTCATTTGGTCAGAATCATAGGTCATAGTAAACTTCAAATTATGTTTATTAAGGTTAATGTGATTCAAAAATTGAAGCAACATTTCCTCCGAGCCCCCCCAGACGATGAGGACATCGTCAATGTACCGTAGCCACAATAAAATGTGGCTCGTGTACACCGCGAGGTCCCCATCGTCCCGGAGGGCCCTCTCCCACTCCCCCAGGTACAAGTTAGCGTAAGCCGGGGCACAGCAAGTGCCCATGGCCACGCCCTGCACCTGGAGGTAGTGGGAGTTGTTGAAACAGAAAAAGTTGTGGTGTAGAATGTAGTCAAGGCCGTCCACAATGAAACCGTTCAGTGCCTCATCATACTTTTGGCTTCGATGCAGAACCGCCCGTACAGCAGCGATCCCCTTGCTATGGGGGATCGAGCTATACAGGGCCTCGACATCGATAGCTACCAGAAGAGAATTCTCTGGAAGGGTAAATTCTTCAATTTTTTGTAACAAGTCTATTGTATCCTTCAAGAAGGAGGGCATACCAAGGACAAAGGGTTGCAGGAAGGAGTCGATGAGTCGGCTCAGATTTTCCGAAATGCCCCCATTGCCCGAGACGATGGGTCGTCCAGGGGGATTTGTCTGGCTCTTATGTATCTTGGGCAAACTATAAAAAGTTGCCACCCTTGGATATTTAATACAGATGAATTCGTATTGGTCCTTGGTAATAACTCCCCTTTCAAAAGCTGATTGGATCAATTTGTAAAAATCGGTGTAGGAGGCCTGTATGAGTCTAATGGGGACGGTCCTGTACCACTCCTCATTGTCAAGAATGTTTTGACACATAGATACGTAGTCTTCATTATTCATCAAGACCACGTTGCCGCCTTTATCAGATGGCTTGATTGTGATTTTAGTATTTTTGCATAAGGAGTCTAAAGCTTGAGACTCCTCTTTAGTTAGGTTTTCAGGACGTACATTTTTAATGTGTTGAAGTTTTAAGAGATCTCTTAGTATTTGTTTGACAAAGATCTCAATACTTGGATTCAAACTGAGGGGAGGAAATTTTGCCCTTTTAGGAGGTGCTAGAGGAGCAAGAGTCTTTTTGCATAATTTTAACAAGGTGCATGTCACATGTTGGCAACATAACATGCTAACATGCCCTGTGTGCAAATCTCCTTTAAAAAATACATAAAGGTGAACCAGCATAAAAAAAAATTGTCAAGTTTAGAGGTGCGCCCGTTCAACCTGTGCAATTGCATGTAGGTTGCTTAACATTTACTAAGATTTTGGCCGCGCAGTGAACAAACGCATGTGAATGAACGCAACAGCCGCATGCGCATGCGCACTGCTTATATTGATCTCACGCAGTTCTAAACATACTTGTGGGCACAGCAGGCTTTCTATGAAAAAGTTACTTTCTCATTCTATTTTGGGCATATTGGTTACTTGGGCAGTTGTTACTAAACTTCCTCACATCACCCCATAATATTGGTACCGCTATCTTCTGTCAATATTAATATGGAGATGCCATGCTCCATATCCATACTGGCGCACAGATTGCATTCTCCCGTGCGCAGAGATCGCTATTGTTACTAAACTTCCTCACATCACCCCATAATATTGGCACCTCCATTTTCTGTCAATATTAATATGGAGATGCCATGCTCCATATCCATACTGGCACACAGATTGCATTCTCCCGTGCGTAGAGATCGCAATAGTAAATGGGGGATTCGCGCTCTGTTACCGGCCCACCATTTTGTAAATATGAAAATGTGCGTTGTGCCTCCCCGTGCGCCTCTACTGGCACATGGCTTTCATAAATCACCCCCTCTGTGTACCTGAGTATTGTGAGCACCTGAGTATTGTGAGTACCTGAATATTGTGTGTACCTGAGTATTGTGAGTACCTGAGTATTGGGAGTACCTGAGTATTGTGAGTACCTGAGTATTGGGAGTACCTCAGTATTGGGAGTATTGGGAGTATCTGAGTATTGTGAGTACCTGTGTATTGTCAGTACCTGAATATTGCGTGTACCTGTGTATTGTGTGAACCTGAGTATTGTGTGTACCTGAGTATCGGGAGTACCTGAGTATTGGGTGTACCTGAGTATTGTGTGTACCTGAGTATTGTGTGTATCTGTGTATTGGGTATCTGAGTAGTGTGTGTGGATCATTAGTACCTGAGTATTGCTAGTACCTGAGTATTGTGTGTACCTGTGTATTGTGAGGCACGTGCGCTGCGAGTGCACGTGGACTGCGAGTACATGTGGGCTGTGAGTGCACATGGACTGCGAGTACACATGGGCTGCGTGTGCACGTGGACTGTGAGTACACGTAGACTTTGAGTGCATGTGGACTGTATGTACACATGGGCTGCAAGTGCATGTGGACAGTGAGTACATGGGGGCTGCGAGTACACGTGGACTGTGAGTACTCGTGGGCTGCAGGTGCACGTGGACTGCGAGTACATGTGGGTTGTGAGTGCACGTGGACTGCGAGTGCACATGGGCTGCGAGTGCACGTGGACTGTGAGTGGGCTCTGAGTGCACGTGGGCACCTGTACCTGTGTATGGTATTTTTGAGTACCTGTGTGTTGTATTGTTGAGTACCTGTGTATTGTTGAGTATTAGTGTCAGAAAGCTAGTTGTTAGTTAAGTTGGACAGGGTATAATCCCCAATCCTCATTAAATTAGTAGGTACATTGCCCGGCAGGTGTGGAGAAGAGACTCAGTGTACATCTTGTGGTGTGTATGCGTTCCTTGATCATCTGAGCGAGGGTCAATATTGCTGTGCAAAATGTAAGCACATTGTTTCCCTGGAAGCCCAGGTTCTGAATATAGGGAAGCAATTGTCAGCACTGAGAAGTCCCTTCAAACTAAAGGAGAGCCTGTAACGTACACGGCAGGTGCCAGCACAGAGGTGGGTGGAGAAAAAGAGGTGCAGGCACTAGAAAAGAGTAGATGGGTGACAGTTAGGAAGGTTAGAGGGGAAAGTTCCAGGGAGGCCGATCCTGGGCTGGAACATCCCAATAAGTACACTCCATTGAGTGACATTGTTGAAACCAGTCAAGGACCAGCACTGTTGGAGCTGAGGGACTCCCCTAGCTGCAGGGGAAGAACTCCTCCAGTGAGAGTGGGGGGGAAGCGAAGGGAAAGGAAACACAGATTCTGGTGGTAGGGGCCTCAATTCTTAGAAGGACAGAGAGGGCAATCTGTGACAAAGACTTGAAGCGCCGAACTGTATGCTGTATACCGAGCGCTCAGGTTCGGCACATCATGGATCTGGTGGACAGATTACTGGAAGGGGCTGGAGAAGACCCGGCTGTCATGGTGCACGTTTGCACAAAAATCATAGGCAGATGGAGTGTCCTTGTCAGAGAACTCACACAGCAAGCACCCGTCTCCATGCAGCAGCTGCCAATCCTGATTCTGCTAATGCAATGGTGCATGCACGGAACCATAGCCAGAGGCAAATGGGCATGCACAATGGCACCTCCATGCGAATGCGCACACGCGCTAACGCGCGTCCGCGAGTGCCAAAGCGCTAATATGCTAACGCACAAGCGCCAATGTGACAAAGTGCTAATGTGCTAATGCGCATGTGCCAATGTGCTAAGTTGCTAATGCGCATGCGCGTACGCACGTACGCTGGCGCCAATCCTGGCACACAGCACCCTATATAAACAGAGAGTCTGCCTAGCATCAGTGCTGGATTGTCTTAAGCTTGTTCCTGTGTTCCTGTGTTCCTGTTGTTACTCTGCCTGATTGACCTTGTTCCTGAAAACCCGGCTATCTTCTGACCATTCTCTTGGATCTCCCCTGCCTGCTGAACCTGCCTCTACTTGCAATACTGACCTTGGCTTGAACTTATGATTACGGCTCTGCTTCCTGATTCTGTACCCTGCTGCCCGTCTGTTGCCAACCCCTGCCTGTTCCTGACTACGGTTTTGCCTTCTGACTTGGTACCCCGCTGCCAGCCTGTTGCCGACTCCTGCCTGTTCCTGATTCTGCAGTTGATCCTGATCTGGCTCCCGCTGAACAAGTTTGGTGATCAGTTTCCACATCTCCTCAGCAGAGGTTCCTATATCTCCAAGTTCCAGCCTCCTGCCTGCAGGCACCTGCAACCTTTCGTTGCCCTCGCACTCCCTGTACCCACCACCAGGGGTGCTTGGACCGGAACCGTGCAAAAGGCCACCCTCATCATTTCCGGCTCCGGTACATGACAGTCCTAAAGAACGATTTTAGGGACTTTTAGGGACTTAGGAGCTAAATTGGTGAAAAGGACCTCCAATTTAGTATTCTCATAAATACTACCGGTACCTCAAACCACATCAGAAAGGCAGAGGGAGATTAGGGAAGTAAACAAGTGGCTGAGGAGCTGGCGTAGTAAGGAGGGGTTTGGGTTCCTGGAAAACTGGGCCGACTTCTCAGTCAGTCACCAGTTCTATAGAAGGGAACAGACTGCACCTAAATGAGGTGGGTGCAGATCTGCTGGGAGTGAAGATGGCCAAAAAGTTAGAGAGGCTTTTAAACTAGGTGACGAGGGGCGGGTCCAGAGGTAGAGATCATATTCCAGAGGACAGTATTGGGGGCATTAGTGGTAGGTTGACTAAAGCACATAAACCCAAGGTAAGTATAGTAACAAGTCCATTTTGCAGTCTCGGAACACCCAATAAGAGGACAGTATGGGACCGGTCTAAACTGCGTGGCATGTTCACCAATGCCAGGAGCCTGGCGGCTAACATGGTAGAACTAGAGATACTGTTGTTGGAGGAGGATTTAGATTTTGTGGGAATTTCAGAGACTTGGTCCAACAGCTCTCATGATTGGCTGGCAACCATTCAAGGGTATTCCCTTTATCACAGGGATAGAAAGGGTAAAAAGGGGGAGGGGTATGCCTGTATATCAAGACTAAGGTACAAGTGAATGTGAGAGATGACATCACTAAGGGAGCTAGGAGGTGGAATCCTTATGGGTAGAGCTCCAAAGGGATGAAACTAAGGGTAAAATAATACTAGGAGTATGCTATAGGCCCCCTAACCTGAGGGAGGAGGGGGAGGGGACCTCCTATCACAATTTGGATTAGCAGCAAGGATGGGAAATGTTATCATAATGGGGGATTTAAATTATCCAGACATAGACAGGGCAGAAGAACCACGCATTTGTCTAAGGCTCGCCAGCTCCTAGATGTCTTGCAGGACAATTTCATGGGTCAGATGGTAGATGCACCAACTAGAAACAAAGCATTACTAGACCTACTGATAACCAACAATGCAGACATGATGACACGGATGTGGAAATAAGGGGCAATTTAGGAAACAGTAATCACAGGTCAATTAGCTTCAGTGTAAATCACACAAATAGGAAACATAAGGGGAATACAAAGACATTGAATTTGAAAAGAGCAAACTTCCCCAAACTATGAACCTTGCTAGAAGATATAAATTGGGATAAAGTAAACAGGGATGGAGTAAACAGTTCAATCTCTGTATTTGCGGACGACACTCAGCTAAGCAGGGCAATAATTTCTCTGCAAGATGTGGAAAGCTTGCAAGACAATCTCAACGAATTAATGGGGTGGGCAACTACATGGCAAATGAGGTTTAATATGTAAAAATGTAAAATTATGCATTTGGGTGGCAAAAATATGAATGCAATCTACTCACTGGGGGGAGAACCTCTGGGGGAATCAAGGATGGAAAAGGACCTGGGGGTCCTAGTAGATGATAGGCTCAGCAATGGCATACAATGCCAAGCTGCTGCTAACAAAGCAAACAGAATATTGGAATGCATTAAAAAGGGGATTAACTCAAGAGATAAAGCGATAATTCTCCCACTCTACAAAACTCTGGTCCGGCCTCATCTGGAGTATGCTTTCCAGTTCTGGGCAACAGTCCTCAGGAAGGATGTACTGGAAATGGAGCGAGTACAGAGAAGGGCAACAAAGCTAATAAAGGGACTGGAGGATATTAGTTATGAAGAAGGGTTACGAGAACTGAGCTTATTCTCTCTGGAGAAGAGATGCTTGAGAGGGGATTTGATTTTAATTTGCAAATATCATACTGGTGACCCCACAATAGGGATAAAATTTTTCCAAGGGGGTTTAATAAGACACATGGCCACTCATTAAGATTAGGAGAAAAGAGGTTTAACCCTAAACTGCGTAGAGGGTTCTTTACTGTAAGAGCGGCAAGGCTGTGGAATTCACTTCAAAAGGCAGTGGTTTCAGTATCGGGGAGCATCGATAGTTTCAAAAGACTATTAGATAAGCACCTGAACAACCACAATATACAAGGATATACAATGTAATACTGACATATAATCACACACACATAGGTTGGACTTGATGGACTTGTGCCTATTTTCAACCTCACCTACTATGTAACTATGTAAGGGAGGGGCCTTCATAAAAGGGCACTACACTGACTACTCTGCCCAATGCATACCCTCTGTGAGCTGTATTGTATAATAAATGCTCATATCCACTGCACTCTGTAAACTGTTCTGTACATTACATTATTTTTCATTGTCACAATAGTTTCCGGTTGCTAATTTGTCCCCAAGTATTTATTTTAAGTTCTTCTTTAAACAGATTCTTTCATTTAGGTGATCAAACTGCTACAACCATAACATTTAGACACCTACAAATACCTGAATCAGGGCCACTTGCATCAGCCTCTCAAACCATGCTGTCAGGTGTTAATGCTTGCTACTAAATCCAGTCCCCACACAGTCTGGTGGTCCTGTTATTATGATAGTCAATATCACTGGCCAATAGGAATGTATAGGAGGTAGGAAAGACCTGTTGAAACTACCAAGAAGTGCAGAAATTTTGCCTTTCACTAATTTTGTTTCATAGATTTTTAGGATTGTCCCAGGGCTCTTCCATAATATAACAATGGAAGTTGAATGCAAAAGTGATAGATAATTACAATGATGATTTGTTTGGTCCTTTTGACAGCTTGTATTTCTGCAGTGTTAAGCTGTGGTAACCAGTTGAAGCCCACGCCAAAAGAAAGAAGCACAATGATTGGAAGCTGCCAGGGAATTTTATTCTGCTTATATTTTACCCTGTCTGGTCCCTCCAGCCCCACCTCATCAACATACCTTATTTCAGACCCAGTGATATTATCACTGGGTCTCTGTGCATTTCTATGCAATGCATAAAGATTATAGCTGGTGGGTGGGGCTTTATATCGTTTCCTGGAAACATCAAAGCACCATGTCTCAATACTCCCATCAAAAGCCGTCTTGATGCAAGCAGTTGGCTCCATCTTAGTGGGAGTTATGTATATATCCAAATGCTTAGGTGAGTAGATGCCAATCTGGAATAATGAACATTCCTAGGCAGACAGAATCGGAATGCAGAAGGTAACACCCACATGCAATGCTAAGCCTCCATGAATTAATTAACTGAAATCCAATGAATGAAATGGGTGAACAAATGGACAGTAAGACGGTAGTAAAGGGATAGAAGATACTGGATAACCTCCAGCCAGGAAGACCCCTTTCACACTAAGGCGTTTTTTAGGCATTTTAACGCTAGAAATAGCGCCTGTAAAGCGCCTGAAAACCGCCTACCATGCCTCCCCAGTGTGAAAGTCTGAAAAAAAATATATTTTTTACTTTTTGCTATAATAAATATCCCCAATTTAAAAAAAAAAATAATTTCTTCACCAGTTTAGGCCAATATGTATTCTTCTACATATGTTTGGTGAAAAAAAAAAATAGCAATAAGCGTATATTGATTGGTTTGCACAAAACTTATAGCGTATACACAATAGGGAATATATTTATGGCATTTTTTTTTCACTAGTGATGGCAGTGATCAGCTATAAAAATGCACTGATTACTGTGTAAATGTCACTGGCAAGGAAGGGGTTAACACTAGGGGGTTATCAAGGTGTTAAATGTGTTCCCTGTGATGTGTTTCTAACTGTGGGGGGAGTATACTGACTGGAGGAGGAGAGAGATTGCTGTACTTGATCACTAGGAAAAGCGGATCTCTCTCTACTCCCCTGTCAGAATGGGGATATGTCTGCTTACATTGACAGATCCCCGTTCTGGCTCTCTGTGGAGCGATCGCGGGTGACCAGCTGACATTGCGGCTGCTGGCCATACGCATCGGTTCCGGCGTTGCGCCTCCGACAGCTCTTAAAGCGGCCAACGGACACCTACGGTGGTTTGCGCAGCCGTGCCAACCTACCACCGTATAACGATGGCAGCTGGTCGGCAACAGGTTAACAAATAAAGTGCAACAATTATTGTAAAGTGCCAGTTTACGAGGACACCTCCAAAATTCAAATGCATTAGACCCCTTTCACACTGAGGTGTTTTTCAGGTGTTTAAAGGGCTAAAAATAGCGCCTGTAAAGTGCCTGAAAAATGCCTCCCCTGTAGCCCCAGTGTGAAAGCCCGAGTGCTTTCACACTGGAGAGGTGCGCTTGCAGGTTGTTAGAAAAAGTCCTGCAAGCAGCATCTTTGGAGCGGTTTAGGAGCGGTGTATACTGCCCCTGCACATTGAAATTAATGGGCAGCACTGCCAAAGCGCCTGCAAAGCGCTTCGGCAGAGGCACTTTTCGGGCACATTTAACCCTTTCTTCAGCCGCTAGCAGGGGGTTAAAAGCAGGGTTAAAAAGACAGTAAAGCATCGCTAAAACTAGCGGTGCTTTACCGCTAATGTGGCCCGCTGGCAGTGTGAAAGGGGTCTTAAACAAATAAATATAGCACAGATGTAACAACTACATACGTTAATTTCACCTATATGCTATACCAGGGCTTGACAAATTTGCTTAGAATCTAGGAGCCAGCTGAAAAAGTTAGGAGCCAGTTTTTTAAATCAGCTGCCCAGCGCCCAGAACTGCATGCCCAGGGCGTCAGGCAATAAGAAATTATTCAATTATTATTATTATTCAATAAGAATTGCTCACGCCTGATGCCAAGCAAAAAAAGACAGAATATTTAAAAAAAAGACCAAACTTTTTTTTATTTGGTATAAGATTTTGCAAATAAGTTATTTTTCTCCTTCACTGATGTGCGCTGATAGGCAGCACTAATGGACACTGATGAGGTGGCACTGACAGGTAACACTGATGGGCACTGAAAGGTGGCACTGAGGTGGCAATTATGGTCACTGACAGGTGGCACTGAGGTGGCAATGATGGGTTGTGACAGGTGGCACTGATAGGCAGCACTGACAGGTGGCACTAATGGGCACTGACAAGTGGCACTTATAGGCAGCACTGATGGGTACTGTAAATAGAAAAGGGGAGAGATGCGCTAACCAATAGGGCAAATTAATACATACATAGATTATTTATATATATATATATATATTGATTGTTACTAATAAATTAATATATAAATTAAATATTAATGGTAAATAAATCAGTTCATCAACCACAAGTGAATGTGTATAACTTGAATGGTTCAAAAAAGCTTGAAACAACTTCCAAACACCACAAATTGATACAACACACAAAAGTGCAAATAATGTGCATATATGTTTAAATTACTCCCAACACCACAAAATATTAAATATTAAAAATGAGTCTATAATCATAATCACACATGTAAAATCTTGATACGACTTGTGACAACACCACAAATTTGTGCTCCTCCACCACATAGATTGCGTGCTTACCATAGACAAGCTAAAATGGACTGTTAACCCCGTCAGGGTATTGTTCCAAAGAAATGGCGATGACAGCTCTCGAGTTTCGTCACACTCTGGGGCACGTCCTGGGGCACGACGACGTCAGAGTGTGACGAAACATGCATCGGGAGGAATGGCGTGCTGACGTCATCGCGCTGTGTACCCTAGTGGATGGGTGTTTGATTGCGGTCCGGCTTATTTGAATCTTTGCAAGTTTACCTCTTACTATGTGTAAGTGCAATCTTTTATATCAATAAATGTTCCTAATACGATTTACACTATGGTGAGTTCCTCTCTATTCTGGGTTACCCTCTGGTTCTCAACCGAGACCACTGAATGATCAAGTCCTCTTGGCTGTTTGTTATGTGTTCCTGCTTCATTACATCAAGCACTTGAAAGCTGTCATCGCCATTTCTTTGGAACAAGGCCCTGGAGGGGTTAAAAGCCGCAAGCCCATTTTAGTATCTATGTGGTGGAGGAGCACGAGTTTGTGGTGTTGTCACAAGTCGTATCAAGATTTCACATGTGTGATTATGATTATGAACTCATTTTTAATATTTAATATTTTGTGGTGTTGGGAGTAATTTAAACATATATGCATATTATTTGCACTTTTGTGTGTTGTATCAATTTGTGGCTAATATTTTTATTTTAACGCAGCTCCTTTATTATCTTTACTTGTTCATATGTGTATCACATATTGAGCTGCTGCTGCCTTTTTTCTTATTTGTATTGCTCACTTAGCGCAGTAATTTTTTCTATTATAACTTCCAAACACCGCAACAGACTCGTGAACCTACACCACATAGAGTGCGTGCTTACCTGAAGGCAAGCTAAATGAACTTGTGGTTATCAACCCAATCAGGGCCTTTAGCCAGGGGCTGTTAAGATATTAGTTCACAAATGGATTCCTTACATTAGATTGGCAGGGCACCCGCCAAACCAACCAGGGAGACTCGATGATCCAGTTACCATGGACATGGGCCAGGTAAGTTTACCCAAAAAGGAAAGAACTCACCATAGAGTAAATCAAAACACACAGGTTTTATTAAAAATAAAAGTTGCACTTACACAAGAAGCGTAAAATATAGCATCAAGTTTAAAAAGCCGGCCGGCTAACACCCGTCCTCTCAGGATCACAACGCAATGACGTCCACACGCCACTCCTCCCGATGCACATTTCATCACAAGCTGACTTCGACCTGGGGCCGCAGGATGATGCCAGCTTGTGACGAAATGCGCATTGGGAAGAGTGGCGTGCTAACGTCATCGCGTTAGATCCACCAGGATGCAGTTGCTAATTGGAATGGCGTTCCAGCTATGTAATAAGTAATAAGTAATAAGTACAGGAACGTCATTCCCACGCGTTCCCGCAGGACTCAAGCCCTGCTTTTACCCTGCTTCCTGCCCAGACCAATTTTCAGCTTCCTGCGTTGTCACACTTTAAATGGCAATTGTGTGGTCATACTGTACCCATAATAAATGTTTAGAGTTTTTTCACATAAATAGAGCTTTTCAGTGGTATTTAATCACCACCATTTTTTTTTGCAAAATAAACAAAAAAAATATGGAAAATTTTGAAAAGAAACACATTTTTTTTTGTTTCTGTTATAAAATTTAGCAAATTAGTAATCTTTCTTTATAAGATTAGGCCAAAATGTATTCTGCTACATTTCCTTGATGGAAAAAAACAAAATCAGTGTATATTATTTAGTCTGTAGAAAAGTTATAGAGTCCACAAATTATAGTATATACTGTATATCTGAAAATCAAATTATTCCCAATGTACCGATGGCCTATCTCATTTCTTGAGGCCTGAAAATGCCAGGACAGTACAAATTTCCCCCAAATTACCCCTTTTTGGAAAGTAGTCCAAGGTATTTAGTAGGAGGTTGTATTTTTTTGTCACTATATTTTGGAAAATTAAGAAATTTAAAAAAATTATTTTTTAAAAATGTTTACAGAGTCATCATATTAACTGGTTTGGCGGTGATCAGGAACACTGACTGGTGACAGCATGTTAAAAAAAAAACAATTACCATAGTAACACTGTACTACTCTGCGAGGTGATCAGGATTTATTTTTTTTTACACACCATTGTTGCTTATAACTGTCAATTTTACAGTTATAAGCAACCATTTTTTTCTGAATGAAAACTACTCATCCAGTATTTACTACTGTGATTAGCTGTGATTGACCACAGTTAATCACATGGTAAAGATGGGCTGTGATTGGCCCTGTCTGTACCATGTGATGACTGTGACCCATCACAGAAATCATCTCAAAAGTACACAATGAAAAGCATGAATCAAAGCCTTCCATTGTGTACAACTGTGATTGGCCACAGCGGTCACATGGTACTGGCAGCAGGCAGGCGGGTGACAGATCGTGCCAGAGCATAGCCCATGGGGCCCGTGGAGGTACAATCCTGGGAGGATGTCATATGATGTCCTCCCAGAACAGTGCTCCTGCCCGGCTATCATTTTACAATAGGCCTGCAGGAAGGTGTTAAAATGTTGGTGGTTCTTGGTGACTCCCCTAATAAATGTTGGTGGTCAGTGATGTACATGCCTATTATCTGCTGGTGGTCAGTGATGTGTATGCAACTTTTAACTGTTCTTGGTCACTGTTATTGTTTTTGCCCCATAATCCTAGCTTCCATAACATTGGTGGTCATTGGTGTTCTTGCCCCCATTTTATTTGACGGTCAGGGGGTTTTACCCCCATAGCATTGGTGGATAGTGTGTCCCTATTGATAGTCATTGCCCTTCCTTTTCATTGGTGGTGAGTAGTGTTTTTCCCTCATAATAGTGTTGGTCAGTGGTGCGGTGTCCCTATTGGTGTCCATGGACCCCCCCTTTTATTAGTGGTCAGTGGATCAATGAATCTTTACCTGTAAAATGTATTCCTATGCCTGGAACTTCCTACATACAATAGGGATAATCATTCTGATGGTTTGGGTGACTTGCTGGGTTGGGTCTTGCTGTACCCAGGTCTCGTTCCCCCCAGTACCCAAATCTAAAAATGCCTATGACTATGACAAAGAATGAATATGTTATCTATCTATCTATCTATCTATCTATCTATCTATCTATCTATCTATCTATCTATCTATCTATCTATCTATCTATCTATCTATCTATTCCTATGCATTCACTAAAACACATGGATAAAGAAATATATCTAGCATACCCAACCATAGGAAGAGCTGATCACATTTTGTGCATCACTCTTAGAATATAGGAGTGGTGCACAAGCCACTTCTTCTAATTGGTTTCTAGCCTTTACCTGATATTTCAGTCTCAATGGCACAGAATAATGTATTGTAGTTTCATACTGTACATCTGTTGTAGGTTTAAACATCAAATGGGCACAGTTTTTGTTTGTCTTTCACTGCCTTTTGCATTGTGCAGAGTTGGAGAAGATGTCTGCGGTGATTGAGGCTCTGCACACTAGACTTGCTTTTAATAACTGAGTGATCCCATATGTGGAATCTCTGTATGTTTACAAAGCATTCTGGGTGGGTTAATCACATGTCTTGTACCTTCCTTGAAGGCTTAATTCCTTGTTTACATACTGAAAAACAAATGCTAAGCTTGTATAGAACTGGCTTCCTAATGCAAACCGCTGATTTTAATATCAACCTTTATATAAAATAAAATTAACAGAGATTTTTTTTTTCCAGCTTCAATTGCAGTTCATTTTCAGTTTTATATCACGGCTGTACTTTTATTGGATATTGCCATAAGCAATTTAAATGTCAAGATTATCCAAACATAGTACTCTAAGCAATTGATAAATCTCTATTGGCTTGGAATGAATACAAAAATTATAAATATTAGGACTGACATCATTTCAAAAATACGGGAAAATTGCCTCTATGGGAACAGAAGCCAAACATATCACAGTCCTGAGGAACATAAAATACATAGGGATTTTCCGACAATCCTGGTACTGTTTATATTGGAATTATTCTCAGGATTTCTTTCTTTCTTTTTTTTAAAGATTCAATTTTTTTTTTTTTAATTGATGTCAAATTTTTATCTTTTGCATTCATGATTTTGCTTTTTCTTCTTGTGGTTTTCGGTGTGCTTTTTGTAGTAGATGAAAAGAAAACGAAACTTAGTAAGTACTGTACCAGATAACATTTTTAAATCCCAAATCAGTAACCCAATCTACTTAATACTCAACAAGCTTAAAGTGTATGTACAGCCAAAACTTTTTTTTTTTTTTTTGGTGAATCAGGGAAGTGTAGACCGCTATCAGGTAATTTGTTGCTGCCTATGTCTTTTTTCCCTTTACATTCTGCTTTGGAGATGCAACAGGAAATGGGAGGAAATCTCTCCAAAGTGAACAAAATTCCCATTTTTTAAAGTTATCACAGGAACAAGTGTCCCAATTGTAGGATTTTGCTGTTTCGACAGCTTAAATTTTTTTGATTTCTGTTTACTTGCCGTCTCAGTGACAGTAGCCACTAGGACTAATAGAGGAGTACATCTCTAAAGTTGGGGAACAGTCAGCAAATAAAACTTGAAAAAAGGACTAACATTTCCCTGCTGTTATTCTAAATAAAAAAATACTAAATAAAAAAATAGTACCTTGAATACACTTTGTATTTTATTGGGATTTTATGTGATAGACCAACACAAAGTGGCACATAATTGTACAGTAGAGGGAAAATGATAAATGTTTTTCAAAATTTGTATTCAGCCCCCCTGAGTCAATACTTTGTAGAACCACTTTTTGCTGCAATTACAGCTGCAAGTCTTTTTGTGTATGTCTCCACTGCACATCTAGCTCCTTCCCGACCTGCGCACGCCGCTGTACGTCGGCAGAATGGCACGGCTGGGCAAATGGACTTACAGGTACGTCCATTTGAATTCCCCGCTGTGCCATTGCATGCGCGCCGCCGCCGGCTTGCGCACGCGCCAGCCGGGAGCTCCATGAGTCGGTTCGCGGGTCCAGCGGACTCGATCGCTGCAGGGATACCCGCGATCGCCACACGGAGAGGACGAACGGGGAGATGCTGATGTAAACAGCATCTCCCCGTTCTGCCTAGTGACAAGTGTCACTGATCACAGCTCCCTGTCATCGGGAGCAGTGATCAGAGTAATGACACTGCTAGCCCATCCCCCTACAGTTAGTAATCACTCCCCTAGGTCATACTTAGCCCCTCCCCGCCCCCTAGTGGTTAACCCCTTCACTGCCAGTGTCATTTACACTGTAATCAGTGCATTATTAATCGCACTGATCGCTGTATAAATGACAATGGTCCCAAAAATGTGTCAAAAATGTTCGACATGTCTGCCATAACGTAAACACTATAACCTTTGCGCAAACCAATCAATAAACGCTTATTGTGATTTTTTTTTACCAAAAATATGTAGAAGAATACGATCGGCCTAAACTGAGGAAAAAAAAATGTTTTTTTATATATTTTTGGGTGATATTTATTATAGCAAAATGTAAAATTAATGCGTTTTTTTCAAAATTGTCGCTCTTATTTTGTTTATAGCGCAAACAATAAATATCGCAGAGGCGATCAAATACCACCAAAAGAAAGCTCTATTTGTGGGGAAAAAAGGATGTCAATTTTGTTTGGGAGACACATTGCACGACCGCGCAATTGTCAGTTAAAGCGATGCAGTGAAGAATCACAAAACACACTCTGGTCAGGAGAGAGAGTGACATTTTTGCCCATTGTTCTTTGCAAAATAGCTCAAGCTCTGTCAGATTGGATGGAGAGCCACAGATTCTCTATGAACTTAGGTCTGGACTTTGACTGGGCCATTTTAACACATGAATATGCTTTGATCTAAACCATTCCATTGTAGCTCTGGCTGTATGTTTAGGGTCATTGTCCTGCTGGAAGGTAAACCTCCGCCCCAGTCTCAAGTCTTTTGCAGACTCTAACAGGTTTTCTTCTAAGCTTGCCCTGTATTTGGCTCCATCCATCTTCCCATCAACTCTGACCAGCTTCCCTGTTCCTGCTGATGAAAAGCATCCTCACAACATGATGCTGACACCACCATGTTTCAAGGTGGGGATGGTGTGTTCAGGGTGATGTGCAGTGTCAGTTTTCTGCCACACATAGCGTTTTGCTTTTAGACCAAAAAGTTCAATTTTGTGCTCATCTGACAAGAGCACCTTATTCCACATGTTTGCTGTGTCCCCCACATGGCTTCTTGCAAACTACAAACAGGACTTCATATGGCTTTCTTTCAACAATGGCTTTCTTCTTGCCACTCTTCCCTAGAGCCAGATTTGTGGAATGCATGACTAATAGTTGTCCTGTGGACAGATTCTCCCACCTGAGCTGTGTATCTCTGCAGCTCCTCCAGAGTTACCATGGACCTCTTGGCTACTTCTTTGATTAATGCTCTCCTTGCCCAGCCTGTCAGTTTAGGTGGACGGCCATGTCTTGGTAGGTGTGCAGTTGTGCCATACTCTTTACATTTTCGGATGATGGATTGAACAGTTCTCTGTAAGATGTTTAAAGCTTGGGATATTTTTTCAAACCCTAACCCTGCTTTAAACTTCTCCACAACTAAATCCCTGACCTGTCTGGTGTGTTCCTTGGCCTTCATAATGCTGTTTGTTCACTAAGGTTCTCTAGCAAACCTCTGAGGGCTTCACAAACCAGCTGAATTTATACTGAAATTAAATTACACACAGGTGGTAATTACTAATTAGGTGACTTCTGAAGGCAATTGGTTCCATTAGATTTTAGTTAGGGGTATCAGAGTAAAGGGAGCTGAATACAAATGGACACCACACTTTTCACATATTTCACATATTTATTTGTAATAAAAATTGAAAACCATTTATCATTTTCCTTCTAATTCACAATTATGTGCCACTTTGTGTTGGTTTATCACATAAAATCCCAATAAAATACATTTATGTTTTTGGTTGTAACGTGACAAAATGTGAATTATTTCAAGGTGTACAAATACTTTTTCAAGGCACAGTAAGTCACATGCATTTTGGTGTGACGGTGTGGAGATCAGCTGCATCACAATACATTCAGTTGTACCGGGAGGCTACGAGGAATTGTCTCTCACTATAAGAATTTCTTTTCCTTGTCCCTGAAAAATCTTGACCTACAATTTCAATGTGACTTCTTCCTCTTCTTGCAGTGGTAATTTGTTTTGGAATGTGCATTCTTTGCACATTTTTATGATAAATTACACTTTTAGTGTGGCTCAAAAATACCTTTTTGTTCTTTGAACTTATCACTTTACTAAGTTATCTGTTTGGCAATCTGATTCAGTCAGAATCTGGTGATGTGATAGCTGCACATAAAAATAAAAATGCTTTTAACTCAATTAATGCAAGTGGAGCCATATATTTGAATGCTGAGTGCGGACTTTATAGTGGAGGACAATGTAGCAACAGAGCTACAACATGCACTTATCAAATTTACAGATTTTCAAACTTGTTATGCCCCGTACACACGGTCGTATTTTCCGACGGAAAATGTGTGATAGGACCTTGTTGTTGGAAATTCCGACCGTGTGTAGGCTCCATCACACATTTTCCATTTTCCATCATTTCCGACACACAAAGTTTGAGAGCAGGCTATAAAATTTTCCGACAACAAAATCCGTTGTCGGAAATTCCGATCATGTGTACACAAATCCGACGGACAAAGTGCCACGCATGCTCAGAATAAATAAAGAGATGAAAGCTATTGGCCACTGCCCCGTTTATAGTCCCGACGTACGTGTTTTACGTCACCGCAATCAGAATGATCGGATTTTCCGACAATTTTGTGTGACTGTGTGTATGCAAGACAAGTTTGAGCCAACATCCGTCGGAAAAATTCCTAGGATTTTGTTGTCGGAATGTCCGAACAAAGTCCGACCGTATGTACAGGGCATTAGAATTTCTTTACCTCATTGATCAATAGTAATGCGGAAATAAAATTGAAAACTAGGTGGATGGGCAAACTGCATTTTTTTTCTTCTAAATATATGCAGGTAGATTTATCTAGCCTTATATGAACTATACAATTAAAGCGGAGTTCCACACAAAAATGGAACTTCCGCTTTTCGGAACCCTCCCCCCCTCCGGTGTCACATTTGGCACCTTTCAGGGGGGAGGGGGGTGCAGATACCTGTCAAAGACAGGTATTTGCACCTACTTCCAGCATAGACTCCCATGGGAGTCTATACTTCTTCCTGTCCCGACCGCGCTGTCTGCTGGGAACACACAGCTCCCAGCAGAGAGAGGGGACCACTAGGGACGCGCAGCGCGACTCGCACATGCGCAGTAGGGAACCGGGAAGTGAAGCCGCAACGCTTCACTTCCTGATTCCCTCACCCAGGATGGCGGCGGCAGCTGCCGAGAACCGAGCGGGTTCTCGGCGTCCCCTGCCGACATCGCTGGACCCCGGGACAGGTAAGTGGCAATGTATTAAAAGTCAGCAGCTGCAGTATTTGTAGCTGCTGGCTTTTAATATTTTATTTTTTTGGCGGTGTGGGTGAACCCCCGCTTTAAAGGATCATGTTTGCCTGGATTTCTTAGCTGGATAAGAGCCACCTGCAGACATATACAAATGGAATTATTTAGCCCAATTAAAAATGGGTAAATCAGTCATTTTCTTACTTTAACTATCACTATGGATCAATGATCATCCTCTTTTCACTGAAGAAGAGGGAATGAGCACACAGGCATCCGTAGAACTTTTTTTAGGGGGGGGGTAATTTTAAGGTCACCCATGCCCTGCCCTTTTTTGACAATGTCATGATCTGTTTTTATATTTACAGAGGTTTACACTACTGACTTTTCTTTCTGAAAATGCCAGCACCATGGCTCTGTTCCTATATTTATATTCATTAACCCAGAGGTATGCAGATAAGAACTTTTTTACTTTCCTTAAACTTTTCTGATGTGTATACAGGCTCTGGCTTAGAAAGCATTCAGACCCATGGGTCAGCATTACAGCCTGGTAAAAAGCATTTTCAGAAGATTACCAATGATATCTCCAGCATGTCTATCATGAAATAGTTAATTTAAGAGCTTGACAGAAATTATACAAGAAGTGCTGTTAGATGAGCTCCAGAACATGGACACAGGCTACCTCACCTCAGGCAGGTGCTGGTGCAGGTAGACAGCTCACACTCAGCTCTACAGGTGTGCTCCCTTCCTTCCCTCAAGCTCTGGAGGAGATGGGAGATGTGGGTGGAGCCAAAATTGGCAAGGTGCGAAGGGGGAAGAAGTTCATCCTCCGCTCTGAATGCTGGGGCCTCGCTCGGCCTCATGACGCTACATCACTGGTTGCTAGACGCCAAGCGGCAGGCAAGTCTAGCAATCAGTGCAGAGGGCAGCAGTGAGGCCAGAGGACGATGCAATAAGAGTGTCTAGGGAGTCTGGGCGGTGCTGCTGAATGTAAATGCCCAGGATCGGCCCTGAGTGTTCGTGTGCCCCCGCTTGCCCCCCCATGTGGGCGCCCATGAGTGAGTCTTTTTATCATTTTAATAGGCCCTAATCATTATGTGGGTTATAGAAAAAGAAATGGCCCACCAGGAACTGTAGCTAAGTTTAAATCCTGAGTTTTGAGATTTCATCCCCACTGCCTACATGTGCTCAGTTATCTCCCACAGGAAATGATGAGGCTGTCTCCCGGTATGCTCTAGAGCAGTGGTTCTCAACCCTTCTAGAGCCTTGACCCCTTGATAAAATTTCCCAAATTGTGGGGACCCCTAGCAGTAAAATTATTTTCTTAGCGTGCGTTGTCAGCACCCAAGGCAAAACATGTAATTTGCGCCCTTAACCCACGGACATTTAGCGCCCCCTGAGCCCCTTCGACTCGTACAGTATTGAAGCCCCTTATGGTACATTTCAGGATGTACCACTCTTTCTCTTTGTTCTCCTTTCTTTCCCTTTTATGTCTCTCTATCCTAATTTCCTTTTTTTGTTCCCATCCCTCTCTCTAGCCGTCTTTATTGTTCTTTCTCTTATTCTTACTCTCTCTTTTTCTTTGTTTCCCCCCTCTTTTCCACTCCATTCCATGTATTCTCTATTTTTATTCCATCTCTTACTCCTTGGTGGGGGTGGGGGTGGGGGGAATGGGATGAGTGGCAATGCTGGGGGGGGAGTTCTGCTCAGCCAACTTAGGTGCTCTTGATTAAGGTCATCTGCTGATCTGAGAACTGTAGTTGGGACTTTTAATGGCAACTATAATCACAGGTAGTGTTACTCACTGTGTCTCCGGCTTCACTGTGTCTCAGACTTAGTGGTTTCTCACAGCAGTGACACCTATGCCAAAATCAGGAGATAGGGTCTCCTCCAGCCCCTCCCACTTACATTCCTCACCAGTCAGCTGACCTCTAGTCTCTGCCCCCCAGCCGTGCCGTGAACTGAATGGACGGCTGCTAAGAGGCTGAGTGGGCGGCTGCAGGCGCCAGGAACAGCTCAGCTGAGCGGCCTCAGGCTCCAGGGACAGCCCTGCTGGTCGGCCGCAAAAAGCCTGGGGGAGCAGGGCGGGCTTCAGAAACAGCCCAGGATTCGGTGGCCCTTGGCAAATCATCATTTGACCCCCGAGGGGGTCCCGACCCCCAGGTTGAGAACCGCTGCTCTAGAGTCTAGAGACATACCTATTATATCTTGTGGGAGACAAACAATCATGCACACAGAGTGTCGTGAATGTCAATTCTAGATAAGTGTCTATTTTGGGTCTGTTACAGGGTCTTATTATTTGTTTTAAAGCTGAACTACACAACATTGCTCATTTATATTCCTCACTAGCACAAAGACCCACACTGTGTGCACTAAATGTCTTTGCAAACTCATTACTTTGTAAAAAATAGTGATGACAGCATCACTGTACTGTTCATAGCCTGTACATAAAGCTGAACTTTGGGAGGAACCCAGCAAACCCATCTACTACAGGCTGCCTGCAGAAAACGACAGGGGGCAGATACAAGACCACTGATCCTGCACAAGAAGAGAGAGGAGCAGTGACTGGTCTGTATTACAGGAAGCTCCTGCACATAGGCAAAGATTCACACTAAATTACTGTTCAGATATGGAAGAAATGCACAAAACATACCACGATTTAGGTAAGAATTTAACATACCACCTGTATTTATATAATATTTGCTTATCCTGGAGTTCAACTTTAGGAGGGTAAAGGTGGAATGGCTAAATCATTTAATTTAATTTATACCACACTTATTTTTACTTTTTTAGGCAATGTGCAAAAACTTAATAAGCACAAGTGTCACTGCCATCCCCCTCCCATAATTCTTCTGAGCAACCATGTGACCTCCATAGGATTTACCATCCTCCATCTGAAGTCCCTCTTAAGTGCTGATCACACCTGTATAGTAGGTGCCGATAAGCCTAATGTGGACATACTCCAACACTAAAGACACTAAGGGTATGGCCCCAGGTACAGCCATCAGCAGGCAATTTAATTTGGTGGGGGAATTCCAAGATAGAGGATCCTGAGGAATATTGGGTGCTAAGGGTTTTTTTAAATTTAACCTTTTTTTGTAAAAATAATGGATTTTGCATGAAATACTATTTTCTATTATCTTTTCTATTATCTTTTTAAACCTATTATATATATATATATATCTATATATCTATATATATATATATAGATATATATATATATATATTCTAATTATTATATTATCCTGGAATTTTTCCATGATTTTTCTACCACTTAGATCTTTGAGCGCTACTACAAAATCAAAAAGTATATGAATAAATACCCTACCCTGATGAAGCCATGTAACGCGTAGAGTGGAGCCAAGTGACATCACTTCCGATCTGGAGCTGCAAACCAGATGTCATTTTTTTTAATGCTGGTGATTCACTAAATGAATGTGAGTGCATATTTTACTGCTGTTTTGAGCATGTTAACCAATTAAAATGCATTACACAATTGGAGGCTTCCTCTACTTTCACTTCTGTAACTCTACAGAGAAAATAGGTGGGGAGGTCTGATGCCATGCATTTAAAGGGGACCTGCCACTACTAAACAGTCCGGTTAATGCCTCTGGGGTTGATTTACTAAAGATAAATATGACTGTGCTCTTTGCAAAGTGCACTTGCAGAGGGCAACTGCACTTTGCTAAGTGCACAGTCGACTTGCCTTTAGTAAATCAATCCCATTGTCCTGGGGAGTCCGGTGGATGGATGAAGTAACCTATGCCAAGTAAAAGCTCTTTTGAGACCTGTATATCCATTTATATGAGTCCAATATTTCAGGTGAGTGGGTATTTCTACTGGTGGTGGAGCACTCTGATTTAGGGTCAAACACGAAATTAAAGATAAGATCTTCACGTGATGGATGAATATTTTATCACAGAGAACTCCTTTTCATTTATTACACTGGAAGACATATACTGTATAGGGGTTGATTTACTAAAACCAGAGGGTGCAAACGTTTCTTTGCAGAGCTGCACCAGATTTTCACTCTCCAGTTTTAGTAAATCAACCCCATAGCGTGGGATTTATAATTGTGATTGATATTGATTTGTTTGTTTCACTTGACATTGAGTAGTATATACTTTTATTATAGTTGCTTATGTGCTATAAATTTATCACCGAGTAGTGCAACACTATTTTTCACTGTCTACAACTTGATTTATTGTTGTGCCTTGTCTTGCATTCCACAATCTGATATTGGGACCCACCTATGTTGTAACATCACAAGTGTGATGTTACACAATATCACGGCCACTGGGTTCTGCTTTGGGGCACCCCATGCAGCTGCATTAACCTCAGCCTGACTGCTTATTGTACAGACAAAGGAGAAAACTGTCACTCTTTTTGTCAAGATGTTGGTTTCACAGTTAATTGTCTTCAGTTACCCATGAATATGTGTAGATAGTGTTGCTGGGAAATCTACAAGATGATAACTTGACAGAGGTCCTTTTTTACAAACATGGACACATTCCAATGTTAGTTCTCACTTTTGTCAAGTGGACATTAACACAATAAAAAGGCCAAGCTTGCTGTTCTGTGTATGGAACAAAGCCTGGGCTACAGTAAACTGAATAACCCCCCTTCCCCAAACTCTTTTAGTGGATTAATAGAGACAGACATCGAACTGCAGTGAACTCAAACATAGACAAAACTTTCACGGAAAGCCTTCATGTAAATGTGTTCTGACTCTATTTGAAGACAGTTATTAGGTGATGGAAAAGACACATACGTTAAAAAAATGGAGAAAACAGCGTTTTGAAATTTATTATGACTTTCTATAAAATTCATTTGCCTCTTAAAAGGTTGGTTTGGGTTACTCATGTTACTGCCAAAAACAACCTTAGACCAAAGTGATTTAAATAGAAAAATATATGCATGCCTAAAAAAGTTAATTTGTGCATGATTAACTGGGTTTGCTCAAACAAGAGATGAAAATAGAAAAGTTAAAGGGAATTAAATGTATATAAAGTAGCAATATACATGGAGATGTACAGTATGCATATAAAAATTACAAATAGCCTATCAGAAAAGGTAAGAAAAATAAAAAAAGGGGAAATAGCACGCTTCAAAAAAATTGTAAAAAAAATAAACAGTATTGAATGCTAGGGGTATAATTTTATCTAAATTATTGCATGCTGATTACTACACATCTTTGAACTTTCGCTGATACTAACACACAGATGCTTATGAGACTTTGTCTGTTGTAGCAATAATCAGAAGTGCACTAACATTCCTGCTACTTTGATCTGATGGAACACAAACCAGTCCTCTAGGATTTACCAAGGATCTCTGATCAATTATACCACAATAGCCATAAAATAAGTAAAATACCAATAATAATGTATTTCTATTCCCTAAGGATCCACTCAATAGATGGTTCCTTCTGCTATCCCCCAGCGGTGACTCGCCCTGAGCTGACCAATCACTTATCAACACACCAATAACATAAAGTGGACTTTAATAAATCATGGAGAAAAACACTGCAGCCCAGTTCTCTAATCCTTTTCCGATGACTGCAGCACTCACAGCTCAGCCTGCTTCCTTTCTGGTAGGTGGGGGTTAAAGTCCAGGCACAGCTGTGGCCAATCAGCACTCCACTCTTTTCTCTTTCTGCTTTTCTCTGCCACACCATCCAGTCACAGTGTGGAAAGTAGGCAAAAAGCTTGGGCGGCCCTGGTACCATGTGATCTCTGTGACCAATCACATTGATCACATGTCAGTTGTACATAATGGCTTTCATTCATAGCCGAGCATTGTGTACTATTGTGATATCTGTGATTGGCTACAGTGATCACATGGTATAGGGCTATGCACAGAAAACCTGTACCATGTGATAGCTGTGACTAATAACTGCTATCACAATAGTACACAATGGCACATGAATGGATGCCGTTCAAAAAGTAGAAATGATTGCTTATACAGTGATCATCACTGTAACAAGCAATCATAGTGTAAAAAAAAACATACTATGGTGACTATCTACTATCTATCTATCTATCTATCTATCTATCTATCTATCTATCTATCTATCTATCTATCTATCTATCTATCTATCTATCTATCTATCTATCTATCTATCTATCTATCTATCTATCTATCTATCTATCTATCTATCTATCTATCATGTTTTACAAATAATTATATGAAAAGTGTGGCGTGCATTTGTATTCAGCTCCCTAAGTCCATTCTTTGTAGAATCACCTTTTGCTGCAATTACAGCTGTAAGTCTTTTTGGGTATGTCTCCACCAGCTTTGCACATCTAGAGAGTGACATTTTTGCCCATTCTTCTCTGTAAAATAGCTCAGCTCTGTCAGATTGGATGGAGAGCGTCTGTGAACAGCAATTTTCAATTCTTGCCACAGATTCTCAATTGGATTTAGGTCAGGACTTTGACTGGGTCATTCTAACACATTAATAGGGTTGGGCTGAATACCTCCCCGGTTCAGTTTGCACCAGAACATATTGAACAGGCAAAAAGTTCTAGCGAACATGCAAACTCTATTAAAGTCTATGGGACATGAACATGAAAAATCAAAAGTGCTCATTTTAAAGGCTTGTATGCAAGTTATTGCCATAAAATATGCATGGGGACCCAGGTACTGCCTTTGGTGACATGTATCAATGCAAAAAAAAGTTTTTAAAACAATCTTTTTAAAGGATCAGCGATTTTAATGATGCCTAAAGTGAAACAATAAAAATGAAATATTTAACTATCGTGCCTGGGGGGTCCCCTTAGTCTGCATGTAAAGTGACACATCTGTGTGATGTATAGAACATGCAGCAGCAATAATGACATTTCTAAAGCAAAAAAATGTAATTTAAATTTGCTCACGGCTGTAATGTATTGCTGGCCCCCTGGCAATATAGATGAAAAAAAAAAGTGCCAAAATTTTAAAAAAAATTTAGTGGGGTCTCCCCAAAATCCATACCAGACCCTTATCCGAGCATGCAGCTTGGCAGGTCAGGAAAAGGGGGGATGAGTGAGCGCCCCCACCTGCCTCCTGAACCATACCAGGCCACATGCCCTCAACATGGGGGGGTAGCTACTTGTTAATGGGGACAAGGGACTCTTCCCGACAACCCTGGCCGGTGGTTGTCAGGGTCTGTGGGGGTCCCCAGATCCCGGCCCCTCTATGTGAAAGGGTAGTGGGTACATCGTACCCCTACCCATTCATCAAAAAAGTGCCAAAAAGTCAAAACCACAAGAGACAGTTTTTGACAAATCCTTTATTAAAAAAGAAAAAAAAGTGTCCTGCGATGTAAATCCACCATTAATCATGCCGCACGACAGACCCAAATAATAGCAAAAAATTAAAATGCTCCGCCTCTGTGGGATCCTTCTGACGACTGCTCTCTCTTCACTTTGACAGCTCTTTTATAGGCAAGGATGGGGCCACCTGGTGATGTACCTGTGTGACCCCGCCCCTTCTGATGTCATGTCCCCCCAAAGAACCCTCCCCATGTTGAGGGCAAGTGGCCTGGTATGGTTCAGGAGGGGGGCACTCGCTCTCGCTCACCCCCCCTTTCCAGGCCTGCCAGGCTACATGCTCAGAAAAGGGTCTGGAATGGATTTTGGGGGGACCCCACGACATTTTGTTTTTAAATTTTGGCGTGGAGTTCCCCTTTAAAATCAATACCAGACCCAAAGGGCCTGGTATGTATTTTGGGGGTCCCCATGCCGTTCTTTTTTCTTAATTCTCTCATAGGGTTCCCCTTAACCACTTCAATACACTGTATTATATACTCTGCACTGCACTATATACGCTGCACTGCACTGTATTATATACTCTGCACTGCACTATATACACTACACTGACTGCACTGTATTATATATTCTACAAAGACTGCACTGTATTATGTATTCTACACTGACTGCACGCTCAATCCACTAACTAACCTGCCTAATCTCTCTCCACCATAACACACAACATAATCGCCGTGTAAGTAGCCTTATATAGTCTGGGGCATGGACACCCTGCCTTTGTCCAAACATGGCTCTCAAAGAACATTGCGCTGTGATTGGCCAAAGCATACAGGTCAGATGCATGCTTAGGCCAATCAGCAGCCGCCAATGCACTGTGATCTTGACTCAAACATCGGGCATATCTCTACACATGAATATGCTTTGATCGAAACCAATGGATTGTAGCTCTAGTTGTATGTTTAGGGTCGTTGTCCTGCTGGAAGGTGAACCTCCACCTCAGTCTCAAGTCTTTTGCAGATTTTCTTCTAAGATTTCCCTGTATTTGGTTCAATCCATCTTCCCATCAACTCAGACCAGCTTCCCTTCCCTGCTTAAGAAAAGCATACCCACAACATGATGTTGCCACCACCATGTTTCACAGTGGGGATGGTGTGTTCAGGGTGATGTGCAGTGTTAGTTTTCTGCCACACATAGCGTTTTGCTTTTAGGTCAAAAAGTCAAATTTTGGTCTCATCTGACTAGAGCACCTTCTTCCACATGTTTGCTGTGTCCCCCACATGGCTTCTCACAAACTGAAAACTGGACTTCTTATGGCTTTCTTCTTGCCACTCTTCCATAAAGGCCAGATTTGTGGAGTGCACTACTTTTTTAAAGTATTTTTCTGTTTATATAGCAAAAAAAAAAACACACAGTGGTGTTTAAATATCACCACAAGAAAGCTCTATCTGTCCAAAAATTATAAAAATGTAATTTGGGTACAATAAGGTGTGACATCGCTAAGTATGGGGGTGCATGTTTTAGAAGGTTGGGGAAGATACCAGTAGAGAAAGAGAGATTGAAAATGTGAGTAGAGAGAGTGTAGAATGGGATGTATGACATCATTTTGGCCTAGGCCAAAAACCAGAACGCAACAAAGGAAATGTAAAAAAGTTTCAAAACAAGTAAATATAATATACCTTCCTGTCTATTACCTAATGCTCGTAGCTTAGGGTTTACAAATAGTGAATGCTGATTGAGTGAGTTTAATTTATCTTCAACAGCAGCAGAGAAAAATCAGATCTTCGGCCTTACCAGACAGGTCTGTGATGGGTAGAGGCACTGAAAATCATTTTGTGAACTCTTACTTCGGGTAAATGATCAGTGAATTCAAAACTGTAAGCATTATTTTATTTCTCGTATTTTGAGTCCTTCAGATAAGCAAGTGAGGTAAAATACAATAGATAGATCATTTGTTACAAGTACTGACAATTTAAAATTTATGCACTTTATACACACACACACACACACATATATGTATTATATATATATATATATATATATATATATATATATATATATATATATATATATATATATATATATATATATATATTACATTCACATCAATCCCTACCTCAAGGAGCCTTTAATCTGAAGTCCCTAACTCACATTAACCACTTCAGCCCCGGAAGGATTTACCCCCTTCCTGACCAGAGCACTTTTTACAATTCGGCACTGTGTCGCTTTAACTGCTAATTGCGCGGTCATGCAATGCTCTACCCAAACGAAATTTGCGTCCTTTTCTTCCCACAAATAGAGCTTTCTTTTTATGGTATTTGATCACCTCTGCTGTTTTTATTTTTTGCGCTATAAACGGAAAAAGACTGAAAATTTTGAAAAAAAATGATATTTTCTACTTTTTGTTATAAAAAAAATCCAATAAACTAAATTTTAGTCATACATTTAGGCCAAAATGTATTCGGCCACATGTCTTTGGTAAAAAAAATGTCAATAAGCGTATATTTATTGGTTTGCGCAAAAGTTATAGCGTCTACAAACTAGGGTACATTTTCTGGAATTTACACAGCCTTTAATTTATGACTGCCTATGTCGTTTCTTGAGGTGCTAAAATGGCAGGGCAGTACAAAACCCCCCCAAATGACCCCATTTTGGAAAGTAGACACCCCAAGAAAATTGCTGAGAGGCATGTTGAGCCCATTGAATATTTATTTTTTTTGTCCCAAGTGATTGAATAATGACAAAAAAAAGAAAAAAAAAATTACAAAAAGTTGTCACTAAATAATATATTGCTCACACAGGCCATGGGCCTATGTGGAATTGCACCCCAAAATACATTCAGCTGCTTCTCCTGAGTACGGGGATACCACATGTGTGGCACTTTTTGGGAGCCTAGCCGCGTACGGGGCCCCGAAAACCCAGCACCACCTTCAGGATTTCTAAGGGCATACATTTTTGATTTTACTCCTCACTACCTATCACAGTTTTGAAGGCCATAAAATGCCAAGATGGCACAAACCCCCCCCAAATGACCCCATTTTGGAAAGTAGACACCCCAAGCTATTTGCTGAGAGGCATGGTGAGTATTTTGCAGCTCTCATTTGTTTTTGAAAATGAAGAAAGACCAGAAAAAAATGTTTTTTTTTTCTTTTTTCAATTTTCAAAACTTTGTGACAAAAAGTGAGGTCTGCAAAATACTCACTATACCTCTCAGCAAATAGCTTGGGGTGTCTACTTTCCAAAATGGGGTAATTTGGGGGGGGGGGTTTGTGCCACCTGGGCATTCCATGGCCTCCGAAACTGTGATAGGTAGTGAGGAGTGAAATCAAAAATTTACGGCCTTAGAAAGCCTGAAGGCGGTGCTTGGTTTTCGGGGTCCCGTGCGCGGCTAGGCTCCCAAAAAGTCCCACACATGTGGTATCCCCGTACTCAGGAGAAGCAACAGAATTTATTTTGGGGTGTAATTTCACATATTCCCATGGCATGTTTGAGCAATATAACATTTAGTGACAACTTTGTGCAAAAAAAAAAAAAAAAAATTTGTCTCTTTCCCGCAACTTGTGTCACAATATAAAATATTCCAACGACTCGACATGCCTCTCAGCAAATAGCTTGGGGTGTCTACTTTCCAAAATGGGGTCATTTGGGGGGGTTTGAACTGTCCTGGCATTTTATGCACAACATTTAGAAGCTTATGTCACACATCACCCACTCTTCTAACCACTTGAAGACAAAGCCCTTTCTGACACTTTTTGATTACATGAAAAAATTATTTTTTTTTGCAAGAAAATTACTTTGAACCCCCAAACATTATATATTATTTTAAAGCAAATGCCCTACAGATTAAAATGGTGGGTGTTTCATTTTTTTTTTTTCACACAGTATTTGCGCAGCGATTTTCAAACGCATTTTTTGGGGAAAAAACACACTTTTTTAAATTTTAATGCACTAAAACACACTATATTGCCCAAATGTTTGATGAAATAAAAAAGATGATCTTAGGCCGAGTACATGGATACCAAACATGACATGCTTTAAAATTGCGCACAAACGTGCAGTGGCAACAAAATTAATACATTTTTAATAGCCTTTAAAAGCCTTTACAGGTTACCACTTTAGATTTACAGAGGAGGTCTACTGCTAAAATTACTGCCCTCGATCTGACCTTCGTGGTGATACCTCACATGCATGGTGCAATTGTTGTTTACGTTTGACGCCAGACCGCAGCTTGTGTTCGCCTTAGCGCGAGAGCAGGGGGGACAGGGGTGCTTTTTATTTATTTATTTTTTTTCTTTATTTTTTTTTGCTTTTTTATCTTATTTTTAAACTGTTCCTTTCATTTTTTTTTTTTTAAATCATTTTTATTGTTATCTCAGGGAATGTAAATATCCCCTATGATAGCAATAGGTAGTGACAGGTACTCTTTTTTGAAAAAATTGGGGTCTATTAGACCCTAGATCTCTCCTCTGCCCTCAAAGCATCTGACCACACCAAGATCGGTGTGATAAAATGCTTCCCCAATTTCCCAATGGCGCTATTTACATCCGCCGAAATCTAAGTCATAAAATGCTCGTAGCTTCCAGTTTCTTAGGCCATAGAGATGTTTGGAGCCACTCTGGTCTCTGATCAGCTCTATGGTCAGCTGGCTGAATCACCGTCTGCATTCTCAGGTTCCCTGTTGAGACAGGAGAGCCAGAGAAAAACACGGAAGACGGTGGGGGGGGGGGGCATTCCCTCCCACTGCTTGTAAAAGCAGTCTAGAGGCTAATTAGCCGCTAGGATTGCTTTTACATGAAAGCCGACCGCTGGCTAAAAAGAATGATACCAAGATGATACCTAAACCTGCAGGCATCATTCTGGTATAACCACTCAAAGTCGTGAATGGAGTACCTGAAGACAAAAAAATGGTTAACAATAAAGCACAGTAAACGGTAAAGTATAAAAAATTGCATACCTGAAAAGCAAACATGATAAAACATAATAACAATAAAACATTGCAGAATAGAATACAGTAAAAAAGAGCAGAACAATAGAGAGAGAATAGAGAGAGAGAGAACAATAAAACGACAACTATTTTTTTTTATTTTTGTTTGTGTTTTTTTTTTTTTACACTTTTTTTTTGTAACTGTAACTTTTATAACTGTAACCGGTTCCAGGTTCGAGTCTCTCAAAATGCGATGGCATCTTGGGAGACCCTGTGAAAGTGTGCCTAGTCTGTGCAATGCTGTACCCTACGCTAATACTCAACTAGTGAATGGTAGCGTTCAAAACATTCACCAATGCAAAGACCAGGATTGTCAGGACAGGAGGGACAATAATAGTGGGCGTCACGTCTATATCCGCGCTTGCTGCAGACACCACATCTTTTTTGGGGGGGTTCGTTGGGTAGGGGTACTCGGGAGGATATATAAATGCCTCTCATGCAGCCGACTGCATTTGGTTGGGGATGTGAATGGGGGAAGTACGGGCGCTGCAGAAGCGGTGGGTTCCCAATTAGGATTGGCGAATGCAGCAGAAAGGGCACTATGGGCACGACGGGCCTGTGTTTGTCTTTTTGGTGGCAGCGGGACACTACTTGTGCTTGCCACCTCACCAGCTTGAACTGCACTTATGGGACTCGCCACGTCACCAAGTGTTACTGCAGTGCTGGTTTGACTACGACCGGGGTGTACTAGGCCGCTGGTGCTTGCCAGTTCACCAAAACGCTACAAAAAAAAGTGTCAGTGATCGATCGATACTGCACTTGGGTGGGCTGGACTGGGCTGGGCCGGGCGGAGGGGCAAAACGCAGGTGCTAGCAGGTATCTGGGCTGATCCCGCTAACACTGCGTTTTTGGGAACCCTAAACTGCTGGGGACGCTAGTATAGATCTGATCGGATCAGATATTGATGCGTTCAGATACTATACCACTAAGGGACGTGTACGGTGCGTGTACGGTGCGTGCGTGGGTGTTCGCGGTACTGGCGCTAATCTGACGCTGCCTAGGGCGACGCATATCACCGATCAGGGGGCTAAACCTTTATTCGGTAATAAACGGCGGGTGCCCTGACACTATAAAAAATAAACGAACTAACCAGCGTCACCCGTAACGGTTATACGGTGATCAGTGGTGAAAGGGTTAACTAGGGGGCAATCAAGGGGTTAAAACATTTATTAGATAGTATATGGGGGTCCCTGTCGCTATAAAACACTGACGGCGAACCTAAATATTTACGTCCCTAACTAGCGTCACCAGCGACACTAATACAGCGATCAGAAAAATGATCGCTTAGCGACACTGGCGACAGGGGGTGATCAAGGGGTTAAAACTTTATTAGGGGGGTACCCTAGACCTACAGGGGGCTAAACCTTTATTCGGTAATAAACGGCGGGTGCCCTGACACTATAAAAATAAACGAACTAACCAGTGTCACCCGTAACGGTTATACGGTGATCAGTGGTGAAAGGGTTAACTAGGGGGCAATCAAGGGGTTAAAACATTTATTAGGTAGTATATGGGGGTCCCTGTCGCTATAAAACACTGACGGCGAACCTAAATATTTACGTCCCTAACTAGCGTCACCAGCGACACTAATACAGCGATCAGAAAAATGATCGCTTAGCGACACTGGTGAGGGGGGGTGATCAAGGGGTTAAAACTTTATTAGGGGGGGTAAGGGGGGTACCCTAGACCTACAGGGGGCTAATACTAACTGTCCCACCACTGCTAACTGTCACAAACTGACACTATGCAGTAATCAGGAAAAAAAAAAAAAAAAAACCTGCTTGGTGTCAGTTTGTGACAGGGGGGGGGTGATTGGGGGGGGATTCGGGGGGCGATCGGGGGGGATCGGGGGTGTAATGTATGCCTGGCATGTTCTACTGTGTGTGTGTGTGTTGGTGCACTTACATGTCGTCTCTCCTCGGCGCTGGAACGGAAACTGCCAGACCGAGGAGAGATGACATCACATCCTCTGCCTCTGTGTACTATACAGAGGCAGGGGATGTTTCTCATTGGCTGGGAGCGATCGCGAGGGGGGGGCCACGATCGGATGGCCTCCTCCTCGTCTGTCATCGCTCCCAACCAAATGCCGACCGCAGCTGGCACCGGGGGGGGTCCGATCGGACCCCCCACCCGCGGGAAGGCAATCACGTACTAGGTACGTGATTTTGCCTGCCCGTGCCGCTCTGCTCACGTATATAGGCGTGAGGCGGTCGGCAAGTGGTTAATTCATACACATACTAGGGCCAATTTAGACAGGAACCAATTAACCTCTAATGCCGTGTACACACGAGCGGATTTTCCATCGAAAAAAACTTGGATGGTTTTTCCGACGGAATTCCGCTCAAGCTTGGCTTGCATACACGCGGTCACAAAAAAGTTCTCTGAACTTTCGACCGTCAAGAACACGGTGATGTACAACACTACGAAGGGCCGAGAAAATTAAGTTCAATGCTTTAAGAGCATTATTTCCGAGCATGCGTAGGAATTTTGCGCGTTGGAATTTGTACAGACGATCGCATTTTCGGATAGGAACTTTTTCCGACCGAAAAATTGAGAACCTGCTCTCAATATTTTGCTGGCGGGAATTCCGCCAGCAAAAGTCCAATATAGCATACACATGGTCGCATTTTCTGACCAAAAGCTCTCGTCGGTCTTTTGCTGTCCGAATTTCTGATCGTGTGTAAGTGGCATAAGAATGTCTTTGGAGTGTGGGAGGAAGCTACCTGGAAGAAACCCACACAGGCACAAGGAGAACATGCAAACTCCAGACAAGTAGAGACCCTAGTGCTGCTGGCAGGCAGAGGTGCTAACCTTCTAGCCACTGTGGTGGCCCAAGTTTTCGAGGGCATTTTAATTTTAGCTTAACCACTTCAGCCCTGGAGGATTTTACCTAGTTCCTGACAAGAGCACTTTTTGCGATTCGGCACTGCGTCGCTTTAACTGACAATTGAGCGGTCGTGCAACGTTGTACCCAAACAAAATTGATGTCCTTTTTTTCCCACAAATAGAGCTTTCTTTTGGTGGTATTTGAGTGCCTCTGCGGTTTTTATTTATTGTGCTATAAACAAAAAAAAGTGACAATTTTGAAAAAAACGCATTATTTTTTGCTATAATACATATCCCCCAAAAATATATAAAAAAACTATTTTTTTACTCAGTTTAGGCCGATATGTATTCTTCTACATATTTTTGGTAAAAAAAATTGCAATAAGCGTATATTGATTGGTTTGCGCAAAAATGTATAGCGTCTACAAAATAGGGGATAGTTTTAGGGCATTTTTATTTTTTTTATTAGTAATGGCGGCGATCTGCGATTTTTATCTTGACTGCGACATTATGGCAGACATTTTCAACACTATTTTGGGACCATTGTCATTTATATAGCGATCGATGCTATAAATATGCATTGTTTAAATGACACTGGCAGTGAAGGGGTTAACCACTAGGTGGGAGTGAAGAGGTTAAGTGTGTCCTAGGGAGTGATTCTAACTGTTAGGGGGCTGGACTTCAACACACAGGACAGTGATCACAGCTCTTGATTAGAGAGAGCTGTGATCACTGTCCTGTCATTAGGCAGAACAGGGAAATGCTTTGTTTACAAAAGCATCCCCCCGTTCTTCCGCTCCGTGACACGCTCGCGGGCACCCGGCGGACATCGAGTTCGTGGGAACCGCGGTCATGGAGACCACGGTGGGCGCGCGCCCGTGACACCGCTTCTTAAAGGGGACATGCCTGTACGCCCTTTTGCCCACCAGCGCCATTCTGCCGAGTTCCACCCCCCCTCCAAGAAAAAAAATTAAAGTCAGCAGCTACACATACTGTAGCTGCTAAATTTTAATATTAGGACACTTACCTGTCCTGGAAGCCAGCGATGTCGGCACCCCAGCCGATGGTTCCATCGGCTCTTGGGTGCTGCCGCCGGCATTCATGGTGAGGAAAAAGCACGCTTTGCTTTCTAAATGGCAAGGTGGCGAGGAAGGAGGAGGGGGGCCGAACTTCCAAGTGCTCTTGCCGCCGTCAAAAACAGGTAAGCACCCACTCCCCCTCCCCCCTGAAAGGTGGCACAGGAGGGGGGAGGAGGCAGATAAGCGGAGCTTCCACTTTTGGGTGGAACTCCGCTTTAAATGTAGGAATCTTCTTAGTGAATGAAAACTGCAGTTAGGCAGAAAAAAAATCCAAAATTGAAATCTAAAATATAAATCACATTGTTCACACAAAAGTACAAATCATATGTTCTACAAAGGAAAATATTGAAAAAGACAAAGAAGTTTATTTTAAACAAAATTTCAGAAAGATTTCACTGTTTCAAATATAATTTCCTCTTCCCCTTGAAGATCTTTTCCATGATTAATTCTCTTGGACTTGCTTTCATCTAAAGCCATGCGTAGAGAATAAAGACAGATTCTGTTTATTTTAGTTTGATCTCTTCTGCTTGCTCAGAAACAACTGCCTTCATGGACAGAAAGTGTTTTAAGCTTTCTTAATTAAACACTTATATTGTTCATCTGCTTTCAATCGCTCAGACACAAGCAGCAAATTTGTTGAATACTACTCTTTTGTTTGTCCACATTTTTATGTTTAATCATGAGAATATTTACACTGACAACAGTGTACAGTTCATATTTAACATATGTTACACACCTGAAATTTTTTTTTTTTTTTCTCTCTTTCTATTATTTAGGAAAGTTGTATTCCATCCATTAAAAATGAACTTGGAAATTTCTCATGAAAAAATTAAATAACATAAAATAAAATAACAGTCCTATTTAATTTCAAAGTGAGTAGCTTCTAAAATGAAGCAATGCATTGCAACCATTCTGAATGTATCTCAAATATAACTGTAACCATTAAAGAAGGTTTTTGCTGATTTTTGCAAAGTACACATCATTGTTATTATTAAAGAGGGAGTCCACCTAAACCGCCAAAAAAAAAAATATTAAAAGCCAGCAGCTACAAATACTGCAGCTGCTGACTTTTAATAAATGGCCACTTACCTGTCCCAGGGTCCAGCGATGTCGGCAGGCGACGCTGAGAACCCGCTTGGTTCTCGGCAGCTGCCACCGCCATCCTAGGTGAGGGAATCAGGAAGTGAAGGGTTGCGGCTTCACTTCCTGGTTCCCTACTGCGCATGCGCGAATCGTGCTGCACATTGTAACTGGTCCCCGCTATCTCCTGGGAGCTGTGTGTTTCCCAGGAGACAGCGCGGAGGGACAGGAAGAGGCATAGACTCCCATGGGAGTCTATGCCGAAAGTGGGTGCAAATACCTGTCTTAGACAGGTATCTGCACCCCCCTCCCCCCTGAAAGGTGCCAAATGTGACAACGGAGGGGGGGAGGGTTCCGAAAAGCGGAAGTTCCATTTTTGTGTGGAACTCCGCTTTAAGCACCAGCAGTTTGTGCAGCGCTTTACTCAATAAACAGACCGAACAATTACAATACAATTCAGTAGACAAGGAATCAGATAGCCCTGCTAATGAGAGCTTACAATATAAAGGGAGGGTCAAGTGACACAAAAGGTACACAAGGTGGCATGATTTAGAGAGCGATTGGATGTGAGTAGTTCAGGATTACAACTAGCACCCTGGCATGAGTGGGGGGAAGGGGGGGGGTTGATAATTGTACAATTGATCTTAATGGAGAAGTCCGGGGAGGGGGCATGGGGGAGGTAATATGAGCTCAGTTTTGGGAAGACTGAGTTTGAAGAAGTGGTGGGATATACAAATATATGTACTTTTATATCAGTTAGTATATTAGATGGATCAGGGGATGGACCGGATAAGCAGAAGAGTAAAGAGATGTTGGTGTTGTTGGCATAGAAATGATATTAAGAGCCATGAGGTCTGAGGACAGAACCTTGGGGACCTCTGTGGAAAGAGGAATATTTTACAGTTGTAAGAGAAGCTGAAAGTGCAGTGGGATAGGTAGGAGAAGAACCAGCAAAGAGTCATGGAGACCAAGGGAACTTAGCTTTATCAGGAGACATGGGTGGTCAACTGTATCGTAGCCAGCAGAGAGGTTTAAGAGTTACAATACAAAGTAGGGACCATTGGTCTAAGTGGATAGTAAGTTGTTTTAGAAGGGCGTATCTGTGGAGCATTGTGAGTGAAAACCATTCTGAAAGGGGTCAAGAAGGTTGTTATCCATGAGGTGGTAGCTCCAGAAGCTATAAACTAGGCATGAGTTTGGAGTTAAATTGGAGCAAGCAGATGGGTCTTAGGCTGTTAAGAATGGTGTCGTCCAGCGAGGGTTTCTTAAGTATGGAGGTGAAAAGTGCATGTCTTAGAAGGTTGGGGAAGATACCAGTAGAGAGGAAGAGATTGAAGATGCAAGTTTAGTTTGAGAATGTATACTAGAACATTGTGATTCCTATTTGTACATAGGCCAGTTAGCTGAAGGAATCCTTACTACTCCTGAATTTGAATAACCAGGATTTGTGCAAACATTGGGTGTTCCCAGTTCCATTAAGTGAATGTTCACCCGCCCCCAAATACGAACCTCCAACTGCAAACCAAAGTCATTTGGTGAATGGCGGTATTAATACTACCAACAAGTCTCAACTTTCAACTGTGTGGGCCTCAATCGTTATTGGTTGATGGGATTGAAGGAGCTGACTATCTACTAGCAACTGAGGATGCTGTTTTTCCCCCCCAAATTTATACTAGACTCTTATTCTACATAGAAGGCCTTGTATGAATTTTAAGGGAGAATCCTACACATGAAGCTACTCCTCCAGAACCATAGCAGGACCCATAAACCCACGTGCCAAGATAGCCCCTATAACAAAGCACCTTGACAACATGTTGGTGAGTATAATTGCCTCCTCCCTACATACCTGGCCCAGGTGATATGGAGGTCTGTGCAGGGGGGCCTCAGAATAAAGACATCCCCTTTACGTAAGGGTTCTCCAGATACTGCACCTCCACCACCCACCCCCAAAAAATGAATGAGTAAGGGGTACAAAGTATTCCTGGTTACTCCAGCACAGAAAAAAGTTACAATGTAAATAAACACACCACATGTTTGAGACAGTCCTTTATTTTAAAAAATACTCACAATTTAAATTCTCTGTCAACCACATCACCCAGCATTAACCACTTGCCGACCAGCCGCCGCAGATATACTGCGGCAGGGCGGTTTTATTGCGCAAATCACTGTACCGGTACGGCGCTCTGTGCAACAGCTATAGCAGGCACGCACACAATGCCGAAACTGATGTGTGCGGCCGTGTTGTCCACCGGCCACCCGCGATCGCTCCACAGAGAGCCAGAATGGGGATCTGCCAGTGTAAACAAAGCAGATCCCCATTCTGACAGGGGAGTAGAAAGAGATTGTTTATTCCTAGTGATTAGGAACAGCGATCTCTCTCTACTCCCAGTCAGTCCCCTCCCCCCACAGTTAGAAACACCTCCCTAGGGAACACTTAACCCCTTGATCGCCCCCTAGTGTTAACCCCTTCCCTGCCAGTGTGATTTAGCTCTGATTACTTTATGTCACTGGTCCCAAAAAAGTGTCAAAAGTGTCCAATCTGTCCACCGCAATATCGCAGTCCCGCTAAAAATCACTAAGAATTGCTTTTTTTTGGATATGTATTATAGCAAAAAGTAAAAAAATATTGTTTTTTTTTCAAAATTGTTGGTTTTGTTTATAGTGCAAAAAATAAAAACGACAAAGGTGATCAAATTCCACCAAAAGAAAGCTCTATTTGTGGGAAAAAAAGGACATCAATTTTGTTTGGGTACAACGTCGCATGCCTGCACAATTGTCAGTTAAAACAACGCAATGCCATATCGCAAAAAATGGCCTGATCATTAGGGGGTAAATACTTCCGGGCTGAAGTGGTTAAAGTTATTGTAAAGGTAATTAATCACTTTAGCCCTGGAAGATTTTACCCCCTGCCTGACCAGAGCACTTTTTACAATTTGGCACTGCGTTGCTTTAATTGACAATTGCACGGTCATGCAACGCTATACCCAAACAAAATTCTTTTCCTTTTTTTCCCACAATTAGAGCTTTCTTTTGGTGGTATTTGATCACCTCTGCCATTTAAGTTTTTTGCACTATAAACAGGGGCCGGATTCCCGACAAGGCCACCGAGGCCAGGCCTCGGGGCGGCAGTGGTGCAGGGGCGGTGCCAAAGCCGCCATCCCCGCCGCATGAAAGCCGCCCCCCGCCTCATGAAACCTCTCCGATCTGTCCCCACGAGTCCCGGCTCCCACGGCTGCCTCCCTGCACAAATATAGCCCCCGGCGCCGCGGCCTGTAGATAGCGTGCACTTGCTAATCTAAGTAGGGGGCGGACTTGGCCAGGGGGAGGGAGCAAATGACGCCCCTATTAAACGCCCAGTGGTGACTGGCCAGACCGGGTGCATGTCTTTGCAGTGACAGAGGTGGAGCCTAATGCTCCACCTATCCTCCTCAGCGCGGCACATCCCTATGCATGTTCTCCTTGTCCCGGGGGGCGGGGTCTCTCTGTCACTGTAGGAGGAAAAGAGAGAGGAGGAGGATGGGAACCCCCGCAAGTGGTGGCCAGGACAGCAGGTAAGTTGCATTTATTTTTGTAAGTGACAGTGCTCACTGCTCAGCATGGATTGAATGAAAATTTTCAGAGCATATTGCAATAAAGTGCTCCATGCATGCTCAAACTCATTAAACAGTCCACATGCAGTGAAAGTTTATGTACTGCAAACTTTGCAGTACATGAACTTTCACTGAATGTGGACTGTTTAATAAGTTTGCATAGGTTCCAGCATGCGTGGAGCACTTTGCAGTACATGATTTTTCACTGAATGTGGACTGTCTAATAATTTTGCATAGATTCCAGCATATGCAAAGTGCTCCATGCTGAAATCAATGCAAACCCATTAAACAATCCACATTCAGTGAAAAATCATGCACTGCAAAAGTGCTCCATGCTATAATCAAAACACAATTAATATACTATAGTAAGAGCTGTGATATTTTTAAACCGACAAGGCTGCACTGATTGCCACTGATGAGGCGGTACTCCTAGGCAGCACTGATGGGCGGCATTGGTAGGCTGCACTGATATGCACTGATAGGCGGCACTGATGGAAACTGGTAGGCTGCACTGGTCAACACTGATAGGCGGCACCAATAGGCGGCACTGGTAAACTGCACTGATGGGTACTGGTAGGCTGCACTGATGGGCTGCACTAATGAGCACTGATAGGCGGCACTGGTAGGCTGCACTGATGGGCACTGGTAGGCTGCACTAATGAGCACTGATAGGAGGCACTGATGGGCACTAATATGCGGCACTGGTAGGCTGCACTAATGAGCACTGATAGGCGGCACTGATGGGCACTGGTAGGCTGCACTGATGGGCACTAATATGAGGCACTGGTAGGCTGCACTGATGAGCACTGATAGGCGGCACTGATGAGCACTGGTAGGGTGCACTGATGAGCATTGATAGGCGGCACTGATGGGCACTGGTAGGCTGCACTGATGGGCACTGGTAGGCTGCACTGATGGGCTGCACCAATGAGCACTGATAGGCGGCACTGATGAGCACTGGTAGGCTGCACTGATGGGCACTGGTAGGCGGCACTGATGGGCACTGATAAAGGCAGCACTGATGGGACTGTACTGACGGGCACTGATAAGGCTGCACTGTTGGGGAGAGATGAGGCGGCACTCTTACGATGCACTGATAAGGCAGCACTTATGAGGCTGATGAGGACGCACAGATGGCAACTGATAGGCTGCACTGGTAGCCCCGGATCAGACTGCACTGATGGGCATTGATAAGGCTGCACTGTTAGGCACAGATGAGGCGGAAATCTTAAGCTGCACTGATAGGGCTGCACTGATATGCTGCAGTGATAAGCTGCACTGATGGGCACTGATAGGCTGCACTGGTGGCCCCTGATGAGGTTGCCCTGTTGGGTACTGATATGCTTTATGTTGATATTGTTAAAGTTGTTGTTGATATTAACAGAACTTAATTCTGCATAAAACATTTAACAGTTCCTGTTAAATGTCAGTTCCTGAGATATGTTTAGGTGTGAGGTGTGTTTAGGTGAGGGGCATTTTCTGCATTACAGGGTATTTTCAGTCTGTACAATTAAAGCCAGTTATTTTCAGTGTTCTCGTGTGTGGAGATATGTTTTTAATTGATCTATTGTAGCAGTCTTCGATAAAGGACGAGAATGGTGGTGTGTGTGTGTGTGTGTGTGTGGGGGGGGGGGCGGCATTGAAGGACCCGGCCTTGGGGCGGCAAAGGGAGTAAATCCGGGCCTGACTATAAACATGCTGCTAGCTATCAAATTTGCTCTAGAAGAGTGGAGGTACTTGCTGGAGGGAGCTACCCATCCCATCCTGATCTTTACGGATCATAAAAACTTGGAGTATCTCAGGACAGCAAACGTCTAAGACCCCGGGAAGCTCGATTTTTCTCCAGGTTCCATATCTCACACCGACCAGGCTCCAAGAATGGAAAAGCAGATACACTCAGACCCCCCAGACAAGGAGACTCAGACCCCCCAGGCAACTGAACCCAGTACCATCCTGTCTGCACAAAACTTTTTTCTTATTCAACCTGACCTAAAGACTGTCATCAGACAGGTGTCAGGCCAGTGTACAGAACCAGAGGTGTCCTCCTTGAAGAAACTGGATGGTCTACTGTGGTTTCAGAGTAAAATATTTATTCCTCAGCAAGTAAGACTTCAAGTCTTAAAAATTTTTCACGATCATAAACTTTCAGGACATTTTGGAGTACAAAAACCTCTGAACTAATAAAACGCTCTTTTTGGTGGCCAGGTTGGAGACAAGACTGTAAGGGCTATGTCAATTTATGTATTACTTGCCAACGCAACAAGGGGTCCAACACCAAATCTTGGGGTCTAGTAATACCTTCACCCATTCCAGAACAGCCCCGGAAGAAAATCTCTATGGAACTCATCGTTGACTTGCCCCCTTCTGAGGCTTTCACTACCATTCTGGTGGTAGTAGACCGCCTTTCAAAGATGGCACATTTTCTGCCCATGGTTGGCATTCCTTCTGCTGTTGTTACATCAAATATATTCATCAAAGAGGTGGTTAGGCTCCACGGGGTACCAGATAACATCAAATCAGATAGGGGAGTGCAATTTACTTCCAGGTTCTGAAGAGATCTCTGCAAGTCCTTAGAAATTGAAGTCTGCCTTTCCTCAGCTTACCATCCTCAAATCAATGACCAAACGGAGAGGACAAATCAAACTTTGAAACAATACTTTCGCTGTTTTTGCACTTGCTCTCAAGACAACTGGGCTTCTCTTACGGCCAACAACCAATCTCCTTTTTGGGTCAATTATGGTTTTCACCCCTCCTTTTTTCCTGATTCTATTCCTGAAGCTTCAGTCCCTGTGGTACAGAATCGAATAAATTTCATTCAAACCAATTTTCAACAAATCTGGGAACCCATGCAGAATGCCCAAGATAGCTACAAAAAATACCATGACAGGGGAAGGAGGAGCAATCCGGCTTTCAAAGTAGGGTACAAGGTTTGGCTATCTGCCATCAATCTTAAATTGCCATGCCCATCACGGAAATTAGGACCAAAATTCATCAGCCCTTTCGAGGTCAAGAGAATGGTGAACCCAGTGGATTTTGAATTAGCACTACCTAGCTCCTACAAAGTACATCCTGATTTTCATGTGTCATTACTAAAACCAGCGGTCCCCAGCCCCCAGTCGTGATTGAGGGTGAAGCTGAGTTTGAAATTGAGGTTATAATGGACTGTAGAAAAAGGGGAAGGCAAGTTCAGTACCTCATAAAATGGAAGGGGTACCCTCCAGAAGATAACTCTTGGAAACCCTCAAGTAATGTACACACCCCACGACTGATACAAGCCTTCCACAAGAGATACCCAGGAGTACTGGTTAGGTTGGGCATCTGCAGGCTGCCCCTGGAGGGGGGCACTGTCAGAGAAATACCAGAAGCCTAAATTGCCGTTATCAGCATTTTCCTGCATGGTAGAATGGCTCTACAGTGCATGCGGGATGGCGCTGGCGCATGCGCGATGAGGCCCGCATAACGTGAATCCCTTTGCTGGCCTAAAAAAGGCTGCTCAGTCCAATGCTAAATTGCTGGATTGTCTCTCAGCTTTCTGTTTTCCTGTGATTACCTGTTGTGACCCGGATTGACCCTGACCTGCTCTGATCTCTCTCTCCAGCACTTTGACCTCGGCTTGCTTTATGGACTTTGCTTACCCTGCCTGCTCCCTGTGTTTGACCCCAGCTTGTAATAAGGACTTCCTACTGTCTCATTGACCTGACCATCTGTGTTTGACCTCGACTTGTAATAAGGACTTCCTACTGTCTCATCCGGGGTGTCAGCGTACAGGGACGGCATGGAAGTCACGGCATGGGGTGCCCGGAGATCGGACTGAAGCTGCAGTGTGCCCGCACTCCGCCCATTGCTGGGAGTATGGCAGTGTAGTGACCGAGCCTCTCTTTCTCATACATGATTGGCCCATGGATATGCTGTTGAGACCTATCTAAGGAAATCACGGAGAGTATATCTGAAGTTCCATCTATAGTATCCAGAGACTGTAGCTGGGTCATAAGCTGAAAAGCGTATTTGATCTCCTTGCCAGAGATCAAGGGAGCTGGTAAGAGGCAGCTGTTTTATAGGTGGAGGACTGTCCTATCCCCTGCACTTGTTTCTGCGGTGGTTCTGAGTGTGTTGTCACCTTGATTCAAGAAGAGGATACATACCTTCTGTGAACTCTGCATAGACTGATAATTGACATCTGTTCATTTGCATTTGATGGACTTGTAACAATATGTGTGCATACACTGAGTTTTAATCCTTTCTATTCTTTATCTAGCGCAGTTTTTTGTGTTTGCTAATATCTTGTTTAATGTGGGTATCCCATATTTTTTAACTGCAGCTTAAATACGTGTATGGACAACAGATCATGTTCTGTATGTCCTTTAATTCTTACTGACAGCGCTGTATTTTCTACATATTTTGCTACTGTCTCATCTGCCTGACCACCAGTGTATGACCCCGGCTAGTAATACGGACTTGCTTCTGCTTCTATTACCTGATTACCTGTGTTTGACCACGGCTCTCTCCACTGACTCCTCTACAACTATCTCTTGCCTGATCTCCCGGGTTAGAGACTCAGCTGGGCTTCTTACTTAAACTGGTGTCAAGCCTAACCACCACACAGAGTTACAGCTCTCCCAGGACTCATCTTTTTCAAGTGGTTTCCCAGTGATCATCACTCAAGCCCTGCTTAAGCCTGCTGGTGCCTCTTTGTGCCCTATACCCTCTGTACCACTTCCAGGGGTATAGTGCGCTCAGCTGCAAGGGAAGCCACTCTCAGCATCTTGGTCTCAGTAAAGAACATGACACTGCTGCGTCCATTGACACAGACAGTGGGACTCAGCCCCTCCGCCCCTAACCCCCTGTCACTGGCTTTATTTGACAGCACTGGGAGCCAATGGCTTCGGTGCCCTAGTAAAGTCATGGAGACCCGGAAGTGAAGAGAGAATAGCTGCAGACTAGCACTGTGCTAGATAGCATGAGGGCTCAGGTAAGTAAAAGGGGGGGGGTGCTGACACCTAAACATTTTTTTAACTTAAAGTGGATGTAAACCCACACTTATCCTTTCTAAACTACTGCCATAGTGGTTGTCTGTAAGGATATACATGCTTCCTGCATGCATCCTTACCTGTCAAATGTCTCCCCTCTGTCTGTTATGAGTCCCGAAAAACTGCAGATTCTGTGGGTGGGTCTGTTGTCAGTATACTCCCCGCCCACCTCTACACTCCCCTTGTCAACATGCATTTTCTCCTGTGTATTTCTTACACTGCACTTCTGCTATGATCACTAACATCCAGTCAAAAGAAAAGTCACCACATAACTTCAGCATGCCCAATCATGCTGAGGTGTGGAGCAGCCAATCCTGGGAGAGCTGGAGAAGAAAGGAGGAGGGGATCTGAAGTACACAGATGCCTCTCTCAGGCTCGTGCATGAGATATGTAAATCACCTGTCACTTACAGCAAGGGGGAGAAACAGACTCCTATTTCTCTGTCTGTCCGTTTTTATCTCACTGAAAAAAGATAAGAGGATTGCTGAGAGCTGGATTAACTCTTTGTGGCAAGACTGGGCACAGATGACATGAAATCCTACACTGTACAAGTTGCAAGCCTTAATTAAAAAAAACTATTTTGGGTTTACATCCACTTTAATGCAAGGAATGCATTAAGGTAAAAAATGTTTAGGCTTTACAACCACTAATTGTTATCCAAAATGTAAATGCTTTATATATATTATACACAGGTGAAAGTGACCATTGACTAACCTGCTAAGTTTTACATTATTAGATGTTTTGGTGTGGAATAAACTAAAATATATTAGACTTTATCCTTGAAATGCTGGTAGACTGGAAAAGCGGTGTTTCCTGTCTGGATGGTATACTAACTGGAATTAGAATTGGTTAAGCTCATAAATAGGGATGGGGGTGCATGACCAACTATTTTTCTGGAAAATCTGGAAAAGGCCCATATATGTAAAGCCAAGTAATATACTGTATATATAGATAGCATGCATCATGCAGAATGGTTGATGTTAGAAACTTATGTATTCACTAGGTATTCATTTTTATCTAAAATACTTCTATAGCTTACAAAATAAACACAACATGGAAGGAAAACATTGTTCTTGGGTCCCAGAATTTCTGGCAGCTGCTGCATAACAGTAATAAACATCTCTGATTAATCAAGAAAAGGGGATATGGTTGAACTGATTTGGTGATAGATTAAAATGTCAGTGTATATAAAACCTCTGGCTTTGGAGACATCCACAACAATATTTGGGTATAGGACTATGTAATACGGTATATGTCCATGGGGCACAGGAACAGGATTCAGCTATTTAGGATTACATTTTTTAACACTGACAGGCTGTGCAGTTATACTTGGAATCTATGTCCATTGGTTTAATAATATTGTTCATATAATAAAAAATTTTTTATTTAACCACTTGCTGACCAATTACATACCTGGTACGTCACTGGTCTTCAAATGCTGCAGCTGCAGACATCACCCTGGTATCATTTTTTATAGCTGGCAGTTGACTCTCTTATAATAGCACTCAGAGCGGCTAACTAGCCACTTGATTGCTATTACAAGCAGCAGGAGGGGATGCCTCCCCCTCCTGATTCCCTCCACAGCTTGCTCTGGCTCTCCTGTCCCATTGGGCGTCCCCAGCAACCAGCTGTCATGTCAACCGGCTGGATGGACAGCCTAACAAAGCCAGGACCGGCTTTGATCGGCTCTCCGCTATGGTAACCCAGAAGCGATGACCTGACATCACTTCCAGGTTACCCAGATGTAAACAGCGCTATCCTTAAAAACTCAAAAGCATTCAAAAACACTGATCTTTGTGTTTGAAATGCCTTTAAGGGCAGAGGAGAGATTTGGGGTCTTATAGACCCCAGATCTCTCCATAAAGAGTACCTGTCACATGCCTATTGCTGTCACAAGGATATTTACATTCCTTGTAACAGCAATACAAGTGATCAAAAATAAAAAAATAAAGTAACAGTGTAAAAATAAAAAAAATGTATAATTAATAAAAAGTAAAGTGCCCCCGTCCTCCATGCTTGTGCGCAAAGGTGAATGCATGCATTGATCCTTCATGTATGCAAACAACGGTCGTCCCACACATGTGCAGTATCCCTATGAATGTCAGATTGCGGACAGCATCTCTGGCACTAGACCACCTCTGTAAATCTAACGTGGTAACCTGTATAGGCTTTTAAAGAGTCACCTATGAATAGTAAAATTGACATCATTTGTCACCGCTGCACAGGGCTGCACAATTTAAAGTGTGACATGCTTGGTATCTATTTACTCGGTCCAACACCATTTTTTACAAAAAAATGGGTTATGTCTTATTATTAGTCAATAATTTCGGTTCAATACATATTTTTTTCCCCAAAAATTGTGTTTGAAAATACTGTGACATAAAAAGAAGTAAAAAATACACCATTGTATTCTTTAGGGCCTCTGCTTTAAAAAAATATATATAATATAATTCGAATTTAAAATAATGCAAAAATTCCACAACTGTTATGCTAAAATTTACATTTGATTGAGTAAGTGGGACCATAACAATATGATTTACACATAAAAGATGAATTTCGTTTTATTATCTGCAGCCTAAAATAACCAAAGCATTGTACAATCTGCAAGCGTGCCAGTGAATGTAACAGGAGAAAAGGTAAATTGCGTTTGCGAGTTTACATACAGTGCCTTGCAAAAGTATTAACCCCCTTGTCTTTTTACCTATTTTGTTACATTACAGCCTTTAGTTCAATGTTTTTTTTGAAATCTGAATTATATGTGATGGATCAGAACACAATAGTCTAAGTTGGCGAAGTAAAATTAGAAAAATATATACATAAAACTATTTTTCAGAAATAAAAAACTGATAATTGGCATGTGCGTATGTATTCATCCCTTTGTTATGAAGCCCATAAAAAGCTCCGGTGCAACCAATTACCTTCAGAAGTCACATAATTAGTGAAATGATGTCCACCTGTGTGCAATCTAAGTGTCACATGATCTGTCATTACATATACACACCTTTTTGAAAGGCCCCAGTGGCTGCAACACCTAAGCAAGAGGCACCACTAACCAAACAGTGCCACAGTGCCATAAAGACCAAGGAACTCTCCAAACAAGTAAGGGACAATGTTGTTGAGAAGTCAGAGTTAGGTTATAAAAAATATCCAAATCTTTGATGATCCCTAGGAGCACCATCAAATCTATCAGGCAGGACAGAGACCTAAGGTAACCCTGGAGGAGCTGCAGAGTTCCACAGCAGAGACTGGAGTATCTGTATATAGGACGACAATAAGCCCTACGTTCCATAGAGTTGGGCTTTATGGCAGAGTGGCCAGAAGAAAGCCATTACTTTCAGCAAAAAACAAAATGGCACGTTTTAAGTTTGCAAAAAGGCATATGGGAGACTCCCAAAATGTATGGAGGAAAGTGTTCTGGTCTGATGAGACTAAAATTGAACTTTTTTGGCCATCAAAGAAAATGCTATGTCTGGCGCAAACCCAACACATCGCATCAACCAAAGAACACCATCCCCACAGTGAAACATGGGGTGGCAGCATCATGCTGTGGGGATGTTTTTCAGCAGCCAGGACTGGGAAACTGGTCAGGGTTGAGGGAAAGATGGATTGTGCTAAATACAGGGATATTCTTGAGCAAAACCTGTACCACTCTGTGTGTGATTTGAGGCTAGGACGGAGGTTCACCTTCCAGCAGGACAATGACCCCAAACACACTGCTAAACCAACACTTGAGTGGTTTAAGCGGAAACATGTAAATGTGTTGGAATGGCCTAGTCAAAGCCTAGACCTTAATCCAATAGAAAATCTGTGGTCAGACTTAAAGATTGCTGTTCAGAAGTGCAAACCATCCAACCTGAAGGAGCTGGAGCAATTTTGCAAGGAGGAATGGGCAAAAATCCCAGTGGTAAGATGTGGCAAGCTCATAGAGACTTATCCAAAGAGACTTGGAGCTGTGATAGCCGCAAAAGGTGGCTCTACAAAGTATTGACTTTAGGGGGGTGAAAAGTTATGCACATTGACTTTTTCTGTTATTTTTTTCCTATTTGTTGTTTGCTTCACAATAAAAAAAACATCTTCAAAGTTGTGGGCATGTTCTGTAAATTAAATTATGCAAATCCTCAAATAATCCATGTTAATTCCAGGTTGTGAGGCAACAAAACATGAAAAATGCCAAGGGGGTGAATACTTTTGCAAGGCACTGTAAGTATTCTTTGTATTAATTCATCTGATTCATGGTGGACTCTACAAATCATAATACGCAGATTGGGTCTACTGTTATAAGCCCATTTGCTCTTACATTTTCTGAAAACTTGGGAAAGGTAATGCCTATTGCAGATGCAGAATCCCAGTGAGATTTGGGTGGCCATTGTGGCATGGACATAATATAAATATTTCAAGGGGCCCTCTTGCATGGAAAGAGAGAAATAAGGTAGAGAAAGATACATGGCCAATCCTTCTGAGGAGCAGGGCTGTCCCTTGCTAGAGTAGGGGTGAGTTGCCTCATCCTTTTGAGACTATACCAGCCTGTGAATACTTATGCTGGCAGCTAAATTTTTTTCGAGATGGCCTATTGAACACCTGTGCACTACAAGTTATGGAAAATGTTTATTCCATTGAGGCCTGCATTAGGCTGACCATGAAAAAAAAGATTACTTACTGACAAGTTATGTTGAAATAAAGCTGTTAAAAGAAATCCAAACTCATTCTGTGTCTGTGATGTACTGGAATGAAGAGAAAGTGTAAATGGAAAATAGACAAGGTGCTCAGTCTGCTTATGCACCTAGACTTATCATATCCATCATCTTTCCCATGTGCACTATATGGTAATTTGAGTGCTGAGCATAGGACTCATAGCCTGGTCTACTGGCTGTACTGTGGGACTGTACTATGGAAGCACCATAGCGAAGCATGAGCAGCAGTAAGTCTACGTGTTTTTTACAGGGGAACCAAGGAAACCTACCTGTGCGGAAAATAAGGATGAGCTTATGGTTTGGTCGGACACAAATTCTGACCACACCTTGGCTGTTTGAGCAATCGGGCAAACTCCCAAACTACCTGTTCAGCAGGAGCCAAACTTTATGTATAATAGCTATATTACTACTACCGCTATTATACTTGACAGCTTCCTGCAAACAATAGTTATTTGGGATGCAGGCACCGCCGAGTCCTTATCAACCAATGACATCACTGTCCTGATTAATTTACATGGTGGATATCCCCAGCCATGTAAGCATGAGTTTGGATTGTTAAAAAACAATGGCATGGAGAATCCTCCATAATTTATAACAAACCTAACAAGTCTGGCTTAGATTTTAAGGGGGGCCCCATGCAAAAAAAAAAAAAAGTGTAAGGTTCCCCTGAAAATCTGTTCTGGATTTTAAGTGAGAACTCCTTGCAACCCTCAGTATAAACCTTTGTTCATTCCAGGTAACAAATTACCCGGGATAAACAAAGGTTAATACTGAGGGTTGCAAGGAGTTCTCACTTAAAATCAACACCACTGCTGGTTTTTGGGTTGATTGTATGTCCTTTCCTTACAATCAGCTCTCAGAGATCTTCTCACTGAGCTCTGCAGAGTGTAATTTTCAGCTCTCCATACCTTTTTTTCAGACAGCTCAGACAAGCTTTATAAATTCCAGACTTTAATTGCTGTAGAAAAGAGAAGACTGCACCTAAACAGGTATAACTTATTTAGGGGGATTTGTTTAATCTCTGCATATCATCTGAAGCCAGTTACCCAGATAGAAAGCAATTGTGCTGCAAGTTTGAAAATGACTTGCTAAGCTATTGCTAGACTTGCCAAGTTCGTTGCACAATTGCAGCAAGTCCGCATTGCAAGACTCCAGATCAACATTCTTTGCAAACATTTTGCAAATTTGCTGCAAGTTCTGGTTCAGTTATGTTGTGCAATAGTCATCCCACACAGGTGTCACTGTGACTTGCAGAGCTCTTTCTGTAGACTCACCAGTGCAACTTTGCTCTTTCTAGAGACTTGTCATGCAAATTGGAAAACTAGAATTTGTGCTTCAAGTGCTCTGCAAGTGCACAACTTGCCAGTGAAAATGTGCAGCAATTTAAATAGACTTACAAAAGTGCTCACAGGCACTTTCAAATAGAAAGATGGCATCACCAACATATGTGGCTTAAGATATATTGGCATTCCATGCAATAATTTGAGGAGGGGGGTGTATGTTAGAAAGTTTGTCTGTCCCAAAGTGCCAAATTAAGCTTGACCTTTCTTTTAAACAGTAACTCCACATACTTAGACACATATTTAAAACCACTGGACCATTGGATTTTTATTGTTATTCTCACACATACTGTATACATATATGTAGCGCTGGTAGATTTCTAATCTACCGCTAAATTTAATGGATCATCTGTGCTATACATTGTTCAGGTTTAATCTAAGGTTAGTTTAGCCTCTGTTCCAGCTTGGCTGCGTTGCGTGCAGTTCCACATTGCGCCTGTGGGTGTCGTTGTCATCGTGGGTCAATGTTGGAAAGCAACAAGCTGAAGTGTATGAGTGCTCTTCTGTCCCGGAGATAACTCTGCGGAGGTGCTCCTCCGAGTTGCATTCTGGGAGAGGGTATTTATGGGGCAGGCGCCATGTTTCGGGAGCTTTTTGCCTCGTGGCCCTCCTGGCCTAGAGGTATGTGTCAGTGAGTGCTATCTCATAGCCCTCCGGCTTGGAGGGTTACGCCGCTGCAGCCGGGCGGGTAGGCCCAGAAGTCTGTCTGGGGCCTGCTACTGCTGGGATGGTCCTGTGCTGTCTGTCCTGCGGGAAGAAGCCGGACAATTGAGAAGAATCCAGGGGAGGACCCGTCTTGGAAGGAACCATGCAGAGCGCTGGTCTGGAGAGGGGCCTGGTGACTCAATTGGAGGACGCATCCTAGATTTCCCTGCCACACAAGAACTGCCGGGTCGGCTTAAAGGTTCTGGTACTGTGTTTGCTGTTCATCGAAAACTACTACATCCTGTGGCAGAGGATCGTATGAGTTTGTCCCACCAAAGTCTGTGGCAGAGACTTTTTGTTCGTACTGCGTTCCGGCTGCTAGGTCAGTGAGAGAAACCTATCCGGGCGGGCAAAGATTTAATCCTAAGCTGAGGATACATTCATCCTAAAGATTTAAATTCCTTGACGCTACGCCAAGAAAAGGTATTTGAACACCCCTGCAACTCTCCTTCTACCTCTTTTCTGCTACTTCTTCCAGTTATCCCCATTAAAGCATTGAAAAAGTACCTAAATGACTGGTGCCTACATTGCCTCGCAGTAAGCTCAACGGAGACCCCTAGACCCGGACTTGGTGAAATTACAGGTAACAAGGTCACGGTAACAGCCCGCTTTAAATCAGCAGCTCCACCATGAGTTAGTGCTACATATATATACATAAATAGGCTAATTCAGTATCTCTTAACTGAATATGCATGTTTTAAAGCAAACCATTGCCTTTCCCATTCAGAGAAAAAAAAAGTGTTTTCTTTAAAGCTTGCCCCACCCCCACCAACAATAAATACTGCTTTGCTGTGCTTATGTTGCTATGGACTATAACTTATAAGGTATGATTGCACCACGAGGCAGGGCACCTGTGGAGGATGGACTTATGTTACCAGAAGGTATATAACACCTTGAGAAGTATGTTGGAGTAAAGTTCTTATTTAACAATAAGTAATTTGCCTGGTCTGAAGTTACTGAAAGGGAAGCAAAATATACAAATGGTGTATTCATAGTGTATCATGTAGAACTGTGAGTGAAGGCATATCTAACCTTCTGGGTTGAAAGAGAGAAATCTTGTGCTAGGAGAAACGTGTTTAAGATAATCTGCAAGGTTATGTGTGTGTGCTGTAGACTTTCTCTGTAACCTTTCTGATTGAGGGATGTGAAATAATATACAAATGGATAGCAGCGAGTCTGGAAAATGAGTGCCACATAGTGAAGATGTGACATAAGACTGGTGGAGGTAAGTGTATACCGTATTTATCGGCATATAACACGCACTTTTTTCCCCCTGAAAATCAGGGGAAAATCGTGGGTGCGTGTTATAGGCCGATCCCCCCCCAATTGTGTGTGATCGGAGCGATCGCGGCAATTGCTGCGATCGCCGCCGACATACACAGCCGTGTGGAAATTCAAATACGGCGCCGAGACTGCAGGGTCTCGGCGGAGCGGAGCTACACATAGCCGAGAGTCCACGGGTTTTCTCGGCGACGCTTACAGTCCCGCCCATAGGGCGGAACTGGGCGGGACTGTAAGAGGCGCCGAGGAAACCCGAGGACTCTCGGCTATGTGTATCAGCGCTCCGCTGAGACCCTGCAGTCTCGGCGCCATATTTAAATTTACACAGGGCTGTGTATGACGGCAGGGATCGCGGCAATCCCACAAAGCTGCACGGGGGGGGCAAGGCTGCACTGGGGACAAGGCTGCACTGGGGCAAGGCTGCATGGGGGCAAAGCTGCACTGGGGCAAGGCTGCACTGGAGAAAAGCTGCACTGACATGGCTGCACTGACATTGCTGCACTGACAAGGCTGCACTGGGGCAAGGCTGCACTGGAGAAAAGCTGCACTGACATGGCTGCACTGACATTGCTGCACTGACAAGGCTGCACTGGGGCAAGGCTGCACTGGAGAAAAGCTGCACTGACAAGGCTGCACTGACATTGCTGCACTGACAAGGCTGCACTGGGGCAAGGCTGCACTGGAGAAAAGCTGCACTGACATGGCTGCACTGACATGGCTGCACTGACAAGGCTGCACTGGGGCAAGGCTGCACTGGAGAAAAGCTGCACTGACATGGCTGCACTGACATTGCTGCACTGACAAGGCTGCACTGGGGCAAGGCTGCACTGGAGAAAAGCTGCACTGACAAGGCTGCACTGACATTGCTGCACTGACAAGGCTGCACTGGGGCAAAGCTGCACTGACAAGGCTGCAATGGACACTGGGGCAAGGCTGCACTGACACTGACAAGGTTGCAGATGGACACCGATAACGCTGCATTGATGGGCATTTTAATGTAAGTTTTTCTTCCTTAAACTTTACTCCTAAAAGTTTTTTTCCTTAAAATTCCCTCCTTAACTTGGGTGCGTGTTATACGCCGATAAATACGGTATTTAATTTTATTTTCACAAAATGCTTGGAATTTGTCAGCTGGGTGAAAGGAAGCAGATTGGGATATTGGTTGTAGTGCCGTCAGACTTGCACCTTCTGTCAGTGTCTAAAATGGGAAGTATGTCAACAGGCTTCTGGCCTCAATAAATTATATGCCCAAGATGTGTACAGAACATGACTAAAGGATTCGTCAACCTTGGGTCTTAACATTAAATTAAAGACACAGACTGCGTGACATGGGTTTTATAAGGCCACAGCAGCCAATTTATTAACCAAATAATAAATAACAAAAAGAACATGAAACAAATAACAAAATAATGTCCAACAGCAAGAGGTCTTTGGGTATCTTAAAAAAGGCACACTTTATAACTGTAAACGGTCTACATCCTCAGCTGTGCCCCAACAGGCTCGAGGACACTCGGACATCACAACTAACTCCATATTCCCCTCCCCCAGGGGATTTATCTCCTGGGAGAACCACCGCTAACAAATGTAAGCGCCATCCTTAGATGGGCCCCACTACTCCTGTGACCATGTAAAATTTGTATTGACACCCAAAGACCCCTTGAACCGCCAACTGCTGTGACAAATTTAAAATACACCACAACATTACATTTTACCGTAGACAACGTGAGTTATATATATATTTTTTTTTTTTTTTTTAAATTTATTTCTTATTTTATTTATTATTATTATTATTTTTTTTTTTTTTTTTTTTTTTAATTATTCTTTGTTTTCCTTATTATATATTTTTTTTTTTTTTTTTTTTTTGAAAAGTAAGGTTGAATGACACAAACACCTTCACCCGTATTCATAAAATACCAATACAACCCATACCTATCCAGACTGCTTACTCCTAACACCAGGGCGGGAGGGTGGGAAGATTTCTCCTCTCCAAACTTCTCAGAATGATGCAGAATCCACCCCCTACACCGGACCCCAACCTCTGAATCCAGCCCCCACCGACTTCTACCTCCAATCAGGTAAGAGCTGAACCTGTGCCCCACCACTGACCTGGCTGACCGTTCCCTGACCCCTGTTCCTCCCATAGTCATGCATCCCCTCCGTCTATTCTCTCCTACGGGTCTCACTAGAGAAGCGCTTTTGAGCATTGGGCACCAGCATGTGGGGTGTACAGGGATATTTGGCCTCCGGCCAGACAAAAGTTAACACCAGCACTGAATCAAAATTGCTCACGTGTGCTGTGTAATGAGTAAGAAAACTACTTTAAACATTTGTACTCCCATGAACATCTCATCTCTTCAGAGAAGCCTATCTGGCCCCCACCTAACAACTGTACATTTATCTTCTCAATTAGCACATCGCCCACAGTTATTACCTCTTGTATCTCTGGACCTTCCCTCTTAGATTGTAAGCTCTAAGGAGCAGGGCCCTACTGTTTTAAAGTGTATTGTATTTGTACTGTCTACCCTCAAGTTGTAAAGCACTACGTAAACTGTTGGCACTATAAAAATTCTGTATAATAATAATAATGATCTAATAGCTAGTAAAATTAATGAAAGGGTACGACAGTTCGAAGAGACATGGGACCCATGGGCTAAGTTTATACATAAGTCAGCTTCACCTTCAGAGTGCTCAGTATCCTCCCCATGAACCCCCATTCCTTTTATTAAAATTTTTTCCCCTTTTCCTCAACTTTTTCTTGTTTTGATTTGGGGGTTTTCTCCATACAAAGGTTTGGCTCTCTCCAGTGCTTTACTGGATTTGGAAGTTATAAAATCTAAAGTCTGTAATGCTTCAATATACACATTGGGGTGGTGTCCTCATATTATAACATGTTTTTGGAAGATCATTTATCCTTACTATATACATCCCTAACATGTTTTGTTTTGGTTTACCTACTTCTCAAGGTTGTATTGAAGCTGTCCAGCTTGTACGCTGGAACATGGAATGTGCAGTGTCTTGTTGTCTGTCTTTATTTTTCTCAATAAACTCATTGAACGAGAAAACATTTGTACTACTATCAGGTGCCCCTATGCGGCAATGTACGAGGTGTGCTCCAACAATCAAATGAAGCTATGCTTTTGTGGGCTGTGCATTTCAGTTATACAAACTGTAATTCTATTAACCTTCAAAGAATTATCTTCTGCTAAACAGAAGCTTGCTCTCAATTATTACGACTGAACTATAAATAGATAATTAATATAGTAAAGTGTTTCACTCAAACAACAGTTTTATGCCAAATATCTAAATAGATATGCCAAAGTGTATTAGTGCAATCACCAATAAAATGTGCATAAAAGTCCCATACACAATCCAGTAAATGATTGATAAATGTCTGTGTGCAAAAGAAGATGAATATCTTCCACAATTTCTTCCGTAACATGTTTCAACTATAGTGTAACCCTTGTGCCCAACAGGGTGTCTCCTCACCTGGTGAGATGGACCTCACAATCGATAAAAGAAGGTCATGCAGCGCTTAATAAAATAAATCAGATCAACACCACCCAGCCCTCCAAAGATCCACATACGTCACTCATAAAGGGCATAAAGAGGATCTCATAGTGCAACAACGTTTAAACATTTATAAAAAAAAAAAAAAAAGAAATAATAGATGTACTCACAGAATAAAAGGACACAAAAAGCATGTCAGAGAGAAGCCTAAGCTCTCATGGTATTGGCTTCTATACTGGCCAGATGGTGTCTGGTCTTCACCCAGTGTAATGACATCACAGAGCCCCACCTACCTGATGCGTTGCACCCCTCTGGCTTTCTCGAAGTATGACTAGGTTTTCATGGCAAAGCTGTATTGTCTTTTATTAATGTATGAAATGCATGGTCAACAAAGCTTTCTGACTGAATAGTGGCAGTGGACCAGGGGAGGGATTCAAGCAAAGATTTAAGCCATAGTCAAAGACACAGAAAAGTGATTTTTAGTGTGGAGTAAAGCACAGCGTAACTATAAAAACTAGAATTTAATTGAAGCCAACAAAGATTTCTGACTGAATAGTGGCAGTGGACCAGGGGAGGGATTCATGCAAAGATTTAAGCCATAGTCAAAGACACAGAAAAGTGATTTTTAGTGTGGAGTAAAGCACAGCGTAACTATAAAAACTAGAATTTAATTGAATGAATTTAACTGGTGGGATATTTATTACACAAAATACAGCATGGGGCCGGAAAATAATAGTGGTCACACAAACTATTGACATTTTGGGCCCAATTTGGACATTTTCACTTAGGGGGTGTACTCACTTGCGGTTTAGACATTGATGGCTGTGTGTTGAGTTATTTTGAGGGGACAACAAATCTACACTGTTGTACAAGCTGTACACTCACTACTTTATATTGTAGCAAACTGTAATTTCTTCAGTGTTGTCACATGAAAAGATATAATAAATTAACAAAAATGTGAGGGGTGTACTCACTTTTGTGAGATACTGTATGTGAACCCGGCCTAAGACTGAGAACCGAGCATTCAAACGCGTTCAAACGCTAGATTCTGAGAGCTCCGTGAACAGGGAGTCTAAACATAGCTGTCTGCTCAGCCCCCCCCATCCTTCCTGACGCACTCACTGGAGCGCTGGGCTGCAGACGGGGTGGGAGCGGCTGGCCCAGGCTCTCAGTGAGCTCTCTGAGAGGCTGAGCGTGGTGCCAGTCCAGGGTTCTGGCCGGATCTTGACTATATGCAATCTTTCCCTAGCCTGGACTGGCTCTGTGATGTGAACATCTGTCTGCTAAAAACGGGTCACAGGAGTGCAGAATGAACTGAACTCCTGTGATCCACAGCAGAAGTACGGCCAAATGAGATTTGGCTGTACATTTCCTTTAATCAGGGAAGAAACAGAGCATAAAAAACATAGAATATTAGGTATTATAGAAATGTATTACTAGTGATCTAGTAAAATTAGTGTTAGCTGCAGTTCTGTAATTGTTTATTTTTATTTTTAAGTTTTTTTTTTGTTTTTTTTAAATCACATCACTAGTTTAAGATAATTTAAACTGTGTGAAACCAAGAAAAACATTTGATGATTTCATTCACAAACATTAGTGGCACATATTTTAAATGGCCTGCTCTAAAGAGAATATGTTGGGTGGGAAGAGAACAGTTAATCTTGGTTTTCTAATAATCTGATCAAAGGTGCGCTGTCAGTGTCTGATTAAGAGCCGTGTAAGAGAGATGAAGACATTTCCTTATGGTTAACTGTGATGATTATGGGGGATCCCGTTGTGCATTTTCCTGTAAGCTGTACAGCGTGACTCCAGGCTCCAGCTGAAAGTAAGGGCTTTAATAGCAAAGCTTCCTGTTGTTGAAGGCTACTATTCATTCACAGCTTGTAAATCAATGCCTAGTAAATCTGCAGATAGAACAGCTACTGTTAAAGCAGCCATTCTTCAGCAAGCCTGCCACTGTTTGGCTTCCCAGACTATATACAGTTGCCATAGAGAACTGTTACACCTCTAAAACATTATACAGGCTTTACATTATTTAGCTCATCATCTGGATGCCACATAGGGCAACCTCCGGCAAGTGTGAGACATTTTAGAAACTCACATATAACTACATAAAAAGCAGCAAAAGTGTAAAGGGCGTGTGCATGTCTGTTCAGCATAACCTAAGGATCTTGTATAAAGCTATGCATACACGGCTGGATTCATCTTGTTTAGCCCACAAACTCAACAAGAGAAAATCAATAGCTTCCTCCACCCACACTAAACAGCACTGATGGAGGAATCTACACTTTTGGCTATTTTAACACCTGAACAGTGACTGCGACTTCTAACAGAACCATTCACAGCTTGAAATGCATTCCATCCAGCGGGAATCTGGTGAAATGTAAGCCTTATATGACCATCCTAAGTGCACGTATAGCCTAATGCTGTGTACACATGGTCGGATTTTCCGACGGGAAATTTTGGATGTGAGCTTGTCGTCGGAAATGAAAATATTTGCCAGCACACCATGGAACGACGTAGATAGCGTCCAAACATGTAGTTTATTGCATGATCACAACACAAAGAGAGTGCAACGTTTCGGAGTTACGCAGCAAAGCTTTGCTGTCAGAAAGTCCGATCGTGTGTACACAAGTCCGTCGCACAAAAGTTCACGCATGCTCAGAATCAAGCAGAAGGAGCCGCACTGGCTATTCAACTTCCTTTTTCTCGGCTCATCGTACGTCTTTTATGTGTCACCGCGTTCCCACGTTCGTAATTGTTGGCCAACATTTGTGTGACCGTGTGTATGCAAGACAAGTTTAAGCCAACAACCTTTGAACAAAAATCCACAGTTTTGTTGATGGAAAGTCTGATCGTGTGTACCAGGCATTATAGTTAACGTCTCTTTTGTGTTCCTTTCTTTAACTGTTTTATCTGATTCTATTCTGTTTTATCAGATATGTTTGATCCTGACAGAAGTCTTGTGAACTGATTATTTCCTATGTTCTCTGCCTCTCCTGTACTCTTATCAGTTACAAGATCAATAATTAAATATATTAGTGCAGCACTAATTCCACATACTAACATACACTAACATACAAAAGTATTGGGACGCCTGCCTTCACACACACATGAACTTTAATGGCATCCCAGTCTTAAACCTCGTACACACACGATCGGATTGTCCGATGGGAAATGTGTGATGACAGGCTGTTGGCGGAAAATCCGACCGTTTGTATGCTCCATCGGACAATTGTTGTCGGATTTTCCGTGGACAAATGTTGGATGGCAGGCTTTAAAATTTTTCGCGGACAAATGACTGTTGTCAAATTTTCCTAGCGTGTGTACACAAGTCTGTCGGACAAAAGTCCAAAGTACAAACACGCATGCTCGGAAGCAAGGATGAGCTGGGAGCGGTCGATCTTGTAAACTAGCATTCGTAATGGAGAATTAACATTCGTGACGTGGAAAATTATAAAATCTCCAAATGCAATGCACATTCTCTTCTTCTTTAATGGGATAATAATGAAGCTGCTTTGCTGGTGATACTGATGGAGTTAGGCAAACGTATTTTAAAAGGCTTTTATTTTCTAGTGATTTTTTTTTTATTTTGGGCAAGTTACCACAACACTATTATCCACGTTACCAACACCATTATCCCGTAGTTTTTAGGATCAAAGACTATGTTGGTGTCCCTTGTTAATTTTACATTGTATTTTTTTAAATGTAACTGCCTACTCCCAAACTGTCATTTGAAGTAAAACACATAGCCAAGTATTATTCTCCACATTTTTTTTATTGTGCATTAAAAAAGAAAACAAATAAAATTAGACATGCTTTCTGCTAATAGAACTTAACCAAAAAGTGCATTCTATGCATCCAAAAATATAGAAAATATACCAAATCAAATCATTATACAACCAAAAAATAAAATAAAAGCCTCATGCATGTTACCTGCTTCTTAATATAGGGGGTCACCAATGCCAAGGACTGGTGAAAGCAGGGGTCCGTCATCCGGAGATAATTCCAAAAATCATCCGGATTATTCTCCTGGAGCTCCCGCAGCAAAGGCATATGACATAATTGGTCACGATTAATAAAGCAACCAATTTTTGGTCCAAGAACTCCTCCTCCTCCTGTTCCTGGACTGGACTTGGGTCAAAGCAATAACTCCAAGGCCAATAATAAATAACGCATTATCTCCTCAGATTCTGCAACATGTCTTGTTGGCGAACGGGCGTTCAGAAATGAACTGAAAAGTGCAAAATGAAAAGCGCGAATCAATACTCACCAAACTTCTACTAACACGAAATTAGCAGAAGGAGCCCAAAGGGTGGCGCTAAAGAGCTGAAAAACCACGTAGTACGTCACTAAATTCGTGTTTGTTGGCCGACAATCCTTGCCATTTGTATGCAAGACAAAATCCAAACACACGCCTTCGGACAAAAGTCTGAGGTTTTGTCTGCAGAAAATCCAATCGTGTGTACGAGGCTTTAGTCTGTAGGGTTCAATACTGAGTTGGCCCACCCTTTGCAGCTATAACAGCTTCAACTCTTCTGGGAAGGCTATCCACAAGGTTTAGGAGTGTGTCTGTGGGAATGTTTGACCATTCTTCCAGAAGTGCATTTCTGAGGTAAGGCACTGATGCTGTCAATGCAGAAAGCCTACAGTCAATGGGAGCCTCCCATGGAGGCGGAGTTTTTTCAGGTTTTTTTCTCGGTCAGAGAAAAACATCACGGGACACTTTTTTTTTCTAATAAAGGACTTGTCCCAAATTGTCAACCGTTATTTTTACCATTTTGACACTTTTTTGGTGAATGTGTAGGGGTACAATGTACCCGATACCCATTCACATAGGGGTGGCCAGGATCTGGGGGTCCCCTTGTCAAAGGGGGCTTCTAGATTCCAATAAGCCCCCCCACCCACAGACCCCCAAAACCACCAGGCAAGGGTTGTGGAGATGAGGCCCTTGTCCCCATCAACATGGGGACAAGGTGTTTTGGAGGGACCCTTAAAGCATCCTCCCCATGTTGAGAGCATATGGCCTGGTACAGTTCAGGAGGGGGGGTGCTCTCTCATCCCCCCTTTTCCAGTGGCCTGCCAGGTTGCATGCTTGGATAAGGGTCTGGTATGGATTTTGGGGGGAACCCTTTGCCATTTTTTTATTGGCTCAGGGTTTCCCTTAAAATTCCATACCAGACGTGAAGGGCCTGGTATGGATTTTGGGGGAGACCCCTATGCCATTTTTTTTATTTTGGTGCAGGGTACCCCTAATATCCATACCAAACCTGAAGGGCCTGCTATGGATTTTGCGGATTATGGATACATTACAGCCGCCAGCAGTTTTAAATGACAAGTTTTCCTTTACAAATGTCATTTTGCTGCTCTCATTCATAAAACTATGTACGGCTGCTGTGTAAGCAGCTTTACAGTGTGGGGCATGGACAAAGCCCCCTGATTTATGGTTGGCCAAAGGCACCCTGTGATTGGCCAAAGCATGCAGGTCAGGTGCATGCTTTGGCCAATCAGCAGCCCTTCAATGCACTGCAATCTTGCAGTGCATTGGCAGTCTCGCCGACTATTATGGCGCGTTCCACGGGTGCTTGAATTTCCCGTGAATGCCCCATAATGTTTGGTATTCGGCGAACGGGCGAACACCCGATGTTCGAGTTGAACTTATGTTTGACTCGAACCGTGGGCTCATCCCTAGTGGTTACCATGCAGTATATATAAAGTTTAGAGCTAAACTCTGGGAGAGCTGAGAAGGGAATAAGCCCTGGCCAGATATGGACTTTAAAATAAACTGTCCCCTTTCTAGTAAAGGTAACACAACCACATATTAGGGTTGCAACAACAAAAAAAAAAAATAGGGGGGCAGCGGAATGTGCAAAGTTCAGGCTGGCCACACATGACTTGATTTCTCTCCTTCTACCTGCAAGCTGAATTATGTAAGTGCTTGTAGGTCCGCCCACGGCTTAAATTTTAGCTATTTTCACAGGAGTCACCAAAATCGGAGATGTTTATTACTAGCTGTTGTTTGCTATGCTAAAATCTGATTTTTACCAGCATTATGTGAGCAGGACTAGTTTCTGTTCTCCAGGACTGGCTAGTATTATCACTATTCTAGACATTTTATTACTATCATTCTACAGAGTTCTAAAGTTTATTTATGGCTGTGCTAATCTTTTTTACCAGAAATGCAGCAGTACAATGGACAAACTCTAGATATGGGAACAGAGACCATATTTGGGAAACTGTCAGACTGTCCATTTCTGGAAACCTTATTTTGCAAATTTCTTTGTCTTTCAAATGAATCCATTCATTGTCATGATGTAAATAAATCATTTGTAAGTTAATGTAAAATTAGCTCTGCCAAAATCTATATTTTCATTCCTTATAATTGAGACTAAATATTTTTCTGAGAAATTTTCATTGGCAAGGCGCACATTTGGCTGAACTTTCTGATTTGAACAGTTTTTCTTAAATCAGTGACTCGCCAAGAAAGTAGTTATTGTCATTTTTATTGTCAATTTGATTGAATCTAACGATTTGATGGAACAATTTTAAGAATTAAAACACTGATGGATGTCGTATTTCATATATACTTCCATCAGGCTAATGTGGAAAAATGCATTGCCTAAGTATAGAGTCAAGGTTAGCACTGATTTGCTTTGATAATAAGATAATTAAATGTTACGAAATGTAAAGTCCAATTTTAAACAGTTTTAGACAAAGTGGGATAGAACCCTAGACCGGTTTTTACTGCTGTCTGTGGTTCCAGTGGAGAGGTTTCCATTTGGTTCCTCTTAGGAAAGAAGTATGGAAAATCTCTATGTGGGGAAATACTGCAACTGAAAACATTATTTCAGTAAAATGGGTAAAGGTTAAAACATTAGTCAGGATATAAATGTCTCTGGCTCCCTGCACCAATCACGGGGAAATAAAGTGACGTGGAGAATCCTTAACAGGGCCAATAAGCTCAAGGAAAACAATAGAAAACAGATAGAGGTTCTAACCTTCCCCTACTCAATCCAAAAACAGCTTTGGGTGGAGTTCTAGGCCTTCAGGGACCATATGCAACAAGGGGCCCTATCTGCCATGAGGCATGGGGAAAATTTTGTTTGAGGAGGCACTCCCTAGAGGCAAGTAAAAAAGAGCAAGCAATGATGAAAAACGACAGTTTTCAGTGCGAATCCCCTTCCCAACTAGAGTGGATCCTTAAAGAGAGACTACACCTAGTGCTCTTTATAGTAAGCAGGTTTAATCATACAGTACATCATGAGAATTGGTATACAAAAAACTCCAAAACAATTGGCTAAGGTTTTTATAAAGAATAGTTATCATAAAATGTATAGGGGTTGATTTACTAAAGGTAAATGGACTGGTCACTTTGCAAAGGCATTTTCTTTCAGCTTAGTGAATGAGGTGAAGCTCAGCTTACTTGCAGTACATCATCCAGTCATATTCCAGAAAAAATAAAAAAATGTATTATTTTCCTTACACATAAGTAGGTATTCTTTGCAAAGTGAATTTTCACCACATTCACTAAGTTAAGGGAAAATTCTCCTGCAAAGGGAAAACTCTCTTGCAAAGTAAACACCCTATTTGCCTTTAACAAATCAACACCATAGTATCTAAACTCTGAGATGGGCTGAAGAGGAATATAATATTAGGGAGCCACCTTAGTGAATGATTACAAATTATATTTAGGAGGGCACAATCCCTCTGAGATTCACTGGTATACAGTCATTATGGTATACAGTCATCACGATCTGGATGGAAAACATTATGCATCCTTAATTAACCACTTGCCGACCAGGCCATAGCCGAAAGACGGCTACAGCGTGGTCGGCTTAGTCTGGGTGGACGTCCGTGGGACGTCATTCCAGAATGTTGCTCCCACGCGCCCCCGGGGGCGCGCACCCGGGAACATCCGTGACCGCATCACGGTAAATAGCCGCTGACTGCGGCCCGTTTACCACGTGATTGTTCCGTCGAATGACAGAGCGATCACTTGTAAACAAACCAGCATCACATCATGACGCTGGTTCCTCCCTCCCCTCTGTGTACTGATCAGTACAGTGCGAGGGGAGAGGGGGAGAGGGGGAGAGAAGGCAGCAGCGCTGTGGGCTGGATGTTTAGTGCCCACAGCGCTGCTCAATGTCAATTCTCTGCAACACTGCAATACTCTGCAACATTGCAATGCTCTGCAACATTGTGCAATACTCTTCAACATTGTGCAATACTCTGCAACACTGTGAAATACTCTGCAACACTGTGCAATACTCTGCCAATACTCTGCAACACTGCAAAACTCTGCCAATACTCGCCAATACTCGCCAATACTCTACCAATACTCGCCAATACTCTGCCAATACTCTGCAATAAATTTTAACAGAAACAAAGAATTTTTTTTTTTTTTTTTAATCAAATTTTCTGTCTTTTTTGATTTATAGCGCAAAAAATAAAAAACCCAGCGGTGATTAAATACCACCAAAAGAAAGCTCTATTTGTGTGAAAAAAAGGACAATGTCATATGGGTACAGTGTTGCATGACTGAGTAATTGTCATTCAAAGTGTGAGAGCACCGAAAGCTGAAAATTGGTCTGGTTAGGAAGGGGGTTTAAGTGCCCAGTTGTCAAGTGGTTAAAGATACATTCAATTGTGGCAGCTGTACTCAATGCTGTTATATTTTTACCTCTAGAAAATTAGGTTACCAAGTAGTAAAACTTTTTTTTCCATAGCGTTTTGTAAACTGCTTAACGGTAATGGTTATTAAATAATGGTGTTATTTACTTTATGTTATGTTCATGCAATGCATTCTATGTAGGAAAAACAAAAAGAGAACTACAAAGAAGGATATATGATCATGTTAAGGATGATAGATTTTTTCACAATCATGGATATGACACATACCTTGGAACGCAACCAAAAGTGCCCAACCAGACTTCTGAGTTACGCCCATGAGGTCATCATTCATCATCAGGTGGAACAGGTGGAGGTACCTGAGAGAGATAGAAGATTGAGGAATGCCATTGCATCCTCCTCTCTCTACCCAGGCTACCAGTGGTGACAGCAGGATGTTGCCTTATTTTAAGTTTTTTTGGGCCTCTGGTGCAATAGTCAGAGTAATATGTTCACCATCTGGTGGGTCCAAAAACTGAGGTCTTTCCTGATTTGAAATTGATCATCATATTCTATTTCCTTTCTGCAGATGCTTTACAGTGTAGCTGCATTTGAGCCATGGTAGGATATTTCATTGCATTTGCTTTTCTGGATATCTAAGACAGTGCAAAGTAGATAGATGAAACTGGCTTGTGGTAAGAGGTATGTATATTTTATTTCTTTATTAGGATGTTATTTTTCAAATCCGTTTATGCATTCTTGAGAAGATGGACTTACATAGTTACATAGTAGGTGAGGTCGAAAAAATACACCATCAAGTCCATCAAGTCCAACCTATGTGTGTGATTATATGTCAGTATTACATTGTATATCCCTGTATGTTGCGGTCGTTTAGGTGCTTATCTAAGAGTTTTTTGAAACTATCAATGCCCCCCGCTGAGACCACCGCCTGTGGAAGGGAATTCCACATCCTTGCCGCTCTTACAGTAAAGAACCCTCTACGTAGTTTAAGGTTAAACCTCTTTTCTTCCAATTTTAACGAGTGGCCACGAGTCTTGTTAAACTCCCTTCCACGAAAAAGTTTTATCCCTATTGTGGGGTCAACAGTAGGGATGAGCTTCGAGTTCGAGTCGAACCCATGTTCGACTCGAACATCGCATGTTCGACCGTTCGTCGAATTCCAAATGATATGGGCTGTACGTGCCAAATTTGAGTGGCGCGTCACGGCCCATAATTCACTGCAGCATCGCAGTGCATTGCTGGCTGATGATTGGCCAAGCATGCATTATGACCCGCATGCTTGGCCAATCACAGCGCCGTCTGTACAGAGAGCTGTAATTGGCCAAAGCCACGGTGGCTTTGGCCAATTATGGCTCAGGGGGTTTAGTACACGCCCCACACTATATAAGGCCGCCTGCACGTTGGCCCCGTGTAGTCTGTTCCGGCGTTGAGAGAGAGATAGAGAGAGACGGTGTAATTTGATTTAAGTTAGATAGAGTAGGCAGGCGAGTCAGTTAGCTGACCTTACAGTGTATTGTGTATATATATGCATCCTAGGTGTATATATATATATATATATATATATATATATATATATATATATATATATACACACTGTATTCAGTTTAGCTGGATCCGTTCCTGTTATTCTCTTCCTACTGACAGGCAGGCAGGTGTTTTTACAGTATTTACAGCTACCTGAAGAAAATTGCCGGTGTTCTTCTGATACTATTAGTACCGCAGGCAGCTGCAGTATTTACAAGTTAATGTAGTGCATCCTCTGCACAGTGTGCACCTAAAGCTACCTGAAGAAAATTGGTGGTGCTCTTCTGATCCTATTAGTACCGCAAGCAGCTGCAGTATTTACAAGTTAGTGTAGTGCGTTCTCTGCACAGTGTGCACCTAAAGCTACCTGAAGAAAATTGGTGGTGTTCTGCTGATTCTATTAGTACCGCAGGCAGCTGCAGTATTTACAAGTTAGTGTATTGCGTCTTCTGCACAGTGTGCACCTAAAGCTACCAGAAGAAAATTGGTGGTGTTCTTCTGATCCTATTAGTACCGCAGGTAGCTACAGTATTTACAAGTTAGTGTAGTGCGTCCTCTGCACAGTGTGCACCTAAAGCTACCTGAAGAAAATTGGTGGTGTTCTTCTGATCCTATTAGTACCGCAGGCAGCTGCAGTATTTACAAGTTAGTGTAGTGCGTCCTCTGCACAGTGTGCACCTAAAGCTACCTGACGAAAATTGGTGGTGTTCTTCTGATCCTATTAGTACCGCAGGCAGCTGCAGTATTTACAGTTAGTGTAGTGTGTCCTCTGTACAGTGTGCACCTAAAGCAGGGGTCTCAAAGTGGTGGCCCTCCAGCTGTTGCAAAACTACAAGTCCCAAGAGGCATTGCAAAGGCTGACAGGTACAAGCATGAATCCCACAGGCAGAGGCATGATGGGACTTGTAGGTTTGTAACAGCTGGAGGGCCGCCAGTTTGAGACCTCTGACCTAAAGCTACCTGAAGAAAATTGGTGGTGTTCTTCTGATCCTATTAGTACCGCAGGCAGCTGCAGTATTTACAGTTAGTGTAGTGCGTCCTCTGCACAGTGGGCACCTAAAGCTACCTGAAGACAATTGCTGTTGTTCTGATCCTATTAATACCACAGGCAGGCAGCTACAGTATTTACAGTTAGTGTACTGTGTCCTCTGCACAGTGTGCACCTAAAGCTACCTGAATAAAATTGGTGGTGTTCTTCTGATCCTATTAGTACCGCAGGAAGGCAGCTACAGTATTTACAGTTAGTGTACTGTGTCCTCTGCACAGTGTGCACCTAAAGCTACCTGAAGACAATTGCTGTTGTTCTGATCCTATTAATACCACTGGAAGGCAGCTACAGTATTTACAGTTAGTGTACTGTGTCCTCTGCACAGTGTGCACCTAAAGCTACCTGAAGACAATTGCTGTTGTTCTGATCCTATTAATACCACAGGCAGGCAGCTGCAGTATTTACAGTTAGTGTACTGTGTCCTCTGCACAGTGTGCACCTAAAGCTACCTGAAGACAATTGCTGTTGTTCTGATCCTATTAATACCACAGGCAGGCAGCTGCAGTATTTACAGTTAGTGTACTGTGTCCTCTGCACAGTGTGCACCTAAAGCTACCTGAAGACAATTGCTGTTGTTCTGATCCTATTAATACCACAGGCAGGCAGCTGCAGTATTTACAGTTAGTGTACTGTGTCCTCTGCACAGTGTGCACCTAAAGCTACCTGAAGACAATTGCTGGTGTTCTGATCCTATTAATACCACAGGCAGGCAGCTACAGTATTTACAGTTAGTGTACTGTGTCCTCTGCACAGTGTGCACCTAAAGCTACCTGAATAAAATTGGTGGTGTTCTTCTGATCCTATTAGTACCGCAGGAAGGCAGCTACAGTATTTACAGTTAGTGTACTGTGTCCTCTGCACAGTGTGCACCTAAAGCTACCTGAAGACAATTGCTGTTGTTCTGATCCTATTAATACCACAGGAAGGCAGCTACAGTATTTACAGTTAGTGTACTGTGTCCTCTGCACAGTGTGCACCTAAAGCTACCTGAAGACAATTGCTGTTGTTCTGATTCTATTAATACCACAGGCAGGCAGCTGCAGTATTTACAGTTAGTGTACTGTGTCCTCTGCACAGTGTGCACCTAAAGCTACCTGAAGACAATTGCTGTTGTTCTGATCCTATTAATACCACAGGCAGGCAGCTGCAGTATTTACAGTTAGTGTACTGTGTCCTCTGCACAGTGTGCACCTAAAGCTACCTGAAGACAATTGCTGGTGTTCTCATACTAATAATACTACAGGCAGGCAGTAGATTCTGCTAGCTGCAGTATTAGTATATATATATACATCCCAGCTTTGTGCAGCTACATCTCACTGAAGGCCATTAGTATGTCTAGAAGGCCAACAAGGAGAGGCAGACAGTCACAAAGAGGGCAAGCAGGCTCTGTGTCTAGAGGCAATAGTGCTGGTCGTGGAGACGGTGCATCCTCATCAGCACGTGGCCGTGGGATGCGCTTGTCCTTTTTTTCGGCAGCTGGCCGTGTTGAGCTGCAACATGCGGAAGACTTGGTGGAGTGGATGACCAAGTCGTCCTCATCCTCCTCATCCTCTCTCACCCAGGCTCAGGGTACTTTGTCTGGCAAAGCAGCTGCCAACGCGGCCTCTTCCCTCGTCTCAAAGGCATCAGTCATTGCTTCCCTAGCCCCACCATGTCCTCCTGAGAAGTCCCCCGAACTGTTTAACCACAGTGTTGGATTCATGCTCCAGGAGGATGCCCAGCATTTTGAAGACTCCGATGTAGGTACCCAGCTAGAGGAAGGCAGTAACGTGAGCCCAGAGAGAGGGGGTGCCCAAGAAGGATAGCAATCTGGCAGTCATGTTCCCCCAGCTGCAGCATACTGCCAGCTTTGCTCCAGTGATGAAGAGGGAGGGGATGATGAGGTCACTGACTCCACGTGGGTGCCTGATAGGAGAGAGGAGGAGGAGGAGGAGGAGGCACATCTCCAATGAGGCAGGATGCCTTCCATGGGCCAGCTTAAGGGCAGCACACCGACTGCATCACACTGCAGAGCCCCGCATGTGCAGGGCGCTGCTGTCTCTGTGCGTTATTCCAAAAATTCTTTGGTGTGGGCCTTTTTTGAGACGAGTGCATCAGATCCCACCACTGCTATTTGCAACATATGTCTCAAGCGTATCTCGCATGGCCAAAACATCACCCGCTTGGGCACCACATGCTTGACCAGACATATGTCGACCTGCCATGCAGTTCATTGGCAAGCGACCTAAAAGACCCACACCAAGGAACAAAGTGAACCTCTCCTTGCTCCTCATTAGCTGGGATCTCCAACCTCACTATACCTTCAGTCCTCTCTGAAACCTGCACTGAGAGGAATAAAGGTGTAGAATTAGGTGTGTCACAGCCAAGTACTTGCGGGCAATCTGCTATCGGTACACCGACGTCAGATTGTACAGGCAAATTTCCCTGCCCCAGCTGCTGCACTGCCGAAAGAAGTTCGCTCCCAGCCATCCACATGCCCAGCGGTTGAATGCTAGCTTGGCTAAATTGCTAGCACTTCAACTGCTGCCTTTTCAGTTGGTAGACTCTGCCCCCTTTCGTGAGTTTGTGGAATGTGCGGTTCCTCAGTGGCAGGTTCCCAAACACCACTTTTTCTCATGGAAGGCAATTCTGGCTCTCTACTGGCATGTGGAAGGCAATGTACGAATAAATGTAAAAAATGCTGTGCCAACTCAAAAGAAAAAAAGCAGCCAACACAACAATCAGACTAATTGTAAATGTGTTTCCAGGCTATTTATTATTTATCATTTATTTTTATTTTATTTTTTATGTTTCGAGATTTACCTTGATAGATATGCTTGAGTGTAAATTCATCACTAGAGGTTACACGCAGTCCAGTTTTCATTATTCTTTCACCAGTATAACATTGTGACTCATCAATCCCTTTTGGGGGTCACACCCTTTTTTCTCCTAACTTTTAGTCTATTTTGTGTGTTATTGTCACTCACAGTGACTCTATAATTATTAGTGTGGAAGGCAATGTCTTGGCCTCGCTGCACAGGGCGGTCAGCGGTAAGGTGTATATTTCCACTGACTCATGGTCCAGCAGGCATGGACAGGGACATTAGCTATCATTCACCGTGCACTGGGTGACTCTTCTGGCAGCTGGGAAGGATGCAGGACAGGGTGCGGCAGTGTTGGAGGTTGTTCCGCCACCACGCCTCCAAACTTCTACTAGTGGTGATTCTGCAACACCTCTCTCCTCCACCCCCTTCCCTTCCCTTCTTCTTCCTCCATAGCCTCTTCCTATGCTGATTTGTCCTTGGAACCAGCGGTGCTCTGTAGGTGTTCAAGGGGCTTTGCAAGCACGCAGGCAAAAAGATGCCATGCGGTGCTTGAACTGGTTTGCTTGGGGGACAGGAGCCACACTGGGGCAGAGATTCTGTCTGCTCTACAGGGGCAAGTTCAGAGGTGGTTGACGCCATGCCAGCTTAGGGCAGGTATGGTGGTTTGCGACAATGGCACCAACCTCCTCTCCACCCTCCGACAGGGACAACTGACCCTTGTGCCCTGTTTGGCTCACGTCCTTAACTTGGTGGTGCAGTGGTTCTTGGGCAGCTACCCAAGCTTACAGGATGTCCTGAGGCAGGCCAGGAAAGTCTGTGTGCATTTCTGCAGTTCATATAATGCCAGTGCTCGGCTGGCTGACCTCCAAAAGGAATTTAACCTGCCCAAGAACCGCCTGATCTGTGACATGCCCACCAGGTGGAACTCAATGTTGCCCATGCTGCAGCAGCTGCACACGCAGCAGAGGGCCATCAATGAATACCTATGCGACTATGGCACCAGGACAGGGTCAGGGGAGCTTGTTTTTTTTTCCCCATGCCAGTGGGCTATGATCAGGGATGCATGCACTGTCCTGTCACAATTTGAGGAGGCCACGAAGATGGTGAGCAGTCTGATTGGTTCCAGCAACCATCTCCAGCGTCTGATTCACATGGTGCAGGGTTACCTAGGGGCAAGATCAGATTTGGACACCTTTCCCACTGAAAATCCTCTGGGTTACTGGGTCTTGAGGATGGAACACTGGCCAGAACTTGCACAGTATGCAATTGAGCTACTGGCCTGTTCTGCATCCAGCGTTCTTTCGTAACGCACATTCAGTGCTGTTGGAGGCTTTGTAACCGATCACAGGGTGCGCCTGTCCACCGAATCGGTCGATTGGCTGACCTTCATAAAAATAAATCAGTCTTGGATCACCAGCTACCAAGCACCTGATGCTGATGTAACCGATTTTTTTTTAATGTGAGATCCCTTCAACACTGCCTATGCTGATGCTGAGTGACTATCCTGTTATGCTGAGTCACAATCCTCTTCCTCCTCAATTTTCACGCTGATATCTTGTAAGAACATTTTTGGTTCTGGGCACCAGCACCAGTGCCCAAGGCCCAATTTTTCAGCCCCTGTTTAACAGGGGCGTATAATTACAATTTTTGATGCAATACTTTGCAGCAGGGCTCATTCCTGCGCTCCAACTATAGTATCTGTGAGGGGTTGCAGTGTTGTGGCATAAGCACCAGTGCCCAAGGCCCAAATTTTCAGTCCCTGTTTAACAGGGGCGTATAATTACAATTTTTTGATGCAATACTTTGCAGCAGGGCTCATTCCTGCACTCCAACTATAGCATCTGTGAGGGGTTGCAGTGTTTTGGCACCAGTGCCTAAGGCCCAATTTTTCTGCCCCTGTTCAACAGGGACATGTAATTACAATTCTTGATCTAATATTTCACAGCAGGGCCCATTCCTGCACCCACCAAGAGTAACTGTGAGGGTTTACAGTGTTGTGGCAACACCACCACCACCACCAAAGGCCCAATTTTTCTGCCCCTGTTCAACAGGTGCATGTAATTACAATTCTTGATATAATATTTCACAGCAGGGCCCATCCCAGCACCCACCAAGCGTAACTGTGAGGACTTACAGTGTTGTGGCACCAGCACCACCAACACCACCACCACCAAAGGCCCAATTTTTCTACCACTGTTCAACAATGGCATGTAATTACAATTCTTGATCTAATATTTCACAGCACGGCCCGATCCTGCGCCCACCAAGAATAACTGTGAGGACTTACAGTGTTGTGGCAACACCAACACCTAAGGCCCCAATTTCTGCAGAGTATATAGGGCAGGCCCCTACTTTCAAACATCCAACTTACAAATGACTCCTTCTTGCAAACGGAAGGAGACAACAGGAAGTGAGATGAAAGCTACCCCTAGGAATGGAAATTCTCTTCTGTAAGAGTTAATATGGGAAAAACGTGTCTCCTCTTCACTGATGCTTTTTCACCAATCCTTGTTTCACTCAAAAACCCACATTTTCAAAAAACATTTGTCATTTGGACAGAAAGTGAGGTGAAATCTTCTGAAGAGGTGCGCAGACAGCAAAACAAATGTTACAGGGGTGATAACCCTTCCCTATGTTTTCCAAAAAGCTTAAAAATAGATTTTTTGGCTGGAGCTACACTTTAAAAATGTACCAGTTCAAAATTACAAACAGATTCTACTTAACAACAAGCCTACAGTCCCTGTCTTGTCTGCACCGCCTGTATACTGCTGTTCAGAGTATATAGGGCCTGGGGGCCCCACGCCTTTCCTTTTTTCAATTTGGGTGCGGGGTTCCCCTTAATATCCATACAAGACCCAAAGGGCCTGGTAATGGACTGGGGGGGGGGTACCCATGCCGTTTGTCTCACTGATTTTCATCCATATTGCTGGGACCCGACATTACATTAAAGCCACAAGCAGTTATAAATGACTTTTATTCCTTTAAAAATGTCATTTTGTACAGGGACTGTTCTAAGCACGGGAAACACGTGCCACTTTACAGGCATACTATAGACACCCCCCAGGTATGATATTTAAATGAATATTTCACTTTTTTTTTTTCACTTTAAGCATCATTAACCACTTCAATACAGGGCACTTAGACACCTTCCTGCCCAGACCAATTTTCAGCTTTCAGCGCTGTCGCAGTTTGAATGACAATTGCGCGGTCATACAACACTGTACCCAAACTAAAATGTTATCATTTTGTTCCCACAAATAGAGCTTTCTTTTGGTGGTATTTGATCACCTCTGCGGTTTTTATTTTTTGCTAAACAAATAAATAAGGACCGAAAACTAAAAAAAAAATAAAAGTTTTGCTTTTGTTTCTGTTAAAAAAAATTGTAAATAAGTAAGTTTTCTCTTTCACTGATGGGCACTGATAAGGCGGCACTGACAGGCACTGATAAGGCAGCACCGATGAGGTGGCACCAATGAGCGGGCACTGACGGGCACTGACGATGGGCACTGATATGCGGCACTGATAGGCACTGGTAGGCGGCACTGATGGGTGGCACTCATATGCAGCACTGATGGGCACTGATAGGCGGCACTGATGGGCACTGATGGGTGGCACTGGGTGGCACTGGTTGGCACTGATAGGCGACACTGATGGGCAATGAAAGGCGGCACTGTTGGGCACTGATAGGGTGGCGCTGATAGGTGGCACTGATAGGCGGCACTGCTGGGCACTGATGGGCACTGATAGGCGGCACTGCTGGGCACTGATGGGCACTGATAGGCGGCACTGATGGGCACTGATATGTGGCACTGATGAGCACTGATACGTGGCACTGATATGAGGCACTGATGGGCATCCCTGATGGCACTGGTAGGCATTGAAGTGGGCACTGACTGGCAGCTGCCTGAGCACAGATTGGCAGCTGCCTGGGCACACAGTGGCATTTCCCTGGTGGTCTAGGGGCATACCTGGTGGTCCAGTGTGGATCGCTTCCCTGGTGGTCCTGGGCGGCTTCCCTGATGGTCCTGGGTGGGATCCGAGGGGGGGGCTGTGCTGATAAACAATCAGCACAGACCCCCCCTGTCAGGAGAGCAGCCGATCGGCTCTCCTCTACTCGCGTCTGTCAGACACGAGTGAGGAAAAGCCGATAACCGGCTCTTCCTATTGACAGCCATGATCAGCCGTGATTGGACACGGCTGATCACGTGGTAAAGAGTCTCCGTCAGAGACTCTTTACCTAGATCGGTGCTGCGGGGTGTCAGACTGACACACCGCAACAACGATCGCCGCGATGCGCAGCGGCTCAATATCCTGCGGACATCATGTGACGTCCAGTCAGGATTTTGAAATCACTTTGCCGCCGTCATTCTGCTATATGGCGGGCGGCAAGTGGTTAAAATCACTGCTCCCGAAAAATTGGCCGTTTTTAAAACTTTTTTTTGCATTGATACATGTCTCCTGGGGCAGGACCCGGGTCCCCAAACCCTTTTTAGGACAATAACTTGCATATTAGCCTTTAAAATTAGCACTTTTGATTTCAAATGTTCAAGTCCCATAGACTTTAATGGGGTTCTAAAGTTCGTGCAAACTTTCGGTCCGTTCGCAGGTTCTGGTGCGAACCGAACCAGGGGGTGTTCGGCTCATCCCTAGTCACCAGTATGGTATTTGTATATTGAAATCATATCCCCTCTCAAGCGTCTCTTCTCCAGAGAGAATAAGTTCAGTGCTTGCAACCTTTCCTCATAACCAATATCCTCCAGACCCTTTATTAGCTATGTTGCCCTTCTTTGTACTTGCTCCATTTCCAGTACATCCTTCCTGAGGACTGGTGCCCAGAACTAAACAGCATACTCTAGGTGCGGCTGGACCAGAGTTTTGTAGAGCAGGAGAATTATCGTTTTATCTCTGGAGTTAATCCCCTTTTTAATGCATGCCAATATTCTGTTTGCTTTGTTAGCAGCAGCTTGGCATTGCATGCCATTGCTGAGCCTATCATCTACTAGGACCCCCAGGTCCTTTTCCATCCTAGATTCCCCCAGAGGTTCTCCTCCCAATGTATAGATTGCATTCATATTTTTGCTACCCAAATGCATTATTCTACATTTTGCTACATTGAACCTCATTTGCATGTAGTTGCCCACCCCATTAATTTGTTCAGATCTTTTTGCAAGGTTTCCACATCCTGCAGAGAAGTTATTGCCCTGCTTAGCTTAGTATCGTCCGCAAATACAGAGATTGAACTGTTTACCCCATCCTCCAGGTTGTTTATGAACAAATTAAACAGGATTGGTCCCAGCACAGAACCCTGGGGGACCCCACTACCCACCCCTGACCATTCCGAGTACTCCCCATTTATCACCACCCTCTGAACTCGCCCTTGTAGCCAGTTTTTAATCTATGTACTCACCTTATGGTCCATGCCAACGGACCATATTTTGTACAGTCAACGTTTATGGGGAATTGTGTCAAATGCTTTTGCAAAATCCAGATACACCACATCTACAGGCCTAGTTATCTAGATGGCAACTCACCTCCTCATAGAAGGTTAATAGATTGGTTTGGCAAGAATGATTCTTCATGAATCCAGGCTAATTACTGCTAATGATACCATTCTCAATATTAAAATCTTGTATATAGTCCCTTATCATCCCCTCCAAGAGTTTACATGCTATTGATGTTAGGCTAACTGGTCTGTAATTCCCAGGGATGTATTGTGGGCCCTTTTTAAATATTGGTGCTACATTGACTTTTCTCCAATCAGCTGGTACCATTACAGTCAGTAGACTGTCAGTAAAAATTAGGAACAATGGTCTGGCAATTACTTGACTAAGTTCCCTACCCTCGGGTGCACGCCATCTGGTCCCGGTTATTTATTAATGTTAAGTTTCCCAAGTCTAATTTTAATTCTGTCCTCTGTTAACCATGGAGGTGCTTCCTGTGATGTGTCATGAGGATAAACACTGCAGTTTTGGTTACTGAAGCCCCTCGATTCCCTTGTGAAGACTGAGGAGAAGAATAAATTCAATACCTTCGCCATCTCCCCATCCTTTGTAACCAGATGTCCTTCCTCATTCTTTATGGGGACAATATGGTCTGTCCTCCTTTTTTTACTGTTTACATACTTAAAGAATTTCTTGGGATTTTTTTGCTCTCCTCCGCTATATGTCTTTCATGTTCTATCTTAGCCGTCCTTATTGCACCCTTACATTTCTTGTTGCATTCTTTATAAAGTCTGAATGCTGATGATGATCCCTCAATCTTGTCTTTTTTGAAGGCCTTCTCCTTTGCTTTTATGTGCATTTTTACATTGGAGTTAAGCCATCCAGGACTTTTGTTCGCTCTTTTAAATTTATTACCCAATGGGATGCATTGGCTAATGCCCTTATTTAATATGCTCCTAAAGCAAACCCATCTCTCCTCCAGGTTCTTTGTTCCTGGGATTTTATCCCAATTTATGCCTTCTAGCAAGGTTTGTAGTTTAGGGAAGTTGGCTCTTTTGAAATTTAGTGTCTTTGTATTCCCCTTATGTTTCCTATTTGTGTGATTTATACTGAAGCCAATTGACCTGTGATTGCTGTTACCTAAATTGCCCCGTATTTCCACATCCGTGATGAGGTCTGTATTGTTGGTAATCAGTAGATCCAGTAATGCTTTATTTCTAGTTGGTGTGTCTACCATCTGACCCATAAAATTGTCCTGCAAGACATTTAGGAACTGGCGAGCCTTAGATGAATGCGTGGTTTCCTCCGCCCAGTCTATGTCTGGATAAATAAAATCCCCCATTATGATAACACTTGCCATCCTTGCTGCTAATCCAAATTGTGATAGGAAATCTGTCCCCTTCCTCCCTCAGGTTAGGGGTCCTTTAGCATACTTCCTAGATTGTAAGCTCTAACGAGCAGGGCCCTCTGATTCCTCCTGTATTGAATTGTATTGTACTTGTACTGTCTGCCCTAATGTTGTTGTAAAGCGCTGCGTAAACTGTCGGCGCTATATAAATCCTGTATAATAATAATAATAATAATAATACTTCCAGTATTATTTTTCCCTTAGCTTCATCCCTTTGGAGCTCTACCCATAAGGATTTCACCTCCTCCCTAGCTCCCTTAGTGATGTCATCTCTCACATTCACTTACGTACATTATTCTTGATATATAGGCATACCCCTCCCCCTTTTTTACCCTCTCTATCCTTGTGATAAAGGGTATAACCTTGAATGGTTGCCAGCCAATCGTGAGAGCGGTTGAACCAGGTCTCTGAAATTCCCACAAAATCCAAATCCTCCTTGTACAACAGTATCTCTAGTTCACCCATCTTGTCCGCCAGGCTCCTGGCATTGGTGAACATGCCACGTAGTTTAGACCGGTCACATATTATCCTCTTATTGGGTGTTCCGAGATTGCAACTAGGACTTGCTACTATACTTACCTTGGGTTTATGTGCTTTGATCAACCTACCACTATTGCCCCCAATACTACCCTCTGGAATATGTTTCACGCTGACTATCTCTACCTCTGGACCCTCCCTCCATAGCCTAGTTAAAAATCCCTCTAACTTTTTGCTCATCTTCATTCCCAGCTGATCTGTACCCTCCTCATTTAGGTGCAGTCCATCCCTTCTATAGTACTGGTTATCTACTGAGAAGTTGGCCCAGTCCTCCAGGAACCCAAACCCCTCCTTACTACACCAGTTCTTCAGCCACTTTGTTTCAAAAAACATGTTGGATGCACAAATCATCTACATATGCAGTATTTTTATCTCCATATATTAATAATATACTGGGCAGTATACTTTGCAGACTTTTGAAAACCCTTTTATCTTTTTAAACTGAGATGTTTAAATCTCGCATAGTATGTGCTTCAAGCAACTCACTTCATTAGGCTATCAAACTCATGCCATGAGTAGCGAAATATCACATACTGTAACACTCAAGAGCTTGGAGGACCTGAAACAAAGCTTGTCCTACTCTTTCTACCATTGTGGGTATTGTTCTTCCTAAAATACCTGATACAGTTAAAAAAAGAAAGTTACCTTACTTTAAGGGCTCACGTACACAGGTTATCTATTTAGATCTGTACTTTACTGAAGAATCAGACGCTCCGCTGTAACATTGTTAAGGGCTAGACATAATAAATGACAGGAAAAAATGTGCTGATACAGATAATGTTATGGATACAGTTTCCGCTTCCAGAGTTTGTGAAATGGACCCAGCCAAGAAAAATTCTCAGGAAAGTCTATTCATAAAATATATCTGCATTGCCATTAAACAAAATCACTTTGGGTTATAGCAACAAGTATTCCGAGATATATAAATGTATCATAAATTCTATCCTGTGCAGCAGAATATAACAGAATATAACATGCCAGAGTCTTTTATAATAAAACCTGTGCTTTCATTTATACTACGTTTATCAATGGAGTAGCACAGACAATGTTCTTGGTACACGTAAATACTCTGCATTCAAAGATCAAGGCATGCATTTCCCATGCATATTGATAAGAGAAAAGTTTTACATGGTGGTAAAATGTTTGTCTTTTCAAAGTTGATCTCCAGTCTAAATAACAAAATTCTTTATTTAATCAAATATATTTTTTAAAAAAACAAGAACTTACATGAAATCACTTTCATGTGGGAGCGTGGGTCCAAGGTCTACTACGTTGGGGAGTTTCTGATTGGCTGTGTGTTGCTGCCAACTGCTTAAAGTGGTTGTATACCTTTTTTTTTAACTTTTACCTACAGGTAAGCCTATAATAAGGCTTACCTGTAGGTAAAAAAAAATCTCCTAAACCTCTACGGTTTAGGAGATATTCCCCTCGCAATGAGCCGCTGACTGCAGCGGCGCATGCGCACAGGGGATTCTCAGCTGACAGCCCAGCAAACCCTGGAGCTTGCCGGACAGAAGTCTCCCGTGCGCATGCGCGGGAGTGATGACATCGCGTCTCCGGCCACTCACAGTGCCGGAGCTGCGATACCCGGAAGACACGCCGAGGGGAAATGTCAGCTCCCTCGGCGTGGACAGGATGAGATGCCGGCGCCTCGTTCTAAGGTAAGTATCTCATAATGAGTTAGTATGCGGTGCATACTAGCTCATTATGCCTTTTCCCTTGCAGGTGTAGGAAAAAAAAAAAAAAAAAACAGCGGGTATACAACCGCTTTAAGTCCCCAACACAAATTGTTCATGGAAAGGACTACAACTTGCTGCTGGTAGTGTGCTAGTCTTTATCATATTGTGCCCAACTCATAGACATGCGCCTTCCTACGACATTCCTGGCCATGACCTTTATATTAAAAAAAAGGAATGTCCAAACAAGTTATAGTTCCTGAACTCTACTGTAGCACTTGAAAGATTACAGTGAAACATTATATCAAATGGACATACTGTCTGGTGTCACTGGGTATACTTCACCAACCATACATAGATAATGGTCTACAGCAGTCACTAATAAAATACACACATTGCACATCACTATTAAGCCATCTTATAGTCCTCTACTCTCCTTAAGAACACTACTGTGTTGGAATCCAGCTCCATGTTGTTACTCTCTCACTCCCCAGGGTCATCAGTACTCACGCATTAGGCTTTGTGCATTCTGCTCACAACTCCCTGCATGTCATTCCAGAGACAGAACTGCTGCAGCTGCTCCTCTAGTTCCATACACTTCACCCAGGTGTCACTGGAAGTTCCAGGGGCATTGGTATGCTCCCTTAGAGAACATTGACCTGTCCTAAAAGACCTTTTGGATTCTCGCTCCCAGTCCACTTAGACCATGTTTGGTGAGACAAAATGACTACAACAGGGACTTCTGTTTTATGCAGTGCCTTGGTTGTGCTGACTACATCTGCATAAGTGTGGGGTGTTTAGCTCCCATGCCCCGAATGCACTAGACTGCTCCCATCCTGACCACACCAGGGTCACCTTTCTACTGATAAATGGTCCTTATTCAGCAGAATCATTGTCATTTTTCCATTGTTCTGTGGATGATAATAGAAGGCTTCTACCAAGGAGTATAATAGAGAACATCATTCAGAGGACATTAACCGCTTGCCGACCGGCGCACGCCGATGTACGTCGGCAGAGCGGCACGGCTGGGCAAATGGGCGTACCTGTACGTCCATTTGAATTTCCCGCCGTGCCCGTGCGTGCGCGCCGGCCGGGAGCTCCGTGAGTCGGGTCGCGGGTCCCGCGGACTCGATCGCCGTGGGGAGACCCGCGATCGCCTCACGGAGCAGATGAACGGGGAGATGCCGTTGTAAACAGCATCTCCCCGTTCTGCCTAGTGACAAGTGTCACTCGATCTCTGCTCCCTGTCATCGGAGCAGAGATCAGTGACGTCAGCCACACAGCCCATCCCCCTACATTTAGTAATCACTCCCTAGGACACATTTAACCCCTCCCCGCCCCCTAGTGGTTAACCCCTTCACTGCCAGTGTCATTTACACAGTAATCAGTGCATTTTTAATCGCACTGATCGCTGTATAAATGACAATGGTCCCAAAAATGTGTCAAAAATGTCCGACATGTCCGCCATAACGTCGCAGTCACAATAAAAATCGCTGATCGCCGCCATTACTAGTAAAAAAAAAATTATTAATAAAAATGCCATAAAACTATCCCCTATTTAGTTAAAGCTATAACGTTTGCGCAAACCAATTAATAAACGCTTATTGCAATTTTTTTTACCAAAAATATGTAGAAGAATACGATCGGCCTAAACTGAAGAAAAAAAATGTTTTTTTTATATATTTTTAGGGGATATTTATTATAGCAAAATGTAAAAAATAATGCGTTTTTTTCAAAATTGTCGCTCTTATTTTGTTTATAGCGCAAAAAATAAAAATCGCAGAGGCGATCAAATACCACCAAAAGAAAGCTCTATTAGTGGGAAAAAAAGGACGTCAATTTTGTTTGGGAGCCACGTCGCATGACCGCGCAATTGTCAGTTAAAGCGACGCAGTGCCGAATCGCAAATAACGCTCTGGTCAGGAAGGGGGTAAATCCTTCCGGGGCTGAAGTGGTTAAACAAGGTGTTGTTTACAAACTACAGTACAAACACAGAACAGTCAAATGTTCCTTGTAACATTAGACCACCCAATGTTCTGTCTAAACACGTTGGGGTTAATTTAATTAAGGCAAATAGTCTGTGCACTGCAAGTGCAGTTGTTCTAGATCTGAGGACAACATGCAAGGAAAATAAAAAAACAGCATTTTGCTTGCATATGATTGGATGATAGAAATCAGCAGAGATTTCCCTCATTTCAGATCTTCCCCTCAGACTTCTCCCATCCTGGCATATATATGGGCAATAACTACACTCATGACATTACTACAGGAAAGCTTAGTCTAAAAGGAAACCTAACACTTACTTAAATAATTCCCTATTAACATACTTTTCTGGGACAGAGCGACCTAGGGGCAGACTAGCTAAATGTACCTTCTTACAAAGGGGTGGGGGTTGTTTTGCCCAGAGATTTCTTTTAAATGGCTTTATGCATCTTTAAAAATGTCAGTTTAGTCCATACAGAGCATATATTACTACAGGAAAGCTTAGTCTAAAAGGAAACTTAACACTTACTTAAATAATTCCCTATTAACATACTTTTCTGGGACAGAGCGACCTAGGGGCAGACTAGCTAAATGTACCTTCTTACAAAGGGGTGGGGGTTGTTTTGCCCAGAGATTTATTTTAAATGGCTTTATGCATCTTTAAAAATGTCAGTTTAGTCCATACAGAGCATATCTCCAAATCTCCAAATCAGGAGAGCAGCTAAGGGTGACCCTGTTCAACCATGCACTGTAATAAGGGAAAATTGTCACCCTAGAAAAGAAAATGTGTTACTACCACCACCAGGTGAAAATAAAGGAAATAAAAAGCCACCATATTAAAGTACTTGTGCAATGAAATTCTTAACACATTTGGTCTTGAATTTAAATACACTTTTAAGCTAATCAGTACTTCTCTCATCCCACCCCATTTAGGTAATCACAAGATTTTATTTAAAAAAACGAAACTAAAAGCCCTGTTTCAAAATGTGGCCAAGTGACAGGCCAGGTCCTGGATCTTTGTTCTACTAGTGTGAAAAGCGGGAGGAACCCACACTGCTCCTTTGTGAAGTGGGAGCTGCCATTGGTTGCCAGAAGAGTCCATCAGAGGGGTTCTCTCTGGGTCATAAGGACTTCAATCATATAATACAATGCCTGAAGCTTCTGTAGTGTCCTGCTCCTGTTGACCAGGCGCTCGTATGTAAATTTAATGGGTATCTGTTCTGTATATAGTTCAGATTCAATGATATGGCTAAATTAGCCTCTGTTCCAGCATTGGCTGTGTTGCATGCAGTTCCACACGGTCGTCTGTAGGTGTCGTTTTCACCACAGGCCAGTGATGGAAGGGCAACAGGCTAAGGTGTATTGAGTGTCCTCTTTCTCCAGAAACAGCCCAGTGGGAGTGGTTCACCGCTGTGCATTCTGGGAAAGGATACTTAAGGGGCAGAAGCCATTTTGTTCTCTCTCTCACCTCCTGGCCCTCCTGTCCTAAGGTATGTGACAACTACTTTTCTGTCTCGGGGTCCTGTTGGCCAGAGGCTATGTGACTGCAAGTAGGCCCAGGAGCTATCTGGGGCCTACTGGTTCAGAGGTGATTCTGTGCTGTCTGTCCTGCGGGAAGAAGCCGAGCAATTGAAAGATTCGGGGGAGGGCTCATCTTGGAGAGGCCTGAGCGAAAGGCTGGTATCTCAAGAGGAGCCTGGTGACTCAATTGGAGGATGCATCTTAACCAACCTACCTCACAGTACTGCCAGATGGCTTAAAGGAATCAGTGGTACTGTGTTGCATCATTCAACTAATACTAAATCCTGTGGCAGAGGATCATTCAACTATTACTAAATCCTGTGGCAGAGGATTGTTCAACCATTATTGTTCTTATCAAGTCTGTGGCAGAGGCTTTTTGTCCGTGCATCATTCCGGCTGCTAGGTCAGTGACAGAGGCCTATCTGGGTGAGCAAGATCCATTGACTGAAGGAGTACTTGTCTACGGGATCTAAATGTTCCTCAGTGATCTGCACAAGGTATCTGAACTTTCCCTTAAACCCTCCATCCCTCTACTGCTCAAGTTGTTTAATAAAAACCATTGGAAAAAGAACCAAGTGACTGGTACATATATCATTGGGTGCAAGGCACAGTACAGACTCTATGTTTTTGGTATGGTGAACTGTGAGTAAGGGGTAACGGCAAAGACCCAATTTAAATCAGCAGCTCCTTCAGGGGTAAGTGCTACACTTCAATCACTAGTTGTTTATAAAGCTTATTATTTCAAAAGGAAGAACATATTTTATGGTGCAGGTGGGGTGGACTTATTTATTTTTATTTTTTTGCCTGGAGTTTGACCTTAAGGGTCGAATAGCCATACTACATTGAGGGCAATGGCAGAGCCCAGGGCTGGCTGCACAGATTGCCATAAATATGGAAGCTGCCACTGTGGGTACAGGAAAAAATATGTAAGATCAGATTCTGTGTTAAGGGCCTTAGATTGTAAGCTCCTTGAGGGCAGGGACTGATGTGAATGTATATGTAAAGTGCTGTGCAAATTGACGGCACTATATAAGTACCTGAAATAAATCAAATTAAATCACTGTGCTGCTTCTTCTTTGCAAACCAGTCCCAGGCCTGGGGGGTGGTTCATAACAGCCTAGGTTCAGAGGAAGTGGGTTAAAGGTTGCTCAACATTGAGGACATTTTGTGGCAGAAAAGAAAAACTGAAGGCAGTTCCAGATTGATAGTAAGTAATGTCACAAACTTTGCTTTTTTAGCTTGTCTATTTAATGGGAATTTTTTTAATGGAGTTCGGCTTCAACAAATTTTGACTTATCTTCTATTACAATTTTGTTGATTCTGCCCAAACAATTATCCATCTTAGAAGAGTCTTGTTTCAGTGGAAAAATCTGTTCAAAGCTAAAAATGTTACTACAATTATTCATTAGACCCTTAACATTGGATATTTAGGTGGAAACATAGTCACCTTCACTCCAGCAATGCGACAACTGCGGGCTTCCTGGCTGGCGCTGACATCTTCTCACCAGTTTCTTCACAGTTTTAAATCCTTGGTCATCTTGATTGACCTGGCCAGGATGATGTAACTACTACCATGCATGCCGTGATGCTGGGATTGTACATGGAGTTGTGCATGTGCAGCACAGTGTACAGTTTTGGAAGTTTGTGAGGAGGAAGGTAAGAAGAAATGGGTATATCTCTTCTGCAATATATAAAAAAAGGCTGCTGATACATTTTTAAGTCTACAATAAAGTTTCACTTAAATACACCACAGGATAACAAGAGTAAAAAAAAAAAAAAAAATTAAACATTGCTTCAAAGGTTAATTTACCCGAAGGAACCATAGGTTCAAACCAATTAACATTCTATACTAGGAATCCACTATGAAACACCAGGGTCACCTTTCTACTGATAAATGGTCCTTATTCAGCAGAATCATTGTCATTTTTCCATTGTTCTGTGGATGATAATAGAGGGCATCTACCAAGGAGTATAATAGAGAACATCATTCAGAGGACTTGAAGCAACATTCTACTGTATTTCTTTTATGTGTTAAAATTCTTCTAAAGCATCAATCAAGGTGTTGTTCACAAACTATAGTACAAACACAGAACAATCAAGTGTTCCTTGTAACATTAGACCACCAAATGTTCTGTCTAAACACTTTGGGCTTGATTTACTAAAGCCAAATAATCTGTGCACTGCAAGTGCAGTTGTTTTATATCTGACGGGAACATGCAAGGAAAATTAAAAAAAAACAGAATTTGTGCTTGCATATGATTTGATGATAGAAATCAGCAGAGCTTTCCCTCATTTCAGATCTTCCCCTCAGATCTAGTGCAACTGCACTTGAAGTGCTCTTGGGGGTGCACTTAAAGTGCACAGTATATTTGCCTTTAGTAAATCAACCACCCTGTATTACATAATTAGATTACCTAGACTAAAAAAGAAACTCGGCGAGTTCAGCCGAAGGGTTAATCAATACCACTCCCACTCCCCTATAGGCAACTGATGCAAAATCTTCTAATCCTTCCTATAGTTTATCTATTTATTATCCTTCCTAGCTTTAACCAAGAACATTTCATTTTACAAAAAGGTGTCAAGTTCAGTTCTACATTTCTATCACATATTTTGTCATTACTACCTTAAGTGGTGGGCCATTGCCTTGTTTATCTACACATACTCCTTCAATCCCTGTGCAGTTTTTGATGCACCTACATGTAGAGCTGTGTATAGACAACATGCTGTCCTAATGACTTCTAAGTAGGGACGCACTGTACAATATATGCTCCTTGTATCGTACAATTTTAGTCAATTGAACTTTTTTGTTCGTGTGGTTGGCTCTCTGATTTTCTCAAACATCTGTATTGAAATATTAGTAGGCATCCATTGCAATGGAAATGTAATTTTTAGTGATATTCCTAAGGGTAAAACACCAACTGCAACTTTCTTCATTAGAACAATGAAAGCGCACAATTGAACCAATGCCTCGCATTCAGAAATCAGAATTGCAAGGCCATAATGAAAAAAAAAAATGCTTTTTTTCAGAGCAGAAAAGGGAAGGAAAATGCTACAAAGTTTCCCAAAATTCTTGTAATGTACATATATCACTCAGAGGGTATTTTTTTCTCAACAAAAGTAGAGTTACACTTGAAAGAATCTAAAGACCCTGTCCCAGTGTTCAGGGATGCTTAAATGGTAGACCATGTAGGAGGTCGCCCTTGTCTTCTCAGGCTCTGCATACAGGTACTTGCTTGTCTATTAATAATACAGCATACATATACACGTGAACCTATACATCCTCATTCCAGAAGGAACACTTAACACCACTGACAAATTACCAGATTGATAAATTACCAGATTAACAATTCCTTTAATTACAAATGAAGTCTCAGAACAAATAAATCAAAACCAATGGTGAGATGGCCTTCCAACACAACATGTTTCACAGTCATATTCTGCTTTCTCAGGATGGAACATTGATTCATTACCATGTATTGTATATGTGAGTGTGGCAAGCAATGCAGGTTAAAAGCCACTTCCTTCGGTGGACACAGGGGTAAGGGGAGATAGATAACCCTCTACCTCTCCTACAACTTATCCTTCACTGGACATAGAGCGCTGGTACCCAGCAAAGATGGTGAGACCACAAAACAAATGAAAACTTCCACATAAATGGTATAGGTAAATGCCACAATTAGGAGCAGACACACCCTTGCTCTAAGTCTTATTTTCATCAAGGCACAATGATCAATATTGCATGGTAAGTATAACAGAAGTGCTCCAAATCAAGGGGCAAGCTTGCCCCAATACCTTTTAGTGCACTTTCAAGTGCACTTGCAGTGTAAAGTGGATTTGCCTTTCGTAAATAACCCCTATAGTGTTATTGTCAAGTTACCTGACACATGCCTACGCTGCTAAACTTGGTCTGGGTGTCACAGCTTCATAAAACTCTCATCACAAAAGGCAGTCAAAGCTACAGATTTGAAAATATTGAAAATTATTTTTGAAATCACATCGATATGTAAAGTTTATATGAGATTTTAATTCAGCTCACATATGTATTGAAACTGGTTACCTGTAGAAACCAAACATAATTTACTTTGTTGACATCAGACCACTATAAGGTGGATTTTGATTGGTTGCTGTGAGTACTGCCCTTCCTACTTTGTTCTTTGCACTACTTTGTTTAAGAAGGCAGATTGTGTTTAATCGCTTTTTGCACTCTGCAAGTTAACTTTGTTTTACACTGAGTGTGTTTTACTTACATTTGATTATTTTATAATTACATCAAATTGTTCCAGCATGTTGCTTGGCTGATCTAATGATTACAACCTGTTCCTTGATATGTTCAGTGCAAATGAGACTTATAAGAAACTATTAAACCTTTTCACCCATGCCGCTCAAACTTATGACAAGAGCTTCACTTGATCTGTGAGGAAAAGCTTTGGGATTTGTTCTATTCTGATGTTTTCCACACAATTTGATAAAGTTGAAAGAAAGCCACCTACAGCAGCATTCCTGAGAATTCATGTACAATGTCATACATTACACACAACAGGATGTATCAAAATTTAAACATCACATCTTATCTTGACTTTTCATACACTCTGTATTAAATCAAACTTATTTATACTTCATCAGACTTGTGGAACAATGTTATCAATGTTTTGATATATTACATGTTTCTTTTATTTTTGTATTACGCTATCACATTACAAGTTTTTCATTTGTATAAAAGAATATCAAATATTTCATTTTAGTCATAGGAAAACCCTTCATTTTCTTTGCAACTAATTTTTTACATTTACTGAGCCTCAGACAAAGGCATGATCTTAAATGGACCATATACTAGACATCTGAGAATTTAAAAATGACTAGAGGGTGCTCTGTGGTCTTTTCGCTGCTTTATCATGAATGGATAATGCTGTTTTTGGATATTATTTTGAGGTAGGTATTTGAGGTAGGTATTTCCTGACACTGTTAAGATTGGGCGAGTCTTGTGTATGTTCTAAGAGTGTTTCCCTTCATTTCCAGTAGCTGACTGATGCTAAGGGGAGCAAAAGAAAAATTAATATGCTGGTTATGGAGAATTTGTCCTGCATTTGAAAAACACAGGTTAAGGATAAAAGTAAGGAACAATTCTAGGATTTATGATAAGAGTTACTTTTTAGTGTTAGGATAAGGATTAGGAAGTTTAATCCTTGAGTTATGTCAAGGTTAGGTGTCAGATTTACATTCGCTGATAAGTATTACTTCTCAGGGCTAGTTTCACCATTTCCGGACCGGCTGCACGAAAAAACATACCTGTATATTGTGCGTGTGACCTGGTCTGGGTCGCGCGCCGCTGCCGACCCGATCTCGCTGTGATTGGAGCCAATCAGTGGGCCCAGTGGCTGTGATGGCCGCCGGCCTCACGCGATTGCTTCGGGGAATGACAGAACGACGGTCTGCTGATATAAACAAAACAAACCGTCCTTCTGTCAGACAGGAACAGAGAGATCTGTGCTTCCTACTAATCGGGATCTCTCTGTTCCTGCAGTGAGTCCACCCCCCACACAGTTAGTAAGCACTCTGAGGGAACACAGTTAACCCCTTGATCGCCCCTTCACCACCAGTGTCATTTATACAGTGTCAGTGCATCTTTTTTTGCACTGCTTACTGTATTGGTGTCACTGGTCCCCAAAAAGTGTCACTTAGTGTCCAATTTGTCCTCCGCAATGTCGCAGTTCCATTAAAAATCGCTGATCGCCACCATTACTAGTAGAAAAAAAAAGTCCCTAAATGTATCCCATAGTTTTACACACTATAACTTTTGTGCAAACCAATCAATATATGCTAAAAATTATGTAGCAGAATACATATTGGCCTAAATTGATGAAGAAATTTGATTTTTTTTTAATTTATTGGGTATGTTTTAAAGCATAAATTAAAAAATATTGTTTTTTATTCTTTTAAATTGTTGTTCTTTTTTTGTTTATAGCGCAAAAAAATAAAAACCGCAAAGGTGATCGAATACCACCAAAAAAAAGCTCTATTTGTGGGAAAAAAAGGACATCAATTTTGTTTAGGTACAGTGTTGCACGCCCACGCAATTGTCAGTTAAAGTAACGCAGTGTTGTATCGCACAAAATGGCCTGGTTACTAAGGGGGTAAATCCTTCCGGGGCTGAAGTGGTTAAAGTTTCATTTTCAGTGGTAAAGGGTAGATTTGTGGTTTATTTTAGGGGAATAGGTTAGGTTTTAGGATAGTCATAATTGGTAAAGATATGTGTTTTCTATATAACAGAGATGATGCAAAGAAAAAAAACAGTAAAAGAAAAAAAAATACAAATATAAAAAAGTGTGTAAGTATGTAAACTTAGAAGTCAACACAATAATGAAAAGGGTGTATTGGAATAATTGCTTTCGTTTTGTAAACAGCAAGCGTGTCTGTATGATATTATTCATTTGAATAAGTTCCTAAAAGGAAGATCCAGGTTAAGCTGACTTTTCACACAGCTTAGTGGTAGAGGAGGACTCAAAGCTAGCACATTAAAATGAGTTTTCATAGTTAGAGTCACCAAAAGGAAGAATGAGCAAGTGCGCAAAAATAGCAAAATCATCAAAAAGATTGTGTAAAACATTGTATAACTGTAATCTCTTAAGGTTACATTTTGACTTAATAGCAGAACATTGGTTAAAACTAGCACGCAGTTAATTACAATTACTTTTCTTAGCACCCTTTTAGAGTGATCCTCCAAACTACACAAGGTTGTCATTAGTGGTTATGACTCCACTCAACACACCCATAGTACAACAAAACCTTAATGGCTATCACCCAACAAACTCTTCCTAAAACAACATGCTCACTTCATCTTCCAGGAATTAACTGCCCACCAGAGTATACATTTTCAGTTTACAGTATGTAAGCAATATTTGTTCATTTTTATAAAAAGAAAAATCGACTTTTTCCTAGCATGTTTCTTACCACCATAGAGATAATAGTATCCAAATAACCAAACTTCATCTTTTTTACAAAGGTAACAATCTACAAATAGCAAGTTTGGATTTGAAGGAAACCTGTATAAACAGACTTACAGCAACTGTCATTGATGACTTGTGTTTGAAGGGGTCAGGTTTGAGCCATCATTTTGATCTTTGTTTCATTACTTAATATGTTACTGACCTGGAAAAAGCATGTGCACATCAGGTGCACTGGAAAATTTTAAGCAAATTCTCATCCCAGGTCATGGATTTACCATATAGTGAAAGCATGGTAAGGATGACAACCACAGAGAAGACACCTAATAGGTACAGAGATACTATGGATGTTGCCATTGTTAACCTCTCCTCAAAAGGCTACTTGACTGGCTGCATTGCTGATCTAGTGGCCTTAATACACCGACAATATGACCACATTTTTTAAAGCAAACACCCCAATGTATTTTCTGAAAGGCATAGTGAGTCTTTTGAAAACTGCACTTTTTCAGCACAAGTTTTTGGAAAATTTGGAAAGAAAATTAAAAGAAAATTAAATATATTTTAAGATGTTTTAAGCATACAGCATATGCAAACTTAAAAATAAAAAATTGCAGTGCTTTCTCAGTGACTAAAGTGCTAATGCTATATAAATCCTCAAGTGATAATTAAATGATAACCAAATATAAAAAAAACAAATAAAACAATTCATCAATAGCTAGAATAATAAAGTGCTAAGTGCAAAGAATCTTCAATACAGAAATAATTTCATAAATAAATGTTGTCAATCACAGTGCGAAGTAATGATATATTATCAAAATATGATAGTGCAATAATATTCAATGAGTTCATAAATATAATTAAAGTGCAATAAAACAGTGCAATAGTAACTTGTAATAAAACAAAAGTCCATAAAGTGCTTGGTGCAGTAAATCTTCAGTGCACAGAGTAGTTCATAAACAGTGTCATCGATCACAGTGCAAACCAATATATCCAAAAAAGTGCTTTCACCATCCGTGTGTAAGGTGTGCCCCAGCCTCTCACCTCAAAGGAAGACCCCTACGGGTCTAACCGCATTTGTAATGAATCTCTCATATGTATCCCACACAGCAGTAAGCTCTTTCCTTATAATCCTTTGCTAGATCAGCCCAGCGGTGTTCTCAGATACAGGCAGGAAATTCCACTAAAACATAACTATCTCCTCCACTTTTCTCCAATAAGGCAGATCCAAAGACCTATCAAGGTCTATACTCACATCTGTGAGCTTTATTACCCCCTTTATTGGACTTGTGTTTTATTACAATTACCTATTGCACTGTTTTATTGCACTTTAATTATATTTATGAACTCATTGAATATTATTAATATTATAATAAAAGCGCCACATTTATTTATTTTTAATTATCACTGTGTGGGAACATATTTCGTGTTGGCAGCTACTCACTAGTTTTAGTTATTGGTTTGCGCATTAGTACATTCATATTATCATATGCAAACTTGTGTGAGACTTCTGTGAGACTATGTGTGAGACTATATTTTGTGAGACTATGAGCCTAACCACATACAGAGGCCCGAAATCCATATAGCACCTTAAAGTGATTGTAAACCCTTGTTTTTTTTAATTTAAAATAACAAACTTATCATACTTACCTCCACTGTGCAGTTCGTTTTGCACAGTGTGGCCCCGATCACCATCTTCTGGGGTCCCCCCGGCGGCGCTCGCGGCTCCTCCTTGCATTGGTAAACCCACTGGGAGAAGCTCTTAATGGCGCCAATGGCTGCGCTGCTATCAATCTATTCAATCAAGAGCCGAGGAAACCCCGGGCAGAGAGGATGAGCGCATCTCCGCCGAGGGGAACGAACGGGCTTAGGTGAGTAAAACGGGGAGGGGCTGGTCACTGTCAGATTTCAAGTTTTTAAAGACTTCAAGGGCATGAATTACACATCCAATTTACTGACTACCTATCACACTTTTGAAGGCCCTGGAGTACCAGGACAGTGGAAACACCCACAAAAGACCACATTTTAGAAAGCAAACACACCAACGTGAGTCTTTAGAAATGTCATTTTTTTTACAAGTTTCTGGAAAATGTGGAAAGAAAATGAAAATGCATTTTGTAACGCAAATTTTTCAATCAATAAGATATTTCTAATGCACAGCTTACCAATACCCCAAAACACATTCTGCTACTCCCCCCAAGTTTGGTAATACAACATGTGTAAGACCTTTTTAATATTTGGACTGATTAGGTACCCAACATTGCATTTTGTGTATCACAAAAATCAAACATCACTGCATAGAAAACAATGTACTGTAATATCACCACTGCATGAGTAATCAGAGATATAGCTTAGTGTAACTTCACCTTTAACAGTCCTCATTCCAAAAAGCCAGGAAGGCCTTACCTACTGGTATTTGGTTGCCTCCATAACACAATGGTATGTTCACTGGCCAGGAAGTAGAGAAGGCTGAACAAAGCATGAACAAAACAGTACCTGTGGCTCCAGTCATGCAGTTGTCTGCAGAGGATGGGTGGGACTGGCGTCTCACATGAATGTAGTCAGTAGGACATGGAGATGAGTCAGTACTGCTGGCAGGCAGAGATGTGGTCAGCAAACAGGCAAATGATTGGTCCAGACAGCAGGCAGAAGCATAGTCAATAAACAGACCAAGGTTAATTCAGGCAGAAGGCAGAGATGTGGTCGGTATGCAGGAAAAGGATCAGTATAGGCAGCAAGCAGAAACATGGTCAGTTAATAGTCCAGGTTCAGTTCAGGTGGCAGGCAGAGACATGGTCAGTTTGCGGTGTAATATTCTAGGGGTATTGCTCAAGTGTTATAGCCTAGTGGTCTCTAATAAGACATGGACACATGGGTAGAGACCCACCCAAAGCTCTTCAATGTCACTGGACTCCAGACCCTGATCTGAGAATTACAAAACCTGAAGAAAATCAAAAGCTCAGTCTTCTCCATTTTAAATTACTACTTTGGAGCCCCTCACTCTGCAAAATGTGGTCAAATTCCAGGTCTAGGTCAGTTCGGGCGGCAGGCAGAGACATGGCCGATAAAAAGGGAAGGGTCACTTCAGGAAGCAGAAGAGGTACGGTCATAGTATGCAGATAGATGGTTGGTCTAGGAAGCTGGCTAAAAAGTGGCTGAGAAAACAGTCAAATGGTTGGTACACAGGCACATGAATAGTTACATAGTTACATATAGTTACATAGTACGTGAGGTTGAAAAAAGACAGAAGTCCAACCTTTGTATGTGATTAGTAGTCAGACATAAGAGAAACAACTTCACCATACCTTTACTTACAGAGGCCAGGCTGCAAGGGACAATTGGGATAATAAGGTGTGTCATGCCTTATTCCATCTCTGGAACATACACATGATCTTTTGGGGGGTTTCGACTTGTTTCAGTAGGAGGGAGCAAATCTGGGAAGTGTCTTTCATGCAGCCTGCTGACTGCATCAGAACAAATGTATCAAGGTACAGGGCCTTGCTGGTAAATAAGAGCTGTTACAACCTTGTTTTTGATATTTTAGGAAGGGGCCATGTCTTCCTGTGGGTCTGTAGATGATGTAGGAGTTGTAAATGGTCAACTGGAACAGTTGATTTGTACCAGTGAAAGGATCTTCTGGTTGCTAGGTAGGGGTCATCATTTGGTCAGTTAAATGTACACTTTGTACACGCCTGCTGTAAAACTTGATAATTCAATAAATATCTTTGTAAAGTAAATCTACACTTCCCATTAATTGACTGTAGTCATGTATGCAATGTGTTTTTGCACCATTAAAGAGCCAAAATTTCTTCATTGTACAAACTCAATGACGCCACTTTTTAGCTTTGTGGAAAGCCCCTGTGATTTGTACCACAGATTACAGTTTGCTGCAGATAAAGATTGGAAAATGGCAGGCTAGTATATAAGTTTTCACATAGAGGTGGTATCCCTGATAGAAAAGGGGTTGCATAAGGTCCCACAAAATTTGTCTGCTGCTACCCATATAGGTTGGGCATCCAGGGGGCTGTAGGTGGCTGTCTTTCCCTTCATAAATGTGAAAGTACCCTGTGGCCCTCTCAGAATGTTTGTTATAACTTCACCCAGTATCTGGCATGTTTACGATGAATATTGTTTGATGACCAGCCTGCCTGTAAAATGGATGGGAAACCCATCAAAACAGCACAGTGACTAAGTGGCTAGCATTTCCGCCTAGCAGCGATACGGTCGTTGGTCGGATCCCAACCAGGCACTACCTGGAGTCTGCATGTTCTGCCTGTGCCTGTGTGGGTTTCCTCCCTGAAGGCAGGGACTGATGTGAATGTACTTAATATATGTAAAGCACTGTGTAAATTGACAGCACTATATACAGTAAGTACCTATAAAATAATAAGATGTTTGTCAGGAGTATGATTTTTCGGAAAATTGTTAGGAAAAATAATTGATATGTAGTCTAAAGCTGGTCATATTTGGGGATGACTTCATAGAGAGAACAGGGAAATGTTGTTAAAATGCATCAATGTCATGATTATTTATAGCATGTCCTGGTTATAATGAAGGAATACAATGGCATACGGTGAATGGGGTTTGTGGACCAATAGGACTGCGTTTTTTGTTTTTGTCAGTCCCATATTTGGGGTAAGGCCAAAAAAGATTTTAAATTCTTCAACTGTAACAGGCTTCCATTCAAATGGATGGCCATAAATGGATCTGAGATTATTGGTGATGTACTGCTGGGCATACAGATTACATTGGTCCACAACTGAATTGAAAAAATCTATGAACAACAAATAATAAAAAATACTGAATTGGTATAAAATTTTCAGTTTCTGCCTGCATGCTTGGCTGCATTGCAAATGGGGAATGATAGGTGCAGCTGAATAAGAAGATCCATAAGGATTTGAAAGTGCTTCTGGGACACAAGTATGGACTCTAATCCTTTGCAGCTGATGTGACACCCCAATATTTGTACTTGACCTTTCATCCGAGTGTACTGTACTGCTGGTGTTCGCCACTTCAAAGTGATGTGCTAGGCTGCTGCTATTCAGTACGCCAGACTCTTTTTGTAGGGACCCTTTCCTCCTCTGAATCAGAGGGGGTTACTGAACCAGTGCTCTCAATGGATTCATATCCAGAATCTGACTCTGACAGTGAGAGCTCCCCACTACTCTTATCTCATGCTCAGAATCTGAAAGGCCTCCTACCTTTTTTCGCTTTTTTTGGACATAGCGTTCCATTTCCAGTGACAATGTACTGGTGTGGTGGTGATCAGGGGCGTATCTACCCTGAACGCAAACAAGGCATTTGCCTTGGGCAGCATTTTTCAGGGGGGCGGCGCCTGTACTAGGATGATGCCTGCAGCTGGTATCACCCTGGTATCGTTTTTTTAGAGCAGGTGGTCAGCTCTCTTGTAATAGCAATCGGAGTGGCTTACTAGCCACTATTACTATTGCTATTACAAGCAACAGAAGGGGACGACCCCCCTCCCTCCGCCTTCTGCGGCTCTCATGCTCTCCCGTCCCATCGGGTTTTTAAAAATCGAAAAGCATTCAAAAACATGTATCTTAGTGTTTTGAATGCTTTTGCCTAATACTGTCACAAGCATGTTTACATTTCTTGCCACAGCAATAAAGGTGATCAAAAAGAAAATGAAAACAACAATGTAAATAAAAAATAATAATGAAAAAACAAATTAAAGTGCCCCCGTCCTCTTGTGCTCGCACGCAAAGGCAAAAGCACTAGTCGGCCTGCCTGTCCATTTTCATCCGATCCACCGGATATCAGCAGATGTCAGCGGACATTTCACCGCTGACATCCACCGCTCTAAGCGGTGAATGGAGGGTCTGATCAGGTCCGCCTGAAAAACTGACAGGCGGACCTGATCAGAAAGCCCGTGTGAAAGGAGCCTTCATCTTTCTAACCAAAGCTAAGCATTTTACTGCCAAACATGCTTCGCTCTGTGCTAAAATAAGGAATTCTTAGGTACATATTTTCCATTAAAAAGCAAAGCTCCTCTGATGGCTCCTATGTTGACCTGTTCACCAAAACAGGAATACAGAGAAAATCTTCCAAAGAGGACAATTGTTCCTGGGATAATTGACCAATTGGGCATTCTCTTACTTTGTAGAGGTACCTTTCATCAAGCTTCCCATTGTGTTTATAGGGCAGAAAATCAAGGAAAATCACCCCAATGGGACACAATTGATAAAGTAAAGAGCTGATGGGATTTTAACCATTCCCTACTCTATCCAAAAGGACAGTGTTTTGAATATACATGCACGACAGATAGATAGATAGATAGATAGATAGATAGATAGATAGATAGATAGATAGATAGATAGATAGATAGATAGATAGATAGATAGATAGATAGATAGATAGATAGATAGATAGATAGATAGAAATCATGAAGAGCCTGCCAGTGATTGTCCAGAACCATTTTCTCTCATAAAGAAAAGGTATGCTATTTCTCTTGAATTTAGCTGTAGAGACATCTGACTCAGTGCTTGGAGCTAATTCAATGTCTGGTTTTCTAGACAAAAAGATTGTTTTCTTCCAATTCTTCCATCTGCATTCACTAATTTCTGCTATAGTAAAAGCAGGAGGTCCCGTCAAATTCAGATTACATAGAGACATTTCGAAGTGGTTTGTCACCCTGGGCAGTGCCTCTATGTAGTGAAAACTACTGGAACACATCAGTTCATTCTCTTTCTATTAAGTTCTGTGCAGTGTCTGAAAGGTTAACAAGAAAAACAAATAAACGTGACCATGTTATCTCCACTGGGTTGCTTTTAATGCAGATTTTTTTTAAGGAACTGTTCAGTTGTAATATCATAATGAGAGCAGTCATACTGGAACTGGATCTTGAAAATTCTCAGTTGTTACAAACCACATCATTTCTGAATCCAGACAGTGAGGAACACTAGGATCTGTACAAGCAACTTCAGCTAATGGAAACATAGTTGTTTAATTACCAGAGGTAATTGTTAACTCTTCATGCCAAAGGCTCGTACACACGTATAACAAAAACGGGCAAACATTTTAGTCCGAGGAACTTTCGTACGATTTTTGTATAGTGTTTACACAACTTTCTACAGCCGATTCCAAACTTCTGAACGAAAATTTCCGAAGGGACGGATTTTTCTTTATCGGTTCCAATTTGCTGTGAAACAACGAGGGAAATGGGACGATCGTTCGCCCAATTTTCTTATAGTGGGTACCCAAATCTAGTATTGAATGCTGGTAGGGAAAATGATAAAGTCAGACAGAGTCAAAAGCAAATACTCGACACTGAAGACTGGATATAAAGTAAGGATTGGCTGTGACTTTATTCATGTGAAAATCAATACAGAACCCTAAACTAAGTTTTAACCAGCTTTCCCTACTCTGCCATATAGTTAACATTCTCAAAAATCTCTTTTTTCACTGTTGTGAGTCCTAATACACTTCCAGAGAATTTTTATTTAAAACATAGATTCTTGGTTTGTATCTATTGCAATATATGTTCAAACTTGCCAGCTATATAATACCAGTATATCTCTGGCCAGTCCCTATTTTACCAGAAAAATGCCAACCACCTACAGTACATGGGCACATCAGGTTCAGTTCACAAAGCTTTTACACAAGGATAAAGATCTTATCTACCATGTGACTGTAATTTTTACATTTTATTGGACTCACCTGAAAATGACTAACTTTTTTTTAAATAAAAAACTTACCCAGGTGTGTTAGCTGTGGAAACTGAGTGTATTGTACTTAAAATGTTTGCCCCCCTGTATAACTTAAAAAACCTGGCTGATTCTGCCTGGTTCTGCCCTCCCCCCTGTAAACTGATCAAGGTTTATCATGGCTGACGAGCCCTGACACCGTGGTCAGTTTACGTGCCTCCGTCATCCGCTGCTCTGCACTCTGGTCTCCTCCGTCCTCTCCCCCCTCCCCTCCCTCCCCTCCCTGCCTGTCAGCTCCGTCCACTCCCCAGCCCTCCCCTCCTGTTGCTATCATAACTATAGTATAAGCATGCATGCCCTCTGTTAAATAACATTTTCTGTGCTGTATAAAAAAAAGCCGATTTCTACCTTATATCAAAGCGTCTCCTGGCACTCACGCACTCACATGAACGCTCGGCTCTCTCTCCTCCACCTCCCCTCCTCCCGGCTGATGTCAGAAGGAGTTCTCGGCCCTTCCCCCTATAGATGTCAGCTTGGGAGAGGAGAGAGTCGAGGAGTCACGTGAGCACTGAGAAACGCTTTGATATAAGGTAGAAATCGGCATATTTTTCATAAAGCTCAGACACTTGGACACATAGGGGTTGATTTACTAAAGGGAAAAAGACTGTGCGCTTTGCAAAGTGCAGTTGCCCTCTGCAAGAGCAGTTGCTCCAGAGCTTAGTAAATGAGCAGAAGCTCTGCTGACTTCCATCATCCAATCAAGTGCAAGCAAAAATGCTGTTTTTTTAATTTTCCTTGCACAGGATTGGGTACTCTTTGCAAAGTCAAGCCTTACCTCATTTACTAAGCTCTGGGGCAATTGCACTCACAGAGGGCAACTGCACTCTGCAAAGTGCACAGTCTATTTGCCTTTAGTAAATCAACCCCTTAATGTTGTTTAACAGAGGGGATGACATGCTTATACTATAGTGGCTTAACAACCAATTTAAAGTGAGCTTAATTTGGCCTACACTATTACAAATTTAACATCTGTGCTGAAGTGCAATCACTTTGTGTTGCCTGAATATACCCATGTTAGCTTAAATCCCTGTATTTCTATAGAGCCACTTTTATACTTAGTCGTAGGTTGTATATATAGTAAGACCTTGAATTTTGCCAAAGGCAGTGGTTTCTGTTCTGACAAGATCTCTACCAATCTCTAAAACCAAAATAAAATATCATATGGGTCTGGTGTTAGGACTTGAACCTCCAAGAATAAGATTCCCAATACACAGATTGGCCCAGCTTATGTTGTTGGCTAAGATGTATCATATAACATATAAATGCAGAACAACCATAACAATTGTTGTAGTACACAATTAAATGAAAGCCCTTCCTGAAGTGAATACTTGGGCACCCTGATTGGACAATTATGGAGCTCTGGAGCCATACAATGTTATTCTTGATAAAAAAGCAAGATGATTCAACATCTACCCACACCTGAACCCCATCTTTGGAACCACTTCATGTCAGTGCCCTCTGATCTGCATAGTGCACAGCTATTGAGATTGATTGACTGTTGATTGAGAATCCATTTGTTTTATTTTTTCCAAATGCAGACCTTGTGCTTCTTATATATAGAATTTATACGGACATTGGTATCTCATAGTGTGATTGATGCATACAGTGCATCCGGAAAGTATTCACAGCGCTTCACTTTTTACACATTTTGTTATGTTATAGCCTTATTCCAAAATGGATTAAATTCATTATTTTCCTAAAAATTCTACAAGCAATACCCCATAATGACACTGTGAAAGAAGTTTGTTTGAATTGTATTGGTTACTTAATACTTTGTTGAAGCACCTTTGGCACCAGTTACAGCCTCAAGTCTTATATGATGCTACAAGCTTGGCACACCTATTTTTGGGCAGTTTCTCCCATTCTTCTTTGCAGGACCTCTCAAGTTCCATCGGGTTGGATGGGAAGCGTCAGGGCACAACCATTTTCAGATCTCTCCAGAGATCTCTCGGTCCAAGTCTGGGCTCTGGCTGGACCACTCAAGGACATTCACAGAGTTGTCCCCTAGCCACTCCTTTGTTATCTGTTTCTCATGTTCTGAGAGTCCTTCGGGTGCTTTTTGGCAAACTCCAGGTGGGCTGTCATGGGCCTTTTACTGAGGAGTGGCTTCTGTCTGGCCACTCTACCATACAGGCTTGATTGGTGGAGTGCTGCAGAGATGGTTGTTCTTCTGGAAGGTTCTCCTCTCTCCACGGAGAAATGCTGGAGCTCTGTCAGAGTAACCATTGGGTTCTTGGTCACCTCCCTGACTAAGGCCCTTCTTCCCCGAACACTCAGTTAGGCCGGGCGGGCCACTCTAGGAAGACAGAGTATTGGTAACTGTAAGCGCAAACACACAAGTCCATATATAACAGGAGATATAAGGGCTGGGCAACTTAGTCCATAGGGGACAGGCTGGAAGTTCAAGGGTTAAGTGGTAACCGGTAATGTAATGGTTAAATTAGGCTGGTAGGCTAGGTGGCTGCTGTTTCCTCAGAGAGCTGGCTCTGTGATGGATGAGAGAGGGGTAGAGAAGGAAGCGCCACCTGAGTGTAGTATTAACAAATGATGTTTAATGACACCAGGTAAAAACACACTTACAGGATAAAAACATATAAAAGGCTCATCTGTATGGGTATGTGGTCCTCAGTGTTCCCTCTGATCCTGTGGTGGTGACGCTGCAGGGATGCTGGGCTGCAGAAGGTGGATTACCAGCCGGCAGCTCCTTCTGTGGCCATCAGGAAGAGACTAGGGGCCCACGTGGAGCGCACGTGAAGCGTGCATGACGTCACAGGTCCTCCGTCTGCTTCTGGGTTCGGTATCCAGGGGAGGGATCGTCCAGGGAGGAGGGCTAGCAGAGAGGTTGAGAGAAGGCTACGCGCTCGGAGCCACTGCTCCTTCAATAGGCCTAATAGGGAGGTGTCTGCAATGTGCTTTTATATCCCTGGACGATCCCTCCCCTGGATACCGAACCCAGAAGCAGACGGAGGACCTGTGACATCATGCACGCTTCACGTGCGCTCCACGCCGGCCCCTAGTCTCTTCCTGATGGCCACAGAAGGAGCTCCCGGCTGGTAATCCACCTTCTGCAGCCCAGCATGCCTGCAGCGTCACCACCACAGGATCAGAGGGAACACTGAGGACCACATACCCATACAGATGAGCGTTTTATATGTTTTTATCCTGTAAGTGTGTTTTTACCTGGTGTCATTAAACATCATTTGTTAATACTACACTCAGGTGGCGCTTCCTTCTCTACCCCTCACTCTAGGAAGAGTCCTGGTGGTTTTAAACTTCTTCCATTTACAAGTGATAGAGGCCACTGTGCTCATTGGGACCTTCAATGCTGCAGATATTTTTCTGTACCCTTCCCCAGATCTGTGCCTCAATGCAATCTTGTCTCAGAGGTTTACAGACATTTCCTTGGACTTCATGGCTTGGTTTGTGCTCTGACATGCACTGTTAACTGTGGGACCTTATATAGATAGATAGATGAGCTACAATTTTTAATGTCATGGCAAAGGCTGTGATTAATTATGTAAATAAGATTTTTTCATTTTTTTAAAAATAGATTTGAAAAGATTTCAAACAAACTTCTTTCACGTTGTCATTATCGGGTATTGTTTGTAGAATTTTGAGGAAAATAATGAATTTAATCAATTTTCGATAAAAGCTGTAACATAACAAAATATGGAAAAAGTGAAGCGCTTTGAATACTTTCTGGGTGCACTGTATATGGCAGTGTGTCTTTTGGTTGGGAGATAATGTTGTCACCATTTAAAACATCTAGGTGGGATATTTTTGTACAGGGATTTGCAAGTTAATGTTTCTACTGGAACAATAAAGTATAGAATATGTGTATAAGCCGCTGTGTATAAAGTATAGAATATGTGTATGATCCCCCCTGTTTGTTTTTATCCCAATAAATTCTTGATACACAAAGATTGGAGCCATTTATTCATTTTGTTGAAACATGTTTTGTTTCCTATTGCTGTTACACTCAGACTGATTTCTCATTCACTGCATAGGAAATATGGCAAATTCAAGTTTTACGTTTTATGAACTTCTTCTCTCAAATAATACCTTTGAAATTAAAGGCTGCACTCATAAAATGCAGAACAGTTTCCTTTTTTAAATCTCTGGCAGAAAGTTAAAAACCAAAAATGCATTTGTTTCAATGGAAAAGAAGATCATGGAACTATTAATGACTGAAACCAAAATATGCTGCCATGCTTGACATAAACTAGCCTATGGCAGATGTACACAAACCTAAACTGGCACTGTCATGAAAGCTATTTTACTCATTGTGGATTGCGTGGAAAAGTTTAAATTTCTTTCAGGCTTTTATTCATGTCCATGACCACATTGGAAAGATGTTCAATCAACTTTCTTTCTCAGTGACACCCATTAAAAAAATGCCAGGGTTTGCTTTTTTTAAAGGTTCAGATTGATAGATGGCAATAAAAACTGTTCTATCTTTTCTCCATTCTAAAAAAAAATTCTATCCCATCGTTTCCAGTCCTGTCAAGATAAACATTAGGAATCTGCCCAATAGGGACACAGACAGCATAATAAATCATAAGTATTCTCTGTCCAGTTCTATTATCGCCAATTTGCATTTTTTTGTGATGAATTTACAACTAACTTACTTAATTTCCTGATATAAATTTCACTGGGAGCTTTGCTTACATAGTCCATTAAAGCTTTTAGAAATTGTTTAAGGTATTTTTTAAGCGCACACTCTATATGACTGGCAGCAATGAAATGTAAAATTCCCCAAAGAGATCCCTCTTACTATGGACAAGTTTTTGTAAAGCAGCTATCTAAGTGAGCAATCTTTAGCCCTAGTTCTTCAGCCGGCTAGTGTTGAGTCCCAGTCTTTATGATGGTGCACATGAGTACTGTCCTAGTAAAGTCTGTATGCAGTAAATAATGCTGCTAGTTATATGGCCAGCACCTATGTGCTCAGTCTCTGCTAGGTTAATGGCAGCATTATCCTCTCACCAGTCCCAAAGATAGCAACAGGTGGCTCACTGTTCAGATGTCAGCTCACTTCTAGATCTGAAGCAACTCTGCTCATCCGCACAAGGCCACAGGCATGTGGCAGGTTGATGTGCACACAGGAGCAGCTATGTGCATATTTCAGTCTCCTTGAAGCAAAGAGAAAGCTCCTTGGTATTCAGGCTGAGAAAATAAGCTCCTATGGGGAAATTTAGTCTAATGGTCCACAGACTATAGTAAAGTTTATTTACCAAACGTCCACCTGGTGGATGGAGGCGAGCTAGTGATAACCCATTCAGCTGAAGTCCATTGGGAACAAAAAGAACACTTTTCTCATTTATTTCTAGGCCTGATGAAGGAAGTGTTTGTTAGCTCTCAAAACACAGTGGTTGTCCTTAATATGATCAATGTATGAATAATTAAAGTTATTTTGCACTCCTCCACCTTGGTCTGGCACTTTTTTTGTGGTCTTACATTTGGATTTGTATCCTGAGTACCCACCAAGGGGAGCCAGTAAGTTTGGCAAATGATGGTGCTTCCTGGACTCTTTGGTTGTAGATTTTTTTAGTCAGCCCCAAATGAGCTGAAACTAAAGTTCTCTGAAATGTCTTTTTTAGCTAGATTACCTTTATAAGTAGATCTATTGTAACAGAATTGTGAAGGCAGCTATTCATGAAATGTCCTTTTGAGAATGGTAATTCCCTGGCTGTCATATTAGTGCTTTGGCTTCAATGCTTTCTCAGTCACTGACCTGGAACAAGCATAGAGATAAGGAGTTCTGACACTTAAATGACACTCGTACAGATCATGGCCATTGTAATGTGTAATTTAAGACAGGCACAACCAGGCAAAATAGCATTTTTTAGAATAAAGCCCACATCATATCATAACAGGCATAATTTTGTCAAAACATCAAAAAGTCTTACTCTTTTTTCCTTGGCAAAAATTGGGGGCATCATTGAAATAAATGGAATATTTATGAAACAATGCCATCTGCAGGAGATTCACAGACAAGATTCTGTAACTGTCCCACAGGAGCATTTGTGCTCGACGGCATTAATATTCATTAAAGGTAACACCATATGTTTCACAGCAGGAGCCATGGCCAGAAGACACTCTGTCAAAAAGCCAGATTTAATAAAGCATTATAAAACCAATGTTACGATGATAAACACAAAATGACAAGCTAATTAAAAGAATCTTAATTGCAGTTTTTTTTTTGTTCCTGCAATAACATTTGTTTTGCATTTGTGCCTTACCTGCTCACTACTCACCTTATATTACCTTTCACTAGGGATTTAAACCTTGTCTCATTTAAAAGACTCAGTAGCCTATTTTTCAAACTGATTAAATGCCATTTAATGAATTATTCTCAAATATGTTAAGGTAGCCAGTCGCAAGAAAAAAAATTGACAAAATGAGAGCTATGATTAGTTGTAATTAGGGATGAGCTTCGTGTTCGAGTCGAACCCATGTTTGACTCGAACATCGGCTGTTCGGTCGTTCGCCGAATTGCGAACGATATGGGCCGTTCGCGCCAAATTCGTGTGGCGCGTCACGGCCCATAATTCACTGCAGCATCGCAGTGCATTGCTGGCTGATGATTGGCCAAGCATGCACTATGACCCGCATGCTTGGCCAATCACAGCGCCGTCAGTAGAGAGAGCTGTAATTGGCCAAAGCCAGGGTGGCTTTGGCCAATTATGGCTCAGGGGATTTAGTACACGCCCCACACTATATAAGGCCGCCTGCACGGCGGCCCTGTGTAGTGTGTGTTCCGGTGTGCTAAGAGATAGAGAGAGAGAGAGACAGTGTCATTTGATTTGAGTTAGATAGATTAGGCAGAACAGTCAGTCAGTTAGCTGCACTTACAGTGTATTGTGTATATATATGCATCCCAGGTGTTGCATATATATATATACACTGTATTCAGTTTAGCTAGATCCGTTCCTGTTATCTTCTATATAGACTATTTACATTTAGTGCAGTGCGTCCTGCTCACAGTGTTCAGCTAGATCCATTCCTGCTATTTACATTTAGTGCAGTGCGTCCTGCTCACAGTGTTCAGCTAGATCCGTTCCTGCTATTTACATTTAGTGCAGTGCGTCCTGCTCACAGTGTTCAGCTAGATCCGTTCCTGCTATTTACATTTAGTGCAGTGCGTCCTGCTCACAGTGTTCAGCTAGATCCGTTCCTACTATTTACATTTAGTGCAGTGCGTCCTGCTCACAGTGTTCAGCTAGATCCGTTCCTGCTATTTACATTTAGTGCAGTGCGTCCTGCTCACAGTGTTCAGCTAGATCCGTTCCTGCCATTTACATTTAGTGCAGTGCGTCCTGCTCACAGTGTTCAGCTAGATCCGTTCCTGCAATTTACATTTAGTGCAGTGCGTCCTGCTCACAGTGTTCAGCTAGATCCGTTCCTGCTATTTACATTTAGTGCAGTGCGTCCTGCTCACAGTGTTCAGCTAGATCCGTTCCTGTTATTTACATTTAGTGCAGTGCGTCCTGCTCACAGTGTTCAGCTAGATCCGTTCCTGCTATTTACATTTAGTGCAGTGCGTCCTGCTCACAGTGTTCAGCTAGATCCGTTCCTGTTATTTACATTTAGTGCAGTGCGTCCTGCTCACAGTGTTCAGCTAGATCCGTTCCTGCTATTTACATTTAGTGCAGTGCGTCCTGCTCACAGTGTTCAGCTAGATCCGTTCCTGTTATCTTCTAGACTATTTACATTTAGTGCAGTGCGTCCTGCTCACAGTGTTCAGCTAGATCCGCTCCTGCTATTTACATTTAGTGCAGTGCGTCCTGCTCACAGTGTTCAGCTAGATCCGTTCCTGCTATTTACATTTAGTGCAGTGCGTCCTGCTCACAGTGTTCAGCTAGATCCGTTCCTGTTATTTACATTTAGTGCAGTGCGTCCTGCTCACAGTGTTCAGCTAGATCCGTTCCTGCTATTTACATTCAGTGCAGTGCGTCCTGCTCACAGTGTTCAGCTAGATCCGTTCCTGTTATCTTCTAGACTATTTACATTTAGTGCAGTGCGTCCTGCTCACAGTGTTCAGCTAGATCCGTTCCTGCTATTTACATTTAGTGCAGTGCGTCCTGCTCACAGAGTTCAGCTAGATCCGTTCCTGTTATCTTCTAGACTATTTACATTTAGTGCAGTGCGTCCTGCTCACAGTGTTCAGCTAGATCCGTTCCTGCTATTTACATTTAGTGCAGTGCGTCCTGCTCACAGTGTTCAGCTAGATCCGTTCCTGTTATTTACATTTAGTGCAGTGCGTCCTGCTCACAGTGTTCAGCTAGATCCGTTCCTGCTATTTACATTTAGTGCAGTGCGTCCTGCTCACAGTGTTCAGCTAGATCCGTTCCTGTTATTTACATTTAGTGCAGTGCGTCCTGCTCACAGTGTTCAGCTAGATCCGTTCCTGTTATCTTCTAGACTATTTACATTTAGTGCAGTGCGTCCTGCTCACAGTGTTCAGCTAGATCCGTTCCTGCTATTTACATTTAGTGCAGTGCGTCCTGCTCACAGTGTTCAGCTAGATCCGTTCCTGCTATTTACATTTAGTGCAGTGCGTCCTGCTCACAGTGTTCAGCTAGATCCTTTCCTGTTATCTTCCTACTGACAGGCAGGCTTGTCTGGTTACAGTATATAAAGCTACCTGAAGAAAATTACAGGTGTTCTATCCCAGCTTAGTGCAGCTACAGGCCATTAGTATGTCTGGAAGGCCAAGAAGGAGAGGCAGACAGTCACAAGCCAATAAGAGAGGTCAAGCAGGCTTTGTGTCTAGTGCTGGTCGTGGAGACGGTGCATCCTCATCAGCACGTGGCCATGGGACACGCTTGGCCTTTTTTTCGGAAGCTGGCCGTGTTGAGCCGCAACATGCGGAAGACTTGGTCGAGTGGATGACCAAGCCGTCCTCATCCTCCTCATCCTCTCTCACCCATGCCCAGGGTGCTTTGTCTGGCAAAGCAGCGGCCTCTTCCCTCAGCTCAATGTCATCAGTGACTCCTTCCCTAGCTCCACCATGTCCTCATGAGGATTCCCTCGAACTGTTTGACCACAGTGTTGGGTACATGCTCCAGGAGGATGCCCAGCGTTTGGAAGGCTCTGATGATGATACTGAGCTCGATGAAGGCAGTAACATGAGCACGGACAGAGGGGGTGCCCAAGAAGGACAGCAATCTGGCAGTCATGCTCCCCCTGCTGCAGCATACTGCCAGGTTTGCTCCAGTGATGAGGAGGGAGGGGATGATGAGGTCACTGACTCAACGTGGGTGCCTGATAGGAGAGAGGAGGAGGAGGAGGAGGAGGCGGCACATCACCAACGAGGCAGGATGCCCTCCAGGGGCCAGCCTAAGGGCAGCACATTGACTGCATCACACCCCAAAGCTCCACATGTGCAGGGCGCTGCAGTCTCTGCGCGTTATTCAAAAAGTTCTTTGGTGTGGGCCTTTTTTGAGACGAGTGCATCAGATCGCACCGCTGCTATTTGCAACATATGTCTCAAGCGTATCTCGCGTGGCCAAAACATCTCCCGCTTGGGTACCACATGCTTGACCAGACATATGTTGACCTGCCATGCAGTTCGTTGGCAAGCGTATCTAAAAGACCCACACCAAAGAACAAAGAGGATCTCTCCTTGCTCCTCATCAGCTGAGATTTCCAACCCCACTAGACCTTCAGTCCTCTCTGAGACCTGCAGTGAGAGGAATGAAGGTGTAGAATTAGGTGTGTCACAGCCAAGTACTTGTGGGCAATCTGCTTTTGGTACACCGACGTCAGATTGTACCAGGCAAATTTCCCTGCCCCAGCTGCTGCACCGCCGAAAGAAGTTTGCTCCCAACCATCCACATGCCCAGCGGTTGAATGCTAGCTTGGCAAAATTGCTAGCACTTCAACTGCTGCCTTTTCAGTTGGTAGACTCTGCCCCCTTCCGTGAGTTTGTGGAATGTGCGGTTCCTCAGTGGCAGGTACCCAAACGCCACTTTTTCTCACGGAAGGCGATTCCGGCTCTCTACCGGCATGTGGAAGGCAATGTCCATGCCTCGCTGGACAGGGCGGTCAGCGGTAAGGTGCATATTACCGCTGACTCATGGTCCAGCAGGCATGGACAGGGACGTTACCTAAGTTTCACGGCGCATTGGGTGACTCTGCTGGCAGCTGGGAAGGATGCAGGACAAGGTGCGGTAGTGTTGGAGGTTGTTCCGCCACCACGCCTCCAAAATGCTGATTGTGACACACCTCTCTCCTCCACCCCCTCCTCTTCTTCTTCCTCCATGGCCTCTTCCTCGGAACCAGCGGTGCTCCGTAGGCGTTCAAGGGGCTACGCAAGTACGCAGGCCAAAAGATGCCATGCGGTGCTTGAGCTGGTGTGCTTGGGGACAGGAGCCACACTGGGGCAGAGGTTCTGTCAGCTCTGCAGGGGCAGGTTCAGAGGTGGTTGACGCCACGCCAACTTAAGGCAGGAATGGTGGTTTGCGACAATGGCACCAACCTCCTCTCTGCCCTCCGACAGGGACAAATGACCCATGTGCCCTGTTTGGCTCACATCCTTAACTTGGTGGTGCCGCGGTTCTTGGGCAGGTACCCGGGCTTACAGGATGTCCTGAGGCAGGCCAGGAAAGTCTGTGTGCATTTCCGCCGGTCATATAATGCCAGTGCTCGGCTGACGGACCTCCAAAAGGAGTTTAACCTGCCCAAGAACCGCCTAATCTGTGACATGCCCACCAGGTGGAACTCAACGTTGGCCATGCTGCAGCGGCTGCACACGCAGCAGAGGGCCATCAATGAGTACCTGTGCGACTATGGCACCAGGACAGGGTCAGGGGAGCTTGGTTTTTTTTCCCCACGCCAGTGGGCCATGATCAGGGATGCATGCACTGTCCTGTCACCATTCGAGGAGGCCACGAGGATGGTGAGCACTGACAGTGCATGCATCAGTGACACTGTCCCCCTTGTCCACCTGTTGGAGCACACGCTGCGTGGAATAATGGACAGGGCACTTGAGGCAGAACAGAGGCAGGAAGAGGAGGAATTCCTTAGCTCTCAAGGCCCCTTTTATCCAGACAGTGTTCCTGCGTGCCCGCCGATCACACAGGAAGAGGACGAGGAGGAGGAGGAGGAAGATTGTGTCAGTATGGAGGTGGAGCCTGGCACTCAGCATCAGCAGCAGTCTTTAAGGGATCAGTCCCAAGGAACACATGGACTTGTACGTGGCTGGGAGGAGGTGGCTGCGGACGTTGTTGTCCTTAGTGACCCAGAGGACTCCGGACCGAATGCCTCAGCAAACCTACGCTGCATGGCCTCCCTGATCCTGCAAAGCCTGCGTAAGGATCCTCGTATTCGTGGTATCAAGGAGAAGGACCAATACTGGCTGGCAACCCTCCTTGATCCACGTTACAAGGGTAAGGTTGCGGACCTTATCTTGCCATCGCAGAGGGAGCAGAGGATGAAACATCTTCGGGAGGCCTTGCAGAAAGGTCTGTGCAACGCGTTCCCAGAGACTGGGAGGTTACAAACTCCTGTTTCTGGACAACGTGTTGCTGAGGCTTCGGTCAGTCAAAGAAGGAGCGGTGGAGAAGGTGGCCGTCTGACCGATGCGTTCAGACAATTTTTTGGTCCGCAGCCCCAAGGTATGATCGGTTCCAGCAACCATCGCCAGTGTCTGTTTTACATGGTGCAGGAATACCTAGGGGCAAGATCAGACTTGGACACCTTTCCCACCGAAAATCCTCTGGGTTACTGGGTCTTGAGGATGGATCACTGGCCAGAGCTTGCACAGTATGCAATTGAGCTACTGGCCTGTCCTGCATCCAGCGTTCTTTCGGAACGCACATTCAGTGCTGCTGGAGGCGTGGTAACCGATCACAGGGTGCGTCTGTCCACCGACTCGGTCGATTGGCTGACCTTCATAAAAATGAATCAGTCTTGGATCACCACCAGCTACCAAGCACCTGATGCAGATGTAACCGAATAATTTTTTTTGAAATCTCAGATCCTTTCAAAGACTGCCTATGCTGATGCTGAGTGACTATCCCTGAGTAATTATCCTCTTCCTCCTCAATCATCACGCTGATAGCTTGTAAGAACATTTTTGGTTCTGGGCGCCACCACCAGTGCCTAAGGCACAATTTTTCAGCCCCTGTTTAACAGGGGCGTGTAATTACAATTTTTGATGTAATACTTTGCAGCAGGGCTCGTTCCTGCATTCCAACTAGAGTGTCTGTGAGGGGTTGCAGTGTTGTGGCACCAGCACCAGTGCCTAAGGCCCAATTTTTCTGCCCCTGTCTAACAGGGGCGTGTAATTACAATTTTTGATGCAATACTTTGCAGCAGGGCTCGTTCCTGCGTTCCAACTAGAGTGTCTGTGAGGGGTTGCAGTGTTGTGGCACCAGCACCAGTGCCTAAGGCCTAATTTTTCAGCTCCTGTTCAACAGGGGCATGTAATTACAATTCTTGATCTAATATTTCACAGCAGGGCCCTGTGAGGGCTTACAGTGTTGTGGCCACAGCAACACCTAGGGCCCAAATTTCTGCTGAGTATATAGGGCAGGACCCTACTTTCAAACATCTAACTTACAAACGACTCCTACTTGCAAACGGAAGGAGACAACAGGAAGTGAGATGAAATCTACCCCTAGGAAGGGAAATTCTCTCCTGTAAGAGTTAATATGGGAAAACAATTTCTCCTTTCCACTGATGCTTTCCAATCCTTGTTCCACAAAAAAACCCAAATTTTCAAAAAACATTTTTCATTGGGACAAAAAAGTGAGGTGAAATCTTCTGAAGAGGAGGAAAGACAGCAAAACAAATGTCACAGGGGTGATAACCCTTCCCTATGTTTTCCAAAAAGCTTAGAAAAGATTTTTTGGCTGAAGCTAAACACGTTAAAAATGTTCAAAATTACAAACAGATTCTACTTAACAACAAACCTACAGTCCCTGTCTTGTTTGCACCACCTGTATACTGCTGTTCAGAGTATATAGGGCCTGGTGGCCCCACACCTTTCCTTATTTTAATTTGGGTGCGGGGTTCCCCTTAATATCCATACAAGACCCAAAGGGCCTGGTAATGGACTGGGGGGTACCCATGCCGTTTGTCTCACTGATTTTCATCCATATTGCCATGACCCGACATGACATTAAACCCGCAAGCAGTTTTAAATGAGATTTTTTCCTTTAAAAATGACATTTGGTGCAGGGACTGTTCTAAACATGGGAAACACGCGTCACTTTACAGGCATACTATAGACACCCCCCAGGTACGATATTTAAAGGAATATTTCACTTTTTTTTTTTTACTTTAAGCATCATTAAAATCACTGCTCCCGAAAAAACGGCCGTTTTTAAAAGTTTTTTTTGCATTGATACATGTCCCCTGGGGTAGGACCCGGGTCCCCAAACCCTTTTTAGGACAATACCATGCAAATTAGCCTTTAAAATGAGCACTTTTGATTTCGAACGTTCGAGTCCCATAGACGTCAATGGGGTTCTAACGTTCGTGCGAACTTTCGGTCCGTTCGCGGGTTCTGGTGCGAACCGAACCGGGGGGTGTTCGGCTCATCCCTAGTTGTAATACACACTTTTCTCTGTACTAACAAATACGACTGTTGCAAATGAATAGTTCAAATATATATATATATATTCATATATCTGGCTTTTAAATCAAAATATGCAAATGTACAAGGTACATATTAATCATGCTCAGGATTTTGTTTAAAATGGAAGTTCACCCTAAAACTAAAATCTCTGAATCTACTTGCATTCAGAATCTAAGAATAACCTATATAACCCTGCAAAAATCGATATACATAACTTTTCTGAAGCTGATCTGGTCCAGTCTCCAGTGGGGAAAGCTCTTTGCAGGAGACAGTCCACAATGGCTGGGAAATGCCTGGGAAGTGACGTCACCCATAAACTTACTATGGGGCATCTGTTGTTGGCTGCCTCTTCTGCACACTCCCACACAGAGAAGCTGTTTCTGACAGCTGGGACCAGACCGGAGCAGCTTCAGGAAAGGTATATATAGCAATTTCTTCTTTACGGGGCTAGATAGGTTAGTCTTAGATTGTGGATGCCAGTAGATTTGGAGATTTTAGTTTTAGCCTGAACTTCTACTTTAATATCTTGTTATTACTTGTGTATATGTAATCACCTTTCACCTTGTGGAAAATTCCTGGTAAGCTATACTCACGGAAAAGCTGATCCTGAACCTGCCATTCCCCAAAACTCATTGGGTTTCTTGGTAGACACATAAAATGTGTCCATTTTAAGACTTCCACAACATTATTATTAAAAACTGGAGTCATTGAACAACATTATTCACAACAAAGACGTTCTCCTGCTGCAGTCACCTAGAATCAATTCATATTCTACAGAATGCCAGTGTTTTTAAACTGAACTAGAAAACCCATTATGGGTTTAAAAATTCCTGTCCACCATTTTTTTTTTTGAATATGAAGTTTCAATATTAGTACTCAGCAGAATTACACACAAACACTATGGGATAATTAATAATCATGATCTGATAACCAATTACAATACATTCCTTATTCCATTCTATGTATTGGACAAGTCTATTGATCTACTACATTTGCAAGACAAATTTAGCAGGTAATATATTCCATAAGGACAGACATTAAAAGGGTGGATGAATTTGGTATATGCGGCACTGTCTAAGGCATAATACATTGTCTGGACTGGGGAGGAAATTGGATGAGGGCCTTTTTTAATTTATAGTGTGAAATAAGGGCGTAATAATATTTGGTATTGTGATTGTGATTATTAATTATCCCAAAGTACCATCATCAAAGATGATATTCAAAAAAAAAAATGGACAAGAATCTTTCTCCCCATAATGGGTCCTTTGGTTTAATTTAAAAGCACTGGCATTCTCTATATTATTTATCTGATCTGTTCATTTGAGGTGTGGTGGACAAGCAAGAAGCTCTTAAGTAGATTAGGCATCCTGTGACGTTAGTGTATTTGTAGTCTCCCAGAACCATCATTGCTCAAGAGTAAAATGGCGCAGTTTGGCATTTTGGGAATTCGCCAGTTTTTGGTTGGGGTTTCCAATTAATCTGCCAGATTTTGGAAACTCTGGCTTTACTGGCTCTTATTTTTAACCCTGTGCTGCTAACTGAGATTAGTGACATCAATAGCAGAGTGGAAATCAGGATATTAGTAATTGCTGGAAGAGGTTACAAGTGGGTAAATGGAGATTTATGCTCTATTTCTTCCTCAAGTCAGTTCAAATTGGGCCCTGCTCATGTATTAATTTTACTTTGCCCCCTGATGAATTAATACTAGAGCAGATAGCATTGCATGACAAGGTGATATCGATTCCTTAAGCCAGCTATACATGGATCGATATATGGATATTCAGCAGGAACCAGCCAAATTTAGATCCATGTATGGGCAGGCAGATTGTACAGAAGTCAAGCTACCAATCAACTTCTGTACAACCACCCTGTTGGATTTTCCCCACTCGATCAGTGCTGCCGGCAATGCTGATTAGTGTATTCTGATGGCGGGGAAGTCTCCCTGCTGTCAGAATACAATAGCTCAGCGGGGAGGATTCCCTCAATCACATTGGGAGTGTGGATGGGGAAACTAGTTGTTTTTTTGTTTTTTAAACTAACTCAAACTGAACTGAATGAACTGAGATTTTTTAGTGCAACCTGTGTGTTGAACTGACTAATCTATGGGCTGACTTAGTCAGTTAGGGGAAAAAAGCCCCATTGCTAGAATGGCAATAGTTGCAATAATGAGAGATAGTGAAAAGTGATGACATCTATGAACCTGATTCATCAAGCTGCAGTCTCACTCAAAATGTGCTAAATAGCACTCAAGGCATGCTAGAATCACACGCAATAATATTTTTAGAGGCCAGCTTAGCATGCTTTAGGCACACTTTGCAATGCTTTATACACTATTGCAGCTTGATAAATCTAAAACTAAATTTAACTCAATTTAACTAATTTAACCAAAACAAGATTGTATTGAACTTGCTGTGCTTTATGTACAACATGGTGGGAAACTGTGTAGGTGTATAAAAAGTCATCAGTCTTCTGCTCTGGGGAGAGAAGTTATAAAATTGTACAAAAACACAGTTCACACCACAGGAGCCCAAGATCTTTCCCACCATGCCGGCCAGTATAATACATCTATGGACAGTAAAACATGCTGCCATAAATTCATACGTGTTCTGTTGATACATATGTAAGTTGTGAAACGCCAGCATAGCAGGGGATGAAGCAGTTTTTATGGCTCTGTGGATTGCTCAGCTGGTTCTATAAATTGTTCACACCGGTTACTACAGCACCACCTATTGAGAGGGAAAACACTACTGTCTTAATAGAAAACCTTTAAATTCCTTTTTTCAGTTGTCACCAATATGTTCCTTTATCCGGTGAGGGCTGTAGAATATATATGGTATGTTTGACTTCTTACCCCACGTAGACAGCCTCCAGATTTAGTGAACCAATTCAGCCCTTACCGGCAATCCATTTTAGTTTAAGCATTCCCTAATAATATTCCATATAATGAAATAAATAGGTTGGATGAAATATTGTCTGTCATATTTGTATAGTTGTACTGTGTTACTTTTTATGCCGTACAGAGGACCAGTAATACCAGTGATACTCTGATAGAGCTTGCAGAATAATGACACTGCAAGCCACACACTTTTTTGGGGAGTTATCTGTTTATTTTTTTTAACAGACGCCAGTTAAGCTAACTGTGTTTTGGCCTATACAGTAACCAGAATTCTGGAGGAAGTTTACCATACATAAGCAGATTTTTACAAACAATGCTACCATGTAAGCATCTCTTTAAATTAGGTGTAATTATTGGATGTCCTTCGGAAGGTTAATAAGTATGCACTATGATGCTTTGTTACCATTTATAGAGGCTTTCTAATTGTTGAAGGACTGGTTTCTCCTCCATGTAAAAGAATCCTTTTTCTGGGACGTGGCATGGTTTATCATTTCAAAAGCCGAGGAGAAACATAACAGCAGGTTTAGAATGATGTAGACTCCCGCGCTTATGGTGAAGAGAGTGCAAAAAGAACTGTAGCCTCTATCAATAAATCCACCCTAGGGTGAAAATAGAATGATATGGGAAGCAAAGGATAGAAATGGCGCTGTTCTTACTTTAAAATGATCCAGAACCTCAAAATGCGTGAGGAGTGCTTAAAAAAGTGCAAATGTGCAAAAAGCTAGCAGTATAAGTGTCTAAATATATCAAAAAGTGTAAAAAATGCAAAAAAGCAAAAAAGCACAAAAAACACTGTCCAACATCCACACTGTTATATACTGCTGCATAATAATATAGTGTGAGCCCCCTATTCAGAGGACCACCATCTGATGATAATGCTAGTATACAAACTCATCAAAAAAAATATGTGCATATAAAAATATATGTATATTTTCCTGTGCAAAATTCACAAAAGTACCAATATATGAGAATAATAGTACTATGGTGCTGAAACCAGCGTGCATGTAAAGTCCTAAAATGCTGGTGTATTACAAAGTCCAAAATAAAGTGACAAAGTGCTCCTGCAAATTATTATCAGTGCTTCTTAAAAAGTGCTTCTTCAAAGGTGCCCCATAGGAAATGCACCCCCCCAGCTATTATTCACCCCACAAGGAGGTATTCCACTTTCACGGTATGAGCCACTGTGTAGCATACGGAATAGGAAAGCCTGTTGTCCTGTATCTGCAAATTGCTTCCGTGTCTGTGTTGTGGTGCACTAGATACAGGTCATAACGTACAGGTCACATACACGAGGAAGATGAAAAAGAGGGGGTTAATATGCAGGATAACTAAGTTAAGGAGTTAAAGATGTTAATATATAAGTAACTACAGAGAAGGGAAAAAGATGAGATGTACACGAGAGGTGGGGGTGAACATTTTTAAAAAAAAAATCCACAATCAAATTGATGACCCCCTTCCCCATCCCAATCATGAATCTTCTGCTGCCTACACTTTACTCAATAAATCCTTCATTTATTAAATATTTCTTACTCCTCTTCCTCTGTTGTAGGAGGAAAGGGAGGACTGAAAATTGTCCACAATATGCATAAGGTGATTACAAGGCACAAGGCACACAGCCACTTTGAAAGGCTCTATGTATTTTGTGTGTGATCTACGCTGTCTACTGTCTACATATTCATGTACTCATCTTTTTATCCATACAGAAGTAGTAAATTGGTAAAAAAAAGTGGCAAAATAATACTGAATTGATTTTGCAAATAGTTTATTAAAGGTTGCATTGTTTTCCCCTGAATATGATGCATATTGCATATAAATATTTAAAATTCACTTTTCAAGTCAGCATGTATAGCTCTAAGCTTTATTTATTTATTTATTTATTTATTTATTTTTTAATTCCTTATTTAGGACACAAGAGTGGGTTTACAAGCAATTGTGTACATCTCCAAACCAGATGAAAAAATGTACCGTATGACATTTTTCAAGGACAACCATCAGGAAAGACATGTTATACTGTTTATTGAATACATTCAGGACAATATCTGGCCTGTAAATGAGGTGCTGGATGTGTGTTTTGGCAGAAGTCCTCAAATGGGCAGGTATGTTTGGAAATCTGATTTTGACCTGGAATAGACCATAGAAAATGTTGGACTTGATATGCCTCCCATAGATCTAATAGCTGTGAGAGTAAATGTTGAGAATATTTCTAACTCAGCCAACATTAGGAGCTATATAGTGCAGAGGTCAAAACTTGCCTGGATGATTAAAGAAAGAGGGAAATCAGGATCCCTTCAGGATCTGAGTCATGCGGGAGGGATGGGGGGAAATCAGCGGTAAGTGAAACACCTGGTTGATAGTTGAATTAAACTTTTAAAATTTTCAGGAACATACAGGAGAGTCAATGGAGACAAATAAGAAGGACTTATATGTAGTCCTGGTCCACCTGGACCCAATTTTTTTTTATATTAGAGCATTAACCACCACTCTTGGTAGATGAAGTTCTCTGTAGTCACTAGGAGCAGGTAACACATATGGGTGAATTAAAATTGTGGTATATAAGTGTTGAGTGTTTAAAGCAGACATAAGATGTGAGATAAGGTGGTCATTTTGAAGTTGTTGCTTCTTCCCAACTAAGTTAGAGTAATTGATTGTCAGCAATGACGATCTGTAGAGATTTTAGTTAATAATGGGCTACAACTGGCTTTGTATAGTTTTGTGGGGTCTGGTGTGATTTTGGTTCCCAAGTGTTTGAGACTGGAATGGCCCTAATGGAAAGGAATCTCTCCTTTCACTCTTTGCTTCTATTTATATTTACCAAGCTATTCTTGACTGTCTTAGTGTCTTAGTGTAAAACTGTTATGCACAGAGCTCAATAGCTAAAGCTAAAATGTACACCTACAATTACACTAAATGAGTATCCAGAGTGTCAGTCAAAGAACGTCTGAAAGCAAACAGTTTCTACTGTGATATGAAAACTCATTATGCTCTCTGTACCCTGTGTAATGGCTATATTCCGTGATAAATGCTTGTGTGTACAATAAAAAAAATATATGAATGTCTTAAAAAAAACAAATACAAACATGTAAAATAAAATTGACCTAAACCATAATATATTCCCCTTTAAACATAGGCAGTAAGGAGTAGTACTGTGATATGTTCTTCACTAAGTCCGCTATTCCATTTCCATGACTAAATTTTACATTTGTCTTTGGCAGTTTGATTGTTTTTGTAGCTGTTATTTTCAGTGCATACACAATAGCTGTCCAAGGAATGATAAATCTCTTACTCAGCTAAGCGATTGAATTAGTCAGGTATCATGTGCAATTATATTTTAGATTTATTTTAATTAAACTAGCAGATAAAGTACATATTGGAACACACATCCCCTCCATCAGGTGCAGCGTACAAAAGGGATGTGTGCAATTAAATGTCAGAACTAGCATAGGGATTTCTTTTCTTCCTCACTGAAATCTGTTTTGTTCACAGTACATATTGCATCAAGTGCTACAATTAGAGCTTGTAATGAAGCATTCAGTTTTCTGTCTCAAATTGAGCAAGAGGGAACAGAGGTACTAAGAATTGTGTCTTTAATTACAAAACCATTGAACTCTGTAGTTATCAATTGGTGTAGATTCACTTTACAGCCATTTCCTAAAACACAGGAAAACGCAGTTTCAATAACTTGTCCTGGCCCTCTGGGGCTTCTGGCCAGGGCAAGTTGCTGCTATCAAAACAGAATGTTTTAAGTATTATCAGAATCATGTTTATTATTCATCCTACTTGGTAGCATATTTATTTTATCAAATATGGAGATTTAGGTCCTAACAGTTTACACTCTGATAGATTTTTTTTTCACAGTAGAGGATAGTGAAAAATATTGTGTTCAAGGGGCGTGACCAAGCTGGGCACGTGAGATTGCTCACAGAGCTCCGGGCAACATCTCCCAGACACAGTGCTCCTGTTGTGGTTCTAATTTGCCTGCATTATGACCTGTAAAAGACAAGAGGAAATGTTGGCTGTGGAAGAAAGGCAGGAAGGCGGCACCTCTTCAGGCACATGGCCACAGTAGGCCAGACAAATATTTCAGGCTAAAGAAGTAGAATCTTGGCTTCAGAGGTTTACACATACGCCTGCAAGAGACATACCCTGCTACTCTGTCTCAACTGTCTCCTGAGAGGCCAGCTCAAGAAGCTACATGGGAATACAGTGAGTATCCTTCACTCAAGGCCTCAGCAACAGTGCTATGCTGCACAGGTCCTCATACAGGCTGATACTGATCCTACCAGCTCTGCAGGGTATGCAGGGCCCACATTGAAAAAAGTACTCTCTGCCATTATCTAATGCAACACATCTGTGGATCAGCTCAAATATCAAGTTAGGGGAATAAAAGAAGCAGTGGCATTACTGAGACAGGATCCTCAAGAGATCCAGCAGATCACAGTAGGGCAGAGTGGAGGACAGGGTAGAACCTATGGTGTAGAAAGCAGCCTCTGCTTTACAGTTAGCCAAGGTTAATGCCCTTCAGGAAGAAGATGTTTAAAACACATTAGGCACAATAATGTTCATATAGTTGGTGGAGAGCAACAACTCCATTGAGTTTGTAAAGTACTAGCTCTTAACCCTGTTCGAGAAGAATGCCTTCACAATCCTTTTCTCAATGGAAAGAGTGCACAGAACCCCAAAGTATTCTTGCTAAGATGTAAAATTACAAAGATAAGAGTCTGATCCCACATTATGTTTGGGGATTGCAAAAATGTTTAGTATGATGGTGCAAAAAATGTTTCTCCAAATGTGCAGTGGAGCCAAGCAAAATTTACAGATGTTAAGAAATGGTTACAGTGTCTCAGATTGCAAAACACAATGTCATATCTTGCTAAACTGAGCGCCACGGCTGAAGGGGTGACATCTTATTTTGAAATGACAGCAGTGGCAGCCTACCCTGATGGATTGTTTTAGTATGAAAAAGCTACCTTTGGTGGCGAGTGTGTTGGTACACAGTTGCACCTCTCCAGCATGAAAAAGGTTGTGCTCTGGTAACTATATAGGGTTAATACCTGTAATGATAGTATTTAGAATATCAATACCATTTTTTTACGTGTTTCTTTTTGTATTCTGCTTCACATTTCCATGTGGACCAAGCTGTCCAACAAATATGCAGTTTTATTGAAAACTAAGCAACTTTTCAAAGGTCCTGTGTTCTAAAAACAATGTAAATTACTGCACATCCAACTCGATTAAACTAAATGTAATTACAGGATAAAATAATGACATGATTAAAGAGGATGACACATTAGGACATCATCCCCAGTCTAAACAAATATGACAGACAACAAGAATTAACAGTGAATATCCTCAAATCCTAGAATCCCCAAAAATGCTTCAGATGTTTCATGTGTGGTATGTTTTATATGTTATTATGATGCTGAACAAGCAAACATCAAAGGATGACTAGTAAAGTCCACATCCTGCTTACTCTGCTTTGAATTTGGTCCACTTGAGTCTCCCAGCAGTGCCAAGAGTGAGGGAGACGGAACGTGTGTAGGGCCTGGGCTTTCATCCAAATCATCTGTTGACTAAACAAAGAAGCTTGAATTCTCAGCAGGTCAACACAATAGCAACTTAGCTTATGTAGGTTCAGAAACTGTTCAGGAAACACTTCCGAATTTCATTCAATACATAGAACACCTGTAACACACCCACACTGTAATCACTTGCTCTCCGGGAAACATTAATGACATTGTATTGTGCATTGTGGTATGACTGCTTAATGGCTCCACAGCAGAAGGCTGACAACAAGCCAACTTCCAACCTACAATATCTCCAATCCGCACATAAAATCAGGTAGGTCAGGCCCATAGTGTTTATTAATTCCAATAAAAACAGATTGCTCCAGCATTCCTTTTAACAATTTTGGCTATCAAATTTATTTTCATGTCTTCATCCTTCCTGTAGAGGCTGTTTCTGTGTAAATTTGATAACCAGCAGAACAATTGTAAACAAGATCTGGCTCATGTACTGCTATTGCTTATGTATCTTGTTGGACTGCAGTCCAACCAGTAAAATACACAAGTCCACACTCTGCCAGATTTAAACAGCAGGTAATACTAAGACTGAATAATGAAATTTTAGTTAAATGTCCTGAGAAAATCTGGGAGATATGGAAGGTGGGATACGGAATATTTAGTAATCCTCAAAATACATACACATTCCACAAAGTTTTATCCCTTAAAAGACCCTAAAAATTATAGACATCTAAAAAACAGGAAAAAACACTGTTGATCTGCTGCAAATGTGCTCAGATCCCAAGTCATGTTCTAGGCTGTCAAGAAAAGTTCATTGTTATGGTTTACATACAAAATTAAAATGTATGGTGATATCTGGATACTTTTAGGCTGGGTTCACAAATATGCGGCTGCGGTTTGCAGTCCGGAGTCTGGTGCGTTTCCGTTCACTGGTTCAGGTGCGATTTAGGTGAAAATTTTTCCCTGAATTCGCACCCAAACTGGACCCAAAAACGCACAGGACCCTTTTTAAAACTGCACTGCAGCCGCCCTGCACATGTGTGAAAGCTGGTCACATCCACATGTTATGCGAATTGGATGCGGTTAAAAACTCATCCAATTTGAATATATGTGTAAACAGCCTGAAGGTAAGTAAACAATGTTGCACTTCAAAGTACTTTCCCAGTTGGGCCATTTTTCCGCTTTAACCACTTCAGCTCTCACACCTGCACACTGCCTACACCAGAACAATTTCTACATTTTAGCTATGGGTCTATCAATTATTCAACAAAGTAATACATAAATGCTGTATATATTTTTGGACATGCAGGGCTTTATTTTCGTGTTATTGTCTTGCAAATTTTTTTTTGTTTTTTGTAATCCACAAAACGCATAACATAATAAAACTAAAAAAAAAAACACCCTTTTTTTCTACTTTAATCAGTTTTATTTTAAGAAAATTTTCTGGTACTATAGGTTAAAACCATACATTTTATTCTATCACTTTTCCCATTTTAAATTATACAAAATTATGATTCAAAGCATTGGAAAGTTACTGTATTAAAAATGTAATATAGACATTTTGTAATGTTTGCCCCTTTTAATGCCACACTAAAAAAAAAAAAAGAGAAGAAAAAAAAAAAAAAAAGAAGTTAAAGATTTCTTGGTTAAAAAAAAAAAAATCAGTAAGGAAATAATAATTAAAGGTTAATTCTACTTTCATGGGAAAAAAGTATAGTAAATTAAAAAAATAATAATATAGCATACACAATCGCTACACAAGCTATGTTTTAATTGAATGTACTTCTTGTAATTGATTTTACAAGAAGGCTGCACTAAGATACAAGTCAGATTTTCGGATCCTCTTGTAATAGAAACTAAAGTTTTGGTGAGATACCAAGGGTTAATCACTTCTAATATGATGCAGACACTGCAGCTTTCCTCATTAGAACACAGAAAAGGCATCAGAAGATTATAATGAATCAATCTATCCCATTCAGAATTAATATGTAATTAGTCTGGTCAAACAAAGAGCTGTTTCTTCACATCAACAAAAATAGGTGTCTGCCAAACCTTTGTTAAAATGCACAATGATCACACAGGGTTTTTTGTTTTTTTTATGCACCAAAATTAAAGTTACGCTTTATAGGAAGAAGGGGAAGAAGTTAGGGTTAGTTAGGGGAAACTAAGGGTAAAAAAGGGTTACAAAAGGGTAAGGGTAAAAAAAGGGTGGGGCGGGGCCAAGCTGCGCTGTGTGTTTCTATGAACACACACAGTCTGGCCTCGAAAGCAAGCCTTTATATCTATCTCCATAGCAAGTGGCTTGCGATGGGGACAGACAGAGGAGGATCCGAGAGTGCCAGTGGGGGGCTCCAGAATAGGAGGTTCAGGGCCGCTCCGTGCAAGACTATTGCACAGAACAGGTAATAATAACATGCTCATTATTTTAAAGCTGAATTCCAGGAATTCAGTCACTTTGTAAAAAAGTGAAGGCAAACTATGCGTTAAGTCTAAGGAGCTGCATGACATCTCCCAGACTTCTCTCTACTATATACATTTTGACAGGTTTATTGCTCTGGCAGAGAAACACTGTGGGATCTGAGAGGAGAGAAGCACACAGGTCAACTATGCCCGCCCCTCCTTTCTACTGCTATCTGCTGCCCATTTACAAAAACCTTTGTATTTGATATATAATATACATGATTTAATTTACTCTTCAAGCTTTCTTGATATTTGTTAGCCAAATCATATGCAAATCAAGGCGATAAAGTCTTCTGATATGACCTAGCAGGTTCTTTCTGAGATTATGATCTATTCTAGCTTAGAGTTAATTTTCAATAAATTAGCCACACAGTTTAGTAGGAAGAACTCAAAACAATGCTAAATTACAAGGTAGCAGCAGGAGACTATCTTACTGTATATTATACTGTGTCTTGCCCCTGCTGGCTGCTTATGTTCACACTCCCAAAGCAATGAGGAGGTGAGCTGCCATCTAGATAAAGGAAGTCTGGAAGTCTTCCTCGATGCCTGAGGAAGGAGCACACATGCTCCGAACGTGAGCGCACCACGGCCACGCCCCCTGCTCTCCTCCACCTGACGTCATCTTCCTAGGAACCTGCTGACGCGCTGTCTGAGGGAACCCCAAGCCATCGGAAGCTACGGACTCCACCGCAAGTGGCCGAGGCCGGCCCCGCCACAGCCCAGCTGTTTCGTGATGTGACTCTGCGTTGCCCAGGAGAACCTACCTATGCCTATTTCTTATCACACAAATGTGAGTGTACAATTTGTAATAAAATAGTGTTTTTAGCTACTTACTACCCTTAGAGCAGCGCTGCTTTTTTTTTTGCTTTTTCATACCACAGAGTCCCTTCTACTCTGACAAGCCGGCTGCCCCTCATCATAGAAGCCTTAACCATCTTTAACTGTTTTTAACTGTTTATTACCCCCTGGACATATCCTACCCCCCATGCTACTGCCCCTTATCTACCCACTAGCAGCACCTGTCAGCGCTCCATTTCCCCTCTGTTACTATAAAGGAAGTCCCGTATTCGTAGTGTATCTGGATTTTGCAAAGGTATTTGATACAGTTCCGCATAAACGTTCACTGTACAAACTAAGGTCTGTCAGCATGGACCAAAGGGTAAGTACATGGATTAATTCCCTGGGGTGGACTACAACTCCAACAACATCCCCAATTTCTGCTCTCTGGGGACCCAGACTCTTCTCCCTTTTAAAACACATAGGATGGGAGGCCGGACCCAAAAAAGCCCAGAAACTTAGCCCAGGGGAGGCAGTAAAAACATTAACACCCTTTCCCCTGGCTAGGGCACAAAAACTAAGCTAATTGACATAAACCCAAAGTGCACATGAGCGCATAAGGCCATATAACATAAATTATGGGTATATTTCTGCATCCAGGATAAATAGCTGCCATGTACAGCCAACCACAGAAATGAATGGCTGTATGTGGCTTTACATAAACCTGCAAATGCGTAAAGATGTATGTCCTGGACACAGACTGTTTTACGCATGTGCATGCATAAGTCTTAAAGGGGACAAAGACAGTAACCCAACTCCTCCCCATCCAAAACAGTTGATTGAATTTTTGGCTAGGGATTCTAAGGGCTTGTTCACACTAGGCCCATGAGCTACAGCTGTTGGGCTGTTGTCCATTATTTAGCATGGCCTTGCTTTGTTACAACACAAGGCACTGTTTATCTTATATTCAATTTTATTGAAATTTCATGAAATTACATTTCCTTAAAGGTTTACCATAAAACTGCCTATGCAGAAAAGGAGTGTCTGTAGATATAAATCAGGTGTGCAGCTCTAACTAAAGTTGAATAATGCCCTTGCTATATTTGTAGGCCTTTTATTTACCCCAGAAAGTCTGACTGAAATACTCCCAGGACATTGTTATAACGTTGCTAAGTGAGGCCTAGTCATTGTTTCTCACCTCCACCATTACAGGAGTGAGCTCTCAAACGCTGAGCTTAGAGCTACTGAATAAGGGAAGGGAAAGAGCATGTGAGATGGTTTGAATCAGAGAAGAAGCTCAACCCTGTGATGGTGGAGGTGAGCAGTAACGACTGGGCCTCACTTAAAAAGGTCCTGGGAGTATTCCACTAAGGCTTTAGGAGGTATCTAAATGGCCTACACTTATAGCAAGGGCATTATTCAACTTTAGTCAAAGCTGCACAGCTTGATTTTAATCTATAGGCACCCCTTACCTGCTTAGGCAGTTTTTTTGTAAAGGTGAACTAAGCCTTTAATTTCTTTGCACCCCAGTTGAGCTGCAGTGCACTGACTGGTAGTGACACAAGGCCAGATGCAGTGCGTTGAGTAAAAAATGTAGCATGTCTGTTTTTTTATGCAAAGCAGTGCAACTCACTTCAAGGCAGCATTGTGGTGTGAACAAGGCACATAGAACACAATTGTTTTCTACACCAGTCAGCCATAACATTATGGCCGCTGACAGGTAAAGTGATTAACATTGAGTATCTAGTTACAATGGCATCTGAAAGTGGGTGGGACATATTTGGTGAACATGTTGTCCCTGAAGTTGAAAGCAGAAAAACTGGGCAAGTGTAAAGACCTGAGCGAATCGAACAAGGGTCAAACTGTAATGGCTAGATGACTGGGTGAGAACATCTCCAAATCTGCAGTTCTTATGGAGAGGTCAGAATCTACCAAAAGTTGTCCACAGCTGGCCCATGTAGTCTGATCCAAGAGCTACGGTAGCTCAAATTGCTAATAAAAGTTAAGAGTAAGGTAAGAGTTCCCACCAGCAATAGTAGCTATGACCTAAAATGGCAGAGAGATGAGGATATAAGGTTGGTATAGACAATGGTAGGGAATAGACTCCTCCCGCTGGACTCCTTGGGTATGGAATAAAAAATTAATTGGATGCAATATCAGCAGCTTCAAAGGTATATTCATCTCTTGACAAAAAAAGATATATTGGATAGACGATCGACAGAGCTGGAAAAACTACTTTTGCAAGAGCAGAGACCAACCCATACTCTATCTAACATATATAAATATTTGATCTAAAAAAATAAGGAACAGGAATTAACCTATATAATAGATGGGAAGAGGAGTTGGGGTTTGCTATCCCCAGAGCAAAATGGGAAAAAGCAATTATATTAACACACAAATTATCGATCTATAATAGGCATCAAGAAAGAAATTACAAAATACTAGCTAGATGGTATAGATGCCCAGTGGATATGCATAAAATAAATCCCGATAATGAAGAGCTGGAGATGTCAGAGGGCAAAGGGTACAATGTCGCCTATTTGGTATTTTTTCCCGGGAGTCCAGTTATTTTGGATAAAAATATATAAAATATATCTAGCCATAACAGGAATAAATTTACAACCAGATAGATTAATATTAGTTCTGTCAATGATCCCCGGATCGGTGAAAAATATAAAAAAAGGTATCTTAAAATATTTCCTAACTGCAGCATGAACTATTATAGCAAGACATTGGAAGAAGAGGACAGAGCCTTCTATAGAGGAATGGGTGTGTGAGATGAGCGAGATGCAGTCCCTGGAGCAAAGGATGATGATCTAAAAAGGACTAAAAGAGCAGATAGCAACAACATGGCAAATTTGGGAAGTTTAGAGCTTCAACATCTTTATTAAATCTAATATGAGGTAGAGGAGATGGGACCAAATAGAGATGAAGGAGAGAAGAAAGAGTGGGGGGGGTTTCTTTCTTATTTTTTTTTGTTTGTTTAGTTTTTTGATTGGTGTGGAGGAGTGTATGTGTAGGAGGTGATGGTTTGGGGTGTAAGTATGATTGGGGAAGTAAATTGTAATCCAAATACATTAGAGGACAAATTATGAATTTTGTAAATGTTGTTTAAAATTGTAAAACATTTTGTGTAAAATAAAGATTATAAAAAAAAGTTAATGCTGGTTCTGATAGACAGGTGTCAGAATACACAGTGCATCACAATTTGTTGCGTATGAGACTGTGTAGCTGGAGACTAGTATGGGTGCCCATGCTGACCTTTGTCCAAAACCAAGAGAGCCTACAATGGGTATGTGAGCAACAGAACTGTACTACAGAGCAATGGTGACCTGGTCTGATGAATTCAAGAATGGTTTGAGGAAAACAACAGTTTGGGGTGATGACTTGACCTTCAAATTCTCCAGTTTCTCCAGATCTCAGTCCAATCAAGCATCTGTGGGATGTGTTGGAAAAACAAGTCTGATCCATGGGGGCCCCCTCCTCACAACTTACAGGATTAAAGGATTTGCTACTGACAGCTTGGTGCCAAATTCCACAGCATACCTTCAGAGGTCTAGTGGGGTCCATTCCTCAATGGGTTATAGTAAGTGGTCATAATGTTATGCATGATCGATGCATATGCCCTGGTGTTGAATTTATGCAGATCAATGCCGCTCAGCTGAAGTGGTGTCAACGGGCCCTAATGTATTTGCTATTTGATTTCATATATTATATAAAAAAAAGGTGAAAGTGAAATGTAAAATTTTAAATTCTCATGTGTTTGCATTTTAAATATGCAACATTTTTCTCTGAAGATTTGGAACTGCCATATAATAATTATTGTCAAAGTAAATTTGATAAAAGTAAAAACAGAACATTTACCATTGTACAACAGATTACATATGGCAAAGTGCATAATTTATCACCCACAATTCACTGCTACCAATGTTTAGATCTGTCCATATGAAAGACATTACTCTCCCACATAAAGGCACTATAATTAAACATCTTGCCATAAAGTCACCATTCACTACACCAACATATATTTCGGTGTAACAGCAGCACTATGAAAATACTCCTTTATTTCACACGTTTGGTAACAGCTATAACACTTCATAATTTAAAAGAACATATTAGTTTTACAAATGTAATCTTAAAATCCCAATGCTAATATCAAAATAGGGAAAGGGCTACAAACACAGAACCACAGACTCTGTTAAAACAAGACAAGTGCATAACGTTCCACATATTTGGAAAATAAAGTAGGTATTAAAACATATTAGTGTCGTGAAAAAGTAGGTGTGAACATTTACATAAGTATGTATAGCCGGTAAAGTAAAGGGCAGTTTATGCATTTTTCTTTGTATTAACAAGCTATAGGAAAACTAATACACATATTACACTTTCCTTTGATGGACCAAGATACCTTTCTTTTTTATTTTTTTTTTAATTCTTTCTTTTTATTATTTTTCATATTGCAAAAATTAAAAGCATACAGCATCATGAGTTAACATATAATATCGCATAATGCAAGAACACAATTATTATTCTATATTCTCTATCCCTCCCTCCTACCCAACCTAATCCCACCCCCCTACCACACATCACTCAATCATTATCTATACATGCCTTCATATCTATTGTCTGTCTATATAGCCGAAGAGAAAGAGGAAATCCTCTCCATGAACAGACCAAAGGTATAGGAAAGAGACCACAGAAAGAAGAAAAAGGGCAGAGACAGGGGCATGGTGGTGAGCGGAAGAAAATTCTCCTCAGCTCACCCCCATCCCCTCATACGGGACACCACATCTCTTCCAGCCAAGGTCTCCACATTTTCTCAAACTTTCTGAGGTTGTCTTGTCATACATCACTCTCTCGCTCCAAACCATTGAATTGATAGTTTCAATCCGATTCTCCACAGTTGGGGGGGTCTGGGCCTGCTATTTCTGTGCAATTAGTTTTCTCGCTTGGAACAGACATCTCAACACTGCCACGATGGTACCAGGCAGGACTCTATCTTTCTCCAAGCTCCCTAATAGCCATGTCTTGGCCTCAGGTTCTAAAGATTTTATTTATCCTAGCAATTATCTCCACCCAATATCTAAAAAGCTTTGGACACTTCCACACCATATGGATAAGGTCTCCTGTCGCCTTACACCTGGGGCACTCATCGTTTTGTTTCCTACCAAGTTTAAACATTTTTTGGGGGGTATAGTAGACTCTGTGAATTAGAAACAGGAGAGAGAGTTTCTGCAAAGGGGAAATTGAGACCAGGACTTCTTTGTCTAAAATCTTATCCCATTGTACCATAGTTATTGTTCCTACGTCTTTCTCCCACCCCTCTCTACTCTTAAGAGGTCCCACCCCACTTATAATTAGGCTAGCATACAATTTGAAGATTAAACCATTAGTTGAGGTTGGATTAATAATTTTCAGGAGTACGGGGATATGGGTCCATTCCATAGATTGAGCCCTGAACTGTACTTTAATTTTTGATTTATTTCAGGTACTTATATAGCGCCGTCAATTTACGCAGCGCTTTTACATATACATTGTACATTCACATCAGTCCCTACCCTCAAGGAGCTTACAATCTAAGGTCCCTAACTCACATTCATACATACTAAGGACAATTTAGACAGGATCCAATTAACCTACCAGCATGTCTTTGGAGTGTGGGAGGAAACCAGAGTACCCAGAGGAAACCCACACAGGCACAGGGAGAACATGCAAACTCCAGGCAGGTAGTGTCATGGTTGGGATTCAAACCAGCGACCCTTTTTACTGCTAGGCGAAAGTGCTATCCACTACACCACTGTGCTTCCCTGAATGGCGTGCCTAATCTGCAGGTATTTGTAAAACACCATATTTGATATGTTAAATTCCCCTCTTAGATCTAAAAAAAGACTTCATGAGGTTACCCTCATATAACTGGATTAAACAACAAACAGCTAATACCCTGCCTTTCCCATTCTCTGGGTCTCTGGGTAGGAGTTGGAGGATTAAGTGACTGAGCAGCAAAGAGGTGGGGGAGTGCACTGAAGATGAATATAAGTGAGCTGGGGAGGAGTTTAAAGTGGTTGTTCACTCTGGAAATGAAAAAAAATAAAAGTCAGCAGCTACAAATCCTGTTGCTGCTGACTTTTAATAAAAGGACACTTACCTGTCCATTGATCCAGCGTGATCCTCCCCCGAGCTAGTTCTTCACTAGCCTTTGGGTTCCCCGTGCTGGCATCCTAACTGTGGGCAGCCAGCTATGCTGCTTTTAGCTTCACAGCCAGCTGCCCCCTGCACATGTGCTTTGTGAATGGTCCTGCAGTCTTCTGGGACCTGTGAGGTGTCACAGAAGACTATGGGGAGGGAGCAGGGACTTGTCAAAACTATGCCCCCCCAAATGATAAGCCAAATATGGCAGGGGGAGGGGAGGACTTAAAGAGGAACTTCCTCTTTTGGGTGAAGTTCTGCTTTAAATAGATGATGTCACTTTGTCTTGAATGGGCAGTCACTTCAAGAAAGGGTTCCTTTTTTTTTTTTTTTTTTATAGATTTTTGGATATAGTGAGGAACTGTAAGAACATCACATTTTCTATTGAGAAGAAAAAAATGCAGAATATAAATGGAAATTTCCCTAAGTGGGACAGACACTGCAATCAAGTGGTTGTAATAGCAGGACATTTTTTTTACTCATTCCCTAAATTAAAGTAAAAATGTCTCAGCAGTTGTTTTGCCCCCTCACCCCCCTCTTACACTTACCTAAATCCTATTTCAAACCATTGCTGTGCATGTCTGCAGCGGTGCTCTCCTCTATCTTCCTCTCCCCACAGGACATGGAGGCAGCAATGGAACCTATTGGCTCCTGCTGCTGTCAATCAAATCCTGTGAGGAGGGAACAGGGGCAGGGTTGGATCTCACTCTGTGTGTCTATGGATGGACACAGCCCAGCCTGAGAGCAAGCCCGTAGGTGCACCACCATGGGAAGTGGCTTCCTATGAGGGCGCACAGCGAAGAGGAGGAGCCAAGAGCACTGGCAGAGTATCCCATAAGGGGAGGCTTGGGGCTGTTCTGTGCAATACCATTGCACAGAGCAGGTAAGTATTAAATGTTTATTATTTTATATATATATATATATATATATATATATATCTTTTACAACCGCTTTAAAAACCTGACGTGAAATTTGGATAATTGCTACACCTGTATGTTGAAATACAATAATGAAAATTTGGGCCAGCAAACAAAAAAATGTGGAAGTCACATCAAAAATTACTTTTAGGTATAAGCAAAAATAATAACCTAGTGTGTGTGTAAAGAATCTAAATATGTAGCAATATTTTCTCTTTACACAGATTTGGTTCGCTAATTTAAGTAGCATTACAGTCTATGTTACTTCAGTATATTACTGTTCTCAGGTGTCAGTTTTACAGGTGGACCTGAATGGGCGGTCCATTCATTCCTATAGACCAGAGGGTGTAAAGGGACTTGTGTTTGTTTACAGGAGTCTACCTCCGATCTGCTCTGGTCCACTAGAAATAAACAAAAAATGATCTGTTTTCCTCCATGTAGGCGGATCGAATTGGAGGTATGCAGGTGCAAACAGACAGTGGAGTCCATTTACACCCAGCCATAGAGCAGAGCGGGCTCTGTCATCCACCCACTTTGCTTTGATCAACAGGGGATCTGTGAGCAGACTTACAGTGCAAGCCTAAGGTTTACTGGTTTGTGCCATGCTTTGCAAGTATAGCCAGGCTATGCGCAGTTTCACTTATAGCAGTCGTCTATGTCTTACAACTAGTATGCCTACTGGTACTTGAGTGCTCCCAAGACTTAAAGTGTGGAGCTATATTTGCAGAACTGTGATGCTCCCCAGCAACTCAGAGAGAGGCAGAAAAGTGGCTAAGTGGTTAACACTTCCACCTAGCAGCGCTACAGTTGTTGGTTTGAATCCCAACCACAGAACTACCTGTCTGGAGTCTGCATGTTCTCCCTGTTCTGCATGGGTTTCCTTCAGGCGCTCTGGTTTCCTCCCACACTCCTCCTGTCTAAATTGACCCTAGTATGTGTATGTATGAACGTGGGTTAGGGACCTTAGACTGTAAGCGTCTTGAGGGCAGGGACTGATGTGAATGTGCAATATATATGTAAAGCTCTGAATAAATTGACAGTGCTATAAAAGTACCAGTAATAAATAATTGATGTGTCAGATGGCTTTAAGATGCAGAAAAGTTTCACGTCAGGTACAGCATGCCAAGCATGCAGTTATCTGACTTGCAGAGAATACACTCAAGCAAAGAGTCAGGGCAGGCAGCAATAAATACTTTATCTGTAACCAGGCGAGGGTTAGGGCTGGCTGACATTATGCAGGCAGGAGGTCAGGGCAGGTTGTGGTCAAAAAGGAAGTCCAGACAAGAGGACAGTACATGCAGTCCCCGAGTTACATACATTCGACTGATACTTAAAAACTAGGGTTGCCACCTCATCTCTTTAAAACCAAACACATATTAATTACACAGGTTCTGTGGCTGATTAAGGTGGTAATTAAACTCACTTGGTGTCTTAGCTGCATTAAATTAGCCTCAGAACCTGTGTAATTCATATGTGTTCGGGTTTAAAGGGATGATGTGGCAACCCTATTACAAACTGAGGGAGACAACAGGAAGAGGAAATGTACTCCTTGTAAGGGAAATTCCCCCCTGTAAGAGACCATTGGAAAAAAGTGTCTCTACTGAAGTTTTATCACATATCCTTACTTCCTTGACAACCCAAATTTTTCAAAATCCCAGTGTCACAGGGACAGAAATTGAGGTGAAATCTTCTGAACAGGGACACAGATAGCAAAACAAATGTTAGAGAAGTGTTAACCCTTTCCTATGCGATCTATCCAAAACTTAAAATGTTTTGGCTGAAGTTACACAAAAATGTAACTGTTCCAACTTGCATACAAATTCCATAGCTCCCAACTGCCCCTGCTTTTGAGGGACTGTCCCTGATTTGGAACAAAGTCCATCTGTCCCTCTTTCCTCCTCATGTGCCCCTCATTTTGGTCTGATCTATATGGTTGTATATAAAATGCACTATCTATCTTTCAAAAAGTGTTTCACAGTGCTAAACCTTTCATACAACTTCTAAATTGTTGCATTGGAAAATTTCAAAAGCCAGTATAAAGAAATAAGAAAAAGGAGAACAGTTGGGAATTTATATGAGGCGGTGACCTGGTAAGGTCAATTGCCTCCATTCCTATCTATACGACAAAAAAGAGGGGAAAGGGGTTTGGGACTTTGAATGAAGCATGTAAGTATAAAGAATTCAGTTTATTGTATAAATTGACATACAAACGCATAATCATGAGTAAGTGTATATCCAATACAATTATAATAACTTGCAAAATTCATAAAAATGTATATCTATACATATAATGTAGATGGGTTGCCACATGATTATAAATGATTAATATCAAAAACTATACATACTGACAGATATCAATTGAATCATAGGGACACAGCATATAATAGCTCTATGCACTTTGTGGATTGATCCACTCTTCAGGAGCATGCACATGAGTTCAATAAAATATAATAGAAGGAGTTGCTGTATGGTCTGATCCTACCCAAGGAAAAAAGAAAAATCATAAAGAATACAATAAAATAAAACCAAGTAAAAAAACCCACTCTCTACCATACTTACAAGGTTGACTATATAATAAAAGTGTGGCACTGTAGATCGGGGACCCCCAAAGGGGGGCATCTCCAATGGGAGCTGAGGTGGTGTGAGTGGCCTGCTGTCCAGCAAGAAAATCATCCAGGGGAGACAGATTTCAAAAAGCTGAAGTAGTCAGATTGACCATAAGTGCTTAGACCATCAATGAAGGACTTCTGAAAAAAGAAAATATATATATATATATATATATATATATATACCGTATATATATATATATATATATATATATATATATATATATATATATATATATATATATATATATATATATTTTTTTTTTTTTTTATATATAGTTATAGTGTGACACGTGCAAGGTATCCTGTCCTCGGTAAAAAACAGGGGGATTGAAGTACTAAAAAGTATTGGTGGTAGCCAAGGTGTAAGAAGTGAAAAGTGATGAGGATATAAACGCATCACCAATCCTCCTGTTCTTTACTGAGGACAGGACACCTTGCACACGTCATACTGTAACTATATAAAATATATACATATATATTTTTTTAGAAGTCCTTCATTGATGGTCTCAGCACTTATGGTCACTCTGACTACTTCAACTTCTTGAAATCTGTCTCCCCTGGATGATTTTCTCGATGGACTGCAGGCCACTCACACCACCTCAACTCCCGTTGGAGATGCCCCCCTTTGGGGGTCCCTGATCTACAGTGCCACACTTTTATTATATAGTCAACCTTGTAAGTATGGTAGAGAGTGGGTTTTTATACTTGGTTTAATTTTATTGTATTCTTTATGATTTTTCTTTTTTCCTTGGGTAGGATTAGACCATACAGCAACTCCTTCTATTATATATTATTGAACTCACGTGCATGCTCCTGAAGAGTGGATCAATCCACGAGATGCTTAGAGCTATTTTATGCCGTGTCCCTATGATTCAATTGATATCTGTCAGTATGTATAGTTTTTGATATTAATCATTAATAATTATGTGGCAACCATTCTACATTGTATGTATAGATATACATTTTTTTAAATTGTACCAGTTATTATAATTGTATTGGATATACAGTTACTCATGGATATGCATTTGTATGTCAATTTATACAATAAACTGAATTCTTTATACCTATGTGCTACATTCAAAGTCCCAAAGCCCTTTCCCCTCTTTTTTTGGAGTATAAAGAAATAGTAGTGGTAAAAAGAAAGCCCTTGTGGGTTTAATTAATATTTTTATACTAATACTTTTGCTAATAGGTGTCCCTCGTTCCCATCTCAAAAAGTTGGGAGGTATGAAATTCCAATTAAGAACAAACCTTTAGAACCTATGTTGTTTGGAACCCGGGGACTGCCTGTGCATGAGAAATTATGGTCTAGGCAAGGTGCATAGAATGTGAGCTAGGTAGCTAAAACCCTGGTCTTGTGATGCTCTAATAGATGACCAGAGTGAACCAGAAGGAGGAGAAGGAGCATGCGGGGAGGACACTGGAGTGGTGTTACTGCCAATGCTCAGGCTGGGGAAGGAAGTGTGGCTGAGTGATGGCTGCAGCAGGAATGTGTCCCACTCTTCTAACAATAAGTCTACCAGTCAAGTCTCACTGATTAAAAGCAATGCATTTTCTATGTGGCTAAAATTTTATTTCAGCAAGGGTAAAAATAAGTTGAAATCTGTGTTTATTGAAAATGCATTTAAAATCCCTATAAATACTGATTTGTTATACTTTTGGAATTTTATTTCATAATATTTGAGCATGCATTAAAAAAAAATCACTAAGCCCAAAGCAGTTTTCTTGGTTACTACATTAGGTGTTAGATTAAGTCCAAATTCCATATACAGTAATTTAATGGCTGAACACAAAGAACCCACAAATTACCCACACATTCGTTGTCAGACAAACCACAGCTTATGGGGAGAAAGTTAAATACGTGTAAATCTTTTCTTGTAACAAACAAGAAGAAAAAGATCACTGGATATTTTCTTACAGCCATAAAAAACCACCAAGATAAGTTTAAAAGGGTGTTTGTGTTATTTATGAACAACAAACTTAAATACCATAACCCAATTTGAGTCATTGCGGCTGTCCTAGCATACGCCGATCGTATTTCAAGGGCAACTGCGTATTCCTGCAGACATTGGACTAAGCTGTACGCAGCAATTTAGTCGCCATCCACTTGCAAACATATTCCGCAAAACTTCTTATCAGGGTTTGCACAGTAGGGTGAAGGTGCTTAAAATGGAAATGATGGCTGTTATTGTACTCCATTTAAACTGTGGTTTTCCCAAAGGTGTCGTTATTTGTAATGTCAACAAACTCGCAGCTTTCCGGAAAGGCAAGTCAAAGCACAAAGGAAAAATCTTCACTGACAAAGACCACACAGCAACTTTATCAAGAACCAGCTATGTTTAACTTTTTTTCTACATACAGTATATGGCATATTTTATATAAAATATTTGTTTTATACATATGCACATGTGGACGCACTCACAGTATGAATGTTCCTGTACAGAAGTGTATCTCCATTCATTTGGAATGCTTTTAAAAGTGAACTTTGTGTTCTACATAACAGTAGCGTTATATTTTATTATTTATGTTAGAATAATGCTTAGAATAAAATGTCTTTAAGTGATCCTGTATTCACATCAGCCACTGTCATCTAGTATTATAATGTTTGTATTCAAATAAAAGCCTAAAGTAAATGCAAACCTTAAGTACATTTAGTTTGCCAAAGAATTGTTTATCATAAACAACTGTCTTTTTTTTATAAAATACTTGTCGTAAACCTGAAGTTTAGTTAAAGAGGTTCTCCAGGTTTCCCCCAAAAAATTAAAAGCCAGCAGCTACAAATACTGTAGCTGCTGACTTTTATCATAAGGACACTTACCTGTCCAGGGATCCAACAATGTTCTCACCCGAGCCAATTCTTCAATCAGCTTCAGGTGCAGACGCCGGCATCTCAAGTAAGGGAATGAGGATGTGAAGCTGTCAGGAAATGTTCCATCTGCTGGTAATATCTGTCATTTGGCATGCAGTAGTGAGGTCCACCAGCAGGTGTCTCCTGGCAGTTTGGAACTGTCAGAAGAGCTTTTCTCTGCTGATCTCATCTTTGGGCCGCAGTACTGGCATCCACCAGCGGATGGATCCTGGCAGTGTGGAGCAGACAGCACCTCCCACAATCAGATGTCACTCAAGGCCAATCACAGGCCTATAAATACCCGGCAAGCACTCACATGTTTGCCTTGGTTTCGTCTTTGCGCCCTGACCTGCTAGCTGGTGATCTGATCCTGATTCTGAACCTGTTCCTGTGCCCCGAACCTGGTAACCGTGTATCTGATCCTGTTTCCCTGTCCTGATCCCTATCTTGTCCCACCTGTTACCTTGCATCCCTGCCCTGCAGTCTGTCCCATCCATCCTGTCCCTGTTCTGTGTTCCTTACCCCAACTGCTGATCTCCCTGTGTATGACCTTGGCCTGTCTTACGTTTATGTTTCGGAACATCCCCTGTCCATCTGCTGATCTGCTGTGACCCTGGCCTGGCTATTGTTTATGATCCTGGTATTTCCCATTTATTGTACTTATCTATCCAATGTTATTTGTGGGTCTCTGTCTGTTGGTTGGTTATTGCACATTGTCATATTGGAGGTGGTTGTACTTATATTATTCACTTACTTTAATAAATCATTTATATTTCACTTATACACATCTGGGTTTCCTCTGTTGCAGTCCACACAGTTCTACTCTTATCTGGTACATGACAGAAGCCTTACGGCTTCACAGCTGGTTTCCTACTGCATATAAGTGAGCCGGCCTGCGCCTTGTGAATGGTCCCATAGTCTTCTGGGACCTGTGATGTGTCCCAGAAGACTGCAGGAAAAAGAAGGGGGGGCCTGAACCTCCAGCTCAGATTGCCGATCTGAGCTGAAAGTAGGAGCGGATACCTGTCAAAACCAGGTACCTGCTCCCCCTCCATCGCAAAAAGTGCCAAATGTAGCTCAGGGGTGTGCAACCAAGTGGAACTTCTTCTTTTCAGTGGAGCTCTACTTTAAAAAAACATCCCTACAGTTTTGTCTCATTAAATACCTGTAATGAAGTATGCCTATGTTGTGCAGGCAACTGGAATCTGGAGAAATCCTCACTGCAGGGATGCCGGTTCTCTTCATGCCTCTGAATTTCCAGTGCTGCAAAGGTTAATAGTTTCACGTTTTCAGGCAGAGGAGGAATGAGAGGGAGCATGTCCCATTGGGCCATCTGTACTGCTGTTCTGCCTGAAAACGTAAGTAAGTTATTTATAGGGTTGTCCCGATACCGATACTAGTATCGGTATCGGGACCGATACCAAGCATTTGCGCGAGTACTTGTACTCGCACAAATGCTCCCGATGCCTTATCCGATACCTGGTTGGATAAGGCATCGGCGAAGTCAGCGTGTGGACGTAGAGGGCGGGCGGAGTCAGCTGATGGACGGACAGGGCGGGCGGAGTCAGCTGATGGACGGACAGGGCGGGCGGAGTCAGCTGATGGACGGAGAGGGTGGGCGGAGTCAGCTGATGGACGGACAGGGCGGGCGGAGTCAGCTGATGGATGGACAGGGTGGGCGGAGTCAGCTGATGGACGGACAGGGTGGGCGGAGTCAGCTGATGGACGGACAGGGCGGGCGGAGTCAGCTGATGGACGGACAGGGTGGGCGGAGTCAGCTGATGGACGGACAGGGTGGGCGGAGTCAGCTGATGGACGGACAGGGCGGGCGGAGTCAGCTGATGGACGGACAGGGCGGGCGGAGTCAGCTGGTGGACGGACAGGGCGGGCGGAGTCAGCCTGTGTAATAAGACACATTACAAGAGGGCGTGTGTGAAGGGGGCGTGTCTTCTGCTCCCCTGTACCTCGCTGTGACAGCTTGAAGCTGAGTTTACTTTTTAAATTGTAGTGTAATAATATCAGCACTCAACTACCAATTTGATGAAAAATATATAGTGACAGATGAGAGAAATAAAATATAAGATAATGACTGAAAAACCGAGGAAATTAGAACAGAATAACATTATCCTCTAGTATAAATAATAATCACCCATTAGTCTACCAGTCATCTAAATTAGCATAGTGAGGGTTAAACTGAGTAGAATTTATTTCCAGCCTGAACGTCAGCCTGCAATAATTAAAGCCAGCCACTTGTCGGTGCCACCTATCAGTGCCCATAAATGCCGTCTACCAGTGCCATCTATCAGTGCCAGCCACCTGTCAGTGCCACCTATTAGTGACCATAAGTGCCGTCTATCAGTGCCACCTATCAGTGCCCATCAGTCAGTGCTAGCCACCAGTCAGTGCCACCTATCAGTGCCCATCAGTCAGTGCTAGCCACCAGTCAGTGCCACCTATCAGTGCCCATCAGTTAAACTGTCACATGACATTAAAAAAAAAGTATCGGTAATCGGTATCGGCGAGTACTTGAAAAAAAGTATCGGTACTTGTACTCGGTCTTAAAAAAGTGGTATCGGGACAACCCTAGTTATTTAATTGATTACACTGTTTGTAACACAATCTACAAATGGGGAAGAGAATCCTGTGACTAATCAGTTAAAGAACTTTTCTCAATGGAAGAGGAAGAAGAAGGGGGCATGCCCATCTATATTGCTGCTCGGCCTGAAGACCCAAAGTTGTTATCCATTGTAGTGCCAGAAACTTAGAGATAGGAAGAAGACAGGGCATTTCAGCAGCTAAAGTTTCTCTAGGATCTAGCTGTATGCACAAAGTTGGGGATGCTTTATAAGTGATGTGGCTAAAGCTGTAGGGAATTTCTTTTTTCTTTTATTTTGCAACTTCTTTCTATTAACCACTTGAGCCCCGGACCATTATGCTGCCTAAGGACCAGAGGTCTTTTTCCAATTTGGCACTGCGTCGCTTTAACTGCTAATTGCGCGGTCATGCAATGCTGTACCCAAACGAAATTTGCGTCCTTTTCTTCCCACAAATAGAGCTTTCTTTTGATGGTATTTGATCACCTCTGCGGTTTTTATTTTTTGCGCTATAAACGGAAAAAGACCGAAAATTTTGAAAAAAAATGATATTTTCTACTTTTTGTTATAAAAAAAATCCAATAAACTAAATTTTAGTCATACATTTAGGCCAAAATGTATTCGGCCACATGTCTTTGGTAAAAAAAATGTCAATAAGCGTATATTTATTGGTTTGCGCAAAAGTTATAGCGTCTACAAACTAGGGTACATTTTCTGGAATTTACACAGCTTTTAGTTTATGACTGCCTATGTCATTTCTTGAGGTGCTAAAATGGCAGGGCAGTACAAAACCCCCCCAAATGACCCCATTTTGGAAAGTAGACACCCCAAGGAAATTGCTGGGAGGCATGTTGAACCCATTGAATATTTATTTTTTTTGTCCCAAGTGATTGAAAAATGACAAAAAAAAAAAAAAAAAAAAATATTTACAAAAAGTCGTCACTAAATGATATATTGCTCACACAGGCCATGGGCCTATGTGGAATTGCACCCCAAAATACATTTAGCTGCTTCTCCTGAGTATGGGGATACCACATGTGTGGGACTTTTTGGGAGCCTAGCCGCGTACGGGGCCCCGAAAACCAATCACCGCCTTCAGGATTTCTAAGGGTGTAAATTTTTGCTTTCACTCTTCACTGCCTATCACAGTTTCGGAGGCCATGGAATGCCCAGGTGGCACAAAACCCCCCAAAATGACCCCATTTTGGAAAGTAGACACCCCAAGCTATTTGCTGAGAGGCATATTGAGTCCATGGAATATTTTATATTTTGACACAAGTTGCGGGAAAGTGACACTTTTTTTTTTTTTTTTTTTTTTTTTTCATAAAGTTGTCACTAAATGATATATTGCTCACACAGGCCATGGGCATATGTGGAATTGCACCCCAAAATACATTTAGCTGCTTCTCCTGAGTATGGGGATACCACATGTGTGGGACTTTTTGGGAGCCTAGCCGCGTACTGGACCCCAAAAACCAATCACTGCCTTCAGGATTTCTAAGGGTGAAAATTTTTGATTTCACTCTTTACTGCCTATCACAGTTTCGGAGGCCATGGAATGCCCAGGTGGCACAAAACCCCCCCAAATGACCCCATTTTGGAAAGTAGACACCCCAAGCTATTTGCTGAGAGGCATGGTGAGTATTTTGCAGCTCTCATTTGTTTTTGAAAATGAAGAAAGACAAGAAAAAACATTTTTTTTTTTCTTTTTTCAATTTTCAAAACTTTGTGACAAAAAGTGAGGTCTGCAAAATACTCACTATACCTCTCAGCAAATAGCTTGGGGTGTCTACTTTCCAAAATGGGGTCATTTGGGGGGGTTTTGTGCCACCTGGGCATTCCATGGCCTCCGAAACTGTGATAGGCAGTGAAGAGTGAAATCAAAAATTCACGCCCTTAGAAAGCCTGAAGGCGGTGCTTGGTTTTCGGGGTCCCGTACGCGGCTAGGCTCCCAAAAAGTCTCACACATGTGGTATCCCCGTACTCAGGAGAAGCAGCAGAATGTATTTTGGGGTGTAATTTCATATATTTCCATGGCATGTTTGAGCAATATATCATTTAGTGACAACTTTGTGCAAAAAAAAAAAAAAAAATTTGTCTCTTTCCCGCAACTTGTGTCGCAATATAAAATATTCCATGGACTCGACATGCCTCTCAGCAAATAGCTTGGGGTGTCTACTTTCCAAAATGGGGTCATTTGGGGGGGTTTTGAACTGTCCTGGCATTTTATGCACAACATTTAGAAGCTTATGTCACACATTACCCACTCTTCTAACCACTTGAAGACAAAGCCCTTTCTGACACTTATTGTTTACATGAAAAAGTTTTTTTTTTTTTGCAAAAAAATTACTTTGAACCCCCAAACATTATATATTTTTTTAAAGCAAATGCCCTACAGATTAAAATGGTGGGTGTTTCATTTTTTTTTTTCACACAGTAATTGCGCAGCGATTTTTCAAACGCATTTTTTGGGGAAAAAACACACTTTTTTTAATTTTAATGCACTAAAACACGCTATATTGCCCAAATGTTTGATGAAATAAAAAAGATGATCTCAGGCCGAGTACATGGATACCAAACATGACATGCTTTAAAATTGCGCACAAACGTGCAGTGGCAACAAAATAAATACATGTTTAAAAGCCTTCAAAAGCCTTTACAGGTTACCACTTTAGATTTACAGAGGAGGTCTACTGGAAAAATTACTGCACTCGATCTGGCCTTCGCGGTGATACCTCACATGCATGGTGCAATTGCTGTTTACGTTTGACGACAGACCGCCGCTTGCGTTCGCCTTAGCGCGAGAGCAGGGGGCGACAGGGGTGTTTTTTTTTTTTTTTTTTTTTTCTTTATTATTTTTTTGCTTTTTTAATCTTACTTTTAAACTGTTCCTTTCATATTTTTTTTTTTAATCATTTTTATTGTTATCTCGGGGAATGTAAATATCCCCTATGATAGCAATAGGTAGTGACAGGTACTCTTTTTTGAAAAAATTGTGGTCTATTAGACCCTAGATCTCTCCTCTGCCCTCAAAGCAAATGACCACACCAAGATCGGTGTGATAAAATGCTTCCCCAATTTCCCAATGGCGCTATTTACATCCGGCGAAATCTAAGTCATGAAATACTCGTAGCTTCCGGTTTCTTAGGCCATAGAGATGTTTGGAGCCACTCTGGTCTCTGATCAGCTCTATGGTCAGCTGGCTGAATCACCGGCTGCATTCTCAGGTTCCCTGTTGAGACAGGAGAGCCAGAGAAAAACACGGAAGACGGTGGGGGGGGCATTCCCTCCCACGGCTTGTAAAAGCAGTCTAGAGGCTAATTAGCCGCTAGGATTGCTTTTACATGAAAGCCGACCGCTGGCTGAAAAGAATGATACCAAGATGATACCTAAACCTGCAGGCATCATTCTGGTATAACCACTCAAAGTCGTGAATGGCGTACCTGAAGACAAAAAAATGGTTAACAATGGTTAACAATAAAGCACAGTAAAGTGTAAATAATTACACACCTGAAAAACAAACATGATAAAACATAATAACAATAACAATAACAATCAATAACAATAACAATAACAATAACAATCAATAACAATAACAATAACAATAACAATAAAACATTGCAGAATAGAATACAGTAAAAAAGAGCAGAACAATAGAGAGAGAGAATAGAGAGAGAGAGAACAATAAAACAACAACTATTTTTTTTTATTTCATATTTTTTTTTTTTTTTTACACTTTTTTTTGTAACTAACTTTTATAACGGTAACCGGTTCCAGGTTCGGGTCTCTCAAAATGCGATGGCATCTTGGGAGACCCTGTGAAAGTGTGCCTAGTCTGTGCAATGCTGTACCCTACGCTAATACTCAACTAGTGAATGGTAGCGTTCAAAACATTCACCAATGCAAAGACCAGGATTGTCAGGACAGGAGGGACAATAATAGCGGGTGTCACGCCTATATCCGCGCTTGCTGCAGACACGACATCTTTTTTGGGGGGTTCGCTGGGTAGGGGTACTCGGGAGGACATAAAAATGCCTCTCATGCAGCCGACTGCATTTGGTTGGGGATGTGAATGGGGGAAGTACGGGCGCTGCAGAAGCGGTGGGTTCCCAATTAGGATTGGCGAATGCAGCAGGAAGGGCACTATGGGCACGACGGGCCTGTGTTTGTCTTTTTGGTGGCAGCGGGACACTACTTGTGCTTGCCACCTCACCAGCTTGAACTGCACTTATGGGACTCGCCACGTCACCACGTGTTACTGTAGTGCTGGTTTGACTACGACCGGGGTGTACTAGGCCGCTGGCGCTTGCCAGTTCACCAAAACACTACCAAAAAACTGTTAGCGATCGCAGGGATCAGGCCTGACTCTGCGAACGCTGCAGTTATGCGTTTAGTGTTTTGTAAGTGACAGTGATCGATCGATACCGCACTTGGGTGGGCTGGGCTGGGCCGGGCGGAGGGGCAAAACGCAGGTGCTAGCAGGTATCTGGGCTGATCCCGCTAACACTGCGTTTTTGGGAACCCTAAACTGCTGGTGACGCTAGTATAGATCTAATCGGATCAGATATTGATGCGATCAGATACTATACCACTAAGGGAGGTGTACAGTGCGTGCGTGGGTGTTAGCGGTACTGGCGCTAATCTGACGCTGCCTGGGGCTGGTGCTTGCCAGTTCACCAAAACGCTACAAAAAAAACTGTTAGCGATCGCAGGGATCAGGCCTGACTCTGCGAACGCTGCAGTTATGCGTTTAGTGTTTTGTAAGTGTCAGTGATCGATCGATACTGCACTTGGGTGGGCTGGGCTGGGCCGGGCGGACGGGAAAAACGCAGGTGCTAGCAGGTATCTGGGCTGATTCCGCTAACACTGCGTTTTTGGGAACCCTAAACTGCTGGGGACGCTAGTATAGATCTGATCGGATCAGATATTGATGCGATCAGATACTATACCACTAAGGGAGGTGTACGGTGCGTGCGTGGGTGTTAGCGGTACTGGCGCTAACCTGACGCTGCCTGGGGCTGGTGCTTGCCAGTTCACCAAAATGCTACCAAAAAAACTGTTAGCGATCGCAGGGATCAGGCCTGACTCTGTGAACGCTGCAGTTATGCGTTTAGTGCCTTGTAAGTGACAGTGATCGATCGATACTGCACTTGGGTGGGCTGGGCGGAGGCACAAAACGCAGGTGCTAGCAGGTATCTGGGCTGATCCCGCTAACACTGCGTTTTTGGGAACCCTAAACTGCTGGGGACGCTAGTATAGATCTGATCGGATCAGATATTGATGCGATCAGATACTATACCACTAAGGGAGGCGCATGCTGCGTGTGTGGGTGTTAGCGGTACTGGCGCTAATTTGACGCTGCCTGGGGCGACGCATATCGCCGCCGGGCGATCGGGGGGCTAAACCTTTATTCGGTAATAAACGGCGGGTGCCCTGACACTATAAAAAATAAACAAACTAACCAGCGTCACCCGTATCGGTTATACGGTGATCAGTGGTGAAAGGGTTAACTAGGGGGCAATCAAGGGGTTAAAACATTTATTAGATAGTATATGGGGGTCCCTGACGCTATAAAACGCTGACGGCGAACCTAAATATTTACCTCACTAACTAGCGTCACCAGCGACACTAATACAGCGATCAGAAAAATGATCGCTTAGCGACACTGGTGACAGGGGGTGATCAAGGGGTTAAAACTTTATTAGGGGGGGTTAGGGGGGTACCCTAGACCTAAAGGGGGGTAATATACACTGTCCCAACACTGTCACTGTCACAAACTGACACTATGCAGTAATCAGAAAAAAAACAAAAAAAAAAAAAAAAAACTGCTGGTGTCAGTTTGTGACAGGGGGGGGGGGGGTGATTGGGGGGGGATCGGGGGGCGATCGGGGGGGGGATCGGGGTGATTTGTGTGCCTGGCATGTTCTACTGTGTGTGTAGTGTTTGTGCACTCACATACTTGTCGTCTCTCCTCGGGCCGGAACGGAAAATACCGACCCGAGGGGAGATGACATCACTTCCTTTGCTGCTGTTTAGCATACAGCAGCAAAGGAGTGTTTTCATTGGCCGGCGGCGATCGCGAGGGGGGGGCCACGAACGGATGGTCTCCCCCTCATCACCGATCGCCGCTGGACAAACGACGACCGCCTCGGGCACCGGGGGGGGGTCCGATCGGACCCCCCACCCGCGGAAGGCAAATCACGTACCCTGTACGTGATTTTGCCTGTCCGTGCCACTTTGCCGACGTACATCGGCGTGAGGCGGTCGTCAAGTGGTTAAAGTATATAAAATGTAGTTACAATACAGGGCCTATTGAACATACCCAGAAGATACAACCTGCAATAGAAACCAAACAAAAACAAAATCAAAGTTATAATTAGCAAGTACCTAAGACTGGTCTAACTGTACCAACCAATGCTCACTCATAGGCATTGCATATCATAAGAGAGAGAAAACCAAGGGGCTCCACCTAATGACACATAAGACCCTGAAGAGGTCTAATAAGAGCCAGGTAAAGCAGAAGTCTAGAGATGGTGCTGCAGATGGTTTCCATTTCAGAATGATAGCCTACTCCTGTGTTGAACAGAAGAAAGCTCAATAGGAATCAGGTTGCTGGGGAGATTTTTTTTTTAAACTAAGCTTCGGGTTTAAACCTTTATTTTCATTCTGTGTTGCTGATCTCCTACAACTTCTTTTCAACCACTTCCTGTATACATTCACTGACATTTCACATGACGAGTGCCCTGATGATGACAACAGTAGTCCAGGTTTATATATTGTATATATTTTATGCCGAAGGGGTCACTTGTAATCTCCATCAAAAGCTACAGAGTGTTGTCAAACTATAGCAGGAAGTGCCTGAATATTTTCATGGCAAGATCATTAGGTATATTATGAATGAAAGCTGTAGATTTATAAATATTGAAATCTATTTTTTGACTATATTAACATTTGTAAGCTCTATGAGATTTTAGTGATTGGGTTTGCATATACTTTAAGCTTGGAAACCAACATTAAATCCACCCCTACTGTTTGGGTCAATGATTCTCCTTATTTCTGTGACTCTCTGTTGGTCATTGAGCCAACCCATTGAGCAGGACCTTCTTGTATTGAATTTTATAGTAGCTGTACTGTCTCTCTCCATTTTGATGTGCTGCACAAACTATTGGCACTTTATAAAGCCTGTATGATAATAATAATCACAATAATAATAATAATAATAATCATTGTGATGGACCAATGGAGATCTCTGGGAGGCAGATTAAATGTCAACTTCCTAGTTGATGAAGGTATCTACATAAGAATAAAGGCTCCTACAAATATCTAGAAGGTAACAGAGGATAGACACTGCACCTCTGGATGCCTACACTAACATGTGATGTTATACAGGTACACACAAAACAAGTAGTGCTAGTAGTAAAATTACTTTATATGTAGGATTTGCATCGGTTTCCATTTTAATAGCTCTTTCTGCTCACTGAAACTCTGTTATCTGTTCTATTACCAAGAGACATCTGACACTACTTGCAGGACAAGTAAAAGCTTCATATTCTGAAAGTTGTGATATCAGGCCATCATAATAGTAGAAGAATAGAAAAATTGCGCATAAATCTGGTAAGCTGCCAACATTTAGACATAAAGTGTAAATACAGATAAAAAATAAAAATAATGTGGTGCTCAAAATCGTGACAAATATTGTTAGTGACAAAAAATATGAACGTGAAAAAAGGTAAGTATACCAGAAGCAACAATATCATATAAATGAATATAACAATATATGTAGTGTATGAACAAAATTAACTCAAGGTGAATGTTCCAAAAGTGATTGAATCAAAAGCATACAAAAGTTCTTGAATAAACAAGATAATGCAGCTCAAAAGGTAAATCTTGTTTAAGGAAAAGTCTCTCACACTCCTCCCAAAGGATAAGGTGGCACGCTTACCAGACTTGGTGGACTCGTATACTATACAGCATAGGAGTCAAAGAGGCATTCATGAGGAATAACCTCAATAGGATTCAGCATGCGAAGTTGATGATCTGCGAATGGGCCACTTCCAATATCGACAGAGGGGATCCACCAACAGAAAATGAGCTTGATGAGGTGCAGTGATCCACATCAATGGTAAACTTGGTGATCCATGAAGATGGGTAAAAAAACATAAAAACCACACATAGTGTAACACTGTATAGTGGGTTTATTGCAAAAACATCAAGTTGACAAATCCCAAAAAGTTCCACACAAGGCTGGTAACATACGGTTGTTAAAAAGTTAAAAAGCAATGTGCAGTAGTTTCAGGCGTGTCACCCGATGGGTTTCATCTGATTGGACATCATCTAGGGTGAGATGACATGGATGATGTCCAATCGGACGAAAAGTTCCATATAAGATTGGTAACATATGGTTGTAAAAAAGCAATGTGCCTGAAACTACTACACATTTTTTTTTACAACTGTATGTTACCAGCCTTGTATGGAACTTTTTTGGATTGTCGAATTTTTGTTTTTACAATAAACCCACTTTACAGTGTTACACTATGTGTGCTTTTTATGTTTTTATGCCCATCTTCATGGATCACCAAGTTCACCTTTGATGTGGATCTCTGCACCTTATGGAGCTAATTTTCTTACGGTGGATCTCCTCTGTCGATATCAGAAGTGGCCCATTCACAGATCATCAACTTTACATGCTGAAGAAACACTTGTGCAGCTGCTGTCCTTTTAAAGGCCCATTGGCGGGAAGCACCATCTAGCGCTTGCGCACACGCATCTGGCGCGTGCCCTTGTGCATGCACACATGTCTGGTGTGTGCCCACACATGCTACTACCCAGCTCGTTGGACTGGCACCCCTGTGCACATGTACGCACGCACCTCTGTCATGCAACAGCACGTCCCTGACACCTGGCCATAAACAGCGTCAACTAATTAATGCCCCAATGTGATCAGGTCATTCAAGTTTTCAATGACTGCTTCTGTTCTGACATAAGATTAGCTGATTTTCACTAAACTGGTTGGAAAATCTCCATGACACCTGGCCATCCTGCAGGTAATAAGTACACATAGAAGGAGAGAAGTTGGGACTTTTAAAGTGCACACATATACAAAATTTAGAAAAATAGAAATTATTTTTTGAATTAAAAATACATATGTGAAAAAAGGGGTAAAACCACAGTACATCAGTAATAAATATCAACAGAAGTGAATTGTCTCTCTACGTGTTTCACCGTTCATGGCTTCTTCAGGAGATTCTGTTACAATAAACTCTGTGTGTATAGACTGATCACTTCAAAATTTCAAAAATACAGTTACCAATAGTTGAGGAAGAGCAGGCAGGGCCATTTGGGAGCATCAAACTGGTTCTGTCCATGGAAGGAGGCATGCTGCCTAGGGCTTCAGAAATTACCAGGGAATTTTGGAATACTTTGAGAATCTTTTTGATTCAAAAAGTCTATTTTCTTTCCCTTGTTTGCAAATATAACCCACTGTTGCTATCAAGATGTTGACTGGCTCAAAAATTCATGTGATCAGTCTATACACACAGAGTTTTTTTGTAACAGAATCTCTTGAAGAAGTCATGAACTGCGAAACATGTAGAGAGACTATTTACTTCTGTTGATATTTATTACTGATGTACTGTGGTTTTACCCTTTTTCTCACATATGGGGTGTGTTGAATTAAAATAATCAGCAGGTCTTGGAGCTACAGATGGTGAAACCCACCAGTATGTTTTAGGTTCAAATGTGATATATTTGAAGTGAATAAAAACTCACTTTTCCAGATTGGATCTGATTATTTAATATGGAAAAGGAAACATGCAATTTTTAGGAGTATGATGGACAAATAACAGAAAAAAATGTAACTAGATAACTAGATTGCCGACTATGAAGCTATAACAAGACACATATTTCTTTATCTTTCAGGGATTATTGTTGTAACTGCTTTCATAGTATGTTGAGCCAACACAAGATTTTGACCAAATGGAAATATACAGTATTTTCCATGCATTCTTAGTAGTTATGAAGCCATCAAGCTTGCACATGCTGTTTCTATCCTTTTGTGGTCGGACCAGAATTGATGCAGCAGGTTGCCGTGATCTTACTATGTCTCTCGTAATAAATCGAGTTTTGAAGCTCTGATGGATCACACCTAATCAGTAATCCTAAACACACCTGGAAGAAGCTGTGGGATCTCGGGAAATTAAAATCTGCAGAGGTTGCCCTCAAGATAATCATCAAGATAAAGGGCCAATCACAGCAGCCCTTTACCACGTAATCAGCTGTGTCCAGTCACAGCTGACCACATGTAAACAAACTTGTCAGTTATCGGCATTCCTTTCCTCAAGTGTGAAAGGGGTAATTTACACATTATAAGTGCAGCTCCAACAGTGCCAATCAGTGCCCATTAGTGTAGCCTATCAGTGTCCATCAGTGCAGCTTGTTAAGTAAGTGGGTAAAAGTGCCCAGTACTGAAGTGGTTAAACCTTTTTAAACATTTAATGAAACATGTACCAGGCTCTAAGACATATGCATATTACAAGGCATGATGAAAATGTGTGCAAACTGATTTGGGAAGCTTTAGGCAGCACTACAGGACAAGATATTGAGGACAAAATCAGCCCGACTCCTTTTATTTACACATTTTACCAGTGGTACTGAGAGAAGTGTGGGACCTGGTAACACTGGCAGTCAAGCTAAGGGTGCTTAGGCAAAAGTAGAAACAAATATAACTGGGTGGACTAGTGTCATTATTCAACCTTATCAAATATAAAATGGAAAACAGTCTTTGAAGCAGTCTTTAGTATCCTTTTACTACAAGTCTTTTGGGAAAATGACCTGCCAAAAACAACGCTGAAATTAGGATTCAGCTTGGGATATCCATATTCATGAAATGTGGTCCCAATCTAACATCATCTGGATTTCAGGGTCAACTCTAGCTATGACTTCTTTTTACTGTCATACTAAAGGTTGATTAGAGTAAAAGCCTGGTGGCAAAAGACAGGAAATATAAATCACACTTCAATTCTGATGCCAAGTTTATGGGGTGATTTGATAAGAACTGTGGGTTGTTTTCTATGGGTAACACACAGTTCTTCAAGTTGCTTTTATGTACCATATCATACTTCTCTTATAAACACAGCTTTCAGCATTCCGCAGCAATTTTTTTTTGATCACAGAGAGTTATTAATGAGCCTCTTGTGTGATAAAAGTCTTTTGGACAGTTATGGATACTTCAGATTTGAAAGGAGAAAATCAAAGGCCATTCTTATATCACAGATCAGCACTATTGATTACAGGGAAGGAATTATTGACTGTTGTTCTCAAAAGTGATTGGAGAAGCACAGGGAAGAACTCGTATGTAGAGAGAACTTCATTTATGGTAATTTCCAGAGATTATAAATGAGGGTTACATACAGTTCATGAGATAAACAGCAAAGAGGGAGGACGTGAAATGAAGTGAGCACAGACAGATCATAGTAAGGAGGAGATGCATCATATCATGGCTTGGCTTTACTAATAAAACACTTCATGGTTTACATACCAAAAACTGACTGGTCACCTAGTCAGCATTGCAGATAAACTTACTAGTAATCCTTAAATATACAATCAAACTGCACTCCTGACACTTGAAAAAATGTGTCAGTGACTCTGTGTCTTCTGTAAGTCCTTGTCTATGATCAAATATCTTTGGATATCTCTCAGGTGCAAAAAGGCACCCTGGGCCCTTTGTAGGATCCAGAGCCTAATGCTTTGGAGCGATCTTTTCAACTATAAACTTTTATATTAAATAATTTTACTTTTGTATGATGGCAGTGTTAAAGTGTATGTCCAGCCAAATACTTTTTTCCTCGTTTTGGATAGAGTGGAGAAGGCTTAGAACCCGTATTGTGTTCTATTTGCAATTTGGAGATCGATTAGAGAGTTCTCCACTCACTTCTACTCTGCTGACAACAGTTTCATGAAACAGCAAGTAAGAGTTAATCTGCAACAAGTATGAAGACACTGGTGTGGTGGATAGAATATGAAAACTTTGCATCGATTGTGGATTCCCCTCAACATTTTATGGACTTTTTTTTTCACAATATTTTTTTATTTTTGCTGATTTATCAGTTCCACTTGTCACAGGGTGCTAATTGTTATCACTGATTTATTGTTTCACTATTTAATTTTTTAGTATATATTATGTATACTCATATTTGCTATTTAGAATTTTTTTTTTTTAGTCACATGTCACTTTTAGGTTATTCAACACCTTTTTTTAACACTTAGCGCAGCTATTTTGACTGCGTGTCACTATCGCCTACTGACCAGTAGTTAAAATTCAGCTTTTATATTTGTTTTTTGTTAAGTGGCAGCTTTTAGTTATAATTGAATATCCAGAAGCGCAGTGGTGGTATTTTTAAGTAGTGGCGCGTTTTTCTCAGCTATACGAACAGGTATACATAACAAGACATGATTTGGCTGGACACACTTTAATACTCTATCTGTGCAGCATTGAGGTCCCAGACTCATTTTCCAGTAGAAATGTTGCATTTTATTTATTAACCACTTCAATACCAGGCACTTAGACACCTTCCCGCCCAGACCAATTTTCAGCTTTTAGCGCTGTCGCAATTTGAATGACAATTGCGCGGTCATGCTACACTGTACCCAAATTTTTATCATTTTGTTCCCACAAATAGAGCTTTCTTTTGGTGGTATTTGATCACCTTTGCGGTTTTTATTTTTTGCGCAACAAATAAAAAAAGACCGAAAATTTTGAAAAAAAAACAAAATTTTCTTTGTTTCTGTTAAAACTTTTTGTAAATAAGTACGTTTTCTTCTTCAATGATGGGCACTGATATGGCTGCACTGACGGGCACTGATACGGTGGCACTGATGGGCACCGATGAGGTGGCACCGATGAGGTGGCACTGATGAGGTGGCACTGACGGGCACTGATGATGGGCACTGATAGGCGGCACTGATGGGCACTGATAGGTGGCACTGATGGCCACTGATAGGTGGCACTGGTATGCGGCTCTGATGGGCACTCATAGGTGGCACGGATGGGCACTTATAGGCGACACTGATGGGCACTCATAGGTGGCATTGATGGGCACTCGTAGGTGGCATTGATGGTTACTTATGGGTGGCACTGATAGTTGGCACAGATGGGCACGGATGGGCACTGATAGATGGGCACTGATGGGCACTGACAGGTGGCATGAATGGACACTGATGGGTGGCACTGATGGCATTACTTGTTTGCAGTGATGCCCCTAGGGGGGGCATTGCTGGGCATTACTGCAACATAATTGTGCCAATAAGGGCACTGATTGGCACAGATTTTGCACACTGGGCACATGTGGATGGGGTACATACCTGGCCATCCACATGTTGCCCCTTCCCTGGTGGTCCTAGTGGCGATCCCTGGTGGTCCAGTGTGGTGATCTGCGGGGGGGCTGCGCTGATAAACAATCAGCGCAGACCTCCCCTGCCAGGAGAGCCGCCGATCGGCTCTCCTCTACTTGCGTCTGTCAGACGCGAGTGAGGAAGAGCCGATCAATGGCTCTTCCTATTGACAGCTTGATCAGCCGTGATTGGACACGGCTGATCACGTGGTAAAGAGCCTCCGCCGAAGGCTTTTTACCAAGATCAGTGTAGCGTTGTGTCAGAGTGACACACCGCTCCACCGATCGCCGCGATACGCGCCCCCGGGGGCGCGCTGCGGCATGTTATCCTGCTGGACATCATATGACGTCCAGTCAGGATAACAGAACCACTTCCCGGACGTCAATCCGCTATAGGGCGGGCGGGAAGTGGTTAAAGGTTGATAAGCTGTTTACTTTACAAGGGGATTTTCACTTTACAAGGACATTTTCCTTTAGCTTAGTGAATGAGATGAAACTCTGCTGACTTCCATCATCCAATCATATGTCAGCAAAAATACTGTGTTTTTTTATTCATTGCACATGAATGATTTTTCACCGTATTTACTAAGCTAAGGGAAAATCCCCCCGGTAAAAGTAAACAGTATACTTCGCTTTCAATAAATCAACCCCATTGTCTACAATAAATGGGTAGATTGTCATTTGTTTGTGTGGATATCTTCAAGGTATTCTGATTGCTGACCTGAGCCATTCTGGTAGGCAGTATAGGTAAGTATATGTACAGTAGCCGAAGAATGTGAGACTGGCAGCTACTGTAAGGCAGTGATTAATTTAAATAGCTCTATAAACATTACAATGTGAAATGTTGTATAATATTTAAACGTTATATAAATGAACAAATTAAATATATACTTTCAACATTAATTTAATCACAAGGCATGCTGTTTTATCTAGCTTAATATATTCAGCCATCTTCTTTCATTGATAACATTTTTTTAAATATACTGTATATTTTACCATTGTTTTACCATGTACGGTACATCCGGAAAGTATTCACAGTGCTTCACTTTTTCCATTTTGTTATATTACAGCCTTATTCCAAAATTGATTAAATTCATTATTTTCCTCAAAATTCTACAAACAATACCCTTTTTGAGTTTGATGCTACAACTTGGCACACCTATTTTTGTCAGTTTCTCCCATTTTTCTTTGCAGGACCTCTCAAGCTCCATCAGGTTGGATGGCGAGCGTCGGTGCACAGCCAGGCACCATTAACTGTAATGACGCGTACACACGAGCGGACTTTCCGGCAGACTTGGTCCGGCGGACCGGACCCTGTCGGACAATTCGATCGTGTGTGGGCTCCAGCGGGCTTTTTTTTCCCAAAAGTCAGACGGACCTAGAAATAAAACAGGTTTCAAATCTTTACGACGGACTCAAGTTCGGCCGAAAAATCCGCTCGTCTGTATGCTAGTCTGACGGACTAAAACCGACGCAAGGGCAGCTATTGGCTACTGGCTATCAACTTCCTTATTTTAGTCTGGTCGTACGTCATCATGTACGAATCCGTCGGACTTTGGTGTGATGGTGTGTAGGCAAGTCCGTTCGTTAGGAAAGTCCATCGGAAGTCCGCTGAAAGTCCGTCGGATAGACCATCAGACCAGTCCGGTCGAAAAGTCTGCTCGTGTGTACGTGGCATAAGAACTTACAAATATCTGCAAACAAACTGGGCTTTTAGTTTTTACACATCTATACAAATTAGATTATTAATTTTTTTTTTTAGATTTTAAAATATACGAAATTACATTGAATGTATAGTTTGGCACAAAAAAATAATAAACATTGAAAAAAAAAAAATAAAGTAGCATTTCCTGCACTCACTAGGCATTTATACTACAGGACTACAGGCTTTCATGAGTTTAACTGGGATGTCTGATTTGACCACATCCAGAAAGTTTGTTACCGTCAATAATTAACTTTCAAAATGAACATCATATTTCCAATTTTTTAATGGTTATGCCCATTTTTATTATACTCTGGCAGTATTTCTTTAAAAATGTCAGGCAATATACAGATACAATTTGAGCTTTTTTTGCATATTCACTTTTATGCCTACTTCAATAATGTAAAGTATTGGATAGCAAATTAGCTCTGCTGTCAAAATGTAATGTAAATGTAATGAAAAATAAATGTAACAAAAAGTAAATGATTATATTTAGCCATTTCTGATATTACTTATTTTAAAATGTAATCTTACATTTGAATGAAATGGGAGCCCCTCTTTCATTTTCATGTAGAAAATTAGTAATAGTTAAGCAGTCTCGACTGGTACATCATGGATTATGGCTGTTCAAAATCTCTTGTGAAAATGGTTGCTCACCTGCAAAAAACACACAGCTATGCTTCTGCTAGTTACTGATCCCATTTACATACTAGTAAGTAATCATTGGAAGTAATTGTATTAGCATTAGAACATTTCATGTTACCCAGAGTTAGAAGGTGCAGTGAGCATTCAGATAAATAAACATAACTGTAGTTGATGGTAACAAAAGAGCCCCTGATATATAATTAACTCCCTATTTCCTTTTAAGTTACTTTCATTTTATTTTTTTGATAGACGCACTTTTGGTTACTGTGAAAATATGTTTAGTTACACCGGGAGTGCTAGTTTTGGCAGTAAAAGAATGCCTAATAGATAAGAACAGGTAGTTCATTGGGGAAATCTCAATAAAAACAGATGGATTTGGTTGAGATAGGGAAGAATCTAGTGTGGGGAAATGCACCTGTGTGAAACATATGCAGCTGGAGCAGTGATTGCAATGGACCCCTGTTGGTGGGTGTCCAGGCCAGGACTGTTCTTCCAAGGTGCTGTGTCAACTCATAATCTTAGGACTGCATCGCAAGTAGAAATATAGGTGTCCAAGAGTAGGACACACAGGGGTCCAGGCATGCTTGGGCTTAAAACAGAGAGGGAAATTGAACCTGCAGCAGCAGAGAAACTGTCACCAGAACCAGGAGGTTGAGCATTGTTTTTTTTCAGTATTAAGTTGAACCAAATCCTTGCAATGGTCAACGGTGTATGCCCTCTAAATCAGTGATGCAATAACATGGGTAGGAAGCCCTAAAACAAACTTGTGATTTTTATGCTTAATCCTGATCCGTGCCTCAGAAAATAATAAAAATATTGGCTCAGCGTGACAGCTAGGAAACTAGCACTTTCAGAAGTAGAGGTCAGCAATGACAGCCTCCAAGTTTGCTCAGTGTATATTTCCTTTAGCAATAACATGTACAGTGCCTTGCAAAAGTATTCACCCCCTTGGCTTTTAACGTATTTTGCTACATTACAGCCTTTAGTTCAATGTTTTTTTTAATCTGAATTATATTTAATGGATCAGAACACAATAGTCGAAGTTAGTGAAGTAAAATTAGAAAAATATATACATAAAACTATTTTTCAGAAATAAAAAACTGATAATTGGCATGTGCGTATGTATTCACCCCGTTTGTTATGAAGCGCATAAAAAGCTCTGGTGCAACCAATTACCTTCAGAAGTCACATAATTAGTGAATTGATGTCCACCTTTGTGCAATCTAAGTGTCACATGATCTGTCATTACATATACACACCTTTTTGAAAGGCCCCACAGGCTGCAACACATAAGCAAGAGGCACCACTAACCAAACACTGCCATGAAGACCAAGGAACTCTCCAAATAAGTAAGGGACAATGTTGTTGAGAAGTACAAGTCACGGTTAGGTTATAAAAAATATCCAATTATTTAATGATCCCTAGGAGCACCATCAAATCTATCATAACCAAATGGAAAGAACATGGCACAACAGCAAACCTGCCAAGAGACGGCCGCACATCAAAACTCCTGGACCGGGCAAGGAGGGCATTAATCAGAAAGGCAGCACAGAGACCTAAGGTAACCCTGGAGGAGCTGCAGAGTTACACAGCAGAGACTGGAGTATCTGTCCATAGGAGAACAATAAGCCATAGTGTTGGGCTTTATGGCAGAGTGGCCAGAAGAAAGCCATTACTTTCAGCAAAAAACAAAATGGCACGTTTTGAGTTTTTGCGAAAAGGCATGTGAGAGATTTCCAAAATGTATGGAGGAAGGTGCTCTGGTCTGATGAGACTAAAATTGAACTTTTTGGCCATCAAAAAAACACTATGTCTGGTTCAAACCCAACACATCACATCACCCAAAGAACACCATCCCCACAGTGAAACATGTGGTGGCAGCATCATGCTGTGGGGATCTTTTTCAGCAGTCGGGACTGGGAAACTGGTCAGATTTGAGGGAAAGATGGGTGGTGCTAAATACAGGGATATTCTTGAGCAAAACCTGTACCACTCTGTGTGTGATTGGAGGCTAGGACTGAGGTTCACCTTCCAGCAGGACAATGGCACCAAACACACTGCTAAATCAACACTTGAGTGGTTTAAGGGGAAACATGTAAATGTGTTGGAATGGCCCAGTCAAAGTCCAGACCTCAATCCAATAAAAAAATCTGTGGTCAGACTTAAAGATTGCTGTTTACAAGCGCAAACCATCCAACTTGAAGGAGCTGGAGCAGTTTTGCAAGGAGGAATGGCCAAAAATCCCAGTGGTAAGATGTGGCAAGCTCATAGAGACTTATCCAAAACGACTTGGAGCTGTGATAGCCGCAAAAGGTGGCTTTACAAAGTATTGACTTTTTCTGTTATTTTGTCCTATTTTTTGCTTCACAATAATAAAAAAAAAAACATCTTCAAAGTTGTGGGCATGTTCTGTAAATTAAATGATGCAAATCCTCAAACAATCCATGTTAATTCCAGGTTGTTGGCAACAAAACACAAAAAATGCCAAGGGGGGTAAATACTTTTGCAAGGCACTGTATTCTATCACGTTGATCTTCAAGTTGTGACAGTTGACCAAGCTAGCTCTGTTCCATTTCTGTGATTGTACATCAATCCACAAAATATTCTAAATACAGTACTGTCTTCTTGTACATATTCTAAAAACTCTTGTTACATTTTGTTATACTGTAAACACCAGCGCTGTTCTCAACACATTTTACACATGTTGCTGAGCTTAAAACCGTGTTTGCCATTCTGAACTATTCTTGCAATAATCAATCTTATCTTCAAATTTGAAAGCCGAAAAAAAGAATGTTGTTTATTTCATAAAAAGTTTACAGTGGTCCAAAGAAGCAGAAACATCTGTTGCAGACAAAGAAAGTTTATTGGCTCAATTTAGAAATTGTTAGATGGTTAGGTCTGACCATCAACAATGTAATTCTTTAAAAATAAACAGTGATTTATTTTCTGCTTGTAAAATAAAGATACCCATTTTTCACAAAAAGCAGAGAAAAATACATTCATATTTTGTTCTTTTAGTTTTTAGCCTACAGCATTGTCTATTGTTACCACTTGAAACACCAAGAGACCAACTTGCTTATAAGTACTCTCCCGTCGAACATGAAGATTTTTTTTATTCAAAGAGGATGCCTGTGCAAAAGTTGAATTCCTTCCATTTACTCATGGAGTCAAACTATTCCATGATTTTTCAGCCTTATGCTGCATACATACAGTCGGGAATTTCCGTCAAAAAAAGTGTGATGTGAGCTTTTGGTCGGATATTCCGACCGTGCGTATGCTCCATCCAACTTTTTCTGAATTTCCACCAGCAAAAGTTTGACAACTGGTTCTCTATTTTTCGGAAGGAAAAAGATCCTATCGGAAATTCCGTTTGTCTGTATGCAATTCTGACGTGCAAAAAACCATGCATGTTCCGAAACAATTCTACGCATGCTCGGAAGCATTCAACTTCTTTTTCTTGGCTAGTCGTAGTGTTGTACGTCACTGTGTTCTTGACAGTCAAAAGTTCAGAGAACTTTAGTGTGACCGTGTGTATGCAAGCCAAGCTTGAGCAGAATTCCGTATGAAAAACCATCCAAGATTTTTCCGACGGAAATTCCGCTCGTGTGTATGGGGCATTAGGCTCACAAACTTACCCAGGAGAGCCAAGGGGTTTTTTAAAAGTGTGTGCGTGCTCTTACCTGATTAATAGGAGAGAGGTGTAGTACCTATTCAGTGCTAAGAGCATAGTCACATCATTGGTAATATCCACTCAATCTCATTGATGGCTGATTTTAGATAAAAGTTGAGACTTCAAACAGCTCTTAATTGTGGCGTTATTGTGCTGAGGGATGTAACTTACTGAACTGCCTCCATCTGCAAGAAAAACATGTTTACACTCTTGTATAGCAACTTAAAGCCATCATAGATCCTTATACAAATCTTGAATGGTGTATATTAATTCATGTGAATCTTTTTATGAAAACTTTTCCTGTGTACTTTTTTTTTTTAACCACTTGACCACTGGGCACTTAAACCCCCTTAATAACCAGACCAATTTTCAGCTTTCTGTGCTTTCATATTTTGAATGACAATTACTCAGCCATGCAACACTGTACCTATATGACATTTTTGTCCTTTTTTCACACAAATAGAGCTTTCTTTTGGTGGTATTTATTTACCGCTGGGTTTTTTATTTTTTGCGCTCTAAAAGAAAAAAAACAAAAATTCTGTAAAAAAATGCATTTTCTTCGTTTCTGTTATAAAATTTAGCAAATTAGTAATTTTTCTTCATATATTTTGGCAAAAATTTATACCGCTACATATCTTTGGTAAAAATAACCCAAATCGGTGTATATTATTTGGTCTTTGTGAAAGTTATAGAGTCCAAAAGCTATGGTGCCAATATCTGAAAAATTATCATACCTGAAGTACTGACGGCCTATCTAATTTCTTGAGACCCTAACATGCCAAAAAAGTACAAATACCCCCCAAATGACCCCTTTTTGGAAAGGAGACATTCCAAGGTATTTAGAAAGATGCATGATGAGTTTTTTGAAGATGTCATTTTTTCCCACAATTCTTTGCAAAATCAAGATTTTTTTTCACAAAATTGTCATATTAGCAGGTTATTTCTCACACACCGCATATGCATACCACAAATTACACCCCAAAACACATTCTGCTATTACTCCCGAGTACGGCGATACCACATGTGTGAGACTTTTACACAGCGTGGCCACGTACAGAGGCCCAACATGCACGGAGCACCTTCAGGCGTTCTGGAGCACCCAGGCCTATTCTGAAGATTTCTCTCCTACATGTAAAAATCATCATTTATTTGCTAGAAAATTACATAGAAAAAAGATTATATATGTTTTTTTAGCAAAGACCCTAGTGAAAACAATGGTGGTGGTTGCAACTTTTTATCTTGCACGGTATTTGTGCAGCAAAAAAAAAACAGTTTTGTGCTTTAAAAAAAACAAAACAGTAAAGTTAGCCCAATGTTTTAACATAGTGTGAAATATGAAGTTATGCCAAGTAAAAAGATATCTAACATGTCACCCTTCAAAATTGCACACGCTCATGGAATGGCACCAAACTTCGCTACTTCAAAATCCCCATAGGCGACGCTTTAAAATTTTTAACTGGTTACATGTTTTGAGTTACAGAGGAGGTCTAGGGCCAAAATTATTGCTCTCGCTCTACTGATCGCAGCGATACTTCACATGTGTGGTTTGAACACCATTTTCATATGTGGGCGGGACTTACGTATGCGTTCGCTTCTGCATGCGAGCACACGGGGACACAGGGAAAATTTTTTTTTTTTATTGTTCATTTTAGTTTATTTATTTTAGTTTGACACTTTTGTCTAAAAAATACAATTTTTGATCACTTTTATTCCTATTACAAGGAATGTAAATATCCTTGTAATAGGAATATGGCATGACAGGTCCTCTTTACAGTGAGATATGGGGTCAATAAGACCCCACATCTCACCTCTAGGCTGGGAAGCCTGAAATAAAAAAAAAAAAAAAACAATCCTGGCTTTGATCGTAGCGGTGAGTCGGTAGAAGCACCTGTGGGCGGCGGGAGGGGGGGGAGTCCCCTCTCGCCTCCCGTAAGAACAATCAAGCAGTGGAACAGCTGCTATGATCATTCTTATGGTGTAGGGAATCGCCAACTGAAAGAGCTGATATCTGAATGATGCCTGTAGCTGCAGGCATCATTCAGATATCCCCGCACAAAGTCAAGGACGTCGTATGATGGCCGGCGGATGGGAAGTGGTTAAACCGCATTTTTTTTAACACAGAGTTGTCCATTTATACAATATTTCAAAAATAACATAGAGTGTATATACCAAAAATGACACCCCAAAATAGATTCTCCTACTCCTCCTGAGTACGGCGATACCACATGTGTGAGACTTCCACAGCCTGGCCACATACAGAGGCCGAGTACAGCCGAGTATGGCTGAGCATGGCAGAGTATGGCTGAGCATGGCTGGGTATGGCTGGGTATGGCAAAGTATGGCTGGGTATCCCAGAGTATTGCAGAGTATGGCTGGGTATTGCAGAGTATGGCTGGGTATGGCAGAGTATGGCTGGGTATGGCAGAGTATGGCAGGGTATTGCAGAGTATGGCAGGGTATGGCAGATTATTGCTGGGTATTGCGGGGTATTTCAGGGTATTGTGGGGTATTGCAGGACATTGCGGAGTATTGCAGAGTATTGCGAGGTATTGCGAGGTATTGTGGGGTATTGCAGAGTATTGCGGGGTATTGCAGGGTATTGCAGAGTATTGCAGGCTATTGCAGGGCATTGCAGAGTATTGCAGGGTATTGTAGAGTATTGCGGGGTTTTCCATGGTATTGCCGAGTATTGCGGGGTATTGCAGAGTATTGCAGGGTATTGCAGGGTATTGCAGAGTATTGCAGGGTATTGCAGAGTATTGCGGAGTATTGCAGAGTATTACAGGGTATTGCGGGGTATTGCAGAGTATTGCAGATTATTGCAGGGTATTGCAGAGTATTGCGGGGTATTGCGAGGTATTGTGGGGTATTGCAGAGTATTGCGGGGTATTGCAGGGTATTGCAGAGTATTGCAGGGCATTGCAGAGTATTGCAGGGTATTGTAGAGTATTGCGGGGTTTTGCATGGTATTGCAGAGTATTACGGGGTATTGCAGAGTTTTGTAGGGTATTGCAGAGTATTGCCGGGTATTGCAGAGTATTGCGGGGTATTGCAGAGTATTGCAGGGTATTGCGGGGTATTGCGGGGTATTGCAGGGTATTGCAGAGCATTGCAGAGCATTGCAGGGTATTGCAGAGTATTGCAGGGTATTGCAGAGTATTGTGGGGTATTGCAGAGTATTGCAGGGCATTGCAGAGTATTGCAGGGTATTGCAGAGTATTGCAGGGCATTGCAGAGTATTGCAGGGTATTGCAGAGTATTGCAGGGCATTGCAGAGTATTGCAGGGTATTGCGGGGTATTGCGGGGTATTGCAGGGTATTGCAGAGCATTGCAGAGCATTGCAGGGTATTGCAGAGTATTGCAGGGTATTGCAGAGTATTGTGGGGTATTGCAGAGTATTGCAGGGCATTGCAGAGTATTGCAGGGTATTGCAGAGTATTGCAGGGCATTGCAGAGTATTGCAGGGTATTGTAGAGTATTACGGGGTTTTGCATGGTATTGCAGAGTATTACGGAGTATTGCAGAGTATTGCAGGTTTTTGCAGAGTATTGCAGGGTATTGCAGAGTATTGCGGGGTATTGCAAAGTATTTCAGGGTATTGCAGGGTATTGCGGGGTATTGCAGGGTATTGCAGAGTATTGCGGGGTATTGCAGAGTATTGCAGGGCATTGCAGAGTATTGCAGGGTATTGCAGAGTATTGCAGGGCATTGCAGAGTAGTGCAGGGTATTGCTGAGCACGGAGGGATGGCTGAGCATGGATGGATGGATCCATGGATGTGACTGCACATGTCACAGAGCAGAGCTGTGGGCACTACACATCCAGCCCACAGCGCTGCTGCCATCCGATCCCTCCCCCTCTCCTCTCACACTGTACCGATCGGTACAGAGAGGGGAAAGAGGGAGAGAAGGTTTGTTTACATGTGATCACTCCGTCATTTGACGGAGCGATCACATGGTAAACGGCCGCGATCAGTGGCTGTTTACCGTGATGCGCTGGGTCCTCTGGACCCGTCGGTCACGGATGTTCCCGTGTGCGCACCCCAGGGGGCGTGCGGGAGCCGTTTTCCGGGATCACATCATAGTACGTGCTCCCAGAGTTATACAACCGCCCTGCAGCCGTCATTTGGCTATGGGCTGGTTGGTAACTGTTTAAAATATATTTTATTGAAATTTACCAATACAAAAAAAAAATTACAAAAAACATTACATTCCTGGTTCAACAGAGGCAGTAGTAAGAGGACTACCTAGCCAGTGATGCCACACTTTCATAAAGCTTTGGGGTTTCTTCCTAAGCTTGATGGTCAGCTTATACAGTGGGAGATAACCAAACCGCTATGTATGAACTTGGAGAACCAGGACATAAGGATAACCTTTTTGGTATAAAAAGGTCAGATACGCAATAGGTTCTTGTCAAACTTAGAAAGGTGTATGTCACCAAAAAGTCCCAGAAAATAATTCTTGTAAAATATTGTATACTATTGGGTAGACCAAGGGCAGTAGAAAGGAATACATTCACTTCTGACCAGGAGGCAGAAACCAGTGGGCAATTCCACACACAATGAAGAAAATCAGTGTCTGCTCCACAACCTCTAAACCAATTGTCAGAGGCCCAGACTGTGCAATCTGCCCAGGGTGTAATAGCTATGATAAAATGAGCAAATTTCAGTATTTAGGCTACAAACAAGTACACTAGGCAAATATAAATTTGATTTAAGGTGGATATTAAGGTAAAAAAACATATTTCTACTATTTTCGATATAATAAGGGTTGATTATTTAGTCCATTAGTTTCTGTCAACTATGTCAAACTGGAGAGATAAAAAAAATAATATGCAACTTCTGTGCCCATGATATGCAGCCTGTGCCCATCATATGCAGCTTCTCTGCTCCATCATATGCATCCACTGTGCCCATCGAATGCAGCCTCTGTGCCCATCATATGCAGCTTCTGTGCTCATTATATGCAGCCTCTGTGCCCATCTTATGCAGCTTCTGTGCCCATCATATGTAGCCTCTGTGTCCATCTTATACAGCCTGTGCGCATCATATGCAGCCTGTGCCCATTTTATGCATCTTATGTGCCCATCTTATGCAGCTTATGTGCCCATCTTATGCAGCTTCTGTGCCCATCATATGCAGCTTCTGTGCCCATCTTATGCAGCCTGTGCCCATCATATAAATAGTAATAAATTGATCAGTTGCGCTTATATTAACCTCATCTGCCCATTAAAACAGTGAAAGAAGAAAATAAAATGCTAAAAAAACACCTCCAAATAATCTTAATCTGCAAATTCGTTCAAAATAAATTTAAAATAACTAAATATATAGATGAATAAATTAATCAATCTAATCCCATCATTATGCGTATAATTAACTCATAAAATGCATTAGTGATAAAACTTGCTCAAATGTGCATGTGCTTTTCAACATATCTACTATTCATATTAAATACATGGCATATGTCTGGTTGAATATATTAAGCCGTGCTGCTTGAACTTCCAAAAATAAAAATACATATAAATGTGCCAAAAATTGTGCAAGAAATCTTTCTTTTATCTAAAAAATCCTTCCTGTGAGCTGTGGACAATACAACAGTATTATGTAACCAAAACTCCTCAGTGTCAGGTATAATGTGAAATTGAAACAAAACATATAAACTAAGTGAAAACAAATTGTGTTACTTTCCTTCTTTCACTTCTTCTTAAATCGCATGTGAAAAGAGAAATTAAAAATCCATTGCGCAGAGATCAACCACTGAATAAATACTATCTGTTAGATAAGGTTGTTCCACTCACATAACCACCTAGTGGGGATCGCTTTCATTGATCAGCTGCAAAAACCGGAGCACAGCGGTGAGACGCTTCATTCACCGCTGCTGCTATCTCACACACTGCAAATGCTAGGGACTTCCAAGGGTTCCTCCTACATGTTACGTCACTGCCACGTGACTGTCACCATCACCACCATTACCCCCTGCCACCATCACCTCCATCACCCCGTGCCACCACCACCCCCTGCCACCATCACCCCCTGCCTGCATCACCTCCATCACCCCCTGCCACCATTACCTCCTGCCACCATCACCCCCTGTCACTAACACCTCCTGCCACCATCACTTCCATCACCTCCATCACTCCCTGTCACTATCACCCTCTGCCTCCATCACCTCCATCACCCCCTGCCACCATTACCTCCTGCCACCATCACCCCCTATCACTAACACCTCCTGCCACCATCACCCCCCTGCCATCATCACTTCCATCACCTCCATCACCCCCTGTCACCATCACCCCCTGCCTCCATCACCTCCATCACCCCCTGCCACCATTACCTTCTGCCACCATCACCCCCTGTCACCAACACCTCCTATCACCAACATCCCCTGCCTCCATCACCACCATCACCCCCTGCCTCCATCACTCCCCGCGTCCATCACCTGTCACCAACTCCTGCCACCATCACCTCCATCACCTCCTGTCACCCCCTGTCACCTTCACCCTCTGTCTCCATCACCCCCTGCCACCATCACCCTCTGCCTCCATCACCTGTCACCAACAACTCCTGCCACCTTCACCCCTGTCACCATCACCTCCTGACACCATCACCCCCTGCCACCATCACCTGTCACCATCACCTCCTGTCACCATCACCCATCACCATTGACTTCTGTCACAATAACCCCCTGCCACCATCACCTCCTGCCTCCATCACCACCATCACCCCCTGCCTCCATCACTCTCTGCCTCCATCACCTGTCACCAACTCCTGCCATCATCACCTCCATCACCTCCTGTCACCCCCTGTCACCATCACCCCCTGCCACCACCACCCCTGCCACCATCACCCCCTGTCACCATCACCCCCTGCCTCCATCACCTCCATCACCCCCTGCCACCATTACCTCCTGCCACATCACCCCCTGTCACTAACACCTCCTGCCACCATCACCCCCTGCCACCATCACTTCCATCACCTCCATCACCCCCTGTCACCATCACCCCCTGCCTCTATCACCTCCATCACCCCCTGTCACCATCACCCCCTGCCTCCATCACCTCCATCACCCCCTGCCACCATTACCTTCTGCCACCATCACCCCCTGTCACCAACACCTCCTGTCACCAACACCCCCTGCCTCCATCACCACCATCACCCTCTGCCTTCATCACTCCCTGCCTCCATCACCTGTCACCAACTCCTGCCACCATCACCTCCATCACCTCCTGTCACCCCCTGTCACCATCACCCTCTACCTCCATCACCTCCATCACCCCCTGCCACCATCACCCTCTGCCTCCATCACCTGTCACCAACAACTCCTGCCACCTTCACCCCTGCCACCATCACCTCCTGACACCATCACCCCCTGCCACCATCACCTGTCACCATCACCTCCTGTCACCATCACCCATCACCATTGACTTCTGTCACAATCACCCCCTGCCACCATCACCTCCTGCCTCCATCCTCACCATCACCCCCTGCCTCCATCACTCCCTGCCTCCATCACCTGTCACCAACTCCTGCTATCATCACCTTCATCACCTCCTGTCACCCCCCTGTCACCATCACCCCCTGCCACCACCACCCCCTGTCACCACCACCCCCTGTCACCATCACCCCCTGCCTCCATCATCTCCATCACCCCCTGCCACCATTACCTCCTGCCACCATCACCCCCTGTCACTAACACCTCCTGCCACCATCACCCCCTGCCACCATCACTTCCATCACCTCCATCACCCCCTGTCACCATCACCCCCTGCCTCCAACACCTCCATCACCCCCTGCCACCATTACGTTCTGCCACCATCACCCCCTGTCACCAACACCTCCTGTCACCAACACCCCCTGCCTCCATCACCACCATCACCCCCTGCCTCCATCACTCCCCGCCTCCATCACCTGTCACCAACTCCTGCCACCATCACCTCCATCACCTCCTGTCACCCCCTGTCACCATCACCCTCTGCCTCCATCACCTCCATCACCCCCTGCCACCATCACCCTCTGCCTCCATCACCTGTCACCAACAACTCCTGCCACCTTCACCCCTGCCACCATCACCTCCTGACACCATCACCCCCTGCCACCATCACTTGTCACCATCACCTCCTGTCACCATCACCCATCACCCATCACCATTGACTTCTGTCACAATCACCCCCTGCCACCATCACCTCCTGCCACCATCACCCCCTGCCACCATCACCTCTTGCCTCCATCACCTGTCACCAACAACCCCTGCCACCATCACCCCCTGCCACCATCACCTCCTACCTCCATCACCTGTCACCAACTCCTGCCACCATCACCCCCTGCCACCATCACCTCCATTCACCATCACCCCCTGCCACCATCACCTGTCACCATTACCTCCTGTCACCATCACCCTCTGCCCCCATCACCTCCTGCCACCATCACCTCCTGTCACTGTTGGCTGGGCTGTGACTCCTTCCCCGTGGACACTGGAATCTGGATTGCCGGAACAGACCACCACCACGAGGGCTCCTCCATTCCGCCTGTTCAGCCTTCTGGTTACTGTTTTTAAAAGCTGGCGCGCATGGGGGGAAACGCCATGACATCACTCGCCTCACCAGTAGCACGCCACACAGCCTCTGTGAAATCAACCCCCAGGCTGGCTGAACACAGGTTTGGCTCGGCAAGCTCCGGAACTGTGCATGAGCAGTTCCAAGCTGACCCAGTCACATCTATTTTTTACAAGCACTTTTGACTTATTATGGGCGTTTATGGGCAGGGAGAAAAGTGCCCATAAAAATATGGGCGGTTGGCAACACTGTTCACATACCCTACCTCATATATGCAGAAATGGCCCTTATAATTATTTGGAGTTAAAGTGGTTATAACGATTTAAGGTTTTTTCTTACCTTAATGCATTTTAAGCATGAAAGTAAAAAGCCTTCTAGTATCAGCTCCCCTTAGCACTCCATAAATACTTACTTGGGTCCTCTTTCGATCCAGCACTGTGCCCAAGAGCAGCATCACTGCTCTCTCTCTCTCTCTCTCCTCACAGGACACAGAGGCAGCAGCGGGAGACATTTGAGCCTGCTACTGTCAATCAAATTCTGTGAGAAGATAGTGGGGTCAGGGGGCCGAGCCACACTGTGTGTGTCTATAGGCACATGGAAACTTGCTTGGGAATGAGCCCACATGTTTGCCCCCATAGCAAACACTTGCTATGGGGCAGGCAAAGAAAAGGAGGATGCACACGGTCACACAAAGTTGCGAACGGCACAATAAAAGGGAAGTTTTAAATCAAGTGCGCCACCCTTTGGGCTCCTTCTGCTAATCTCATGTTAGTAGAAGTTTGGTGAGAGACGATTTGCGCTTTTCAGCCTTGTGCTTTTCAGATCGTTACTGCTCTTCAGTTTGTGCTTGAGGGTTCGTATCTGTACTTCAGTGCGTGCAGTCAGTTTGCATTTGTTTGTCAGTGCGTATTATTATAGTACGTATTTGATCTCCAGTGCATTCTTGTCCGCTAGTTTCTGATTTTCAGCTCGCTCTTCTCAGGCCTTTCTGTTTTTCAGTGCTTTCTGTTAGTTCATTCTGACCAGCCGACCGTTTTGAAGCCATGTTGCAGTTACGTACTCGTCGTAGAGTTCGTGCTAAGCGGAGGCCCGTTTTTCACAGTTTGTTGGCTTTGCTGTCCCCTTACATTTGCTTTCACTACCCTCCCCAGTATGCTATCCTGGGCCCATACACACCTAGCCTAGTCACTTAAGAATGTATTTTGTCAGCTCCATAGTAGTGCTTTACCCTAAACCCCCCTAAAATGTGTACAAATGTTATTTGTGTCCCTAAATTCATGCAGCGTGCCAGAGGCTTTTTTTTGAGGTCCCAAAATCATTTTGAACTCCCCCCAACCGCTAAGTCAACCGATACCAATCCTTTATCTGCTGACTTTGCCAAACTCATACACACTATACCTACCTCTTTTGTGGTCAGATTTATGGATGAATTCACCAAAGCATGTAGTGAAAGGGTCTGCCTGAATACTTTCAAATGGTGCTGTTTAAAGTTTTGTTCTCCTATTAGCTTGATAGGTAATGGAATGTAAAAAGTGCTTCAATTTTTACAGTGTGTATTCATATTTTTGTATTATGATACTTCTTACCTGTCCAGTGGGCTGCCAATAGTGTAAGTAAGGAGGGCCTGGCCAAAGTAACACACATTATGCATTCAGCTCTCAATGAAGTGGAGAGGGTTACCTATCCAAAACATCTCCTCCCCCCCCTAAAATTTTTACAATGGGCCATCAGAGGGGTGAGGAATCTGATAAGTGGACCTTCTATATTTGTCTTTAAATACTCCTTCAAACAAATGTTAATACTGATTTTGGCCAAGAATGTTTGTGTCTAATCTGCTTGCAATGTTTGTGCAAAATGACATTTTTTTTTCTTGTTTGACTTCACAGTTTCCTTAAACGCCACAGGAATGGCAGACTGTGGCATCCCGGTTTGCCCAGCGGGGGGACTTTCCCAACTGCGGAGAGGCAATAGATGGGAAGCACGTCCACATCGTCCCACCCACTCAGGGTCATACTTTTATAACTATAAGGGGTTTAAGAGTATTGTGATGTTGGCGCGGGTGTTGGGACATATGAGTTTCTGTACGTAAACATGGGGAAGAATGGCCAGATGTCGGATGGTGGAGTCATCGCCCAGACCGAATTTTACAGACGGCTCCAGAACGGTAGCTTGGGATTGCCACCTGCTGAAGAGAACGTGGAAGGACTCCCGTTCGTCTTTGTCGCTGATGAAGCATTTGGTCTGGGTGAACACCTGATGCAGCCATTCCCGATGAGGACCCTCACCCCAGAGCAGAGGGTTTTTAACTACCGGTTGGCCAGAGCCAGAAGAGTGGTGGAAAATGCCTTTGGAATAATGGCCAGTCGGTTTCTGCCTATTCCTCACTGCAATAAACAGGGCGGAATATAAAATCAATCATATCGTTATGGCATGCTGCATATTGCATAACTTTTTAAGAAAAAATGTATTGAACTATGTGGCCTCAGTTGGGACTGAGGCTGGCTTATTACCGGATACAACAACCCTGACAGCTCTTGAAGCTGGCCGTTCTGGCTTGCCCCTCCAAAGCACCCGTGAAGTTCGTGAAAAGTATCTAGAGTACTTTGCGGGTAGGGGGGCCATTGATATGCCACAAAATGTTTAACATGTGAAAAATAAATTTTTTATTTAAACGGAAATAATATTTACTTTTATTTGCTACTTGTGTTTCTTTTACCTGGCTCCTAGGTTTTCCAATGGGCTTTTCTTTTTTCTCTTTTGTTCAATATTGCAAACGTAATTTTTTGGATACATGAGGTGACAATCTCTTCTTCAGCGAACTATTATGTTGTGGGTCTGCTACACACACACCTTGTTTTTGTTGTTAATGTATGTAATGCATTACTGATAAAAATATTAATCATTTTCAGCACCATGACTGAACTTTGTGGAGTCATGAAAATGGCCTGATTGTGGCAAATTATAAAGCAGTGTCGGTGTTATTTACTAAAGGCAATTCTACTTTGCACTCCAAGTGCACTGCAAAAGTGCACTTGAAATGGCACTGAAACTGCACTTGTAGTGCAAAGGGGATTTGCCTTTAGTGAATAACCCCCATTGTCACTGTAAACACCAACTTACTACAAAAATTGCTATTGAGCATTGAAAGAAGAAGCCACACATTGTTGAGTAGAAAACATTTTACTCAAAGCACATTCACATGTGTGTTAGAAAAGGGTTTTTGAACAAACCAACATCTTTGGTGTATAACATTTTTTTGTCCACATTAGAAATATCCTTTTTTTGGTTAAACAGGCATGTTTCAAACCATAAAACAATACACAACTCAGCAACTTACAAAGTTTAACTTTGAAAAAGTGAAGGCAATATCAGACATTAGTATGTCCAAACTGTGTTGATCTTGCCTTCATCAGATGGGGTGATATCACCCCTGTAAAAGCCACATTTTGAAGATGCACACAAATTGTGATTCAAACTGGGGATTTCCCTCCTGATCCCATGCCTAATGTCAACATGTGCTAGCTCCCATCATGGGGGATCAATGTACGTGTTTTGGGGGTGCAACCCCTTCCTCTCACCTACTTGAGTTGCGATGAAGGGGTTGCACCCACAAAACGTGTACAATGATATCCTATGATGGCAGATAGCACATGTTGACACACCATGTGCATCTTCAAAATTTGGCTTTTAAAATACTTTAAAACTTGTTTTTAAAAGCAAAAATACACGATAAAATGGTACAATTTTTGTGTGTTTTATATTCTGCCTAAAACATCAATGATGTTCTTCATTTTTTGTTGAACATCATTGATGTTTTCCTTTATATTTTCTAAATCTATTTTCTAAATCACAATTGCACCCCATTATCTCCCCGATGAGGATCTGGGCACTTTCACTTGTTAAATGAGCTTCTTCTTCCACAACATCCACATCACCTAAAATAAAAAAACATACCATGTATTATAAATATGCAAGCATCCATCTATTACCTGAAGCTGTGGTCTCAGACACTCACCTGTTGTGGTGACTATTTTGCCCACTTCATAAACCTCTCCTTCCTCCACATCCTCTGCTTGTGGTTTTGGGATTTCCCCTTCTTTAGGAGGTGGGGGGTCCCTGGTGTCCTCAGATGTCCCGAGCCTTTTCCCCCACTATGTGAATAAAAAAAAGGTATACTTAGCACACAAATATTTGATGGCAGAAATAGGAATATGAAACATTGCAGAAATTTTTATTTCCTTTCTAAAGCTGGAATACTTAAATTTTTTGTTAAAATTTCACACATAGAGACACCCCTAGTATCCACTGGAGCACCTATGTGGAACACCCTAAAAAGTTTGTTCTGGTGTCCCACACTAGTGCTCCTGCGTCCAGATGTGTAAACAGCTGCTGAGTGTCCTCTCCTTACACTGAATCAAGTTTCCATTTCATTCTAGTTACAAACCCATCTAGACAACAAACTTATTTTAATACAAATAGGCCTGAACAAATGTAGTTAACCTGTATCTGCCAAAAACATCTTATAAGTGGGCGAACGAACGATGTTTCCTACGACCGATTACTGTACCCATCAGCATGAAAGTTGCCATTTTAAACTGTACAACAGTAAAGAAAAGCACATGGAGCAGCATGCAAGTAATAATATAATAGGAACACACAACAAATACTTACTTTTTAGAAGCAGTTTCCTGATCTTTCTGTACTGATAGTGCTCCCTCAATTTCAGGTCTGACCAGCGTTTCCTCAATTGATCCTTAGATCGTCGTACCCCAAAAGTCCTGTGCAGACTTTTCACAACTTTAGTCATGATCTTGGCCTTTCTCACATCTGGGTTTGGGTACGGTCCATGCTTCCCATCATAGTCGGTCCTCTTCAAGATGTCCACCATCTCCACCATCTCTACAAAGGACATATTAGAGGTCTTAAAGCTCCTCCAGGATCGGGACGTTCGTGGCTCTGGGCTTTCGTCGTTGCTGCTGCTGTCTGCATGTACCTGCTGTGTCTCTGCCATGTGCTCTCCCCACTGCTTCGAAAGACAAGGGGCGGGGAATATACTAGAAAGAACGTCAGGGGCGGACGGAGTTTCACGCATGCGCAGTGTATATAAAGCTTAACATACGTGCGTCATACGTACGGTCTGTGAGCAGAGGAAGGAGTCGCAGAAGCCACGACTGTGATAATGAAGGTATAGTTTTAGGTTGGTGCATCAGTGACCTATACTGCTTAGAGATTGAGGCCTATATTGGGTCAAGATTATGAGAGTTTCGCATGACATTAGGGTTTGTCTTGTGTTGTGTCTTGCAGAGAAAATGGATCCCTTCAATGATAGGGAATTTCTAGCAATATTCATTGATATATTCAGGGAGCTGCCCTGTCTGTAGCAGGTGAACCACCTGTTTTTTATTAAGCAAAAAAAAAAGCAGGCAGCGCTGGAGAAACTGCTTGAATATGTGAAGCTGATGATCCCCACGGCAGACATCAAGTATTTAAAGTCAAAAATTGGTGGCATGAGGAGTACTTCTAAGAGGGAACACAAGAAGGTCCAGGATTCCCTGAGATCAGGAGCAGCAGATGACGTTTATGTACCCATGCTGTGGTACTATGACAGACTGCATTTTCTGTCAGACTAGAGTGAACCCAGGCCAGCACTCTCCACTCTTCCTTCAAGGCTTCCTCCCCCCCCCAGTTGAGGCTTCCAATGACCAACCTGGGCCTTCCAGGCAGCAACATGTGTAGGAGCCTAGCTTGAGTCAGGTATAGCATTCTTCAAAATATTTCTGGTGGTCAAATTAATGATGTTAAATAGATGTTATTTTTGATCAGTAATTTTTGATTTCACAAAGTGTTTTACATATCAATAGACAGTAGTAGACACAAATTATTGTGACAAGAATGAAAAATGCTGGGGTCAGAATGATAGTTGTTTCTATTTATTAACATTCAATTTGCAACAGTCATGAGCTGAAAATTGTGTGTGATTGATGAACCAAAAACTAAAACTATGTCCCTTTTTCATACACAGGAAAGCCTCAGCCAGGCAGTGGAAAGTGGCAGCCAGGAGGTGACCGGGCCCAGTAGCCTGTCCGAATCCCAGGTCCCTCCCCTCCGCATTCCAACAAAAAGGAGTAACCTGGAGGAGGCTGCAATTGGCCTATTTCGGAAGGCTACTGTGACCCTCAGAACCCCCCCAATAATCAAGAGGAATATGCCTACATGGCAGCCTGCAAAATGCAGGAAATGTAGGAGGGCCAATACCTCTTATGTGAGTATCTGATCTTATAAGCCCTAAATAAGGGGTTGAGCGGTGAACTCACAAACTAAAGCCACGTTTGTGAGTTCAACCATGGTCCTCCTCCAATTCCTCCTCCTCCTCCACCCCCACCTCCTCCTCCTCTATCTCCTGCCACAACTACAACACCACAACCACAGCCTGAAAGGAAGCCTGGAAGGGAGTGTGTAAGGAAGACCAGATGGCCTGGGTTCAGTCTGGTCTGACAAAAGATGCAGGCTGTGGTCTGACCACAGCCTGGGGACATATATTTCATCTGCTGCTGTTCCTGATCTCTTGTAGTCCTGAACCAAATTGTGCTCACTATTATAAAGACTCCTCAGGCCATCAATTTTGACTGTAAATTAATTGATGTCTGCCCTGGGGTACAAAGGCTTTGCAAATTTCTGCAGTTTCTCCAGGGTTGCCTTCCTCTTTATTTTGTTATGACCCATAATAAATGGATATTTTGTTCAGAAATACTGTGTTTTACTTAAAAAAGGACAGTTTGTTTGTGAGTAGGCAGGCAAATTTCAAAAATACAATGTCAAATTAACAAGGGACACCAACCTCCTTGAGATTAAAAAATACAAGATCATCATAATGTTGTAGTGGTAAAAATATCATGGAGATCACTATAAAAAAAAGGAGATCTTGATAAAAAAAATATATAAACAAAAATTAGAAACATTATTATGGAGATCTGATGAAAAAAATAAATAATATGATTCAGGAGGTCACGGGAAATAATAAAGAAATCAGTTTGTCAGAACGCTGTGTAAATATAAGCAGCAAAACAACGTCATTATTATAGCATTATAAAGAAAAAGAGGATGCGCTGCATTAAAATATTTTAAAAATTGCAGCGGGACGAATGTGCTATCTCTATTACGAGTGCTAGTTTTACCAGACCGAGCGCTTCCGCCTCGTAACTTATTCTGAGCGTGCGTAGCACTTTGTGCGTCGGAATTGTCTACACACAATTGGAATTTACAAGAACGGATTTTGTTGTCGGAAAATTTGAGATCCAGATCTTAAATTTTGTGTCGGAAATTCCGATGGAAAAAGTCTACACATGGTCGGAATTTCCGACAACAAGCTCCGATCGCACATTTGCCGTCGGAAAGTCCGAACATATGTACGGGGCATAAATGTTTTCCTGAATAAGGTTTTGTTGCATATTCGAAAACTGGATTAAAGGTAAATAGATTTGCATTATCGTGAATATCGTTATCACTCCCTTGATTGATTTATTACCTCTGAACAGGTCTTTGAACAAAGCAAACAGGATATATTAAATCAAAATTATAAATACTATGTAACTGAAGTAAATATACCACTTAATAAAAAAAGTATTTTCTTTTTCTTTTTAGGCAATAGCAGGAAAAGGCCAATATGCACAGCTGTGTAATTATTTACAATTAATTTATGAACGTGTCAGGACTTTTACTTATATTCCAGGAAAGCACTGCAGTCATTTAGAATTACACGTGGGAGAGAAATATATTTTTTAAATAATAAAAAAAGTTTAATACATTGCCAAAAACATAAAAACAATTCTAATCACAGAGTCTAAATGAAGCATATATATTTATGATCCAGTTAAGCAATGTAACATTAACTTATGTATACAGTGTATATGTGTGGGGCTAAAGCGGTGTTCCACCTGCAAATTTTGTATTATTTTAAAGTCAGCAGCTACAAATACTGTAGCTGCTGACTTTTAATAAGGACACTTACCTGTCCAGGGAGCCCGCAATGTCAGCCCCCCGAGGCCGATCCATCCACCGGATCGGTTGCAGGCACCGCCATTCTAATTAAGGGAAACCGGCAATGGAGCCTTGTGGCTTCACTGCCCGTTTCCTACTGAGCATGCGCGAGTCACGCAGTGCTTTGTGAATGGTCCTGCTGTCTTCTGGGACACACACAAGTCTCAGAAGACAGCGGGGGGACTTGCTGCAGAAGAGGATATGATGTCCTGCGCCGCGGACCGGATGGATTGGAAGTACAGGCTGTACATCATAAGGTAACTTAGAAGAAAAAAATATTTTTTAATTAGCCAAAAACGAGGGGTGGAGAGGTGGTCTTTCGTTTAAGCCCACCTCTCAAAAGTGGGTGATACTCCACTTTAAGTATCTCAGTTTAGACAAGGAAGCAAGAACTGGAGAGCCTATAGAATGCTCAAGGGTCTAAAGGGAAAGATAAAATATATATTCAGTGAGATTGTACTTTGAGTCATTATTTCATTACGTATCTTATAGTCATTTTGATATGATTTTCACACTTTTACAGGTTTGCTGTTCTATTTTTTGGTATTGTACCCTGCATGGCTAAATGTTTGTGACTATGTACTATACTACCTTGCACTCTTTTGGGAAGGCTTTCCATATCTTAGAGTGTGTTGAATTTGCACTTTTCCAAAGTTAGGTACTGCTGTTGGAAGAGAAGACTTGACAGGAAAATGGTATTCTAATTAAGCCCAATGATGTAATAATGTTGGAAGTACATAATTGTCCAAAATGTCTTTGTACTGTTATGCTGTGGCATTAACTCATTGATTTTGGATGTGTTTGTGTCCTTTAGGTCATATAGTGTATGAAAGAAAATTTCCAGGCATGGTATATTTTTAAAAAATTACATTGGTCCAACTTGGACCAATTTAACTATGTATACTGTATACCATGCCCCTGGAAGCTGGAAATCACTGAAGTAGACACTGATGAGCAGCCGGCATGATGTTCAGCATGGGTTCCATTCAGAGAATGCTTTGCATTTTCTGAATGAATGCAAAGCATAGATGTGCACAGCCTATTGCATTAAGTGTGCACCCCAAAGCTCAAAACACATGCCTTTTTCTGCAGCCTAGGCTGCACGGGTCAGTTAATGAATGGGTAGTGCACTGTGCTTAGTGGCTTCCTGTTCATTCACAAACTGAAGCATAGTAAACACAGCTTACTATGCTTTAGTTATGATTTAACACAGTGAGTGAGTGTGTTCACTGTGTTAATTTAGAAAAGGACATATTGATTAGCCCCTTTCCCTGCTCTAAATCCTGAAACATCCCCCGCAGCAGACGGGGGGGGTAGTAGCACAGAGATGGTGGGGGGCTCAACACAGGGGAAGTTGGGGGAATCAGCACCACACAGAGTGATTAGGATGTTTTCCCCAGGCACACTCTTCCACCAACACTGATAATTTCAGCTTCAGGGACTTCAAAAGCGGGTTCAGTCAGACAATGCCATGACCATTGCCAACGTCAACCATCAAGGAAGCACAAGAAGTCAAGCCACTGAAAAGGATTTGTTTGCGCCCCGGTTCAACAACAAACTGAACAGATTCATAACCAGCGTTAGAGATCCTCAAACTTTCACAGTGGGATAAATTTCTCCTGATCTATGCTTTTCATCCACTGAAGCTACTTCCACAATCTCTGTAGGGTCAAGTCAGAGGGCATTCCTGTGACTCCTGTGGCACTAAACTAACCTAGGAGGGTTTGGTACATGGACATACTCCGGTTTCTGGCAGACTCCCGTTGGCCTCTTATTGAGTTGCATAGATCTTCTGTCTCATGGCCTGATCTGGCATTCTGCTTCTCTGTTGCTTGCTTTGATGGTCTGGCTGTTGAAGCCCAGGTCCTAAGGGACAGAAGCTTATCAAATTCAGTTGTCCTGGAAGACTTACTTTGCATGGTGCAAGCAGACAAAGTTTCATCCTAGACAATACTACTTGGGATGTATCCTGGTTTTTCTCCACTCAGGTTCAGTCTTTTCTCCAGCATCAGCATCTGGCCTTGAGTACCCTCAAGGGACAAATTTTGGCCTTGGTTATCCAAAGTTTCATTCTAGACAATATTCCATGGGGCATGTACTGTCTTTTCTTCAGTCAGGTCTGGATCAGTATTTGACCATGAGTACCCTCAAGGGACACATTTTGGTCTATGGCCTAGGCCTTTAGTCTATTCTCTTCTAGCATCTTTTAGCCTCAGACTGCATGGTGAAGGCCTTTGTGTGGTGAGTTGTTGAATTAGCCCCTTCTAGACGCTCTCCAGTGTTGCTGTGGGATCTTAGTCTGATGCTTACAGATCTTCAAAAGCCTCCCTTTAAACCTATCAGATATATTATCCAAACTTAGCTCACCTTTAGGGTGTTTGTCTTATCACCATTACTTCCACTCAGCAAGCATCAGAGTTGGCAGCATTGTCTTGTAAGGAAACTTTCCTGGTGTTGCACAAGCATAAATCTGTCCTGAACCCTTAGTGCCGGTTCACACTACCGCGACTTGGGATCCGACTTGTCAGACCTCAAGTCGCCCCAAGTCGCTTGACATCTGAAAGTCCATGTAAGTGAATGAGAGCCGTCTATATGTACGCTACTGAAGTCGCTCCGACTTCAGAAAAGGTCCCTGTACTACTTCAAGGCGACTTGTAGGCGACTTGTACCCATTGATTTCAATGTAAGTCGCCTACAAGTCGGATCGTGATCTATACTGAAGCGACTTCACAGGAAGAGAAGATGTTTTTTTCAAGCAAACCCCTCCCTCCCCCAGAGCGGATTGTAGTTTGATTGGCCACTGGAAAGTCGCCTGTCCTGGAGGCGACTTGAAGTCGCCTTGTAAGTCGCCCCAAGTCGCCCCAAGTCGCGCTGTGGTGTCGCCCTCAGGTCGTGTCCAGGTCGCCTGGCAAAGTCGCGGCCAGAGTCGTGTTGCCCCTGTGTGAACCGGCTTCCTTTCTGCCCAAGGTGTTGGGCAGAAACCTTAACCAGGATGTTAGCCTGCCATCTTTCTGTTCAGCTACTAAGTCCTCTAGAGTTGTCTCTCCTCACTGCTTGGATGTGGATTGTGCTGTATGAAAGCTGTAATGTCAGCTACAGCCTATCTTAGACTTTCAGAGCCTCATTTTATTATTATTGCAGACTCTCACAGTGAATATCCTGCTTCTTGTTCCACCATCACTAGGTGAACATAGTTCAAGCCTATTCCTTACAGAATAAAGATCCCCCCTTTCCTGTTAAGGCCCACTCTACTAGGTCTGTGGGAGTTTTGGCAACAAGCAACTGCTTTGCTGATTTGAAAGGCTGCTACGTGGTCATCTGTTCACAGAGTGGTGCTGTTCCCCTCCCCTCTTTTTTGTATTGCTTTTGGACATCCAAGTCATATAAGAATAAACCTGTGTCCTGTACTGTATGATCAAGAAAAAGGATTTTTGACCTTCCTGTAAAATCTGAAAACTCTCAGAATTAATCATTGAGCAACATAAGCAATGTACTTTTTTCTCCTTATTTAGACAGTCTGAGCTTTTTGTGGGGTATTTTTAGGTAGTTAAGCTCAGTCAATATGGTTCATATAGTGTTCTTTGTATTTGTTTTGTTTTTCCTTTATGTTAAAAGAATGTAAAATAACAAGGGTAATTTGAAGGACATAGACACACTTACAAATTTTTTAACTATCAAAAATCTTTATGATCAACCACTCATTTTCTTTAACAAAATGAAACAGTCCCCTCTTAACGATGGCTGGATCTTGTGAATCTTATGAGTAGTGTCAGTTTCCAAAGTCGTGGTGATCAGAGCTAACATGGACAGATCCTGCTCATCAGTAGGGATGGTCCCAATATTCGAGTCAAACATAAGTTCGACTTGAACATCGGGTGTTCGTTTGTTCGCAGAAGATTTAAACATATGGAGAGTTTGCGCCATATTGGAAAGCCGTGGAGCACCCCATAATGCACTTTGAGATCGCAGTGCATTGACGGATGCTGATTGGTCAAAGCATGCATCTGACCTGCATGCTTTGGCCAATCACAGCGCAATCTGCTTTGAGAGCCATGACTGGCCAAAGGCAGGGTGCCGCTTGTTAAAGGGGGCTTCAAGATTCCGAAAAGCCCCCTGCCTGCAAACCCCGACAACCAATGGCCAGGGTTGTCGGGAAGAGTCTCTTGTCCCCAAGTTGAGGACATGTTGAGGGCATGTTGAGGGCATGTGGCCTGGTATGGTTCAGGAGGGGGGCGCTCACCCCCCCATCCTGACCTCCAGGCTGCATGCTCAGATAAGGGTCTGATATGGATTTTGGGGGGGCCCCACTCCAATTTTTTTTTAAATTTTGGCATGGAGTTCCTCTTAAAATCCATACCAGACCCGAAGGGCCCGGTATAGAAATATAATTTTGCTGCGGCACTGTTCTACACATCGCACAGATGCGCCGCTTTACAGGCAGACTAAGGGGACCCCCCAGGCACAATATTTAAATTAATCTTTCATTTTTATTGTTTCACTTTAAGCGTTAATAAAATCACTGCTCCTGAAAAAAAGTTGTTTTAAAAACTTTTTTTGCATTGGTAGTATCCAGGTCCCCATACTTTTTTTATGGCAATAACTTGCATATAAGCCTTTAAAATGAGCACTTTTGATTTTTCATGTTCGTGTCCCATAGACTCACCAAAACCTTCTCGTCATTCCCAAATACCGCTACAAAGCAAAGGGAGAATGAAGATTCGCAGTCCAAGGAACTCGGCTATGGAACGCTCTTCAGACTTACATCCGCATGGAAGAAAACCATCAGGCCTTCAGGAAAAAACTCAAGACCTTCCTCTCCCAAGAAGCTGACAACAGAGAACGCATCTAGCGCCTTGAGGCGATTCAGTTCGCATTTGCAGAGCTTTACAAATCATTCATTCATTCACTTTAATAGGGTTTGCATGTTCGCTAGAACTTTTTGCCTGTTCGCATGTTCTGGTGTCTCGGAGAGACATACATGCATACATCCTTGTTTGACCAGACCATTTTTTTATTTTCCATCCTTGTTCGGTTTCTACTGTTTATGTGATGTTTCCTTTGAGTCTACTGTTTTTTTTTTTTAGGCAGATAAAGAAAGATAAATCTAAATTGCATAAATGGAAAATAGCTTCTTACAATGACTGTGTACCTCCACTGGAGCTCCAATGTCCTTCACTGGAAGTGCTTCATTTTCCCTCAGACAATAGAATGTGTGACAGCAGCATATGATAAATTCCTATGGATCCTGGAGACCAGAAAGTCCTTGTATCTGTCCCCAAAGTGCATCCAAGGCAGCCAACTACACTATATGTCATCACTTGTCATTTCCATGTTGCTTTACTACTAATAAAGGACATACAGGAGATCTTTTATGTGAAAAATGTGAGTCAGGTTTCAACCATGGATTTTTTAGAGAGAATATATTTTTTTAACACACAATTAAAGCATTTCAAGTACAGGTCATGTACACACTACAGTGGCTTCTGTGCATTTTATTAAATTGTAACACTTATAAATAGGAATGAGCCGAATACCTTCCGGTTTGGTTCACAGCAGAACATGCGAACAGGCAAAAAATTTGGCAGAACACACGAACACCATTAAAGTCTATGGGACACGAACATGAATAATCAAAAGTGCTAATTTCAAAGGCTTATATGCAAGTTATTGTCATAAAAAGTGTTTGGGGACCTGGGTCCTGCCCCAAGGGACATGTATCAATGCAAAATAATTTTTTAAAAATGGCCATTTTTTCGGGAGGAGTAATTTTTTTAATGCTTCAAGTGAAAAAATAAAAATGTAATATTCCTTTAACTATCATGCCTGGGAGGTTTCTATAGTATGCCTGCAAAGTGGCGCAAATTTTTCATCGTGTTTAGAACAGTACCACAGCAAAATTACATTTCTAAAGGAAAAAAGTCATTTAAAACTGATCGCAGCTGCAATGAATTGTTGGGTCTCGGCAATATAGATAAAACTCATTGAAAAAAACGGCATGGGGTCCCCCCCAGTCCATTACCAGGCCCTTTGGGTGACCCCGCTCCCTTCTGAAGCCACGGGGAAGCCGCCCTCAGTTATATAAGAACTGTCACAGCGAAGATGTCTCAGTCGGCGGGAGCCTCCCATGGAGGTGGATCGGTTGCGGCTCTTTTTATTTTTTCTTGGCTTGTCGGCGGCGTGATATGGACATCGCTGGACATTTTTATTTTTTTAATAAAGGACTTGTCCCAAGCGGTCTCTTGTCTTTTTTTACCATTTTTGACACTTTTTTGTAAAATGGTAGGGGTATGATGTACCCTATTACCAATTCACACAGGGGGGGAGGCCGGGATCTGGGGGTCCCCTTGTTAAAGGGGGCTTCCAGATTCCGATAAGCCCCCCGCCCACATACCCCACAACCACTGGGCAAGGGTTGTGGGGATGAGGCCCTTGTCCCCATCAACATGGGGACAAGGTGCTTTGGGGTCAGACCCCAAAGCACCCTCCCCATGTTGAGGGCATGTGGCCTGGTAAGGTTCAGGAGGGGGGCTCTCTCTCATCCTCCCTCTTTTCCTGCGGCCTGCCAGGTTGCGTGCTCAGATAAGGGTCTGGTATGGAATTTGGGGGGACCCCTACGCCATTCTTTTTTAAATTTTGGCGCAGGGTTCCCCTTAAAACCCATACCAGCCTTTTCAGGTCTGGTATGGATTTTGGGGGGGACCCCTACACCATTTTTTTTTAAATTTGGTGCAGGGTTCCCCTTAATTTCCATATCAGACCTTAAGAGCCTGGTATGGATTTTAGGGGGACCCTCACGCAATTTTAAAAAAAAATTTTGGTTCGGGGTTTCCCTTAATATTCATACCAGACCCAAAGGGCCTGGTAATGGAGTGTGGGGGGGAATCTATGCCGTTTTTTTCAATGAGTTTTATCTGTATTGCCGAGACCTGACAATTCATTACAGCCGCAATCAGTTTTAAATGACAATTTTTCCTTTAGAAATGTAATTTTGCTGTGGTACTGTTCTAAACACGGGAAAAATGTGCCACTTTGCAGGCATACTATAGACACCCCCCAGGCACGATATTTAAGGGAATATTTCATTTTTATTGTTTCACTTTAAGCATTAAAAAAATCACTGCTCCCGAAAAAACAGCTGTTTTTAAAAAGAAAATTTGCATTAATACATGTCCCCTGGGGTAGGACCCAGGTCCCCAAACACTTTTTATGACAATAACTTGCATATAAGCCTTTAAAATTAGCACTTTTGATTTTTTATGTTAGTGTCCCATAGACTTTAACAGTGTTCCTGCGGTTTCCGATTTTGCCGCGAACACCGCATATTGTTCGCTGTTCACTGAACAGGCGAACACCCAATGTTCGAGTCAAAGTTATGTTCGACTCAAACATCGGGCTCATCCCTACTTATAAATATGCTTCCATTTTTTTTTCCTTATGCCCCGTACACACGGTTGAATGTTTGATGGGAGCTTTTTGTCGGAAATTCGTGTGTAGGCTCACAAATTTTGTGTGACAATTTCTGTCACACAAAATTTGAGATCTGGATCTCAAATTTTCCGACAACAAAACCCGTTGTTGGAACTTCCGATCGTGTGTACAATTCTGCAGCACAAAGTTCCACACATGCTCGGAATCAAGCAGAAGAGCCGCACTGGCTATTCAACTTTTTTTTTCTCGGCTCGTCGTACATGTTGTACGTCACCGCGTTCTTGACATTCGCAATTTCCAACCAACTTTGTGTGACCGTGTGTATGCAAGACAAGTTTGAGCCAACATCCGTCGGAAAAAATCCATGGATTTTGTTGTCGGAATGTCCGATCAATGTCCGATCGTGTGTATGGGGCATTCGAAGAAACAAATTATTCTCCATCAATGAATTGCTTTGTAATTAAAGGAGATGTAAGCCCAATCACTACACTCTCATATATACTCTTGAACATGGCAATTTAAATTAAAAAAAAACATTAACCTTTTTAAAGCCTCTTCCACATGGGTAGCTGGCATGCCAAGTTGACAGGTGGCATAGCTTTTCAAACTTGGCCTATTAAGTCAACTGGGCAAATGCTTGCCTCCTGTTAGAGGTGCATTAGATCTGCTTGTTTTTCAGCAAAAAAAAATAAGAAGGCGATAGTATTGCTGCCTCATGGTCCACTGTCACTATTTCATGGTGAAATGCTTTTCAGGGGCTGCAGATGTGTAATAACCTGTGCACCTTATCTTCTGTGGAAACCGCTAGAAATAGGAATGTCATGTTCAGCAGCATAACCAAATCGACCTCTGCTAAATTATGTGAACTGATCTCACATGTTTGTGTAGATTGATGAGAGATGTATCTGTACTTCTCAAGTGATGTGGCCAGTCCAAAGAAGAAACAGGTGACTGTGGCGAGTGACAGTGGCCTTGTTTAGTGGGAAGACAGGTGCGCTTAGCGTCTCTCACCCAGCAGTGTGGTACTTCTCTGGGACCTGCTGTTGAACAGGGTTAACCTAGGAACCCGGCCTGGGTAGTCACAGGAGCAAGGCCTTGCATCAGTCCTAAGTGGTAGCTTCAGTGGAACTGAATTCTGAATAAACATAACTATGGTAACCAAGTGTTAGGTGTTCTGGGGAGACAGAAGAGACTGGTAAGGCATGAGACATGTTCCGTATGCCATTGATGTGACAGTGATTCATTTAAGAAAGAGAGTGAGAGGAAAATACAGTGTCTGTTGGTTCCAGGTGCGAAGGGGTCCTTCACAGTGGAAAAGAATTGTGAAGATTTACCAAAGGCTTTCTAACTTGCCATCTAGGGGGTGAACCCCACTCCCCACCAATAACCCATTTGTAAACCAATGAGAACCTAGCCTAAATGTTTATCAGATATAAAGGAGCTCTGCAGCTCTCCTCCTTCAGCTCTAAGTCTGAGAACTGAATGATCACAAGACCACTGATCACTCAGCTTGTTGTCTTCTCAGAGTGGAGAGCAGTGACAGTCAGATTTTTTTGTTGGGAGAATGAAAAGATGGGCCACCGATACACTTATGATGGCCCTTTGTAAGATTTGTCCCAAATGTAATAATGGTTTTGAGGCCATGTAATGACCTTCTCTTGGCAACTTATCCAAAGACCCCATTCACACCTTAGGATTCCGGGAACATCTGGAAAATGTATGAAAAAAGCACCAAAAAGCACGTTGTGCTTGTGGTGCCATTAATTTGTAATGACACTCTAAACACGGGTAGCAATTGCATGTTTTGTAACACGGCACTAAAAATGTGCATTGCAAAAATGAGGCTTACTGCAAAAAAGGGCTAATTTGGTGTGTTTGTCATGTAGGGCAGCCCATTCAAGTGAAAAAAAAAAGCAACACATCACACAGGTGTGCATGCAGCCTATCACTAAACATTTCTGTGCAGCCTTTGGCCTCTAGGGTTGGCGCTTTCAAACTTGTTTCAATACTTCCTGGCAGGACAGCTCATTCACGCACATAATTGACTTGTGCCAAATGATGATTATGCATCCGTCGTGAGGAAGGCAGCAGTCCTGGGTTCTTACGAGAAACTCCCATTACTCCTCTATGGGGGACTCCTGAGCCTTATAGCCAATACTAACCATTGATCCTCACACTCCTCGCTGGAACAATCTGAATGTCCAGCATCTCCTCCAAATTCCAGAGCCAGTCATCTAGGCGTCAAGGGCAATTGGGTTCTGAGAGATCTGTTTTTAGACAGTAAATTTCCACCTTTTGATATCTTGAAAATGAAGTACTCCCTGGCAAATAGATATTTATTCCACTACAATCAATTGTGCCTGATAATGCATCTGCGGTGCCGGTGACGGAAGCAGCAGTCCTGGGCTATTATGAGGCATGCCAGTTACTGCTCTATAGAGACTCCTGAGCCCCATACCCCCTCATTTAAACTATACATTCCACTATCAGAGCGTGGTGCAAACAGGTGTGCATGTAGCCTAACACTAAACATTTCTGTGCAACCTCTGACCTCTGGGGTTGGCACTTTCAAATTTGTTTCAATACTCCCTGGCAGGACAGCTCATTCATGCACATAATTGACTTGTGCTAAATAAATGATAATGCGTCTTTGGTAACAGAGGCAGCAGTCCTGGGATCTTACAAGGCAATCCAGTTACTCCTCTATAGTGATTCCTGAGCCCAATACCCCCTCACTTAAATTATGCATTCAACCATCAGAGCGTGGTGCAGACTCAGGGTGCTTCCCCTAGCTAATATTAATTATAGGTCCCCACATACTCCTCTCTGGAACAATTTGAATCTCGAACATCTCCTCCAAATTCCAGAGCCAGTCATCTGAGGGACTTGTTTTTAGACGGTACATTTCCATTTCTTTTGATATCTTGAAAATGAATTAATCCCTGAAAAATACATATTTATTCCACTACATTTAATTGTGCCATGCTTGCACTTGTCAGGTCCCTTCCAGTCCAAGGGCCTAGGAACACCCTGTGGAGGTTGTGGACCCAACGTCTGACTGCTGAGGGTTAAGGGTTCTGGGACACAGCCACACAGGTTCGCAGCCACGGTCCTGGATAGGGAGTTAGAGCGTAAGATTCCCCAGGGGGTGGGGTCTAAGAGCCAGCAGGTTTTCACCAGAGCCTCTGATGGTGAGGATGGACTATGCTGCAGCCGACTCCAGGTCCAGGGCCCCTAGGGTCTTCCAGCTTACACTCATGGCTGTCTCTGGAGAATGGAGAGGAAACAGCAGCACAGGGCAACGAGGAATGGTCAGTAGGTAGGCCAAGATCGGGGCGACAGGCAGACAGGGATAGTCAAGACAAGCCAAAGGTTGGGATAACAGGCAGGTAGGGATGGTCAGGTGAAAGCCAAGTTGGTACACATAACAAACAAAGAGCACACGGCAGGAATGACACAGGAACGCCTAACACAAATGTTGATCGGCATGGCTTGGCTTACCGGTTAATATAGTGTTTCCTGTTAGAGGCTGGGGTGGAGCCATGCTTGAGGGAAGATTACTTAACCACACAGGTGAATAGCAATTGGTCTCTAAGCTGAACACAACAGAGAGGTAAGCAAACAGGCAGACATGAACATTACTGCAGATTCATGACAGCACTGCTCAGCTTCGTCTAACCTCTTTTAGTTTGGTGATAACAAGAATAGAATCTCTCTTGAGGAATGAGTCCTTGCCCAAGGCTCACTTGATTCTATACAAACCATTACAACAGCCTACGTCGCAGGGACTAAATAAATGCAGGCAAAAATTAGTTCTGGTCCTTACCACTCTGGATAACATTGACTAGGAGGATGCATGGGACCAATCGTTCCACCATTTGATCTCAGTCAGAGATAGACTTGTGATACTTAAAATTGTTCACTGCTATTATCTTACGGGAGCCAGGGTAGAAAGGTTCTGGGCTACCCAGTCTAGTGAATGTTAGAAGTGTTCCAAGTTAAATGCAGATTTTCTTCATGTCTTCTGGATGTGTTCAGTAATTCATGACCATTGGGCGCAGGTTCTACAATCGATCCATGCAATAATGGCTGTTCAGGTGCCCCAGGAGATTGGCTCCTGTTTGCTGGGCCTTTTTGACTCCTTGGCCTTTAGGAAAGCAATCAGACCATTGCTTGGTAAATTGCTCTGTTACGCTAGGAAGGCAATTGTCCTTCATTGGAAATCCCCTACACCTAAACCTCTGACCCTAAATAGGTGGAAGTCAATTGTAAATGCTGCTATCCCCTTACACAGGGCCACATATAGTAGCAGATGATGTCAGTCTAATTTTGAGAAAATGTGGTCCCCATGGCTGGGGCGCTCTGATACTGTGGTTCTGAATTAAAACGTTTGTCTATAATAATTGCGAGTTTGGGCAGTGCCCTACGCAATTTTGTCCCTCTTAAACATATATGCTCTCTTCACTTTGTCCTGTTGCCTTTGATGGGACATTGTCCTCTTCTATTGTGTGGCTAGGTGCCTGTTCCTTTAGTCCTTATTACCTTATTTGAGAAGTACCTATGAGCTGAATTTACAAAATGTTCTGCTTTAAGAGACAACTGAATGTTTCATATATTACAACGTACCTTTAACCCTTGTTTGATGATTCTGAAGGTGGTACAGGAAGGGGTGGAGCGCAGCTTGTTTTTTAGGTTCATTATTGTTGATAATTTGTCTTGCGAACAATATTGTTTCCATGTTTCTCTTTATTTTGTAAAACCTAATATAATAGAATTTATTTTTAAACAAATCTGTGATATGGTAATTTTATATACACCAAACTTTAGCTACATTTGTTGAATTATGATTTTCACCAAACCCAAGCAACTGAATTAAAATTGTGTGTTTTTATAAACTTCTACTTTCTTTATACTCTCGACAATATAGAAATTGCTTATAGGTAAACAGATGTAAATATGTTTTCCTGTCTATTTTCCTCACAGTGTTGACAGTTTTCAGCTTAATGGTGAAAGAAGCATTATTCATTTTCCATAATTAATTGACTGTGAAGGAACTTACCAAGTCACACACCTTACCCAATTTCCTACTGATTGGTATTTACTCCCTTCTGTGAATAAAGTAGTATTTAGCCAGGAAATGGATAAATGGGGAGCACAGGGTAGAAACTACATGTAGAAATTTGAATTAGCATGCATGAATAATAACGTGCCTAATGGCCTCAGGGGTACATTAATGTTATTGTAAACTTGTCCTGCAGTTACATGCTTTATGCTTTTTGGAGATACACGGTGCATTATGGATATAACACATTGAGAATAAGAAACTGCCAGCTAAGAATATGGCTTCCAGAGTAATAACCATAATTATTATACAATTTATGTCTATTAACTTGAGAAAGTACATATCGCTGCAGCAACATCCTAATAGCTTTAATATAATAGTTTTCAAATCAACAACACATATATTTTTTTACACACTTTTTTAATATGTATTATCACCCCAGCAAACCAATACAAAATAGAAATGAGGAATTGCAAACACACTCCAGTTAAATAAATGCATTTTATAATGATTTAGAGGACATTTCCTACTTGTTGAATGGCTCTAATTTCCATTCTGGCATTTTATTTTCTGCCCTTTCCCTGTTTTTCCCTACTCACTACATCAGCATTTTTAGCCTTTTCACACAGGTTTACCTTGATAAAAACAGTATACAGCAATCTTTTGCACTTTTAGCAAACTTGGAACAACTTTGTTAAAGCTATTAAAGCTTCATTCTGCTCAAGTTTGAAGAGGTTAACACAAAGCATAATCAGAGTGCTAATATAATATTTGTTAGGTCCCGCGCTTTGGTGTAGGCTGGCCTGCTGCCTCCCCCAAGGACCTCCAAATGGAGTACCAATAGTAGAAGTTATATGAGTATAGGGGTGGGTGGCGCTGCCCGTCACCTGAAGAGTGCTCCTCCACAATGGATCACTCTTTCCAGGTGAATTAAAAATAGGTGAAAAAATACTGCTGTCACCTGAAGGGTAATCCCCCACAGTTAATCACTCTTTAAGAATTAAGTAGTAAACTCAAAATAAAATAGATATCCTGATGGGTGTTCTCACCCTGTGTTTAAGGCAAGTTTATACAGATGAAGCCCTAATAATAGTGCTGATTGCAAACTGGTGTAAAAGCTTGCAATGTGAAAGTGAATGTGCTTAGTGCAATAAAGAGTGTTCTCACCCAGTCAGCAATTATAACCAAATTTCATCCTAAACAGTTGATCTCAACATCTATATCATAAACGTACAGCATGAGTTAATTGTATCCAAATCATTAGTAAACATAAATAAGTGCATTAATATATTCTGTTGAAAATAAGTTTTTGGTGAAAAAAAAAAATATAATAAATTGATTAAAGGTTCAGTATTTTAGTAGTGCAAAAAAAGTAGTGCAAAAAATAGCAGTGTTTCTCCAGGAGCAAGGAACCAGGATCTGGTGTGGAGCTTCCTGGTTCCTTGCTCCTAGAGAAACACTGTGATCCATTCCAGCCAGCTGCTCAATCATTTCCAGCTAGACTGAACCGCAGTGGGACCCGCAGAGCCATGTGGAATGCCAGGACTGACTACTTTGACGAGCATGCATCTACTATCATCTTGGTAACCTGCGGTTTACCACGGAGGACTTAACTGCTAAAATTTAATCTATTGGGAACGGCTTACCCCCGGACAGGCTTAAGGATCTGGATAACCCGTTACGTGCTAAGCTAAGAAGGAGGTGATTGCCATGAGGACCGCTACCACACTCGCTGCATGCGATTTACCCCTGCAGGAGTGCAGGGATCTGGTGAGTGGGGAATTGAAGGGAAACACGGAAGTCACCTAAATTGCTACATAGGCACGAGTCACTTTTGGACAAGCACAAAGTCACTTGAAACCTTGCTATTTTTTGCACTATTAAAAGACTTACAAAGATTAAACAATACATTTTTGACTATTTAAAAAAAAAAACCTTCTAAACACAAACGCGGCTAAATGCAGCAAAACAGACATTTTTAAACATCGGTTACTATCTGTCAAATTTTTAATGGAGATATATTTTTGACTATTCAAAAAAAAAAAAGCTTCTAAACGTAAACGCGGCTAAACGCTGCAAAGCGGACGTTTTTAAACGTCGGATACTATTTGTCAAGTTAAATCGTTCAGGAGAGGTTTTAAAACGTCCCATGTACAGTAAGCCATAGGACTTTTAACTTTAGCTCAGCTTTAATAATATTATGTGATGACACCCTGATAGTATGAACATTGATGTATGTGCAAAATGTGTGCAGCACCCTCTAATGTGTGCCACTAGACGTGGTAATGTAGGAAAATTTACCTGACTCAAGTTACAGCCTGTAAGTCTTCATTAGGTCAGGGTTCACTAGAGTTCAGGGCTGGGTGACTCATCCTGGCAGCTCTCTGGTGCCTCCCCCTGGTGTCTGGAAGGTTGGAGAACCTTCTAGAATTAGAGGGTGGGGGTTAGGAGGAGCTGTCATGAATATTTATTGGGCCTAAGCCAATCCCCAGAGTTGGGCTGGCAGGGGGCAAAGACAAACCCATAAATAGACAAGCACCATTCCAGCAAGGGGAGTCAGGTGGAAGATGGAGATGGAGTGCTGAGGAGAGGCTGTCGGTGGCCCTTGTGGGAATCCCCTGCCAGGGAGGGGTGATACCTCTCGCTGGAGCTTGGGATAGCTAGCCTAGAAGAATCCAATCACAGGAGGCAGTTGGAGGAGAACCTTCAGGAGAGGCAGCGGGACAGAGCAAAAGACAATCAGTGAGTAGAGATCATCATTGAGCAGGGACAACACGAAGGTCAAGGATGACAGCAGTGGGCTCAATCTTCATCCTTGCCCTGGGGAATCTCCATAGAAGCATGCCATTCGGGCAGGACTGGAGCAGAAAGTCAGTCAGGAGGACTGTGAAGAAGATCAGCCAGGAGTGGCTGGTAGCAAGCAAGTGGAGCTAGGATCAGTGGCCACAGGGAAGCAGAAGGGGGAATGTCATGCTGATTGCTCTCTGCACTACTTTGTCAAGGGACTGAGAGTTCCTGCCTGTGATGGGCCTTTGCTGAGCTAACAACAAAACTGTTAGTTCCCTTGAGAGAGCAGCAGGTGGTTTGCTGAGAAAACCAAGTTTGTACAGGAGGAAGGAATAAGAGAACTTTTTGTAAATAGGGAGGAACTGTCCATTTGTTTGTAGTTCTGGACATTTTTCAAGTTGATCATCCCATAATTTCCTACCCCATCCAAGTTATCAACCCCTAATAAAACATCAAAAACAAGCCAATGACTGCTGGAGTGCATGAAGGAAATGCTGTGTGGCTGGCTGTGCAGCAGTGGGGACCCGGGACACTAGCGACTCCTACTGGGGTAGTGTAATGCCGCTTACACACGAGCGGAATGTCCGACAGAAAAAGTCAGACGGAAGCTTTTCATCGTCTATTCCTATCGTGTGTATGCCTCATCTGACTTTTTTTTCCGAAAATTCTGACGGACTTAGAAATAGAACATGCTCTAAATATTTCCGACGGAACCAATTCCTATCGGGAAAATCACTCGTCTGTATGCTGTTCTGACGGACAAAAAACGACGCTTGCTCTGAAGCAAGGAGGAGACGGAAGCTCTTGGCTACTGGCTATTGAACTTCCTTTTTCTAGTCCTGTCGTACGTGCTGTACGTCACAACATTCTTGACTGTCGGACTTTGTTCGGACTTTGGATTGACCATGTGTAGGCAAGACCACTTGAATGGAATTCCGGCAGAGTTCCGTCTGAGAAACCTTCGGAGTTTACTCCGACGGCTAAACCGGTCGTGTGTACGCGGCATTGGATGTGTTACATGTGTACAATCTGTATTGGAAATAAATGATGTTCCTGTTACGTGTTCTGGCTTTTTACTTTTGAAGCTCAGTTTTGTTCACACATTTTTGTGCTGTGTTAAAAATGCTTGAAATCTCAAGTACCATGTGATTTTTCTCATTAGTTCAACACTGATTGCAATTTACAGAAACACTCATTTTTAACTAAAACTAAGTGTCTGTAATCATTGCATTAACTTTAATAAGAAAGTTTTATTTCTTAAAGGGGGACGCCAACCAAACCTTTTTTTCATAGACTAGGAAAGGGTTTGAATCTCTTTTAGGTAATTATTGGTGTCGGTGTTCCCATTGGGAGGAGTTACCTTATTTTTTGTCATGTCACCTGAACAGGAAGTAAGGGAGAATCTCATTGGCAATGAAAACCGAAATAAGTTCTAAACTTTCCCAATTTTGCCAGAAATAACAAAAAAAAGCTTTAAACTCGAGTTTCACATTAGCTGATTTTTTTAAACCCAGATTTTATAATATGACTTGACAGGAAGGGTTTCTGTACACATAGCACCGAGTGCTTTTCCAAAACAAGAGATTTATATGAAAGGCAGATGAAGTAGTACAGACTGTGCTGCTGGCTACACACTTTGCGAATTCCTGCAATGTCTTTTTTAGTAAAAGCAAGGGTAACTGAAGCGCAGTACATGTACTGGGAGTTGAATGGAATGCATAATCTTTTCTACATGTTTTAGTTATAAATGTAAAACAGGTCAACGCGATATAACTATCATAAGAAATGTGCATTAATGGTAAAAAGATCTGATTTCTGTGTATGCCTTGTTATTATATGTTACTCTATATTATAGATTGGCAACAAAAAGAGTTCAGTATGAAGCACTCACCAATATATTATATATATCATGCAAGTACAGTGCCTTGCAAAAGTATACATCCCCCTTGGAATTTTTCATGTTTCGTTGCCTCACAACCTGGTATTAACATGGATTGTTTGAGGATTTGCATCATTTAATTTACAGAACATGCCCACAACTTTGAAGATTTTTTTTTATTATTGTGTAGCAGAATAAATAACAGAAAAATGTGCATAACTATTCACCCCCTAAAGTCAATACTTTCTAGAGCCACCTTTTGCGGCTATCACAGCTCCAAGTCGCGTTGGCCATTTCTCCTTGCAAAACTGCTCCAGCTCCTTCAAGTTGGATGGTTTGCGCTTGTGAACAGCAATCTTTAAGTCTGACCACAGATTTTCTATTGAGGTCTGGGCTTTGACTAGGCCATTCCAACACATTTACATGTTTCCCCTTAAACCACTCAAGTATTGCTTTAGCAGTGTGTTTGGAGTCCTGCTGGAAGGTGAACCTCCATCCTAGCCTCAAATCACACACAGAGTGGTACAGGTTTTGCTCAAGAATATAGAATATCCCTGTATTTAGCACTTCCATCTTTCCCTCAACCCTGACCAGTTTCCCAGTCCCCACTGCTGAAAAGCATGATGCTGCCACCACCATGTTTCACTGTGGGGGATGGTGTTCTTTGGGTGATGTGATGTGTGGGGTTTGCGCCAGACATAGTGTTTTTTTTGATGGCCAAAAAGTTCAATGTGAGTCTCATCAGACCAGAGCACCTTCCTCCATACATTTTGGGAGTCTCCCACATGCCTTTGCGCAAACTCAAAACGTGCCATTTTGTTTTTTGCTGAAAGTAATGGCTTTCTTCTGGCCACTCTGCCATAAAGCCCAACTCTATGGAGCGTACGGATTAATGTCATCCTATGTACAGATACTCCAGTCTCTGCTGTGGAACTCTGCAGCTCCTCCAGGGTTACCTTAGGTCTCTGTGCTGCCTCTCTGAATAATGTCCTCCTTACCCAGTCTGTGAGTTTTGGTGTGCGCCCGTTTCTTGGCAGGTTTGCTGTTGTGTCATGTTCTTTCCATTTGGTTATGATAGATTTGATGGTGCTACTAGGGATCATCAAAGATTTGGATATTTTTGTATAACCTAACCCTGACTTGTACTTCTCAACAACATTGTCCCTTACTTATACAGTAAATGGACGTGACCTGACACACACTATATGAAACACATGGCGGCCTCCATCCCTGATTTAATAGATAAAAAGAAGGAATTTTGTGGAACTTTAAATGAGGGTACGCCATGTTGAGAGAAAGTAACAACATAAAAATGAAAGTACAGTACATGATTTATTTATTACAATCTAGAATACATATCAGATATTTTGTATCAAATAGATAGGTAGTCTTCAGACTTACACTAAATATGCTGCTCATAGCATGCAATACAAATGAAAAATAGACATGGTAAATATACATAGTATAATAAATCGATTGAAAGACAAATGTAATAAAAACAAGTAACTGTTTGCATAAAAAATAACAAACGGGTTTATACTTACCTGCTCTGTGGCCCCAAACCTTCTCTTCAGTCCCCAGCCGGCGCTGCTCCTGGCTCCGTCTCTTTGCCGACTGCTCCCATAGAAAGCCTTTTTGTATGGAGGCACTCACGTAGGCTCGCTCCCAAGCCTCACTGCCTGCGTCTATTGACACAGACAGTGGGACTCTGCCCCGCCCCCCGTCACTGGCTTTGATTGATAGCAGCGGGAGCTAATGGCTCCCACTGCCTCAGCAAAGCCAGTGAGACCAGGAAGTAAGGGGAGAGAAGAGCTGTAGATGGGCATAGCTCTGGTTCAAATTAAGGCTCAGGTTAGTAAAAGGGAAGGTGAGGGGGGATACTGATGCCTAAAGATTTTTTACCTTAATGCAAGGAATGCACTAGGGTAAAAAATGTTTAGGCTTTATACAGTGGGGACGGAAAGTATTCACTCTTTGTTATATTGCAGCCATTTGCTAAAATCATTTAAGTTCATTTTTTCCTCATTAATGTACACACAGCACCCCATATTGACAGAAAAACACAGGATTGTTGACATTTTTGCAGATTTATTAAAAAAGAAAAACTGAAATATCACATGGTCCTAAGTATTCAGATCCTTTGCTGTGACACTCATATATTTAACTCAGGTGCTGTCCATTTCTTCTGATCATCCTTGAGATGGTTCTACACCTTTATTTGAGTCCAGCTGTGTTTGATTATACTGATTGGACTTGATTAGAAAAGCCACACACCTGTCTATATAAGACCTTACAGCTCACAGTGCATGTGAGAGCAAATGAGAATCATGAGGTCAAAGGAACTGCCTAAAGAGCTCAGAGACAGAATTGTGGCAAGGCACAGATCTGGCCAAGGTTACAAAAAAAATTCTGCTGCACTTAAGGTTCCTAAGAGCACAGTGGCCTCCATTATCCTTAAATGGAAGATGTTTGGGACGACCAGAACCCTTCCCAGAGCTGGCCGTCTGGCCAAACTGAGCTATCGGGGGAGAAGAGCCTTGGTGAGAGAGGTAAAGAAGAACCCAAAGATCACTGTGGCTGAGCTCCAGAGATGCAGTCGGGAGATGGGAGAAGGTTGTATAAAGTCAACCATCACTGCAGCCCTCCACCAGTCAGGGCTTTATGGCAGAGTGGCCCGACGGAAGCCTCTCCTCAGTGCAAGACACATGAAAGCCCACATGGAGTATGCGAAAAAACACCTGAAAGACTCCAAGATGGTGAGAAATAAGATTCTCTGGTCTGATGAGACCAAGATAGAACTTTTTGGCCTTAATTCTAAGCGGTATGTGTGGAGAAAACCAGGCACTGCTCATCACCTGTCCAATACAGTCCCAACAGTGAAGCATGGTGGTGGCAGCATCATTCTGTGGGGGTGTTTTTCAGCTGCAGGGACAGGACGACTGGTTGTAATCGAGGGAATGATGAATGCGGCCAAGTACAGGGATATCCTGGACGAAAACCTTCTCCAGAGTTCTCAGGACCTCAGACGGGCCGAAGGTTTACCTTCCAACAAAACAATGACTCTAAGCACACCACTAAAATAACGAAGGAGTGGCTTCACAACAACTCCGTGACTGTTCTTGAATGGCCCAGCCAGAGCCCTGACTTAAAACCAATTGGGCATCTCTGGAGAGACCTAAAAATGGCTGTCCACCAACATTTACCATCCAACCTGACAGAACTGGAGAGGATCTGCAAGGAGGAATGGCAGAGGATACCCAAATCCAGGTGTGAAAAACTTGTTGCATCTTTCCCAAAAAGACTCATGGCTGTATTCAATCAAAAGGGTGCTTCTACTAAATACTGAGCAAAGAGTCTGAATACTTAGGACCATGTGATATTTCAGTTTTTCTTTTTTAATAAATCTGCAAAAATGTCAATTCTGTGTTTTTCTGTCAATATGGTGTGCTGTGTGTACATTAATGAGAAAAAAAATGAACTTAAATGATTTTAGCAAATGGCTGCAATATAACAAAGAGTGAAAAATTTAAGGGGGTCTGAATACTTTCTGTCCCCACTGTAACAACTCTAAATGAAGAAAGGAGTCGAAAATTTTCATCTTTCAAAGAATTCTGAGCAACTTTTTGCATTCCATCTAAACGCAACTTCACTTTATTGACTAGATCACCTTTTCTCCACCAGGTTTCCATGAAAAGCTAGGATCCCTCCAGAAGCTGCTAGAGGTCCCTTAAGTAATGGACAATCTCTATCTTTTAGATAAGCAACCAATTAATATTTTTAGCCATTTGTAGAAGAATTCTTCCAACTGAGGAACATTCCTTCCACTGACCATAAGAAGAAGGTACTATGAGTTGTAGATATAGTAAATATTAGCAGGGGTTCTCTCAGATCGAAAAGTTATTTCAAGGGTTCCTCCATGTTAAAAGTGTTGAGAAAGGCTGGACAAGATGAAAAATCAGCAGTCTAAATTACCCTATTGCTCAACTGACCCAAAGGAAACAATGTACTCCACGTGTGGTGATATCACAACAGCCATTAAGTAGTGAAAAAAGTATCTATGTTGCGGTTCATCTTTTTTCCCTCAGGTGATTAATCTACCTCTATAAACCTCTAAATTTGTAAGAAAATAAGACAAATATGAAAACACAAGTACATAAACAAGTACCAGTACTTTTAAGAGACTCTGCTAAGGGATACAAAGAGTACTGCAGCAAGCTTTTGCCCTATGAATAGGAAAAGGTCCAAAGTTTCCAGGTAGTGTCAAAATTTGTCTGCTCCCTTTCACACCATACAAGCTTACAGGCCCATTTGTACTGATATCTCTGTCTTAAAGCATCAGAGCTTAGTCACCAATACTTTGCAACAATATTTACAGCACATGCCGACCATGCTAGCTTTGAAGTTTACGTCTAACCTCGCTATTCCTGCACTTTGTTGCGTAACACTACCGTACCGTAGCACTACCGTAGCCAATAAGAAACATATTGTTTCTTATTGGCTACCTGGGATGATTCGAACAAAGCTGTGTTCGGTTCGAGGCAGGTTTGGTCAACATTACTAAAGTCTGGGTGCAGAATCCAAACCCCATTGAATTTAACGGGATCTGAATATTAAAAGAACGCTAATGACAATTTTCTAGGCTAATAGGCAAGATTGTCACACAAATGGCATGGGGGGCTAGAAAAGCACAAAGCAAAAAAAAAAAAACGTTTACAAAATTCCTATGGTGGGGAGCAGAGATTTTCTTTTTTTTTAACAGATAAAGGTTTATGAAATACTGTACTCAGCACATACAAGATCACATACAAGTTTGCACAATCCAGATCCATCACATAAAAGTCAGAAGTAAAAGTACACAATGAGTCATAGTAGCATTCTCAGAAAGCATTGACAAGGAATAATGGGGGTACAAAATCATACAGTTCCTATTCCAAAGACTTAAAGACTACCCATCCACCCTGGGAAGAAGCATAAAACGCATAGAGGAGGGGAAAGAGGGGAAGAGGGGGGAGGGGGAGGAGATAAGGGGAGGGGAAGAAAGAAGGATGAAATAGGAGACAAGAGAAAGTGGGAGAAAGATGGAGCAGAGATTTTAATATTTATTTAAGGTCAACATTAAAAATGCAAAATTCCTTCAAATAAGGAATTCCCTTAACCTGCCTGTGAAGTATGATCTACTACAACTGTCATTTACAAAGAAAATAAATGCAATTAAAATTGCTGGCAAATGACATTGAGAACTTTGTGAACAAGTGACCAGAGATTCCCTTTATCTAAACTAGACCCTTATCTTACATGGAGCTCTGACATAGACATTAATGGGGGCTCCTTTTGGTCTGGTATGAATTTTAAGGGGGAAGTCCAGGCAAAAAATACCAAAAGTAATACCTAAGGAAAGGGGGACAAACATGCCCTCTCCTTCCATACCATACCAGGCCACATGGGGGGGGGGGGGGGAGGGTACCTTACCAGAGTGGACCCTTGCCAATGTTGATGAGGACAAGGTCCTCTTCCCCCTGCCCCAAGAATGTTATATATTTTCTGAAAGTAGAGGCCCTATGGAATAAAAAGATGGTAGTTGAATTGTTTTTATGTTGCATGATATTTATGTAACTTATCAATTCTATATTTTCAGGGGGAAAAAAGCGGTAAAATTGAATTTAGTGCACACAAACACAAAATTATATTAATATAATTAGTTTTTAAAACTTTATTGCTATCACAGGGGGCAACCTGCCTCCTATGTGACAGCACTGGCAGGCGACAGGTCCTCTTTATTGAGACATTAGGTGACTATTATACCTCTAATATCTCCCCTGCCCTCCACTCCAGCCGCTTGAGCATAGGACCAAGCTCAATCCACTGTGCACCCAGTTTTGTAGCCTCCTAGATCATAGCTGATAGCTTTCACACTATTACAGAGATGTTCTGCAAGCTCCACCCTTTTGCTGTGTTCACTGTATTAGTGGTCTCAGCCTCCTGGGGACAGCAGGAGTGCCTGGGAACCACTGAGTAAGAGTACCACTTACCACTGGGAGAATATTGTCAGCCTTCATTTACATAAAAGTCATCGGGAGATTCCACAGTCACCCAGTTCTCTTTTACAATAATGCCATGAGCTGGCTGATTACACACAGAAACAAACTGATGACTGCTACTGCAGCCATGGGCTTGTTCCACCTCTTCAAACACTTCCAAAAAGGGGGACTAATTTGAAAACAAATACAAAAATGTCCATTACTAATCACATTATCCAGCACTATAGATCCACATCAATCATGATGAACTACACCCAACACCGGAAAAAAGAAAAAGATCACTCCAAAAGAAAAAAGTCACAATAATCAATGGACACATAATTCCATCATTGACACCGAATGACATCTCCAGGGGCCCCTCTGCTAAAAGTAAATAAAGAGGCAAGATCTCTGGGTTGACAGTATTAACTACCTACGGCCTCGGTCAGTGATGCCATACTATCCTTGCTACTTTGTTTACATGGCTTGAGATTTCTGCCCAGTAAATGAATGAGGTGGAAGCTGTCATATATAGTCATGGTAGAATACCCCAACAGCCAAAGAAAAATTTGAATGAATGCCTGGGCTGAACCTTGAGCTCAATTCTATTCATCTCCCTAATATTTCCAGTAGATTTGTAAACAAATGCTGATATATTTACAGGTATTTACAGGTAGGTATACTGAATAAAAAAAAAAAAAGAAAAAAAAAAACATGCCAGAAATAAACACTTAAAAATGATTAAGGGAATCAACAATTTGCTAAAAGGTTTGGGAATAAGCGCCATACTGAGCTTATTTGAATGAAAAAATTGCTTTGTTTTTTGGAAAATTAATTGCATTTTAAGTGCATGGTATTTTTTGTGATCATAATAATATGTTGTTTATTCTTGAACTATGAAAAGATTGACATGGCAAATGAAGCCTAGCGCCAACAAAAGCCACTTTTAGTGTGTCGTTTTGTTTTTGCCTTACCTAAGACATTAAACAGAGTTTGATTGACTTTTGCTTGCAATAGATGGATTAAAATTTGACTGGTTTAGCGGGGACTGGCTGGATTTTGATCAGTGTGTGACCGTCCCTGCTCGACAGAAGTCAATTATTTGGAAAACTTTTCTTGTTTGTGACTGCAGTTAATTCCTTGCAGCTCCTGATCACTGTATTCTTACAGCAGCAGTTTAGAAAGGACTAAACTAATAGATGATGATGTTGTTACGATTTTGGAATTTTAACAATCGTTGTCGTAGAGACCTACCTGCTTCTGCTCTGAAGAAAAAGCTGTTTGATTGCGTCAATGTGCAAGGTGAATCTGCATGGGAGTGACTTTTTCATTGTTAATCAGCACATGCACTTGCAGTTTTTCAATGAGTCTGCCCTCCTTTAGAAGTTTAACCCTTTGGGAGTATCTCATCAAAAATTAAATTTTTGTTACAGAGAATGCATAAAATCGAATGTCCCGTACACACAATCAGACTTTCCAACTACAAAACCATGGATTTTTGTTCGAAGGATGTTGGCTCCAACTTGTCTTGCATACACACGGTCACACAAATGTTGGCCAACAATTACAAGCGTAGTGACATACAAGACGTACGTGATATCTCCATTACGAACGCTAGTTTTACAAGACCAAGCGCTTCCGGCTCGTACTTGATTCCGAGCATGTGGGACTTTTGTCCGACAGACTTGTGTTCACAGGATCGAAAAGTCTGACAACAAACATTTGTTGGTGGAAAATTTGAGAACCTGCTAGACAACATTTGTTGGTGGAAAGTCCGACAACAAATGTTCAATGGAGCATACACACGGTCGGACTTTCCGCTAACAAGCTCACATCCAACATTTGTTGTCGGAAAATCCGACCGTGTGTAGGGGGCATAACTTGTATGTAGACTTCTGCAAAAATCAGCGAGCCAATCACACAAGCAGGAAATGGCATTTCTGGTGGTGCTCTGTACACCAATCTTGTACGGAACACCTCCAGGTCGCCATTTTGCATTGAATTTTACAGAAAATTACAGCATTGTAGATTACAAAGGAAAGGTAATTTTTAACAACATTCAATTACAACATGGCTTGTGTAATGATTGTATATGCTATATTATTATTTTTCTTTATTATTTGTTTTTTCCCCATTAAAATGGAGTTCCCTTTTAACATATTGAATGAAAATGTATCTATACCCAAAAGTTTTTTTGTTTTTTTTTTGATACAGTGGGAAAATGTTAGAGCCCCAGTCTGGTTCTACTCTATACATGGTTCAGTTAAAAAGGTTTCTCTTTACTTTTTGTTTTGAGGCCAACTTTTATCAGACAGGAAGTAAGGGAAAATCTGCAACAGGAAAAAAAAGTGTTGCTATTAGAGAGGTTCCCTCTCACTTTATGTGTTGGGGACAACCTTTTTATTAGACAGAAAGTGAACGAATATCTCCAATGGGGCCTCAGATGACAGTAAAACCTTAAAGAAGATATTATCCTACCCCACTCTATACAATACTAAAAACATACTTTTTGGCTACTTTAAACACTTGCCTATTGGGGCAATTTTGACATTTTTCTCATACATGTTAAAATCTCTTTGCTATAAAATTACTTTAAACTCCCAAACATAATATATATTTTCTGAAAGCAGAGGCCCTGCAGAATAAAATGGTAGCTGTTGCAATTTTTTATGCCATTTACCATACACACACTTTTCCGGCAGCTGTTCAAGCAGAGATTTGTTTGATCAGCTGTTTGCCTGGCTATATTGACCAGGGAAAGACAATTCTGAAACCAGAAGTGATGAAATTCTCATCATCTCTGGCTTCATTCATCACAGAGGAGATGAAGGACTGCAGATGACCCAACTGCTTACAGTGGTCCCCGACTCCCCAGTCAAATGGGAGAGCGCAAGAATGGTGGTGGATGGCGGTGGGTGGCGGCAGGAGGGGGGACTCTGTTCCAAGTGCTGTAGAAGTGATCATGTAGCTGTAAGGCCACTTGGATCACATTTACTGGAAAGTCAATTGCCAGCTTTAAAAAAAACAGTACCAGGATCATAACTGCAGCTGCAACCATAATCCTGATATAACCATTTGCTGCCATTGACGTACTGTATATATACATATGCTGTCTCTGAAATAACTACAGTAGATGAAACCCGTTATTGGATTGCATTAGATTGCTAACACACACCATAAATAGGGATGAGCTTGGGTTTGGTCCAAACCCAAAAGGAAGCTGTCAGAGAAAGGCCAATCAGCTGGGACCAAAAGATTCTTCCCCTTGCAGTTGTTCTCACACAAAGAGGCGGGGATGTTCATTACTTCATTCACCTAATTTGGCCACATGGCCATATTAAGACCAAGGCATCAATTGCACATCATTACTCAGGACCAACTTCTTGAAAGTGACCATGGTGGACCGTGCCTGTGTGATGCGTGTTGGCATGGCCATTAGTAAACTTCCAACAGAAGTTCATGTGATGATGTGACAACACAAATGAACAACTGGGTGACCGAGCCTGAACAAGGACTTTCATCAGAGAATAACCAAGTATTCTTTTAATGAAAACTGCACATCTTTTAAAATGACATTAGCATGTTAAATATTATGTGAAATTGTAGCAATTGGATCTAGATCTATTCTAACATCTTTTGAAGTACAATGTATAGTACAAGTATACTGTCAACATTAAACTGTAATATGGTATACACCCACACGCTATCTAAAAACTATCAGACACAATGGGAAAATGTAATGATGATGACTAGATGCAGGAACAAATGTAGGATACAAAAGCTAATGCGTGATGAGCGTCATTTGTAAATGCAGCTGGCGATAGGCCTTGTATGACAGAATTGACACTGTCAGTAAAATAAATGAGCTTTATTTTCACAATCTAAAAACTTATCACACTCCAGATGTATGGCATATATGAAGATGACATAATATGACCAAATGAACATGACTAAATATGACTTAACCTTTTCATGACACAAAGTCATTGAAGCCTAGATACCAGGACCATTGACAAAAAACGCTTTAGCTAAAGAACCTACCTGCATTATTTTAGCGTTGCTTTTAGGAAAAATTGAAGGGTTTTATTTGGCACCCTTCTTTAAAAAATACTGCATATATGGTTTTAAAATGATATAAGCTGACAAATGCACAAACTGTTAAAAACATTGATTTTTCATTATTTTACACAATACATTTTTTTATACATTTTTAGTTAAAAGTTTTTTTTCCTTTTAATCGTAGGTTTGTACTTTGAAAGCTTCAACAGTCACTATGACAGCTGACGTCAGCGGGTTTGTTTGTAAACAAACTTCTTGTGCTCATCATGATTAGCTGTTGTGACGATCACATAATCATAAATGCACACCAGCTGCTACCCTGTTTCCCCGAAAATAAGACCTAGCGTGATTGTCGGTGATGGCTGCAATATAAGCCCTACCCCCCCAATAAGCCCTAAAGTCCTTGTAGGTCTTATTTTCAGGGTAGGGCTTATTTTCGGGGAAACAGGGTAGGGCTTATTTGGGGGGTAGGGCTTATATTGCAGCCACTGCTGACAATCACGCTAGGTCTTATTTTCGGGGAAACAGGGTATCAATTATATTTCTGTCCTCAAACTAGGAAGGTACACAGTTGCATGTTTCTTTTCTACAATCATGTTCCCTTAGCATGGGGCCATGTGATATAGGAAATTAGTCTACAGATTTCTACATTGTATTAGTTAACCATTTTAAACTTCTAATAGTAAATATCTGGGCCAAGGCACAACAACTCTAGGTATCAGAACCAGTTGAATAGGTTCTTACCTCCCATTATAACTCGTGTCTCTCACAGTCGGATCCTCTTGATAAAACTGTACTTATTTTATGGCTGTCCAGCTGAGTTATTGCATAGTGAAACTCAGTAAGTACAGAATGCACAAAGACAGGGAAACTCACCTTCTACATGTACTTGTCTATTGACATGACTTCAACCCAATTTGGTACTAAATATGGTGGATTAGTGCTGTGTTTCCTTATAGGGCGTACACACGGTCGGACTTTGTTCGGACATTCCGAAAACAAAATCCTAGGATTTTTTCCGATGGATGTTGGCTCAAACTTGTCTTGCATACACACGGTCACACAAAGTTGTCGGAAAATCCGATCGTTCTAAACGCGGTGACGTAAAACACGTACGTCGGGACTATAAACGGGGCAGTGGCCAATAGCTTTCATCTCTTTATTTATTCATGCGTGGCACTTTGTCCATCGAATTTGTGTACACACGATCGGAATTTCCGACAACGGATTTTGTTGTCAGAAAATTTTATCTCCTGCTCTCCAACTTTGTGTGTCGGAAAATCCGAGGGAAAATGCCCGATGGAGCCCACACACGGTCGGAATTTCCGACAACACACTCCGATCGGACATTTTCCATCGGAAAATCCGACCGTGTGTACGGGGCATAACTGTTACACTAAATGTTACATTTAAATAGTTTAGAGTAATATCAGTAATAAAAACAACCATATCACAACATGTTGCAGCTTTATTCTTAATAGAGGCAATCACTTAATGTGAGTTAATTGACCATTTTAGATTTTATGGGAAAGCAAAAACATTAACCTGCTTAGAATAGCTTGGCTCATTAAATAAAATCTGCGCGATCAATTAATTAAACAGCACTTTAATACAGTGCTTTGAAGGGTTACGGTACAGCCTTCTGTTTCTAAAAGGCGCTGTGCAAACTGTTGGCGCTATATAAATCCTGAATAATAATAATAATAAGGCATGATGAACATAAAGCCAAAGACCTAATAAAAGTCATCTTCACAACCAAAACTCACCAGTGCTTGGCGATGGATTCATGATAAGTCACAGACAACTAAGTTCTATGGTGCAAGATACATAATGTAGATGCGCATTTGTTCAATGATGCCCCTATGCACAGATATTTGTGTACTGGACAGTGTTTTGTGTTTTAGAATCCAGTGACTAACTACAGGATTCTATACTTAAAAGTAGATAAAGCGATCACAATAAAAAGTTAGGCCTTCTGTAAAACTCAGTTGGCATCCTTCTAAGGCCAGCATAGATCCTCTCTCATTAGGCTTAGAAACCTACACTTTCCCAAATGTGATGTTTGTCAAGTAATTATTTGTTGTGAATGATTTAGATGCAAGCTTTCAATAATCTAACTAATACGAAAAATTCTAGATAGTCTTTAGTCTATAGGCAACAGAAATAAAATAATGGAAAACTTGCTCTATATTATCGCATTATTCATACTTTTATTTGAATACTCATTTTGCCTGGTGTAATAGTGAACTAATTAAAAGTGATCCAAAATACCACTTACCAATTCACTATAAAGAAAAGTAGCAACAAAATTGCTTGTGTAGGAATTCATTTTTTTTTAAACTAAAGTACAGTTTTGTTATTACCCTATTTTGCACCACTGTACATTTTTGAACCGCAGATTGGAGGCCCTTTATTTACCAAGTGCCGTTTACTGGATAAATAGCCCCTGGGTGTCCAGTCAGCCAGCTGGGTACACAGAGACATTGTACCTAGCCAATTCAAGGGGCTGGTGATCATGTGATCACTGTGATTGGTCATCACAGTGATCACATGGTACTGTTCACTGTACTGATCCCTCCCCTTCCCCTTACAACAGGGGAAGGAGAGAGATTGTGTAATTATCAATGGGGACAAAACAAATGGATTGGCAGCTACAAATTCATCTGATTATTAACCCCTTCATCTCCATGATGCCACTGTATGTGACCAGTACATTAACCCCCTCACTTCCTCTGTGTCCTTAACAAGCTCCATGTTTAAACCCCTCAATACCCCTCCATATCTCTTAATTTCCAAAATATTGCGTCAAAAAATGAGAACACCTCGGTGTGTCTACTTTCAGAAAAGGGGTAATTTTGTTTTTCTTTGTACTATTCACGCATTTTTATTTTAACAGAAAGAGAAATCTTTTTTTTCTCAAAATTCGGGGTCTTTTTTCCTTTTTATAGTAAAAAATAGAAATCCCAGTGGTTTTTAAATAATGCCAAAACACAGCACTATTTGTCCCCAAAAACTTATATAAAACTAATTTGGTTTCAGTGTTACATGATGGAGTAATTGTCAGACTATCACAGCACTGAAAAATGGCCTGGCAATGAAGGGGTATTACAGGCTGGTACTTAAATCATTAAAGCAAGGTAGACGCAGACAAAAAACATTCTGCTTGCTTTAGAAATCCAGCTCTGCTGTATATTAGCAGCCCTACCTGCTTAAAAATCCAGGACAAAATTGTGACTAAGTTATACTGTATATTGAAAGCTTAACAACACTGCCATGAAAACCTATAGAAATGTTCTGTTTAGGTGGAATTTTTTAAACACCCAGCATTGCACTGAGTAGTGAAAGTTCATATTGGGTGAAAATAGAATCCTTCGAGTTTCTAATCATTTCCAATCGAGAACTCAGAGGGCAAAATTGTATATGCTGCTTCAGATATGCACGATGTAATGCAGGCTAAAATTAAAATATTTTCCTTTTTCTTAAGAAAAGGTTTTAAATGTGAGTTAGGAAATGGAGAAAGAATGGACATATAACATGTCATACTATTAAATTACACTAACCTAATAAAATTAAAAAACCCATTCCTTAGTGCGTGTTCTGCCATAAATCAGGTATACATTGCTTACTGAACTTTAGCATCTGGTTTTCTTGGATTAAGAAAAAAAACACAGAAATTTGGCTGAAGTTCTAACTAGGGTGCACCACCTAGAGGGCTATTGGTAAAGTTCCACTAGAACATAACCTTGTTAAAAACCATAATAAATATAAAGGGACCTGATTTCTTAAAAAGTTATTCTTTCAGCGTAATTATTCAATTATAAATTGCAAAGTGATTATAAGGTCTTAACTAGTAATGGGAAAATTTGTCAATGGTTTGGCGAATCTTGATCCAAATGCAGTGAATCCCTGAACCCAGAGGCAAATCCCACTGAAGTCTATGGGGGCGAATCTTGGTGTTAGAGCTAAACTCCAAGCGGCACATTCATGCTCTGTAATCAATAATACATAAATAATATTATTTTTAAATAACAGCGTAAGCACCTGTATGTGACTTAGTATCAGTTTTTTGCCACCCTATAAAGCAGGGCTGTAGTGTTTGAGGAAGAAGCAGTAAAAGAAAGCAATCGATTCATGTGCTGCCAAAAAGCATGATAAGAGAAGAAAGTACCTGGATTTGACCTGGCATTAGCCTTTTGCAGTCTTCTCTACAACAGGGCTCAGAGTGACAGAGATAGGAATCCATCACCGTGTTTCTTCTACTGCCCAGTCATAGGCTAGGGCAGGTCGAGGATGACACAAGCTCAGTGGAAGTGGGTTGGATGATGCTGGCCATCAGACTGAGGATATTTAGCAGTTATTTTATCTTTTACTGGACTAATCCTTTAAATATTGTTATTTTTGTCTGGAGTTCTGCTTTAAATTCTGCCCATTTTTAGAGCTAATTGTCAAAAAAGACATGGAAAGCTGGGCACTGCCATGGGGGGACATGTACAAATGCAAACTAAAATGCCATGCGACAGAAAGAAGATCTTTTCATGTTGCTTCAAGGACAAATTTGAAAATACACAAATCTTTGACCCCTTCCCGAGGTGGATGCAGGCATTCTGATCATGTGACCGCTGTGATTGGCTGTGACAGCATTTACTTGATCAGAATGCTCCCGATCGCAAGCATGCATTGATGGCTTTTCAGTATCCATTGGTCTCTGTGCTGGGAGCGCACAGGACACATGCTCTCAGCACAAAAAGATGTTTACATAGGGTCACATAAATGCAGCCTATCGGTGTTAAAGCCCACCCGCATTTATGCATATGGCCAATGGGTAGAGCTTAGTATGCATGCATGCCACCTAATGGACTTATCTCTTTAATTTATATCTGGTAGTTTTACTAAGCACCAGGAGTACAGCTATCACTACATTCCCAGTGCTCTGACAGGAGAGACACTGTCTTCTCATACAGCAGTAGTTCTGCATGCTCCTCCCCCCTGTTGCCTATTCACAGAAGGCTTTGTATTTTGTGATTGGTTTTACTTCATACAAAGCACTCTGTGTTTGGACAGGACAAGGGGAGAGGCGGGCAGAGAGGCTGCATATTACTCTGCAATAGGGATGAGCCAAACACCCCCCCCCCGGTTCGTTTCGCACCAGAACATGCAAACAGGCAAAACATTTCTGCGAACATGCGAACACCGTTAAAGTCTATGGGTCACGAACATGAAAAATCTACAGTGCTAATTTGAAAGGCTTATATGCAAGTTATTGCCATAAAAAGTGTATGGGAACCCGGGTACTGCCCCAGGGAACATGTATTAATGCAAAAAAAAGTTTTAAAAACAGCCGTTTTTTCAGGAGCAGTGATTTTAAGAATGTCACAGATCGGCTGCGGTGCTGATCTGTGTCTTACCTGTTACTGCTGTAGGTCAGCTGGTTCCTGTTATTCCACAGCTTGTGTTCAGCTCTTGCTGCACTCAGCAGTTATGGGTGTCACCGGCTTCACCTGTTGTCTTTTATATACTTCCTTCCTGTTACTTCCTGTCCAGCCTCCCATGTGCTCCTCTATTTAAATTCCACTCAGACCAGTTTCATGTTGCTTGAACAACAGTTGTTTCTGAGCTCCCTTCATGTAACCTGCTTTAACCTGACCTCTCGTGAACTGATCTCTTGTGTACCAACTCGGCTAGTTCTCCTGATTACGTTGTCTGCTGCCCGCCCTGACCCTGGCTCGCTATCCGGCTCTCCTTTGCTTCATTCATCCATCCGTGTCTGACAATGTCTTCTGGTACTCCCCTAGCGAGCAGGGGGATCCTGTGTCACCTGCTCGCCTGTAGGCGCACTGCAGTAGTTCCGTGACAAAGAATACTTAAAGTGAAACAATAAAAATGAAATAATCCTTTAAATACTGTGCATGGGGGGTCCCCTTAGTCTGCCTGTAAAGTGTCACATCTTTCCCATGTTTATAACAGTACCACAGCAAAATTAAATTTCTAAAGGAGAAAATGTAATTTAAACTTGCTCACGACTGTAATGTATTGCCGCATCCTGGCAATATAGATAAAAATCAAGGGAAAAAATCGTCTTGGGTCCCTCCCCCCAGTCCATACCAGGCCCTTTGGGTCTGGTATGGATATTAAGGGGAACTTCATGCCAAAAATAAAAAAAAAACATTGTGGGGTCCCCCCAAAATCCATACCAGGCCCTTCGGGCCTTTTTAAGGGGTCACTCGGTTACATCACTGGGTGGACCACCTTTGCCTATATAACAGCTGTCACTGCGAAAAGACAGCAGCCGGCAGGACGTCTCCCATTGAGGCAGAGCTTTTTTTTTTTCAGGTCCGTCTGCGTCATGATTGAAGAAGAATGGACATCGTGGGACACTTTTTTTTCTTTTTTAATAAAGGAATTGTCAAAAACTGTCTTTTGTGGTTTTTACTTGTTGACACTTTTTTTTGGTGAATGGGTAGGGGTACAATGTACCCCTACCCATTCACATGGGGGGCGGGAACTGGGGCCCCCTTGTTAAGGGGGGCTTTCAGATTCTGATAAGCCCTCCACCCGCAGACTCCCACAACCACCAGGCACCCCAAAGCACCCTCCCTATGTTGAGGGCAAGCGGCCTGGTATGGTTCAGGAGTGGGGGGTGCGCGTTCATCCCCCCCATCCTGAACTGCCAGGTTGCTTGCTCAGATAAGGGTCTGGTATGGATTTTGGGGGGACTCCACGCCATTTTTTTAAAAAATGTTGGCATGGGGTTCCCCTTACAATCCATACCAGACCTGAAGGGCCTGGTACGGATTTTGGTGGGACCCCCATGCCGTTTCTATTTATTTATTTTTTTTGGCGCAGGGTTCCCCTTAACCACTTCCATACACTGTGTTGTATATACTACACTGCCTGCACTAACTGAATGTAGAGTCTACACTGAATATCTAGTCTACACTAAATGCAGAGTGTATATATATATATATATATATATATATATATATATATATAGAGTGCACTATTCCCTTGGAAGCTGCTGTCTTGTTCTGTTTCCCACTGGCCATCCCGAGCACCCAGATCTACCCTACCATCTGACACCTTGGGCTCCATACTATCAGTGTAAAGAGCACACACAGTTTTGTAGTTAAATCAACGATTAATTTTACTAAACAAAGATTAGGTTTAGTAACTCAGAGAAACGCCTCTGAATCAAGTTGTACAAAACAAACAGCAATAAACGGTATTGTAAAAGGCTTTCAAAAGTACACACTATACAGCTGAAGTATATACATATATATATATATATATATATATATATGTGTGTCTCCAAGTGGGAATAGTGCTTAGAATGACAAAGCATTCACACTGGGAACCTTCCCACTTCCAGCACACTGTAAACAAACACAATAACTCAAAGTTATAAACACAGTACAATACAGTTGCTAAGGAGCTCCCCCTACTTTATGATGCAGTCCTTTGTCACTGTGACTGACCACAAGGCCTTGCAATAAAACTTAGTAGTCTTTGATCTTCTGTCTTCTGCTAGCTATTATACTGCAGTGATTGTAGTCCAAAGGTTTAATAAGCAAAACAATTGTGTAGAATAATGATTGAGACTGTTCTTGCTGTATAACACACTTGTAACTGCCTCTGATACTGATGTCTCTGAACCAAACAGTATTGGCGTCTCAATGAAGTGTAAACTGGAGGCCTGCTTGAATTCAGTCTATTTGAGTGGGGCCCCTCTGCGGAACTACAGGGCTCAGCAATACTGCGGTATGAGTCTGAGTGTTTAAGGTGCGTTAAAGAACGTTGGGCAACAGCCCTCTCACCACACCAGGCCTGGAACCTTGGATGCCTCCGCTCCACAAGATCTCAGTCTGTTTGATGCGACCACACTGTCAGGCTGCTCCGTTCCACTGGATGTAGGCCACGCTCGCTGGAACACCTCCTCCTTGTAGGAAGGCCACGCGTCCCGAAGAAAGCAAAGATGGCCGCGCAGGGCCTTTTTATGTCCTACCCAGCATGCAGTTCCGCCACTCAGTGTTCATGGGAAGGAGAGTGGGTATTCTGGGTTGGTAGGACATTTCACAAAGTAAACATTAAGTCACTATTTGTCAATATCTTTGTGAAAATTAACAAAGTCTCTTTCGCATTTATACCACTAGAGGGAGCCAAATGCCAGTATATAACATTGTCTATGGGTTTTGCATTATATGACATTAGAAAGCAAAATGTCAGCGCTACATATATATATTTAAAAAAAAAAAAAAAAATATATATATATATATATATATATATATATACTAGACTGTTTAAATACACTGCCTGCACGCCACTAACTAACCTGCCTGCCTAATCTCGCTCAATCTATCTCCGTCCACACACTATACACGGCTGCTATGTAAGCAACCTTATATAGTGTGGGGCGTGGACTTAGTCCCCCTGAGCTGTGATTGGCCAAAGGCACCCTGCCTTTGGCCAATTATGGCTGTCGCAGCAGAGTGCACTGTGATTGGCCAAAGCATGCAGGTCAGTTGCATGCTTTGGCCAATCATCAGATTTCAATGCACTGCGATCTCGCAGTGCATTATGGGGCGTTCCGCGGTGCTTGAATTTCCCACGAACGCCCCATATGTTCGGTTAGTTTGCGAGCAAACGAACACCTGATGTTCGAGCCGAATTTACGTTCGACACGAACCACGGGTCATCCCTACTCTGATGCTAGACCTTCTGGCCTCAGCTCTTGCATTTGCAGAGCGCCATAGGTACAGTATAGAGATAGGTATGCTCCCATGACTCAGTAAAAATAAAAATTGTTAATTTAAGAGAAAAGTCTATGAGGTGGTATGAACCATGCTGGACTTACCCCTTGTAAGCAGAACATTTCAGAAGACTGAATTCCTGGAGTTCATCCTTTAAAGTGTTGCTAAACCTATAACAGTAAAATCAGTCTGTATATGTAGTAAAGCATGCTTGTTATACTCACTGTGGAACCTAAGGGGTTAATCCTGTCTGTTTGATCCAGTTTTCTCTGATCCTCCCATTCTTCCACAGTCTCAAATCCATCTCCTGATAAGACAGAGCCATTGGAGTCACTCTGCACATGCTTAGTTTGGTCTGTCCAGACAGAGGTTCAGGGGTCATGCAGCCTCATAGGACAGTCAGAGTAGAATGAAAACTTCTCCTGCGAGCTTTAACCAGACACTGATAGAAGTCTCAAGATTGCTATATACTGCTGATGAGAAAAGGTATTTAGCAGTTTATATTTACTAAAACAATTCCATTTCCATGTTCTGTGTACTGTGGAGGACTAGATATAGTGAATGCAGGATCCTGGGTTCAGTAACACCTTAAAGCTGTATGTGATGTTATGAAAAAATATAATGTTCATGTAGAGTTTTGAGTGACAGTGTACTCTGGCAGCACATATTTTGCTATGGAATTGATTTTTCTTTTCTTTTACTTTTTTTAATTTGTAAAAAGTCTTTTTTTTAAACAGAGGTTTAACAGCAACACATGCTTTTTCATCAAATGGTAATGGACCTGCAAATAGAAATTCTCTAGTAGTTAACGTTGGCTGTCCCTGTTTTAGCTAATGCAAAACTGTCCTGCTGCTGTCCAATTTCTGTTAGGCTCATATCAAGAATTGAGAGACCGCAGACTAAATAGCTGTGTAAATCTGGCCAATAGCAGGACAGGTTTATTCAGGGATAATTGGCCAAAGCATACTAGCGACAAAGAGCACACGCAGGTGTTTTACTACTTGAATTAAGAGACAGTGGGTGACAGAATAGAAATTTTACAGTGCAAAATTGGCCAGCAGCAAGAAAATACACACGAATAAACCTGGGCCCAAATTTACTAGAAACAAAAAGCATAAATGTTGGGTTCATTACACAAATTATTATACGGTAGAGCATACAGCAGTGTTAAATTGACCAGCAGTAGGGCATGTTTAACCAGGGATAAAAAACAGGTATACGTCTACCTTTATTTTACCTTTGAAAATGAGGGGGTGTGTTGAAAGTTAATGAGTTTATGTGCACACTGTTTTCACCCTTGTTTTCTTTCAAACAAGGGTGCGCTGGGAACAGATGGTTAGTAGATCTAATAACAGATGGTCAGTAGCAAGTTAATGCTCCACTTTGAGCACTACACCCCAATGAAGGCCCTATCAGCATCAATAAATAAATGTATTCCTACATAAGTTGTACCTGTCTATCTCCAGCCCTCTCTCCTCTACAGCCTCCTAAAGCACACATTTTATAGAGTATTCCTCAGCTCCGGAAGGCATAGGGCAGGGATCTGATGTCAAACACAGCACAGCATAGAGCAGGGAGCTGAGTGTAATCTGATACCTGAGTGGAGGATGAAATGGGTACCACCCCCTCTACACAGTCTTATAGGAAACCATGTACCGCTAAGGCTGTCAATCACCTGCTCTATGCTGCAGGGTGGCAGGGCAGTCTCCCAGGATTGCTTGGACTTGGCATAGACTGCCAGAAGTAACTCATGCAGATGAATGAGAGAGCAGGCAGAGATCACACTAGGTGCTTTGGATCAAGGCAAGAACAGATTATAGAAGGATATGCTTTTTTATTTTTCATTTTGGAGGTTTACAACCACTTTGAATAAAGTGTTCTTGTTCTTATTTGTTGTACCCAGTTTGGACCAATTGAGATTCACTCTTCTGAAGTCAGTCCAGTGTAAGATCAATTTTTACTGTTTTTTTTTGTGCATACAGACTGCAATTAGCTGATAGGGGTTTAAAAAAGTTGAAGCTATGGATAAACTTTAATTCATGTTCTGTTAAATCATCTGTGATTGGTATATACTATATGTCCTAAATTCTGTGCTATTGTCTCATTTCTGGGTTTTTTTTTCCATCACTTTCATTGTAGTTTCCAGCACAGGTTTGAATGGTGGTTGTCAAAATTTTCTTTGTACTTTTCATTCAAAGCCTTAAAGAAAAGCTAAAATACTGAATAAGTAGAATGAGCTCGTAATATACATCTCAAGAATACATTTTTCATTTTGTCTGGTAAATATACATATATATATATATATATACCTTTAGGGCCAATTTAGAGCTATGCATATGCACAGAGGTGCATTTTTTGTAGCGTTAGGCAGGTGTGCTGTTATATAAACTCCAAAAGTGCAGCACTAAATGAATTAAAATGAATCTTAATAATAGAAATCAACATCCAATGCATGTGAAAAGATATTTTTAGTGTATAAATGCAATGCATAAACAATGGGGTTGATTTACAAAAACTGGAGAGTGCAAAATCTGCATAGAAACCGAAGAGGTTCCAGTTTTTTTTTTTTTGTCAAGGCGTAAGTTAGAAGCTGATTGTCTACCATTCACAGCTAGACCAGACTTTGCACTCTCCAGCTTTAGTAAATCCACCCCAATGTGTATATAGCCGAATATATATGTGGTTATAAATCTTCTTATGAAATGAAAGATTTACTGTATGTCAATCCAGCAAATAAGCTGATGATCCTCTATAATTGAGAAGTCAAACAGCGCTCAAATGAAACATTCTCCCAGCAGCACTTCACATAGTGGGGCTTTTTACTAAATATATATATATATATATATATATACTATATATACTAATTATATATGTGAATTGTAAAAAGTACCCACTCATAAGTTTGAGGAAAACACAAACGCGGTCACACCATGCATAAAATTTTACACCACAGCAATAAATATCCAAATCCAATATATTCAATATGAATGTACAATGCCAACAAAGTCTTCAAGGTTGGAAGATCAACCAATAATAGGGAGACAAGCTGCTTACCAGAGCTCAAATAACCATCAAATTATAAATGGCCTGGGAACAAGCTTGAGAAAGCAACGCTACAGCTCTACCTTCAGGGTCCATAGAAAAGCTCCACTCAGCTCAGCATGAGAAGCTATAAGGAAAAGATGACAAACAAAGGGAAGACAACTCTATAGTGTAGTAATTAAAATTAACCATTTTATAAAAAAGAAACTGTTTCTTCCCAGGAAAGGGATCGATACCACCACAATGTTAAAATCATCCAGTAAAGAGATCCCATGTATTGGCTGGTATACGCAATGACGTCACAAGTACTGGCTGCACCCTACGCATTTCATAATTTCATTCAATGAAGTGTGCTGTCATGCATTAACATGCGCTTTCATTGTGAGTTGACATGCTTTTTGGTGCGCATTGTTTAACCACTTCAGCCCCGGAAGGATTTACCCCCTTAATGACCAGGCCATTTTTGCTATACAGCACTGTGTTACTTAAGCTGACAATAGCGTGGTCGTGCAACGTTGTACCCAAACAAAATGAATGTCCTTTTTTTCCCCACCAATAGGGCTTTCTTTTGGTGGTATTTGATCACCTCAGCAGTTTTTATTTTTTTGCGCTATTAACAAAAAAAAGCAACAATTTTGAAAAAAAAAATTTTTTTTTTACTTTCTGCTATAAAACATATCCAATAAAAAATATGTCGAATTTCTTCATCAGTTTAGGCCAATATGTATTCTGCTACATGTTTTTAGTTAAAAAAAATCCCAATTAGCCTATATTGATTGGTCTGCCCAAAAGTTATTGCATCTACAAACTATGGTATAGATTTAGGGACTTTTACTTTTTTTACTAGTAATCAGCAATTTTTAGCAGGACTGCGACATTGTGGCAGACAAATTAAACACTAAGTGACACTTTTTGAGGACCAGTGACACCAATACAGTGATCAGTGCTAAAAAATGCACGGTCACAGTATAAATGACACTGGCAGAAAAGGGGTTAACATCAGGGGCAGTCAAAGGGTTAAATGTGTTTCCTGGGAGTGCTTTCTAACTGTGTGGGGGACGCTGACACTAGACAGAGAGAGAGATCTGTGTTCCTTATTACTAGGAATCACAGATCTCTCTCTTTGTCTGTGACAGAACGATGGTCTGCCTTGTTTAATCAGGCAGACCACCGTTTTGTCATTCCCGAGGATGATTGCGGGTGGCCGGCGGCCATCGTGGGCTGCTGGGCCTGCTGATTGGCTCCCGCTGTGTCCAATCACGGCAGGAGCAGGCTGCCGGCGGTGCAACCGATCTAGACCGGGGAGCGCGGACAACGTACGGGTACGTTGTTTCGTGCAGCCGTGCCACCCTGCCGCAGTATTTGTTTGGTGGGAGGTCAACTGGTTAAATGTAGGGTGGATTGGGTTAACAGCCATTGATTCGTTTTCAAACCTGTTGCAAAAAAGCATGTTATATGCCTTTTTTATGCACAGCCATTGAGTTTTATGAATCTCCCAAAGCACTAAAACTCAAAAAAAAATGTTGTATTGAAAATGTGCAGCACTGTAATGGGAACACACACTATCTTTATTATAAGGGTAGATATAATAATAAAAGAAAGGCTATACTTGTGTGATGTCCCCCCCACTTTTCTATACTTTACAATGTGTAATTTGTGCTGCCACTCAACATGATGTAGTGCAGGGGAGGGTACAGACACAAATTCGAGGCGTCAGAGGTAAGATGCAGCCTTGGAAAAAGATTCTCACCTTGAGTTTTTATTGGGTATTTCACTAGAATTTTTTTTCTCTTTCTTAACCCTTTTGTGTACCCTTATATTGAAAACAGATGTCCCTTTATTTATTGCTCGATTATTTTCCATTTAGTTTAGATAAATTATTTTAAATTTTGCAAAAAAAACCCCCGAAATGTCAAACAATTCACAGAGCAACGTCTTATTAAGGCATGAGTTATGTTAAAACAGGATACAACGCTTTCCTTTTTTTTTTTTGTAACAAATAAACTAATTTTATTTCCTGCTGTTGTCTTGAAAATATATTTGAAAACTCTCCCACCAATATCAGCTTTCTTTCTTATTGCATCCATACACACGTTAGGTAGGCTCCGCATGCACCTGCATGATGTGCTTCCATCCATTTCTGGAAAGTGTGCCAAATCTCCGTTCCTCTGTACAGCCGTTCCATGGAAATTAGCTAAGCTCCTCTCTTTTTTTTTTGCCTAGAAAACATCTGCTTTTAGTGATAGCAGCTGTGACAGTCGAAACAGTCAACTAAGCTCTTCAGAATTCACTTGTACAAAAGAGCTTTTCACGAGGATGATAAATGACCAGAATTACACCATAGCATTTAAGTACCTAATTCTAACCTAACTGGTAATGAGCAACATACTTTTGCACCTGTCACATTCAGAAAAACTGCTATTATTTATCTTTCAAGCAATCTTTTTTTTTTTTTTTCGGTTTCATTTGCTGCCATTAGGCCCTAAGCCTCATCGAGAAGACAGAAACAATGTCTTAATTGGCTGTCAAACGAGCATTATATGCAAACGTGATCTGTTGTATTGATCTCCAGAATTCACGCCACACAATGGCAGGGATGGGATAACGGCTTACATTGTGCGGCCTAAAATTATCATTAATAGTTTGGCTCATCATTTGTGTTTTTGGGAGACACAGAGCAACTCGGGAGCGCGGGAGTCAATATAAACCGGGGCATTCTGGATAAGAAAAGAATTCTAAAGTTGCTAGCAATTTGGGAAATGCCATTTATATTCAAATTTGGAAGATGGACAAAAATGGATGGGTTATTTAGGTTAGTTGATGCCAATTGACTAGTTTAATGAATTAAACATGAACGTTAAAAGGACAATGAGTTGCAAATTGCTAAGATCAGATCCTGAATTTGAGTTTTAACCTTTGACCTGTGAAAATTTCATATCATTGTATCTTCGAAAAAGAAAATACTGCATGATTAAAATGTAACTATTGCCTGCCACATTTATCCCAAAATTGATCCTTGAGAAGTCATGGTGAATGTAGTATGCAATTAGAAGAAATCATTTAATTGTCCTATTTTCTTAGTATAAATCATAGAATCCATGAGTCTGTCTACATTTTAGATTTAGGTCTAGAACATGTTCTGTTTATGGCACTTGGAGCAGTAATGTTTTAAATGTTATCATTTTGTGTCGCTAAAGTATGTTAGGAAAATCTGTAAAGTGCAATTATTTAATAAGAAAAAAACACGTGCAAATTGAATTTATACATAGCAACCTAGCAAGAATAACTCCTCTTTTTGACTGTGCTAGCTAGAAAAAAAGCTTGGTGTAGTGCTCACATAACTTTTGTGTTAGGATCATTTACCTAAATAATAAAAATAGTAAAAATAGTAAAATAGTGTCTGTTTCCATATCAGTGGTGCAATGCGTTGTGTTTTAAAAAAAAATACATGTCCTTTTCTGCTGCATTTTAGTGCATTGGGAGACATAGAAGTCAGTGGCACATATCAAAAGCATATAACATATGTTTTCATGCATTGGGAACAGGTATTAACAAGCCTTGGTAAATGGCTGTTAATCCTATCCAATCCAAATTTTTAATTTATAAATGCAAACTGGAAACATGTCAATACACAAAAGAAATACATGTTAACGCATGACATTGGGGTTGATTTACTAAAGGCAAATCCACTTTGCACTACAAGTGCACTTGGAAGTTCAGTCGCTGTAGATCTGAGGGGGACATGCAAGGAAAATAAAAAACAGCATTTTTGCTTGTACATGATTGGATAATAAAATCAGCAAAGCTTCCCCTCATTTCAGATCTAAAGCGACTGAACTTCCAAGTGCACTTGTCGTGCAAAAGTGGATTTGCCTTTAGTATATCAACCCCATTGTGTCACCTGCCTAAGACTACTATAAAAATTCACCTCTATTTATAGATTTTATAGATAGATAGTTGGGTCATTACTTATTTTTAATAACACATGTGATAGCTCCACAACTCTAAAAAATAGGTATATTTGAAATATTTTGTCTAAAATGCTTATTAACATAACTATTCGAATTAGAATTAATAAAAGACTGCCGATGTAATACAACAGTACCAGAACACTACCCTCATGGAATTCCTGTAGACATCTTCAATGAACATCAAAGACTGCACAAGCTGTTTTATGTACAACAACATTTGTATCTCAGTCCTGAGATTTAAACAGCTTTTCAACAAAGCTGTGTCTTGCCTAGCAGGACAGGACAGGGTGCTTATTATGTGCTGCAATTTAATTTACATGTCCGTCTCCCCCCCACACACACTGATTGGAATAGCGAAAAGAGAAGCAACACATTGATGAGCTCATATCTCTGTCACTCTGCTCTCTCCTCCTATCTGCAGTCTCCTTGTGCTCCAACACACTTGATTGACTTTGTATGATGCCTCTTTCTCCCTCTCTCTGAGCCTTGTTGAACAATAGACTGCAAGAGGCTGATACCAGGTCAAATGCAGGTACTCACACTTCCGGCATAAAAATAAATAAAAATAAATGTAATCCTTATTATTGATTACAAAGCTGTATTAATTTAGGCTGCTTATATCTGCCAGGAGTTCAGCTTTCAAGTGGTTGTAAAGCCTTGTATTTTTTGTCTTTAAAATAATAAACACATCATACTATCACATAGGTGGTGACCACTGGAATGTTGTAGATGCCTCTCTTGCACCTCTTGCCCAACACTCCTGAAGGTGCAGACAGAGAGTGTGAGGGCATGGAGTAGCTGGTAAAGTCCGCTCTTAGGTGGATGAAGCTGGGGGTAGCAGTCCTAAGAACAGGATACTGAAGCAGCTTGGCACCAGAGGAGGAGATGTTAGAAGAGCCGGTATGCAGGCAGCGACCAGCGGCAGCCGGGTAACAAGGGGCCGAGTCAGCAGGGAGAGCAAGTCAGGAAGCAGGCCAAGGTCGGTAACAGCCGGGCAGTGCAGCACAGAATCAGCAGGCAAAAATGAGTCCAGTAAACAGTTTAAGGTCAGAGAGATCAGGTGAACACGGTCAATGCATAGTAAAGGCAAAGTCCAGAGAAGGCCGGGTCACACACAGGTAAGCAGGTTCAATGGATCAGGTCACAGGAATACAGGTACAAGCTGAAGACCAATCAGCAACTGCTCATGGTGACAGGCCAGTTTAAATAGGCAACTGGGCACCAAGTACGCATGCTAATTTGTATGTGCACATGCGCATGCATGAATGTGAGCACGATGAACTGCAATAGTACATCTATTATCTCTGCCTAGAAGTATTAGCATGGGAGCAATGCACACGTGCATGAATATGAGCATGAGCCCGCACTGGTTTTCTGGTGCTGAGAATCTGGTTTTCTGGTGCTGGCTGACTGCCCCCAGAGCAATCTTCTCACTCTGGGGGCATTTGTGCGCGCTCACTCCCAAGCCGCCTCTATCTGTGTCTATGGGTAAACAGAGTGTGACTCAGTCCCTCCCCCTGCTCCCTCCTCACTGGCTGTGATTGACAGCAACGGGAGCCAATGGCTCCCGTTGCTGTGTCTCGTCCAACCAGGAGAGAGTCCCTAGAGAGCCTCAGCTCTTGTGCACATTGCTGGCTCGGGTAAGTATTTGGGGGGGGGGGGGGCTGCGGAGAGAGCTGCACCCTGAAGGTTTTTTACCTTCTTGCATAGAATGCATGAAGGTAAAAAAAACCTTAAGCCTTTAGATCTCAAATAAGCTGTAATATGTTCATTTAAAATGTTGTGTTTAGTCTTTCTAAACCTGCACCTTTTGAAAGAATACCTGTGATCTTGCCATGAAGAATTTAGTTCTGGGAATTACTTTTATGGTATGACAGCTGCCTCCAAAGTGTGCTCCTGTATTGTCACCTCGTAGCATGCTCCCTGTTGGAGATTGCAAGTGGCTGTACTGAAATCCATTATGCAGGCATAGTCCACCATTGTCACAGCTGGAGTGAGTGCATGAAGACGTGGCTTAAAGAGATCAGCAGCACTGAAGTGTAAAATTGATGAAAAGTGTTATACTTGTCCTGGTGACCACTAAAACTGAAAGTTACCAGAACAAAAATAGTGGGGAAATCCTGAAATCTTCCAATGGGGAAACTTGTTCCAGTGGCACCTGTATAAAGCCCCATACACACTGTCAGATTTTCTGCTGATTTTTGTCTTCAGATTTACCAAAACCATTTAGTGGAAGGGCCTGCCTGACTGCATACAAATTGAAACTCCTAAGGTTTGACCTTCTATTATATGGTTTTGGTAAATCTGAAGGAAAAAATCAGCAGAAAATCTGATAGCGTGTATGGGGCTTAATAATAACAATCCTTCAGTCTATCTTTTCACTCCTGCAGTCCCGTCTATCACCAGCAGGAAGAAAGAGATTAAAGTGGAACGTTACCCATAACAGCTTGATCAAAAATAATGTTGTTAACAAGGAACATATATTCCACATTAATAATTATGTTACCAAAATGAGTGTGTACTGTAAATTGTCCAGCATTGTTTCTGTTCTTTAATTGCCCAGAGCCCCTGAACAGCAGTAAATCATAAAGCAGAACTAAACCAATTAATTTAGCGGTTTCAAAAAACTGTTACATTCCTGTAATGTCGGGTTTGCCAACTGTCATAGTTGCAAAGTTACATAGTTGGAGAGGTTGAAAAAAGACACAAATCTATCAAGTCCAACCTGTGTGTGTGTTTTTATGTCAGTATTATATTTTATATCCCTGTATGTTATGGTTGCTCAGGTGCTTATCTAATTGTTTTTTAAATTATCAATGCTCCCTGCTGAAACCACTGCCTGTGGAAGAGAATTCCAAATCCTTACCGCTCTTACAGTAAAGAACTCTCTACGCAGTTTACGGTTAAACCTCTTTTCTTCTAATTTTAGTGAATGCCCGCATGTCTTTTTAAATTCCCTTTCTGTCATATTTGCATTTGTTCTCAACCAAACTGTCAAACCATAAAATGGCTGGTGTCATAACTAATCACATGTGCAGCACCATGGCAGTTGCAGATCAAATGGAAGCAGCTTCTTTGGCTGCAAATGATAGGAGGGTTTAATTCCACTTTAAGGCTGTCAGCAGATCGGCCTCTATTCATCAGTGCCTAAAAAATGGCTAAAATGCAGAGCAACTGAGCATGTGCAGAACAGGGTGAGACAGTGGGGGTTATTTACTAAAGGCAAATCCACTTTGCACTACAAGTGCACTAAAAATGCACTTGAAAGTGCACTTGGAAGTGCAGTCGCTGTAGATCTGAGGGGGACATGAAAGATAAATAAAAAACAGCATTTTAGCTTGCACTTGATTGGATGATAAGATGAGCAGAGCCTCCCCTCATTTCAGATCTTCCCCTCAGATCTACAGTGACTGCAGTGCAAGTGTACTTTGAAGTGCACTCGTAGTGCAAAGTGGATTTGTCTTTAGTAAATCAACCCCAGTGTGTTACTGGATTTTTCACAAAAAAACACTTATGTTTTACATAGCTTTACCTGCAAAAGGGGCCAGCCTGAAGTGATCTAGCAGGAGTTACATTTCTGACTAAAGTTCCACTTTAATTCTGATTTGGCTGTAACAACTGGGCTGTATGCTTTTCAGGCCTCATGCACACAAGGCTTTTAATTTCTCCTCTGAACACCTTTTACTCCTGGCAGGAAAAGGCAGCTTAAAAAGCATGCCTAATGCAAGGTGTTGCACGTGCAGCTAGGCATACCTCCCGAACTTGAGAATTAGACCCCATACACACTATTAGATTTTCTGCAGATTTTTGTCTTCAGATTTACCAAAAACATATAATATGAGGTCAAACCTTAAAGCAGAGTTCCACCCAAAAGTGGAACTTCTGCTTTAAGCACTCCTCCCCCCCTTACATGCCACATTTGGCATGTAATTTTTTTGGGGGGGGAGTGGGTGACTACTTTAGAGAGGGACTTCCTGTCCTACTTCCTCCTTCCACCCACAGGCCACCTAGGCGACTCCTCCTATCCCCTAGGCAGTCCCTCCCTCTCTGCAATCTTCTGGGACACGTGACAGGTCCCAGAAGATTGCCTGTCCACTGGGAGAACGCAGCGTGACTCATACATGCGCATTGCACGCCCGGCCGTGAAGCCGCAAGCTGTCACGGCCAGGTGTCCACAGTTACAATGGATGCGCCGAGGAGAGGAGAGGGAGAGGAGCGGGGCTCCGTGTGGCCGCATCGCTGGACCGTGGAACAGGTAAGTGTCTGTTTATTAAAAGTCAGCAGCTAAACTTTTTGTAGCTGCTGACTTTTAATAAAAAAAAAAAGCCTGCAACTCTGCTTTAAGAGTTTCACTTTGTATGCAACCAGGCAGGCCCTTGCACTACATGTTTTGGTAAATCTGAAGACAAAAATCTGCAAAAAATCTAATAGTGTATATGGTGCTTAAGGGACCTTTCAGGGAGACAGTGACCTGCGGCGTGTGTAAGCCAAAAGTGGGTGTGGCCAAACATGGCAGTGGGAGGAGCTTAATAGCCATGGTTAAACAAAACCTGGGCTTCCTTTTAACCATAAAATATGCTTTCATTGCTGTGCCACAAGCTGGTGTCTCAGGGATACATATAAGTCTCAAAAGGATCACTAAGGCACATGGAAGGCAGGAAGGAAGGATCACTATGACACACATAGGGCAGGAAGGAAGGATCACTATGGCACATGGACGGTAGGAAAGATCACTATGACACATATAACACAGGAAGGAAGGATCACTATGGCACATAGAAGGCAGGAAGGATCACTATGGCACATGGAGGACAGGAGGGATCACTATGGTACATGGAGGACAGGAGCGATCACTATGATACATGGAAGGCAGGAAGGATCACTATGGTACATGGAGGACAGGAAGAATCACTATGGCACATGGAAGGCAGGAAGAATCACTATGACACATGGAAGGAAGGATCACCATGGCACATGGAAGGCAGGAAGGAAGGATTACTGTGGTATATGGAAGGCAGAAAGGTTCACTATGGCACATTGATGGTGCTGCATTAGGTAAAATAATTAGTTTCGTTTTTCATATTTTAAAATGGGGTGCCTTGAGATCGTGCATAAATTTAAAGGTGTGCCTTGACTGGAAAAAGGTTGGGAAACACTGATTTAGAGATCAGGCTATTCATAGCAAGGTGCTCTTCATAAGTTCCTCGCCAAATATCCCCAGTGCCTGAAATGTGTTATAATAAGAGTGGTTTGCAAGGTGGTAGGGCCTGTTTGGCTGTAGTTTTGTCTAGGAAGACTTTTATTTAACTTTCTGAAAGTCAACAATGTTTCAATTAAAAGAAATATCTGTAATAAAAATTCATAAAACCAAACGTTTACCCAGTTGCTGCACGATACCATCAGATCTGCACCCTTTCTGACATTTAAATGAATACAAATAAACCACAAATGGACATCTGGCAAGCAACGGCTATAAGGAATGAACATATAACCCAAACAAGATTGCATATTAAAAGGTGCTCTGTGCCAATGTTCTTGTAATTGTATTGAAATGTTCCTCAATTACCTTATGCTATTGTGTCATCAAAATAAATACAAGCATAGAAATGTTAATACTTCAAACGAAGGCATTAGTTCTGAAAAAAAATAAAGTTTTATTTTTAATGTTCTGTTTGACTGAGAGATTTCTGTTCATTGTTTTTGACAAATGCACATATGCAGCACTGGAAATTCCCATTGCAACTTTGGAACATTAAAATGTCCTACTGGTGCAAAATAAATGTATTTCACCTTGTGAACCCTCGTGTATACACACTTGTTTTGTGATGAATGGGAGAGGAACTTTTTAATTTCCTTCTATATTTGTAAGTGCAATAAATTTAATTCTTACTAATAGGCCTGTCTAATTTTGTTACCACACCTTCTAAGATCAGGTCAAGGAGATATAAAGCTATACCTATTTATGATAAAGGACTGAAATAGTCCTACAGTATCTCACAAAAGTGAGTACACCCCTCACATTTTTGTAAATATTTTATTATATCTTTTCATGTGACAACACTGAAGAAATGACACTTTGCTACAATGTAAAGTAATGAGTGTACAACACTCAATTTACTGTCCCCTCAAAATAACTCAACACACAGCCATTAATGTCTAAACCGCTGGCAACAAAAGTGAGTACACCCCTAAGTGAAAATGTCCAAATTGGGCCCAAAGTGTCAATATTTTTTATGGCCACCATTATTTTCCAGCACTGCCTTAATCCTCTTGGGCATGGAGTTCACTAGAGCTTAACAGGTTGCCATTGGAGTCCTCTTCCACTCCTCCATGACGACATCACGGAGCTGGTGGATGTTAGAGACCTTGTGATCCTCCACCTTCCGTTTGAGGATGCCCTACAGATGCTCATTAGGGTTTAGGTCTGGAGACATGCTTGGCCAGTCCATCACCTTTACCCTCAGCTTTTTTAGCAAAGTAGTGGTCATCTTGGAGATGTGTTTGGGGTCACTATTATGTTGGAATACTGCCCTGCGGCCCAGTCTCCAAAGGGCGGGGATCATGCTCTGCTTCAGTATGTCACAGTACATGTTGGCATTCATGTTTCCCTCAATGAACTGTAGCTCCCCAGTGCCGGCAGCACTCATGCAGCGCCAGACCATGACACTCCCACCACCATGCTTGAATGTAGGCAAGACACATTTGTCTTTGTACTCCTCACCTGGTTGCCACCATACACGCATGACACCATCTGAACCAAATAAGTTTATCTTGGTCTCATCAGACCACAGGACATGGCTCCAGTAATCTATGTCCTTAGTCTGCTTGTCTTCAGCAAACTGTTTGCAGGCTTTTATGTGCATCATCTTTAGAGGAGGCTTCCTTCTGGGACAACAGCCATGCAGACCAATTTGATGCAGTGTGCGGCATATGGTCTGAGCACTGACAGGCTGACCCCCGACCCCTTCAACCTCTGCAGCAATGCTGGCAGCACTCATACGTCTATTTCCCAAAGACAACCTCTGGATATGACGCTGAGCACATGCACTCAACTTCTTTCGCCGACCATGGCGAGGCCTGTTCTGAGTGGAACCTGTCCTGTTAAACCGCTGTATGATCTCGGTCACCATGCTGCACCTCAGTTTCAGGGTCTTGACAATCTTCCTATAGCCTAGGCCATCTTTATATAGAGCAAGAATTCTTTTTTTTAGATCCTCAGAGAGTTCTTAGTCATGAGGTGCCATGTTGAACTTCCAGTGACCGGTATGAGAGAGTGAGAGCAATAACACCAAATTAAAAGGGAGTGGATAGGTAAGTGCATTATGCATTAAGGTGAAAAAACACCTGTCAGTGACCGGCCGCCAGCCCCCCCCCCCCCGTTTTACTTACCTGAACCCTCAAACTTGTCCCACGGGGACACGCCATCTCTCTGCCTGGGGTTCTCGGCTGTTGATTGGATAGATTGATAACAGCCATTGGCTCCCGCTGTTGTCAATCAAATCCAATGACACGGTCGCTGGGGGACAGGGCTGAGCCCTGCATTCGGCATCTATGGATGCTGAATGCTGGACTCGGGAACGTGCCCGCAAGGTAACCCCCCACTTCTCCGAGGGGGTTATCTGAAGCGGGGAGGACCCGAGAGAGCCGCCAGGGGACCCCAGAAGTCACGTGATGACGTAACGCGCAGGGAGTGGACGGAGGTTGAATAATACCGGAAGTGACGTGAGAACGGCGTCCAAACGCCATACGATTTGTTTTTATGCTTGCTTTTTAATATATTGATGTAAGAGTCCAGCCTATTTTAGTAATAAAACTTATTTCAACTATAAACATACTACACCATTGGAGTTCTCTTTCTCTCCTATCCCTTCCCACTTCCCCCTCCCCCTCCTCTCTGGGAGTACGAGACTGTATGAGGATGTGGATGTGAAGTGTCCATTCAGGTTTAACACTAAGTGGAATGGAGGACCCCCTGGTGGTAGATGTTGGAATAGCATTGGAATAGCGGAACAGATTCCTGTACACTATCTTATGCTGTTATTTCAAGATATCAAGGTGAGAGTTCTGTGAGCTCATTTATGGGATTGTACACCTCTCGCCTTTTTGCTGTGTGGTTTATATAAACGCATTTTGAAGAAACTTCCTTTTTTGGACATTTATTGAAAAATGCTTGATTAAGAGACAATCACCACATTGAATCTAATGCCCCTGGATTGTTACACCAGTTCATGGATTATTCACCTTTACACTATATTATTATCCCAACTTACTGGGCACCACTGACACACTGTTTATTTACCCTATTTACTGGGCACTTTTTGCACTTTATGTATTGCTGTAGCGCGGAATCATTATATGATTTTATGTATTTATGAGTGGAATGTGAACACTGCTAGATCCTGCTGCAGACGGCTTTTTCACTGTATTTGATTGCACTTTATTGCACGATACGCACTTTGTTAATTTTTTAGTTTATGAGGGTTGCCCTCTTTATATTAGTGGATTATTCTGAACACATCTTAGTAGCGCGAGGGCTTTTCATCTTCACTGTATATCAAGCGATTACAAATGATGACTCTGATTTGGTGTATCTGATTGGTTAGTGTGTGTTACATTGCACATTTTACGTACAAAATCAACTCAATAATGGGAAGACAAATTCTATTATTTACTCAGAATTCAAATATATACACTTTATATACTGCATGTACATTCTTTGTTTTACTGACAAATATTTACAGACCTGACTCAAAAAAACATGAAGGATGAGGGTTCATATTAATTAGAAGGAGATCAGCAATGGCAGCCTCCATGTTTCTCTAAGGAAAATAGTTATTTACACAGTTGTTTTTTTTAGTTGTTTTTTCTTCTTTTTTTCTTTAAAGCTCTTTCACATTGGCGGACCTTGCCAGAGGATCCCGCTGAGCAGATGGATGACAGGTCTGTGTCCTCTCGGCTTATGCAGAATGGACACAAACACGGCCAGCTTTCCTGTTTTGGCGGCCAAATGTAAATGGACCGGTTGTCTGTTTACATCCGATTGTCATCCAATATGATCCACCAGACAGATGGGAAATGGACCCCCATCTGTTTTTGGCGAATAGACTCGGATCAGATGTTGTGGGGTGTAAATGGGCACATGTCCATTTGCATCCACTGCTGCATAGAGGACAATGAATGGTCCGATCAGGTCTGCCTAAAAAATAAGCTGACCCGATCGGTCCGCCCATGTGAAAAGGACCTTAATATGATTTATACATTTTTTTTAAATTTTTTAAATAACAAACATGTTATACTTACCTGCTCTGTGCAAGGGTTTTGCACAGAGCAGTCCCGATCCTCTTCATCAGGTGCCCCCACGAAGAGCAACATTCCATGGGGGCAGCCATGCGGGCGCATTCATGAGTCCCACTCCTGAGTCCATTGACACAGACAGCAGGACTCGGCACCCATGTCACTGAATTTGATTGACAGAAGCGGGAGCCAATGGCTTGCCTACACCAGAGATGGGAGACTAATCCTTGAGGGTATTTGAGATGAGAGATTACATTTTGTGGGACCTGACTTCAGAGGACTGCAGACTGCCAAGTGATCTGGATCAGATCCCTGTGTTCTAGGAAGGGTGAGTTGAACATCCATGCTTATCTTAACATTGACACAGGTAATGCAGGAGAGACTCTCCCTTGCTTAGCAGCCCGCTAGCCACCCACTGCACACTCTTAAAGGGACAGCTAAATGTGCACCACCTTTAGAAGAGCCCCAACGAAAGCCGGCCGACACAGGCAATTAGGCACCAAGTACTTTCGCAGTTACTTCCAGGGGTGCCCCTTAGTCACATACATAACACATACACCCACCCACCATTGGGGCTGTATGCACAGTGTGCACACAAGAACCTTTATTTTTTTGGATTAGGTAATGCCAATACTTTGACCCTGTTTTCATCAGTTATAATTGGTTTAACATTGATACAGTTAAATTTTTTGCCAACTTATAGGCTAGTGCTCACTTTACCTAGTGCAGCATCTTTTGAATATGTTAATTTGCCTGTTTAATGCTTTACGCATTGCTTAACTGCATTGCCTTTAATACATTCATTTAATCTACCACCAGTTGCTTGTGGCCTATTTTCTGTGTACTGTTATAGTGTACTAACGCTTCAGTTAACATACCTGTGTATATATATATATATATATATAGAGAGATATATCTATCCCTCTCTATATATATATAATTAGATATGTATATCTATCTATCTATATATCTATATATAGATATATATATTTTATAGAATTGCCAGGGAATTGTGGGTTAACTAAAAAAACAGCATAGTGAAAATTTGCTGATTTTCAGTCGTCTTCATTGACATGTGCAGTAGTGCAGTCATCTCGGCACAGGTATGAGTGCTGCTCAGAGTATTTTCACATAACTTTCTGTGCTCCTTTTCTGTTTTCATTGTTTTCAGTTATATTGTTCCCAGTTGTTTCTGAGGACTACAGAACCCCTCCCCCTATGTTCTGGAGAAGGGGGTGTTCTAAAATGTTCTTAAGCCATGTCCTAGGATGATAATGATGCAGCCCCATGGATACAATGTTGTGTGTAAGTGTTGTCCCCCTAGCATAGGAAGTGTGCTACTGGCAGGATCACCAGGAGAATAAAAAATGAATTAAAAGCCTCCCCATATAAGGACTAGTATACACTTTAATATCAGTCTGGTGAGTCTGCTCTCTGCAGAGCTATGGTGTCCATTGGTATCTGACACTACCATAGGAGGCTGTAGCTCTGGAGGAGAGGGAAGACAGCATTCACCGTTTTCCAGACTGGTAGGAATTATTCATGGTTTATTTTTCAGGCTGCTTCTTACACTTTTATTTTTTATGTAACAATGGGATCGCTGTAGACTATTGATTTCTGTAGGCAACAGGCTATTTACAACGTCTTTTCAAGGCATTACTAAAAAAGCACATAAAGAGGCACATAGAGCTCCACCTACCAGTTGAAGAAAATACTGCATAATACACATTTCGAAAAGTTCATATTTACCAAACTAAGACAAAAATAACATAAATATTTTGAATTTTTCTTTTTTTAATACCTCATTGAGACAATGACAGAACCAAGGGCCGGCTGCACATAAGGGAAATGCATGTATGGGGGAGGGGGACATTATAGCTCCTTTAAAGAAGGATTTCCCGTTCTGACTAGAATGTCCATTTAAGTTTACATGTCAATTTTTTAAAACCCATTTCTTCTATTTTCCAAAGGTGTAAAAGATTTTTCTTGTTAACTGGTTTATTTGGTGGTCTCTTGAATAGATAATGTGATTGCTCATGTTTCAGGTCAATCATTTGATTATTTGTTAACACGTGTCTGGCGAAATTTGGCGAAGTGTTGTAGAGTATTGTTATCTGATCTGACAGCACCACATCTTCTAGCTTTCCCTTCACAATACTTAACCACTTGATGTTATGGACAGTGGCAATTCCATTTAATCGCTGTCTTTTACCATTTGTGCTCTGTATAGGAACCAAGACTGTAGATAAGAGAGAGATAAGGCCAATGCTAAAGAAAAAGAGAAATTGAGCTTAAAGTGTATGTTTCCCTTTAAAGCCAAATTTGAAAAAACCCTGTTATATATTTTGTATATGTTACCATTCACACAGCATACCTAAAAATTATTTAAAAAATGTTTTATACCTTTTTAGTTGTTTCTTTGAATCAGGATTATACACATAACTCCATAGGCAGCTTGTGTTGTTCAGAATAATTTGCAATGTGCTTATGTAGGGACACTTTAGGGACAGACTGGACTAAAAGCACATCAATATGAAATGCAAAATCCAAGCTTGATATCCTCAGCAGTTTTGTAGGACAGACAGTGTACAAATTTAGTTTACAATTGATAGTGAGATCTGTCAGGACAGTACAGACAGAATTGATTATGCTAAATATAACTCAATAGCCCCCTTACATAGAAGAGGAAAGCTAGGTAAGATTTTTTTTCTGTTTTTACATATTTATATAAGAAGCAAGTAAAAAAGTAAGCAGCATCTTTTAAATCTTTTTACCCCCTTCACGATCAAGCCATTTTTTGTTATTAAGCACTGCGCTATTTTAACTGGTAATTGTGCGGTCATGAAATTCTGTACCCGAACAAAGTTTACATAATTTTTTTTCACACAAATAGAGCTTTATTTTGGTGGTATTTGAGCACCATTAGGTTTTTTATTTTTTGCACTATAAACGAAAAAAGACGTTATAAAAATAATATTTTTTACTTTCCACAATAAAACATATCCAATAAAAAAAAAAAAAAAAGAAAAATTCTTGATAATACAATTTTGTAATTATATTCTGCTTGTAAAATGCATTCTGCTACATATTTTTGGTAAAAAAAATCCCAATAAGCGTATATTAATTGGTTTACGTGAAAGTTATAGCATCTACAAATTATGGGGTATATACTGGAATTTTTATTCATTTTCATTTACTAGTAATGGCCGTGATCAGCAACGTATAGTGGGTCTGTGATAGTACGGCGGTAATCTGACACTAAATGACACTTTGTGGGAACTGGCTAACTGTCACTGACATTTCCAGTGACGCTAATACAGTGATCAGTGTTGCCAACTGCCCATATTTTTATGGGCAGCCCGTAAAAAAACAGGGCACTTTTCTCCTGCCTGTAAATACCTGTAACAGGAGAAAAGTGGCTATGAAAAATAGCAATGATGGCTCGGCTCAGAACTGCACATGCGCAGTTCTGTAGTTGCCCGAGACCATACCAATCCAAATGTATTCGGCGGGCGCAGGCGGGACCAGGGAGCGGGTTTGGCAGAGGCTGTGCGGAGCTACTCACAAGGCGATAGGCGAGTGGGATAATGACATTGTGGCGGCTGCCAGCCGCTATAACCCAGGAGCTGAGTGGCCGGAGGAGATCCGGTGTTCTGGCCACAAGCAGCAGGCAAGGCATGCCAAGACAAGAAGCCTGCAGACTCGGAGCTCTCAAGTGGAAGATCCCCCCCAGCCCCAGACAGAGCCCCACACCTGGGACTGTCACTGCTCCCTTCAAGAGCCCAGAGCCCCAAGTTTTACATGGGAGTGACAACTATTTAAACATCTAAACCAAGCAAAAGTATTATGAATGAACACTCAAAATAGGGATAGCATAGCAGCTAGCACAAAAGAAGGTGATCAGTAGGGATGAGCCAAACACCCCTCGGTTCGGTTCGCACCAGAACATGCGAACAGACAAAAAATTTGTGCGAATAAGCGAACACCGTTAAAGTCTATAGGACACGAATGTGAAAAATCAAAAATGCTCATTTTAAAGGCTTATATGCAAGTTATTGCCATAAAAAGTGTTTGGGGACCAGGGGACATGTATCAATGCAAAAATAAGTTTTAAAAACAGCTGTTTTTTTCAGGAGCAGTGATTTTAATAATGCTTAAAGTGAAACAATAAATATTAAATATTCCTTTAACCACTTGCCGCCCGCCATATAGCAGAATGACGGCGGCAAAGTGGTTTCAATATCCTGATTGGACGCGGCGATCGTTGTTGCGGGGTGTCAGTCTGACACCCCGCAGCACCGATCTAGGTAAAGAGTTTCTGACGGAGACTCTTTACCACGTGATCAGCCGTGTCCAATCACGGCTGATCACGATGTAAATAGGAAGAGCCGGTGATCGGCTTTTCCTCACTCGCGTCTGACAGACGCGAGTAGAGGAGAGCCGATCGGCTGCTCTCCTGACAGGGGGGTCTGTGCTGATTGCACAGCCCCCCTCGGATCCTACCCAGGACCACCAGGGAAGCCGCCCAGGACCACCATGGAAGCCGCCCTGGACCACCGGGGAAACCAGCCACACTGGACTGGTATGCCCCCTAGACCCCCAGGGAAATACTAACCAGTGCAAAGGCAGCTGCCAATCAATGCCCAGGCAGCTGTCAATCAATGCCCACTCCAATGCCTACCACTGCCAGTGCCACCAGGGATGCCTATCAGTGCCGCGTATCAGTGCCGCGTATCAGTGCCGCGTATCAGTGCCACGTATCCGTGCCCATCAGTGCCCAGCAGTGCCGCCTATCAGTGCCCATCAGTGCTGCCTACCAGTGCCCATCAGTGCCACCCATAAGAACCCATCTTTGCAGCCTTTCAGTGCCCATCGGTGTCGCCCATCAGTGCCCACCAGTGCCACCCAGTGCCACCCATGAGTGCCCATCAGTGCCGCCTATCAATGCCCATCAGTGCTGCATATCAGTGCCACCCATCAGTGCCGCCTACCAGTGCCCATCAGTGCCACTTATCAGTACCCACCGTCAGTGCCCGCTCATTGGTGCCACCTCATCGCTGTCGTCTTATCAGTGCCTGTCAGTGCCGCCTTATCAGTGCCCATCAGTGAAAGAGAAAATTTACTTATTTACAAAATTTTTAAACAGAAACAAAAGCAAAACTTTTATTTTTTTCAAAATTGTCGGCCTTTTTTTATTTGTTTAGCAAAAAATAACAACCGCAGAGGTGATCAAATACCACAAAAAGAAAGCTCCATTTGTGGGAACAAAATGATAAAAATTTAGTTTGGGTACAGTGTAGCATGACCGCGCAATTGTCATTCAAACTGCAACAGCACTGAAAGCTGAAAATTGGTCTGGGCAGGAAGGTGTCTAAGTGCCCTGTATTGAAGGGGTTAAATATGGTGCCTGGGGGGGTCTTCTTAGTCTGCCTGTAAAGTAGTGCATTTTTCCCATGTTCATAGTCTCACAGCAAAATTACATTTCTAAAGGAAAAAATTTAATTCAAAATTGCTCACAGCTGAAATGTATTGCCAGATCCCGGCAATATACATAAAAAATAATTGAAAAATACGGCGTGGGTTCAACCCTGTCCATTACCAGGTCCTTTGGTTCTGGTATGGATATTAGGGGAACCCCGCGTCAAAATTGATAAAAAAATGGCGTGAGGGTCCCCTCCAAAATCCATACCAGACCCTTATCCGAGCACGCAACCTGGCAGGGCGCAGGAAAAGGGGGGGGAGACCAGAGAGCGCCCCCCTCCTGGCCATACCAGGCCACATGCCCTCAATCCTTGCCCAGAGGTTGTGGGGGTTTGTGGGCAGGGGGCTTATTGGAATCTGAAAGCCCCCACTAACAAGGGGGCCCCCAGATCCCACCCCCCATGTGAATGGGTAGGGGTACATTGTACCCCCACCCCTTCACCAAAAAAAGTGTCAAAAATGTAAAAATTACAGGAGACAGTTTTGGACAATTCCTTTATTAGATAAAAAGAACAAAAGTGTCCCGCAATGCCAATCCATCTTCAATCACAGCGGGACGCCTCCCATGGAGGCGGAGATTTTCAGGGTTTTTTCCCGGGACCGTAGGCGCCATGATTGAAGATGGATGGACATCACGGGACACTTTTTAAAAAAAAATAAAGGAATCATCCAAAACTGTCTCCTGTCATTTTTACTTTTTTGACACTTTTTTTGGTGAATGGGTAGGGGTACAATGTACCCCTACCCATTCACATAGGGGGAGCAGGATCTGGGGGCCCCCTTGTTAAAGGGGGGCTTCCAAATTCCGATAAGCCCTCTGCCAGCAGACCCCCACAACCACCGGGCAAGGGTTGTGACGATGAGGCCCTTGTCCTCATCAACATGGGGACAAGGTGCTTTGGCCAATCATCATACAGCAATCATCATACAGCAATGCACTTCGATTTCGCAGTGCATTATGGGGCATTCCACAGCGCGCAAATTTCCCGCAAACACCCCATATGTTCGGTTAGTTTTAGAACAAATGAACACCCGATGTTCGTGTCGAACTTACGTTCGACTCGAACTGCTGGCTCCTCCCTAGTGATCAGCCACCCTTTTATTAATACAGTATGCAAAAAAATGATAATGCAGCGCTTAAAGCAATACCAGTATATTATAAATGAATAATACAGTGCCAAAATATATGTGCAACCAATATCATAAAAATCCATTATTCATATATTAAGGTGCTACCCGCAATGAATTGTAAACACATAAAAATCAGTCTGTTATAAAGTGCTAATTGTGCAAAAAATAGTTCCAAAATCAGCATGTGCAAACTCCAGTCTTCTCCATCATATTGTGCATACAAAGTTCCCAAAGTGAAATAGGTACTCCACTCTGTCACCAGCAGTGTGTAAAGCTGCCACCTCCTTTATGAACCACTTGACGGCTGAAATGTAATGTCATGTAAAGTAGCTAATTCTGTCTCACAAGGCAACAGTATCAATCTCCTAAGTGAGAAAGCTCACACCATGGACTCCTAGTCCGATCGGCGGCCATCAGAGTGAGTCTGGATTGTTTGTTTTATAACATTCCACATGGTATTTATTTGTATTGGCCAATTTTAACTTAAATAAACTACTACACTATATACTCAATTTCTGGGCTCCATGGTGTGAGCTTTTTCACTTAGGAAATTGATACTGTTTACAATTCATTGGGGGTAGCACCTTAATATATGAATTATTATTTTTTATGATATTGGTTGCACATATATTTTGACACTTTATTAGTCATTTATAATATACATGTATTGCTTTGGGTGCTGCACTTTTTTGCAATTTGAACATCTGATCAATAAAAAAATTGAACTTTATGGTTTTAATTTTTTTTCAATAGATGGGGTTCAATCAGTGCAAAGACAAACTCTAACTAAAAAAGCAGCTAAGCACTCAAGGTCAATATATCAAATCCTAGGTGAAAATTAAAAAACTTCATATATGGCCACAGACAACCATACATGAATTCTCAATACATCTAATAGTCCAAGTTCATATAGATGATCCGTAACCAATCCAAAAAGGTGAAAAACAAAAACAGAACACCAGAAAGAAAACATTTTCTCCACAGTTGTGACAAGGGTGCTCAGAACTTATTCCTCTAAGTGCATCCGCATCAGTGCCTCCACCAAAGACAATTTAGGCCGCTCACCTCATTGTGTGGACCTCTGTATTAACAGAAAGGCCAAACGAGCCTTTCCAAAATGGGTAAAATGGATGATCTTTACATCTGTGGGGATCTGATTGATCCAATCATGCCGCTCCAAATCACCAGCTGAATGACACACTCAGTATATGTCGGATGGGATCGTTGCACCAAGCAAGGCACTAATGACCTAGTGCCTGTTATCCAAGCGTTCAGTAAGTGTCTTGGCGAGACAGTGAATGAAAGGTGGCTGCAGATGCATCTCGAGAGATCTTCTGAGGACCACCCTCATCTCTAAAGATCCCCTGAGGACCACCCTCATCCCCGAAGATCCCCTGAGGACCATTCTCATACCTGAAAGTCCCCTGAGGACCTACCTCATCCCTGGAGATCCCCTGAGGACCATCCTCATCCCTGAAAGTCCCCTGAGGACCTCCCTCATCTCTGGAGGACCCCTGAGGACCTACCCCATCCCTGGAGGTCTCCTGAGGACCACCATTTTCCCTGTAGATACCCTGTGGACCACCCTCATCCCTTATAATAGCCCGCCCTCGCTATATTGAAAATAACATAAGAAATATGTTTTTTACCTTAATATCTACCTTACATCACATTGCTATTTGCATATTGTATTTGTTTGCAGCCTAAATACTGAAGTTATTACTGTAATTTTGTAACATTTGGAATTGCCAGTAAAAACTTGGCTATGCCAGTAAATTTTGGGTGTTGTGTCAGTAAATTTCACCAAAGCCTCCACCTCCCAAAAGACCCCCCCATTCACTTGGGACCCCTTCTCATTCCCGGAGATCCCCAAAGGGACTCTGTGTCACTGATGATCCCCGGAGGGCCTCCTCCATCCCTAGAGATCCCCTGAAGGCATCCCTTATCCCTGCAGAATGCAAGGTGTGAATAGGACTGTAGGATAACCATTTTATTTAGTGACAGGGGCATTGATTGGCATTCAGAGTGCTTAAAAAAAAGCATGTCTAATGCCTCATTTTGAAGCAAGTAAGGGTGGATTGTAACACCTGCTAGATTTTTTCTGCCATCTGTATCCCATTGGAGAGTTCCTCCTTCACTTTCCGTACCAAAGCAAAAAACAGGAAATTAGAAATTCCTCCAAACTGAGGCAAATCAATGGTCGTCACCAGGGTTACCAAAATGAGTGTCCTGATTGGAAGATCTCCCCTCTAATCATGTTCTGATGTCAACTCAAATTACTTATTTCTTGCTTACTTAAACTTTTGGTGATATCAGTCACCAGTACACACAAAGAAGGTAAATATCAAATTAAATCCTGACAGATGTTCTAATCCTTCTCCATTCTATCCAAAACTAAAAAAAAGGTTACCTTAAGTTATACTTTTCTAGGTTTCATAGTTAATTAGGTTGAAGAAAAAAAGTCCATCTAGTTCACCCAACAGAATAAATAGAAAACCTACAAGTATGGTATCCTACACACACAGTTGATCCAGAGGGAGGCAAAAACACTCTATAAAGCACGGTCCAATTTGCTCCAGCAGAGGAAAAATAATTTCCTTCCTTCCGGTGGACAATCCGATCGTGTGAGGGCTTCACCGGACCTTCAGCGGACTTTTCCAGTCGCAAATCTGACAGACTTTAGATTTGGAACATGCTTCAAATCTTTACGTCGTAACTCCGCCAGACCCAGAAATCCGCTCGTCTGTATGCTAGTCCGACGGACAAAAACCAACGCTAGGGCAGCTATTGGCTACTGGCTATCAACTTCCTTATTTTAGTCCGGTGTACATCATCACGTTCGAATCCGTCGGACTTTGGTGTGATCGTGTGTAGGCAAGTCCGTTCATTAAAAAGTCAGTCGGAAGTCCGTCAAAAATCCGTGGAAAGTCCGCTGGAAAGTCTGTCTGACAAGTCCGGTCGAAAAGTCCGCCCATGTGTACGCGGCCTTATGCCCCGTACACACGGTTGGACATTGATCGGACATTCTGACAACAAAATCCTACAATTTTTTCTGACGGATGTTGGCTCAAACTTGTCTTGCATACACACGGTCACACAAAGTTGTCAGAAAATCCAATCATTCTGAACACGGTGACGTAAAACACGTACGTCGGGACTATAAATGGGCAGTAGCCAATAGCTTTTATCTCTTTATTTATTCTGAGCATGCGTGGCACTTTGTACTTCGGATTTGTGTATACACGATCGGAAATTCCGACAACAGATTTTGTTGTCAGAAAATTTTATAGCCTGCTCTCAAACTTTGTGTGTCGGAAAATCCGATGGAAAATGTGTGATGGAGCCTACAAATTTCCAACAACAAGGTCCTATCACACATTTTCTGTCGACCGTGTGTACGGGGCATACGTGTTTCTCCATAGTGTATAATAAGCAAATAACTGGAATGTGTAGTTGCACAACAGTAACATCTTAGCTATGGGAGGCACTGGAGACATAATCTACTGCTTAGAATATACTGTATATATACAGTATCTCACAAAAGTGAGTCTGTAAGCAAGACACACTTGTCTTTGTACTCCCCACCTGGTTGCTACCACACACGCTTGACACCATCCGAACCAAATAAGTTTATTTTGGTCTCATCAGACCACAGGACATGGTTCCAGTAATCCATGTCCTTAGTCTGCTTGTCTTCAGCAAACTTTGCGGGCTTTCTTGTGCATGATCTTTAGAAGAGGCTTCCTTCTGGGACGACAGCCATGCAAACCAATTTGATGCAGTGTGCGGCGTATGGTCTAAGCACTGACAGGCTGACCCCCCCACCCCTTCAACTTCTTTAGCAATGCTGGCAGCAGTCATATGTCTATTTCCCAAAGACAACCTCTGGATATGACGCTGAGCACGTGCACCCCTTCTTTGGTCGACCATGGTGAGGCCTGTTCTGAGTGGAACCTGTCCTGTTAAACTGCTGTATGGTCTTGGCCACCTTGCTGCACGTCAGTTTCAGGGTCTTGACAATCTTCTTATAGCCTAGGCCATCTTTATGTAGAGCAACAATTCTTTTTTTCAGATCCTCAGAGAGTTCTTTGTCATGAGGTGCCATGTTGAACTTCCAGTGACCAATATGGGAGAGTGAGAGCGATAACACCAAATTTAACACACCTGCTCCCCATTCACACCTGAGACCTTGTAACACTAATGAGTCACATGAAAATGGCTAATTGGGCCCAATTTGGACATTTTCACTTAGGGCTGTACTCATTTTGTTGCCATCGGTTTAGACGTTAATGGCTGTGTGTTGAGTTATTTTGAGGGGACAGCAAATTTACACTGTTATACAAGCTGTACACTCACTACTTTACATTGTAGCAAAGTGTCATTTCTTCAGTGTTGTCACATGAAAAGATATAATAAAATATTTACAAAAATGTGAGGGGTGTACTCACTTTTGTGAGATTATATATATATATATATATATATATATATATATATATATATATATATAATCTCACAAAAGTGAGTACATCCCTCACATATTGGTATGAATGGGATTTGCCAAAGTCCATTGTTGTCAATAGATTATTTTTGCTCTACTTGTTGGTATCTGAAATAGAGAATTAACTTGACTTCCAAGCATTTCCATTTCTCAGTATGCCAGATTTTTTGATAGAAAAGTACATTCACACCGGCCACTTAATTCCATGCTGAACAGCCGGCTGTGACACTGCTTAGATTCCTGTTGACAAAGAGAAGAAAAGGAAAGGCTTTTCATTCTCCTTAAAATTACAGGAGTCCTGTCTTCATTTTCCTTCCAGATCCTCTCACTATGATAAAATTATTCCTAAAATAAAAAAACAAGATAAGGCATTCTGCTGTAATATCTATCTACTCTCTGAAACAGAATGACATTGGCTTCTTTTGCATAATAATACTTACATACTTAGATAATCCCCATACCTTTGTAATTGGATATTTCTTGTTATGAAAAGGATCTTATCGAATAAACCTGTATGTATAAAGTGTATAAAGCAGATTAACCTAAAAACAACCAATTGGTTTTCAATATGGTAAAGAGCACCTGGCTTATCTTTCAATATATAGAACCCGAAGGGCTTGTTCACACCACAACACCCAGTATAATGCACCTTATAGCAATGCACAGCAATATACTTTATACTTGTTTTGCAATGCATTGCTTTTCTTGTCAATTGCACCACAGCACACCTATTTATGATGCACTGAGGTGTGCTAACAGTCAATCCGTAAATAATGTGTTTCCAAATAAACAACACAATGGACAAATGCATCAGAGCCAATACAAATAATAAAATATAAAGAATTCTGGAAATTAACTAAGACTTCCAATTAAAAAAATGTGCTGCAGCACTTAAAAGACAAGTTTGGGGTATGTAAAAAAATAAGCACACATACTCACCTCCATGCCGCAGCACTGGTTTGATGCTGCAGCTGTCCCGTGCCAGTCCTAAACCCGAGAACTGAGTGATCACATGACCAATGATTGCTCAGTTCTTGGTCATCTCTGAGCAGAGAGCATCATGGCTCTCTGCTCTGCCCCTCCAGAGCTCACTGGAGTACCGGGCTGTGGAGGGTGCAGGAGCAACTGGCTCAGGCTTTTGGCAGCATGCTGAGAGGCTGACACAGCTGCCAATCAGGCATCTGAGTGGATCCCGACAATATGGTCAGGATCCTTCCATTGCCTGGAGCAGCTCTGTGACATCAGCTGAGAGCGCACAAGTAAGGGCACGCCTTTGACCCATAGGAGAAATATGGCCAAAAAAGCTTTGGCCATACTTCTCTTTTAATTGTAGGTGCATCTGCACTTCAAAGTTTCACAAAAAACCGTTGATCCTGCCTGTGAAGTCCATCTAATGTGGCTTGCTGTGATGGTGTGGCAATTGTGCTGCACTGCTCCTGAATTCAGAGCAGAGTTGCCTCTCTCATGTAGGTTGTGCCTGCTTGCACTACTGTGAGATTACAAGATGTTGCAGTGGTCATGGTTGTCAGTATTGTCACTGTTGATTCACAAGCCTGTATGTAGGCAGGTTGCAGCCATACACATGATCAGCACATGCAGTTGTGCGTTCTCATAGCTTCCAATTGTCCCTAATTTTGGGGAATGTGTCTGATTTGATTAGGAACAAAGTCCCTCTGTCCCTCTTTCCTCCTCATTTGTCCTTCATTTTGGTCTGATCTATATAGTTGTATATAAAATGCACTATTGGTGGTATTAAATCACCGCTGGGTTATTTATTTTTTGCTAAACAATTAATAAAGACAGAAAATTTTGAAAAAAAATACTTTTTGATAGTTTGTTATAAAATTATGCAAACAGTTAATTTTTTCTCCTTTACTTATGTGCACTGATGAGGCTGCACTGATAGTCACTGATAGGCGGTACCGATGGGCACTGATGAGGCGACATTGGTGGACACTGATGAGGCACCACTGATAGGTGGCACTGATAGACACCACTTGTGGGCACTGTTGGGACTGCACTAATAATCAGGACACTGATAGGTAGTGCCCTGATTATCAGTGTACATGTCCCTTTTAGTAAAGCCGGTTATCGGCTCTCTTCTCCCTTCCTCATGCTCTCAGCATGAGCAAAGGAATGCTGACAATCGGCTTCTATTTACATCTGTGATTAGCTGTGATTGGACGCAGCTAATCATGTGATAAAGAGACACTTATTGGCTCTTTACCTCAATCTATGATCAGCAGTGTCTTCCAGACCCTGTTATCACAGAGGTGTGCCTCATTCCCATCTCAGAAAGTTGGGTGGTATGCATTCTTCCTAGCAGACAGAGCTTTGGGTATTTCATTGGTTGATACGCCAAACTTACCCTTTGTCTGCATGCACGGATGCAGGTCATAGACTATACTCTCTCTTATCCTCTTGAACACAATCCTTTAACCCCCATCACCCAGAGCACCTTCTCACACAGGCCTATGTTTTACTTGTGGTCTGGGTTAGGACTCCAAACATCCAGTGCCCATGTTACATGCTGACCTGGGCCACCTGATGCATGGGCCATGAAGGGGGGTCTTCTCTTACCGCCAGGAGTGTGAGTCCGGTCCCTTAACCACCACCAGCCCTTGAGCTGACCAGGTTTTCCCAGACACTCCACAGTTAACTCTACTCTACCCTCACCCTAATTTAACTGTAATGCAGTCCTTTTCTCCAATGAGACAGTAATGAGGCCAGGAATTGGTTTGCTTTACTGAACTTTTGGGAAAGAACAAATTACACTAATCCACAATCCATGCAGACTGTCCCATTGTGGTATGTTTACGCAAATTCATTAACATGCCATGTGTTCAGACAAACCTATTAAATTTGAATGGTTTGCCAACATTGTACAATGCATATTTTACGGACTTGCAATATTTTTTACAAAGCAGTGCACCACAATGTGAAATCAGTTCACATCTTTTTTTTTTCTTCTTCTTCATTTATTTTAATTGCGTTCCTCTTGCTTTGAAGTCTCAAAGTAAGTGGATTGCAATGGACATTTAAAAAGCACATTGCTTTAGGCCATACTGCTGCTTTTTAAAATGACCCTTCCCCTATGATTTTGTTCCATGATTAGTCAAAAGTGACAGAGAACATTCCACTAGGTAATGTTGCACTGGATCTGAGTGATTCTGCCAATGACAAGGGTTTTAGCATCACCAGTGTCTTCCACAGGATCACTTTAAATTGGCTCATAAGCCAATGTATTTTGTTTGTGTTGCTATCATTATTATCACTACATTAGAACTATTAATTCATAAACCATCAGATCTTATGTCAATTTTCCAGTTGCTAAAAAGTAGCAGTTGATCAGGTGCCAGGTGTCAATACCAAACCATTTTTTAAAGACATTTTTATAGCTAGTTCAAAGCAATCTATACAATATTATATTGAAATACTGTTGTTTTTTTTTTTAAAAAACCCTGATGCTTGCACTCGTCTGGCTGTGTGCATTGCCTAGGCTAATTGAGGTTTACTCTAATAAGGAAAAATATGTCCTGTGTTATCTTCATAGCAATTCATTTGAAGCATTCTGCACTCCAGTGATAACCACATTAGTAAGGCTGATACAGAAGTCAGTGTGATAAGAAAAGCAAGCACAGAGATATCAGAAGGCAGCAGGCAATCTGTGCCAGCCTCACACAAAGCCAGACCTCGGCACCGTACATGTCTGCAGCAACACTGTCTGGAATTTCGGTTCAAATAAAGTTAAACTTCTTTATGAACTTAAAAAACTGCTAAATTCTTAAACAAAACTTACACTATGTACTTTATACCATGTATTATTAATATGAATAACATTAATTGAAAAAGTCTCAAAACTTTTGTCACAGTGCTTAGTTGCCTATATCTACAAATAATTTAATGGGCAAAAATGAAATATGTAATTTGTCCAATAATCTGACAAAGGTATACATTTTCTGGATAGTGTGTATCCTCTGCTACTGATACCTTAATTTCTTGTGTTGCCTTATGTGTCTGCAGGAGTCCCATAAAACACTCAGTATTTCCAAGTGCAGGGGTCAGGTGATTACATGGGCCTAAGCACATTCACATGGGGACAGAGAGTTCTTATAGAATCCCTATAGAGGTAAAGTGGTTGTAAACCTCTGAAATGAAAAATGAACAAAGCATATCCCTCTATACTATAGTGTGTACTATTCTTAATCCAAAGAGTGTGGTTCCTATCTGTACTCTTTTCTCTCTGCTATCTGCATAATTCACTTCTGACAGGTTATGCCGACACCACATAACCCTGGGAGACAGCCCCCCAACACACGGTAAGTGATTGTCAACTGTGCATGCTTCCCTTCCCTGTGAGACTGTGTAGAGAGGGGTGTGGACATTCTGTCCACTCAGGTCTCAGATTACACTCATCACTATGCTATGTGCTGTGCAGGGTGTGACATCAAATCTCCACCCCTACTTTCTGGAGCTTAGAAATGCTGTGTAAAATGTATGCTTTAAGAGACTGAAGAGAACAGAGGGCTGCAGATAAACAGGTTCAAAATATATAAGAGGATTTGTTTCATCTCTGTGTAATATCTGAGGCTAGTCACTTCACTGGGTTTTACAACCACTTTAACATTTTGCAAATAATAGCCTTGCTATGAGGAGTCTTTATATTCTTCGGTAGTAATAGCACTGTAGTTTTCTTTAATCTTCAATACTTCCAGTAGTGTTGAAGGTTTACTGTGGCCCACATTGTGCACAACTCCCTCTGAGCCCTGACATCACTAAAGTGTCTGTTTGCCACTGGCACTCTGTGAGAGGCAGCGTGTTAGGGTAGGGTACACATCTTGTGATGGACAGGTGACATTTCCTCCCTGTGTTCCCCATTAACTTGTTGGGTGCCAAGTGCAAGGGCCACACAGAAGGCCTACCCCAGGGTGGGTTCTTCTGGGCTACACTAGGCCAGAAGGATCATATGTTGTTACATCAGCTTTACACCTTGCCCGAGGGCGTGCTTTTCATTACTGGACCTGACAAGGGCTCCGGTCATGCGAAGAATCAAACATTAAGGCAGTCCTCCAACTCAAAGATGAGCCACTTGTATAAAGTGTTATGTAGAGTCTCTTCATAGGACATGGTCCCGTATACTACACACTTGTAATGCAACACTTGTATGTGTTGCATTAGGAGGGACATGCAAAGCCTATGCCCACTCCACCAGTTAGCATACTCTACTAACGGGATCCTGCCAAGCACAAAGCAAGGACCTCATGCGTGCTCACCTAACCCTTCATGATCCATACAAAGTGACCAGATTGTGACTTTCCATCACACTAATCCACTGGGAACTTACAGAGAAAGACAGCTAGGGAGGGAACCTTAACACCGGACCCCTCACTACCAGAGAACCTGGCACCCTATCAGGTACCACACCAACGACTGGTTGCCATTAACCTTTTTTTGCTGAAATGTTACTGGAACGTTTTGTGTGCTGTTACAGGCTGTTGCAGACTCAGACCCTTGTGTATGTGCACCAGGACCCCATGTGCACCCCTTGAATGACTTTAGAAAAGGCTTGTTGCGGTTAACAACTTTTACTAAAAGTGCAGCATGATAAACATAACATGGCAGAACATCCTTTCCCTAGCTATCGCTAGTGGTGTTCCAAGATATACAAACCTCTGCCTTTCACATACCACAGGGTAGGAGGCTGGACCCCAAAAGCCAACGAAAATGAGAGCAGTAGAACATAACAGTTAACCCTTCCTCTCACCAACCTGGGCAACCACACCAATATAGCAAGCATTAATACAGCAGGCAACCTGCCTACAAGCAATGCACAGGTAGAGTTTTCTTCATTTTTTTATAATGCAGTGCTGTGTGCCTGACCATCCAATAAGCACGCTCAAACCTTATCAATTGGGGTTGTAAAGGATGTTGCTAAGCACTTCGTAGAGTACAACTTTCAAAAAGTCAAAACTTGCACAGGAATTTTAGGATGTTCTGCTGATGGATCAGTGGAGCATAGATAGATAAATATTGTCTGCCTATGGTGCTTATTGAAAAGAACACCTGTTACTGTTAAGTATCCAAAAATACAAGTTCTTTTTAAAGCCCATATCCAGGAAAAACCCATCCTGCATGTTTTTTTCCTACCTTGTAAACCAAGATTTGGTCATCTAAGCCTGCTGTCCAGGTCCTTCACCAATGCTGTTTACAGGCAAGGGGACAACTAATATAGCACTACAGATTTGCCTGCATGAGCAGTCTCCTTGTGCTAATGTCACTCCTCTTCCAGATCATGTGTTCATGTACTGCAGGCAGTCGCTTGCTACCTGAAGAAGGACCCAGGCTCATATAAACAGATGATAAAACTCAAGACTGGAGTGGCATGTGACTGTGGCTTTAGGCAGATATAAAGGGGATTTTCTTTCATGTCAAGGATCAGTTAGAGGGGGAGGGAAGGGTGTTAGTATTTGCCCTGGAGATGGGCTTTAAGGATAAAAATGGCACAGTAACATTATTTCACAATATTAATGACTTTATTCAACAGGGTGAAGGGCACTAACATAAAAAAAAAGAAAAAAAAATCATAATAGCCAAGATTGTGGTAATTCTGCTGTCATGTGATTTGATTTGCATCGATTGTATTGCTGTAATTTTATTGTCATTTATAGCAATGAAATACTTAATACGCTTTGAATATAGCTTGCCTATTTCAGTACCAGCACATGCTGCCTAATATATTTTGTAGAGTCATTCTGAGTATGAAATACAAAACCAAAGCACTTAATTCAATAATATTATCCAAACACAAACCGCCTAATTAAAGTATAGACATTTGAAAGTTAATATGGAAATCGTAGTTGTGTGACTTCATTCCTGAAATCAATATGAATTCATTTTGAGCCAGACATCAGTAAGGCTTGCATAAAATATATTTCACTCATTCTTTTGGAATTGCTCTTCTGTTTCATTTGGGCATGTATTCTGCAAGTTTTTGGAAAATTATGTTAAGTATGGGAAAGAAAAAGAGATCAGGTACTAACTCATTCTGTACCCTCAAGTGGTGAAAATGTAAGACAGGAAGGCATATGAGAACAACATGTTTACCCCCATTTTAAAATGAATTTATTATGCTTATTTTTTAAATCAGTATTTTATGCTTTATTATACTTGCTTGGCTTATAAGCGGAAATTGACATAATTCAAATAAATGCATAAAAATATTTTTCTCCGTCTTTCAAAAATAAATATTTCTCTCAACATGAATTTGCATACAAATCAGCATACAGTTTAACATAAATGGGAGTTGCAAAAGTGTTCTTTCGCATAACTAAAGGACTAAAGGTCAATTCACACCTATGTGCAAATGTTGTAACATGTAAGGTTTTCATGCATTGGCATGCATTGCATTAACTCTAATGCCCCGTACACACGGTCGGATTTTCCGACGGAAAATGTGCGATCGCAGCGTGTTGCCGGAAATTCCGACTGTGTGTGGGCTCCATCGGACATTTTCCATCGGATTTTCCGACACACAAAGTTTGAGAGCAGGCTATAAAATTTTCCGACAACTAAATCCGATCGCGTCAATTCCGACCGTGTGTGGACAATTCCAACGCACAAAGTGCCACGCATGCTCAGAAGAAATTCCGAGACGGAACAGCTCGGTCTGGTAAAATTAGCGTTCAGAATGGATAGAGCACTTTCGTCATGCTGCAATGTAAAAAATGGTTTAATACATTGCACTCTCTTCTTCTTTATAATGTGAGAAGAATGAAGTAGTTTTGCTGCTCATATTCACACAGAGTTCTCACAAACTTCTTTCTTTATCAATTATTGTGATTCCCTCAATATATTTTGATTTTCACATCTGACCAAATTTGTTTTTTGTTGTTTTTTTTTTGTTATGTATTTTTTTCAAGACTGATGTTTTTTGTTTTTTTTAATTGGTTTTACTCCATAATATTTTTGTGTGTGTTTTGTGTGTCAAGTTACCACAACACCATTATTATCTTGTATTATTTAATCTCAAGGAGGTTGCTTGGTGTTGGTGTCCCTTGTTAATTTCACATTGTATTTTTGAAATGTACCTGCCTCCTCACAAACAAACTGTCCTTTTTGAAGGAAAACACACATAGGCGAGTATAATTGAACCAAAAATTCCTTTATTAAGGGCTCAGAACCAAACAAAGAGGGAGGCAATGCTGGACAAACATCATAAATTTGCGAAGCCTTGGACCCCCAGGGCACACATCAATTATTTTACAGTAAAATTGGTGGCCTGAGGAGTCCATATATAAGGGAGTGCAATCTGGTCCAGAAGTCCCAGAGATCCGGAAAGCAGCAGATGACATCTGTGTCCCCAGGCTGTGGTACTACAAGAGGTTGCATCTTTTGCCAGACCAGACTGAACCCAGGGTCATCACTCTCTGGTCTTCCTTCCACGCTTCCTTCCCGGCTGTGGCTCTGGTGTTGGAGATGTGGCAGGAGGAGGAGTAGGACCTGGAGGAGGAGGAGGAGGAGTAGGACCTGGAGGAGGAGGAGGAGGACCTGGAGGAGGAGGAGGAGGAGGAGTAGGACCTGGAGGAGGAGGAGGAGGAGGACCTGGAGGAGGAGGAGGACCTGGAGGAGGAGGAGGAGGACTATGTGTGAGGTCACAAATGTGGGTAGCACATGTTATTTGGCCCCTCAACCCCTTATTGAGAGCTTCCAAAATTAAGAACTCACACAGGAGTCGTTGGCCCTTCTCCATCTGCATCATTTTGTAGGCAGTTATGCCAGCAAAGTCCTCCTCCACAGTGTGGGGGGTTCTCAGGGCCTCTGTAGCCTTCCAAAAGAGGCCTATGGCAGCCTCCTCCAGGTTACTCCTCTTCCTGACACTTTTTCTTTGAAGGTATAGGGGAGGGACCTGGGTATCAGGCAGCCTGCTTGGCCCGGCCACCTCCTGGCTGAGACTTCCCTGTGTATGAAACAGGGACATGGTTTTAGTTTTTGCTTCATTAATCACAATTATAAATTAGCAATCCAAACTAACATCTATTTAACATCATTAATTGGACAACCAGCAATATTTAGAAGAATGCTATACCTGGCTCAATCTGGGCTCCTCCACATGTTGCTGCCTGGAAGGCCCAGGTTGGGTGTCAGAAGCCTCAGCTGGGGGGGAAGAAAGCATGGAAGGAAGAGTGGAGAGTGCTGGCCTGGGTTCAGTCTGACCTGCCAGAAAATGCAGCCTGTCATAGTACCACAGCCTGGGGACATAAATGTCATCAGCAGCTCCTGATCTCTGGGAATCCTGGACCTTCTTGTGCTCCCTTAGATAAGTGCTCCTCAGGCCACCAATTAGGATCTTCAAATAGGTGATGTCTGCCGTGGGGATCACCATCTTCACAAATTCCAACAAGTTCTTATAATCAGGGTGGTTTATCTGCCATAGACAGGGCAGCTCCCTGAACATATCAATGAAGATTGGCATAAAGTCCTTATCTTTCAAGATATCCATTTTCACTGCAAGACACAACACAAGACAAACCCTAATGTCAGCCTAAAGTCTTCTAAACTTGTGCAAATACAGGCCTCAATCTAGAAGCAGTATAGGCCCAATGTTAAATCTTACCTTCACAATCATGATCCGTTACTCCTTCCTCCGCTCACAGATCGTACGTACTACGCACGCGTGTTACACTTTATAGACACTGCGCATGCGTGAAACTCCGCCCGCCCCTGGCGTTCTTTCTAGTCTATTCCTCGCCCCTTCTCGTTCGGCGCAGTGTGGGAAGAGCACATGGCGGAGTCAGAGCAGGTGTCTGATAATTACACCAACGAGGAGGAGTTAAGCCCGGAGGCAGAAACGTCCCGATCCAGAAGGAGACGATTTAAGGCCTCAAATATGTCCTTTGTGGAGATGGTGGAGATGGTCGACATCCTGAAGAGGGCCGATTATGACGGGAAGTATGAACCTTACCCCAACCCCAATGTCAGAAAGGCCAAGATCATGGCGAAAATGGTCAAGAGTCTGCACCGGAATTTCGGGGTACGACGATCGAAAGATCAGCTCAGGAAGCGATGGTTGGACCTCAAATTAAGAGAGCACGAGCAGTACAGAAAGATCCAGAGAGTGCTGCAAAAAACTAAGTAGTTGTGCTGTGTTCCTATTCTTAATGTTTATTACGTTCGTGCTGCTCCATGTGCTTTTCTTAACTGTTATCCAGTTTAAAATGGCAACTTTCATGTTCATGGGCACATTATTTGTTCGTATAAAACATTGTTAGTTCGGCCTAGAAAACACCATTGTTTTGGCCATATGCATTTGCCCACATTTTTTATGGCCTACTTGTCTGCAAATAATTTGGTTGTGTAGATGGGTTTGTAACTAGAATGAAATGCAAACTAGATTCTGTGTAAGGAGAGGACACTCAGTAGCTGTTTACACATCTGGACGCTAGAGCTCTACTGTGGGACACAAGAACACCCTTTTTATTAGGGGGCCCACACAGGTGCTCCAGTGTATACTATAGGGGTGTCTCCATCTGTGAAGCTTGTACAAAACAGGTAAAGTATTGAAGCTTGACAAAGGACACTAAAAATTCTACATCTTGGATCTCTGCCAAAATAGACAATTGTACCCCACTTCCAAGCAATGTTTCATATTCCTATTTCTGCCATTAAATATCTGTGTGCTAAGTATACCTATTTTTTTTTTTACATAGGGGATAAAAGACTCGGAGGACACCCCTCATCCGAGGAGACCACAGACCCCCCACCTCTGGAAGAAAGGGAAATCCACCCAAGCCAAGCAGAGCAGGAGGAGGAAGACGTGGTGGAAATTGGCACCACAACAGGTGAGTGTCTGCTACCACAGGCTTAGGTAAGAGATGGATGCCGACATATTTATAATACATGGTGTGTTTTTGTTTTTATCTTTTTAGGTGATCGTGATGTTGTGGAACCAGGGCATTTCACGTCGGAAAGTGCACAGATCCTGATCAGGGAGATCATGGGGTGTGATAGGGACTTGGAAAACATCCAGAAAAGCATCAATGATATTAAAAAAAAATGAAGAACATTATTGATGTTTTAGGGAGAGTTTAAAACCCCTCAAAATCCCTATTTTTTTTGCGCTTTTTGTGACCTAAAAATGTTTACCATTTTTTGACATATTTGCTAAAAGCCAAATTTTGAAGAGGCACACAGTGTGTCAACATGTGCTATCTGCCATCACGGGAGATCAATGGATGCGTTTTGGGGGTGCAACCCCTTCCTCAATAATAAAGTAGCTGTGAGGAAGGGGTTGCACCCACAAAACACGTCCCTTGATCCCCCATGATGGCAGATAGCACATGCACAAGTGCAGTTTTAAGTGCACTTGTAGTGCAAAGTGTCTTTGCCTTTAGTAAATAACACCCAACAATGCTTTGTAATGTTACACAATCACGCCATTTTCAGGACTCACCACATTTCTGTCAGGGTCAGCTAAAAGAAACACAAGCAGTAAATGTCACCAAAGATTTTAGTAGTTAAATTCTTTTTTTATTTGAAAAAGCTTTCAGACATTGTCTGGCATATTGATAGCCCCCCTACCCGCAAAGTATTCAAGGTATCTTAGACGGACATCACGGGCACTCAGGGGGGGCAAGTCAGGACAGCCACTTTCAAGCACCGTCAGGGTTGGTTCATTTTGAATTCCAGCCTCAGGCCCAACTGAGCCAGCATAGTTGGCAGAATGTTGCCGTAAAAAGTTGTGTAGAACAGGATGATATGATTCAGTTTGTACTCCGCCATGTGTATGGGTGTAAAAATAGGCGGAACCGGCTGGCCATGATTCCAAACGTGTTCTCCACCACTCTTCTGGCTCTGGCCAGCCGGTAATTAAAAACCCTCTGGTCCGGGGTGAGGGTCCTCATCAGGAATGGCCGCATAAGATGGTCCCCCAACGCAAACGCTTTATCTGCAACGAAGACGAATGGGAGTCCTTCCACATTCTCTTGGTGGCAAGTCCCAGCTGCCATTCTGGAGACGCCTGTAGAACTCCGTCTGGGCAATGACTCCACCATATGACATCCGGCCATTCTTCCCCACGTCCACATACAGGAACTCGTAAGTAGCCGACACCACCGCCAACATCACAATACTATTGAACCCCTTATAGTTGTAATAGTATGACCCCGAGTTGCGTGGTGGGAGGATGTGGACGTGTTTCCCATCAATTGTCCCTCGGCAGTTAGGAAAGTCCCACCGCTGGGCAAAGTGGGAGGCCACAGTCTGCCATTCCTGTGGCGTGGAAGGAAACTGTGAAGTCAAACAAGTAAAAAAAAAAGTCATTTTGCACATAAACAGGGAAAGCAGATTAGACACAAACATTCTTGGCCAACATCAAGATAACATTTATTTGAGGGAGTTTTTAAAGACCAAAGTATAAGGTACACCTATCAGATTCCCCCTCCCCTACCCCCTCTCATGGGCCATTTCTAACATTAAAGGGGGGGGGAACTCTTGGACAGGTAACCCTCTCCACTTTATTGAGAGATGAATGCTTAAATAATGGATATTACTTTGGCCAGCCCCTCCTTAGTTACACTATTGGCAGCCCACTGGACAGGTAAGAAGTGTCATAATACAAAGATATGTAGCGCTGGTAGATTTTTTAATCTACCGCTGATAGGTTAATCTTGTGGGTTACTTGTTAGAGGAAGTTAGATTTGCTTCATTTCCAGCTTGGCTGAGTTGCATGTGTTTCCACACTGTGCCATGGGTGTTGTTGTCACCATCGGCTGGTGTTGGAAAAGCAACGTGTTGAAGCGTATGAGTGCTCCTCTGTCCCGGAGACAACTCGTGGAGTTGGTTCTCCGAGTTGCATACTGGAAGAGGGTATTTATGGGACAGACACCGTGTTTAGGGATTCGTTTTCAGCCACCTGCTGGCCCTCCTGGCCGAAAGGTATGCGTTAAGAGTACCACCTCATGGTCCTCCGTTCCGGAGGCCCACGTCGCTGCGGCGTGTGGGTGGGCCCAGAAGCCTGTCTGAGGCCTACCACAGCAGCAGAGGAACGGTCCTGAGCTGTCTATCCTGAGTGAAGAAGCTGGACAACCGAGAAGATCCCAGGGGAGGACCCGTCATGGAAGGATCATGCAGAGTACTGGTCTGGAGAGGGGCCTGGTGACTCGGTTGGAGGACGTATCCTGAAGTAATCTTACTGCATAGTACTGCCGGGTTGGCTTAAAGGTTCAAGTACTGCATCTGACATTCATTGCAAACCAATACATCCTGTGGCAGAGGATCGTACGGGTTTTATTCAAAACAAGTCTGTGGCAGAGACTTTTGTTCGTGCTGCATACTGGCTGCTAGGCAAGTGAGAGAGGCCTATCCAGACATGCAAAGATTGGGTCCCACAAGGGGGAGTGCATTCAACCGCAAGTGTTCAATTCCAGAGACTGTTCTAAAGAATACTAAGGAAAGGTATTTGAGCTTCCCTGCAACTTTCCTTCTGCCTCTTTCCTGCTACCTCCTTTATTATTAGTTAATTAAAGCATTGAAAAATCTACTCAAGTGTTAGTGTCTATGTCGTCCAGAGGTAAACTCAACAGGACCCTAGACCCGGTGCCGGTGAAACAGAGATATCAGGAATGAAGGTAACAGCCCGCTTTAAACCAGCAGCTCCACCGAGAGTTAGTGCTACAGATATAAATACACATTGTACACATTTGAGCACATTTGGACATTCTGCTATTACCTATCAAGATAATAATAGTATACAAAAACTTTAAACAGTACGATTTGAAAGTATACAGGTAGGCCCTTGCACTACATGCTTTGGGGAATTCATCCATAAATCTGACCACTAAAGAGATGGGTATAGTGTGTATGGGTTTGGCAAAGTTAGCAGATAGATGATTGAGGATAGATAGAGAATTGGTATCAGCTGACTTAGCAGTTGGGGGGAGGGAGGGTTCCAAATGATTGGGGGACCACCCAAAAAAGCCTCTGGCACTCTGCCTGAATTTAAAGCACAAATCACATTTAAAAACATTTTAGGGGGTGTTTGGGGTAAAGCACTACTATGGAGCTGATAAAATACATTGTTAAGTGAATACATGACGTGAATATAGGGCCAGGAGAGCATGCTGGGGAGGTTTTTGAAGGCAAATATGTATGAAGGACAAAAAAATAATTACAGAAAAATCCAGCATGCATGAGAACAAAGGGGACATTCACAGCATATTCCAATCATGGTAATTTGGGAATGAGGAAAGAAATACAATATGTTAGCAAACATTAAATACAATAAAATGTGATATTAAAGGATAAAAATCTTACCTTAATATACTCCTTCTGCAGGACCTGGATGATGGCAGAACAGGTCTCTGGGATAATGATACCCAGAGCCTGGGGGGAGATGCCTGTCGAGAACTTCAAGTCCTGCAGGCTTCTCCCTGTCGCCAAGTACCGCAGGGTGGCGATGTATTCCTTACTTCATGTGTTTGTTTTAGCTGACCCTGACAGAAATGTGGGGAGTCCTGAAAATGGCGTGATTGTGTAACCTTATACAAAGCACTGTTGGGTGTTATTTACTAAAGGCAAAGACACTTTGCACTACAAGTGCACTTGAAACTGCACTGAAACTGCACTTGTAGTGCAAAGAGGATTTGCCCTTAGGAACTAAGCCCCATTTTCACAGAAAGCAGCAATTACATCACCACAAAAGTGTTGTAGCGTTGAGACAATAATCCACACATTCTTGATTAACAATCTTTTTAATCCCTGCACAATCACATGTGGATTTAGAAAAGGTTTTTAAAACAAACCAACATGTTTGTTGTCTAACAATTTTTGGGGGGGCATTATAAAAAATATATCTGTCCATTTAAGATAAAACAGGCATGTGTAAAACCAACAAGAAAGACACAAATCTTGAACTTATAAAGTTCACATTTGGTAGAACTTGAAGGCAATATCAGACATGAGTATTTAGGAACTGTGTTTGATATTGCGTTGAGATGGGGCGAAGTCACCCCTGGAAAAGCCAAATTTGGAAGATGCACACAAATTTCCCAATGTCAACATGTGCTAGCTGCCATAACGGGGGGATCAAGGGACGTGTTTTGGGGGAGAAACCCCTTCCTCTCAGCTACTTTATTATTGAGGAAGGGGTTGCACCCCCCAAAACGCGTCCATTGATCTCCCGTGATGGCAGATAGCACATGTTGGCACACTGTGTGCATCCTCCAAATTTGGCTTTTCTAAAAATCGCTAAAACATTTTTAACATTGTAGCACACAAAAAACAAAGTGTTTTGGAGGGGTTTTAAACTCGCCCCAAAACAACAATGATGTTTTTATTTTTTTGAATAACATCATTGATGTTTTTCTTGAGGTTTTCCAATTGTAAATTACACCCAATGATCTCCCCGATCAGGATCTGTGCACTTTCTGATGTGAAAGGATCTGGATCCACAACATCACGATCACCTAAAAAGAGAGAAACCACACAAAAACAGGTATCAAAAATATGCCGGCATCCATCTCTTACCTGAGCATGTGGTCGCAGACACTCACCTGTTGTGGTGACTATTTCCGCCACGTCTTCTTCCTCCTGCTCTTCTTGGATTGGGGGGATTTCCCCTTCTTCCAGAGGTGGGGGTCTATGGTCTCCTCGGATGAGGGGTGTCCTCCGAGTCTTTTCTCCCCTATGTAAAACAAAAATGCTATACTTAGCACACAGATATTTGATGGCAGAACTATAAATAGGAAACATTGCTTGGAAGTGGGGTACAATTGTCTATTTTGGCAGAGTTCCAAAATGTAACATTTTCAGTCTCCTTTGTCAAGCTGCAATACTTTACCTGTTTGGTACAAGCTTCACAGATGGAGACCCCCCTATAGTATACAATGGAGCACCTGTGTGCCCCCCCCCCTAATAAAAATGGTGTTCAGGGGTCCCACACTAGTGCTCCAGTGTCCAGATGTGAAAACCGCTGCTCAGTGTCCTCTCCTTACACAGAATCTAGTTTGCATTTCATTCTAGCAAAAAAGCCATCTACACAACCAAATTAGTTTCATACAAGTAGGGCGTAAAAAATGTGGCCAAATGCATATGGCCAAAACAATGGTGTTTTATAGGCCGAAAGAAAAATGTTTGATACAAACGAATAATGTGCCCATGAACCAGAAAGTTGCCATTTTAAAATGTACACTTGTAAGAAAAGCACATGGAGCAGCACGAACGTAATAAACACAAAAAGAATAGGAACACAGCACAACTACTTACTTTTTTGCAGCACTCTCCGGATCTTTCTGTACTGCTCGTGTTCTCTTAATTTGAGGTCCGACCACCGCTTCCTGAGCTGATCTTTCGATCGTCATACCCCGAAATGCCGGTGCAGACTTTTGACCACTTTCGCCATGATCTTGGCCTTTCTGTCATTGGGGTTGGGGTAAGGTCCATACTTTCCATCATAGTCGGCCTTCTTCAAGATGTCGAACATCTCCAACATCTCCCCAAAGGACATATTTGAGGCCTTAAATCTCCTTCTGGATCGGGATGTTTCTGGATCCGGGCTTTACTCCTCCTCCTCCTTGTTCCTGTAATTAGCACGTACCTGCTGTGTATCTGCCATGTGCTCTTCCCCCACTGCGCAGAACGAAAAGGGGCGGGGAATAGACTAGAAAGAACGTCAGGGGCGGGCGGAGTTACACGCATGCGCAGTGTGTATAAAGCGTAACACGCGTGCGTATTACGTACGATCTGGAAGCGGAGGAAGGAGTATCGGAGGCCCCGATCGTGATAACGAAGGTAAGATCTAAACTTGGGCCTATACAGCTTGGAAATTGAAGCCTATATTGTAACAAGATTCAGAGAGTTTGGCCTGACCTTAGGGTTTGTCTTGTGTTGTGTCTTGCAGAGAAAATGGATGGCTTCAATGACCACAACTTCCTCCCCCTGTTCATAGACAAATACAGGGAACTGCCCTGTCTGTGGCAAGTGAGACATCCCCATTACAACAATAAACAAAAGAGGCAGGCAGCGCTGGAGAAACTGCTGGAGTTGGTGAAGCCGGTGGTCCCCACAGCAACCATCCCCTATTTAAAAGCCAAAATTGGTGGCCTGAGAAGCACTTATCTTAGGGAGTGCAAGAAGGTCACAGATTCCCAGAGATCTGGAGCTGCAGAAGATGACATTTATGTCCCCAGGCTCCGGTACTATGAGAGACTGCGATTTCTGTCAGATCACACTGAAGTCAGGGAATCCCTCTCAACTCTTCCTTCCACTCTTCCTTCCACCCCAAATGAGACTTCCGATGTCCAACCTGGACCTTCCAGCCAGGAAGAAGTGGAGGAGCCCAGCTGGAGTCAGGTATAGCATTCTTCTACAGATTTCTGGTCAATAAAGAAATGATCTTTACTAGATATTATTAATGATCACTAATTGCTGATTGAAAAAAGTGTTTTACATATCAATAGACAGTAGTGGGCAAAAATAATTGGGACAAGAATGAAAAATGCTGGGCTCAGAAGGATAGTCTGTTATATTTGTTAACATTCAATTTGCAACAGTCATGAGATGAAAATTGTGTGTGATTGATGAATAAAAAACTAAAACAATGTACCTTTTTCATACACAGGAAGACCTTAGCCAGGAGGAGGCTGTGGAATGTGGCAGCCAGGAGGAGGCGGGGCTAAGTGTCAGGCAGGAGAAGCCTGGGACAAGTCGAAGCCTGACCGAATCGCAGGTTCCTCCCTTCCGCCTTCCATACAAAAGAGCGAGGAAGGCGGCTCACGTGTAGGATTCTTCACTCAGGCTCATTCAGGAGGCTTCTGCGTCCCTCCGAGCCTTACCCACTCCTGAAGAGGCCTTTGCCTGCATGGCTGCCACAAAACATGCAGGAGGGTCAACGCCTCATGTGTGAGCAACTTATTTATAAAGTCCTAACTAAGGGGGTGAGTGGCGAAATCACACCCAAGACCGACGTGATTGAGTTGGACCATCCTCCTCCTCCTCCTGCTGCCAAAACTCCACCACCACAGCCACAGCGTGGAAGGAAGACCAGAGAGTGATGGCCCTGGGTTCAGTCTGGTCTGACAAAAGCTGCAGTCTCTTATATGACCACAGCCTGGGGACACAGATGTCATCTGCTGCTTTCCGGATATCGGGGACTTCTGGACCAGACTGCACTCCCTTAGATAAGGACTCCTCAGGCCACCAATTTTGCTTGAAAATAGTTGATGCGTGCCCTGGGGGTCCAAGGCTTCACCCATTTCTGCTGTTTCTCCAGTGCTGCCTCCCTCTTTGTTTAGTTGTGAGCCCTTAATAAATGATTTTTTGGGGAAAATTATACTCTCCTATGTGTGTTTTCATCCAAAAAGGACAGTTTGCTGGTGGGGATACAGGTACATTTCTAAAGTACAATGTGAAATTAACAAGAGACAACAACACCAAACAATCTCCTACAGATTAAATAGAACATATCAATGGTGTTGTGGTAACTTGACACACAAAACACACACAAAAATATTCTGGAGTAAAACTAAAACTAAAATAAAACAAAGATCAGCCTTGGAAAAAATACAAAACTAAAATAAAATTAAAATCTGCCTTTAAAAAAAAAAAAAATTTTTTGTCAGATGTGACAAATGAAAATATATTAAGGGAATCCTGATAAATAATAAAGAAAGAAGTTTGTGAGAAGTCTGTGTGAATATGAGCAGCAAAACTTCATACTTCAACTACTTCATTCTTCTCACATTATAAAGAAGAAGAGAGTGCGCTGTATTAAACCATTTTTAACATTGCACCGTGATGAAAGTGTTGTATTCATTGCGAACGCTAAGTTTACCAGACCGAGCTGTTCCGTCTCGGAATTTCTTCTGAGCATGCGTGGCACTTTGTGCGTCGGAACTGGCCACACACGGTCGGAATTGACGTGATCGGATTTTGTTGTCGGAAAATTTTATAGCCTGCTCTCAAACTTTGTGTGCCGGAAAATCCGATGGAAAATGTCCGATGGAGCCCACACACGGTCGGAATGTCCGACAACACGATCCGATCGGACATTTTCCATCTGAAAATCCGACCGTGTGTACAGGGCATTAGAGTCTGCAAAAGACTTGAGACTGGGGCGGAGGTTCACCATTCAGCAGGACAAGGACCCTAAACATACAGCCAGAGCTACAATGGAATGGTTTAGATCAAAGCATGTTCATGTGTTAGAATGGCCCAGTCAAAGTCCAGACCTAAATCCAATTGAGAATCTGTGGCAAGACTTGAAAATTTCTGTTCACGGATACTCTCCATCCAATCTGACAGAGCTTGAGCTATTTTGCAAAGAAGAATGGGCAAAAATTTAACTCTCTAGATGTGCAAAGCTGGTAGAGACATCCCCAAAAAGACTTGCAGTTGTAATTGCAGTGAAAGGAGGTTCTACAAAGTTTATGCATGCCACACTTTTCACATATTTGTTGAACCATTTATCATTTTCCTTCCACTTCACAATTATGTGCCACTTTGGGGGTTATTTACTAAAGGCAAATCCTGCACTTGCAGTGCAAAGTGGATTTGCCTTTCGTAAATAACCCCCTTTGTGTTGGTCTATCACATAAAATCCCAATAAAATACATTTACATTTTTGGTTGTAACATGACAAAAAATATGGAAAATTTCAATGGGTGAAATATGAATACTTTCTCAAGGCACTGGGGTTGATTTACTAAAGGCAAAAAGACTGTGCACTTTGCAAAGTGCAGTTGCACCATTGCTTAGTAAATGAGCAGAAACTATGCTGACTGCCATTTGCGAAAAGCAAATCCACTTTTCACTGCAAGTGCACTTGAAAGTGCAGTCACTCTTAATCTGAGGGGTAGATCTGAAATGAGTGGAAGCTCTGCTGATTTTATCATCCAATCATGTGCAAGCTAAAATGCTGTTTTTTATTTTCCTTGCATGTCCCCTCGGATCTACAGCAACTTTACTTCCAAGTGCACTTCCAGTGCAAAGTGGATTTTCCTTTAGTAAATAACCCCCTTTGTCTCTTGCAGTACCTTTGGAACTTGGTTTCTGTTCCTATATGATAGCAGCCTTGAGTGGGACCTCTCTCCTTGTCTCTTGACTGCCATCATCCAATCATGTGCAAGCAAAAATGCTGTTTTTTTTAATTTTCCTTGCACATGATTGGGTATTCTTTGTAAAGTGAAGCTTTACCTCATTTACTAAGCTCTGGAGCAACTGCACTTGCAGAGGGCAACTGCTATTTGCAAAGCGCACAGTCTACTTGTCTTTAGTAAATCAACCCCTTTGTACCAACAGATAAACCTTTATATAGCTTACTACCACTTTAATCTACAACATTAACTCAATTGGACAATGACAATGGACAATGATGTGACAAATTGTAGTTATAGTTGGTTTAACACATAGGGGTTGATTTACTAAAGGCAACTAGACTTTGCAAAGTGCAGTTGTCCTGTGCAAGTGCAATTGCTCCAGAGCTTAGTAAATGAGAAATTGCTTCAGCTTGCAAACAGTACCCGATCACGTACAAGGAAAATAAAAGAAACAGCATTTTTGCTTGCACATGATTGGATGATGGAAGTCAGCAGAGCTTCTGCTCAGTTACTAAGCTCTGGAGCAACTGCACTTGCAGAGTGCAGCTGCACAGTCTTTTTGCCCTTAGTAATTCAACCCCATTGAGTATTTTGTAATATTAATGCTATTACTCCAATATAAAATTGATCACATTTTTACATTTTTTTCTTCTATTTTTTAAATACTTTTACACTCTGATTGCCTGTCACATAGCCCCTCACAGCTGTAGGCCTTGTAAGAGAAGACACAATGGGGTGGATTTGCATGCAAGCACTGTTCGCTCAACAATTTTCCACCCAGCTTTTCAATTTTTTAATTAAAAGATGTCAGGCGCGATATGTCTGACCAGTTGAGTGAATTTCAGTAAGTTCATAAGGAACTGATAGAAATACTTCTATGTATGGCCTGATTCACCCTATAAAAAAGCCCTTATCACTTTAAGTGGTTGTAAACCTCAGACATGAAATATGAACTAAGCATATCCTTCGATACTGTAATGTACACACTGTAATGTGTACTTGTCTCAATTAAGAGCACTAAGTATCACTTTTGTCTGCTGCTTCATTCCTTTGCTATCAGCAGGAATCCTTTCTGACACGTTTTCCTGACACAAAGTAAAAAATGGTGACAGGGGAGGGATCTCCAGTTGATTGACAGCCTCAGCTCTGTTCCTGTGTACTGTGTTACCGGTTGGTGTGACACTTCCCTCCAATCAGTTCTCAGAGCTCTCCTCACTGAGCTCTGCAGAGTGTAATTTCAGTTCTCCTCCCCTTTTTTATGAACTCTCAGACAAGCTTTATAATTTAGCATTTTGAATAGATGTAGAGAAGAGAACACTGCAGATAAACAGGTACAACTTATATAGTAGGATTTGCTTCATCTCTGTGTATAACCTGAGGCCAGTTCACTTCACTGGGTAAATGAATTGTATATATTTTCTAACTTTTTTTATATAACAATGTTCCACCTTATAACGCGAATGCCGTGTACACACAATTGGAAATTCGGCCAGCAAAAGACCGATGAGAGCTTTTGGTCGGAAAATGCGACTGTGTGTATGCTCCATCAGACTTTTGCTGGCCAAATTCCAGCCAGCAAAAGACTGAGAGCATGTTCTCAATTTTTCGGTCGGAGAAAGTTCCTATCCGAAAATGTGATCGTCTGTAGCAATTCCGACGCGCAAAATTCCTACGCATGCTCGGAAACAATTCAACGCATGCTCGGAAGCATTGAACTTAATTTTCTCGACTTGTCGTAGTGTTGTACGTCACCGCATTCTTGACGGTCGAAAGTTCAGCGAACAAGTTTGAGTGGAATCCCGTCGGAAAAGCCATCATATCTTTTTCCGACCAAAATCCCGATCGTGTGTATGCTGCATTACTCTGTCTATAAATTTGTGGATTTCAGAACTAGTTTCAAAATGGTATAAAGTCTGAAGAAGGGATTTAAGGCACCCCAAAAGCTTATATCTTCAATAACTTAAAGCAGAACTTCGCCCAAAAGGGGAAGTTCCGCTTGTTTGCATCCTCCCCCTTTCCACTGCCACATTTGGTACTTTTTTGGGGGTAGGGGGAGTAGGTACCTGTAAAAATATAAAGCCAATAAAAAAGGCATCACTTAAATTCCAAACTTTCGGCAAACCCAAGAACAAAAGTTTAATTTATTGCAGCTTACCAAGGCTTAGATGTGATGTTGTATTTGTTTCCCTTTTCAGGCGGCTACCTGAATACAATAGATGGGAATACAGATTCCTCCTTCATACAAGTAAGTATGGGATGACCAGGTCTGGCTTCTTGCTTTTACCCTATCATAACCGATACTCTAATTACTTTATCTGTATTTACAGACAGCAGTTATGCACATCAGCCCCTGATGAAGCGAGGAAAGCTCGCGAAACGCGTCGGGTTAGAGATGTACCATGCATACCTGTATTATATATTTTACTATTATATGATGGCTATGTTTTAAGACTACATTGCAATGTTGCTGTTTTGTGAACCTGTTCACCCATGCTCATGCTCTATTATGGATTATGCTGTTATTTTCAATAAAATATTTGTACTTTTATACTTGTTTACCCTTTGATCACCATTTACACCTCATTTAAAGTCCCGTGGGCGACGTTTATTTGTTTTTTCTTTGATATTAGGGATGGAGGTGTTTTATGTTAGGGGTCAGTCCTCAGACTTTCTTTATAATTTGTACCCAGGTGGAAAACACCATAATGCCCTGGTCTGAGGCTGACCCTTGATCTTAGGGGCCATATTGGTTCGGCTACTACTGAACCTTAATGACTTTATTAGCATACCTTCTAACATGATCATGTTTCAATTTCCCATCTACTTGCAGACCTAGCTCTTTCACTGCACCCATGTTTGGGCTGAGCGGTCTGTTCACCCTCTGGGAGCTGCGATGCACAAATGGGGATTTATTTCCCCAGCTGTCCCCGCTTCTCTGGCTTCTCTGGAGGGGCGGGGCCACCAGGGCATCGGCGTCATGCTTCTCCACGCCCACCTGGGGATGCCTGCAATACAGCGGTATCCCCCTTCCCGATGGGCGGGATGTGTCATCCAGGCGGCGGCTGTGGATCGCGAGTGCCTGCCCCATACGGCGGGTGCGTTGCGATCTCCTTTTGCTCCGCCTGACGCATGACGTTAGGGGCGGAGAACTCGGCGGATGTCCGGGTATAAGGCGGGGGGTGATAGTATGGCAATTCTTCCCTCACTACCTCTCCAACATTCAGTCGGGACGCTGCACTATACTGGTAGGCACCCTATCTATTTACTCTAATATAAATACCTGCACCTCAAAGCGTACCTATTCTCACTTGCTGTTTTCTGATTGACTCCTCCAATCACATTCTGCTCTTTCACACAGAAGTATTTTTCCAGTTCATCACACTAATAATTATTTTGCCCCTTATTTCACCGTGCCTCTCCTCCCTTCACTTCACTAATTTTTTCTTTCCTTTCCCCTGGTCCCGTTTCCCCCCCCCCCCCCTCTTTTTTCATTTCTTTTCTCTTTCTCTGTTCTTTTTCTGTTACTATTCACTTCACTTCCCCCTGTTTTCCCCTCCTTTCCTCCCCTCTCCTTCCTTTCTCATTCACCTTTTCACCTTGTACCCTCCTTTTTCTCTCTGCTCTGCGGGACACTTTGTGCATACCATGCAAGTAGCACTTATTTTGTATTTCTACGACAATACTATTGACATTACTTTAGACCTTGCTTACCAACATACCTTGCATTTATGCCACGATATACATCTCATATTTCCAAACTCTTTTATCTTACTTATATCCCTATACAGTGAGTCGCCCTGCATTGCATTTGGGATCAATTTGGGTTCACGCTCTCCTTTCTCTCTCATTCTGCCATGCTGCCCCCCACGCCTGGCCTCGGTCCTCTGGTTGGGTCCTCGGCCCCTTCAGCTCCCGGGGGAGATGCCCTCCGCCGGCCCATGCCTGGGTTATGTGTCTGCAGCTTTGGTCCTACAAGTAAGTATGGGATGACCAGGTCTGGCTTCTTGCTTTTACCCTATCATAACCGATACTCTAATTACTTTATCTGTATTTACAGACAGCAGTTATGCACATCAGCCCCTGATGAAGCGAGGAAAGCTCGCGAAACGCGTCGGGTTAGAGATGTACCATGCATACCTGTATTATATATTTTACTATTATATGATGGCTATGTTTTAAGACTACATTGCAATGTTGCTGTTTTGTGAACCTGTTCACCCATGCTCATGCTCTATTATGGATTATGCTGTTATTTTCAATAAAATATTTGTACTTTTATACTTGTTTACCCTTTGATCACCATTTACACCTCATTTAAAGTCCCGTGGGCGACGTTTATTTGTTTTTTCTTTGATATTAGGGATGGAGGTGTTTTATGTTAGGGGTCAGTCCTCAGACTTTCTTTATAATTTGTACCCAGGTGGAAAACACCATAATGCCCTGGTCTGAGGCTGACCCTTGATCTTAGGGGCCATATTGGTTCGGCTACTACTGAACCTTAATGACTTTATTAGCATACCTTCTAACATGATCATGTTTCAATTTCCCATCTACTTGCAGACCTAGCTCTTTCACTGCACCCATGTTTGGGCTGAGCGGTCTGTTCACCCTCTGGGAGCTGCGATGCACAAATGGGGATTTATTTCCCCAGCTGTCCCCGCTTCTCTGGCTTCTCTGGAGGGGCGGGGCCACCAGGGCATCGGCGTCATGCTTCTCCACGCCCACCTGGGGATGCCTGCAATACAGCGGTATCCCCCTTCCCGATGGGCGGGATGTGTCATCCAGGCGGCGGCTGTGGATCGCGAGTGCCTGCCCCATACGGCGGGTGCGTTGCGATCTCCTTTTGCTCCGCCTGACGCATGACGTTAGGGGCGGAGAACTCGGCGGATGTCCGGGTATAAGGCGGGGGGTGATAGTATGGCAATTCTTCCTTCACTACCTCTCCAACATTCAGTCGGGACGCTGCACTATACTGGTAGGCACCCTATCTATTTACTCTAATATAAATACCTGCACCTCAAAGCGTACCTATTCTCACTTGCTGTTTTCTGATTGACTCCTCCAATCACATTCTGCTCTTTCACACAGAAGTATTTTTCCAGTTCATCACACTAATAATTATTTTGCCCCTTATTTCACCGTGCCTCTCCTCCCTTCACTTCACTAATTTTTTCTTTCCTTTCCCCTGGTCCCGTTTCCCCCCCCCCCCTCTTTTTTCATTTCTTTTCTCTTTCTCTGTTCTTTTTCTGTTACTATTCACTTCACTTCCCCCTGTTTTCCCCTCCTTTCCTCCCCTCTCCTTCCTTTCTCATTCACCTTTTCACCTTGTACCCTCCTTTTTCTCTCTGCTCTGCGGGACACTTTGTGCATACCATGCAAGTAGCACTTATTTTGTATTTCTACGACAATACTATTGACATTACTTTAGACCTTGCTTACCAACATACCTTGCATTTATGCCACGATATACATCTCATATTTCCAAACTCTTTTATCTTACTTATATCCCTATACAGTGAGTCGCCCTGCATTGCATTTGGGATCAATTTGGGTTCACGCTCTCCTTTCTCTCTCATTCTGCCATGCTGCCCCCCACGCCTGGCCTCGGTCCTCTGGTTGGGTCCTCGGCCCCTTCAGCTCCCGGGGGAGATGCCCTCCGCCGGCCCATGCCTGGGTTATGTGTCTGCAGCTTTGGTCCTACAAGTAAGTATGGGATGACCAGGTCTGGCTTCTTGCTTTTACCCTATCATAACCGATACTCTAATTACTTTATCTGTATTTACAGACAGCAGTTATGCACATCAGCCCCTGATGAAGCGAGGAAAGCTCGCGAAACGCGTCGGGTTAGAGATGTACCATGCATACCTGAATTATATATTTTACTATTATATGATGGCTATGTTTTAAGACTACATTGCAATGTTGCTGTTTTGTGAACCTGTTCACCCATGCTCATGCTCTATTATGGATTATGCTGTTATTTTCAATAAAATATTTGTACTTTTATACTTGTTTACCCTTTGATCACCATTTACACCTCATTTAAAGTCCCGTGGGCGACGTTTATTTGTTTTTTCTTTGATATTAGGGATGGAGGTGTTTTATGTTAGGGGTCAGTCCTCAGACTTTCTTTATAATTTGTACCCAGGTGGAAAACACCATAATGCCCTGGTCTGAGGCTGACCCTTGATCTTAGGGGCCATATTGGTTCGGCTACTACTGAACCTTAATGACTTTATTAGCATACCTTCTAACATGATCATGTTTCAATTTCCCATCTACTTGCAGACCTAGCTCTTTCACTGCACCCATGTTTGGGCTGAGCGGTCTGTTCACCCTCTGGGAGCTGCGATGCACAAATGGGGATTTATTTCCCCAGCTGTCCCCGCTTCTCTGGCTTCTCTGGAGGGGCGGGGCCACCAGGGCATCGGCGTCATGCTTCTCCACGCCCACCTGGGGATGCCTGCAATACAGCGGTATCCCCCTTCCCGATGGGCGGGATGTGTCATCCAGGCGGCGGCTGTGGATCGCGAGTGCCTGCCCCATACGGCGGGTGCGTTGCGATCTCCTTTTGCTCCGCCTGACGCATGACGTTAGGGGCGGAGAACTCGGCGGATGTCCGGGTATAAGGCGGGGGGTGATAGTATGGCAATTCTTCCTTCACTACCTCTCCAACATTCAGTCGGGACGCTGCACTATACTGGTAGGCACCCTATCTATTTACTCTAATATAAATACCTGCACCTCAAAGCGTACCTATTCTCACTTGCTGTTTTCTGATTGACTCCTCCAATCACATTCTGCTCTTTCACACAGAAGTATTTTTCCAGTTCATCACACTAATAATTATTTTGCCCCTTATTTCACCGTGCCTCTCCTCCCTTCACTTCACTAATTTTTTCTTTCCTTTCCCCTGGTCCCGTTTCCCCCCCCCCCTCTTTTTTCATTTCTTTTCTCTTTCTCTGTTCTTTTTCTGTTACTATTCACTTCACTTCCCCCTGTTTTCCCCTCCTTTCCTCCCCTCTCCTTCCTTTCTCATTCACCTTTTCACCTTGTACCCTCCTTTTTCTCTCTGCTCTGCGGGACACTTTGTGCATACCATGCAAGTAGCACTTATTTTGTATTTCTACGACAATACTATTGACATTACTTTAGACCTTGCTTACCAACATACCTTGCATTTATGCCACGATATACATCTCATATTTCCAAACTCTTTTATCTTACTTATATCCCTATACAGTGAGTCGCCCTGCATTGCATTTGGGATCAATTTGGGTTCACGCTCTCCTTTCTCTCTCATTCTGCCATGCTGCCCCCCACGCCTGGCCTCGGTCCTCTGGTTGGGTCCTCGGCCCCTTCAGCTCCCGGGGGAGATGCCCTCCGCCGGCCCATGCCTGGGTTATGTGTCTGCAGCTTTGGTCCTACAAGTAAGTATGGGATGACCAGGTCTGGCTTCTTGCTTTTACCCTATCATAACCGATACTCTAATTACTTTATCTGTATTTACAGACAGCAGTTATGCACATCAGCCCCTGATGAAGCGAGGAAAGCTCGCGAAACGCGTCGGGTTAGAGATGTACCATGCATACCTGTATTATATATTTTACTATTATATGATGGCTATGTTTTAAGACTACATTGCAATGTTGCTGTTTTGTGAACCTGTTCACCCATGCTCATGCTCTATTATGGATTATGCTGTTATTTTCAATAAAATATTTGTACTTTTATACTTGTTTACCCTTTGATCACCATTTACACCTCATTTAAAGTCCCGTGGGCGACGTTTATTTGTTTTTTCTTTGATATTAGGGATGGAGGTGTTTTATGTTAGGGGTCAGTCCTCAGACTTTCTTTATAATTTGTACCCAGGTGGAAAACACCATAATGCCCTGGTCTGAGGCTGACCCTTGATCTTAGGGGCCATATTGGTTCGGCTACTACTGAACCTTAATGACTTTATTAGCATACCTTCTAACATGATCATGTTTCAATTTCCCATCTACTTGCAGACCTAGCTCTTTCACTGCACCCATGTTTGGGCTGAGCGGTCTGTTCACCCTCTGGGAGCTGCGATGCACAAATGGGGATTTATTTCCCCAGCTGTCCCCGCTTCTCTGGCTTCTCTGGAGGGGCGGGGCCACCAGGGCATCGGCGTCATGCTTCTCCACGCCCACCTGGGGATGCCTGCAATACAGCGGTATCCCCCTTCCCGATGGGCGGGATGTGTCATCCAGGCGGCGGCTGTGGATCGCAAATGCCTGCCCCATACGGCGGGTGCGTTGCGATCTCCTTTTGCTCCGCCTGACGCATGACGTTAGGGGCGGAGAACTCGGCGGATGTCCGGGTATAAGGCGGGGGGTGATAGTATGGCAATTCTTCCTTCACTACCTCTCCAACATTCAGTCGGGACGCTGCACTATACTGGTAGGCACCCTATCTATTTACTCTAACATAAATACCTGCACCTTAAAGCGTACCTATTCTCACTTGCTGTTTTCTGATTGACTCCTCCAATCACATTCTGCTCTTTCACACAGAAGTATTTTTCCAGTTCATCACACTAATAATTATTTTGCCCCTTATTTCACCGTGCCTCTCCTCCCTTCACTTCACTAATTTTTTCTTTCCTTTCCCCTGGTCCCGTTTTCCCCCCCCCCCTCTTTTTTCATTTCTTTTCTCTTTCTCTGTTCTTTTTCTGTTACTATTCACTTCACTTCCCCCTGTTTTCCCCTCCTTTCCTCCCCTCTCCTTCCTTTCTCATTCACCTTTTCACCTTGTACCCTCCTTTTTCTCTCTGCTCTGCGGGACACTTTGTGCATACCATGCAAGTAGCACTTATTTTGTATTTCTACGACAATACTATTGACATTACTTTAGACCTTGCTTACCAACATACCTTGCATTTATGCCACGATATACATCTCATATTTCCAAACTCTTTTATCTTACTTATATCCCTATACAGTGAGTCGCCCTGCATTGCATTTGGGATCAATTTGGGTTCACGCTCTCCTTTCTCTCTCATTCTGCCATGCTGCCCCCCACGCCTGGCCTCGGTCCTCTGGTTGGGTCCTCGGCCCCTTCAGCTCCCGGGGGAGATGCCCTCCGCCGGCCCATGCCTGGGTTATGTGTCTGCAGCTTTGGTCCTACAAGTAAGTATGGGATGACCAGGTCTGGCTTCTTGCTTTTACCCTATCATAACCGATACTCTAATTACTTTATCTGTATTTACAGACAGCAGTTATGCACATCAGCCCCTGATGAAGCGAGGAAAGCTCGCGAAACGCGTCGGGTTAGAGATGTACCATGCATACCTGTATTATATATTTTACTATTATATGATGGCTATGTTTTAAGACTACATTGCAATGTTGCTGTTTTGTGAACCTGTTCACCCATGCTCATGCTCTATTATGGATTATGCTGTTATTTTCAATAAAATATTTGTACTTTTATACTTGTTTACCCTTTGATCACCATTTACACCTCATTTAAAGTCCCGTGGGCGACGTTTATTTGTTTTTTCTTTGATATTAGGGATGGAGGTGTTTTATGTTAGGGGTCAGTCCTCAGACTTTCTTTATAATTTGTACCCAGGTGGAAAACACCATAATGCCCTGGTCTGAGGCTGACCCTTGATCTTAGGGGCCATATTGGTTCGGCTACTACTGAACCTTAATGACTTTATTAGCATACCTTCTAACATGATCATGTTTCAATTTCCCATCTACTTGCAGACCTAGCTCTTTCACTGCACCAATGTTTGGGCTGAGCGGTCTGTTCACCCTCTGGGAGCTGCGATGCACAAATGGGGATTTATTTCTCCAGCTGTCCCCGCTTCTCTGGCTTCTCTGGAGGGGCGGGGCCACCAGGGCATCGGCGTCATGCTTCTCCACGCCCACCTGGGGATGCCTGCAATACAGCGGTATCCCACTTCCCGATGGGCGGGATGTGTCATCCAGGCGGCGGCTGTGGATCGCGAGTGCCTGCCCCATACGGCGGGTGCGTTGCGATCTCCTTTTGCTCCGCCTGACGCATGACGTTAGGGGCGGAGAACTCGGCGGATGTCCGGGTATAAGGCGGGGGGTGATAGTATGGCAATTCTTCCTTCACTACCTCTCCAACATTCAGTCGGGACGCTGCACTATACTGGTAGGCACCCTATCTATTTACTCTAATATAAATACCTGCACCTCAAAGCGTACCTATTCTCACTTGCTGTTTTCTGATTGACTCCTCCAATCACATTCTGCTCTTTCACACAGAAGTATTTTTCCAGTTCATCACACTAATAATTATTTTGCCCCTTATTTCACCGTGCCTCTCCTCCCTTCACTTCACTAATTTTTTCTTTCCTTTCCCCTGGTCCCGTTTCCCCCCCCCCCTCTTTTTTCATTTCTTTTCTCTTTCTCTGTTCTTTTTCTGTTACTATTCACTTCACTTCCCCCTGTTTTCCCCTCCTTTCCTCCCCTCTCCTTCCTTTCTCATTCACCTTTTCACCTTGTACCCTCCTTTTTCTCTCTGCTCTGCGGGACACTTTGTGCATACCATGCAAGTAGCACTTATTTTGTATTTCTACGACAATACTATTGACATTACTTTAGACCTTGCTTACCAACATACCTTGCATTTATGCCACGATATACATCTCATATTTCCAAACTCTTTTATCTTACTTATATCCCTATACAGTGAGTCGCCCTGCATTGCATTTGGGATCAATTTGGGTTCACGCTCTCCTTTCTCTCTCATTCTGCCATGCTGCCCCCCACGCCTGGCCTCGGTCCTCTGGTTGGGTCCTCGGCCCCTTCAGCTCCCGGGGGAGATGCCCTCCGCCGGCCCATGCCTGGGTTATGTGTCTGCAGCTTTGGTCCTACAAGTAAGTATGGGATGACCAGGTCTGGCTTCTTGCTTTTACCCTATCATAACCGATACTCTAATTACTTTATCTGTATTTACAGACAGCAGTTATGCACATCAGCCCCTGATGAAGCGAGGAAAGCTCGCGAAACGCGTCGGGTTAGAGATGTACCATGCATACCTGTATTATATATTTTACTATTATATGATGGCTATGTTTTAAGACTACATTGCAATGTTGCTGTTTTGTGAACCTGTTCACCCATGCTCATGCTCTATTATGGATTATGCTGTTATTTTCAATAAAATATTTGTACTTTTATACTTGTTTACCCTTTGATCACCATTTACACCTCATTTAAAGTCCCGTGGGCGACGTTTATTTGTTTTTTCTTTGATATTAGGGATGGAGGTGTTTTATGTTAGGGGTCAGTCCTCAGACTTTCTTTATAATTTGTACCCAGGTGGAAAACACCATAATGCCCTGGTCTGAGGCTGACCCTTGATCTTAGGGGCCATATTGGTTCGGCTACTACTGAACCTTAATGACTTTATTAGCATACCTTCTAACATGATCATGTTTCAATTTCCCATCTACTTGCAGACCTAGCTCTTTCACTGCACCCATGTTTGGGCTGAGCGGTCTGTTCACCCTCTGGGAGCTGCGATGCACAAATGGGGATTTATTTCCCCAGCTGTCCCCGCTTCTCTGGCTTCTCTGGAGGGGCGGGGCCACCAGGGCATCGGCGTCATGCTTCTCCACGCCCACCTGGGGATGCCTGCAATACAGCGGTATCCCCCTTCCCGATGGGCGGGATGTGTCATCCAGGCGGCGGCTGTGGATCGCGAGTGCCTGCCCCATACGGCGGGTGCGTTGCGATCTCCTTTTGCTCCGCCTGACGCATGACGTTAGGGGCGGAGAACTCGGCGGATGTCCGGGTATAAGGCGGGGGGTGATAGTATGGCAATTCTTCCTTCACTACCTCTCCAACATTCAGTCGGGACGCTGCACTATACTGGTAGGCACCCTATCTATTTACTCTAATATAAATACCTGCACCTCAAAGCGTACCTATTCTCACTTGCTGTTTTCTGATTGACTCCTCCAATCACATTCTGCTCTTTCACACAGAAGTATTTTTCCAGTTCATCACACTAATAATTATTTTGCCCCTTATTTCACCGTGCCTCTCCTCCCTTCACTTCACTAATTTTTTCTTTCCTTTCCCCTGGTCCCGTTTCCCCCCCCCCCTCTTTTTTCATTTCTTTTCTCTTTCTCTGTTCTTTTTCTGTTACTATTCACTTCACTTCCCCCTGTTTTCCCCTCCTTTCCTCCCCTCTCCTTCCTTTCTCATTCACCTTTTCACCTTGTACCCTCCTTTTTCTCTCTGCTCTGCGGGACACTTTGTGCATACCATGCAAGTAGCACTTATTTTGTATTTCTACGACAATACTATTGACATTACTTTAGACCTTGCTTACCAACATACCTTGCATTTATGCCACGATATACATCTCATATTTCCAAACTCTTTTATCTTACTTATATCCCTATACAGTGAGTCGCCCTGCATTGCATTTGGGATCAATTTGGGTTCACGCTCTCCTTTCTCTCTCATTCTGCCATGCTGCCCCCCACGCCTGGCCTCGGTCCTCTGGTTGGGTCCTCGGCCCCTTCAGCTCCCGGGGGAGATGCCCTCCGCCGGCCCATGCCTGGGTTATGTGTCTGCAGCTTTGGTCCTACAAGTAAGTATGGGATGACCAGGTCTGGCTTCTTGCTTTTACCCTATCATAACCGATACTCTAATTACTTTATCTGTATTTACAGACAGCAGTTATGCACATCAGCCCCTGATGAAGCGAGGAAAGCTCGCGAAACGCGTCGGGTTAGAGATGTACCATGCATACCTGTATTATATATTTTACTATTATATGATGGCTATGTTTTAAGACTACATTGCAATGTTGCTGTTTTGTGAACCTGTTCACCCATGCTCATGCTCTATTATGGATTATGCTGTTATTTTCAATAAAATATTTGTACTTTTATACTTGTTTACCCTTTGATCACCATTTACACCTCATTTAAAGTCCCGTGGGCGACGTTTATTTGTTTTTTCTTTGATATTAGGGATGGAGGTGTTTTATGTTAGGGGTCAGTCCTCAGACTTTCTTTATAAAGTCTGAAGAAGGGATTTAAGGCACCCCAAAAGCTTATATCTTCAATAACTTAAAGCAGAACTTCGCCCAAAAGGGGAAGTTCCGCTTGTTTGCATCCTCCCCCTTTCCACTGCCACATTTGGTACTTTTTTGGGGGTAGGGGGAGTAGGTACCTGTAAAAATATAAAGCCAATAAAAAAGGCATCACTTAAATTCCAAACTTTCGGCAAACCCAAGAACAAAAGTTTAATTTATTGCAGCTTACCAAGGCTTAGATGTGATGTTGTATTTGTTTCCCTTTTCAGGCGGCTACCTGAATACAATAGATGGGAATACAGATTCCTCCTTCTACTCTGAAATGTGTATGGTTAGCTTAACTATATATTAGGGTGCTCTGCAATAGGGAGCATGTATTACTGGGGGCTGATTATGAGGCTCTGTGATTGGCGGGACTTCAAAGTGATGGGGCTCTTATATATAGCGGGGCTTTGGATGTGAAGGGGTGACTCTAACCTGAAGGGGTGACACCGACATGATGAAGGGACATGATTGAGAAAAGGGAGAAAAGAAACTGCGCTTAGGTGACATGTATAAAATAATAATAAGTAAATGAGCTGCAATTCCTCTATGCAACATAAACACAGTGAAAATTGAATTGGGAAAATCGGAATCGCGCTAGAAAGGACTCGTGACCATACATATGATCACCAATCCACAGTATTCCTAAAATATGTGAAGAATCAAATTAAGCAAAAAATATTTAAAAGTGATGACAAAGTGACAGTCCATCAAATGTACATTGCTTAATGTGAAATAATAACAATAATAGACAAAAGTCCATGTGCATAAAGTGAATATAAATCACACATGTGATAAATAAAAGTCCATGTGAATTATGATTCCTGCTGTATATAGACACGAGTGCTTGATCCACCACCGTAGGTAAACAATGGGCGCTTACCGGAAACTCATGATCCCCCACTACAGAGGATCAGAGAAAGCTGTTTAGAGGAATGATAATCCGGATCACAACCATTGAACCAGGAGCCTTGGAATGTGATGGCACATCAAAGACCTCAATGCCGTAGTGAAGACCCGCAGCAGAGTAGATATAATCATAAAAAATAGAAAGTCTCCAATAGTGTAAAACCGTTAACTTTTATTAAAATGTGTAAACAAAAAAGGATGCACTCACATGCTGATAGTATATAGTAAGCGCCTGAAAATGTCTGGAGCACCGGCCGGAAGCTCACAGACAACCCGTCCTACTGGTAACCGCAGCAGCGATGAGAGGTGACACGAACGCGTCACTCCGCCCTACACAGTGTTTCGCGACGTCCATGCCCCTGGACGATGTAACTCTATTACGAAACGCCGCGTAGGGCAGAGCTACGCATATTTTAGGAATACTGTGGATTGGTGATCATATGTATGGTCACAAGTCCTTTCTAGCGCGATTCTGATTTTCCCAATTCTATTTTCACATGATGGAGAACCTCTATTGTGATGGAGAACCTCTAATGTGATGGAGGAACCTCTGATGTGATGGGGAGCTTCTGATGTGAAGTTTATTTCATCAAGGTAGTTGTGTGCATTGTCCCAGGCTTAGGTTTCCCATTGATGAGCAATATTTAAAGTGATATTAAGGTCAAGTTTTTTTTTAATGTTATACTTTTTTTGCTTTGTGCAGTTGTTTTGCACAGAGCAGTCCAGATCCTCTTCTTCTCGGGTTCCCTGCTGTAGCTCCTAGCCCCTCCCTCCTGCCAAGTGCCCACAGAGCAAACATCTTGCTGTGGGGGCACCCTAGCAGACTCACTCCATTCAGACACGGAGCTGTGGCTCGGCCCCACCTTTCTCTTCTTATAGGCTCACTGGCTGTGATTGACAGCAGCGTCATAGCCAATGAGGAGGGAGAGTTCCCGGAGAGCCGAGACGTTTATGCACATCGCTAGATCGCAATGCAGCTCAGGTAAGTATTTGGGGGGCTGGAGAGGCTACTGCACACAGAAAGGTTTTTACCTTCATGCATAGAATGCATGAAGGTAAAAAACTTTGAGTCTTTAGAACCACTTTAAGTTTTTTTTAGACTGGGGTGCCTCAAGATATTGCACACTTTTAAAGGGTGTCAGGCAGTGGCAGCCCGTGCATTGAGGGCGCGGGCACCGCCCCACATTCCTGCCGCTGCCCTTCTATCCATGCGCCCAGCCCCTTTTAGGACGCCATTAATTCCTATGGCGGGGTAGGTGGGGGTGTTTTGTTTTAAGCACTTGATTAAAGCCAGAGGCTTTAATAGACTCAAAATAGGATGGGCTCGGGGCGCAGAGAGTGTGCCCCGATCCCACCCAATTGTGTGACAATAGCTAATTAATTTTCGCTATTTTTCACACTAATGTTCCTCCCCACTAATCAAGAGGCAGGACGTCAGACTGTTTCCTGATTGGCCAAAGCGCCAAGCGATCCTATTGGATGCCTGGCACTTAGGCAAAGGAGGCACGAGCAGAAGAGACACGTGCTGGACTTCAGGAAGGACACCTTCACCGCCGCTGCTGCTCTGGAGGAGACACAGTCAGGAGGACTCAGAGAGGACACCACAGCCCGGCAGTAAGTGCCGGACCTCCCGCGTGGGGGGGAGTGCTGTCAGTGCCATGAGCCCTGCACGGGGGAATGCTGTCTGTGCCCATTTGTGTGGCTGAGCTACCCTGATCTGTGATGCTCTATACCCTGATCTGTGTTGCTATATAACCTGATCTGTGAAGCTGAGCTTTATACCCTGATCTGTAATGCTATATACCCTGATCTGTGTTTCTATATACCCTGATCTGTGAGGCTGAGCTGTATACCCTGATCTGTAATGCTATATACCCCCATCTGTAATGCTGTATACCCTGATCTGTGAGGCTGAGCTGTATACTCTGATCTGTAATGCTATATACCCTGATCTGTGAGGCTGAGCTGTATACCCTGATCTGTAATGCTATATACCCTTATCTGTAATGCTATATACCCTGATCTGTGTTGCTATATACCTGATCTGTGATGCTGAGCTGTATACTCTGATCTGTAATGCTATATATCCTGATCTGTGAGGCTGAGCTGTATACCTTGATCTGTAATGCTATATACCCCAGTCTGTGAGGCTGAGCGGTATTCCCTGATCTGTAATGTTTTATACCCTGATCTGTGATGCTGAGCTGTATACCCTGATCTATAATGCTATATACCCTGATCTGTATCATGTTGAGCTATATACCCTGATCTGTGAGGCAGAGCTATATACCCTGATCTGTGAGGCTGAGCTATATACCCTGATCTGAGAGGCTGAGCTATATACTCTGTCCTGTGGTGCTGAGCTGTATACCCTGTCCTGTGATTCTGGGGCTGTATACTCTGTCCTGTGATGCTGAGCTATATACTCCTGACACTATGGGTGGAAGCAAGTGGAATACAGGGGGTGGAGTGGGTGGATTTTATAAAGGGTGGGGCTTATGAGAAGTGAGAGGGGTCAACAATGAAGGGCAGGGTCTGGCGCCCCCATCCTAAAGCTTCACCAGCCACCACTGGTGTTGTGACTCAAAAAAGGTTGAGAAACCCTGCACTAGACCAAGAAACTCAGTTAAATCATGATAACTGTCATTCAGCCTGGAAGACTGAGGACAACTAGTGATGGAACAGTACTGTTTGGGGCAGCACCAGATTGAGGGTGACTATTGTAACAGCAAAAGTTTTAATTTATATTCTGGCTCAGGAACATAGTCAGTGTTAGTTTTACTAAACTTTCTGACCCAACATTTTTCATCATCTCCATGCAATTGTTGGCAGTGTACTGAACGTGCTGGTGCTTGTTTTCCTACAGCCAATGTGCATACTAGCACATTATGCCATTGCTTTGCAGGGGATTTTTTTTTCTTTTTTAAATGCATTGGTTTACTACTGCTTTAAGAAGCAGAGGTATCTCTTTATCCCTTAAGAAATTCATAACCTTCATCCATGTGTCATGAAAATGCATACTGCTAGGAATCTTGCACAAAGTACAGATCTATGAACATCAGATATTCCTGGAAGAAAAAAAACTTGAGGATGGGCTGTATAGCACTTGTTTATATTTGTGTGTTTTCTTTCATATACATAAACATGTATACAAATTCTGTAAGCTTTTTTCAATCAAGAAAGGTGGTGTACACACATAAAAATACTGACCAGCAGTGGAGGCTGGTGGTATTTTTTGGGGGGGTGGCAAACATTGCACAGCCAGCCACTCCCCCCGGGCGGGTCATCCGCACCTCCCCCGCTACGGTCAGTCGGTCACCCGGCTGTAACACTTACCCTGGTGTTTCCTTTCCTCGCATCTCTTCCCTCTCCTCCTCCCGGCGGCCAGCGTAGCTTCACCTTGGGCTTCCCCCTGGGCAATGGACGGGCGGCCCGCTAGCTTCCCATGCGTCTCCTCTCCTCGCATCTACTCCCTCCTCCTCCTGGTGGCCAGCATAACTTCTTCTTTCGGCCAATCAGGAAACGGGTCTCAGATCTGCTTCCTGATTGTCCGGGAGGAGACACTAGTGAATATTAATTTGCTAGTGTCGCACAACTGGGTGGGCTCGGAGCGCAGTACTCTGCACCTGAGCCCACCCTATTTTGAAGCCTATTAGAGCGTCTGGCTCTAATCACATGCTTCAACCCCCCCCTCCATTGGAATCCATGCATCCGGCACCCTGCATGTAGATTTGGGGGGCGAACGCATGGATATGGGGGCGGCACACGTGCGCCCCTTAAGGACAGGCTGCCACTGCTGACCAGTAATGCAGATTTTTTTATTACTGATCTATATTTAATGCACCTGTGTATACGGGTCCATTAAACACAATGGGTTGTATTTAGTTAAAAAAAAAAAAAGCCTGAATGTCTAAGCATGGTGTTTTTAGGCATCCTGTGCACAAGAGTCCTTAAAAGAGTATACATTTTGCTTATTTTGATTATGACTCATAAGCAAGAAATGTTAGCAAATTCTTTTTACCTATATAGATTTGCTCTCTTTCTTATAGTCAAGCTATGTACAGTACAGACCTGTGCGCTAAACTTCATTACTTTCATATATCAATGTATGTCCACCTTCTGCCACCTAGTGGACATCTTTGACATGAACAGCTTCATTTTCTCTTCCTATGGCTTGATTTACTTTCATTATTAATTTCCCACCGACTGCTTGTTTGTTAGACATACAAATGGTTTCATTATTGAGCTACGCTTAATGCCAGACCAAACACACATCGTTTCCACAACAGGCTTCTTATGTGGATGCTGTTCAAATTCATTTTCAGCCTGAAGCCCCATTAGTCCAGTTATACATTTTTATTTGAATATTTCTAAGATTACAGAAATATAGGCAAAGAGTAAATTGCTTCATGTAGAACGAGTGGTGTTTGTGGATAGGTCTTTTAAATATAAGAATTATTTTTTCTACATTCACCTCACTTCACACTTTAGTAGTTCAGGTCCTGTATGCGGAAAATGACACCATAGCTATGGCTGTGCTCCTTGTCAACGGGTTGATGACTCTTTAAAAAGCCCATCCTAGAAGCGGTAATATATGGAAATTGGGCTAAGGAGAGGATAAAGAAGCTAAGCTGTCCACTTCTTTTCATTATTGTTTGCATAATATATTATTATTTGTGGAAGCGGTAGTTCTCTCTAACACACACCTGGCATGGAGAATTGGTATGACAATTGTCCAGAAATTTACAGACAGTTTGTATTAAAAGACTGAGCCCCTGTTCACATCGGCGCAATTTCACATGCGATTTGACAGGTTAATTTGCCTGTTAAATTGCAGCCTACTGTGCGGCGCCGCACCAATTTCCAAAAGTAGTTCCTGCACTACTTTTGATGACTTCGGGGGCAAATTCAATAGGCATCTGTGCATGAACCCGCACAGATGTCTTTCAAGTCTCCCCCGAAGTTGGACTAAAATGCGGCTTCGAAATCGTGTGAGTTCAGATGAAGTCGCACGATTTCAAAGCCACGCTCAGCATGAACAAGGTATAAGGGCTGGTTCACACCACAAAAATGTACTCCAGATCCGTTCCAGATGCGGTTCTGCATGTGTAATTTTAACGTGTTCTTGGCACATTACGGTGAATTTTTGATGTGTTTTTGATGCGTTTCAGTGCATTACGGTGCTTTTTGATGCGTTTTACAGCGTTCCAGTACAGTCCAGTGCAGGAAAAATGCAGCATGTTCTACTTTTCTTTATGAAACTGGAAAGCCCTGGAACTGACCGCACTGGTGTGAACTATTCCATTGGAAAGTGTGTATAGGAAATAATACTGTGCTAACTCAAAAAGAAGAAAAGTGAAAAGCTGCAACATAAACAATGTGACAAAGATAATAAACAGTGAATGATAAATAATGTAGTACTGAAAAATAAACATATGGATCTACTATATGTACATGAATGATACGTGAATCAATCATACAAAAGATAACAAGCAAGAAAAAGTCCAATGGGTGTGAAGGTCCTAAAAAGGACTAGTGTGAGTCCACCAACAAATAGTGGCTAATCGGGATGGAATACACTGGCACAGTCCGGCATAGAGAGCATCAGAGATGGTACATCTTCAACCAAAAACGGGAATTATATCTACTCTTACAGGAACAGGTGGACTCGAATGTCAGCGACAACGAGTCATCAAGGCATGGGTGCCAGGATCGGCGAGTTGACAGGACTCCAGGGAACCCAGGACCTCTAGACGTGACTCCAAGGGGTATACAGGTAGCCACCAAACTGGACCTTATATGTAGAAAACACCAGGGCTATAATTCAGGCGTAGAAGGCCAAGCAGCACCTCCTATTTGCTAAAGAAGGACCTCACCATGTCCACCTAGATGGAGATCCATTGGAAAGCATATAACCAACTTTCCATGCATTTTTGAAAAAAATGCACTGGACTGCATGTGGTGTGAACAGGCCCTAAGAGTCCCTTTACACCGAATGCAGTGCAGTGCTTTTTTCTGCATCAAAAACTCATGGAAAGTAGGTTATATTGGTTCCAATGGCATAGTTTACACCATTGCAGTCAGTTCCAGGGCTTTCCAGTTCCAGAAGAAAAAGTGCAACATGCTTTTTTCCTGCACAGAACCGTACAGGAATGCGGTAAAACACATAAAAAAAGGCAGAAGTGCATGCTTTTTTGATGCAGGTAAAAAGGAATGCACTGCATGTGGTGTGAACTGGCCTTACGCTTGTCCAATAAAATTAATAAAATAATAAATAGGTGTGTTTGTCCCCTTAAACGTAAAGTAGAATAATGCCCCCCACCTGCATTAAAAACATGCGCACCTTTCTGGTCTACTATTTTTGATACTGTATATATAATGGATGTGACTGTCGTTCGCTCTCCCCAAGTAGCACTCTTATCCATCATTCCTGGCCCATTAGCTTCTGCCAGAAGGACCTTCTGGGACTTTTCCTGATGGCTGCCAGGTCAGTCTTCCCCAGACTTTGGAAATCTCCCTCCTCACCTTCTCTTCTCATTAGTTCACACCATTCCAGATGCATTTTTGCATGTGCATTTTTGATGCATCCCAGAGTGTTTTTTTATGCAATCCTGTGCATTGTTCCCCTCTTTTTTTCTTCATCTCAATTGTGGGCAATTGATGACATGTGCATTCCGGTGCTACTTTTGTTGACTGCACTGGAACGCACTGCACTGGTGTTAACTAGGGACATCAGAATCCATGTTAAACACTGTCCATGCAGATTAAAAAATTATTGGACTGCATCTGTGTGAAAAGACCCTTAGTGAGCGGGTAAACGAAATGCTGTCCCTGCAAAGAACTGATAGCCTCTTTATATAATCACTAACCCTGAATTCACTTGAATGCATGACATCCAGATTTAGGGATCTAATTGCCACAGATGATACGTGATCAAATGGGTCCACTCGGATATAGTCAAGACACTGAGAGGTCAGATGACTCTCTACCATCCCCTCATCCTTCTATCCCCTTTCCTTCTCCTAACTTTTTCTCCCCCTTCTACTTACCATATATACTCGAGTATAGGCCGACCCGAATATAAGCCGAGGCACCTCATTTTACCACAAAAAAACTGGGAAAATATTAACTTGAGTATAAGCCTAGGGTGGGCAAATGCAGCAGCTACTGGATAAACAATGTCCATCTGCAGCCTCACTGTGCCCATTGCAGTCTAATTGTGCCCCGCCTCCTCCTCGTCTCTGATAGACGGAACGCTGATACAGTTTCCCAGCACTGTATCAGTGTTCCTCTATCACGGATGAGGAGGAGGCGGGGCTTTGTTAAAATAGACGGCCGAACAGACTGCATAACACAGCGGGAGACGCATGCTGTTACACATGCGGTTTTAGTAATGAAAGGTACGGCTCACTCGAGTATAAGCCGAGGGGGGGTTTTCAGCCAAAAAAATGGGCTGAAAAATTTGGCTAATACTCGAGTATATATGGTACTCTCTTCCCTTTCCTCGGCTCAACTACTCCTTTCTTCCCCTTCTTGCTTCACATACTGCTCTTGTTTTTCTACGTGGGGCAGACCACAGTCCCACAAGCCCCTCGCAAATACCGTATGTTCACTTGCATAACGTAACTTACTTCTACTTTTTAAAATCCCTATCGCTACAAGCACATGTACAATCATAAATATGTCATTGTGTGTTGGTTTGTAAAATGGTTGTAAACCCACTTTGAAAAAAAAAAACCTAACACCTGCAAGACAAAGGCATAATGAGCTAGTATGCATAGCATACTAGCTCATTATGTAATACTCACCTGAGATCGAAGCCCTCGCTGCGGTGCCTGTACACAGCAGCGGCTGGCGATATCACTCCTGGGGGTTAAGTCCGGGTATCGCAGCTCCGGCGCTGTGATTGGCCGGAGGCGCAATGATGTCACTTTTGCGCATGCGCGCGGGAGCCGCCGGTAACGGCACACTTACTGAGGCAACAGCACATACGCGACATTGCTTCAGTTTACTGTAGTGTGCATGTGTCGATGACATCGGCACATGCAAATACAGGGGATATCTCCTAAACCGTGCAGGTTTAGGAGATATCCCGGGTAGCTACAGGTAAACCTTTTTATAGGCTTAGCTGTAGCAAAAAGTGGTCTGTACAACCACTTTAACTTGCAGTTGTAAAATATCTTGTGGTCTGTACACTTTGACACAATGTTACACAACTGTATACTCAACCTATTTACTTGCTTTGGGGCCTGTTCACAAGCGCTGATGTGTACTGCAGCACTTAATTATAAGCACATACCGTTGTCCCTCAGTTCCTGAGAAAATCCCCACAAATACCTGTTAAAGTGATTGTAAAGGTTCATTTTTTTTTTAAATAACAAACAGGGTTCTCCTTTTCTGGGGTCCCTCGGCAGGCGCTCCTGGCCCCTCCTCTTCATTGGGTGCCCCCATGGAGAGCAGCTTTCTATGGGGGCAGCACCCGTGCAGGTGCGCTCCGAAGTCTATTGACACTGACAGCAGGACTCGGCCCCGCCCCCCCGACTCCTGTGTAACTGGATTTGATTGACAGCAGTGGGAACCAATGGCATCCAATGAGGACCCGAGACAGCATTCAAGTAAGAAAAAGGGGGGCACTGGAGAGCAGCTGCAGTACAGAAGGTTTTTCACTTTAATGCATAGAATGCATTAAGGTGAAAAACCATGAGAGTTGACAACTCCTTTAACCAGTTCCGGACCGCCCACCACACATATACTGTACCTGTACGTTAAACGTGCGACCTGGTCTGAGGCGCGCGCGCGACGCTGGGGATCGTTGCGATTGGACACAGCAGGAGCCAACCAGCGGGCCTGGCCGCTGCGATTGCCCCCAGCCAACCACAATCGCTCTGGGTAATGACAGAACAGTGGTCTGCTGATGTAAACAAAGCAGACTGTCCTTCTGTCAGACAGGAACAGATAGATCTGTGCTTCCTGCTAGCTTTCTGCTAGTCCCCCATAAGGTTAGTAAGCACACTGAGGGAACACATTTAACCCCTTGATCGCCCCTCATGTTAACCCCTTCCTTGCCAGTGTAATTTATATAGTGTCAATACTTTTTTTTTAGCACTGATCACTGTATTAGTGTCACTGGTCCCCAGAAAGTGTCACTTAGTTTCCAGTTTGTCCTGCTAAAAATCGCTGATTGCCACCATTACTAGTAAAAAAAAAAAACTATCCCATAGTTTGTAGACGCTATAGCTTTTGCGCAAAATCAATATACACTAATTGAGATTTTTTTTTACCAAAAATATGTAGCAGAATACGTATTGGCTTAAATTGATGAAGAAATTAGATTTGTTTTACATTTTTGTATTGGATATGGATATGTATTATAGCAGAAAGTAAAAAGCATTGTATTTTTTTCAAAATTGTTGCTCTTTTTTTGTTTATAACGCAAAAAATAAAAATGGCAGAGGTGATCAAATACCACCAAAAGAAAGCTCTATTTGTGGGAAAAAAGGACATAATTTTGTTTTGGTATAGCGTCACACGATCGCGCAATTTTCAGTTAAAAAAACGCAGTGCCGTATCGCAAAAAATGGCCTGGTCATTAAGGGGTTAAATCCTTCCGGGGCTGAAGAGGTTAATATTGCCTCATAATGCAGCTTCCTGTGATGGTGTGGCAACAATGCTGCATTGCTCCTGAATTGATCGAAGTTGTCATTCTCATGTAGGTGGTGTCTCCTTGCACTACAGTAGAGTGAGGAAATGCTCCAGGGGGTATTGTTATCAACATTGTCACTGCTAATTTACAAGCCTGTAGCTTGATAATCAGCACTTGGACACACCTAGTCCTGCCCACTGCTTTCTAGATTAACAACACAGCTTCTGTTGCTGAAATAGTTGTACTGTGAGCTGCAGTGTCTGGGAGGTGGGCATGTGAGACACAAATGGAGGATTTGGCTCAATCAATAAAGGTAAGGCAAGTTTATTTTACCTTTGCATCACATAGTAACTAGATGTTGTACTTGTTAGGCTGTTATACAGGAATCTTTAGTTATACTTTAATCTTGGCCAACCACAATGTTTTTGGCCTGCTAAGATATGATGAATAACCGGACATGTATTACATGTAGTACATTCAACCAAACAGTAATGCCAATTAGTTCAAGTATCACTCCTGATACATACTGTGGAGTTGATTTGGATAATGGATAATTGAAGTGAACACAGCTTCACCGTATTCACTAAACTAGGTCAACATTCATTTTCCCTAGATTAACCTCCACTCTTTAAAGAATAACTCCACTTTTGTTAAGAAAACACATTCCCCTCTGGGTGATCTCTGTACATTGCAATGATTTTAAACAAACTTTGTTGCAGATTCCTACTATTTGTTATTCTGAAGAAATCCCTGTGTGCTTGTCTGTGTCCATGTGGAAAGTGAATTTAGTGGGAGTGGTTTCATAATTATCAATCAGCTGCTGCACCTGTAGGGCTTTAATGAGCAAAATTGCTGGGTCTGTATCCATTTAGATGTGATTTCCTATAGAGAGTATCTCACCAAAAATGCCATTTTTGTTGCAGGGAATGCTGGAAATCTGACTTGTATCTTAGTGCAGATTTCTGGGAAAATCAGTGAGCCAATCACACAAGCAGAAAATTATGTTTCTGGGGAGTGGTCAGTGCACATTCTATATACAGAACACTTCCAGTTAGCTATATTGCATTGCATTTTCAGAAAATTACAGAGCTGCAGATTGAAAAGGAAAGATAATTATTAATAACATTCAATTACAATATGACTTGTGTCGCAATTGTATACGCTATGTTATTTTTTCTTTTTTTGATATTTTTTTCCCCATGAAAGTGGAGTTATCTTTTAAGTAAATAAAGACTATTTTTAACCACTGTGTGGACGTCTAGTATCATTTCAAATATCAACCCAAAAATACATTATAATTCTCTCTATATGTCACATATTACCAAATTTTCTTATGGCAGCCAGTAAAAAGATGTACTGTGCATAATATCTATATTTAGCAATCTAAACGGATACATTTTCATCTATTAATGTTGCATAAATGTAAGTATTCTATAAAGGTGGCATTGAGTGGGATTGTTGCTACAGCCTTCATTATTAACACAAAATAACATATATATATATATATATATATATATATATATATATATATATATATATATATATATATATATATACACACAGTATATATTAACCAAAATGTATATATTTTTGTGTTTATTTATTAGTAAGAAGCTCATGATGAGAGTATTATAGATGATAGAGTTCATACACTGTTTGTGTTGTTAACTAATGCAGCCACCACACCTAATGATTGGTAAGCTGAAATATAATACATTTTTTGTTTTGGGGTTTAATTCCACTTTAAAATTATTGAATAATGATTCTAATTGTTTTATTGGTAATTAAATACAAACAATATAAACCTCATAAAACTTAAGGTCTCGGCTCAAGCTCCTGTCTGGTGTTTCCTGCAATCGGTGCTGGCTGGGCAGGAGTCTGTCTAACTCCTCATATGTAGATATACATAGAGAAAGGTCCCAAACACCGAACCTTTTCCCAAACCATTAATAATCAGGTGAAAGCAGCCTCAGTCAGCTTCATCCAAAGCCACACCCTCAACATGTTTCACCCCGCTCACGGGGCTTCATCATGGAGGTCATGATTAAGCCCTGTGGGCAGGATGAAATGCATTTACTAATGAATTTGCTAGGTGTGCTGTGTTTGGGACCTTTCGCTACGCATACAATCCTCATAAGGCTGAAGCAATGGGATGGATTTACTATAACTGGAGCACACAAAATTTGGTACAGCTGTGAATAGTAACAAATCAGCTTCTAACTTCAGTTTGTTCAATTAAACTTTGACAAAAAACTTAAAAGCTGATTGGTAATTTGGTACTGTGCACAGCTGCCCCAGATTCTGTGTGCAGCACAGCTTTAGTAAATCCAACCCAATGGCTGTTGTACAGCTCGAGCTAAATTTAAATTTTCCCTGAAGTAAACTGTATCGACCATTAGCAATGTCTCCTATTTCTAACTCTTATTTCAGGTTCAATAAATGATATGTTTCTTTATGGTATCCGTTGCTTACCATAAAACCTCTCTCATGTTGTCTTAAGGGTCTAGTTTAAAAAAAATATGTCTATACTTATTCATCCAACTGACTTGCCCATACTTTCATTCTGTATGAAATAAATCAGCATTTGCAAATTTGTTTTAGGGATTTTTCACACAATGTATAAAGGTTGGCTGTTGCTCAAATAGGGCAAAATCAAATTATTTTTGGTCTCTTGAAAACATTGCTGTTGGGTGAATGGTACAAATGTTTGTTATAATGTGAATGTTGGCTCATCCGTGAATGAAAAATGTGTTTTTAGATAAAATCTCTACAGCGTTTAGTGCTACATCGAATGTTGTTGGTCAAATGTTTGGTGGTGAAATGTTCATGGAATTTGGCCAGATTCGAACTGCAAATCCTAAGAGGCCATTAATATTCATCAGTTGTTCTTTGATTATCGATAGTTCAAAAAAACATATATACTAAGAAATATACCTGGCCAATGGTTGTTGTTGCATGTTTCTGCAAATTCTCTTAGAGTAGTTTCTCTTGAAATGGAATATGTCACATCCAGTGCTGCTTATATTCACTGGAGAAATCCATATGGAATTCGTTAACACATTCTAATTAAATTCAGTTTGACAACATTGGAGCAAACAGGAATTGCCAAATGAATGTTACATTCGCCCTGCAAAAGGCAACTTAAATATCATAAAATAACATTTCACACATATTAAAAATATTTTCATGGATATTATTCATGACTTTTGTGCAAAAGCTGACACATTCGCACAGAAAAATCTGTTAATTAATGATTAGCTAATTACTGGAGTCTTCTAACACTTGTACATTTATTCCCAAATCTTTCTAAATGAGTGTGCGTGAATGTGTACAATATATGCAATACACATGACACATGTGTATATATATATATATATATATATATATATATATATATGTATGTGTGTATATATATATATATATATATATATATATATATATATATATATTATTATTATTATATATTTACTGCACCTTGCACATCGTCGTTGCTGTTTGCATTGCTCCTAATATCTTTGTTCTGCACAATAGCGGTGTTATATTCACAAGTCTGAAGTGATTACTTCTCAGTGTGCTTCACCAAATCGCTATTCTAGTTTTTGCTTCTGCTGTAGATTGAATTGCATCAGTAAAATGAATTATAATATTTTGCCGACTTCCCTGCACTGAAAACATTGTCTGATTTGTCCCCGCTAAAAATCTATTTTCAGAAGTAGAAAAAGACATCTGGAGTGTATTTACAGTAAAGACGGAGGTTTCAAGAATATTAGAAACAAATTAGTGCTGCATTTCTTCACTATATTCAAACCACATTCTATCAGACTAAATCCAATTTCTTTTTTATATCCAGATGGCTCTACGTATACGATTTAGGTGTTTGGCAAAATCAATATGCATTGGGTAGCTTGATGGGAGTAGTACCAAATTTAAAAATAATAATAATAAAAATAATAATTTGCCAGCTGCTATGGATTAATCCCGAGAAACCTGAACATCCAAGAATTAAAGGAAAACATTCTCAGGAATAGTTTTTATTGCAATAGTTTCTTTTAAGGTCATTGCTTTTTGTTAGCTATCATGTTTTTATGAATGTCTGGTTTGCACAGCACTGGAGGTGCTGAAAGCAAAGGGATTTCTGTCATTGGTTCTGTTTGTTATTTTATTAGAATCATGAGTCAGTTATTGCACACAAGCACATAGAAGTGGCCATGCAGACGGCTTTGTGTGCAGATGTACAGGCTATGTTGTTGAACATTTGGCAAACTATCTTGGTGTATGACAGCTGCATTGCATATCACTGGCAAGTATGTCATTACTGGCAAGTCCTGTGCAGTCATATGTTTGGTATCTGGACGTGTATACATATAAATACAATAAGTACAAAGAAACATTTCCCACATAAGACATCCTTAGATTTGGATACAAATGGTGTCTTTCCTAATATTTGGAGAGTAGCTGTGTCACGTACATTTTAGATAGAGGCGGCCATTGTGTGACTTAAAAGCTGCTTGTTAATGTTTGGTGCTCCTCAGATCTCACCATTGGTAATGACTAATAAGTAAATGGTCTTAGCGTGCTTTGACCCAAATGGTTGATTATTTTCAATATGAGTACCTTAACAAGTCACCTTTTTGCATAATCTGTTCATGTGCTGAATGAGACCGTAAATGTTTGTCTTCATTTGTTTTCCGTGTATTGATCTGTTCTCCTATTTAATAAGATTGTACACATTCTGGTTTGTAACCGGGTTGCAGAGAATTCCTTCTGTATTTTGTTTACTTTTGCAATAAAAAGTATTTAAAAAAAAAAAGCTGCTCGTTAATTCTAGGGCACTAAATCACCTATTCAGCAACAGCAGCCGTATGCCTGGTACACACAATGAGATTATTGGAAGAATGATATTTTATTTGCATGCTGATCTCAAAAATTAAGAGTTTAGTAAAGCTCCGGAAATTCTAGTACGACAGAAGAAAAATTCAGAAGTGATGTAATGTGTTGTTGAGTATTTGTATTGTATTTTCGAACAACAAATGTACTGATTAAACGAAAATCAGACCATCTGGTATCGTACAATAAAAATTTTCATGCCTGTCCTATCGGATAATATCGGATGAACTGTCATTATCATATCTCGAAAGCTGTGTACTAACAATCAAATTATTGTACGATTGCTTCGAAAGAGGTATTTTTTATCTGATTTCTGATCGCGAACCATAAGAGGGAAGACATTGAGCATGGAAAAAGTAATGGAGAACATGGTGGCGATGGAGGGGTGACTGGGATCATGGAGCTGTCAGTGCACTGCTGGAGGAGGGATTCTTCCTAATGATAGCAAACTTACATGTCTTGTGATATTACTTCATTTTTTAAAAAAGCCTGATATCCAGGGATAGGATGCTGTAATCCTTTCAAAGGTATAATAATAAATTAGTACATTCACAATGTGCTTAAATGTAATCAGTTGAAAGGATCCACATAAAGCTGGAAATAGGTGGATAAAATTTTGAACGAAAATTCCTAAGAAAAGTCTTAAGAAAATTTGTACAAAAATACTCAGAACATTCGAATGTCGTTTTGATTTTAACATTTGATTTTGGAATCAATGGACTTTACCAAACAAACACTGTTAAAAATTACCTCATTTAAGAAAAGTTGTCCATCCTGCTTCTTTTAATTTTCTCATTACTGCGGTCGAAAACGAATGTCAATTTGACCTCACTAATGATTCAAAAATGACAAATTTTCTTAGAACATTTTTTCCTAAGAATTTCCTAAACAATTCTACATATCTATGGCCAGTTTAAATAACAATTGTATCAAGATAATGGGATGAATCCTTTGCATGGTCCCAGTTGAGATGGAATGGATTTACTAGTGACGCTGTGCCTTCAAGACCTAAGTGATTTGACCAAGAGCAATACTTCAGTCTTCAGTACGCAGTCCCTGTTGTGAATACAGCACTTATTTAGGACTCTACTGTCACCAGCTGGGGGACTTAATTCCACATTGTTCATCTTGATACATTTGATAGGAAGAATTATTTATGTTATATAGATGCAATTGTTACTTAGTAGATTATCTCCAATGTTTATATTCAAGCACATGGTGGATGTACTACTTTGTTGATATAGCTATATATTGAATACAGCATCCTATTCCTGGATATATGGCTTTTACTAACACAAGTGATTGTCAATAGACAGGTACGTTTTCTATCATCACGTTGCTTTTTTTATCTCAAGTTACGGATTGACAGTGTTTTTTGTAATTTAGTTTGAATTGTTATGTGTTGTTGATGCTTCACATATACTATAAATTGTAGAATGCCATGGGGACTTCTGTTATCAACAAACATACTTTAGAAGGATTTGAGTATGTTTTTGGAGTGCGCTAAAATATATCTTTCCTTGTCAAAAGAAGTTTATTGAGTATACAATATTATAAAGATACATAAAGTAAGTTTACAAGGATCTATAAAGTAAGCTCATTGTTTTACAGTAGGGTTTATATAGGTAAATATCATGAAATTTCAAATATTAAACATTGGGTTCACGTAAACCTTAATTAAAGATATATATCATTTCCTTAGTTACTTTTGTAGGTATTTAAATGATTTATACCTACTATGCATATTGTTTACAGGTAGAGTGTATATAGGTCAAATAAATTCTGATAATGAGCTTTAATCGTAAGGTGGAGAAAAGGAAAGAGAAAGAAGAAAAAGGGTAGAAAGGCAGAGGTATGGTCCACAAGGTTGTCCCACTCGTCAGTTTATTATTCTTTTTAGTTCTCTTTGAAGCCTTAGAATGGGTGTCTCTGTAAGTCATTTAATAAAATATATCTTTCAAACTCAGAAGAAAGATAACAAGAAGTTTGCCATATTGTACAATTAGGCTGCACCTAGAAACACAGCCACAGTTCCACTTCAACCCAAACTTTTCTGACCCATGACCCTAACTGTAACCAACCATCGCCCCTAATATAAACCATAACCTAATCTATATCAGTGGATTAAATCCCACAGAAGTGCACTTACTTTATGAGGCATCAAAGGCATAAGCTGCGTCTAGACCTAACATTGCCAGGATCTTTGCACTGAAAGCCAATGTAGACTGGCAACTGTAGGGATATCACTAGTGGCCAGCCAGGTGCAGGTTGCCAAGATAAAATTCAAACATTCAGCAAGTAGGCCACGTCCTCTGAAAGAAGATCAAACGCTAAAGTGTATGTTTAATTCCCATCCAATGAACAATATTAGAGTTCTTCGTTAACTACTGCAATCTGAGCAGTAATCTCTAGCAGACTGCTGAAAGAGTTGGTTTTCTCAATGTAATTTCTATTAAGACTTGATAGAAGGCATTCGGCAGCAGCCTTGCAGTCTTTCATATTCTAAAATTCAGACTTTACGTGACTGTGCCTCATTTTGGAGCGAATAATTTATAGCTGCATCAATAAATAATAGCTACGAGTTATAACTGTCCAAACACGGTACATAATACCCACTGAAACATGCTTAGAAAAAGTAGCTTATAATGTTTGCCAGCTTTTCCTACTTGCTTTGAATGAACGCAGCACACTTATATAGAAGTTTCTCATGTGAATATTCATTTTATTTATCTATCTGCAGTTTCTTGGTTTAATATCTGCAACTTTTCAAATGCTACAACAGTAAACAAAACATTTTTAAACATGTAGTCAGAGTGAAGGACATGGACAGATGGGGCAACCTATGGCCAGTATGGTACTACATGCATTAGTTAAGCCTTGTATGCTTTTAACCTAAATAAAGAAGAGTACCATGTGACCGCCAAGCAGGGATGAAATAAACATAGCAAGAAAAGTGCAATGGTTTGTAATAATCAGAGAACAAAAAGACAGCATGAAGAGATTAAGATATTTTAATTGAATTCATTTTGATCACCATAAATCCTAAAATGGAATTTGGGCCAATGCCAAAGTAAATAAAAGAATTAAAAAACATCAGTTGTCTTTGCTGATTTCCAGGTTCTCATTTGAAAGGCTTAGTTCAGGTCTTTAAAAAATGATCAACAGCTGGGGAAACCATAAAAAGCAGAGGAAAATATTATATTGTATAGCTTTGTCTTCTACAGTTATTTACCTTGATGATCATAGCAATGAACAATGTGTTATATATTATACTGTATTATGATTCATAAAGTATTATTATATGGTGAATCTATTGTATTATCTATTATTAAATATTTACACAATACATTATATATTTTATAAATATATATATATATATATATATATATATATATATATATAGAGAGAGAGAGAGAGAGAGAGAGAGAGAGAAAGAAAAAGATACAAAGAGATAGGGAAAGGGAGTGAGAGAAAGAGATAGAGAAAGGGATCGAGAGAAAGAGAGAGAGTTTCATCTTCTTTAGTGCATTTTTAAAAGATTGATTTTTACTAAATAAAGTGCACAGATTATATAGATTGTTTATTAAAGGGAACTTACAGCTATATCAATATTTTGGGTATATGAAAAAAGAGAAGAGCTTTGTGTAAATAATCACATATGGGGATAACCTAAAACAGGAGTTTTTACTTCCTGAAATCTAGTTTGAAATCAAGACATTTTGGCAAAAGTGAAATGCATTGGGAAAAAGTAACTAAGATGGATTTTGATATTTAAGGGTGAAATAGGCTTTACATGGTGCTTCTGGCTTAGAGAGGTTCCTAGGAATTATCTGGGACCTATTCTTGTGATGCAAACCACAAATGCTAATACTAACAGTAACCCTAGCACTAACTTCAAAATTAACTGTCAGGGGACCAATACCCATGCAGCTAATCCTAATGCTAATGCTTTTACTCATGCGTGTACGCATGCACATGTGCCAGCACACAGATGGACTTTGGCCATTAACCAGTGTGCACTAACATCTGGGCGGAATAGTGCCAAGCTGCCTATTTAACCACTTGTCTACTGGGCACTTTCACCCTTTTCCTGCTCAGGCAAATTTTCAGCTTTCAGAGCTGTCACACTTTGAAAGACGATTGTGCTGTCATGCAGCACTGTATTCATATGACATTTTTTATTATTTTTTTCACACAAATAGAGCTTTCTTTTGGTGGTATTTAATCACCACTGGACTATGCAAACGAAAAAATACCACACATTTAAAAAAAAAAAAAAATTTCTTTGTTTCAGTTATAACATTTGGAAACAGGTAATTTTTCTCCTTTACTGATGTGCGCTGATGAGGCTGCACTGATGGGTTCTAATAGGCAGCACTGATGGGCACTGATAGGTTGCACTAAAGGGCACTGATGAGGTGGCACTGATGGGCGGCACTGATGGGCGGCACTGATGGGCACAGATGAGGTGGCACTGATAAAGAGGCACTGATGAGGCTCCACTGATATGCAGTACTAATGGGCACTGATAGGTGACACTGATGGGCATCCCTGATGGACAGCTCTAAAGGGCACTAATAGGCAGCACTGATGAAAAGGCACTGATTGGCAGCATTGATTGGCACCAATTGACAGCACTGATGGGCACTGATTTTTAGCTTTGATGGGCACAGTTAAGGAACTGATAGGCACCCCTGATGGGTGCTGTTGGGGCTGCACTGATCATCAGGATACTGATGAACAATGCCCTGATTATCAGGGCAGATGTCCCCTTTCACACTAGCCGGTTACTGGCTCTCTCCACAGCGTGCGGAAAGGAATGCCAATAACCAACAAGTGTGTTTACATCTTGAGCAGCTGTGACTGGACACAGCCAATCACATGGTAAACAGCCATCATTGTGACCCTGCGGACACAGCTAACCACTGATAGCTGAGTCTCGTGCCCCTGAGGGCATGAATGAGTGGCAAGACTGGGATGATGCCATATGACATCCTCCCAAAACTAGAGCAGTCCCTTCCGGCTGTCATTTGACTACACGGTGGGCGGGAACCGGTTAAAGGAGGCCCAGGTGTGTGCTCATTGCTGGATGTTCTTCAGCTACCCGTGACCTGTGCTCTTGTGTTCCTGCTCTTGCTGTCTGATCTCCCACTGCTGACTTGGCCTGCTCCTGACTTTGCTTTGTTTATTCTGGACTCTGACCTCAGCTTGCCTCTGACCACCGTCTAATGTCTTCATGGTAATGACCTTGGCCTGCGGCCTGACTGCTCTTCTCCTGCTCTTCATGCATGACTTCGGCTTCTGACTACATCCTTACTGTCCATCCATGCTGACCCTGGCTTGCCATATGACCACATTTTTTTTTAATTTCATCTTTATTTATTTTCAAAGATTATAATATAAAACAGAGCCTATTTGGCATACCCAGACTCACCAATATATATAAAAACATGAGCAACCCTGGTACCTTGTCTAATGACATTGCGACAGTAACCTACTCTGCCTGATCGACCAATTTTAATAGTTGTTTGCCTATGTTCTCTGTGTCTCTATGTTATCTTTACATAAGAAATCCATATGTGTATACAGGCCAGCTGCGGGGGCTATCCCCCAATCTATGGGGTCACGCAAACTTTGCAGCACATCTGCACACCCATTGACCCCTTGGGGCCCGGTGTGGAGCATTTTTCTTTATCTAATTTCCCTTCCCCCTCTCTTCCATATGACAGGGCCAAAGGTACGTAGGTTTACTTCTTCCCTTTGCTTTCCCCTTCTCCTCCCCCTCCCCCCCATACCCCACCAATCTTCTGTATATAGTGTATTTCTTTGCAGTCATTCCTTACCTATAGAGGAAAGAGGGGATAGAAGAGGGGCCACACGTGTATTTTGTGGGTCTGCACGGCTCAAGACTACGGAAATAAGATAAAAGCCATGTCTCGGTACATTAATATCACTTATGTGGATGCTCTGCATATCCCCTTTAGTTTAACAAATTTCTTTCCCCTATATTCAGCCTTCCCTCTCCCCCCACTAAAACTTCCACCTCCACAAAACAAGAGAAAGAAGTCAGTGTTGAATGAAAATTCCTACAAGCTTTAACCAGTGCTTGGCTGGACACTGATATAAGTCACAAGACTGCTATATACTGCTGATGTGAAAAGAACTCTGTCCATATCCATTACAAGGATTCGTCTGACGACCTTGTGAAGTCCTGGGCAATCGACATCTGTGACCCTTGACGATCTGGATATCTATTTACATGTCCGGAGTGGCGAAATGCTTATATGACTCCATGTCATACGACAGGGGAGTCTACAGGATCTGGTAAGTGTCCAAGCCTACTACTGTTTTGATTTGTTTCAGTCATAGGGGGAAGCCTCATCCATGTGTTGATCAACTCAGTCTTCAGTCCATATCACGAACACTTTCACAGTCAGCGATTCCTCTTGTGCACATTTGCTTAGAGACTTTTATGTGTTTTTTTTTTATTTGTATGGACTTCACCTTTACCCTCACTTCCTTTTTTGGTATTCACTACACTTGGTCCTCACCATTGAGGTGTTCTGTGAAGAATACTTACCACGTTTATGCGCTACATTTTATATATATAAGAGAAAGAAGAAAGAAAAAAAAAAACATAACTCTCTTATTAAAATATCCTATTCTACAGTATTTCTGCCTCCACATACCTAGCTCAACTAACTACAAGTGGCTGATATTTTGTTGATAAAGTAAAACAAATCTAGTCACATTTAAGAGGTGTCTCACCACAGATTTTTGATATTTACTTTTAGAGAGAGAGTTGAGATGCAGTAGACACGCTGCTGGGTTGTGATCTATAGCAAGACCAGTAATGTCCCTAATAAGAGTACATGCCTGGGGACCCTTGAGGTGGTGTTACTTTAGATTCAGGTCCATGTCCCCCAAGACACACAGACTCTGGGAACCCTGTATATGCCATATTAGAAATAGTGACTGATTCATACTGTTGGGACACATACTGTTAGATGCTAATGTCATCAACTCCAGCCACCTGTCTGTTGTCTTCTATAATGTAAATGAGTCTAGTCTGGATTGCCACAGCTTCTAAGAGTATTTCACCCATTTTTGTTTGAGCTAATTAACCCTGCTATTGTATGAAGGAGTTCTGTGTTGATGTTTATGATAATGTATGATCTGCTGTGTGAAGCTTGTTGACAACAAGTCTGACCTGTAGCGAAATCCTGATTAATCATAACAATGCTCAGGAGGGCACGGAGTCACATCGGCTGCTTTAAGGGATTAGTTAATTAGCTCATGTTAGTTCTGTTTCTGGTTACAGTTGTATTGTTTGAGTAATATGAGTAGAAGGGAGGAACCTCCTCTTTAACTGTATATAAGACTTGTATTTTGGTTCTAATAAAACAGTCCATGTTCAGCAGCTAAACAAGTATCGTCTTGTGTTGTGCTTGTGAGTGGTTGGAATATCTGATATCTATATTCAGACAGACTAGGAGGAAGCGGTATATGATGAAAGCATTCAAGCGGAGTGTGGGACGTTTTGTTACAGTAATCAATTCTGCATAGGTTCTAGACAGGCCTCGCCTAATAGTTTGGCCCGATGTACATAGTTGCTCAAAAGCAGTAGGCATGTTTGCTGTCATTGAATCAACTGGTAGTGACAAAAGATAGTGTCGTATTTGAATTGTTTGCCATAACGGAAGAGGTGGGGAGCGCATTAGTTGGATATCCATTTTAGCTTTCCATCCACCCGAATCCCTAAAACATTGAATTCTAAAGTTTAGGGTCGTACAGCCCTGATGGAAATTCAGGATTTCCAATCACTGGTGACATATTTGACGTGTTTATCATCCTTGATTTAATCAAGCAGACATTTTATAGGTGGCAACTAGGATAGGATGTACTTTTACTTGATTCGGGCATTTATTCCTTAACCAAGGTAGGGCCATAAGGGAGATAGATGTAATAGATTGTTCAATGGGTATCCAACTCTTCTTTACTGTATAATTACACCAGTCTAAAATTCTAGATAGATGGTAGTATCGAACTGGATCTGGAAATCCTATACCTCCATATCTTTTAGGCATAGTAAATGTGTCTGTCTTGATCCTAGGTGGGCAGTCTGCCCAAAGAAATTTCATAAACTCGCTCTTAATTTGTTTTAGAAGATTAGTTGGAACTGTCACTGGTAAAGTTTGAAAAAGGTACAGCAGCCGGGGGAAGTACATTCATTTTTTAAGATACAATTTTTCCCAAACCACGTATGTGTCAAGCTCTGCCATCGCCTAAGGTCACTTTTAATATTATTAAACAGTTGTGGAAAGTTATACTGAAACATATTTGTTACAGAGCATGGGAGAAATATTCCTAAGTACTTTAACCACTTCAGCCCTGGAGGATTTTCCCCCTTAATATCAAGGCCATTTTTTGCGATACGCCACTGCATCGATTTAACTGACAATTGCGCGGCCGTGCGACACTGTACCTAAACAAAATTGACATCCTTTTTTTCCCACAAATATAGCTTTCTTTTGGTGGTACTGGATCACCTCTGCGGCTTCTATTTTTTTGTGCTATAAACAAAAAAAGAGCGTAAATTATTGAAAAAAAAAACAATATTTTTTACTTTTTGCTGTAATAAATATCTAAAAAAAAAAATAAAAAATAAATGTCTTCATCAGTTTAGGCCAATATGTATTCTTCTACATATTTTTGGTAAGAAAATCGCAATAAGCATATATTTATTGGTTTGCGCAAAAGTTATAGCGTCTACAATGTAGGGGATAGATTTATGGCACTTTATCATTTTCTTTTTTTTACTAGTAATGGCAGCGATCTGTGATTTTTAGCTGCGACGGACAGATCGGACACTTTTGACACTTTTTTGGGACCATTGACATTTATACAGCGATCAGTGCTGTAAAATGCACTGATTACTGTGTAAATGTCACTGGCAGGGTAGGAGTTAAACACTAGGTGGCGATCAAGAGGTTAAATGTGTTCCCTCGTGGGGGGGATGTAACTGACTGGAAGAGGAGACAGATCACTGTTACTAATTAATAGGAACAGCAGATTTGTCTCTCCTCCCCTGTCAGAACGGGGATTTTTTTTTCACACACACAAATCCCCGTTCTGGCTCTCGTGCCCATGATCACGGGTAGCTGGAAGACATCGCGGCCGCCGGCCATGTGCATCGGGTCCCTCATTGTGCAGCGGCCACGCGTGCCTGCTATGGCTCATAAAGGAGCTAAAGTGCCAGTATGGCGATTCCCGGGAACAAGCAGACCTGCCACCGTATAATGACGGCGGCTGGTCGGCAAGTGGTTAATCTCTCCTTTACCCATTTAAACAAGAAACTAGATTCCAATACAAGTCTCGCTTCTGGAATTGTAATGTTCATTGCCTCCGGGTTGCCTCCATTTCCTGGGTGCCATCTTTGGTCCTCTTTAAGTGTACCAGCACTGCTGCTGACTGCTGTTCAAAGGCCTGTACTGCCAGCTACCTGGTGACCAGCACCCATGCTTCTTTGTGTCCTGTTCAACCCTCAAGGGTTCTTAGACTAGAGCTGCAAAGGGAGCCCTCTTGTCTCTTTGGCCTCCAACCAAGGTACGTGACATTAACCCTAACCCTGGGGTTAACACTAACTGTAACCTAAACCCTATAGCTAACCCTATCTGTAACCCTAACCCTTTTTATGAGCAAATCCAAGTGGTTAGCCTTGAGGTTATCATTAGTAACAAGAAGTGCCTGAATAAGGACTGTAATAGCCAGATCACTGCGTACTATTAATATAAATATTGAAACATTTACATGTTAAAGCCTTTGGTGCTTGGATTTATATATACTCAAACTATGCTATACATATCCTGAAGGCTTATTTTCAGACAGAACCTGGTGGTGATCCTTTCTACCACTTCTCCCACTGCCCTGTCCTCACTGACTTGTCAGTTAACAGTAAGCCAGTATAGGAAGTTTTCTGCACTACTCACATCCTCTGCTGGCTTCTGTGTTTACCAGTGATAGTGTGCCTCTTCAAACTGAGCCACTCTAGCCTCACTGTTCCTCCTGCATCTCTTGCTGGGACTTCTACCTGGCACTCTCAGGTGAGTGGTGTGAGAGCTCTGTACTGTGTGGAATGGAGGTGCCCTGTAGTGTGGGATGGAGGGGCTCTGTACCGTGGGAGGGAGGGGGGGGCTCTGTACCATGGGAGGGAGCTCTGTACCGTGGGAGGGAGGGGGGGCTCTGTACCGTGGGAGGGAGGGGGGGGCTCTGTACTGTGGAACTTTGTACTGTGGGGGAGCTCTGAACTGTGTTGGGGAGCTCTGAACTGTGGGGAAGGGGGCTCTGTATAGTGGGTGAATCTGTTATGTGGGGGGCTATGTACTGTGGAGATTTGTACTATTGGGGGGGATCTGTACTGTGGAGGGGGCCAGTACTGTGGGGAGGGCTCTGCACTGTGGAGGGGCTCTTTTCTGATGGGGGTAGGCAGGTGGGGGGAGAGCTCTGTATTGCAAGGGGTTAGGAGAAGAGCTTTGTACTGGAAGAGGTTAGGAAGAAAGCTCTGTAGTGGGTTGAGGGGAGGGTAATTGGTGTCAAGTTGGCCATGAGTGTGCGAGTATCTGCACCTATTCTCTGAGAAAAAAAGCCCTGCAAATACTCTTACTATACTCTGTATACTCATACGATAACATACATATAGGATATATTCACTAGTGCTGGGGTGCATTTTGGTGTGCTGGCAAGTATCTATATTGGGGTGCATTTGTGAGCGCATTCCTAACATATGGCAACCAAAAAAATAATGGTTCTGTATGAATGCAGTTCACACCAGTGTGTTGCATCGCATTTGCCCAGCGCTAGAAATAAAAGTATGGCATGCACTACTTTTTTTCAGCGCACCGCAACACAGCACAATGTGTTCAAATGCATGCAAATGTGCATAAGCACAAAACACGGCAAATCAAGGCAAAAAAAAAAAAACGCAACACATATAAAATGCACACCAACACATTACAACATATATACAAAAAAATGCAACACACCACAATGCAGCATGCAAGTGTTAACGGATGTGTTGTGGTGGTGTGAATGAGCCCATACTGATACTCTGTATCCCAATCTTCCCAGCAAGCATCTCTGAGTTATAAAACCTGAAAGTTTTCTTTCAGGAAGCCATGACATGTTTTTGTTCTGTATCTTGTTTTGTTACATATTTCTGTGCACTCGTACATTTATTCAGAAACAAATAAACGCTAATTAAAACCTAATTAGAGCAATTGACATTAATCCTGATTGGACTGCCCGGGAATTTCAGCATTCACACCCTCCACTTGGGATCCTCTGCATGCTAGTGCAGTCAATCAGAAAAATAAGATTGTTTTGATTTGCAGAGATGATTGTATAGATAGCAAGAGCCCTCCACAGGAAACAGTGAAAACATGAGACCATGATTGGCTTGACGCACTTCACCACATATGCCAGTCAGCAGAGATTTGAGTAATTACCTGATTTATTCATTTATGTTGACACAGACATCTACAGAGAGATTGCCTTTCAGAGGAAGCATGTACCATCTCACGTGCATTTAGACAGCTAAGCAACATTTCACCTATAGAGGAAAATCTTCTTACCTTGTTTACACAACTTCATCCTTCCTGACGGACTTAAAAATTCACATTGAATGATTGAAATAGTTATTTTATGCCCATGACCTACAAAAGCATGTTGTTTATTTATTTAAACTTATACATCACTTATTTATGGGGTTTAAATGAAGCTGTCATTAAAATCCACACTTTATCTGAATTACGTCAGCTTCACCAAAAACCAAAATGAATTTAAGGAAGAAAGTTTCTTGTGCTTGCAATAAATAACAAACGGCTGCGTCTGAGCCCCTGCATGCGACACAAGCCCTGGTACCCAACATCCAACATGTGGTCCACCAGCACTCAGTGTTCGATCTTCTGTGCTCTACATTTACAGTATATATACCAGAGTCTCAGGTTCTGGACGGACCACCCCATCCAGACCTCAGTCAGAACAAGACTCCTAAATGTGACAGCAGCTCACTCACTTCCTGCTATCATCTGTGATCACATGGCTGGTAGTCCTATTGTTTGTGAGACTACACTTTTTGGCATTCCTACCAGAAATTTCACACAGAATCATGTGCTTAATCATGGCAATGATTAAGCACATAAATTTGTGTGAAACGCGTCTGCCTTGATTGTCGTTATTACTGTGGTGTGTCATTTTGTTTTATGGACCAAGAATAAAGGATTCATATTTGTTATCTTGGTGTGCAGCCGTTCCTTCATTTTGCAGTCTGTACGGCAGGCGAGCCATGGCTTGCACCCTTCGGAGGAGTCTTTCAAGTTCATTCATCATTCACCTGGATCTACTCACCTGAGCGGTGTTCTCTGCTCCTCTCTAATGTTTTCCTCTAAAGGAGAAGTATAGCCAAAGCTATTTTAGCTGTACTTCGCTTCTGGGTCACAGGAGCGCACTAAGTTCAACACTCCTGTGACCCAGATTCAGGCAGTAACCAGCTAAAGCCCACTGTGGGCTGATGTCACAGAGCCAGTCTAGGCTCTGCAAGGTATTCTAAAATAATGTCGGGATCCACCCAGGTCTCTGACTGCCAGCTGGCTCAGCCTCTTAGTGCGGGCTGAAAGCCTGAGCCAGTCGCTACTGCCCCCCCCTCCTGCCAGGCGCTCTAGTGAGGGGCAGAGCACAGACCCGGTGACTGACAGTCATTGCTGTATGCTCAGTGCTCCATCTTAGAGCCAGCGTGGGACAGCGATGTTGTATCCACAAAGGTGAGTATGTATGTTTAACTTTTGTGACCCCACACTTCTCCTTTAAAGTCTCTACAATCCGGAAATATACCTGTTTGTTTGAGATATACACTCAGCTCTTAAAGCGGAACTTCAATAAATTTTTTCATCTTCTGCCCTTGTTGTTTTAACTTTGGATAGTAATTTTTTTTTTCTGCCAGTAAATACCTTATACAGCCCATTTCCTGTTTCTTGTCTGGTAAAAAGCTTAGGCTTATGACATCATGCACAGAGTCATACGAGGGCCAATGAGAGCTGCAGAGCTGGAGGTGTGCCTTTGTATGTCTGTGTAAATTCAGGAAGCGAACAGGCAGCAGCTCCAGCTGCCCACAATTAAAATTGTTGCAGCCAACCTTAGTGGAGGGAGATTTCTGTAGCATATTTGGCAAGTACAGAATTACAGTATATATAAAATAATAATAATAATAATAATAATAATAATAATAATAATAAAAGTGGTTGGAGGGAAGCTTCAGAATGGAAAAGATGTTTTTATTACAAATTATGTGAGCAGACTGCAGTTTCTTTTTAATTTCCTGTTGTGGATTGCCAAAACACAGCATTTATGTGGTCTGAGTGGTGTCCACCCTGCTCAGTTTTCTTTGGCTAAACTACCCAATCCATACCACTGTCTTCCTCTCCAAAGAATAGGTAGTAATTGGCTTGTATTCCCGTATTAAAAATTGGGAGGGCTAAATAGAATTTATTAGATAACTTAGCAGGTATGCAGATGATATGGGAAAGCATTTTTTTCTTACACTAAAATAGATAAAAAAATGTTTTCAATGGTATATTTATCTTACCAAAAAAAGAAAATAGGAATTGTTAATGGTATATAGGTATTATTTGGGTTTACATTAATTCACAAAAGTGAGTACACCCCTCTCATTTTTGTAAACATTTTATTATATCTTTTCATGTGATAACACTGAAGAAAAGACACTTTGCTACAATGTAAAGTAGTGAGTGTACAGCTTGTATAACAGTGTAAATTTACTGTCCCCTCAAAATAACTCAACACACAGCCATTAATGTCTAAACCAAAAGCCAGTACACCCCTAAGTGAAAATGTCCAAATTAGGCCCAAAGTGTCAATATTTTGTGTGGCCAACATTATTTTCCAGCACTGCCTTAAGACTTATGGAGTTCACCAGAGCTTCACAGGTTGCTACTGGAGTCCTCTTCCACTTTTCAATGACGACATCACTGAGCTGGTGGATGTTAGAGACCTTGCGCTTACCCAACAAATGCTCAATAGGGTTTAGGTCTGGAAACATGCTTGGACAGTCCATCACCTTTACCCTTTTCTTTAGCAAGGCAGTGGTTGTTATCATGTTGGAATACTGCCCTGCCCCCAGTCACTGAGGGGAGGGGATCATTCTCTGCTTCAGTTTGTCACAGTACATGTTGGCATTCATGGTTCCCTCAATGAACTGTAGCTCCCAAGTGTCAGCAGTACTCATGTAGCCCCAGACCAATACACTCCCACCACCATGCTTGACTGTAGGCAAGACACACTTGTCTTTGCACAACTCATCTGGTTGTCGCCACACTCGCTTGACACCATCTGAATCAAATAAGTTTATCTTGGTCTCATCAGACCACAGGACATGGTTCCAGTAATCCATGTCCTTAGTCTGCTTGTCTTTAGCAAACTGTTTGCGGGCTTTCTTGCGCATCAACTTTAGAAGAGGCTTCCTTCTGAGATGACAGCTATGCAGACCAACTTGATGCAGTGTGTGGCATATGGTCTGAACACTGACAGGCTGACCTCCCACCCCTTCAAACTCTGCAGCAATTCTGGCGGCACTCATACGTCTATTTAAAAATACACAAATGCAGCGCTATGTGATATATCACTCACTCTGAAGAAGACACGTGATCGCCGTACGGGAGGGGCCAGGACGGTGGAGGAGACAGTCACTTGCTCTTTGAGCTAGCTGCTGATTCACACAAGCCTGCAAACCATTTGAAAAGGATTTTAACATTGTATGTTTTCAATAGCCTGGTGCGCTGCAAGCACCCATAAAGTGTTAATACCCTGATGTTTACCTACAATAAATGTCTATATTTAATCGATAATGCACTGGCCTCTTTTGTTTTTTAACCACTTCAATATCAGGCACTTATACACCTTCCTGCCCAAGCCAATTTTCAGCTTTCAGTGCTGTCGCAATTTGAATGACAATTGCGCGGTCATGCTACACTGTACCCAAACAAATTTTTTATCATTTTGTTCCCACAAATAGGGCTTTCTTTTGGTGGTACTTGATCACCTCTGCGATTTTATTTTTTGCGCAACAAATAAAAGAACCGGAAATTTTGAAGAAAAAAAAAGTTTTTCTTTGTTTCTGTTAAAATTTTTTGTAAATAAGTACGTTTTCTTCTTCAATGATGGGCACTGATATGGCTGCACTGACAGGCACTGATAAGGCGGCACTGATGGGCACTGATAGGCAGCACTGATGGGCACTGATATGTGGCACTAATGGGCACTGGTATGCGGCACTGATGGGCACTCATAGACAGCACTGATGGGCACTCGTAGGCGACACTGATGGGTACTTATGGGTGGCACTGATGGGTACTTATGGGTGGCACTGATAGGTGGCATAGATGGGCACTGATGGTCACTGATGGGCACTGATAGGTGGGCACTGATGGGCATGAATGGGCACTGATTGGTGGCACTGATGGACACTGATGGGTGGCACTGATGACACTGATGGGTGGCATTGCTGGGCATCACTGAATTAATTTATTCCATGATGGTGCCAGTCAGTGCCCATTTGTGGGCACTGATTGGCATAGATTGGGCATTAATTTTCACATGTGGATGGGCTTGGGGGATGTACCTGGCCATCCACATGTTATGTGCTTCCCTGGTGGTCCTGGCAGCTTTTCTGATGGTCCAGTGTGGGCATCCGAGGGGGGGCTGCACTGATAAACAATCAGCACAGACTCCCCCTGTCAGGAGAGCCACCGATCGGCTCTCCTCTACTCGCGTCTGTCAGAAAAGCCCATCATTGGCTCTTCCTGTTTACATTACAGACCGACACACCGCACCACTGATCGCCACAATCGGGCACACGGCGGCTGTTATCCTGCAGGACATCATATGACGCCCAGTCAGGATAACTGAACCACCGCCCGGTTGTCATTCTGCTATAGGCCGGGTGGGAAGTGGTTAAAATGAGGATACCATCTTTGGATTACACCTGGGGGAGCCTGTAAATCCTTCTACTTAGAGCCCAGAGGCAGGGCCGGACTGGGAATAACATCCAGCCCTGGAAAAAATTTCATACCAGCCCCACAGCATTATTATACCACCGCAACAGCATAACGTCATTGATTTCTTGTTCATGAAAGGGAAAACCATAAAATGCACATTTGAAGAGTGTATTATATATAGATAAGACAGATATGAAATCACATAGGGCTTTATATAAGCAAATTCCAGTTAAAAGTGGTAAGTGATCAATCATCAAGGGGGACCCCAGGAACTCAGAACGTGGGAGGGGGGGGGGGAAACCACCTTCCGCAGAAAGAATACACTAAGGTAAGGGGGGGTGGGTTACTGATATAAGGCTGTGCTTTATATCGGTGCCCCCTTACATTATCGTATTCACTCCCCCCTTACATCAGTGACCCCCCCCTTCAGACTGGCCTAGCGGTGCTGTCACTGACCTCCTCTCAGGTGCACCGTGTAGGGCTCAGTCAGTCGGCTCCAGCTCGGTGGCTCTGGTTTTATCCTATAGTCTCCTCTCCACAGTCCACACTTGTCTGGCTTCTCCCATGACCCCCATCCCGGCGGTGCTCCCACTCTTGACTCCTCTGCAGACTCCCTCAGAGACTGCAGACATGATACAAGAGATGGTCAGAGACTGCAGACATGATACAGGAGATTGTCAGAGACTGCAGACATGATACAGGAGATGGTCAGAGACTGCAGACATGATTCAGGAGCTCAATTCAGCCTCACCAGTGCCCATCAAATGCAGCCTCACCAGAGCCCATCAAATGCAGCCTCATCAGTACCAATCAAATGCAGCCTCACTGTGCCCATCAATGCAGCCTCACTGTGCCCATCAATGCAGCCTCACTGTGCCCATCAAATGCAGTCTCACTGTGCCAGTGAATGCAGTCTCACTGTGCCCGTGAATGCAGTCTCACTGTGCCCAGGAATGCAGCTTCACTGTGCCCATCATTGCAGCCCCTCCTGTGCCCCATGGCCCAGTCAGCAGTCCCTGTCTGTGGGAAGGTGTGTTGTTGATGCTCGGTACGGTACCTTGCATGCCAGCAGGATATCCATGATGGCCAACAGCAGGCAGGGTCTGTTCTTGTTTTGGATGGGGACAGTGCTCCTTCCAGAGGATCTGTTTGCTGTGAGATGGAGTGGTCCCTGGCCACCTGCACCTTCAGCCATCCTCATTTTCCAGCCCCAGTCAGCCTGTCCTCTGGTCCTGGGGAAGTGGAGAGCACTGGGTGGGAGCTGGAAAGAAGGGGGAGCAGAGAGTACTGGCGGAGTTGGAGAGCACATGGGTGGGGGCAAAGAGCAGGGGGGAGTGGAAATCACAGGGATGGGGAGCGGAGAGCGCTGGGGGGGGGGGGGACTTGAGAGCACTGGGGGTCCAAAAAGAACAGAGGTGGAGAGCACTGTGTGGGCTAAGAGTGTGGGGTGGCGAAGAGTACTGGGGGAGGGGCAGAAAAACAGGGGTGGAGAGCACTGGGGAGTACAAAGAGCAGGGGGGAGTGGAGAGCAATGGGGGGAGCTTGAAAGCACCAGTGGGGGCCAGAAAGAACAGGGGTGGAAAGCACGGGGGACTGGAGAGCACTGGCGGGGGTTGGAGAGCACATGGGTGGGGGCAAAATGCAGGGGGGAGTGGAAAGTACAGGGGTGGGGAGCGGAGAGTGCTGGGGGGGAAGTTTGAGAGCACTGGAGGGGGAGCCAAAAAAAACAGGGGTGGAGAGCACGGGGGGCAAAGAGCACGGGGGGGCTAAGAGTGTGGGGTGGCGAAGAGCACTGGGGGAGGGGCAGAAAAACAGGGGTGGAGAGCACTGGGGGGTACAAAGAGCAGGGGGGAGTGGAGAGCAATGGGGGGAGCTTGAAAGCACCAGTGGGGGCCAGAAAGAACAGGGGTGGAAATCACGGGGGACTGGAGAGCACTGGCGGGGGAGTGGAGAGTACAGGGGTGGGGAGCGGAGAGTGCTGGGGGGGAAGCTTGAGAGCACTGGAGGGGGAGCCAAAAAAAACAGGGGTGGAGAGCACGGGGGGCAAAGAGCACGGGGGGGCTGGAGAGCGATGGGTGGAGCTTGAGGGCACCGGGGGGACCGAAAACAGGGGTGCGGAGAATGGGGGGCTGGAGAGCACTGTGGGGGGCGGAGAGCACTGGGGTGGGGGCTGGAGAGTGATGGGTGGAGCTTGAGAGCACCGGGGGGACCGAAAACAGGGGTGCGGAGAATGGGGGGCTGGAGAGCACTGTGGGGGGCGGAGAGCACTGGGGTGGGGGCTGGAGAGTGATGGGCAGAGCTGAAGAGCACTGGGGGGGGGAGAAAGAACATGGGTGGAGAGCACTGGGGGAGTGAAGAGCACTGGGATGGTGGCTAGAGTAGGATGGGGAGAGCTGGAGAGCAGGGGGGGGCAGAAAAAGCAGGGGTGGAGAGAACTGTGGGGGGGGGCTGGAGAGTGTGGTGAGGGGAGGAGAGCATGGGGGGGAGCACAAGAGGAACTGGGGGGGCCAGTAAAAGAAGTTGGATAGGAGGATCGACGGGGAGAGAGGAGGGGGGACGCATATAGAGGAAATGAGCTTTCTATATTCCTCCATGCAGCCGCTGAATACTTGATTCTCCTCCTCTCCCTCCTGCAAGTATTCAGCGGCTGCATGGAGGAATATAGAAAGCTCATTTCCTCTATATGCGGCCCCCCTCCTCTCCCCCCGCCGATCCTCCTATACAGGCTGAGGCACACAGGGCGGACTGTATGGGCGGGCATCTACAGTATCCCTCTCTCCTGCTCCGTCCCTCTCTCCTGCTCCTGTGTGTCACGGAGCTGGCTGTGTCTGTGTTCGGCGGCCGCGCTGTAACATGGTCCCGCTCCCCTAGACCGTCTCGTGTGATAGGCGGAACACTGATTCTATCCACTATCACACAAGCCGGTCTAGGGGGGCGGGACCATGTTACAGCGCGGCCGCCGAACACAGACACAGCCAGCTCCGTGACACACAGGAGCAGGAGGGGAGCACTGCAGCCGCAGCAACTCAGGCGGCCTACCGGGAAATCTCCCGGTATCCCGGCAAGCCAGTCCGGCCCTGCCCAGAGGTGGTTCAGCTGCTTTTGTGGACCAAAATTAATTGTGCGGTCACACAATTGGAGGGGAGCGCAGTCACATGGGGGGAGCACATTTGTGAAGTCACGGTTAATATTATTTGGATCATCATCACAGAGTCATCATGATTCGGGGTCCTTGACGGCACCGTATATCCCAAATGTATGTGTCTGTGGCACCAGATAGCTGATTTGCGGCCCCAGCCGCAAACCTCTGACACCCAGGGTTCTTAGTACTACCTGGTCACTCTAAGTGACCGTGCCAAACCGCTTGATGGAATTCTGGAAGTACAGATTGACTAGCACACAAGGTGAGATCAAAATATACTTGTTTAATATGGCCCATTGGCCGTTGTTTTATAAGAAATGAAAAAGGGGTGGGTTACAATATATTCAAAGTTTGATTACAAAAGGGTAAAGTACCAATCTCATGTTTTTCTCCACACAATATGCAATTTCATTGTGTTTTCGGTGAGACAGGCATATGTCTGCATATGTGTAAATGTCATGTCAGAGTGTTTCCAAGTATTCCAAAACAATAGCTGCTTACTGCCATTGTTATCTCATTAGTCTAAACATATTTTAGCAAGAACACACATTCTAAAGTCAGTCTCAGATAATAGAAATATTACAGAAGTGACATGGAAACTTACAGAACAGACATTAGAAACACCATTAACCCTTCAATCCCCTCTTTTATCATAAATAATTTTCTCCACATTACTTCGGCAATAAGCTTGCCCAGGCCTTATCATCAGCCTCACTGATCATTCTGTTAATTTTCCTCCTTATAGTACAAACCAAATAGCAACTGTACATGACAAGCATAACTAAAATAATGGCACAGACGGCAAGCGAGTAGAAGAAAGCCTTCACTACCTTCACCTACCATCGGTGACCACCCTGTAAATGCACTGTACCACGAGTGGTGGTCGTCCCGTGACAACTGAGTAGTGGCTGATTCAAGTTTACCTCTCATAATGGTAGCCTTTATGACTGCCTGATGTACTGTCAAATTATATGTCTTATGATGTTGCAAACATTTCTTCTGTTGTTTGAGTATTTCTACAATTGGGCCTATGGGCAATGAGAAATCACCCACTGAGAGTGCATCTGGTCTCCAATAAATACCATGGAAACATTCTGTGACTCCTTCTAACTCATCATTTTTTCAAATACAAAAATTAAACATTCTGTATGCAGCCTGAAAAGAGTAAATGAGTATCCACAATGATGTTTACTCCTACTTTCGTTGCGAAGCATACCTGCTGTGGGCCTACTTCTATAAACGCATTATAACTCTGTGGATACAAAGTCCAAGTACACATGTTAACATCTGGCCTAGACAATAGATATGGTTCAAACACAGGAGACCTATGTGTACAAATTTGACCCTTATTAGCTTTCTGACAGTCATCCAAACTATAAGTGTTGTTTAAACCTACAGCTATATAAGATCCATCATACTTTGGTTCCCACCATGCGACAGTATCAGTGATTACATTTGGCATAGGGATAGGGAGAGTAAAGAATTTACAATAGTGATCCCAGAATCTTTAGGGAAGAAAACCTAATAATGTCCCATACAATAAAAACTAGACATACTACTAAATATCTTGGTGTGACACACTGTGTCCTGAGGAATGGATATCACCCAATGATTTGCAGGAATCTTGAAAAGAGACCTCTGCTGTCTGGAACCTGGAGATGGAAGTCTGTTTTCCAACATATCCCTCTGTTGACTCATCCAAAGGAACCTTACAGCACACATGGTCCAATTTGCAAGACCCTTAGTCAAATCCCCTGTTAGCACAGTCAAACCACCAACTGAGTCACCATTGATTTATCTAGACTCAATTGTGCCACCTGAGGTCCCAAAAGCCTGGGGCTCCAGTCACCTAAAATGTGGAGGGCATCCACACTATCCTTTACAGCAGCTGCAAGTTTACTTCTGACAGTCTCTAAATCAATACCATTCAGAATTCCTAAGGTGGTTCCGGTCCCCCCTAGGAGTGTATCATACACACTCTTTTCTTTCTCTTATGTGAACTAAAATTACAGATAAATACATTGGGTGTAGTAATGTTAAAAGTTACTTGCATTTCTTGATTAGACAAAGATGTATTAATACAGGTACTAGCCATAGGTACATGGGTGTTATTATATACTTAAGGAGTTAAATACCAAGCACATACATATGCAACACCAAGGTGTGAGCTATGACTCATTTCTGAATTATTGGTTATAAGTATACTGGAACCTATGGGCCATACCAGTCTATCTCGCTTTCCTTCCCATATGGGTTTTCACCTCCTCCATATAGAAAAGGGAAGAAAAAGGGTGAGTATGATTCCACTTTTTCTAGTGATATGACGTTAAATTTCTGGTATCATTTATCACACACATAGAAGCATTAGTAAGTAACACTACTCCCCACTTTACAACTACTTCCAACACTATCCGGTCATGGGGTACCATAGTACAAAAAATAACACATGAGTCATTAGGAAAACAAGTAAGCCAGGAGACAGTAGCCAGGACATCTTCTTTGTCTTCTTTCGGCTTGTCTGTAGTCTCACTTACGAGATCTTGTATAACCTGCTTTGCCCCTCTTTGTTACTCTTTTTACTCTGGTCGCTTGGGTCCACTGGGGACACTGTTCCATCAGGATTGCTGTTCTGGTCACTGTGGTCACCGTTGTCCGTGGTCCAAAGAGGAATCCAGATCGCTTGACTTTATTCAGTTGCTTTTATCACGACTACATCTACTGACTGGAAAGGGTGTGTGGATTCCTGTAAAGAAGGGTATTGGAAATGATCTCCCCACAATCACTTCAAATGGTGATAGCTTAAATATTTCATTCAGCAGATGTCATTTTTAAACCTGCTAGCATTGCTGGCAGCACAATTTCCCACCTGGCAAATATGCTCCCAGTAGCTTCTCTAATCTTGTCCTTAGAAATGAAAGCTGGCCCACTGTCTGATCCACAATGGACAGCCCATCTCTCTATATACAAAAATATCTACACTTATACAGTAGCTGCTTATCTCTCCTCCGTCCCATTCCATAATACTCCGAGGTGTACCCCCCCCCCCCCTCTCTTTTGGGGAATGACCCCTTCTGGAGTCCAAACCTTGTGAAGATCAATATAAAAAATCTGTAAATCTTCCCTGTGCCCTTATGTAATATTGGCCAGCTGTGAGGGGAACTGTGTGGCTTTTAAGAGATCTTTTATAAGAGCAGAATGGGCAATTGATTTGCCATCTGCTGCTACAAAGTCTCTCTACCTCTAGATCCATCCGTGATCACGGACAGCTCTATCAGCATATTTAATCTATATAATGAATGTTGTCATAGAGCTTTCAACATGAACCACCCATAAAAACATTACATTAGATCAGACCTCGGTGAGGTCACAGAATGTATAACTGCTATACAGTCATGTTGTTCTACCACCTCATCCTTCAAACCAAACATAGTACTTGGAACAGGAGCCGGTCTCTAGGTGGGTGAAACAAAACTGATGGTCAGAGCTGCAGTGGAGAGGAGAATAACCTCATATCCAGTGAGTCTCTGAACAGACACATATTGAGTGCTCAGACTCTTAAACAAAAATAATACTTGGTGTGGGGTATGTACATTTGTAGCATGTCACAGAGTCCAGGGATCTTGTCTAAGTGCTTTGTGTGAGCATGTTAAAAATTGGAACAGTCAGGTATGGCGGCAGTAACCAATCGTACCTGAAGTGAACAGCATGTCTTTTGTTTAGTGGGTGTGCCACTCCCACGACAGCTGTAACCCTTGCAGAGCTTACTTTGTGTTCCCTGGGGATGAGTGCGAACCCCAAATACTAAACCTGTGAGAGACAGAGCTGGACCTTGGACTGGGAGACCTTATGACCCTCTTTATACAGACAATTCAACAAAACCAACAGTGTCTAACTGAGAGGCCATCAGGGAGGGACCGCACAACAGTAAGATGTTGACATACTGAAGGAGGACAGAACCATTTTCAGCTGCCCATGAGCGTAGAGTCTCACAGAGCGCTATTGAGTGGACTACAGATGAGTCAACATAGCCTTAAGGCAAAGGGCCCAGGTATACTGGACTCTTTAAAACAGGACAAAACCATAAGCAGTTGTATCTCCTCATCAACAAGGATGGAAAAAAACATTACTTAAATCAATGGCAGGAAAACTCTGGCTTTGTGGAGTATAGACATAATGAGCGACAATACATCTGGGACAATTGGGGCTATCAGTACTACAAAATTATTATTTTCTCTCGAATCCTGTACAGATCTGTGAGTACCACCTGCTTTGGGCACAGGATTAATTGGTACATGATTAAAAAAACATAAAAAATCTGATACCTTCAATCCCTTTCTGTGACAAAAAACACTGTCTATGAAAAATTGGAGCTGTGGCTTTCCAATGAGAAAGGTCTTAAAACAAATACCCTTCCGAAAAGATAAGGGGGTGGAAGTGGGGGTGGAGGAGGGGGTTCCAACTGTACCTCATTTTTCTGCTGTTCTTCTAGGTGTGCTTCAGCTGGGTCGTAGGATTTTCCTCCGCTGGCTTGGGCACTACGATCTATCCTTTCTTCCTGGTTCTCGATCTGGTCCAGCGGTGGTGGGACCGCCACGGGTACCAGTGACAGGACATCCTGTCGCTCTAGAGGGTTTGAGGCAGCAGGGAATGGATGTTCTGTAACTAAAACATCCAAGTCAGCTCTACTCAAACTAGGACAGACCTGACTATATCCCGAAGGATATGCCTATGCGCAGTACATAAGGAGTTTTTATGAGAAAAGGGCAATATCGTTCTTTCAAGCTGTGGGCTGGGCGGTGGTGGACTAGCTGTATGGAGACGTGGGGGCACAATAAGCTGCAGCACTGAGCCTTGTCCTGCATCCTTCCGAGTTACAAGCAGCGTTACCCAGTGTGCTGTGAAAGGCAGAAGTTGTAGAGCCAGTAGCTTTGACAAGCTTGCATTTAGACGCTGGGCATGTGGATGGCAATGACTGTATTTTTTTTTCCGCTGCAGCAGATGGGGCAGAGAAATTTCCAGGCTATACAGTCTACAGCTGGTGGTGTGCTGCTGGCAGATGTGCTGCAAGGACCTGGGACACCCTACGCTATACCATCATCCTTGCCAGTGGAGGCTGCTGAGAGGTCTTGAGGTATAGCAGGGGGCAGACTGAGGTGAGTAAGAAGGAGGAACAGATTTGCGCCCCTTTTGTGTGGCTTTCAGGTGCTCTTTCCAATGGGCTGAGTGGTGGGAGGTTAAATGCCTTGTCAAGCATGTGGTACCCAAATGGCTGGTGTTTTTGCCACGCTTGATGTGCTTGAGACAAAGTTTGCAAATTGTAACAGTGCTATCAGCTGCACATGTGCTTAAAAAGGCCCAGACAGCTGAGGGAAGTGGCCCGGGAGATAAAAGCTCCACAATGTGATGGAATAGGGTGGCTGCTCTGTTCTCTTCCAAGATGTCTGCCTTGTTGGAGTTGTGCCTCACCCTCACTTTCCTCCTCTGCTCTATCTGGCACCCAAGTCGCATCAGTGTCATCATCATCATCTCCTCCATCCTCATTACCACTGGAGACAACTTGGCAATACGCTTCGACTGGAGGAACATGACTGCCAATTTGTGTACCAGTGTTCTCCCCTCTCTGTAGGCTCGTGTTTCTGCCTTCCTTAACCCCAACCTCAGAACCAACATGTGAATCAAGTAATGGCTGTGCATTGTCAAGGTGCAAGTGGCTGTGGCTGACGCTGTGTTCAAATAACTCAGCTGACTCCTCCATGCCTGATGCTGGGGCTATTGCAGGAATAGCTGTGGACAAGGAGGCAAGTTTGGCCACTCTGGCAGCTGCAGTGGACCGTACACCAGTCTCTGCCTGGGTGACATTGGATGAGGAGGATGATTTAGTAAGCCAGTCCATCACCTCCTCTGCATGTTGTGGCTGGATAGCATGGCCAACATCACTAAACAGAGGAAATGATGCCCTGACTGGTCCACCTTTGCCTGTGGACACATATGCTGCTGGTCCCCTCACAGTGCCATGGGAAAGTATGCCTCTCCTTGTTGTCCTCCCAGACATAATGGGGGTTGCTTAATAACAAAATGTAATAAAGATGTGGAAATGTGTACGTGGATGCACTTTATTCAATGAAAAGTGGTGTTTGGTGCACTTTAACTTGAAAACTCAGTACTACACAGACACATTCCACTGATAAACTCTATTATACTGCAGGAAAACTGCACTGACACACTGCAATATACTGCGTCAAATATTCACTAATGCACAAAAATGTACTTGCGTTAAATATACGGCGTTAAACTTGCAGTAACACACTGAACTACACTGCATTAAACGCTGATTAACACACTGAAATATACTGTGTTAAGCGTGCACTAACGCACAGAAATGTACTGCGTCAAGCGGCACGTAACACACTGAAATATACAGCGTTAAACTTGCAGTAACGCACTGAAATATACTGTGTTAAATGGAAGATAACGCACTGAAATATACGCCGTTAAACTTGCAGTAACGCACTGAACTGGATGGCATTAAATGGATGGCAGTAATGCACTGAAATATACTGCGTTAACCGTGCACTAACGCACAGAAATGTACTGCGTTAAATGACACATAACGCACTGAAATATACGGCGCTAAACTTGCAGTAACGCACTGAACTGTGCGGCGTTAAATGGAAGATAATGTACTGAAATATACGGCATTAAACTTGCAGTAACGCAGTGTGGGGTGGGACTTACAGCAATGAGCCATGATTGAATAGAGTCATCAAGACAGCGTCCAATCATGGCTCTGACCGTGCTCTGTGCCCTGATTGGGCAAAGCTTTCATTACTACAACCAATCAGGGCTTTCAATGCACTGTGCGGCGGCGCAGTGCATTGTGGTCATTCAGCGGGCCGGACAAAACAGTCACATGTCCTGACTCCTGATAATTTCGTTTTTGGTGAACCGTTTGCCCATCCCTAATAGTTGACTGATAGTTAGCTCCTGTTGAACACAGCTTTTTTTATTGAATCTCATGACTTTGATTAAAGTCATCTTATTATATGCTTTAAAGAGTTTATTGTATTGCTACTAGACATGGGCCGAACATCCTCCTGTACAGTTTGCAGCAGAACTGAACAGGGGAAATGTTCTAACCCGAACGGCGAACCCCATTGAGGTCTATGGGAGCCGAACAGGAAAAATCAAAAGTGCCCATTTTGAAGGCTTATATGCAAGTAATTGGCCATAAATAGGGTATGGGGATCTGGGTACTGCCCTGGGGGGTATGTATCAATATAAAATAAAGAAAAAAATGGTGTGGGGTGCCCCCCTAGTCCATGGATTTGGAGGGGAACTCCACGCCAAAATAATAAAAAAAAAAAAAAGGTGTGGGTGCCCCCCAAATCCAGATCCCTATCCGGGCATCCAGGCTGGCAGATCAGGAAAGGGGGCATGAGCGAGAGCCCCCCCAAACTATACCAGGCCACATGCCCTCAACATGGTGGGTGCTTTGGGACAGGGGGCTCGGTCCCATGTTGATGGGAACAAGGGTCTCTTCCCCACAACCCTGGGCTGTGGTTGTGGGGGTCTGCAGGTGGGGGCTTTACCAAGGGGGCCCCCAGATCCCGCCCGCCCATGTTTATGGGTATCGGGTACTTAGTACCCCTACCCATTAATCAAAAAAGTGTCAAAAAGTAATAAACACAAGAGGCAGTTTCTGACATTTATTAAAAAACCTTTATAAAAAAAATAGTGTCCTTCATCAATCACGCCACCTCCTGGACCCGAAAAATAAAAAAAAGTTAAAAACACTCCCACCTCCTGGGAGGTCTCCCACCAAAAGCCTGCTCTGTGCTTTGACATTTCTTATATAGGTAAGGGGCGGGGCCACCTGGCTATGTTACCCGATGGCACCGCCCCTTCTGACGTCACAGGCCCAGCATGCACCAGTCCGTTATGTCAGAAGGGGCGGTGCCACCAGGTGACCCGAAGGGTCTGGTATAGACTGGGGGACCCCACGCCGTTTTTTTTTTGTTTTTTTTACTGGCACTTTTTTAAATTATTGTTCAGCTGTCAGCAGGGAAACCCATTGACAACTGATGACTCATCGGTTGTTAAAATGGAGTTCCACCCTAAAAAAAAGCTTTTTTTTAACAGTCAGCAGCTACAAACACTGAAGCTGCTGACTTTTAATAAGGACACTTTCTGTCCAGGGAGCCCGCGATGTTGGCTTCCCGAGGCCGATCAGTTCATCAGATCGGATGCAGATGCTGCCATCTCTCAATTGGGTATGGGTTATAGGAGGCCCACTGGAAGGTGTCGTGGAGTCTTACTTTGAGCACACACGGAACAGGCAGGTACGAAGGCGGTTACATCAGCACGTAGACTAGGCCACCAGAATTGTTGGGAAATGTCCCAAAAGAGTTTATTCTTCCCAGGGTGGCCAGCAGAATTGGTAGAATGGCAGTACGGAGACTCTCTGGGACAAAGCAGCGGTCATAAGGTTTCTCAGGAGGAGCATAGACCTGAGCAGCAAGAATTTTGTCACCCAAAGGAGAAGTGAGACTGGTGTGAACCGTAGCCAGAATATGATCAAGAGGAATCACAGGAACCGGAACCGACTCCATCTTGGAAGTGGAGGAAAATTGGTGTGACAAAACATCAGCCATTACATTCTTAGTACCGGGTAAGAATTAGACAATGTTAATGAAACTAAACAAGAAAAAAGCCCATCACGCCCTTCTGGGAGAGAGGCGTTTAGCCTCAGACAAGAATGTGAGATTCTTATGGTCAGTAAGAATGAGAACTGGCACAGTGGTACCTTTGAGGAGATGTCTCAATGCTTTCAGGGTTAAAATGATCGCTAACAGCTCTCTGTCACCAATCTCGTAATTGCACTCCACAGGTGCCAATTTCTTGGAAAAGTAGCCACAAAAACATGTTTTTGCATCTCCCATAGAGGGTTTGCCCAGGCCAAGGCTCTCTCAGAAAGCAAAGATATCACAAAACCTACTTTGCTTCTATCCATGGGAAACACCTGGGTCAGCATCTCAAAGTATATCTCAACCTGGTTGAGAAACCCTCTGCGTTGGACTGGATTGCCCTCAAATCACTGGGGGAGGCGGAGCGGAACCAGACATACCTCTTATAGAGGTAATACTCGAGGCGGGTGCCTGGGCAGAGACTGGAGCAGCAGCACGGACAGCCTGCAACACAGTTTGTACCAGAGCAGGTACAGTGGGAGATTCCAGGTGAGCCATGCAACTCAGGAGCATTTGTAACGCCATGGCAAACTGATCCATGTGGTGATCCTGCTCATCCTATCTGGAAAAAATACTACCAACGACTGGATTGACTGCATCTTCTGAATTCTGAAAGAAGTATAGTTAAATCACACTTGTTTAATAATAATAAAAAAGGTAAACAGAGTAAACGTAGTCAAAACAGAGTTCAGGAACCGTAACGGATAGTCAGACAAGCCAAAACGTCAGGGAGCCAGAGAACAGCGTAGTAGAACAGCAAGCAGGATCTGGAGCCAGAAGGAATCTCAGCCAACCAAGTCTTTAACAGGAACACAGAAGAGCGTCTCTAGGGATGTGACCAAGATGAAGGCAGAGATCATCTGGACTGGACGGCTTAAGTAGGCAGGACTGACAAGCAGGATATCATCAACAGATGAGTCACTGTGGAGAGATAGGAGTGGCCAGCTCAGAGAAGAAAGGGCTGAGCCCAGCCCTGACACCTTCCTTCTTTTGCATATACATTATATTTAAGATAATCGGGGTTTTTATCACATGGGAACAGGCGATTTGGAGGAGGAATGTGATTATCAGCACCACGACAGCTTTCTCTATTCTCCCCAGAGGGGAACACTGCTGATTTGACTCAGATGTGAGTTGAGCAGCCTGTGAGACTGGTGGAGGAAAGCACAAGCACTTTGGATTTTTGCACCGTTGACATATTGATTTTTTGATTTCACTTCAATCAGTTACAGATTTAATATATGAACTTTATATATGAACTCTCAGCAATATATGTTTATTGATTACCGTTTTTTAGTTACACTTGTACCATTATTAATTGTTTTTGATTTATAGCGCAGCAATGTTTATTGATTATATACAGCCAAGACAGCCGATTGAAGGAAAGGCACATACCCCCTCTCCTCATAGGTAGAGACTTTCAGAGCTGATCGTTGAATAGTTCAGGGCTCTGCTAATCTATTTATAGCATCCTCCCCAACACAAAACTCTGGTTGCTTTTATCATATGTGATGGAGAACTTGTCAGGCTGATAACAGAAGAACGGAACATGAGACAGCTATGGGACATAGTGCTTTGAAGAGCGATAACAAAACACTGCAAATATATGTGCCCAGCTCAAATTTCATGAATCGGGTTTACATCCACTTTAAGGCTTTATTCTTACAGACCAGCATTAATGTGCTATGTAGGGATGAGCCGAACACCCCGGTTCGGTTCGCATCAGACAAATAATTTGTGCGAACATGCAAACACCGTTAAAGTCTATGGGACACGAACATGAATAATCAAAAGTGCTAATTTTAAAGGCTTATATGCAAGTTATTGCGAAAAAAAAGTGTATGGGGACCCGGATACTGCCCCAGGGCACATGTATCAATGCAAAAAAAAGTTTTAAAAACAACCATTTTTTCAGGAGCAGTGATTTTATTAATGCTTAAAGTGAAACAATAAAAATTAAATATTTCTCTAAATATCGTGACTGGGGGTCCCCTTAGTCTGCCTGTAAAGTAGCGCATCTTTCCCATGTTTATTACAGTACCGCAGCAAAATTACATTTCTAAAGGAAAAAATGTCACTCTAAATTGCTCGCAGCTGTATTGTCGGCTCCCGGTAATATAGATGAAAAACCATTGAAAAAAATGGCCTTCTGCCCCCCCCCCCGTCCATACCAGGCCCTTCAGGTCTGGTATGGATATTAAGAGGAACTCCACCCCAAAAAATTTTTTAAAAAAAGGCGTGGGGGTCCCCCCCGGAATCTAAACCAGGCCCTTAAGGTCTGGTATGGATTTTAAGGGGAACCCGTGCCAAAATTTTTTTTAAAAATGGTGTGGGATCCCCCCAAAATCCATATCAACTAACTATTAGGGATATATGGAAACTACCACTCAATAAAAACAATCTCCAAAATTTGACTGACAAGGAAAATAAGGCTTTGAGACCACTATGCAATAATGAATCCATTATAGTAAAAGCTTCAGACAAAGGAGGAAATGTAGTCCTTATGGACAATCATTTCCATAAATCTATGTGTCAGAAAATTCTGAATAATCCATCTTGGTATAGATCCATTCTGGTCAGAGTAATTGACCAATTTAACAAGGAATTTTATATATTTGTTGATCAAGCATATGAAGGAGGCATTATTTCAAAATACTTTTTGAATTTATACGGATTAAACATCCAAGGGTCCCTAATTTTATAGCCTCCTAAAGGTACACAAGGACCCCATTAACCCTACGGGACGTCCAATAGTCTCTGGTAACAGGGGCATTTCCGGAAATCTGAGTAGAGTGATCAATGTATATTTACAACCATATGTTATAAGAATGCCATCCTTTGTTAAAGAAATGAGTAATTTTTACAAACTATTGAGGAATTAACTATTTCTGATGACTCTATTCTTGTTGCTAGAGATGTGAAGGCCTTGTACAGCTCAATGCCTCACAGTAAGGGATTGGCTGCTGTACATAGGATCCTCCAACAAGGCTCCCATCATGACAAAGCTCTGAATAAATTTATACTGAGTGGTCTTGAGGGTGTAGCGATGGGGACATGTTGTGCCCCATCCTACGCCAATCTGTACCTGGGGGAGTCGCAACATTCACTCCTAGGTGGCGAGGACCTTGTCGAGTACATGGCTCTGATACATTGATAATGTCTTCTTCATCTGGGAGGGGCCTGAGGAGATGATGTTTTTGGAATTCTTTCATAGGATCAACATCAATGATCTTACTTAAATTTCACAATGGTGCATGACAGAAACACCATCACATTTCTTGATGTTCAAGTGTTTCGTAACCCTGCAGGGAAATTATGCAGTACTCTGTTCCGAAAAAGTACGGCTGGTAACACCATGCTGCACACTGACATCTTTCACCCAACCATGCAAAAAAAAATTCTATTCCGTATGGGCAGTACCTGTGACTGTTCCAACGATAAGCTTTTTAGAGAGGAAGCAGGCAAACTCCAAAACTGGCTACTAGAAAGAGGGTACAGTCGTTCCTGTCTGCGTAAAGCTTACAATAGAGCAGCTGTGAAATCTCGACAAGAACTACTTTTCAATTATAACTCCAAAAATATCTCAGATTGTGATCCAACTAGGATAATTATGCATTTTTCCAAACAACATAAACAGATCAAAGAAATAGTTCAACGACATTGGACAATACTTATGGATGATCCAAAGGTCTAACCATATGTCTCTTATACCCCATCTCTAACATACAAAAGAGTCACATCTGTCAAAGACAGATTGGTTCAGAGTGAATATAAAAAAGGGAGTCTGGGAGAAAACATTGTCCAGCATGGGGCTCCTTCTCGTGTGGACATTGCTCTTATTGTCCCCTTATCAAGAAGGAAAAAATCTTCTCTATTCCCAATGGTGACATTTTTCGCCCTGTCCATTTTGCCAATTGCCAAACTTGTTGATTGGTTTACCTGTTGATATGTGAACGCGGCGCAAAAACAAAAACAAAGAAAAACAAAACAAGAGTTTTGGTGCCGTATTACCAAACACATTTATAGTATGCAGATCGTAAATCGATATTTGCCACTAGGCACTAGTATTCAGACATAACTACAAAATGCCCAAGGTCTCCTTCACTACCCTAGACCGAGTTCATATTCCCGTTCAGGTGGTGATTGGAATAAAACTCTTTTGCAGCGGGAGCAGAGATGGATTTTCAGGTTACGGGCTACAACATACCCCGGCCTGAATGAGTCTCTTCTCTTTTCTCTTCATCTCTTTTGCTTCATTTCTGCAGGGTTTTGCATATGGCAAAACTCAATAATATTCTTGTTGAATAAGCCTATATAAATAATATGTTTTCTTTTTTCAAAAATGTATTGCGAAATCGCAGTCACAGAGGTATATTCATTGAACGTACACACAGTTTAAATGTATAATAAAATAAATGAATATGATATATGAGTACGAATAATTAAATTAACAATGTATAATGTCTATTAACTAAATAATTGTGTCAAACGACATTAATTATGTTGTTTTTCTGGTTGTATATTTTGGCGGACCTGCGGCACATCTATTGGCCTCTCTGAGATTGAGTCCTGGCACCCTTTTGGCTTCCCGGCAAGAAGGTAGAGTGTGGTTATACTGCATTCCATCAATATGCTCCACATAGCGGCCATATTCTTTGTGGCCACTGGGGTGAGCACTTTCTTACCGGCGGGGTCCCGTGATCACTTTCGGACATTGGTTGCCATCCGTGCATGCGCGATTCATCCTGCATGCATGGCGCATCATGAAGGCACATGTTTTTGGGGCAGAAGTGACGATGAAGGTCGGGGCTGTGGCCTTCTGGGACGCTGAGGAAGCCACGTGTTGGCTGCTCATCAGCACCCTTTGTGCCAACACCTGGAGGGGGGAGAGGTGACATCGGCATCCACCAATCAGGTTTTCTCACATAATATAATGTAACATAGATAAAACAGGTAGTATGAGGATCGACTGGACAGACGGATACTCTAAATTCACTGCCAAAAGTAAGTAGCACTTTATTACCTTCTGCCCACTGTCTGCTGAAAACAGGTCACAGGAGTGCAGAACGAACTTCACTCCTGTGATGCACAGGAGAAGTACAGCCAAAAAAGCTTTGGCTGTCCTTCTTCTTTATAAGCATTGCTGTTAATGAGTAGGGTGAATCCATAGTGGACACATTTTTGTGGAAACATTGCTCTCCCACTGCATCAATAATAAGTAAATGTGTTAATCAGTATATTTAGTAATTTTAGCAGCTATGGCTTTTAAGCCATATTTGTTTATTTGTGTTATTATATAAAACAAAATAAAAACAGCACATTTTATTGAGCTTTCCAAAAGTGCATTTCTGCTTCTCACACATTGTAGAATAAGGAGTTAAGTCTCACCAGGATGGAATATAATATAAAATGCAGATAATACAGAAATCCAAAGAGTAGCCATTTTATCAGATGGTACTCAATCAAACACTCCTAAATGGAGCTGCTGCTGGATATTCAATGCACTGCTTTGACATTATAGTGTTTGGAGAGCAATACATGCAGAGAAAATGTAAATTTTCTGCCATTCATCCCCCATTGTTATTAGACAGAATATCTAAGCATTTTCCAAAGTAATAGAGTGATGGAAAAAACATGACTGAAAGGGGCTGAATTACAGTCAGTTAAACAATATACAAAATTCCCAAACTTAGCCATATTTGGACAGCGTCACAGTGAGAAATGAAGTGGACTTTACTATCCACAGAGAGAAATTGACTTGTTTAGAGGCTGGAGTTAAAATAAAATTATAATCAGTGCAGCAACTGAATATAAATTCATGGTGAATAACAGATGGCAAAATCTAATCTTCAGAACTATCATTTTACCATTTATGAGAATGCCGAGGACTTACTGTATACGCAAAAGGCAGCAATAAAGAAGCCATTAAGTTTTATATTAACGATTAACTTTTTCTATAAATATATATACATAAATATATACTGTATAGTCTGCAGAATTTGGCAGGCTTGATATGGCAGATTATTTCCTATCAGTATTTATTTTAGACAGATTTATAGAGATAGATAGAACAGACGGATTTACAGTAATGATAAGCTTGTAGTTAAATTATCTTGAACTTGGATAGGCTGGCAAGCTACCATAGAGGATTGACTTAAAATGCTATAACCGTTGCCCAAACACATTTAAAGGCCAATAAGTTTACTAAAGCCATTTTCTACAGTGTCTATCACACATGGGCTTAAGGCTGGATTCACATCATTGCAAATTGGATGCGGGTTCCAGGCTTCCAATTCGCAATAGCAGGAGATTTTAAGTGGCTCTCTATGGAGCTGGTTCACATATCTCCACAGCGGGTCCGGTGCGATTTGCACAAAAACACTTTTGGTCCATTTCAGGTCCAAATTCAGCCCAAAATTCGGGCTGAAATTGGACCTGGAACGGTGAACCAGGATGCATTGGACCCTTGCTGTGAGCCGCATACAGCTCATATGTGAACCTAGCCTAAAGGATGGTCTGTCTGTACAGTATTTAATGAGTACACATAGAGCAGCAATGGGAAAAAGCTGGGTCTTATGCCGCGTACACACGGTCGGACTTTTCGTCTACAAAAGTCCGACGGACGCCGACGGACCAAATACGGCGGACAATCCGATCGTGTGTGGGCTTCCCCGGACTTTCAGCAGACTTTTCCAGCCGCAAATCTGACGGACTTTAGATTTCGAACATGCTTCAAATCTTTACGTCGTAACTCTGCCGGACCCAGAAATCCGCTCGTCTGTATGCTAGTCCGACAGACAAAAACCCACGCTAGGGCAGCTATTGGCTACTGGCTATCAACTTCCTTATTTTAGTCCGGTGTACGTCATCACGTACAAATACGTCGGACTTTGTGTGATCGTATGTAGGAAAGTCCGTTCGTTAGAAAGTCCGCCGCAAGTCCGCCAAAAGTCAGTCGAAAGTCCGTCGAAAGTCTGTCGGACAGGCTGTCGGACTTTTGTAGCCGAAAAGTCCGACCTTGTGTACACGGCATTATGATCTTCATTTTCACTACACACATCCCTTTTATAACAGTCAAGGTCACCATCAGGCAATATTTTGCAAATGCAAAGCAGGCAAAGCAAAAACAGCTGCACAGGCTACAGGTTTTCATCAAACTTTCGAGATCTGTGTGAAGTAAAGCAATACAAAGCTGAAGCAAATGTACATGTTTATTTTGCTTTTGTAAATTGTTTTGTGTTGCAAGTTTAAGTGAAAATGTAAATACTTAGGCTCGGTTCACATTTTGGCGTATCGGGCGACAATCATGGTAAAATCGCGCAAACAGAATCGCAGGACGCCTGTCACCCAAAAGAAGCTCTTGTACTTCTTTTGGGCGACAGGCGTCCTGGGATTCTGTTTGCGCAAGTTTTACCGCCATTGCCGCCCGACGAATCGGGCGAAAATCGCGCAGCGTTTGGGGTGCTTTTGAAAGTGACAGGAAACGCACAGGTGTCCCGTGAGTTGCTGCTATTTGGAATCTCTGGCAGAACCACAGCGATTCTGCCCACGATTCGGAACGCAGAGATGTGAACGGAGCCATGCATCTCCTATTATTATTATTATTATACAGGATTTATATAGCGCCAACAGTTTACGCAGCGCTTTGTCTCCTACCTCCTGCACAACCGAATGTCACATCATTGAAAAGTAATCACCCCAACTTCTTCAGAATTCATCACTTCCGGGATTGTCAATCTCCTGGGCCTCTGCTACACCATGGTACACCAAAAACATTGGGGAGCATCAAAAGGAGCCTACACAGAGACTTCCTTAAAGGGTATCTCCACTTTCATGGGGAGAAAAATAAAAATAAATATAGCATATACAATTGTGACACAAGTTTTATTGTAATTGAATGTTATTAAAAATTTCCTTTCCTTTTCAATCTGCAGAACTCCACCCAGAAACATAATTTCCTGCTTGTTTGATTGGCTCATTGATTTTCCCAGAAGTCTACACTAAGGCCCCTTTCACACTGAGGTGCTTCTAAACTGCCAATAAAATACTGAGCGCTTTTGAAGAGCTTTTCAGGCGCTTTTGAAGAGTTTTTCAGGCGCTTTTGAAGAGCTTTCCATTCACTTCACTTCCCTGCCAGTACACTGCCCCAGTGTGAAAGCATTCACTGATTTGAATAGAAATAGGTTTTCGTGAGCTTTTCAGGTGCTTTTTTTAGCGTGAAAGCGCCTGAAAAGCGCCTCAGTGTGAAAGGGGTCTAAGATACAAGTCATAATTTAAGCATCCCAATGTCATTTTTGGTGAGATACTCCCAGTAGAAAATATTGTCTGGGATGCAGGCCCAGCAGCTTTCCTCATTAGTGCCCTGCAGGTGCTGCAGCTCATAATTATGAAACCACTCACATTAGACTCACTCTCCCACATTTACACAGACAACCGCACAAGGATTTCTGCAGAATAGCAAAGGCTAGGGATCTGCAACAAAGTTTGTTAAAATCCTTGCAATGTACACAGATCACCCAGAGGGAATTTTTTTTTCTCAACAAAAGTGGAGTTAATCTTTAAATATTTGTCCACCAGTGATTATTGAGCATACATCTCTCCAGTTAAACCAATTGGGCAGTGGAGAATCATGTTTACTAACTTGAATTATTTATCAAATTAGGACATACAGTAAAACCTTGGTTTGAGAGCATAATTTGTTCCAGAAACATGCTTGTAATCCAAAGCACTTGTACATCAAAGCAAATTTCCCCATAAAAAAATACTGGAAACTCAGGTGATTTGTTCCACAACCATTTATATAATTCCTTCAGTTTATAGTCCATATAAAAAGATTATAGCAATGTGACCAGGTTGTGTAACCATAAAATGTTCATCCACAAATGGAAGCCTCCACAAGGTATTAGAAGCAAAATACAGCAGAAGCTACAGAGTATAAAAGAGAAGAGAGGCGCCTCTAAGTGTAGCAATACGGTTACAATGAAGGTACAACATTTAGCAACTCACATTTGGTTGATGATTAAAAAGAGGCACATGGCACAGGCATCCAGGGTAAAGCTGTTTACATAGACCATCCCCCGCACCGCCGGCTCTCACCGTTGTCAGTCTGCAATCGTGACCGGGAAGACTAACCTGCAGTAGAGAGATCTGAAAGCGAGGCTTGAACCGCTTGTGGAGTGCAGCGTGGAAGGGATGATGGTGGTGCGGAGGATGGTCTATGTGGACAGCTTTACCCCGGATGCCTGCATACTTAGATGTGCCTGTTTTAAACATCAACCATGTGACTTGCTAAATGTTGTACCTTCATTAAATGTAACCATATTGCTACAATTAGGGGCGCCTATCTTCTCCTTTATACTCAGTATACTTGTATATCAAGACATCTCTTGTATATCAAATTTTATTTAAAAATGTTGCTTGTCTTGCAAAACGCTCAAACCAAGTTACTCTCAAACCAAGGTTTTACTGTATTAGAGTTTCAACAGAATACAACATCATACATAAATTATAATATTCTGTGATTCAATAAATATTCTGTAACTACATATTCTGCTAGTAACTGCAATTGAACTGTCCAATGAGACTGAGATTGCCAGAAAAATCCATGCTTTTAGTTATAAAGGTAAACTAATCTCAAACAAACAAAGATTTCCTAGCACACTCACCAGCCAGTCTGCAAAACATCCAAACTGACCCTGCCCAACAATTTACGCTAAAAACATAAGGATTTGTTTGCACACATTTGCAAACACATTTGCGTAAAACTGCAGTGCCCCTGTCAAGGCTCCTCTGTATACTATGGTCTTAACTCTATAATTTTCATAGTCTCCTAAATAGGAGCACATATAGCAGTGGGTAGATTAAGGGCAGGTGTGCCTGGAGGGAGCCCACCCCTCCTTAAAAGCACAGGGATGCATGTGACGCCCAGCAAAAGCACAATGGCAGTGAAGGCATCCAGTGCGTTCCCACACCCAATTCAACCAACTGTGCAAAAAAGTGGTAGCCACCCCACTAAGACCCACTAAAGGTAAACTAAAACCGCGGGGAGTACAAGAAAGTACTTCTTAGCTAAATAAAAGGTATTAGCAGAAAATAATAGGTAACAGCAAGTATGTTGTGGTGTATGCTCTCAAATCAGGTACACTTTTTTATTAGGTGTGACAAACAGATCCATAGGATAAAATATGTCTGCCATCAAGGCTGTGATAGATTTTTAGACTTTTACGGTAGATAGTGTTTGACAGAATCACGTTTTCATTGTTTTTAGGCACTAGAGCCTGGCCAGGGAGAGTGGGGATAGGTTTCCTGGTCAATTAATGCATGCTGAGACTTCACCTGGTTTTGAATGAATAAAAATTGACTAGGGGTCCTTTCAAACGGGACGGATCCGTGATGATCCACCCCATGAACATCCGCTTGCTCAGCGGAGATCGCTCTGTTGATCCCCGCTGAGCCGGCGGATGACAGGGCGGTCCCTGCACACTGTGCAGGGACCGCCCTGTCAGACCTCCACTCTCCCCTATGGGGGGATCGGATGAGCACGGACCGTCTGTCCGTGTTCATCCGATCCGCTCTGCAGACGGATAGAAAAATAGGATTTTCCTCCAACTGCAGAATCGGACCATAGCGGGGATGGATGATATCGGGTGTCAGCGGATGTTCATCCGCTGACACCCGCTATCCCATAGGGATGCATGTATGCCCGTATTTTATCCGAAAATGGATGGATGAAATACGGACATACTTTCCGCACGTGTGAAAGGGGCCACTGCCTTGAATTTATTGCTGGTGATTTGCCTGACTTTTGTGCACCTATCCTATTGAAAATAAACTACCACATATGTAAGAGTAATGCCCCGTACACATGATCGGACTTTCCGAACAAAACCGTGGAATTTTGTTTGAAGGTTGTTGGCTCCAACTTGTCTTGCATACACACGGTCATACAAATGTTGTCCAAGAATTACGAACGTAGTGACGTACTAGACGTACTACGTGTTTTTTCAGCTCTTTAGCAACACCCTTTGGGCTCCTTCTGCTAATTTCGTGTTAGTAGAAGTTTGGTGAGTGTTGATTTGCGCTTTTCTTTTTGCGTTTTTGATTTAGCGCTATTATTATTATTCTTGATATCACTTGAAAAAAAAAGCCTTTGAAAATTTGTTTGCAATAACTCAATCAGTATCACCAGCAAAGCAGCTTCATTATTATCCCATTAAAGAAGAGAATTATGCGCTGCAGTTGGAGATTTTCTAATTTGCCACGTCACGAATGTTAATTCTCCTTTACAAACACTAGTTTACAAGACCGGCCACATGCGTGAACTTTTGTCCGACGGACTTTTACGGGGCATTAGGGTTATTTTAATTGCTAGGTTAAGGTTACTTATAGTAGTTAATTTTAGGTTTTGGTTAAGGAATTATGTTTTGGATAGTGTAGCTTACTTAATTGTTATTATTTTTCTGGTGTGTTACATTACTTTAGTTTACCACTTTGTTAAATGTATTGGTGCCCACAAAAAATACCATTGTATCATTTACATATGACATAACTGGTTGGGATTTTCCAAATGTTGGAACCCAGGAGGAAGGGGTTTGCTACAATTTTCAGAATTCATTAGCTCTGGTATATGAAGGTCTGCAGATTATGCTAAACTGAAATTGAAAGGATAAAGAAGGTGTCCCCTTGGCTGCTAAGATGAGCAGCATATTTACTTGACTGCTGAGGTGCAATACACCCAGGTCCACACCAAGATCCATCCAACTTAGACCTTACCCCTTTTAAACATCAATAAAGACCACTTACCGCCATTCATGTTGGAAAGGGCAAGGCCACAGCTTTTATTAAATTCAACTCTTTAACAACTTAAACATAACATTTAACATTCCACAGTGCCAGTCACAGTAGCACTGTGAGCACTCAGTTCCGACTGGTGGAAAGGGAGATAACTGAGGGGCCTGTCCTTACCATCAGTGCCGGACTGCCGTCTATCTCCCAATCAGCGTGAAGGGCGTACCTCTTACCGCCGTGTTTTGCTGGCAAGGTCACCAAAAACCGCAGCAAGCTGTGACATACCAACCATAGATAGGGCGGGAGGGTGGGCAGCTCTTACCGATCTTCTTCACCAAAAGGCCCAGAATCCCCTGGGGCAATCACCTTAGTGAGCTCAGGCCCAACCCCACCCCGTCCCCCCACCAATCCACCGTGACCCCTAGTCACCATACTCCGCCCTGGTTATGCCCCCATCAGTCAGGGCTCTCTTTCCCAATTTTGGGTTCAAGAGGCCTGCATGACTGCTGAGGTGCAATACACCCAGGTCCACACCAAGATCCATCCAACTTAGACCTTACCCCTTTTAAACATCAATAAAGACCACTTACCGCCATTCATGTTGGAAAGGGCAAGGCCACAGCTTTTATTAAATTCAACTCTTTAACAACTTAAACATAACATTTAACATTCCACAGTGCCAGTCACAGTAGCACTGTGAGCACTCAGTTCCGACTGGTGGAAAGGGAGATAACTGAGGGGCCTGTCCTTACCATCAGTGCCGGACTGCCGTCTATCTCCCAATCAGCGTGAAGGGCGTACCTCTTACCGCCGTGTTTTGCTGGCAAGGTCACCAAAAACCGCCACCCGCCTGTCAGTAATCTACTGACGGGCGCCCCACCGCAGCCAGCGCCTGTTCCACGCCCCTCTGGAGACCCAGATTAAAAATATCCAGCCCAATCTCATTCAAATGAACTCCATCTCTACGCAGCAAATCGTGATTATCGCCCTCTAGGTCTCTGTGGCGGACCACTATCCCCCCTATCTGACGTACAAACTTAGCCACTTGGGCATTGACCTTCCTACGAAAATGTTCCAGAAGGGGGCCAGGGACATCACGCGCCCATACCGAGCGAGGCACGATTTCTGACCAAACAACAGTCAGGTTATTAAATAAAGCACAACATTGGGCAATGTCACTTTTTACAGCAGATATGATGTCCACAGATCTCATATATCCAACGTCATTCCCCCCCGCATGTATGACCAGGATGATGGGACCAGAAACGTGGGCACGAAGTTGCTGACACTCCTGAAGAACCTGAGTCCAACGTAACCCACGCAACCCGATCCATCGTATCCTCGCCACATCGTAGGAGAATCCCAAGTTCCTGCCGTAAGTTCGGATCTCCGCCCGGCGAGCGGCCCAGTATACAAAAGAATCCCCGAGGATCCAAATCTGTGCCGGAAAGGAACCTGGAAATCAACACAACAGATGTGGTCGGACATACAGCGAAAAACGAGAAGACTCCCATCTACCCAAACGCTGAAGTTCCGTATCAGAGAAACCCAAACCCGACGCGGCGGTCGCTGCGCCAATGCGAAAAGAGTGGGTGGAAAATTCCTTTGCAGGAAAACCCAAAATCTCCAGACAACGACGAAAAACGCGCAAAAATTGAAAACGGCTGAGAGAAGTTGCATCAGCATGGACAAAAAATGTAGGGGACAGGGGGCGCGAAGGCACGAAAGAGAGGGCCAGGGACACCGGACAAAAGGGGCCGCCGCAATAATGCAAGACTACCCGGCGGCCCTTGCCAAAACAATCAGTCTTGGATGAACGCAAGAAAATGGTGGCACTTCGGTGCGACAACGCCACGTCCTCCCATAGGATGCCCCCCGGAATCAATTTTGACTTAGACACCAATTCGCCAATACGAAAGGCACCAAAGAAAGCCCAAGAAAAAGCCACCCTGAAAAGGAGAGTCTCATATTCCGATGAACATACATTAGGAAGAAGAGACAAGATGCCCAAAAGAATCTGAACAGATATAGGGCGTCTGGTATCCGGGAGGTGCGTAACCCGCTTCCAACCCCGGATAACCCGCCGGACAAGAAAAGCTTTCGTTACATCCTCCCACCCTAAGAGCTGGAACCAAAATGATAGGGCTGACAACGCAGAAGAGACCGTCGACCCGGAAACGCCTTTTTCCGATAGAAATAATAAATAGGCAAATAAGGTTAAACGACGGTCATCCGGAGAATAAATGTTAAACTCACCGCCCGACGCCTGGACCCATTCATGCCAAACCCGGCAGTACGCCGCCCACGTCTGCGAGGAAAGCGACGACCGGAGGAGCTCAGTCAAACGCTGGAAACGAGGTTCCATAAGTGGGCCGGACAGGGGAGGCCCTCCAAAGAAGCCATCGGAGCCAGTGTTCGAAAACGGCAAAACTGTTGACGAGAAAGAGCATCGGCAATATCATTAGAGGTACCCGGCACATGCCTAGCCCTAACGCAGATATTGAAACGTAAACATTTTAAAACTAAAAACCGTAGCAACGAAACGACCGGAGGAGAACTGGCTGACTGTTTATTCACCACCTGCACCACACTCATGTTATCCGACCAGAAGACCACCTGGTGATTGCGCAACCTTTCACCCCAGAGCTCAACAGCAACAATAATTGGAAACAACTCCAGCAGGGTGAGGTTGCGCAGCAAATCCATGTGGGCCCATGAGGCCGGCCACCGTTCAGCAGCCCATTCCCCTTGAAAGAAAGCGCCGAACCCACAGGAGCCTGCAGCATCGGTATATAGCTCCAGCTGTGAGTTCGGTACTTCCTCCCGCAACCAGCACGACTGTCCATTGTAAGTCTGCAAAAATGATAGCCATAACCCCAAGTCATCCCTCATAGGCTTGGTGATCCTGACATAGTGGTGAGGGGCAGTTATGCCCTTCGTGGCCCATGACAGTCGCCTACAGAAAGCCCTCCCCATCCGGATGACCCTACAGGCGAAAACCAGATGACCCAGCAACGACTGTAGCTGTTTCAGCTGTAATTTCTTCGCCCCTTTCGCCAAGCGGACCAACGAGAGGAGCCTAGACAACTTGTCACTAGGCAGCCTAAAAACCATCGCCACCGTGTCTATCTCAATACCTAAAAAAGACAGGACTGTGGCGGGACCCTCCGTCTTGTCAGCGGACAACGGGACGGCGAAAAGCCGGCATGTATCCTGAAAAACAGTGAGCAACCGCAGGCACCGCCCACTGCCCGCTGGACCCACAAAAAGAAAGTCATCAAGATAATGCAGAATGGACTGAATACCTGCCTCCTGGGTGACCACCCAGTCAAGGAAGCTACTAAACAGCTCAAAAAAATAACACGAGATGGCACAACCCATAGGGAGGCACATGTCGAAAAAATAGCTACCCTGAAAGTAGCAACCCAGGAGGTGGAAACAGTCCGGATGGACCGGGAGGAGGCGAAATGCGGACTCAATGTCCGCTTTTGCCAGAAGGGCAGACTGTCCTGCTGCCCTGACCAGCTGAAGCGCCCTGTCAAAGGACGCATAGTGCACTCTGGATTCCTCCTTGTCAATGCCATCGTTCACCGAGGAGCCAGAAGGGTAGGAAAGGTGATGAATGAGGCGAAACTTTCCCTCCGCCTTTTTCGGGACCACGCCGAGAGGGGATACCCTCATGTTGTGGAAAGGAGGGAGATCAAAGGGGCCTGCCATTCTTCCCAGTTCCAATTCCCTCCAGAGCTTCTCGGCCACGACGGACTCAAATTCTTCCGCCGATTTTAAGTTGTGAGACATGGTCGGGGCATCCGATGGGGTAAAGGGGATCCAGAAACCGCGGTCCAGACCGTCCCGCAGAATCAGGGCCTCTCTACGAAGGGGGTACCGGTCTAGCCAAGGAAGCATCTTTATGACGTTCACCGGCGTCCTCCGGCTTAAGAATGTCGGTCTTGGCTCCGGGTCTGGAAAACGACTGTTTTCCCTTTCGAAAACACTTACTGGCGGGATGAGCCCCTCCACAACTGGAGCACTCATGCCTGAAACGACAGGCGGAGTACCACTTGCAGTGGCTTTCGTTGAAAAGCCAGCAGATACCCTTCTTTGGAGCGGCCGACGCTCCGGATTGAGGGGCGCCGACCGCGGACTGAAAGGACGAAGGCCTGTGAGGGCACATAAGCAGCAACCACAGGCTACCGTCCTGACAATCAAAACGAAATTCCCGACGTGCCGCCATTTTCTGCCGAAATTGAGTGTCATAATGGAACCAGCACTGACCCCCATAGACCTTGTATGCACCCCAAATAAGGTCTAAATAGCAAAATAACGAAGTGGCCAGCTCCGGGAACCGCTCACAGAGCACTCCCGCATAGGCACAAAACCCCTGCAGCCAGTTCCCGAACGTTCTAGGAAGCTGTTTGGGTTTGTCACCCTGCGCCGATACGTCAACCCGTCGAGATTTGTCGATCGTCTCCCTATCCGGCGGAACGAGGGTAAGAAAGTCGACAAATTCGCGACGCCACATCTTTTCTTTTGTTTCGTCCGCCAAGTGGGTACCCGTCGGCGACACTGCCCATAACGCACCCCCATAAGCGGAGGTAGAGTTGGGGGATCCCGAGACACCCATACTAGAGAGAACTGATTTCACAACCGACGCTATGCGGTCATCCGGGCCCGATACGGAAGCATCAGCAGCTCTACCCCAAACTAACTCACAGTCATACTCACTTGGACGAGGAAGCATCGCGGGTGATGGACGATCGGCCACCGGGCCCGGCAGCGAATCCGGCTCCAAGGCGATCCCGGAGGACTGTAAGCGTAGACGGGCCGCGTAATCTGCTGGGCTGTCCCGACTCAAGGAAAGGTCCAAGGGCGGGGGTCCAACCACGGACCCGGTCGAATCCGACTGACCATGGACAGAGGCTGAGCAACGGCAGGTACACCTGTCTGCTCCTCTTGTTTGACCCGGGGCGGATGCTGCCGCCAGCCCGGGTCTGGAGCTGAGATCCCCCGCCCTGGCGGGCGCAGGGGGATGACGTTGGGCAACCGGTGCAGGCATCCCATCAGGACCGCCAGCCCGGACGGGGGCGTAGGGAAGCGGTTGCCCCACCGCAGGGGTGGAGGTCAAACGCACCCGGCTGGCCTCCGCCCTGCGGGGCGCAGGAGGCTGCCGGTGTGCACGGGGTATCAGCGGGGGAGGGGTAAACTGCACATTGCCCGCCCTGTCGGGCGCAGGGGAAATGTGCCTTTCGCCAATCCCCGCAACCTGGGATGTGGAGGGAAGAAACCTGTCCCCTGCCCTGCCAGGCACAGAAGGAACTCCACAAGATAGATCCTGCACCAGTGATCCCATGCCCGCCCAGGCGGGCGCAGGGGGACAGTGCTGTGGCCAATCATGTCCATCTCCACACACCACACTGCTGCGCTGCCCAACGTGCCTAGTATCCAGCTGTGGTGTGTGGAGATTCAAATCTCCCGCCCAGTCAGGCGCAGGGAGCGTTGCGTCCACCAGATGGCGCCGGTCCCGCTCCAAGTCTCCGGCGGAGCGAACATCACCAGCGCCGAGGACAGCTGCAGAGGACGCAGCAGCGGCCGGCCGACCGACCCGCCTCCTCCTCCCCCTCGTCCCGGAGGGTCGCCCGGCGGAGGAGAAAACGGATCCGCCGCTCAGCACCCCCCCGCCATCCGCGGCCGGAGGTATGCTGACACAACATAGGGAAGGAAGGGGAGGGCCGGGGAGCGCTGCGGCTCCAGCCCGGCCGCTTCCTGTATTAGCAGGGGGGAGAGGGGGGGGGCGAACACTGGCGCGGGGGCTGCGTGAGCGGGGACAGCGCGAGGAGGCCCGAGTTGAGGCCTTAGCCCGCACAGGGGACCTCCGACGCGCCGGCGAACTACGGGGATTGACAGAGGAAGGACCCTTCCCCGTCGGGGTAGGCAGGGGGGATACAGGCAAAGCAGGGGGAGAAGGGGAGGAAGGATGAGGAGGAGAGCAGTAGGAGGCCCTAGAGGGACTGGGGCTAAGGCGGGAAGGCGGACGAGTTCGCCTTCTAACCCTGGGAGAGGGGTCCTGAGGGGGATCAGGTGTGGGAATAGGGGAAGAATCCCCAGGAGTCAGGAGGGAGAAAAGCCACCCTGCCTGACCCTGAAGAGCCATCTCTCGGACCCTGGCCAAAAGGAGCTCGGTGTCCATGGTTGGAGGGACAGGGTGGGGTTCAGCCACAGCTCTTACCGATCTTCTTCACCAAAAGGCCCAGAATCCCCTGGGGCAATCACCTTAGTGAGCTCAGGCCCAACCCCACCCCGTCCCCCCACCAATCCACCGTGACCCCTAGTCACCATACTCCGCCCTGGTTATGCCCCCATCAGTCAGGGCTCTCTTTCCCAATTTTGGGTTCAAGAGGCCTGCATTTCCTTTAGTTTCTTTAAATTAGTTCCTCTGTCTTGTTCTTTATCTTCAGATAAACGTAAGGCAAATAAATAAATATCTCATCACCAATTTTATCAAAAGTTAGAAAGATAGTCTTGAAGATAATTGAAATGTAGATATTTAATTAATGTAATCATTTATTTAAAAACAGGTTTGCTGGGCTGAATCTGCTTATGCAAATGAGAAGGATCCTGAAATTTCAGTCAGGTGTAGTAATGCATATTCAGTCATTCCCCACAGAGAACTTTCAGATGGTGCAAGTTATGATTTTGGGATGTAATTACAGCTAGCTAGGGATGCAAACTGTGATAACTGAAATTTTGTCAAAGCAATAATTATAAGTTGTCTCTGCGAACTGCATAGTTTTAATAAAGATGTCAGGAAGATAATTTCTGCATAAAGAAATTATTTCACGGCCTAACCCACTGTCCATAAATAAGGAATAAACTCTTAGTTTTTTTGATGTATGAAGGAAGAAATGACATTGAAATATGTTCTGTTTTTTACAAGACAGAACTATAATTAATATTTTAGTGGAGAGTGTTTGGTCTATTCACCACTATTAGACTAGTTACAGTATCTTACCTTGCTGCTTCTAAAGAAGCCACAGTTCCCATATTTTGCCATTTTCGAGAAGCCTGAAGCAGCTGTATGTGGGTGGAAAGAAATGGTTCTATCATTGTAATGGGCAGTTTTTATAGAGACTATGTTTCTGAACATGTCGGCCACTAACCTAAGCACTGGTAAATGGTGCCCCCTTTTAGCAAAGGAATGACTCACAGCTCGGCTCACAGCTTTGCAATCCAATAATTTTACCAAACACACAGTGCACATTAAAGGGAAATCTTCAAGCCAACCTAAACACCTACACATCTGACTTGCTACTGACACCACACAATGCATGCGCTCTCATTTCTTTGGTCTCCTCTCTGCTCTGTGCAACTGAGCTAAGTAAGATATACACCTTGTCCAGCATATACCAGTGGCATGGCAGAAAATCTGCTGCATTTGTAAAGGCTTACCTTCATGGCTGCACCTTGCCTATTTTAAGTGGAACTTTAAATCAGCCACCTTTGCATTATTTGTCTATAAAACTGCAGATGTGGTGTGATGTGGTGCAGATGTAAAAAAAGGGGAGCCATGTTCACACCTATGACAACTGCCATCTGGATTTCAAAGCAAGGTCATTGACCAATGAGATACAAAAAGGATTGAGTTGCATGTTTCCTCCCACCACTATCCTTACAAGAATATCCAGCTTGATGTAGTTTTGTGAAAAAAAGTGATCACTGGTACATTTATTTTGCTTAAGTAGGCAATAATTTTTTAATGAATAAAAAGAGTAGCAGATAGACAAGTCTAAATCTAACCATGTTTTATTCCTCAGGCAGAAAATATGAAGTCCTGATACCAGAATACATCAAATAGACCATATAACAGCCTCCTAGCCAACAGTTCCAAAAATTTTCTGTAGCCACAGACAGGGATTTCATTTCAGCAGCACACCTCTCTTAAAGGGTTAGTTCACCTTTACCAAAAAAACAACATATGCAGAAACGGGGCATCTGTAGATACAAACAAAATATTCAGATTTAACCTAAGTTGAATAATGCCCTTCCTTTTCGTACCTCATGAAGCTTGGCTTGGATGGTACACTTCCGGAAATTGCTAGGGATGTTGCTAAGAGAAGCCCATTGTTACTGCTCACCTTCACTATCACAGGAGTGAGCTCTCAAAAACAGAGAGCTGTGATGATGAAGGTGAGTAGTAACACTAGGCTTCTCTTAGCAATGTCCTTAGCAAAATCCTAGAAGTTTCTCAGTCAGGCTTCATGAGGTATGTAAATGCCCTACACCCACAGTATAACAAGGTTATTATTCAACTTTGGTCAAAGCTGCACAGTTTTTATCTACAGATGCCCTTTATTTGCATGTAGCACTCTCCTGGATTAGGTAAGGTTGATAGATAAATTTAGTTTGGGTCCACTGTAATCAGTGGAGCATGTGTTGATTGGTAAGGGCTGCTCAGGTTTTTACTGGCTTCTGCTCTGCTACTTCCCCCTGTATTCTGGAGATTTCCAGAACATAGTTGGCATGGGGATGGGGAGGCATGGGGATGGGGAGGCATGGGGATGGGGAGGCTGTGTTCTGAATATTTATGGGACTTCCACCAATCCCTGGGGAGGTGTACCCAGAAGGTGGGGGAAGAGCCCATAAATAGTTTGAGTTTGAGCAGCAAGGGGGATAGCAATATGCTGGAGGAAGGAAGCATCCCAGGGTCCAGCCAGGGGAGGCCTTGCCCTCCATGGCAGAAACCTGGGAAGGAACCAGGGGAAGAGACCGAGGTCCCAGTTATGCTTACCAGGGGGACCTAAGCAAAGAGCATAAAAGGGATTCTCGGGTCAGGAGAGAGCTCATGGGAGGAGAGCAAGGAAGGAAGCTGTGAGAGAGAGCCCAAGTTGTCCAAGAGGCTAAGTGAGTCTTCATCTCCCCCACAGAGAAAGAGCCTGGTGGATATTGGCAGGAGGCAACTTATGATCCTGTGGGGTGAGTACAAGATTCTAGAGCTGCAAGAGTGACTGTGTAGTGCTTTAGTCTTTGGGAAGAAGACAGATCACAGGCAGCATAGAGATCCTGTGCTGAGAGAAGTACAGCCTGAAGCCAGTACAGCCAAGCAGGGGTGCAATACCATTGGGTGTTATACAGGTGCAGCTGAAGGAGTACAAGCTTGTTTTTGAAGGAGTGGACAAGTGCAGGCAGAAAGTTAGTAGCCCTCAATCTACAAGTTCTACAGTTCCGGGGTATCCCATGCTCCCTATCCCTATCCAAGTTAATTGTTCCCTAATTTAAAAAAAAAAAAGAAAAAACCCATAGACTGCTTCTTGAGCCAGAGAGAGACTGCAGAAAATGCTGTATGTCTGGATGTGTGTTGATAGAGAGGAAAGGCCCACGCTACCAGCTTTCTAGGTGGAGGACTACATGCATAGACAGGTTTTTTTTTATAAAAGTGAACTTTGCCCTTAACAAGTCACCTTTGGCTTCCCCCAGATGGGAAAACAATGGTGTGGTGGCCAGGGAAACCAGTCAGACTTTTAAAAGCCAGAATCCAGATCCATAATAAAACAGCATTTCAAGTTCCAAACACTCCAACTGTTCTACCTCTGGAACCTTAAAGTTTAAACAATTGTCAAAAATGTTTGCTTTTATACTACATCTGCCCTAAACTTACCTACAGTTTTTAGGTAAAAAGGATAAAAATATTAATAAGCCATAATCTCTTACCTGAAACATGGTCACGTGTCAGACCATGTCCCGGTTCTTGTTTTTTCTAGCCATAAAATTGGAGGGTACATCTTGCAACACCCACACCACTTCCTGATGATGAACATTTCCCAAATGCTGTCAAACACGTCCATCAAATGGTACTTTAAGTGTCATGACACCAGAACATGAAGGGTCACAATAAGCATGAGGAGAGAAGCTTGAAGAGGCATGGCTGAAGGTCATATGACAGCAAATTAAGTTAAGTTTTTAACCACTTAAGCCCCGGACCATTTCGCTGGCCGAAGACCAGAGCACTTTTTGCGATTCGGCACTGCGTCGCTTTAACTGACAACTGCGCAGTCGTGCGACGTGGCTCCCAAACAAATTGACGTCACATCCTTTTTTTCCCACAAATAGAGATTTCTTTTGGTGGTATTTAATCACCTCTGCGGTTTTTACTTTTTGCGATATAAACAAAAAAGAGTGACAATTTTGAAAAAAAAGCAATATTTTTTTGCTATAATAAATATCCCCAAAAAATATATTAAAAAAACATTTTTTTCCTCAGTTTAGGCCAATACGTATTCTTCTACATATTTTTGGGGAAAAAAAATACAATAAGCCTTTTTTTATTAGTTTGCACAAAAGTTATAGCGTCTACAAAATAGGGGATAGTTTTACGGCATTTTTATTAATAATTTTTTTTTTTACTAGTAATGGCGGCGATGAATGATTTTTATCATGACTGTGACATTATGGCGGACAGATCAGACACTTTTCGTGCTATTTTGGGACCATTCACATTTATACAGCGATCAGTGCATTTAAAAATGCATTGATTACTGTGTAAATGTGACTGGCAGTGAAGAGGTTAACCAGGAGGGGGCGTTGCAGGGGTTAAGTGTGTCCTAGGGATGTTTTCTAACTCTGGGGGGGATGGGCTACTTGTGACATGACACTGATCACCGCTCCCAATTACAGGGAGCGGTGATCAGTGTCCTGTCACTAGGCAGAATTGGGAAATGCTTGTTTACATCAGCATTTCCCCGTTCTTCCTCTCTGTGAGACGATCGTTAAGTGGTTAAAAAGACACAATAATGAATGGCAGGTCTCCTCAGAGTTAAGCTGAGTTTAACTGATAAAACACACAGCCTGGAAGGTACATACAGTATATCATGTCTATCACTACCTCTTAGTGCCCACTGAGTTTGTTTTTGTTTAGGTGTTTCAGGGGAGGTCATGGGAGATTAGCACCAACCTAGCAGTCTGCCTTCTGAACTAACAAGGTGCTGATTTGAGCAGTTTCAGGAGGTGGAGCCAGTACAGGAACTACTGCTTGCGGGCAGCAAGGTACCATGGGATATGTAGTCTTTGGAAATTGAACGTAACCGGCAGAGGAGAAGCTGCAAAGCATGCAGGGAATCCAGGAAGTTGCAGAAAGAGATGGCCAGAACTCACAACATGAAAGGAGATTTTCAAGTAAGCTTCTATTGGATTGTCAAAAAAACTATTGTTTGTGTTTGATATCAAATTAAAGTTTATGCTGTAACCATAGATTTCCTTTAACCACTTTAATACCACATCATAACCAAAAGACAGCTACAGCGTGGCTCTAGTTCACTCTTTCCTTTGGTCACAGCTGATCACAGATCAAGGTGAATGGCCAATCACATCGGCCCTTTACCATGTGATCAGCTGTGTCCAATCACAGCTGATCACATGTAAACAAACTTGCCAGTTATCATCAGTGATCATCAGTGCCCTGGTTATCAGTGCAGCCTCATCAGTGCCAATTAGTGCCTATCAGTGCAGATTATCAGTGCTTATTAGTGCTGCCTATCAGTGCTTATCAGTACTGGCTATCAGTGCCCATTAGTGTCGCCTCATCTGTGCAGCCTTGTCAGTGCCTCCTCATCAGTTCCCATCAGTGCAGCTTATCAGTGCCACCTCATCAGTGCCCATTAGTGGCGCCTCATCAGTGCAGCCCCATCAGTGCCCATCAGTGCCGTCTCATCAGTGCCGCCTCATTAGTGTAGCCCTTATTAGTGCACATCACTACAGCCTCACCAGTGTCCATCAGTGCAGCCCCACTAGTGCCCATCAGTGCTCATTTCTGTCTCAAAAAAAATATTAAAAATTCCTTTGGGTACAGTGTTGCATGACCACACAATTGTTATTCAAAGTGCAACAGCTCTGAAAGCTCAAAATTGGTCTGGGCAAGAAGGGGGTGAAAGTCAAGTGGTTATGGATTCATAAATTGCAATATATTACATTTTTGTTTTTGGATTTAACCACTTGCCACCAAATCACGTACATGTACGTGATTGACTACAAGTAGTTTTACCAGGGTTATGGCTACAGCCATAACCCCGGTATTGTTTTTTTTTTTTTTTTTTAGAGCCGGCGCAGCTCTACAAAGTAAAGCAATCCTAGCAATAAAGAATTTAAGAAAAAGCAAAGGAATCCTAGTGGCTATTTAGCCACTGGTTTGCTTTGGCAGGTGGGAGATACCCTCCTCCATAACAGACCCCAGATCTCTCCATAAAGGGTACCTGTCACTGCCTATTGCTATTAAAGGGGATGTTTACAGAAACAGTGTAAAAATAAAAAAATGTAAAACATTTTTTAAAGTGCCCTCGTCCCCCCATAGGTCAAGCACGCATATGTAAACACTTGTTAGGCATCACTGCAAACATTATAGTGAGAGCAATAACTCTAGCCCTAGACCTCCTTTGTAAATTGAAACTGGTAACCTGTAAAAATGTTTAAAGCATTGCCTATGGAGACTTTTAAGTATCATAGTTTGTTGCTATTTTACGAGTGCACACAATTTTCAAGCATGACATGTTAGGTATCATCACTTAAAAAATTGGGCTATATATTGTGTTTTTTTTTCTGCATTTAAATTCATTAAAGTGTATTTTTTCCCTAAAAATTGCATTTGAAAAACCACTGCGCAAATACCATGTGACATAAAAAAATTGCAACAACCACCATTTTATTCTCAAGAGGCTCTGCTGAAAATATATATATAATATTTGGGGGTTCTAAGTAACTTTCTAGCAAAAAAAAAAGTAGTGATTTTTACATGTGAACAAAACGTGTCAGAATAGGCCTGGACTTCAAGTAGTTAATTCTGCTTTTAAGCCCAGTCTTGTGGATAAAACGCGTCAACAGGAGAGCCCAGGCGGGGACTCTTTGTTAATGGTGCTCAGATTAAAAAAGTTACCAGCATTTAAATTCTCTACAGTACAGACACTCCTTTCCTTTGGATCTGCGCTCCTTCTGGTAACCAGCATGATCCCACAGGATCTGCATCATGAAAGCATGATTACCTGCTACAAGAACAACATTATACAGATCGTTAATTTTTTGTTCCAGACAGCCTATCCAAAAACTCAAAACAGACAAAAGCAAAATAGGCATTTATTTTACGTATGTATTACTAAATTCTGTGCCTTGCTTGCTGAAGATAATGCATATAGCCATTGATATATTTCGCACATTGATAATATACTGATTCTGATTCATCAGCTGTATTTATTTACTGACAAAGCGATGCATTGTGTGATGTGAAGCCTCATTACCAGTGATTGTATCACAGTGGATAGAAACTCCCAGGCTGCCTACTGACGGTGATGAGAAACTTTGCATGATAAAAGTTCACATCTGTCGAACGGCTTGATTTAGAGAGTAGTCTGCTGCCAACTCCAGGTGAGACCAGCAAGCTACAGGAAGGATTCACACTGCTACAACCTGTCATCAACTCCATTTACATACCTTCATTTGTACTTTCATTTAGCTGGGGGAGGTTAAGAGGACTCAAAGCGGATTAACAGGAATGGATACAGTAGAACTACTCATACATGCTCTGAAAATTAGTTTTACCACTTAGAAATGTATGCAAATGAGTTTCCTCATTACCGATCTTGTTACTTTGGAGAATACCATTTACAAGGCATCCATTCGAGTCAGTGTCTTTATTTACTCTGCATTATAAATGCCACTAAACATACATTTCAATATGTGGCATTAAAGTTTTTTCACAGCAAACACAGGTAATTATGTGCAAGTTTTAAGAGATTTTTTAATAATGAATATATTTAAATCCAAACTCAAGTTACGTATAAATAACGCACCATTTAAGCTGGTAATGCATTAGTTAAAAAAAGATTAAATTCATTTTGAATACAGCTTGTATGCGTACCAGGATCTTTTTTTTTTTTTTTTCTTTTATTAGCGTCTTCTATTTCTCTGCACAACAGAGCTGGGAGCAGGGTTAGCATTGTGAGTCAACCAGGTTCTTCTGCTTTACACTGTGCTGTCAGGTTACAGTACACTGAGAGTTTGCTGACAACAGGAGAAAGCAAAGTGAGCAGATTGATGACCTCAACAGCTTGATGATGATGTTCCACTATCTAGCCTAGAAGTTGGGGGTGGGTTTAAGGTTAAGTTGTGTTGGATGGACGAAATACTGTATATAGTAGTTGTATATATTATTTCTTTCCTTATTTGTTTCGGTTAAATGTGAACATTTAAAGCATTTTTAAACCAGATTCTTTTTTATTGAAATTTAGAAAACTGCACACAAAAAACATGTGGAATAATAGGGGTGCAGAAAAATGGCAGTAGGTGCTCTGGACTGATGAGTCAAAATGTGAAATATTTGGCTGTAGCAAGAGGCAGTTTGCTCACAAAGGGTTGGAGAGAGATACATTAATAAATGTCTGCAGGTAACAGTAAAGTATGGTGGGGGTTCCTTGCAAGTTTGAGGCTGCATTACTGCAAATAGAGTTGGAGATTTGGTCTGGATCACTGGTGTCCTCAATGCTGAGAAATACAGGCAGATACTTATCCATCATGCCATACCATACCATCAGGGAGGCATCTGATTGGCCCAAAATGTATTCTACAGCAGGACAACAACCCCCAAACATACAGCCATTGGCATTAACTTCAGTGTAAAGAAGAACAAGGAGTCCTGGAAGTGATGGTTTGGCTCCCACATAGCCCTCGCCTCAACATCATAGAGCCTGTCTGGGATTACATGAAGAGACAGAAGGATTTGAGGCAGGCTATATCCACAGAAGATCTGTGGTTAGTTCTTCATGATGTTTGTAACAACCTACCCCCCAAGTCCCTTCAAAAACTGTCTGCAAGTCTACCCAGAAGAATTGATGCTGTTTCGAAGGCAAAGGGTGGTCACACCAACTATTGATTTGATTTGGATTTCTCTTCTGTTAATTGATTAAAAATTGATATCATTTTATTAATTGATAAAAAAAATAAACTATTAACACTTCTATTTCTGGAAGCATTCTTCATTTACAGCATGTTTCACACCTGCCTAAAACTTTTGAACAGTACATATATATATATATATATATATATATATATATATATATATATATATATATAGATATAGATATAGATATATATATATATATATATATATATAGATATATATATATATATATATCTATCTATAGATATATCTATATCTATAGATAGATATATATATATATATAGAGAGAGAGAGAGAGAGAGATAGAGATAGACATATAGACATATCTATATAGATATATAGATATATCTACAAAAAAAGTTATAAATTACCAGTTAAAAAAAAACAACTTTGCAAAAAAAGGTAATATAGTAGACCCAAAAGCATTATAGTTTACATTGAACTGTAGTGGAGCTCACTGTCCTGGCTCTTCTGTCTGGATGGGGTGTCAGGATATTAGAACTGATTGGAATTACAAATCTTTATTACAGCTCAAATATGTACTTTAGATATATATTTGTTTCTGGGAGTCCAGCTCTAGAATAAGGCCTCCTCCACGTGGCTGTTTAAGGCCGTGCACCCCAAGTCAGTTTAGTTTTGCAGCAGGGATTCCAGGTTTTTGTGTTCAGCCGTGGCCCCATATCAAGTGATTACACATCATTAGTATCAGATGAGTTTGTGTCTAGGGCCGTTAGCTGTCCACAACCGCCTGATATGCAGTTACATGCCAACAGCATGTCAGCCTGTCATTGATTTGTACAGATTCTCTGGCCATGGATGATCACACACTTGTGATTCCAGGTATAGAAATAAACTGATTCTTGGTGGTGTACGTCTCTAATCGGCCACGTGAATGAGGCCTAAAAGTGATATTGTGAGGAGCAGGATTTTTAAACATATGCTATGTCTAGTTGCCTTGTAAAAAAAAAAAAAACTGGCATCTGTTGCTTTCAAGCTTCCTTCATCCCTAAATCCCCCTTCCATGCTGTTATTAAATCTACCCAGGGAGCAGGGTCCCCCACTGGGTTTAATACTCATTTAGCTAAGGAAAATGTGTAAATACTCACCTTAGTACCCCCTCCTACAGACTTCCTGCTCTCCTTGCAACTGGTCCTCTAAATCTGCTTTGTTTCATTGACTGTCTGGTTGCAGCTTTCCAAAGTCACATACAATTCAGGACCAGCACCACCCACTTCAGGTACTTTTAGTCAACAAAAGTGTACTACTTTTCTTTTAATTGTGGTCAAACAGTCAATTGCTAAAGCATGGAAGAAGCCCAGACCTAGCAGAAGTTAAAATTTACATGAACACGTTGCTTTTTAATAAAAAACAACTTTCTAACATCCTATACAACTCTCAACCGAGACTTCTTAAAATTTGGGAATCTGGACTTCCATATGTGCTCCCAACCCTGGATCCATCTAGCTACTTAAGAGCACCAGTTTGTAATGCTTAGTTTTGAACCCCAGGGGGAATTGCCCCCTGCTCTTTCTCACCCTCCCTTTCCTAAACTTCTCCATATCCCTTTCCTCCGATGGGTTTTTCTAGGCAGCAGGGGTTGGAAAGAATGATGGTGGATGTAATTCATAAATTATACCTTTATTGATGAAATCTATAAATTACAATTACAATTACAATGACATTGACGGTTAAAATATGAGAAAATAAGGAAACTTAAAACATCGATACATGTGGTGCACAATGTAACACAATGTAATACACCATCCATTTTTGGACTTCAAATGTTTCATGGACTGCCCTCTTTGCCTGGATCTCCCACCAACTTATGATGTATCACTGTATCTTCTGTGTAGTCTTGTCATCCTCTTTCAAAAAAAAGAAAGAAATAATAAAAAAATTTCAATAGAGAAAGATATCCTGCAAAGTCTTGGAATGTTGTTTTGTGATGCCTATTGTTTTATGTGAAAAAATTATATACTATCACTTAATGAATAAAAAAATATAATAATGGCAATTGTTTTCGATATACCACACGTTAATGTTGCGTACACACGGTCGGACTTTTCATCTACAAAAGTCCGACAGCCTGTCCGACAGACTTCCGGCGGACTTTCGGCGGACTTTCGGCGGACTTGCGGCAGACTTTCTAACGAACGGACTTGCCTACACACGACCACACAAAAGTCCGACGGATTCGTACGTGATGACGTACACCGGACTAAAATAAGGAAGTTGATAGCCAGTAGCCAATAGCTGCCCTAGTGTGGGTTTTTGTCCGTCGGACTAGCACACAGACGAGCGGATTTCGGGGTCCGTCGTAGTTACGACGTAGAGATTTGAAGCATGTTTCAAATCTAAAGTCCGTCGGATTTGAGGCTGAAAAAGTCCGCTGAAAGTCTGAAAGTCCGGGGAAGCCCACACACGATCGGATTACCAGCCAGCTTTAGTCCGTCGGCGTCCGTTGGACTTTTGTAGACGAAAAGTCCGATCGTGTGTACGCCCCATAAGGGTCTACTTTACAGTAAATAGGGTCTGACACAGTACAGTGGGCTGGAAAATAATATACCTTTTACATTAAACCAGAAACCATATTACCAGTTGACCTTGTACATGAAATAACCTTTTTAATAATCTTTTTGTTCTATTGGTCTCTTAACAACTAAAATGTGGAGCCCCAGCACCACCTACATAAAGTTTGATTTACCTTGTCTGAGGCTCAGTAATGTAGCATGAGAATGAATTACTATCAAGAATGCCTCACTAGGTAAGAGACTAGCACCAAGAAAAGTTTCAAAGTAGTGAACATATGATAATGAGCAATCCCATTTAAGGGCTACAACTTTTCAGCGTACCATTTAGATGTTTTTAGCATATCATCACCATTTGAGAAAGGATACAAATCTTCCTAAGCTTATCCTATTACCTAGTGAGGAAAAAGGAATAGCTTTTTATGTAAAATGTTTGGCATCACTGAGCTCAGAAGGAACATCAATTGTTCTCCATTTGCAAAGAGCAATTTGGCCAGGCAATATATGTTTTGCATGTTATTTAAGTGCATACTATTGTTCCTTAGTGTCACTCTGCTAAAAAGAATTGCCAATTGGTGGTAAACCTGCTTGCTGTTTTTTTGCAAGAGTTTGACCTCTGGTGGCCCTATAAAATTGCATGATAGACAATGGCACTCTTCTGGCAAACACGATCCTGTAAATCAGGACACTGAGACCGTCACTGAAGAGTAACAGCAAATAAATATTTTATTCTATCTCAATCTCAGTGTCTATCACAAAAATGTTTTCAAACTATATACAGTATGCAGAATACAGTTAAACCAAATTTCTGCCAAAATGTTTTTTGATTTGTTTTGTGGAAGTGATGGAATATCTTTCTGATGGGGACAGAAATAGCAACAAAATTACATTTACCATTTTAAGACCAGGCCTTTTTCTGACATTTGTTGTGTACAAATAAAAATCTGTATTTTTTGCTAGAAATTACTTAGAACCCACAAATATTATATTTGTTTTTTTTTTTTTTTTTTAGCAGAAAACCCAGAGACTAAAATGGTGGTTATTGCAATAGTTCATGTCACACTGCATTTGCGCAGCAGTCAATTAAAAAAAAAAGAAAAATACATTTTAATAAAAAATAAAAATAAAAAGTTTAGCCCAATTTTTTTGTAGAATGTGAAAGATGATGTTGTGCCACAAAAATAGATACTAACATGTCATGCTTTAAAATTGTGCACCCTCGTGGAACGGCGACAAGCTACGGCACTTAAAAACCTCCATAGACGAAGCTTAAAATTTTTTACAGGTTACCTGTTTAGAGTTACAGAGGATGTTTAGTGCTAGGATTATTGCTCTTGCTATAATGATCGTGGTAAAACCTCACATGTGTGGTTTGAACACTGTTTACATATACGGGCACATCTTACGTATGCGTTCGCTTCTGATGTAAGGATGGGGTGCTTTAAAAAAAAAAAAAAAATCCCATTGATTTTACATTTAGTTTTTTATTTTTACACTGTCCCTTGATTTTATTTATTTTTGATCACTTTTATTCCTATTACAAGGAATGTAAGCATGACATGACCTCTTCATTGAGTGTAAAAAGTGTAAATATATATATATATATATATCATTTTGACTTTAAGAAAAAAAATCTTATCTGCCTGAGGACTGGAAGTGATGTCAGAGGTCGCTCCAGTCCTCCAAGGGCATAGAGCCAAGTGGGGGCTATCTTGCCGTCTCAACTCAACTTCCTGCCATCAGCCACATCGGATCGGTTCCGGCCTTACCAACGGCTTCGGTAAGCTCAGAAATGACCGGGTAGCAGTGACCTCATGGTGAATCAGCCACTGGGACTACTTTTATCTAAAAGCCAGTCGCCTAAGAGAAAAAACAATACCGGGGTTATGGCAGCTAGCTGCTGCCATGACAACGGCATTGAATGTCAAAATCATGACGTCCATTCCCAGTTAGGCGGTCGGAAAATGTTTAACCACTTATGTCATTATATGGGGGCACTTTGAAGTGGAATACCATTGTTAGGGCAGCAGCTAGCTGCCATAACCCCAGTATCCACTTCTTCAGCGGGCGGTCCACTTTCAGATAAAAGTGGTCTCAGGGGTGGATTCACCGCCTCTCTGGAGAGGCCCCCCACCCGCCGCTCTCCGGTGCTCTCCACCACTTGCCAGAGCCGCCACTACCGGCGGAGGCGATCGCATCCTCTCCTGTCATGCTTTTTTTATATTACGAGGGATGTTTACACACCTTGTAATAGGAATAAAGTGATACCATTTTTTTTTAAACAGTGTAAAAATAAAAAACAAACAGTAAAATAAATAATAAATAAAAAAAATTTAACGCACCCCGTCCTGCCGAGCTCGCGTGCAGAAGTGAACGCATACGTGAGTAGCACCAGCATATGCAAACTGTGTTCACACCACACATGTGAGGTATCACCGTGATTGTTACAGCGAGATTAATAATTCTAGACCTAGACCTGCTCTGTAACTTTAAACATGCAACCTGTAGGATTTTTTAAAAATCGCATATGGAGATTTCTAAGGATAAATGTTTGTCGCTATTCCACGAGTGGGCGCAATTTTGAAACGTGACATGTTGGGTATCAATTTACTCGGCGTAACATCATCTTTCACAATATATAAAAATTGGGCTAACTTTACTGATCTCTTATTTTTTTAATTCAAAAAAGTGTATTTTTTCCAAAAAAAGTGTGCTTGTAAGACCGCTGCGCAAATACGGTGTGACAGAAAGTATTGCAACGACCGCCATTTTATTCTCTAGGGTATTAGAAAAAATATATATAATGTTTGGGGGTTCTAAGTAATTATACCAGTGCCCATCAATGCAGCCTACCAGCGCCCATCAAATTCAGCCTATCAGTGACTATCAATGCTGCCTACCAGCGCCCATCAATGCAGTCTACCAGAACCCATCAATGGAGCCTACCAGTGCCCATCAATGCAGCCTACCAGCGCCAAACAATGCAGCCTACCAGCGCCCATCAATGCAGCCTACCAGCGCCCATCAATGCAGCCTACCAGTGCCCATCAATGCAGCCTACCAGCGCCAAACAATGCAGCCTACCAGCGCCCATCAATGCAGCCTACTAGCGCCCATCAATGCAGCCTACCAGCGCCCATCAATGCAGCCTACCAGCGCCCATCAATGCAGCCTACCAGCGCCCATCAATGCAGCCTACCAATGCCCATCAATGCAGCCTACCAGCGTCCATCAATGCAGCCTACCAGCATCCATCAATGCATGTATGCTTGCTTCCATTTATTCAGTAGTCGGGACACAGTCCTCCGCCGCCGCTGCGCCTCTGACACTATGTGCGAATGGAGCGGCGGCTGCCTGCTGATGCTGAAACTTAGTTACTTGCTGCAGAGAGAAGAGAGTAGGAACACCAGTAGACGGGTGCCCTAGGCGGCTGTCTAATTTGCCTAGTGGTAGCACTGGCCCTGAGTGTAGTTACTTCTCTGCTTAGTAAATGAGGGGAGGCTCTACTGACTTCCATTATCCAATCATGTGCAAGAAAAAAATGCAGATTTTTTTTATTTTCCTTGCATGTGATTGGGTATTCTTTGTAAAGTGAAGCTTCGCCTACTTTACTAAGCTCTGTGCAACTGCACTTGCAAAGTGCACAATCTTTTTACCTATAGTAAATCTTTCCATGTGTTTTTTAATCACATGACATATTTCCAAATTTTTGCTGATTGTGTTTTTTTTTCACAGCTTCTCTTCAGCCTGTCCCTGTGCTTATGCACTACAGAGAACACATGCTGCATTTTTTTTTTCTCACAGGGCATATTTCCTGATTGTTGGTGGCTGCATTTTTTACAAGCCTTTTTTTTATGGTGACACCAGTGGAATATGTCTGGACAATGTGTATCAGCACAGAAGCTTATTGGTACCTTTGGAAGAGCATGTGACAATTACTCATAGGCAGGAGATTGTGGGAGATTGTGCCAGAGCGTTGTCATCCCATGACTGACACCAAATGCCCAAACAAGGACCTTTATATCAGTTTTAGCAGCTATTAGCCATTACAATTTAAAAAAAAAGGCTTTATAAGTGACGTTATCATGTTAAAGTTAAGGTCAGTGTTTTAGTGAACTTTAAATACCAGTAGTTAATTTGGACTAACAGATGCAGCAGTTGTGGGCACTGTATAAACTGTATATAGCCTCAGCTACATAGAGTGTACAGCCCTGTGCTCCTGCAGTTCCCTTCCTGCTCCCAGAACAAAATAGAGTGAAGTAAACAAACTAAACTAACAAGCAAACTATTTAAGGTTCACTGAAACCTGGAGTTCTACTTTAAAACCTATGTAGCACTTACCCCTGAGGAAGCCCCTGGATGTATTCAGTCCCCTGATCCTTTGCCCAAAACTCTGCAAACAGCACCAAGCACTTTGACACACCTGGATAGGTGGGTAATGTTTATTGCAGCTGTATATGCAGTATCTTGACAGCAAAAGAGATATGAAACAACAGCAATAATAGAGCAAACAGTTAAACTATAGCAAGGAATATATTGTAAATAGGTGAACAGGAGAAGGAAATATACTGTAAACAAGTAATGGGTGTAGAGAGCATCTTCTTCTAAACCCTATACTTGGGCAATTCTAGCTATGAAGAAATACACCATTAATAGTTTAGCAGTTGTTTCATCAGATTCTGTGACCCGTGAGAATGTGTAACTGAAGTGACGTTTCGTCGCCATCTTGCTACACCCCGCACTCCTCCACAGTAACGATACACTGAGAAGGGGGCAAGCGGACGTCTTGTTACACTCACAGGAGTTTTGTATTTTACACTTATTTTTAACAGTAAAGTGAGTTTATATAGTGAAATACAGTACTTACAACTCTGTCTGACTGGTTAGATGTTGAACTTTAAAAGCAGCGGCAAGCCTGGTCATCTCATAGGTTTGCTAATCCAACAGAAGTTCGCTGCATTTAAAATTCAACATCTAAACATTCATATGGAATTCTTAGTACTGTATTTCACTATATAAACTCACTTTGCTTTTAAAAATAAGTGTAAAATGGAAAACTTCGGTGGGTGTAACAAGATGTCCGCTTTCCCCCACCTCAGTGTATCCTTGATGCAAGATGGCGGTGACGGAACGTCACTTCCATTAAACATTCTGACGGGTCGCCTAATCTGACCAAACATCGTCAGTAATATACTGTCTTCTGCTAGCCAGCTCATTGGGGCCCATGTCAGAGCACTTATGCCCTGTACACACGATAGGATTTTCCGATGGAAAATGTATGATAGGACCTTGTTGTCGGAAATTCCGACCGCGTGTAGGCTCCATCACACATTTTCCATAGGAATTTCCGACACACAAAGTTTGAGAGCAGGCTATAAAATTTTCGGACAACAAAATCCGATCGGTTAAATTCTGATCATGTGTACACAAATCCGACACACAAAGTGCCACCCATGCTCAGAATAAATTAAGAGATGAAAGCTATTGGCTACTGCCCCGTTTATAGTCCTGACGTACGTGTTTTACGTCACCGCGTTCAGAACGATCGGATTTTCCGACAACTTTGTGTGACCGTGTGTATGCAAGACAAGTTTGAGCCAACATCCGTCGGAAAAAATCCATGGATTTTGTTGTCGGAATGTCTGATCAATGTCCGACCGTGTGTATGGGGCATTGGGGTAATGTCCCTTTAAGCATTGATGATCAAACTCACTCTGGTCACTAGCTCTGGTCCCTAAAGCATTTGCGTCACTGGATCTGTGATACTCACAGGCAACACTGTCCCTCTTTTGTCAAAAACACACTTCTTGCATTAGCAGATGGTTGTACTCTGTATACTGAGTGAAACACAGTTGGTCTGTGTTCCCAGCATCCTTCCCCCTTGATCAGGCAAAGGAATCCACCAACATTTATAATAAATGTTTTTTTTTTATTTATTATCCCTTTATTTATTTATTTTGGATTATAAACTTTATTAAATAGAGCTCACCAGGCAGTTATTGCTGACACTAACCTTCAGCCCATGTTTGCTTGACCAAGGGGTGAAAGAGCCTTGCAAGGAAAAAAAAAAAGAAAAAAAAAAAGGAAATTTATAAAAAAAATGTTAATCTGTAAATAGCCATTAAAATACTTGTTTGTTTGGCTCACAGTACTATCAATAGTCAGGCTTCTGCCCTTTCTGTCTTGTTTCAGAGACCGTTGGCCTGTCATTTCATGATCAAGGCTCCCACGTAACTCCCTGTTCATTCCCCTGTGATTCCATAAAATGTGAATTTGGTTCATCCGGTGCTTCGGAAATTGCCACTTTAAACCCATTAGAGACATTTCTTTCTTTCTGCTGTCACTTAGCAAGTGTTTCAGCTGGTGGCCTTACAAGGAACTATTTTTTATCTTTTGCATAGGGACAAGGCGGTAGAGGCCTAGAATTTCATTCTTGCCTAAGGATAGTGCCCAGTTTGCATTGCTCTCCCTGCCTGTGTGTTCTTGACCAGGGTTGGAATGGCCTTATGAAAAAAATAAAAAATAAAAAATAAAAAAAATAGATTTTTTTTTTTAAGTAAATATGTAAATAATTGTGATAGAGTGTGGGAAACAATATGAAAAATCTTTAAATATGTAAAAAATATAGGGTATAGCCTCCAGACTGCCTTTACAATACGTTTGCCCATTGAAGGAAAATTTGAAGAAGAGCTAACAGCCTATGACTCAAGGATTCTATGCTTAACTTTTTGCTGCTACCTGCTCTTCCTCCTTGCCATATAACTCCCCCTGAAAGGGCAGGAGGCCTATGGTTGTAGGTTTTTCCCTGCAGCTATGATTCCAGTTCCCTGATTATAAAGAAATAAAGAAACAACATCATTACAATTTCCCTCTCCTCACCACCACTACCTCCTGATATTATAAAGTAGTCAGCAAAGATGTGTTTCAGAAACTACCTGTCAGGCCTGTGGCATGGAAACTGTGGTTTTCAGGTATCAGATAATCAGAGGCTTGTTGGTCATCAGAAGGGATCCTTCCACCATCAGTAGATGCTTCAAAGAGGTTGTTACGCAGCACCTCCTCAAACTGATGCATGTTTTTCTCCCTTGGGCAGTACATATCAAACAGTGTGTCCAAAATAAAAAAAGGCCCTAGCAAAATAAATAAAAGTACGCCTCCTCAAAAAAACATGAACCGTGATTTGGAGTTCACCCTGCCCATAAAATTTCTCCCCTCTATTTGCTGCTGCCTGCCCTTCCCTTTTCATTGTGGAAGGGTTGGCTTCAAATGGCCATCGTTTTTCCCTCTGCAGTTTTACCAACAGTGACCCGATTATAATAACCACTTGCCGACCTGGCACAGTGCATATACTGCAGCGGAACGGCACGTGCAGGCACAATGATGTACATATACATCATTGTGCCTGTTCCGGTTTAGGAGTGTGGATCCCAGTACTCGGGGCCTGGTGCTCGTCTGATCGCTATGCGACCACATGATCACAATGTCAACAAAGTCATTATGAATGAATTCATTCATAACAGCTGTGCTTCCTATGCTGTGATTGGCCCAGAGCTATCACATGATACCTGGATCAATCTCAGCACCCTGTACCATGTGATTAGCTGTAGCCAATCATAGATCACTTCTGATCACAGCTGTCATGAATTGAATCCATTCATGACAGTTGAAAACGTTGCTGCTACAATGATATTCAGAAATATTTAGAACATGTTCCATTTCTAGGTCCGTCAGAATTTTCGAAAAAAAAAAGTCAGATGAGGCATACACACGATCGGAATAGACGATGAAAAGCTTCCGTCGGACTTTTTCTGTTGGACATTCCACTCGTGTGTACGTGGCTTTAGTGTATTTCAGTAGCCAATGTTGAGACCCACTTCATGTACAAACTAAATCCAACCTCCCATTATCATGCATATTTGTATACCCATAATAACATGGCAACTGTAATGCCGCGTACACACGGTCGGACTTTTCGTCTACAAAAGTCCGACGGACACCGAAGGACCAAATCCGGCAGACAATCCGATCGTGTGTGGGCTCCCCCGGACTTTCAGCGGACTTTTCTAGCCGCAAATCTGACGGACTTTAGATTTGAAACATGCTTCAGATCTTTACGTCGTAACTCAGCCGAACCCAGAAATCCGCTCGTCTGTATGCTAGTCCGACAGACAAAAACTCACGCTAGGGCAGCTATTGGCTACTGGCTATCAACTTCCTTATTTTAGTCCGGTGTACGTCATCACGTATGAATCCGTCGGACTTTTGTGTGATCGTATGTAGGCAAGTCTGTTCGTTAGAAAGTCCGCCGCAAGTCCGCCAAAAGTCCATCGAAAGTCCGTCGAAAGTCTGTCGGACGGGCTGTCAGACTGTTGTAGCCGAAAAGTCCGACCGTGTGTACGCGGCATAAGGCTTTGAGTCCTGAGAGAATGGTACATCTGTTATCCTTGGGTTCAAATCAAAATCACTTTACTTAATTTGCTTCTTTATGTTTAATATATAATATAAAAAACATATTATAGGTACAGTATACAGTATATAATTGTTTTTCATGTTTACCTGACTATTTGTTAATCATTTTGACACCTGGAAAATGAGGAGAATGAGGTACCATGTACAGAAAGACACAGGCATCAATGAAAACCTCAGTGGTTACACTCTTTCTCCACTCTAATATACAAGTGATTTTGTTGATGTCTCTGTCCCGGTTGGAGTAAAGCTCCCCATTGCAAGAAGGGGGGTTTGTGACAGTCCTGTACAAGATTCAGGGCTCTTTTCTTGTGTTTACAATCTGGCAAACCCCCAATATTACCACCTAGGGCCCCATAACTCTTCAAACCATGTTAGCTGTAAACTTTTGACCTATCATTCGTAAAACCAAGTCAGTGTGTGTGACTTTTCGCTCACAGCATTCCCCATCACCCACGCATAAAAATTGTCCCCACTGGAAAGATGTGCCATTAATTTGTCACAGGTACAAGAAGTTATGGGAAATTTTGCCATTGGGGATACAAACAGCTACAAAACCTGATAGGGGATGTAACTCTTAGCCTCTTTATCTAAAGCAAAAAAAAAGTTTGGGCTTGAACTGAAATTTGTATATGTGTCAATGAACTCTATATATATGAGAGCCAAATATCAGCAGCACTGAACATGAGATTCCATATTATTAGTAAAAAATAGGAAAAAATGTTGACTCAGAGGGTTGGATGTGTCATTGCCATCATCCCGTGAATGGTTTGAAAAACTAAAAAAAACCTCAGATTGGGATTTTAAAGGCAATGTAACAAAGATATGAATTACAAATTATTTATTGATATACAAATAATTTCATGACATACAAAAATAGACTTCAATAATCGTGTGAATTTAAAAGATCATAATGCATGATGATGTAGAGAAAAACAGTAATATTCATAGATCGTGATACATCCTACTACGAGATACAATCACCACCAATGCAGTACGGTGGCGTCAAGTAGCAGTATTCCAACGCGTTTCAACATATAGCATCAAAAAGTCTTCCTCAGGAAAAATTGTATCACATTCTAAGAAAAATCAAAATAACAATGTTACGAGCTGCATAAATATATCACATGGGTGATAAAGTACACAAAATATCCACCAAAGCAACTTACATTTTTCATGCATTTGTAAAAAAAGGATAAAGTGCATTCCCAGTGCCAAGGTGAGAGGGTCTCTACCATCCGTTGCCCACGCTGCCCTGCATCCTCTACAGGATGACAGGATAAATTTATAGAAAATCCAAAGACATGGCGACCAAAAAGCAGAACTTGATGGCTATATAAAGATAAGATGAGTGGAAGATGTAAGAAAAAGAATGGGAGAGACCCCTATATGGGGTGTGTATTCCCAAAGATATTTCCCATCTAAAAAGTCCAATATTTTTAGTTAGGGCTGAACTCCAGGATAAGCAACTGTTGTCGAAATCCAAGAAGTGTGTAAGCAGGTGCTTAGTAAGGTATTGTGTTGCCTATGTTAATTATCTTTCTGGGTTAAGTGCTTTTCCTGCTGTGTTAATTATGATATTTAGTTAATGCTTCCTACAGCAGAAGTGGTGCTACCTGAGAGGTAAGGGTTAACACGGCTAGCCAGGTTTTTCTGGGCTTTTCTGAGAAGTACCACTCTCTGTTGGACAAAACATATAAAAAGGGAGCTGTATCTAGGTAAAAGGGTCCTTGATTGTTCTCTGCAAGGAAAGGGAAGGAGAGTGCTGTTGAAGATGCCATTGCCACTTTTTTCACCTTACCACTTCATGTAGGAGCTAAGACGGGGTTCCAAGGCTATGGACTTATGCTGCTGAATGGACTAGAGCGGAGGTCGCCGTCGCTCTGGTGCACTTGGAGAGGAGCTGCTGCCTGACGGTAAGTGCCAGGGGGTCTGTCAGAGCCGTGCGCGGGGTTATGGGTGCTGCCAGAGCTCCAAGCCCCGATCGGTGGGCACAGTTGCTGTATATGATGGGCACAGTGACTGTATTTGGTGGGCACAGTGGCTGCATATGCTGGGCACAGTGGCTGCATGTGATGGGCACAGTGACTGTATTTGGTGGGCACAGTGGCTACATATCATGGGCACAGTGGCTACATTTGATGGGCACAGTGGCTGTATTTGATGGGCACAGTGGCTGCATATGATGGGCACAGTGGCTGCATATTATGGGCACAGTGGCTGCACTTGATGGGCACAGTGGCTGCATTTGATGGATACAGTGGCTGCATATGATGGGCACAGTGACTGCATATGATGGGTACAGTGGCTGCATTTGATGGGCACAGTGGCTGCATATGATGGGCACAGTGACTGCATATGATGGGCACAGTGACTGCATTTGATGGGCACGGTGGCTATATTTGATGGGCACAGTGGCTGTATTTGATGGACACAGTTGCTGCATATGATGGGCACAGTGGCTGCATTTGATGAGCACAGTGACTGCATATGATGGGCACAGTGACTGCATTTGATGGGCACGGTGGCTACATTTGATGGGCACAGTGGCTGTATTTGATGGGCACAGTTGCTGCATATGATGGGCACAGTGGCTGCATTTGATGAGCACAGTGACTGCATATGATGGGCACAGTGACTGCATTTGATGGGCACGGTGGCTACATTTGATGGGCACAGTGGCTACATATGATGGGCGCAGTGGCTGCACTTGATGGGCACAGTGGCTGCATTTGATGGGTACAGTGGCTGCATATGATGGGCACAGTGTCTGCATATGATGGGTACAGTGGCTACATTTGATGGGCACAGTGGCTGCATATGATGGGCACAGTGACTGCATATGATGGGCACAGTGACTGCATTTGATGGGCACAGTGGCTAAATTTTATGGGCACAGTGGCTGTATTTGATTGGTACAGTGGCTGCATATGATGGGCACAGTGGCTGCATTTGATGGGCACAGTGTCTGCATTTGATGGGCACAGTGGCTGCATATGATGGGCACAGTGGCTGTATTTGATGGGCACAGTGGCTGCATAGGATGGGCACAGTGGCTGCATTTGATGGGCGCAGTGTCTGCATTTGATGGGCACAGTGGCTGCATATGATGGGCACAGTGGCTGCATTTGATGGGCACAGTGTCTGCATTTGATGGGCACAGTGGCTGCATATGATGGGCACAGTGGCTGTATTTGATAGGCAAAGTGGCTGCATAGGATGGGCACAGTGGCTGCAATTGATGGCACAGTGGCTGCATTTGCTAGGCACAGTGGCTGCATATGATGGGCACAGTGGCTGCATTTGATGGGCACAGTGTCTGCATTTGATGGGCACAGTGGCTGCATATGATGGGCACAGTGGCTGTATTTGATGGGCACAGTGGCTGCATAGGATGGGCACAGTGGCTGCATTTGATGGGCACAGTGTCTGCATTTGATGGGCACAGTGGCTGCATATGATGGGCACAGTGGCTGCATTTGATGGGCACAGTGTCTGCATTTGATGGGCACAGTGGCTGCATATGATGGGCACAGTGGCTGTATTTGATAGGCACAGTGGCTGCATAGGATGGGCACAGTGGCTGCAATTGATGGCACAGTGGCTGCATTTGCTAGGCACAGTGGCTGCATATGATGGGCACAGTGGCTGCATTTGATGGGCACAGTGTCTGCATTTGATGGGCACAGTGGCTGCATATGATGGGCACAGTGGCTGTATTTGATAGGCACAGTGGCTGCATAGGATGGGCACAGTGGCTGCACTTGATGGCACAGTGGCTGCATTTGCTAGGCAGAGTGGCTGCAATTGATGGCACAGTGGCTGCATTTGATGGGCAAAGTGGCTGAATTTGATAGGCACAGTGAGTCTGTAACTGATGTTTTTTTTTAAGTATTTTTCAGTTTGTTTGCACCCCCCAAAAAATTTTGAGCACCAGCCGCCACTGCAACTGATCTGCTCTCTGCGCAGGCTATGTGCAGCATATTGATGATGTCACTGTAGTTTTACACAATAATATTTGGGTTTGCAAAAACATTTGGTGCACATGAAGTGGATTTGCATAATTTATTGAGGAATATATTTAAATGAGAGTGCATATGTCCAGAGTTCAGCTTTAATATCACTGGGTAGCATACAAGAATAAAGTAGACAAAATGTATAAAAGAACCGCGCTAAATAAAGTTGATGATTAATTAATTGAAAAACATAAAGTGATCACAATACTATACTCAAATAGCAACACGATGTAAAAAATCAAAACACTGTGCTATGAGCCACATAGGTATAATATAATTGTGGTAAAAAACATAATTAGAATAAGGAAACCAAAAAACACACAGTCCATAAAACAAGGTGACTTCTGTTATCAACAGTCCTTATCATATTAGATTCCACCCATAGTGATTGTAGGCTTTTAAAAACTTGTGAGAAAATCCACCACCTATGAAGGTATATGATTACCAGAAATCAGTTGTAATGAAGCCTTATACCAGAAATCCGCTCAACAGGGACATCACCATCCGTCTCAGCCAGGAGGAATGATCACCCGGATACATCGGAAGTAATTGGCTTGTGTGCTTCTTTAAAATCTTGCCTTTCTTTTTAGACAATCCAAAGATCGCAGCCCCCAGGTTCAAGGATTGCAGGTGGCTTTGCAGAGTTCTACGGAGCCACCCTTATGTGCATGCTTCCGGAAGACAAAGGCTCAGTTAAGGGAAGTTCAGGGAAGCCACACCGGAATCAGTGTTCTCCTCCGGGGACTGGGATGGACTGGGATGTACTGGGAAGGATCCAGGGATGGTGGGGTTGTTTTTTCCTCCTCCAGGTTGCTGATCTCCTCCCAGAGAACTTGCAGTCGGGCGATGTCAGTCATCGCCCGACTGCAAGTTCTCTGGGAGGAGATCAGCAACCTGGAGGAGGAAAAAACAACCCCACCATCCCTGGATCCTTCCCAGTACATCCCAGTCCATCCCAGTCCCCGGAGGAGAACACTGATTCCGGTGTGGCTTCCCTGAACTTCCCTTAACTGAGCCTTTGTCTTCCGGAAGCATGCACATAAGGGTGGCTCCGTAGAACTCTGCAAAGCCACCTGCAATCCTTGAACCTGGGGGCTGCGATCTTTGGATTGTCTAAAAAGAAAGGCAAGATTTTAAAGAAGCACACAAGCCAATTACTTCCGATGTATCCGGGTGATCATTCCTCCTGGCTGAGACGGATGGTGATGTCCCTGTTGAGCGGATTTCTGGTATAAGGCTTCATTACAACTGATTTCTGGTAATCATATACCTTCATAGGTGGTGGATTTTCTCACAAGTTTTTAAAAGCCTACAATCACTATGGGTGGAATCTAATATGATAAGGACTGTTGATAACAGAAGTCACCTTGTTTTATGGACTGTGTGTTTTTTGGTTTCCTTATTCTAATTATGTTTTTTACCACAATTATATTATACCTATGTGGCTCATAGCACAGTGTTTTGATTTTTTACATCGTGTTGCTATTTGAGTATAGTATTGTGATCACTTTATGTTTTTCAATTAATTAATCATCAACTTTATTTAGCGCGGTTCTTTTATACATTTTGTCTACTTTATTCTGCACCTAAGAATCAGAACTGCAGCTTTGTGTTGGAGGGAAGCGCAGTAATTTTGTATTTTTTTCTAGCATACAAGAATGCCGTACAGCATGCAATACTAGACAAAAGCAAACGTGCTTTGAATGCCTATTTGATATACAATATGTGTGAGAAGAAATATGCATCTTATTGTACTGTAATCTTTTTAATAAAGTCTGTTGACATCAAGAAAGGATTACATTTATATATCTATAGTCATTTTTATAGCAAGGAATTATCCCTTTTCACGAATATAACTGAGTAAACTAAACATAAAGAGCAATTAATCATGTGTGATGTCAGTCCATTACTATGCCATACAAATCACATTTGTTAGCTCTGTTTGTTGATTCGGTGTAAAGGTGGACGTATGGCAAATACGTTTGATGGATATCCCTGTGTCATAATGCAATAATGATTGGCCTTTATTTGCTGGAAAAAGATTATGTGGCTAAGTAATTCACAGAAAAGACTACTGACAGGCAGGATAGATGGAGTCAGGTACCCATTCTATCTATCATGTCTTCAAAGCTGTGATTCTGTACAATAGGTTGCATTAAAAGTACACCAGTAAAATGTGAGCCAGAGAATCAGGGAGGGGTAGGCACAGTTTTCCTGAGAATGGTGCTGAATCCCATCCTGGTACATATCCGCTATACCAAGCTATCTTATTAGATAATTCTTTAAAATTACAGTGTCTTCCAGATGGCCTTTAACTGAGATTACACAATTATAGGTGTGTATTTTCAGTAGCTCAGCTATTGTCCTCATCCTCTAAATCTGCTGCAACATTACCTGTACCCAGTGGAGCAACAGGTTGCATTTTCACAGTGGAGGGTGCAATGTTTATAAACTATAGATAAGAAAAGCATAGGAACTGATCGGATCTTTCTGTAATTCTGAAAAACTGTAAAACTTGGATGACTGTTTTAGTGACACAAATATTTTCCCTTGATTATATTTGTGTAGCACCCTCTAGTGTGCAGGAAGTAAAAAGGTTTAGCAGGCAGTGTAGGTAAATTGGCTTGGCTGAGAGCCAGGCCTGGGTTGTAAATCTGGGTCAGGGTATAGTGACTCAGGGAGGCTAGATGACTCATCTGGCAGCTTTCTCTAGCACTTCCCCCTGGTCTGGAAGTTGGTAGAAACTTCTAGAACTGGAGGGCGGGAGTGAGGAGGGGCTGCCATGCATATTTATGAGGACCCTGGCCGATCTCCAGCAAAAAGGGGCTAGCAGGGGGCAGCTTACCTCACAAATAGGTATGAGTCATGCCAGCAGGGGAGTTGGGGGGAAGATGGAGATGGAGTGCTGAGGAGGCTGTCGGTGGCCCTTGAGAGTGCCCCCTAGTCTGGAGTGGTGACCTCGGGCCTGGGGCTTGGGTGCTGGAAGATTCCCCCAACAATACATGGAGGAAATCATTCCTAGAGGCACGGGAGCAAGTGAGAAGAGAGCGGGAGCAGGTCGGCATGTCCAGGAGATCTCCTGAGAGTCACCAGAGTGGGCTGGTGAGTGTCAGTCTGGAGGACTGTGGAGAGAATGTCAGTCTGGAGGACTGTGGGGAGAAGTTAGCCTGGGTGGCTAGTGAAAGGGGCAGCTGCAGTCAGGCAGGCTGGCAGTGCCTGAATAGGTGGTGCTGGGATCAGTGACCACAGAGAGGAAGTGCTGGGAAAGTGTGAGCTGTGTCACCCTATCTGCTCTAGTCTCAAGTATGGGAGCCTGTGAGTTCTTGCCTGTAATGGGCCTCTGCTACAAAATTACTACAGGGTGACATAGCTGGGTTCTTCAAGCAAGAGTGTGCTGGAGGAAGAAGAGGTGCTGTATATAGGATTGTATGTAGGAAGAGTTGTCCTTGAAGTTTGTTTGAAGTCAAATGGGCACCCCATAACCTCCCATTCCTATCCCAGTTATATCCCTTAATAAAAACAAAAAAACTAAGTCACGGAAATTCAGTGTGCCTGGCTGTGCAGGGTGGGGGATCTCAATCTACTTGTGGCTCCTTAGGGGGTGCACTACGTTTAATATCATATTCACTATACAGTATTTCATATATATCAGATCATATTCAATATATTTTACAAATCATAGAAAAATCAGTTATGAGATAAATGTTTTGAGTTCACATTTTAGACCAGGCAGTTATTTGTGGTGTGGGGCAACATTTAAGTGGTTGTAAACCATATATCCAGTATAGTGGCTAGCCTTAGGCCATACACAGAGATTAACATAATCCTCCTACATAAGTTGTACCTGTTTATCTACAGCATTCTTTTCTCTACATCAGTTTAAAGAATTCACACAGCTGAGCTTCCAGAGGCAGGGGGCGGGGATCTGATGCTACATACTGCACAGCTCAGAAAGGAGAGCTGAATGTAATCTGAGCTGAGTGGAGGGAAAGGTTACACCCCATATACACAGTCTCATAGGGAAACATAATTACCTGAGGCTGTCAATCACAGGCTGTGTGCTGGAGGTCCCCTCCCCTGTCCCTCTTGATCCCTTGGAGTGGGCACAACCGGTCAGATATTGCATATGCAGATAGCAGAGGAACCAGACTATACACCAAAATCATGCTCTGTGTCTGGGATTAAGGCAAGTGCACACTTGTATAAATGCATTCCCTGCATTAAGGTAAAAAAATGTTTCACTAGTTCTTCTCCCCCACCCTGACCCTAAACATTTACCTGGCTGCTCTCACAATCCAGCACTGTCCCCATCTGCAGCACTACTCCACTGACTTCCAGGTGTCACAGATAGCAACAGGAGCCATAGGTTTCTGTTGCTATTAGTCAAATCCTGTGAGAAGCAAAAAAGGGTGTGGCTGAGCCACGCTCTGTGTGTCTATGGACACACTTAGACTGGCTTAGGAATGCTCCCGTACAGGTGCCCCCATAACACATGGCTTGCTATAGGTGCACCTACAGGAAGAAAGGGCGGACAGTACCGGCAAGGGGACTCCAGAAGAGGAGGTAAGTGAACCCTCTGTGTAATGTCCTCGCACAGAGAAGGTAGGCATAAACTTTTTTTATTTCAATGAAAATAAAAAACCTTTGCTTTTAGGATCACTTTAACACTGTATGGCGTCAATTGTTACCACTCATCTGTCTCTGTATATAGCAGACATATGTTGACTACAAGAAATGGATTTTGGCAAAGTCAGTGGGGTAAGCATAAGAAAAATGTGGGACAGAGGCATCTACTGAATCAACTGTAATCAATGCTTTCTACCTGAAAAGTATTTCTTTCTCTGTACAGTAATGCCCCGTACACATGGTCGGACATCGATCGGACATTCCGACAACAAAATCCTAGGATTTTTTCCTGACGGATGTTGGCTCAAAGTTGTCTTGCATACACACGGTCACACAAAGTTGTCGGAAAATCTGATCGTTCTGAACGCGGTGACGTAAAACACGTATGTCGGGACTATAAACAGGGCAGTAGCCAATAGCTTTCATCTCTTTATTTATTCTGAGCATGCGTGGCACTTTGTGCGTCGGATTTGTGTACACACGATCGGAAATTCCGACAACGGATTTTGTTGTCGGAAAATTTTATAGCCTGCTCTCAAACTTTGTGTGTCGGAAAAACCGATGGAAAATGTGTGATGGAACCTACACACGGTCGGAATTTCTGAAAACAAGGTCCTATCACACATTTTCCGTCGGAAAATCCGACTGTGTGTACGGGGCATTAGATGTTGTTATTTAAGCAGTTCATATGCAATATGCAGTTCAATGTCAAGTGTCAGTGTCAGTGTGCAAATTCAACTTACGTTTAGTTGCATTTCTCTTGCACTTGAAGTGAACTTGCATATGCCCACCTTCCAAATTGCATCAACAATGATGCCTATGGCCACCTATGCCTATGGCCACCTTCTAAATTGCATCAACATGCTTTCACTGCTTCTGCATTTCTATTGACTTGTATGGCTAGAGGAAAGTTTTGACAGGAACAAAAGCCTGTTTACATTGGCCCTAATCCTGAAGTCCAAGGCTCCATTTTACTGAAGATACAAAAAGGTCCCTTTTCATTTCTGTCTACTGAATATGCAGAAGTTTGTTTTAAACCATGAGGACACTTAAATACCTTCTCCTCATTTTATTAACTCGCAATATCACATACCATTTCCATCACAATCTTCACTTTAGATGTTCACTTTTTTATATTCTACTCATTTGCTCACCCTTTATTATCTAGGACTTCACATTAGCTGCTTCTCTTCTCTGGAATTCCTTCCCGCATGCCACTTAACAGTCACCAAAACCTGAAATCTTCAAGTAAACTCCAAAACACCCCACTGTCAGAAACCATGAATCAGACTGAGAAAGAAGTACAGTTAAATCACGCTTGTTTAATAATAATAAAAAAAGGTAAACAGAGTAAACATAGTCAAAACATAGCCAGAGGTCAGGAACCGGATCGGATACTCAGACAAGCCAAAATGTCAGGGAGCCAGAGATGAGCGTAGTAGAACAGCACACTGGAACTGGAGCCAGAGGGAATGTCAGCCAAGCAAGTCTTTAACAGGAACACAGGAGAGCGTCTCTAGAGATGTGACCAAGACGAAGGCAGAGATCATCTGGACTGGACGGCTTAAGTAGGCAGGACTGACAGGCAGGATATCATCGACAGGTGAGTCACTGTGGAGAGATAGGAGCTGGCAATTAGCCCACAACTAAGCGGCCAGCTTTGAAAAGGAAGGGCTGAGCCCAGCTCTGACATCCACCTCTTTGCATTGTCACCTCTTATGCAGCCTAAGGCCATCATACACTGCACTAAAACCAATTGATTCCCCCATCTACACTAACAGGAATCTTAAAATGGTACTACCAATTAGTAACTGCATCTGATAGGATGTTTGGCCGATAATGCTCCATCCAGCTCAATATTTAGATTGACAAAACATAAATATATAAATCCCTGCACCACCACACCTTCAGATACTTTATCAATATAGGAACCTAAATTTTAAAACAATTGTTCTACTGAATAAATATTAAATCCCGCACTTAGGACCTAGAGGGTGGCTGCTGCCTTACCCCAATTCCCCACCACAGGTGGAGAATATAAGTAAAATTGTTAGAAAGAGGTATGGGTGGCGCTGCCTAAAATTAGTATATAATAAGAGTGCTCGTACCATGTACTGCCCCTTTAAAAAACATACTGCTCCTGATGACATCACTCTGACGCGTAGGGCGGGGCTTGACGCATGATTGTGTCACTTCTGGTTTCGGATCTTCGGTCCGTGAAAAGCAGGGCATCCCGGACACAGTACTTTCTATATGAGCATTCACTCTGTGATTGTTGTAACTTTTTGGCTGTTATAATAATAAATTCACCAAATGGAGTCACAATATGAGATGCCTTTTATGTCAATCTATTTCCCATACGAGTGTATCCACTAACTATGCCCAATGAGGAGGAGGAAAAAACAGATGTTTTCACCGAGGAATTTTTCATATATAGTGTATGTTACCCCTGCAGGGGTGCAATCCTCTGGTGAGTGGAGACCCTAAAGCTGGATATTGTTGCATGATTTTTAAAGCACAAGTCACCATGAAATTGTAACAGTTCATATGGACTTATACCTTTATTATATGGCACAGTGTGTTGCTGTTTTTCACAGATGAACTTTCTGGTTCACTATGCACTTTAGTGTTATAAGGTCACATATACCTTTTTATTATTAGTATTATTATACAGGATTTATTTACATATAACAGTTTGTGCAGCACTTAACAAAATGAAGGCAGACCTTACCGTTACATTACAATTTGGTACAAGAGGAATCAGAGGGCCCCGCTCGTTAGAGCTTATAATCTAAAAGGGAGGTGCAATTGATACAAAAGGTAAAAGCTGTGGGGGATGAGCTGATGGAGAAAGTAAAACAGTTTATTAGTTAGAAGCAGGATAGGCTTCTTTAAAGAGAAGTGTTTTCAGGGATCGTCTAAAGATGGATAGATTAGGGGACAGTCGGACAGATTGGGATAGGGAGTTCCAAAGGATGGGAGAAGCTCTGGAGAAATCCTGGAGGTGAGCATGGGAGGAGGTGGCAAGGGAGCTAGAGAGCAGGAGGTCTTGGGAGGACCGAAGAGAGCAGCTTGGTTGGTATTTTGAGACTAAGTTAGTGATGTAGCTGGGGGCAGAGTTATGGATGGCTTTGTAAATTATTGTTAGTACTTTGAATTGTATTCGTTAGGTGAGTGGAAGCCAGTGGAAAGATTGGCAGAAAGGGGTGGAGGACACTTAATGGTAGGTAAGGTGGATGAGTCGTGCAGCAGCATTCATTATGGACTGAAGGGGGGATAGTCTACGTAAAGGTAAAGGTACGTAAAGGGAGTTGCAGTAGTCGAGAAGAGGGATAACCATTGAGTGAATTAGAAACGTTATGTGGTTGGCTGCTTGAAGAGATATGTGCAGATTTTTTTAGCTCCTAGCATCTCTTAAAGGGGACAGTGTCCACCTATTTTTTTACTTTGATTCTTTTTTTACATTATTTATTATATCTTTACATGTTGGACACTTTGCAGGACAGGACACTTTGCACTTTATTAACCGTGTTGAATGGATTTAAGACATGTGATTTATCTTATTATTGCCACATCCTATTTTAATTTATGAATTTACATATGATTTATTCATAGAATCACATTTATATTTGGTGTTCTGATTTATCAATTTCTGGTTTAAATATTTTATTGAGGAAAGGAACAAAGTTTACACAGTTTACATAGTAAAGAAAAAATGTGAGTCATCCCCTAGGGACAGGGGGTAGGACAAAGTATGCAACAATACGGTACAGTGACAGGGACACAGCCCATATTAACAGAGCATAAATGTAATAGGTGCATAAATAAAGTTTGAAGGGCGCATGGTGTACACAACTTTACAATGGTATGGAGTGGTTTAAGGTTGATTTGAGTTTAGTGCCAGTAGATGCTGTCAAATGAGAAGGTACCCCAGGTGGGGCTATTCTGGGACAGTGCGGGAGATGAAAGTGTAGAAGACCTGGGAGTAAGAGGAAGAGGGGGAAGGGCCTCGTTAGGTCTTGGGAATAATGAGACAAGCATTGCGTGGTTGGTGCCATATCAGTACTAGACAATCAAGCGAGACAATATTATTAGGTAGGACCCACGGTTGTTGAGTTAAGGCCCTTTAGAGGGGGGGCAGAAGTCATTTACGGGGAGAGCAAGGAGTTATCGAAGTCAGCAGGGGGTTATGATCAACCCAAGGTTTCCACAAATGTTTGTACTTTTGGACCCTGTCAAGAAGGACCGCTTCGACTTTGGTGTGTATCATGGCCCTAGTTACTCTATTTTTGGTTCCTGTGACATTGAGATTGGGGGTTTTCCAAGCCTTTGTGATTGTTTGCTTCATCATGGCCATTGTAACCTGCAGGAGAAGCCTAAATTGTCACATCGGAGGGTTGTTTGTTTGTTTAGTAAGGCCATGGCTGGGTCAGAAACTAAAGTGTAGTTCGTAAGGGTATAGAGGATGCAAAAGATTTCGGGCCAAAATGATTGGGCTAGTGGGCAACTCCACCAAATGTGGAGGTGAGTGCCATCATCCGAGCAGCCGTAAAAGCAGGGGGGTTGAGGGTAGGATGGGAGAAATTTGGTGATCCGGGCAGGGACCAGGTACCAGCGCATTAAGACTTTATAATTCACTTTCAGGGCTACAACTTTCTGGGAGGCCGATTTGGTAGCAGTCCAAATATCAGACCAGTCTTTGGCGTCTAGTTGAAGTCCTAAGTCTCTCTCCCACTTGGCGACATAGTGTAGAGATGTATGAGGGTGTGGGACTAATGACTGTGCATAGAAAGAGGAGATTAGGCCCAGTGTGTGGGTCTTTTTTTCAGATATGTTCAAAATTGGTCAAGTCAGGTAAAGAGGAATCTGTACGCAAGCATGGGTTGAGGAAAAGCTTAATTTAAAGGTAGCGGAAGAGTTCGGAGCTAGGGATTCCATATGACTCACATAGGGTGGGAAATGATTTAAAGGTGTCGGGGGTTGTAAACGTATAGTCTTGAAAGAGGTTGGCCCATGACCATCTGTGGAAGGAGGAGGGTGAGGTCCAGGCTGGGTAGAAGGCAGGATTATGGAGATAGGATAGGAGCTTTAATATCTGAACCTAGTTTTGAGGCTGTCCTATAAGGATAGAGAGTGGTGGGTGACAGGATTCTTCTGTGTTTTTTTCCGATCAACTGGATGGAGCGATAGAAGATTGGCCATGGAGAGTGGATCACAGTCCACGGACTCTAATGCTACCCACAGGGGTACTTCATGGAGGGTGTGGTAATTGGGCAATTGGGAGGGGAGCTTAGGGGAGTACAAGGTTGTCCTAGCAACAGGGGGCCTAATTTTATCCTATATGTAGGTAAGGACTCTGTGTTGTAAGATCCATAGATAATGCGACAGGACCGAGATTGGTAGGACCCGGAATAGGTACAGGATTTTGTGTAGAATTGCCCTTTTAATCACACTGAAGCAACCCAACCAATGCCAGGGGCTAAGTTGACCACAAAGTCATAAGGCTAAGTAAATAGGTTAGCATCGGTGGATAGCTAACCGCGTACAGTGCAGCAGGGTCAGCTGTCAATTTAATCCCAAGATAGTGGAAAGAGTGAGGTGACCATGAAAATGGAAGGGCATGGCGAAGATGTCATACTATAGGCTGAGGTAGGGAGACATTAAGTGCTTTTGATTTCTGTGGGTTCACAACTAAACCCGAGATTGACGCGAATTGGTCCAAGGTCGAGAGACGGTTAGGGGTAGATGTCAGTGGTGAAGCGAGAAAGAGGAGTATGTCCTCTATGAACAGACAGAGCTTGTGCGGATGACCACCAAGTTCAAGGCCTTTAATATCTGGGTAGGAGCATATCATTAGGGTAAGGGGTTCAATAGCTAGGGCAAATAGGTGTGGGGGCAGGGGGTAGCCTTGTCGCGTCCTGCGGCAGACAGGGAAGAGATCTGATTTATAACCAGCATATTTGAGGTAGGCTGAGGGAGTTGTGTACAGGGAGGCAATCCAGATGAGGAAATGTGGCCTGAAACCCCATCTTGGTAGCGTAAATTGGAGATAAGGCCAAGAGAGGGTGTTAAAGGCCTTTTTAATGTCCAGTGACACAAAGTATGTGGGTATATGATGGGACTGAGTCTGATTTATTAATTTCATCACTTTGCACATTTCTTAAAGGAGTAGTGCACGGCACGAGTACTGTTATTATATACTAATATGTACTACTAATATACCCCCACTTATTTTTAAATTGTACGAATAAAAATAATGTGATGTACCATGCATTAAGTGTCCATATATTTATCATTTAAATAAAGTCATAATTTTTTTTTTTACTATTCATGCTCTTCTATGATATATTGTGATTCCTTATTCTTAAACACCACGTGTATTCCCCCACCTTTTACACCCCCTGCTCACCTCCATATATTGACCTACAGTATACTCTCAATAGCTCAAATTGGGGTGATGATCAGCTCCCTGGATTCTCTGCTAGTATCACCATTCACTTTTCTCTCTATTTCATCCAACCACCAGCTCCAGATCGGAATAGACTACTCTCTAGTACCATGTAAAGCTGTTTCTCCTCTTAAGGAATAGCTATTTGTTCTTTTATGTCTGACAATCCCCTGCTTAACAGCATTTCTTTTTTTACATTTGACTCCTATTGACTTCAACAGAGTTTGGATTTGGCACCAACCTTGAACTGAACCCAGGTACATCCAGTTCACCCCTACTCCTTTCTCACAGACTTCTGTTAAAATGGAGCTGGGAATGAAATCACAAAGTTTTACAGAACTACTGTGTACAAATTAGGCATTACTGTCAGCATGGTTGGCACAGCTGATGAATTTCCACCTACAGAAGGTCCTAAATGAACTTGTAGGTTAAGTGTAGAGGTACAGAACTTTGGTAATTTTAAGTTCTGGCTCTCAGATTTTTAGAAAAGAAACTTTTTGGATAAGGCTCAAGTAAGAAAATTAGATCAGGATGAAAACCCCAAAAAGGTTTGATCTCGCAGGTCTCTGAGGTCAAAGCTCAAAAATGAATGAGCATTTCTTGAGTAAAAATAAGGTATAGCTGGCATTATACTGGTAAATTTGACCAGCTACTACTGAACCAGCTTAATTCCGAGTGTGTGGGCTGTAAGTAGTTGCCACGTACATCGTACATGGCTGTGGAGATGATGAGCACAATTGCCCAATTCCTGTCCAAGCACCCCTGGAAGTTGAGACAGGGACTGCTAGGGAAGTGGAAGGGTGCAGGTGCCAGGAAGTTGGCCCAGCGAACTTGAGCTTAGAAGTACTGATGTCAGATGAGCAGAAGCATGAAGTCTGGTTAGTAGCAGCCAGGCAAATTGGCACCAAATCATGAACAGGTCCAGGTCAGACACAGGCAAGGGTCACAGCGTGCTGGCAGAAAAGTACAAAATCAGAAGTCAGGTACTTGGTCAAAGGTCCGAGGTTGGTAAAATGGGTAAGCAGCAGACATGATCAGGCAAAAGGAAGAAGAGACAGACAAAGCCAGGTCAGGAATGATGTCAAGAAGACTTCAGGAACACAGATCACAGGGGAATAAGCATGAGCATGGAAATGAGCGTGGCCAGCATGAGGTTCCTGACAGTAGTCGATTGTTTGGGACAACCGCTGATCAGTGCATTCTGACAGCAGCGGGTCCCACACAAATGAGGTGGATGAAGCTAACTATCTATGGCCAGCTTAAGTCATGACACAAAACAAATATAAAAACCATGTGGCAAAGTTATAAAGTAGTGATTGTGACTTGCACCATACTGATGATTGGCCGTCATTTAAAACACATGCACTTGAAAGATTCACCAACAGTGAATGTTTGGTGAATTATGTAAATTCATTGCTTCATAATTATGTCCCCATATGTAGAGTGAAAATATGTAAAAGTGACTACAAAAACTCCAGCATTTCCCAAAAGACAGAAGACGCTCCACTGCCCTATCCTCACTTTGTTCTCAAGAGGATCTCTATGACCCCTGGAAATGCCAGCATGCTACTGAGAGAGACTACTCGTACTTCTCTCCCAATCAAAATGCATATTCCAGGATCAATCTGTTCTTGATTTCCAAAATGCTATTACAAGTCTCCTCATCATCTTGTGGTCTGACCATGCTCCCGTCTCTGTAACCTTTTCATATATGCACCCAGGGGCGGACTGATAACTCATGGGGCCCCCGGGCAATAGGAGATTATGGGGCCCCCGGGCAATAGGAGATTATGGGGCCCCCAGGCAATCAGAGAGTATGGGGCCACACAGTATACACACACACAGTATACAATCACACAGTATACACATACATGTACACACAGTATACACAGACAGATGTAAAAAAAACACAGGTTTATACATACTGTCCCTGGTTTTACTAAGGCTGGCAACCCTGATGGGGCCCCCTAGTGGCCCAGGGCCCTCGGGCAGTGCCCTAATCGCTCAATGGTCAGTCCGCCCCTGTATGCACCCCTCTAGGCACCATTTCATGTGGCGTATAAATACCGCCCTCCTTAGCCGACTAGAACCTCAAGAACAGACCAGATCCGAAATCAAAGCCTTTTTTGCATCTAACACTGGCTCTGTTTCTAACTCCACGACTCTGTGGAACACCCAAAAGTCTTTTATCAGGGGGACCTTCTTAAAATTTGGTGCACAGGGGAAACAGAAACAGGAAGCCACTATTACCCCCTATTTAGATCTAATTCGCTCCCTCGAAATCCGCCATATAACAGACCCTAGTAATTCCCTCCTAGCTGACCTTCGTAAGGTGCGCACTGACCTCAGTTCCTATTTACGAATGGTATGATTTCTATCTTAAGCGCCTTCGCCTCACTTGGTATGCTCAAGGTAACGAAGCAGGTAAAATCCTAGTGCAACAATACAAATGCAAAGTGGTTCAATTTAAAATCTCATATCTTCTAGATGCACAGGGAAACAGACATAATAATCTGAGAGACATAGCTAACACCTTCTGCTCTTTTTACTCACACCTCTATAATCTTCAAACTTCCTCATCTGAACCGCAACCTGACATCCATATGATCCAGTCTCTCCTAGTCTCATAACATCTACCATCGTTAACGACTACCCAACTGCAAGAACTTTCCCAACCCTTTACTATTTCAGAACTACAATTGGCCATTAAATCCCTTCCCTTACACAAGTGCCCTGGACCCGACAAATTCGGCAACTAATACTATAAGACCTATACTGACCAACTGCTACCTCACCTTGGTCACTCCCTCAACAGATTCCTGACCACGGGCGATATACCCAAGGTGCCTCTAGAGGCCGTCGTGGTAGCCAGTCATAAATCTGGCAAATCACCTCATGACCTTGCAAATTACCGCCCCATCTCGCTTCTTAACACAGACTTTAAATTGTAGGCCAAAATGATCGCATCCCACCTTGCCAACCACATTTCACAGCTTATTTACCCTGACCAATAGGCTTCATTCCCAACAGACAAGCCTCAGATGGCACTAGAAGATATATCAATCTTCTTCAGTGGGCAGAAAACCACAAAATGCCTTCTCTGCTCATCTCTCTCTTGATGCAGAGAACGCCTTTGACAGAGTCCACTGGAAATACCTCAAAGCAGTACTGGTAACATTTGGCATCACTGGCACTTTCCTTCGTGCTATTATAGGATTTCACATGGCACCTAGCGACAAAGTATGATACTCTGGTCTCTTTTCAGAGTTGTTCCCGATTACCAACGGCACGCAGCAAGGGTGCCCCCTATCACCCTTAATTTTTGCTCAGTGGTTGAACCTTTGGCTCAGGCTATACGATCCAGTCCTTAAATATTGGGCATCCAAGTGGGACATGTTTCCTATAAGATCAGCCTGTACACTGATGATATTATCATCTCGTTTACGGACCCAATGCACTCATTACCCCCCTCTGTCAACTCCTTGACCAATATAGCAGGGTCTCCTTTTACAAAGTTAATAGCTCCAAATCCTCCATGCTAGGTGTCTCATTGTCACCAGAAACCAAAGGCTATAACCCAAAATTTCTCCTTTCTCCTTTGCACCAAACTCCCTTACGACATACTTGGGATTTCAACTTGTTTCCCCCTCCACCATTATATTTCGTACTAACCTTCCTTTATTAACACAAAAACTCCATCAAATCAGTTTGGAACTAAACTTAGTTAAAGCTTTTTGGGCCGGAAGCATAGCCCTAGCAAAAATGTTTCTCTTCCTGCACCTCCTCTACTTTTTCCAGACATTGCCTATACCCATCTTATCAAGTGACCTTCAGAAACTCCAAGGAATCTGACTTAATCTGGGCCTCCAAAAAACCTTGCCTGAAAGCCTCTGCACTTTACACACCTAAAACACATGTGGGGCTAGGCACCCCCGATATCAAACTATATTACAAAGCAGTCTTACTGGACCAAACTAAACAGTGGTGGTCATTGAGTTTCTTCACTCCATGGTGCCAAATTGATGCAACTTCACTAAGCATCTGCTCGGCGCCCTTTAGTTAGAGTACCAACTGACTCGATCTTTTCTAGCTACTGTCAATGCTACGATAACAACATGGAGATCCTTATATCAAAGCTCACGAGGTATCCACTTACAAACACTACACCAGCTTTCAGTACAGTTGCTGCAATTACTTTCTCCAGATCTTCCACTAAACTGCTGGATTTCGACTGGCATTCACTCACTGGGGAACCTCTTGTCTTCTCAACGACTCATACTTATCAGCAACTGGCTATTAATTACATGTTGAGCAATGAGGACTGCTTCCTCTATCTCCGCATCCGCCATATTTTTTCCAAGCTACCTACCACTTATAGGACCTCCACTAAAATCTTACTATCAATCTACAACCCAACAAAACCTAAGGTCAGAGGAATTTCCTTAATTTACAACATGCTCTCCTGCCTACAACCACACCTTACGTCTCCAGCTAACTTCACCGTACCCACCTTAGATTGGTACCAAGCATTCTGCACACCCAAAAGACAAAAATAGCTGCGCTGAAAAAACTTGAATGATAACTGTATATAAAACAATTCAATCACCTCTAAATGTAAGGATTATGCACCCATTGTAAAGTGACAAGCAGTGAGAATTTTTTTTTTCTAAAATACATCAAAAAATATGTAAAACATGGAAAAATTAGTGTATACAGTCCATTCTAAAGATATACAGGAAAAAAAAAAAGTTCACTGGCAGAACACTCCTTCAAAGGTGGAAAAGACAAGCATCCATGCGATGTGAATCATGCGACCATAACACCCAGAAGGACGTGGTGACAGAAGGGTTCCTCCACCAATAAAAATGCTGCCCCTTACCAGCTCCTATGATCTCTTGTTAAGGAGATCATACAGGCGTGTGGCTTTCTACCCCAGCCCTGGGTCTTTGATAAGGACGGATCCCAATGTGTCTCCCTACCATGAATCTTCTAGACAGTGGTTGGGCACTGAGTCTCTTCACAGTAAAGCTGATGTGTGCTGGGTATGGAATGACTACAAGGAATCATCAGATATTCTTGATCTGAACCTTCAGCGTGTATATCCTCACAGGACCTAATGGAAAAGCAGACATCCAGAAAGCTTGAAAGCAGAATTATCCTCTATTAATGGCCGGTACACACAGAACATGGAGAGTATCGAGCCACGCGCAGCAACAATCCCGGATCCCGCAGCGAATAGAGTACGGAGGGGAGGGCGGGCACACCCGCCAGACTATCCAGGCTAACAAACCCACTGGTAATTAATAATGAAAATTTACCACTGCTGGTATTTCATTTTGCAAAAAATAGCACGTATATACCCCTTTCTCTCTCCGCTTTGCTGGAGGGAATGTGGGCTTGAAGGAACACTCCTCTATATCTGGAGGAATTGCTGATGCATATGCCCCTTCTGGAATCAGATCTCCACCCTACTACAAGAGATCACCCAAACCAACAGGGCATTGACTCCACATATGGCTCTTTTTTGGGCTGGGCCTCCACACCTGGCCACCCAAGTACCATCCAATCACTTGGCAGATCCTAATAGCAGCGCATTTATCCTTAGCACATGCTGGAAAAACCTTAATTCCCCCAGGCCACAAAATGTTACCACAATCCCTAATGACCACACTGCTTGATGGAATACCTATTTGCCAAATCTTAATTAATCCTGCCTAAATTCATCAAGCATTGGAATCCATGACTAAAAAATTCCAGATTAACACCAATTAATTGAACCCGATATAACCATTGGCATAACCTTCCACCCTCACTTTTACTTCCACGGTCTGGACTCATCAACTTGCCATCTGCAGAGTCCACACTTCCCAGCAGTAACTATATGAGATTGCTCGATACTCCATTACTCCGTTACCCTCTTCTCTCCTTCTCATTCACACAGCCCCTCACTAGTCTTTGGTCATATTATAGCCCTAAGTTTGTTGTCACTTGTGTTATGGTGATAACCTTATATGAAGCTTTAAAAATCTTTGTTTTCCAGTAGATTTCACCCACCCATTACTGTATTTTGCGGTTTCTGTCTTTACTTGAGGAGGTTCCACCCTCCTACAACCATAAGCTTCTGGCTCCTCTCAAATCTGATAACAACTTTACTCGCTAATGTTTGTACTTGTTAAAATTACTTATGATCTTGTTCCTTCTTAATCCTTAAAATCAATAAAATTACAAGTGAAATTAAAAAAAAAGAAAATATGTAAAAGTGACATCAAATGCATACCTCTCAACTTTTTGAGATGGAAGCGAGGGACACCTATTAGAAAAAGTATGTAGGTATAGGACACACCCCCTACCACACCCCCATAAAGGATAATTATACAAAAAAATTATTTGTTGAACCCACAAATGCTTTTTTTACCACTACTATGCCTTTATACTGGCTTCTGAAATTTACAAATGCAAAAATTTAGAAATTGAATGAAAGGTTTGGCACTGTAAAATATTCTGTGAGAGATAAAAAGTGCATTTTATACAAAACTATATAGATCAGACCAAAATGAGGGACAATGAGGAGGAAAGAGAGACAGAGGGACTTTTTTCCAAATCAGGAACACATTTAGGGACAGTTGAGAGCTCTGCAAATGCACATAATACATTATGAGTTTATTGTTATTAATCTGAAAGGAGTTCATCTTTAATGCCCACTGATCGACTTCTCGTCTCTGTACACTAATCAAATTAACAATACTATTTACAGTATAGTAGTTATGAGCTACAGTTTAGGCCTTTTTTTGCAACTGATTTACAGAATATATTTTAAGGCTATTGTGTTTTTTTTTTAATTCAGTGGATCACATCTCTGCCTCCCTTGCTGTTAAACACTCTGCAGAGTCCCCTGAAGATGCTTGCTTCCTGACAAGAGACAAATGGCTTCTGGATAGCGGGAGCATTGAATGGAGTGTAGAGCAAAGGTCCAACATCCATAACCTTTTCAGAAATTACATTAAAACTAAATATAACCATTGGCCATTCATCTTATCTCCCCCGTGCAATGTTGTATACTGAGCCGTTGACATGATTCACTGCAACTGCATAATAAAAATATCTGAAATTACACTCAATTGCCCACTTCAGAAAAGAGAAGTCGGGGACATAAAATCATGTAAAAACTAAACTGAATTTGACATTAAAAGAATGCAAAAGGAAAATGTATTTTCAAGCTTTGCAGTTTTAGTACCTTATGCCGCGTAGACACGATCGGACATTCCGACAACAAAAACCATGGATTGGCTCAAACTTGTCTTGCATACACATGGTCACACAAATCTTGTCAGAAATTCTGAACATCAAGAACACGGTGACGTACAACACGTACGACGAGCCAAGAAAAATTAAGTTCAATAGCCAGTGCGGCTCTTCTGCTTGATTCCGAGCATGCGTTGAATTTTGTGTGTCGGAATTGTGTACACACTATCGTAATTTCCGACAACGGATTTTGTTGTCGGAAAATTTGAGATCCAGATCTCAAATTTTGTTTGTCGGAAATTCCGAAAAAAAATGTCCGCTGGAGCCTACACACGGTCGGAATTTCCGACAACAGGCTCCCATCGAACATTTCCCGTCGGAAAATCCAATCGTGTGTACGCGGCATAAGGGTTAGTCCTTCTAATTAAATACATGTACTGTATGCAGTAAATATATATATATTATGCAAAGTTCTAGGCAGGTGTGAAGAAATGCTGTAAAGTAGAATGCTTTCTGAAATATCTATTTTCATTTTTTATTTTTTTCAATTTACAAAATTCAAAGTGAGCAAACAGAAGAAAAATCTAAATCAAATCAGCCTTTGGTGTGACTACCCTTTGGCACAAAGTCCGGGATTTTGTAGGATTAGAGTCAGATGTATGATTACCCAATTATACCAAGCAGATGCTAATGGCTATCAATTTTATATGTAGGTCGAAACAGTCTTTAACTGAAACAGCTGTGTAGAAGGGTTAAAACTGGATAAGGAACAGCCAAACTCTACCACTAAGGTGACAGTTTCATATCATAGGTCATACACCATGGCAAGACTGAGCACAGCAACAAGACACAAGGTAGTTATACTGCATCAGCACCAGGCAAAGATTTCAAAGCAGATTAGGGTTTCAAGATGTGCTGTTCACGCTATTTTGTATTAAAAGAGGTATGGAATTCAGAGAGAAAGACATAATTTTGCCCCTGTACAAATCATTAGTAGGGATGAGCCGAACACCCCCCGGTTCGGTTCGCACCAGAACCCGCGAACGGACCGCAAGTTCGCACGAACGTTAGAACCCCATTGACGTCTATGGGACTCGAACGTTCGAAATCAAAAGTGCTCATTTTAAAGGCTAATTTGCATGGTATTGTCCTAAAAAGGGTTTGGGGACCCGGGTCCTACCCCAGGGGACATGTATCAATGCAAAAAAAACTTTTAAAAACGGCCGTTTTTTCGGGAGCAGTGATTTTAATGATGCTTAAAGTAAAAAAAAAAAAGTGAAATATTCCTTTAAATATCGTACCTGGGGGGTGTCTATAGTATGCCTGTAAAGTGACGCGTGTTTCCCATGTTTAGAACAGTCCCTGCACCAAATGTCATTTTTAAAGGAAAAAATCTCATTTAAAACTGCTTGCGGGTTTAATGTCATGTCGGGTCATGGCAATATGGATGAAAATCAGTGAGACAAACGGCATGGGTACCCCCCAGTCCATTACCAGGCCCTTTGGGTCTTGTATGGATATTAAGGGGAACCCCGCACCCAAATTAAAATAAGGAAAGGTCCCTATATACTCTGAACAGCAGTATACAGGCGGTGCAAACAAGACAGGGACTGTAGGTTTGTTGTTAAGTAGAATCTGTTTGTAATTTTGAACATTTTTAATGTGTTTAGCTCCAGCCAAAAAATCTTTTCTAAGCTTTTTGGAAAACATAGGGAAGGGTTATCACCCCTGTGACATTTGTTTTGCGTCTTTCCTCCTCTTCAGAAGATTTCACCTCACTTTTTTGTCCCAATGAAAAATGTTTTTTGAAAATTTGGGTTTTTTTGTGGAACAAGGATTGGAAAGCATCAGTGGAAAGGAAAAATTGTTTTCCCATATTAACTCTTACAGGAGAGAATTTCCCTTCCTTAGGGGTAGATTTCATCTCACTTCCTGTTGTCTCCTTCCGTTTGCAAGTAGGAGTCGTTTGTAAGTTAGATGTTTGAAAGTAGGGTCCTGCCCTATATACTCAGCAGAAATTTGGGCCTTAGGTGTTGCTGTGGCCAAAACACTGTAAGCCCTCACAGGGCCCTGCTGTGAAATATTAGATCAAGAATTGTAATTACATGCCCCTGTTGAACAGGAGCTGAAAAATTAGGCCTTAGGCACTGGTGCTGGTGCCACAACACTGCAACCCCTCACAGACACTCTAGTTGGAACGCAGGAACGAGCCCTGCTGCAAAGTATTGCATCAAAAATTGTAATTACACGCCCCTGTTAGACAGGGGCAGAAAAATTGGGTCTTAGGCACTGGTGCTGGTGCCACAACACTGCAACCCCTCACAGACACTCTAGTTGAAACGCAGGAACAAGCCCTGCTGCAAAGTATTGCATCAAAAATTGTAATTACACGCCCCTGTTAGACAGGGGCTGAAAAATTGGGTCTTAGGCACTGGTGCTGGTGCCACAACACTGCAACCCCTCACAGACACTCTAGTTGGAATGCAGGAACGAGCCCTGCTGCAAAGTATTACATCAAAAATTGTAATTACACGCCCCTGTTAAACAGGGGCTGAAAAATTGTGCCTTAGGCACTGGTGGTGGCGCCCAGAACCAAAAATGTTCTTACAAGCTATCAGCGTGATGATTGAGGAGGAAGAGGATAATTACTCAGGGATAGTCACTCAGCATCAGCATAGGCAGTCTTTGAAGGGATCTGAGATTTCAAAAAAAATTATTCGGTTACATCTGCATCAGGTGCTTGGTAGCTGGTGGTGATCCAAGACTGATTCATTTTTATGAAGGTCAGCCGATCGACCGAGTCGGTGGACAGACGCACCCTGTGATCGGTTACCACGCCTCCAGCAGCACTGAATGTGCGTTCCGAAAGAACGCTGGATGCAGGACAGGCCAGTAGCTCAATTGCATACTGTGCAAGCTCTGGCCAGTGATCCATCCTCAAGACCCAGTAACCCAGAGGATTTTCGGTGGGAAAGGTGTCCAAGTCTGATCTTGCCCCTAGGTATTCCTGCACCATGTAAAACAGACGCTGGCGATGGTTGCTGGAACCGATCATACCTTGGGGCTGCGGACCAAAAAATTGTCTGAACGCATCGGTCAGACGGCCACCTTCTCCACCGCTCCTTCTTTGACTGACCGAAGCCTCAGCAACACGTTGTCCAGAAACAGGAGTTTGTAACCTCCCAGTCTCTGGGAACGCGTTGCACAGACCTTTCTGCAAGGCCTCCCGAAGATGTTTCATCCTCTGCTCCCTCTGCGATGGCAAGATAAGGTCCGCAACCTTACCCTTGTAACGTGGATCAAGGAGGGTTGCCAGCCAGTATTGGTCCTTCTCCTTGATACCACGAATACGAGGATCCTTACGCAGGCTTTGCAGGATCAGGGAGGCCATGCAGCGTAGGTTTGCTGAGGCATTCGGTCCGGAGTCCTCTGGGTCACTAAGGACAACAACGTCCGCAGCCACCTCCTCCCAGCCACGTACAAGTCCATGTGTTCCTTGGGACTGATCCCTTAAAGACTGCTGATGCTGAGTGCCAGGCTCCACCTCCATACTGACACAATCTTCCTCCTCCTCCTCCTCCTCCTCCTCGTCCTCTTCCTGTGTGATCGGCGGGCACGCAGGAACACTGTCTGGATAAAGGGGGCCTTGAGAGCTAAGGAAGTCCTCCTCTTCCTGCCTCTGTTCTGCCTCAAGTGCCCTGTCCATTATTCCACGCAGCGTGTGCTCCAACAGGTGGACAAGGGGGACAGTGTCACTGATGCATGCACTGTCAGTGCTCACCATCCTCGTGGCCTCCTCGAATGGTGACAGGACAGTGCATGCATCCCTGATCATGGCCCACTGGCGTGGGGAAAAAAAACCAAGGTCCCCTGACCCTGTCCTGGTGCCATAGTCGCACAGGTACTCATTGATGGCCCTCTGCTGCGTGTGCAGCCGCTGCAGCATGGCCAACGTCGAGTTCCACCTGGTGGGCATGTCACAGATTAGGCGGTTCTTGGGCAGGTTAAACTCCTTTTGGAGGTCCGTCAGCCGAGCACTGGCATTATATGACCGGCGGAAATGCACACAGACTTTCCTGGCCTGCCTCAGGACATCCTGTAAGCCCGGGTACCTGCCCAAGAACCGCTGCACCACCAAGTTAAGGACGTGAGCCAAACAGGGCACATGGGTCAGTTGTCCCTGTCGGAGGGCAGAGAGGAGGTTGGTGCCATTGTCGCAAACCACCATTCCTGCCTTAAGTTGGCGTGGCGTCAACCACCTCTGAACCTGCCCCTGCAGAGCTGACAGAACCTCTGCCCCAGTGTGGCTCCTGTCCCCCAAGCACACCAGCTCAAGCACCGCATGGCATCTTTTGGCCTGCGTACTTGCGTAGCCCCTTGAACGCCTACGGAGCACCGCTGGTTCCGAGGAAGAGGCCATGGAGGAAGAAGAAGAGGAGGGGGTGGAGGAGAGAGGTGTGTCACAATCAGAATTTTGGAGGCGTGGTGGCGGAACAACCTCCAACACTACTGCACCTTGTCCTGCATCCTTCCCAGCTGCCAGCAGAGTCACCCAATGCGCCGTGAAACTTAAGTAACGTCCCTGTCCATGCCTGCTGGACCATGAGTCAGCGGTAATATGCACCTTACCGCTGACCGCCCTGTCCAGCGAGGCATGGACATTGCCTTCCACATGCCGGTAGAGAGCCGGAATCGCCTTCTGTGAGAAAAAGTGGCGTTTGGGTACCTGCCACTGAGGAACCGCACATTCCACAAACTCACGGAAGGGGGCAGAGTCTACCAACTGAAAAGGCAGCAGTTGAAGTGCTAGCAATTTTGCCAAGCTAGCATTCAACCGCTGGGCATGTGGATGGCTGGGAGCAAACTTCTTTCGGCGGTGCAGCAGCTGGGGCAGGGAAATTTGCCTGGTACAATCTGACGTCGGTGTACCAAAAGCAGATTGCCCATAAGTACTTGGCTGTGACACACCTAATTCTACACCTTCATTCCTCTCACTGCAGGTCGCAGAGAGGACTGAAGGTCTAGTGGGGTTGGAAATCTCAGCTGATGAGGAGCAAGGAGAGATCGTCTTTGTTCTTTGGTGTGGGTCTTTTAGATACGCTTGCCAACGAACTGCATGGCAGGTCAACATATGTCTGGTCAAGCATGTGGTACCCAAGCGGGAGATGTTTTGGCCACGCGAGATACGCTTGAGACATATATTGCAAATAGCAGCGGTGCGATCTGATGCACTCGTCTCAAAAAAGGCCCACACCAAAGAACTTTTTGAATAACGCGCAGAGACTGCAGCGCCCTGCACATGTGGAGCTTTGGGGTGTGATGCAGTCAATGTGCTGCCCTTAGGCTGGCCCCTGGAGGGCATCCTGCCTAGTTGGTGATGTGCCACCTCCTCCTCCTCCTCCTCCTCCTCCTCCTCCTCTCTCCTATCAGGCACCCACGTTGAGTCAGTGACCTCATCATCCCCTCCCTCCTCATCACTGGAGCAAACCTGGCAGTATGCTGCAGCAGGGGGAGCATGACTGCCAGATTGCTGTCCTTCTTGGGCACCCCCTCTGTCCGTGCTCATGTTACTGCCTTCATTGAGCTCAGTATCATCATCAGAGCCTTCCAAACGCTAGGCATCCTCCTGGAGCATGTACCCAACACTGTGGTCAAACAGTTCGAGGGAATCCTCATGAGGACATGGTGGAGCTAGGGAAGGAGTCACTGATGACATTGAGCTGAGGGAAGAGGCCGCTGCTTTGCCAGACAAAGCACCCTGGGCATGGGTGAGAGAGGATGAGGAGGATGAGGACGGCTTGGTCATCCACTCGACCAAGTCTTCCGCATGTTGCGGCTCAACACGGCCAGCTGCCGAAAAAAAGGCCAAGCGTGTCCCATGGCCACGTGCTGATGAGGATGCACCGTCTCCACGACCAGCACTAGACACAGAGCCTGCTTGCCCTCTCTTATTGGCTTGTGACTGTCTGCCTCTCCTTCTTGGCCTTCCAGACATACTAATGGCCTGTAGCTGCACTAAGCTGGGATAGAACACCTGTAATTTTCTTCAGGTAGCTTTATATACTGTAACCAGACAAGCCTGCCTGTCAGTAGGAAGATAACAGGAACGGATCTAGCTGAACACTGTGAGCAGGACGTACTGCACTAAATGTATATAGCAGGAACGGATCTAGCTGAACACTGTGAGCAGGACGCACTGCACTGAATGTAAATAGCAGGAACGGATCTAGCTGAACACTGTGAGCAGGACGCACTGCACTGAATGTAAACAGCAGGAACGGATGTAGCTAAACACTGTGAGCAGGACGCACTGCACTGAATGTAAATAGCAGGAACGGATCTAGCTGAACACTGTGAGCAGGACGCACTGCACTGAATGTAAATAGCAGGAACGGATCTAGCTGAACACTGTGAGCAGCACGCACTGCACTGAATGTAAATAGCAGGAACGGATCTAGCTGAACACTGTGAGCAGGACGCACTGCACTGAATGTAAATAGCAGGAACGGATCTAGCTGAACACTGTGAGCAGGACGCACTGCACTGAATGTAAACAGCAGGAACGGATGTAGCTAAACACTGTGAGCAGGACGCACTGCACTGAATGTAAATAGCAGGAACGGATCTAGCTGAACACTGTGAGCAGGACGCACTGCACTGAATGTAAATAGCAGGAACGGATCTAGCTGAACACTGTGAGCAGGACGCACTGCACTGAATGTAAATAGCAGGAACGGATCTAGCTGAACACTGTGAGCAGGACGCACTGCACTGAATGTAAACAGCAGGAACGGATGTAGCTAAACACTGTGAGCAGGACGCACTGCACTGAATGTAAATAGCAGGAACGGATCTAGCTGAACACTGTGAGCAGGACGCACTGCACTGAATGTAAATAGCAGGAACGGATCTAGCTGAACACTGTGAGCAGCACGCACTGCACTGAATGTAAATAGCAGGAACGGATCTAGCTGAACACTGTGAGCAGGACGCACTGCACTGAATGTAAATAGCAGGAACGGATCTAGCTGAACACTGTGAGCAGGACGCACTGCACTGAATGTAAATAGCAGGAACGGATCTAGCTGAACACTGTGAGCAGGACGCACTGCACTGAATGTAAATAACAGGAACGGATCTAGCTGAACACTGTGAGCAGGACACACTGTACTAAATGTAAATAGTCTAGCTGCCTGACCGTGGTACTAATAGGATCAAAAAGAACACCTGTAATTTTCTTCAGGTAGCTTTATATACTGTAACCAGACAAGCCTGCCTGTCAGTAGGAAGATAACAGGAACGGATCTAGCTGAACACTGTGAGCAGGACGTACTGCACTAAATGTATATAGCAGGAACGGATCTAGCTGAACACTGTGAGCAGGACGCACTGCACTGAATGTAAATAGCAGCAACGGATCTAGCTGAACACTGTGAGCAGGACGCACTGCACTGAATGTAAATAGCAGGAACGGATCTAGCTGAACACTGTGAGCAGGACGCACTGCACTGAATGTAAATAGCAGGAACGGATCTAGCTGAACACTGTGAGCAGCACGCACTGCACTGAATGTAAATAGCAGGAACGGATCTAGCTGAACACTGTGAGCAGGACGCACTGCACTGAATGTAAATAGCAGGAACGGATCTAGCTGAACACTGTGAGCAGGACGCACTGCACTGAATGTAAATAGCAGGAACGGATCTAGCTGAACACTGTGAGCAGGACGCACTGCACTGAATGTAAATAACAGGAACGGATCTAGCTGAACACTGTGAGCAGGACACACTGTACTAAATGTAAATAGTCTAGCTGCCTGACCGTGGTACTAATAGGATCAAAAAGAACACCTGTAATTTTCTTCAGGTAGCTTTATATACTGTAACCAGACAAGCCTGCCTGTCAGTAGGAAGATAACAGGAACGGATCTAGCTGAACACTGTGAGCAGGACGCACTGCACTGAATGTAAATAGCAGGAACGGATCTAGCTGAACACTGTGAGCAGGACGCACTGCACTGAATGTAAATAGCAGGAACGGATCTAGCTGAACACTGTGAGCAGGACGCACTGCACTGAATGTAAACAGCAGGAACGGATGTAGCTAAACACTGTGAGCAGGACGCACTGCACTGAATGTAAATAGCAGGAACGGATCTAGCTGAACACTGTGAGCAGGACGCACTGCACTGAATGTAAATAGCAGGAACGGATCTAGCTGAACACTGTGAGCAGCACGCACTGCACTGAATGTAAATAGCAGGAACGGATCTAGCTGAACACTGTGAGCAGGACGCACTGCACTGAATGTAAATAGCAGGAACGGATCTAGCTGAACACTGTGAGCAGGACGCACTGCACTAAATGTAAATACCAGGAACGGATCTAGCTGAACACTGTGAGCAGGACGCACTGCACTGAATGTAAATAGCAGGAACGGATCTAGCTGAACACTGTGAGCAGGACGCACTGCACTGAATGTAAATAGCAGGAACGGATCTAGCTGAACACTGTGAGCAGCACGCACTGCACTGAATGTAAATAGCAGGAACGGATCTAGCTGAACACTGTGAGCAGGAAGCACTGTACTGAATGTAAATAGCAGGAACGGATCTAGCTGAACACTGTGAGCAGGACACACTGCACTGAATGTAAATAGTCTAGATAGAAGATAACAGGAACGGATCTAGCTAAACTGAATACAGTGTATATATATATATGCAACACCTGGGATGCATATATATACACAATACACTGTAAGTGCAGCTAACTGACTGACTGTTCTGCCTAATCTATCTAACTCAAATCAAATGACACTGTCTCTCTCTCTCTCTATCGCTCAGCACACCGGAACACACACTACACAGGGCCGCCGTGCAGGCGGCCTTATATAGTGTGGGGTGTGTACTAAATCCCCTGAGCCATAATTGGCCAAAGCCACCCTGGCTTTGGCCAATTACAGCTCTCTCTACTGACGGCGCTGTGATTGGCCAAGCATGCGGGTCATAGTGCATGCTTGGCCAATCATCAGCCAGCAATGCACTGCGATGCCGCAGTGAATTATGGGCCGTGACGCGCCACACGAATTTGGCGCGAACGGCCCATATCGTTCGCAATTCGACGGACGGTCGAACAGCCGATGTTCGAGTCGAACATGGGTTCGACTCGAACACGAAGCTCATCCCTAATCATTAGTAAGACCTCATCTGCAATATGCAGTTCAGTTTTGGACACCAGTTCACAAAAAGCATATTGGGGAACTGAAGAAAGAGCAGAGAAGGCCAACCAAACTGATAAGAAGCATGGAGGAGCTCAGCTATGAGGAAGGATTAGAGAAACTGAATTTATTCTCTCTCGAATAGGAGATTAAGGGGGGATTTGATCAACATGTACAGTATAATACATAAAGGAGAGGGTTTGGGACTTTAAATGATTTTATTGTGTATTTTCGCTGCATCATTGATGTGGAATTTTATTGAGTAATTGTCATCACGTTACAACATGGTTCTAAACCCTGACAGACAATTTAATAAAGTTTGCTTTTATGTGCAATTATCTTGTTTATGTATTCATACCAAGATTGTGTTCACCACACCGACCAACGATGTAAACGCCCAAACCCTCTCCTTTTTGCACATTAACAGGGATGGATGGAACATGTCTATGTGGGCCTCATTTAAAGTCCCAAACTTTTTCTAAGTATAATACATAAGTGGTCCATATAGTGAACTTGGTGTTGAGTTATTCACTATAGGCAGTGTTGCCAACTGCCCGTTAATTTACGAGCAGCCTGTAAATTTCAGCCCACTTTCGGGCTGGCCGTAAATGTCCATTACGGGCAGCCGTGCCCGTAAAAAAGATGGCCGACAGTGCAACTGCGCATGTGCCGTTCCAAAGCCTGCAGGACTCGGGAGAACTCGCACACAGTCGGTCGGGCACCTTGGCCAGGTACATGCGCAGTGTTGTGGCCACAGCAGGTGTCCGGTGAGGGAAGGAAGGGGTGTCACCGCTCCAGGTAGGTCTGACAAAGGTATATCTCTTCACCAGTTTAGAGGCCACAGGTGCTGGCAATGCATATAGCAATAGATAGAAGTAAATTCTGGACTGCCGCACTCCAAAAAATGTTTGCCTTTTATTCGAAATACAGCATCAAAAATACATGCCACAGCAGAATGGACAGAAGAGCTAAGAGGGGTCCGGGGAGGTCGATCTTTGCCTGTGCCTGGATTCTGGAATGGAGCGCTGACTGACCATCCATCCAGGTCAGTCAGACCTCAGACATGTATTGTGCTGACCTATACTGAAGGGAGGAGGGAGGACAGAGGACAGAAAGACAGAGCAGGAGCAGGTCCATCCCCAGAGACAGACCCCCTCCTGTACAATTAAATAACAAGAGAAACGGAACTAGGACTTTATCCAGTTTAGAACGGATCTGAAGGGGTTAATCAATTAGGCTAACAAATAGCTTTATTCACTATAGAGATCCGCTTTCACTGTCAGCCTGAGGTTTAAATTACATAACTGGATATATATGTGTATACACCCTTATAAAAAGCCTCTAGGGGTGGTTATCCTCTGAAATAAAGTTAATCAGCATATAAAAATGGGGAGACCCAGAGAATTTCTTCATAGAGGATAGACCGGTGAAATACTAGAATTCATGTAATAATTATCCACATAAACTTTACTAAACACAATAATAGAAAAATATCAAAATACACACCAACCTACAACACATAATCTAAAATTAGACTGTACGTCTAGATGAGAGACAGGTGGCCACCAATTCTGGATCACACACTCCACAGCACTCTCACACACACAGTCAGACACACACCGATCCAAATATCTGGTCTGGGAATGTAGACCTGAAGTCCCAGGTATATAAGTAAGGTGCAGTTTCTGGGATGATAATTTTTTCAAAAAAGGCTTAATTCACATATAGATGAAAAAAGTGTCAATAATGGTAACAACAGTGGTAACAGCAAATTACTGCTGGGTTTCAGTTGAAAGTTCCCAAAGGGGTGTGCACATAATATTTGTCATGTGTGGAGATATCCCCATTTGCAGGTAAGCAATAGATATTATACTGAGCGTTCCATGACGCGGCAATAAAGAAGTGCTTTGGAGTGATTTTAGATTATGTGTTGTAGGTTGGTGTGTATTTTGATATTTTTCTATTATTGTGTTTAATAAAGTTTATGTGGATAATTATTACATGAATTCTAGTATTTCACCAGTCTATCCTCTATGAAGAAATTCTCTGGGTCTCCCCATTTTTATATGCTGATTAACTTTATTTCAGAGGATAACCACCCCTAGAGGCTTTTTATAAGGGTGTATACACATATATATATCCAGTTTTGTAAATTAAACCTCAGGCTGACGGTGAAAGCGGATCTCTATAGTGGACAAAGCTATTTGTTAGCCTAATTGATTAACCCCTTCAGATCCGTTCTAAACTGGATAAAGTCCTAGTTCCGTTTCTCTTGTTATTTAATTATTATTAATGTGGGATCATACTTCCCTTCTGGAATGTGGCTTTTCCATATCCATACATACCTTCATCTTCAACTCATATTTTAATATGTTTTTATAGGGGCGATGTGAGCTTTCACATATACATATTTTCTTGGCATTAAACTTTTGCATTGATTAGAGCACATTAGTAAATATCAGTGATTATCCTTTATAAAATCTGGGTTCCTCAGCAATCCTTGACTGAGACTACATATCTACTATGGCCTATCTCCTAGATAAAGACATTGACCTTGAAATACAATCAGCTTTTTCTTGTGATCCAACTGTTACACAGAATGGCGGTGATGACATTTTAAAAAAAACTACTAAAAAATCATAAAAAAAACTTACCATTAAATTTCTCAGCCGGAAATGGGATATTTCATCACTAAAATCGCAAGTTGAGCATAAAATCATCCCAAGGGGTTTAAGGGAGAAGGTTATCCCAGCGGGACATTTACATACACCGCGATTCTTGGAACGTTGGAGACAAGGTTGCTTGGAACGGGGATTGGCCATATTACATATGATTATTGAAGAGGAACAGATACAATTGGAGGAAATCAAGAAAGAGATAGACACTAGTGTGCATTTGCTGGAACCATATAAATTGGATCCGATGTTTATTAAAAGTAATGACCTCCTCAAAAGGGAGGTTGAAAAAACACAGAAGACTCTAAAATTTACCAAACAGGAAAAATTCAAGCAAAATCTATCATATTGGGAAAGTGGGAACATCTTTGACCCAACTATACCTTGGGGCAGAAGTAGATCCCATAGAGGCGGTAGGAGAAATAGATTAAAAAAAAGCCTACTCCAGACAGTCATCTACTGATAGCGACTATGATTACCAGGAAAAGGTAGTTGCTTTTTTAGAACCAGAGGGGGACATCAGAGACAATCAAGCTCCCAGAAAGAGCCAACTAAAAACACCAAATGTAGGCAGACTTCCTTCCCAGAACAACATCAGAGAACAAGGGAGAGAGAGAGATGCAAAAGGAAATCAAAGGGAACTCAGATCAGGGTCGCGGAGAACCTAACAGCTATCACGGATGAAGACAGAGCCCAATCTATGGAGAGACTATACACAGATAGGAGAGTGATTAACTTATCAGATGCCCCCTCCTGTACAATGTCCGCACATGCCTCTGACCCCTGTACCATGTCCACACATGTCTCTGACCCCTGCACCATGTCCGCACATGCCCCTGACCCCTGTACAATGTCCGCACAGCCTCTGACCCCTGTACCATGTCCAAACATGTCTCTGACCCCTGTACAATGCCCGCACAGCCTCTGACCCCTGTACCGTGTCCGTACATGTCCCTGATCCCTGTACCATGTCCGCCCATGCCTCTGATCCCTGTACAATGTCCACACAGCCTCTGACCCCTGTACAATGTCCGCACAGCTTCTGACCCCTGTACCATGTCCGCACATGTCTCTGACCCCTGTACCATGTCTGCACATGCCTCTGACCGCTGTACCATGTCCACACATGTCTCTGACCCCTGCACCATGTCTGCACATGCCTCTGACCCCTGTATCATGTCCGCACATGTCTCTGACCCCTGTACCATGTCTGCATATGCCTCTGACTGCTGTACCATGTCCGCACATGTCTCTAACCCCTGTACCATGTCCGTACATGCCTCTGACCCCTGTACCATGCCCGCACATGCCTCTGACCCCTTTACCATGTCCGCACATGCTTCTGACCCCTGGACCATGTCTGCACATATCTCTGACCCCTGTACCATGTCCGCACATGCCTCTGACCCCTGTACCATGTTCGCACATACCTCTGACCCCTGTACCATGTCCGCACATGCCTCTGACCCCTGTATCATATCTGCACAGTCTCTGACCCCTGTACCATGTCCGCACAGCCTCTGACCCCTGTACCATGTCCGCACATGCCTCTGACCCCTGTACCATGTCTGCACATGCCTCTGACCGCTGTACCATGTCCACACATGTCTCTGACCCATGTACCATGTCTGCACATGCCTCTGACCCCTGTATCATGTCCGCACATGCCTCTGACCCCTGTACCAAATCCGCACATGCCTCTGACCCCTGTACAGTGTCCGCACAGCCTCTGACCCCTGTACCATGTCCGCACGTGCCTCTGACCCCTGTAACATGTCTGCACATGCCTCTGACCCCTGAACAGTGTCTGCACATGCCTCTGACCCCTGTACAATGTCCGCACAGCCTCTGACCCCTGTACCATGTCCGCTAATGCCTCTGACCCCTGTACCATGTCCGCACATGTCTCTGACCCCTGTACCATGTCTGCACATGCCTCTGACCGCTGTACCATGTCCACACATGTCTCTGACCCCTGCACCATGTCTGCACATGCCTCTGACCCCTGTATCATGTCCGCACATGTCTCTGACCCCTGTACCATGTCTGCATATGCCTCTGACTGCTGTACCATGTCCGCACATGTCTCTAACCCCTGTACCATGTCCGTACATGCCTCTGACCCCTGTACCATGCCCGCTCATGCCTCTGACCCCTTTACCATGTCCGCACATACTTCTGACCCCTGGACCATGTCTGCACATATCTCTGACCCCTGTACCATGTCCGCACATGCCTCTGACCCCTGTACCATGTTCGCACATACCTCTGACCCCTGTACCATGTCCGCACATGCCTCTGACCCCTGTATCATGTCTGCACAGTCTCTGACCCCTGTACCATGTCCGCACAGCCTCTGACCCCTGTACCATGTCCGCACATGCCTCTGACCCCTGTACCATGTCTGCACATGCCTCTGACCGCTGTACCATGTCCACACATGTCTCTGACCCATGTACCATGTCTGCACATGCCTCTGACCCCTGTATCATGTCCGCACATGCCTCTGACCCCTGTACCAAATCCGCACATGCCTCTGACCCCTGTACAGTGTCCGCACAGCCTCTGACCCCTGTACCATGTCCGCACGTGCCTCTGACCCCTGTAACATGTCTGCACATGCCTCTGACCCCTGAACAGTGTCTGCACATGTCTCTGACCCCTGTACAATGTCCGCACAGCCTCTGACCCCTGTACCATGTCCGCTAATGCCTCTGACCCCTGTACCATGTCCACACAGCCTCTGACCCCTGTACAATGTCCACACAGCCTCTGACCCCTGTACCATGTGCACACATGTCTCTGACCCCTGTACCATGTCCGCACATGTCTCTGCCCCCTTACCATTTCCACACATGTCTCTGACCCCTGTACCATGTCTTCAAATGCCTCTGACCCCTGTACCATGTGCGCTCATGTCTCTAACCACTGTACCATGTCCACACATGTCTCTGACCCCTGTACCACCATGTCCGTACATGCCTCTGACCCTTGTACGATGCCCACACAGCCTCTGACCCCTGTACCAAATACGCACAGGCCTTTGACCCCTGTACAATGTTCGCACAGCCTCTGACCCCTGTACCATGTCCGCACGTGCCTCTGACCCCTGTAACATGTCTGCACATGCCTCTGACCCCTGAACAGTGTCTGCACATGCCTCTGACCCCTGTACAATGTCCGCACAGCCTCTGACCCCTGTACCATGTCCGCTAATGCCTCTGACCCCTGTACCATGTCCGCACATGTCTCTGACCCCTGTACCATGTCTGCACATGCCTCTGACCGCTGTACCATGTCCACACATGTCTCTGACCCCTGCACCATGTCTGCACATGCCTCTGACCCCTGTATCATGTCCGCACATGTCTCTGACCCCTGTACCATGTCTGCATATGCCTCTGACTGCTGTACCATGTCCGCACATGTCTCTAACCCCTGTACCATGTCCATACATGCCTCTGACCCCTGTACCATGCCCGCACATGCCTCTGACCCCTTTACCATGTCCGCACATGCTTCTGACCCCTGGACCATGTCTGCACATATCTCTGACCCCTGTACCATGTCCGCACATGCCTCTGACCCCTGTACCATGTTCGCACATACCTCTGACCCCTGTACCATGTCCGCACATGCCTCTGACCCCTGTATCATGTCTGCACAGTCTCTGACCCCTGTACCATGTCCGCACAGCCTCTGACCCCTGTACCATGTCCGCACATGCCTCTGACCCCTGTACCATGTCTGCACATGTCTCTGACCGCTGTACCATGTCCACACATGTCTCTGACCCATGTACCATGTCTGCACATGCCTCTGACCCCTGTATCATGTCCGCACATGCCTCTGACCCCTGTACCAAATCCGCACATGCCTCTGACCCCTGTACAGTGTCCGCACAGCCTCTGACCCCTGTACCATGTCCGCACGTGCCTCTGACCCCTGTAACATGTCTGCACATGCCTCTGACCCCTGAACAGTGTCTGCACATGCCTCTGACCCCTGTACAATGTCCGCACAGCCTCTGACCCCTGTACCATGTCCGCTAATGCCTCTAACCCCTGTACCATGTCCACACAGCCTCTGACCCCTGTACAATGTCCACACAGCCTCTGACCCCTGTACCATGTCCACACATGTCTCTGACCCCTGTACCATGTCCGCACATGTCTCTGCCCCCTTACCATTTCCACACATGTCTCTGACCCCTGTACCATGTCTTCAAATGCCTCTGACCCCTGTACCATGTGCGCTCATGTCTCTGACCACTGTACCATGTCCACACATGCCTCTGACCCCTGTACCACCATGTCCACACATGTCTCTGACCCCTGTACCATGTCCGTACATGCCTCTGACCCTTGTACGATGCCCACACAGCCTCTGACCCCTGTACCAAATCCGCACATGCCTCTGACCCCTGTACAATGTTCGCACAGCCTCTTACCCCTGTACCATGTCCGCACGTGCCTCTGACCCCTGTAACATGTCCGCACATGTCTCTGACCCCTGTACCATGTTTGCACATGTCCCTGACCCCTGTACAATGTCCGCACAGCCTCTGACCCCTGTACCATGTCCACATATGCCTCTGGCCCCTGTCCCATGTCCGCACATGCTCTGACCCCTGTACCATGTCCGCACATGCATTCTGACCCCTGTACCATGTCTGCACATGCCTCTGACCCCTGTACCATGTGCGCACATGCCTCTGACCCCTGTACCATGTCCACACATGCCTCTGACCCCTGTACCACCATGTCCACACATGTCTCTGACCCCTGTACCATGTCCATACATGCCTCTGACCCCTTTACAATGTCCGTACATGCCTCTGACCCCTGTACCATGTCCACACATGCCTCTGACCCCTGTACCACCATGTCCACACATGTCTCTGACCCCTGTACCATGTCCGTACATGCCTCTGACCCCTGTACAATGTCCGTACATGCCTCTGACCCCTGTACCAAATCCGCACATGCCTCTGACCCCTGTACAGTGTCCGCACAGCCTCTGACCCCTGTACCATGTCCGCACGTGCCTCTGACCCCTGTAACATGTCTGCACATGTCTCTGACCCCTGTACCATGTCCGTACATGCCTCTGACCCCTGTACAATGTCCGTACATGCCTCTGACCCCTGTACCAAATCCGCACATGCCTCTGACCCCTGTACAATGTCCGCACAGCCTCTGACCCCTGTACCACGTCCGCCCATGCCTCTGACCCCTGTACAATGTCCACACAGCCTCTGACCCCTGTACCATGTCCACACATGTCTCTGACCCCTGTACCATGTCTGCACATGTCTCTGACCCCTGTACCATGTTTGCACATGCCTCTGACCGCTGTATCATGTCCGCACATGTCTCTGACCCCTGTACCATGTCTACACATGCCTCTGACCGCTGTACCATGTCCGCACATGTCTCTGACCCCTGTACCATGTTTGCACATGCCTCTGACTGCTGTACCATGTCCGCACATGTCTCTGACCCCTGTACCATCTTTTCACATGCCTCTGACCGCTGTATCATGTCTGCACATGTCTCTGACCCCTGTACCATGTCCACACATGCCTCTGACCCCTGTACCACCATGTCCACACATGTCTCTGACCCCTGTACCATGTCCGTACATGCCTCTGACCCCTGTACAATGTCCGTACATGCCTCTGACCCCTGTACCAAATCCGCACATGCCTCTGACCCCTGTACAGTGTCCGCACAGCCTCTGACCCCTGTACCATGTCCGCATGTGCCTCTGACCCCTGTAACATGTCTGCACATGCCTCTGACCCCTGAACAGTGTCTGCACATGCCTCTGATCCCTGTACAATGTCCGCACAGCCTCTGACCCCTGTACCATGTCCGCTAATGCCTCTGACCCATGTACCATGTCCGTACATGCCTCTGACCCCTGTACAATGTCCGTACATGCCTCTGACCCCTGTACCAAATCCGCACATGCCTCTGACCCCTGTACAGTGTCCGCACAGCCTCTGACCCCTGTACCATGTCCGCACGTGCCTCTGACCCCTGTAACATGTCTGCACATGTCTCTGACCCCTGTACCATGTCCGTACATGCCTCTGACCCCTGTACAATGTCCGTACATGCCTCTGACCCCTGTACCAAATCCGCACATGCCTCTGACCCCTGTACAATGTCCGCACAGCCTCTGACCCCTGTACCACGTCCGCCCATGCCTCTGACCCCTGTACAATGTCCACACAGCCTCTGACCCCTGTACCATGTCCACACATGTCTCTGACCCCTGTACCATGTCTGCACATGTCTCTGACCCCTGTACCATGTTTGCACATGCCTCTGACCGCTGTATCATGTCCGCACATGTCTCTGACCCCTGTACCATGTCTACACATGCCTCTGACCGCTGTACCATGTCCGCACATGTCTCTGACCCCTGTACCATGTTTGCACATGCCTCTGACTGCTGTACCATGTCCGCACATGTCTCTGACCCCTGTACCATCTTTTCACATGCCTCTGACCGCTGTATCATGTCTGCACATGTCTCTGACCCCTGTACCATGTCCACACATGCCTCTGACCCCTGTACCACCATGTCCACACATGTCTCTGACCCCTGTACCATGTCCGTACATGCCTCTGACCCCTGTACAATGTCCGTACATGCCTCTGACCCCTGTACCAAATCCGCACATGCCTCTGACCCCTGTACAGTGTCCGCACAGCCTCTGACCCCTGTACCATGTCCGCACGTGCCTCTGACCCCTGTAACATGTCTGCACATGCCTCTGACCCCTGAACAGTGTCTGCACATGCCTCTGATCCCTGTACAATGTCCGCACAGCCTCTGACCCCTGTACCATGTCCGCTAATGCCTCTGACCCATGTACCATGTCCACACAGCCTCTGACCCCTGTACAATGTCCACACAGCCTCTGACCCCTGTACCATGTCCACACATGTCTCTGACCCCTGTACCATGTCTGCACATGTCTCTGACCCCTGTACCATGTTTGCATATGCCTCTGACCGCTGTATCATGTCCGCACATGTCTCTGACACCTGTACCATGTCTACACATGCCTCTGACTGCTGTACCATGTCCGCACATGTCTCTGACCCCTGTACCATGTTTGCACATGCCTCTGACTGCTGTACCATGTCCGCACATGTCTCTGACACCTGTACCATGTTTTCACATGCCTCTGACCGCTGTATCATGTCCGCACATGTCTCTGACCCCTGTACCATGTCCACACATGCCTCTGACCCCTGTACAATGTCCACACAGCCTCTGACCCCTGTACCATGTCCACACATGTCTCTGACCCCTGTACCATGTCTGCACATGTCTCTGACCCCTGTACCATGTCTGCACATGCCTCTGACCGCTGTACCATGTCCGCACATGCTTCTGACCCCTGGACCATGTCTGCACATACCTCTGACCCCTGTACCATGTCTGCACATGCCTCTGACCGCTGTACCATGTTTGCACATGCCTCTGACCCCTGTACCATGTTTGCACATGCCTCTGACCGCTGTATCATGTCCACACATGTCTCTGACCTCTGTACAATGTCCACACATGCCTCTGACCCCTGTACCACCATGACCACACATGTCTCTGACCCCTGTACCATGTCCGTACATGCCTCTGACCCCTGTACAATGTCCGTACATGGCTCTGACCCCTGTACCAAATCCACACATGCCTCTGACCCCTGTACCATGTCCGCACAGCCTCTGACCCCTGTACCATGTCCGCACATGTCTCTGACCCCTGTACCATGTCTGCACATGCCTCTGACCCCTATACAGTGTCCGCACATGCCTCTGACCCCTGTACAATGTCCGCACAGCCTCTGACCCCTGTACCATGTTCGCCCATGCCTCTGACCCCTGTACCATGTCCACACAGCCTCTGACCCCTGTGCAATGTCCACACAGCCTCTGACCCCTGTACCATGTCCACACATGTCTCTGACCCCTGTACCATGTCTGCACGTCTCTGACCCCTGTACCATGTCTGCACATGCCTCTGACCGCTGTACCATGTCCGCACATGCTTCTGACCCCTGGACCATGTCTGCACATAACTCTGACCCCTGTACCATGTCTGCACATGCCTCTGACCCCTGTACCATGTCTGCACATGCCTCTGACCCCTGTACCACCATGTCCACACATGTCTCTGACCCCTGTACCATGTCCGTACATGCCTCTGACCCCTGTACAATGTCCGTACATGCCTCTGACCCCTGTACCAAATCCGCACATGCCTCTGACCCCTGTACAGTGTCCGCACAGCCTCTGACCCCTGTACCATGTCCGCACGTGCCTCTGACCCCTGTAACATGTCTGCACATGCCTCTGACCCCTGAACAGTGTCTGCACATGCCTCTGATCCCTGTACAATGTCCGCACAGCCTCTGACCCCTGTACCATGTCCGCTAATGCCTCTGACCCATGTACCATGTCCACACAGCCTCTGACCCCTGTACAATGTCCACAGAGCCTCTGACCCCTGTACCATGTCCACACATGTCTCTGACCCCTGTACCATGTCTGCACATGTCTCTGACCCCTGTACCATGTTTGTATATGCCTCTGACCGCTGTATCATGTCCGCACATGTCTCTGACACCTGTACCATGTCTACACATGCCTCTGACCGCTGTACCATGTCCGCACATGTCTCTGACCCCTGTACCATGTTTGCACATGCCTCTGACTGCTGTACCATGTCCGCACATGTCTCTGACACCTGTACCATGTTTTCACATGCCTCTGACCGCTGTATCATGTCCGCACATGTCTCTGACCCCTGTACCATGTCCACACATGCCTCTGACCCCTGTACAATGTCCACACAGCCTCTGACCCCTGTACCATGTCCACACATGTCTCTGACCCCTGTACCATGTCTGCACATGTCTCTGACCCCTGTACCATGTCTGCACATGCCTCTGACCGCTGTACCATGTCCGCACATGCTTCTGACCCCTGGACCATGTCTGCACATACCTCTGACCCCTGTACCATGTCTGCACATGCCTCTGACCGCTGTACCATGTTTGCACATGCCTCTGACCCCTGTACCATGTTTGCACATGCCTCTGACCGCTGTATCATGTCCACACATGTCTCTGACCTCTGTACAATGTCCACACATGCCTCTGACCCCTGTACCACCATGACCACACATGTCTCTGACCCCTGTACCATGTCCGTACATGCCTCTGACCCCTGTACAATGTCCGTACATGGCTCTGACCCCTGTACCAAATCCACACATGCCTCTGACCCCTGTACCATGTCCACACAGCCTCTGACCCCTGTACCATGTCCGCACGTGCCTCTGACCCCTGTAACATGTCCGCACATATCTCTGACCCCTGTACCATGTCTGCACATGCCTCTGACCCCTATACAGTGTCCGCACATGCCTCTGACCCCTGTACAATGTCCGCACAGCCTCTGACCCCTGTACCATGTTCGCCCATGCCTCTGACCCCTGTACCATGTCCACACAGCCTCTGACCCCTGTGCAATGTCCACACAGCCTCTGACCCCTGTACCATGTCCACACATGTCTCTGACCCCTGTACCATGTCTGCACGTCTCTGACCCCTGTACCATGTCTGCACATGCCTCTGACCCCTGTACCATGTCTGCACATGCCTCTGACCCCTGTACCAAGTCCGCAGATGCTTCTGACCCCTGGACCATGTCTGCACATGCCTCTGACCCCCGTACCATGTCCGCACATACCTCTGACCCCTGTACCATGTCCGCATATGCATTCTGACCCCCTGTACCATGTCCGCACATGTTTCTGACTCCTGTACCATGTCCACAGATGCCTCTGACCCCTGTACCATGTCCACAGATGCCTCTGACCTCTGTACCACCATGTCCATATAGCCTCTGACCCTCTCCTGTACTATGTAAATGGAGAAATATTTAATTTGACTTTTGTTTAACCTAAACACATTGCTAATAGCACTAGCTACATGTTAGTACTTTTTAGCAGTGTCAGTAAAAATGTGGCTCTGTCAGTAAATTTCATGTTTTTTGCCAGTAAAAAATTGGTGGTGTTTCTTTTTAAATTCTGGTGTCCTGCCAGTTAATTTCACTTCGGGGGGTTGGCAACACTGCTTTAAGGTCATCACAGAGGACAAGGGGGCACACTTTTCATCTGGAGGAAAAGAGATTTAATCTCCAAACATGGAAAGGCTTCTTCACAGTAAGAATTGTGAAAATGTGGAATAGACTCCCTCAAGAGCTGGTTCTAGCCAGCTCTGTAGATTGTTTTAACCACTTCAATACAGGGCACTTATACACCCTTCCTGCCCAGACCAATTTTTAGCTTTCAGTGCTCTCACACTTTGAATGCCAATTACTCAGTCATGCAACACTGTACCCAAACAAAATTTTTACCACTTTTTTCATACAAATAGAGCTTTCTTTTGGTGGTATTCACCACTGGGTTTTTTTGTTTTTTTTTTGCGACATAAGTAAAAAATTAAAAAAAAACAACATTTTTTTTAGTTCCTATGATAAAATTCTGCATTCAGTCATTTTTGTTCATACATTTGGGCCAAAATTTATACTGCTACATCTCTTTGGTAAAAAAATAACCCAAATTAGTGGATATTATTTAGGCCCCTTTCACACGGGCCTTCTCATCCCTGCCAATCAGGACAGGAAACGGGTTCTGAGACAGGATTGGCCGGGAGAAGAAGCGACCAGACTGGCCAGGAGGAGAAGTCGGGGAAGCCGACCGGGACCTGGATGGGGTAAGTGCGTGGATTGCAGGCGAGTGTGGCTGGCGAGCGGGCGAGCAGGGCGGGTGAGTTGGGCTGACGAGCGGGATTGGTGGGGGGGTGGGTGTTTGGCTTATTTGCTCCCCCCCCAAAATGGAGCACCAGACGTCACTGACTGTGGGCATAGAATAGTGTAAATGGAGATTTTCAAATTTTTTTTTTTTTGGTTGAACTGGATGGACTTATGCCTGTCAGAAATGGTGGAAAACAGTGGGGCCCATGTACACTCATCTACTGCTATAGCAACATGTCCGGATGAAAGAGCACCACGCAGTGGCATTACTGCGCAGGTGTGAGATCGGGAGGTGCATGGTGGATAACCAGCTTCACCAAATCCCGGGAATGTATACAAGGGGGCTTCAGATGCCCACAGCAGAGATGGACCCTGCCTGCTTCAGAGATCATGTTAGGTTTAAACGATTTTAACATTAAAGTGGATGTAAACCCACTCTCATCCTTTCTAAACTACTGCCACAGTGGCTATATTTAATGATATACACACCTCCTGCATGTATCCTTACCTGTCAAATGTCTCCCCTCTGTCTGTTATGTCCCCTCTGTCTGTTGTCTGGAGCTCGGTGGGTGGAGTTGTGATGTCAGTAGACTCCCCGCCCACCTCTACATTCCCCCCTGTCAATATGCATTTTCTCCTGACACTGAACTTCTGCTATGATCACTAACATCCAGTCAAAACCCAGAAAGGTTACCACATGACTTCAGCATGCCCAATCATGCTGAGGTGTAGAGCAGGCAATCCTGGGAGAGCTGGAGAAAGGAGGAGGGGATCTGAAGTACACAGAATTACATATCTCATGCACGAGCCTGAGAGAGACAATCACCTGTCACTCACAGCAAAGGAGAGAAACTCCTATTTCTCTGTCTGTCCATTGTTATCTCACTAAAAAAAGATAAGAGGATTGCTCAGAGCTGGATTAACTCTTCATGGCAAGACTGGGCACAGATGACATGAAATACTATACTGTACAAGGTGCGACCCTTAATTTTAAAAAAATGTTTTCGGGTTTACATCCGCTTTAACTAAAAGGACAACATTAATGTCATTATCTAAACGTTACATTTGAATTGGAGACCATTAAGGTGGAGTATTTAAAAAAAATGAATTGGGAGACTGGAACTCCGCTTTAAAGAGTAGCTGGCACTGTTGTATTAAGAGCAATCACCTAGACAAAAGCAAGAATTTTACTAATGAAAATGTTAATAACACTAGTATTAAATAGGTTTTCTTGCAGATAAGTGAAAGCTTTGGCCTAATTAATATAAAAAAACATCAAGCAGTTACCAATAGCAGCTGATCATATGTTTTCTTTCATGTCATTGTGTGATTTAAATTTCAACAATGAAGTTCCTATATATTGCTTAATGATAAAAAAATGTTCCTAGAGAAAAAGGAAAAAACACTTCACTGGGCCACATATACAAAAGCTTCTGAAATACATGTGTTCACTCCAGGGCTTTTTTTTTGGAGAATAGGTGCAGGAACTCCCCCCATCTGAGTCACCCCTTGTCTCTGCCCCCTACCCACCTCTGACCATAGTCCCTCGATTCCACCCCCTACCCACCTACCAGTACTGCCCCTTTTAGAGAATACAGAACCAAGTATCATTTTGTGGTGCTAAATCATTTGTATGGAACATGTTAATGATAAAAAGAAAAGCAGTAAAATAGATCCCCTGCAGCCAGAAACAATAGAATCCCAGCAATAGATCCCCACACAACAACAGTCTCCCCCAGCAACAATGGACTCCACCCCAACAACAATAGATTCCCTGCAGCAATAGTGAACCACCCACAACAAATATCACACGCAGTAGCAAAATATTCACCCAAGCAACATTAGACCCCCCCAGCAGCAACAACAGATCTCCCAGCAGCCAGCATCAATAGATCCTCCAGCAGTCAGTAAAAATAGACCTCTCCCTCAACAGTAGATCCCTTCCAGCAACATAAGACCCCCTCAGCAACAATAGATTCCCCATGAGCAATAATAGACAACACAAAATCAGATCCCCACCAATGACAATAGATCCCCCAGCAGCCAACATCAATAGACCCTCCAGCACACCCCACACCAAATGCTATTACATACATTCAGTGCTAGAGGTGCCAGAACTGTGTTCCCCCGCGTTCCTGCTGAAAAAAAGCCCTGGTTCACTCTATTGACCAATCAGATTCTACTTTTTTTTAATCCTACGTTAAGAAAGGGAAAATCTTGACACTTTCTTACATGTGAGCAGAGAGGCATAGAAGCCTAGAAACATTTCGGCTTATTCAGACTGATCTTATGTTTTGCAGTGAGTTACCAAATGCATGGTAATATGCAGCAATTCATGCGTTAACATGTGTGGTGTTAAGGCAGCCCATTTATTTTTAAATGTGATGCATATTTTAATGGACATGCACTTTTTTTTCATTATAGCGCACCAGGAAGCATCTGTATTATTGTACATTTAGGTGCTTTTTAATACGAATGGTGCCACAATGCACGTTGTTTTGTTGTTAACATGCGTTGCATTAACAAACAATAAAACACACATTATAGCATCTTTTTTAAATAATATGTGTCTATGTAATAATTGTGATTTTAATGGTATTGTATCTCATTTCAGATAGAGAGATTTGTTCTCTTATCTGTTCTGTCCGTGTCCTGAAGAAGCTTCACGGTGAAACGCGTAGACGCACAAGGGCTCACTGCACTATAAACACAGAAGCATATACGCTGCGATCTTTTAACTTTTTTTGTTGTCTATGTTTGTAGTCTATATTTTTCAATAAAATTGATTGTTTATACTGTTCTTCCTCTCCGTTGTTTCCCGGCCTTTAAAGTCCGCCCTGTACGGGCATTACTTTGTTAGTAGTCCCCTGCTTTTCCTTCTCCCCAAATATTTACGGATTTGGCTATTTTTGCACTCGCCTTTTATTCATTATAGCATCCATTATATTTATATATATTTTTTCTTTTTTTTTTTTTATTACCACATCAGTGACCGTTTTCAGGAGGGTATGTTTCAACTTTACAGCTCAATATTGTCCCGACTCGTTTTTCACATCATAGTGGCATAAATTTTTTTTTTTCCTTGTTCTTGAATACAAGTATAAATGTCCCCAACACAGAAGACCAGTTCCTTTATTGGAGCCTCTCTTCACTAGGAACAGTCGAAACAGATCTAGTACATAGAATGTCTAGACTCCCCTACATCCTCCCTAATTCTACCCCCAACCCCCCTTTCCCCCCGATGTCACCCATCCCGATCCTACCATTCCACCGCGCACCTTGAATCCTACCAGTTCTAGTCAACTCATTTTCTCCACTCCTGTTACTTCATACAAGTCCCTGACTAGTTAAGGGGTCAGACCACGTTTTTATTTTAGATTCCTATCACCTCTGCAGACCTTACTGAGCACTTGAACTACAACCAATCCCTCCATTTTTCTTCATACTCTTCCATTCCCGCTCCCTCGCTGTATCTCAGGTATTCGAGACTTTGGATTTTGTTTGTTTTATCGTACCAATCCTTCAGTGTTGGGCACCTTCTTTCCTGCCAGTATCTGAGTATAATGCCGCGTACACACGAGCGGACTTTACGGCAGACTTTGCCCGGCAGACGGGATTTCGTTGGACAATTCGATCGTGTGTGGGCTCCAGCGGACTTTGCTCAAAAGTTGGATGGACTTAGATTTGAAACATGTTTTAAATCTATCCGTCGAACTCGAGTCCGGTCGAAAAGTCCGCTCGTCTGTATGCTAGTTCGACGGACAAAAGGCCACGCTAGGGCAGCTATTGGCTACTGGCTATGAACTTTCTTATTTTAGTCCGGTCGTACGTCATCACGTACGAATTCGACAGACTTTGGTGGATTGTGTGTAGGCAAGTCCGTTCATTCAGAAAGTGCGTTGTAAAGTACGTCGAAAAGTCCGCCGGGCAAAGTCTGCCGTAAAGTCCAACCGTGTGTACGCGGCATAAGACTTTTGGCTGCGTTCAAAATTTGTGGTAAGGGTGTTCTCAGATATGTCCCGGTTGGCAATCTAAAACCGTGAAATAAGCACGCCCATGGATCATCAGAGACCTCAATGTGAGTTATCTCACTGATGATTTGCCTGATCTCACCCCAGAATTTTTTGATTTCCGGACAGTGCCACCAGATATGCGCCATTGTCCCAATCTCTTTACATCCCCTCCAGCAATATTGCGAGGTTTCGCTCTGGTACTTAGATGCTCTATCTGGGGTAATATACCATCTTGCCAAGCACTTGTAATTTAGCTCGGACATCTTGTAGTTTACCGATGTTATATGTACTCGCTTTAAATAAATCCCAATCTCTGAGTCTGTGAGTTTTGAATCTAATTCCAACTCCCACTTCTTAATAAATGTCGGTGTCTCTATTCCCTTCAATTCTATTAACACCCTATAGATCCTAGAGATCCCCTTCTTCCCTACTTTGTCAACACACAGTTTCTTTAAGGGGCGAAAGTTATCATCAGATCTAACAGGTTGAGGTAGTGTTTCGATAAAGTGTTTTAATTGACTGTACCGCCATCTATCAATAACTATAAGTTCCCCTTTGTTTTTTAACTCCTGGTATGTACATAATTTGCCCCGTTCCATTACATCCTTTAATTGTGCTTCTTCTTGCAAGATCCATCTCCCACACAATACCTCCATTCCAGGTGCAAAATACTTTGTGTCCTTCAGTGGAATAAAGGAGAATTATATTCCCATTTCTCCCTTTTGTGCAAGTTGTCCCAAACTTTTAATGCATATCTAGTGATAATATGTGTCTCAGTGCTGAGTTTTCTAAAGGGTGGAGGAATCCTTGTTACTTTACTCATTTTTGTTTTGCTAATCGTGTTATCCATTTTCACCCAACGCTTTTCCTTATTGTTTTTTGCCCATTCTACTATTCGTGATAAAATAATTGCTTTGTGATAACATCTAATATCTGGTGCCCCCCAACCCCCCTTCTCCTTATCTTTAACTAATGATGCAAAACTTATACATGGTTTTTTCCCTCTCCAAATAAATTTAAAAAAAGTGTATGCAATGTTTTAAAGTATGCTTGTGGTAGTGGGAAAGGGAGCATTTGCATTTTAAACAGGATTTTTGGTAAGACTGCCATCTTGAGGATGTTAACTCTTCCCCCCATGATAACTGTCCTCTTGTAATTCTGCTCAGCTCCTCTTTGATCTCATTAAGGAGTGGAACAAAATTGGACCGATACAGTGACTCTCTTGATCTAGTTATCTTAATCCCAAGATATTTAAGCTCTTTTTTCCCCCAAGCGAATGGGAACTCCTTATAAAAAGAGCAGTCCCCTTTTTTAATCTCGTTTATTTCTAATATTTCTGATTTGGCCGGGTTTATCTTGAAATTAGATATTTCTCCGTACTCTTTTAAGGTTTTAAGCAGGTTAGGGAGGGTTATCCTAGGTCTAGTAATATAAAATAAGATATCATCTGCAAAAGCTGCCAATTTGTGAGCCTCTTCCCCGTCATTTACTCCCATGGTATCCAGATTCTGCCTTATCATTGTTAGAAGGGATTCAAGCATGAGCACAAATAATAAAGGGGAAAGTGGGCATCCCTGTCTAGTGCCGTTAGACATTTAGAACAGCTCCGAGAGTGTTCCATTGACCTTAACCCTTGCAGAAGCATCCATTATAGCAACACAAATGGGTTCTTAAAAAAAAAAAAAAAAAAACAGAATCCCTAATCCAGAAAAATCTTACAAGAACTGCATTATGAAGAGGTTATTTAATTAAAATGATTCTCAAACTCTTTAGGTTAGTTAATATAAAGTCAAAACCCCCCTAAACAAAAAATGTTAAAAACAAATATCTGTGAAAACTCACTAGCACCACCCAGTGGAAAGAAAATGTAAGAGTACCTAATCAGAGGACAGTACAAAAAAAGAGAAAAGCAAGAAAAGCAGAATGAAATACAAATATTACTAGATCGTGCAGACTCTCTCGCAGAGTATTTCTCCTCCATCCTTTCTCTGTACTGGCAAATCAATACAACTTTATTTTAAAGGAATGGCATGAATTTAATCTTAGGATTATTATGTTTCTCTTGTACACAGGGATGCTGCTAAAGCATACAACTTTTCTTGCCCTTGATGGATCAATACTCGCTTTCAGCCTTCGCTGTGCATATACTGTATTAAACTGCCATTGGCATAACACTAACCTGTTCAGCTTTCTGCACTTTTCCATGCTATTTACTTTTTTGGAAATCTGTGCACTGTATACTTATTTTATTATTTCTCATTTCTATAGTGCTGACATTTACTGCATTGCCTAAGGTAGAACCCAGTGTCTGCCTTGGAATGAAGTTCACAATCTCACATGCCTGCAGGAGATTACGGAATTCATTTAAAACTTAACAATTTTGGCGAACCAATTTTTTGGCAAATCACATATTTTTTATTCACCCGATAAGTACGCGAACGTTAGTGTGATCTGTTGAATTTTGTGCAATTCTGGACTAGTGATTGGCTGGATTTATGAATTGTATACATTTCTGCCAATTGGACAAATTGGTACAATTTCAGGCAAATTAAAAGAATACAAAATACAAAAAGATCTCAGATTCAGCCACCTGGTCTCAATCGCAGTCAAACACACGTGCACACACACAGAAGAGCCATTGACAAAGCAAAGTAATTCACATGGAGGCAATCCACAGACAGGAAAAACATACAAACTTCATGCTGACAAGGGTCATGATGTGAATAGTCAGTTATAGATATTTTCTAATTAAAAGTAAAGGTAAACCCTAAGCAATTGATATTTAAAATGATGTTAAAGTCATATTAAAAAAAATAACAAACATGTCATACTTGCCTTGTTCTGTGCAGTGTACAACTGCCCTGATCCTCTTCTTCTCTGGTCCCCCATCGGTGCTCCTGGCTCCTCCCTCCTGCCAAGTGCCCCCAGAGCAAGCAGTTTGCAATGGGGGGACCCGAGCCATGGCCCCACCCCACCCCTCCTCATTGGCTCACTGGCTGTGATTGACAGCAGCAGGAGCAATTGGCCAATAAGGAGGGAGTGTCCCCAGAGAGCCAAGGCTCTTGTGTACATTGTTGGAGGAAGATCGGGCTCCAGTAAGCATTAAGGGGGCTGCTACACAGAGAAGGTTTTTTTTTACCTTCATGAATAGAATGCATGAAGGTAAAAAACCTTCAGCCTTTACAAGCACTTTAATTTGCTAAAGCACTGTGTACCATAAACAGCTAAAATGTTTTATTTTTATACATAAAGTTTATATTTTTCTTTGTTGTATCTCAATTCTAGTGATCTTCTGCAGTCTTTCTGCAGCCACTTCTCCTCTACAGGCATGAAGTTTAATTTTTAAAAGGAAACCTGTACTGAGAGAAATGGAGAGGCTACCAATCCTGACATCCCTAGACAACCAACTGTCTGCCACTCCTGAATCACTGATATTGAACAAATAGGCTAATTAGAAAGAGTGAAGCTAGAACTCCAGATCTGCATCCTTGTTCCAATTCAAGGTAGCCATAGATGGATAGAATGTCAAATGAAAATGCTTAGGAGAAAAGTCTTTAAAAAATTCTCAGAACACTTGTATGTTGTTTTAAAGATTTTGTATGCTTTCAACATTTGATTTTGTAATGAATAAAGTTTACTGAACAAATACTACATACACTGTTAGAAATGTGTTCCCTCAAGAAAATTTTTCCATCCCGCTCCTTTGAATTTTCTTGTCACTGCGGTCGAAAACAAACATCGATTTTACCCCACTAATGATTAGAAAAATGAACAAACTTTCTTGGAACCTTCTTTTCCCAAGAATTTTCATTTGAAATTCTACCCATCAACGGCCAACTTTAGTCAAAGGATCAGCACAACAGCCCGGCAACTAGCCATTTCATAACAAGCCCTAAATGGCAGCCCATGTATGTCTCTCAGTATAGGTTTTCTTATAGGACGTAAGCTGGAAAGAAAGTGTGAATTTTCTAATCCTGACATGTAATAGAATTGTTTCATCATCAGTTTTGAATTCTGTCTGCAATTTCTCCTTCCTGTGTTAGAAGCTGGAGTAGAAATTGGTGGTGATCCTGTAGCCAATCTGCTGTTCCAGGAGGTAAGGAATGACTCTGGTAGAGGGTTACCAGAGGCTAGGAGGCTCCTTGTTCCAAGGGCTAAGGATTGGATATGAACAGATACTCCATTCACATTTTCATACTGGAGTAGAAAACGATTACAACCCCATGACTGATTTTTTTTTGCCAACTGGGTTCCATTGCAGAAATTTAGCTTTGATGCCTGAATTGTAGACACAATTCGAAGTTACAGGATGTCTCTGAAAAGTTTCTCCTTTGGAAGACTTCCCCCTGTTCCTGCACTTATGGCAACTATTTTGGATTTTCTCTGAGTTTTCGTACTAATGTCACCAGGATAAATAAATCAATCTCCTATACAGAAGAGATACCCACAATGCAAAAGGTATCAAAGTAATGTTTTGAATTTATCTGATGTGACGCCTAGTGGACTTTCATATACTCCTGCTTTTCATTTTAACCACTTCAGCCCCAGGAAGGATTTACCCCCTTCCTGACCAGAGCATTTTTTATGATACGGCACTGCGTCGCTTTAACTGACAATTGCGCAGTCTTGCGACATTGCACCCAAACAAAATTGACATCTTTTTTTTCCCCACAAATAGAGCTTTCCTTTAATGGTATTTGATCACCTCTGCGGTTTTTATTTTTTGCACTATATACAAAAAAGGAGCGACAATTTTGAAAAAAAGCAATATTTTTTACTTTTTTTGATAAATATCCCAAAAAATATATATGAATAAAAGAATTGCTTCCTCAGTTTAGGCCGATGTGTATTCTTCTACATATTTTTGGTAAAAAAAATCGCAATAAGCATACATTGATTGGCTTGCACAAAAGTTATAGCGTCTACAAAATAGGGGATAGATTTATGGCATTTTTATTATTCTTTTTTTTATTAGTAATGGCAGAGATCTGCGATATTTATCGGGACTGTGACATTGCGGCGGACAGATCAGACATTTTTGACACTATTTTGGGACCATTGACATTTATACAGCGATCAGTGCTATAAAAATGCACTGATAACTTTGTAAATGTCACTGGCAGGGAAGGGGTTAAACACTATGGGGCGATCAAGGGGTTAAATACGTTCCCTCAGTGTGTTCTAACTGTAGGGGGTTGGGCTCACTAGAATATGACAGAGATCACCGCTCTTGATCACTGGGAGCAGTAGATCCCTGTCATGTTGCTAGGCAGAACAGGGAAATGCCTTGTTTACATAGGCATCTCCCTATTCTGCCTCTCCATGTCACGATCATGGGCCACTGGTGGACATCGGCGCGCATGTACCTGCTAGCCCGCGTTATAAAGGGGACGTAGGGGTATGCCCATTTGTGCAGCTGTGCCATTCTGCCAACGTATATCGTTGTGCGCTGGACGGCAAGCGGTTAATATTTTTTTCAACATTATTGGATTTAAATAGATTTCTGTAACATATTATGTTGAGAAAGCATTTTTCTGATGTCACTTTAGTGGAGGATTCTACCTCTGATTACCTTAATGACTCTGCCTAAGCAGGGCCGTCTTTAAGGCTGGGCAAAAGGGGCAGCTGCCCTGGGCCCTGTCATTGTTGTGGGGCCCAAAGCAGCTGCCTCATATTTGCCAACTATCCTGGTTTAAATTCCCTTGTCCTTTGAAGTTTCAGTCCTGTGCTGTGTCCCAATATCTCAGTGTGAAATGCTACTACTAATGCTGCCCAGCTGTGTCCTATTGTGTACAGATGACTGCAGACCCTGTGTTTACATGTAAATAACCGGCATTGATATGTAAATAGCGACAGCATTCATATGTAAATAGCTGCAGAGCGGTAGCACTCTAATGTAAATAGAGGCAGCATTCATATGTATATCATGCCCCCATGAGGTCATATCCACCATCACCTATACTGAATACTGCCCACTGGGGAGATAAAGGGGCTTGCTTGAAAGTCCTGCCTACAACTGTGGTCATTAAGCCTACCATCAGCCTGTTCTGCAAAGGTAAGCAAATTATTGGGGGGGAGGGTAGTGTGGGGTGTGCAGAGGTAGGCAGAGAAGGAATTACATTTTGAGGTGCACAGGTGAGCAATGAGGGGATGTATGGAGGTAAGGAAGGTGGGTGCAAAAATGAGCAGAGGAGGCAGGTAGAGTTAAAGGGGAGGGGGGTTGGATTGAAAAGGATGGGGGAGGTTTGGGGTGCAGAGGATAGCATGTATTTTAGGATGCAAAGGTGTACTGACAGAGTGGATAAAGATGTGGGTCGAGTGCAGGGCAGCCTATTCATTTCAATGGGCTGCTCTATGCGCTACAAATGTGGAAGAAAGTCTCTAATGCCGTGTAAACACGAACGGACTTTCCGGCAGAAAAGGTCCGACGGAATCATTCCATCGGACATTCTGATCGTGTGTGGGCTTCATCAGACTTTTCCTTTCGAAAATTCTGACGGACCTAGCAATAGAACATGTTTTAAATCTTTCCGACGGAATCAATTCCTATCAGGAAAACCATTAGTCTGTATGCTATTCCGATGGACCAAAAACAACGCAAGGGCAGCTATTGGCTATTGGACTTCCTTTTTCTAGTCCCGTCGTACGTCATCGCGTTCCAAACGATCAGACTTTGGTGTGATCGTGTGTAGGCAAGTCCGTTTCAGAAGAACTCAGTCGGAACTCCGTAGAAAAAACCGTCAGAGTTCATTCCAACGGAGAAAAACGGTCGTGTGTACGTGGCATTACGCTTTTTTCAAAATCACACGGTTGCACAGCACATGTCAGCAGATGTGTGAGGGTGTCATTAACAATTAATGGCACCGCTGTGTATCTGCTAAAGGGCAGCATGTTTCTGTGGTGTCAGGAAAGTGATTTTGTATGCGTTCCCGACACACACAAATGTGAAAACAGGCTAAATGTCTCAGTTACATTGGTGGCCAGTGTAAATTTTCTTATTACTTTGGGGCTTGGTGTAGAATCCTTTCATTCACACTAGTGGCCAGTGTGAATGTCCCCCTTACATTGATGGTCAGTGTAAATCCCTCCTTACACTGGTGGTTACTATGAATGCTCCTATTATATTAGTGGTCAATGTAAATCCCCTTTACATTGGTGGCCATTGTAAATCTTCTCATTACATTGGGACTTGGTGTACAATCCTTTTATTCACACTAGTGGCCAGTGTGAAGGTCCCCCTCCTTACATTGGTGGTTACTGTGAATGCTTCTATTATATTAGTAGTCATTGTAAACCCCTATTACATTGGTGGTCAGTGTTGAAACCCCTCTTTATATTGGTAGTTGGTAAAAAAATCAGCATTGCCATTGATCACACCCTCCCCTTCCCCCCGCACTGCCACTGATCCCAGGCGTTCAAGGATCCCTAGGAGTTTTCTGTCTATTGATGGGTCCCCTCACTACCCCAGTCCATGGTGTGCAGACAGGTGGAGAGCGAAATTGCATGGAGAGGGGGGCCCAAGAAAATTTTTGCCCAGGGTCCAATCAATAATAAAGATGGCCCTGTGCCTAAGTCCTGGGTATTTTTTTTTTGAAGATCTACTTAGGAGGTCAGGCTTGGAGAGGCTTTAAACCTTTCCGAGCCTTATGGTATTTTTGACAATACACTGTCATGCATACTGACAGTTACAAATTGCATGACAAGTCGCACCTCATTGCTGGCAATGGAACTGTTCAAATAGCCACAACTTGTGTCGCAGCGACTTTAAAAAGTTCCTGCAGTACTTTTTTCCGATTGTGACTTCTGTTTGACTTCCATTAAATGAAGTCGCAAACCTCAGTGCAAATTGCACTGATGTGCGGCTTTCAAATCGTGCTGAAATATCTCAATTTCTAAGCCGCACCGGTGTGAACGGGGCTAAAGGTGACAGATATTTTGATCCAGTGCATGCCAAGAGTCAAGTGGTTAAAGTATAACTAAAGGCAAAACTTTATTTTTGTAGTTTTGAATAGAGTGAAGATGGATTAGAACAGTTGTCAGATTTTTATTGCTGTCTGTGCTCCAATTAGGGAGATTAACCCTCTGTGTTAGTCCTGTTTACCCTTATCATCGAAAGTAAAAGTAAAAGAAAAGCCCACATTTTGAGAGACATCTTCTAATGGGGGCACTAGTGCTGGTTAACTGGTAGGCCACAGGGGATTGCCTTAATGTGCAGGTATTTCTGCTCACTTCCTGTTTTGACTATGAGACAGGAAATGCAGGTAAATCTCCCCAGTGGGACACAGATGGCAAAAAAAAAATCTGTCGGGAGTTGTAACCCTCTCTTACTCTATCCAAAATGAAAAAAAAAAGTTTTTCCTATAGTTCTGCTTAAAAGCGTTCCAGGATTTTGTAGAGGCAGAACCTGTTGATCTTAAAGTGGTTGTTAAGCCACCATAGTATTTTCATGCCATCCCCCCTGTTTAATAACGATATGTGTTACGGACAGCTACAGTGGGAGAGGCTGAGAACCCCTGCTGACATTAGTCAGGAGGAGGGGAGGAGAGGAGGAGAGAGGCTAGCAGTCACGTGAGCGCAGGGAGACGCTCTGATATAAGGTAGAAATCTGCATTTTTTTGTTATATAGCACAGACACTGGAACACATATCGTTATTTAACAGACTGGATGGAATGAATATACTATAGTTATTATTGCAGCAGGAAGGAATCCGCACTGTCACAAGCTGACAGGCAGGGAGGACAAAGGAAAGCTGCGGATGACCGAGGCACGTAAACTGACCACGGTGTCAGGGCTCAGCAGCCATGATAAACCATGGTCAGTTTACAGGGGGGAGGGCAAAACCAGGCAGGATCAGCCAGGTATTTTAGGTTATAAGAGGGGGGCAAATTATACAGCATAGGCACTGTGCTGTATAACATGCTTTAAGGGAACAGGATTTTTTTTTTTTTTTTAGGATAACAAACGCTGTAGGGACAGGATCAACAATGCTAAAAAACCTCCTCAGTGTAACTGTAAAGCATCTGAATGTCTGGCACTTCAAGAGTTACGTAAGTGCTCATAAGTAGTTATACTTGATGCAGATAAAGGGGGTATGGTGGTAGTCCTTAGTTCACTACAAACAGGAAGCATTGCAACAATTAATTGATTCTAAAACCTACAGTTTACATTAATTCCCATAAATAAGTTCAGGAGCAAGCTATCTGATTTGCTTAGTACAGGACAAAAAAATGGGAGTATTAGGTAAAAAAAACCAGAAGAATATTTCATGGTAAAAAACACATTTTTCCCGTATTCCATCATCTTCCCAAGATATGAATTCCATAAGAATGAAAACCTGATTTGGGGGCACCCAATAGTAGCTGGTAGTGGCTCAATCTTGGAATGGTTGGGAGAGTGGGTGGATCAGCATCTTCAGCCTTGAGTCACTATATTAAAGACACTGGCACTGTTTTGAATATATTCAGGACCTTAGATTTCATTCAGATCACCGTGGATCTGCATTAGATATCAGGTCATTCTATTCATGCAGGCCCTTAAATATCACCTCCAGCACTATAGTTTCTATATAGCATGTGGGAATTTTTGTTGACGGCAGGAGAAATTTCAATTGACACTTTTTTTTTTACATAAATAAAAACCTGACAGGTTCTAAACTTTTACCACTCTATCAAAATGTTTTTGTTTTAGAGACACTTTAATGAGGCAACCATACTTCTCAAGTGTGTCATCCTGATCCTTACAGAGTCCCTTCATAACACTATAGCCATATGCAGAAAACTGTTTTTTCTTGTTAGATGTACCATTTGAAAGAAAAAGCACTGCTACATAAAGTTTGGACCTACAATAGTAAATGAATCCTGCTTTTTATAACTTTGGTCAGTAAACTAGCCTTTATATGCAATTTGCTTGAATTGAGAAGATTAATCTTGTTTTATAAGGTGGCGGTACCTACTTGGATGATCTTCATCTTGGTTCTAGTTATGTCATAAAACAGCCCTGAGCACAGTTTGTACCTCTTCCACATAAAATGTGCAGTTTATTCATGTATGACAGGCATTTGTTTTAGGGGGATTATTCTATTATAAGAAAGGATTCATATGGGAACTGTAATTGAAACATTATCTGGAAGACATTATGGGAATTGATAGATGAATAATTTTCTAATTAGTCTTTATTGAAAAAGATGCAGAGGATTCAGAAGAGACATTTTTTACTTTTCTGCTTTCACTTCAAATACGTTTTTTTTTTCTTTTTACTTAATTGCTCCTCATCTGTGGAGGACGAGAATGCGTTAATAGGAGCACTTGTACTGAAAAGTGTCATAGGTTATAAAACCTAATATATTTCAAGAGATACAGTATGTCAAAAGAATCCTAGAAAATTTCACAAAATACACTAAATTGCCAAACGTTTCACACTTATATGAGCTTGTTCTATATCCCATTCTAAAACTATGGTCATTTAATGAAGTGTCACCCCACCCCCTTTCCCTTTCAGCTATGTCGGCATTCATTTTTCTCAAAAGGCTTTGGTCAGCCCTAGACATGTGAGCAAGGTGCAGTGTGGTGTGGCGGACAGTAAACACACATAGTCCTTGTTAGGCAATAGCAATATATTGTCAAAAGGTCCAACACAACACAACTAGGCCCGGTGGTAAGGCACAACTGACCAGAGCTACTTACAAACTGTAACAGCAGTCTGTCACAGGGAGCAGAATGTGGCCTGGCTAGTTCACACCCAAACGCAAGGCTTCCTGGAGCAAGGTAGACATAGTCCCTGCACTGTGCCTACTCCTCTGGAACCTTTCCCTACCTCTAAGCACTGTCTCCGTCATACAGGGAATCTGTCCATACACTAGCCACTTGCATAAAGCACGCCAAACCATGGAGACCCATGGTGTGCTAGTGACATTCCTCATTCTGACTGCTCACGGTTTCAGCCGGTGGTCATTTCAGCACACACCTAGACATACAGCCACTTTCACAGGAACATGTGCGTTGGGAAGAGTGTGTTGAAACCATAGAGACAGAGTCTTAAATAGACTCTGCCTGACCCAAGATAGCAGCTGGAGTCACATGGGGTGCCAGAGTCCAATCGGACAGCTCTCTCCTTGTGACCACAGGAAATCATAGAGGAACCAAGTTCCTCACAACTACCTTCTCCTTCTGCATTGCCACTAAAGTCCAGTGCAACCTACAGTGGGGAGTACAGGCGACCCCTGCCTACACACTGATCAAAATTCAGCCTGGTTCACCAGGAACCGAACAAAGTTCAATCCATCTATGGGCAGGCTGGTTGTACTGAAGTCGATCTATCAATTGACTTCAGTACAACCAGCCTGTTGGGGTTTTCTCGTGCCGCCAACAGTGTTCATTGTATTCTGATAGTGGGGAAATCTCTCCCTGTCAGAAAGCAATTCCTCCATCAAAACTGAGTGTGTTGACAAGATAATCAAGCAATTTTCTTTCCTTCAACTCGTGGAAGAAGGAAAGAAAATTTCCTAATCTATGGTTTGCCTTCCAAACAATTTTGGAGTGTGTCTGTGGAATTTGTGCCCGTTCAGCTACATTGGAGGTTGTGAGGTCAGGTATTGATGTGGGATCCTTGATTTCAATCTGCATTATGATGCAACCTAAAAGTGTTAAATAGGGTTGAGGACAGGGTTCTGTGCAAACCACTAGATTTCCTCCACACCAAAAATTCTTTTTGGAGCAGGCTTTGTGCACAGGGGAATGGATAAATGGAATCCACAACTCCATACATGCTCTTGAAATCAGTCCAAATTTATTGTATCTCCATAAAGATAAAAATACAGCAGAGGTAGACGTGTTTCAACCACAACGGCCTTGTTCACAACCACCACGCTTCTCTATTCAAAAGTCGCCTACCCCTATCTCCACCCCTGGGCATTGGAGTCAATCTTGATGCAAGTGAACCTGAAAGAAGACAAATCCCCAGCATGGCATTATCTGAAATGTCGCTAAGCATTTGAAATGTATTTAGCATTGGGATTCGAAGTGTCACAATAATGCTCCCCTATTCTAGTGAGTAGGGCTTGTGTAGTGCACCCCACATACTGCAAATTACAACACAAAATATAATATACACTAGAAAACGAGTGCCACAATTAATGTACTGTTTAATTCCAAAGCTGTGTAAATCCAGGAAGTGAACAGGAAGCAGATTCAGCTGCCCACAGTTCAAATGGATGCAGCCAGACTAAGTGGAGGGAGATTTCTGCAGCATATTTGGCAAGTGCAGAATCACAGTATATATAAAATAATATGCAATGTGGTTGGAGGGAAGCTTCAGAATGACAAAGATGTTTTTATTAATTATGTGAGCAGACTGCAGTTCCTCTTTAACACTGCAAAGAGAACTTTTGATTGAAAAAGAGTATTTTCAAATTAATTTCATAGGTCATGTGACCAGGCTAACTACCACCTAGCTTTTTACAAAAATAATTGAAATTCTGCTCTGCTTTCTTTATAAATGTACATTTTTTTTTGCCATGACATGACCAATGTAAGGCCATACCATAATTGTTCTTCTGAAATCACATTACTGGCCTTAGTAATGATGTCCAACGGAAGAACAGTGGGGTTGATTTACTAAAACTGGAGAGCGCAAAATCCTATGCATGGTAGCCAGTCAGCTTCTAACTTCAGCTTGTTTAATTAAGCTTTGAAATAAAAAAAGGAAGCTGATTTTACACTCTCCGGTTTTAGTAAATCAACCCCAGTCTTTCTGTCTAAACAGCCAATGAGTGTATGCTTCACATGTTCTAGTCTACTTTAGGAGCAGGAAAGAGAAAAGCTAGTTGGTTGCTAGGATGAAATTACGATATAGAAATTGCACTTCAGTCAGATGTCATACATAAGGCTGATGGATTATATTAGGCAGAAAGTTTAAAGGGAGTAGGCATTAGTAGACTTCTTATTTAACTCAAAAAACTCAAAATTATAAAAAATGAAAAAAAAATGGTATTTTCTATAAAGTTAACATTGTTTTAAATGGAATGTTACAATACACTTTCCCTTGCTGGAAAAACACATAGGAATTTTTCCAGCAATCACAGCGTAGTAAAAGTACAATTGTAAAGAATATTTAATTCTGGCACATCTGTTATCAAATACGTTTGGTAATTCAGTAGTAGGCGCTAAAAAAAAAAAAAAATAAAATACATGAAATTAAAAAAAAAAAAGCAAACAATTCCTAAACACTATGAAATTAAAGGACAGGAATGTGACCGGATATCATTTTCTTTTGACACAGCTTCATCCAGGTCTATAAGATTTCCATTGATGGCCACGTCCATACAACCAATGTAGAAGGCGGAGACAGGTGTAGCGGTAAGCGGGATATCTGAAGATAAGAGCAAATATAGTATTAACCTCCTAGTAGGTAATGAAGTTAAATATAATCAAACCCTACATTTGAACATTTGCACCTGGATTTAATGAAATTTAGTAGAATGTGGTTGTAATGCAGGACTAAACTCCCAAAAAGAAAAATTGCTATTAGGTAGAGTTTTAGGTAGGAAAGTAAGGAATGGCACTATTTTCCCGGTACAATGTAAATCCTATTTACACGTGTGGGAGTTAGATCATAAGCGGCTACCCAATAGCCAAAAGACGTGGTGGGTAAGATGACAACAGGGTACAGAGTATTGACTGTGAGTTTGGACAAAGACACTGTCAAAGGTAATTGTGCTGTGTACAGTATGTTCACAGTATGGCAATTAGCAAAACCCCACCTACGCCCTGTAGACTTTAGCTCTGCTTTAAACTTGAGCTCTAAGCACAGCTAAATATGCAGTTAAATGATTAGTCTGCCTTAAAAAAATAAATAAATGCACATATATTTGCAAGAAATGAAATGCACAATTATTATTTTTTTTTGCAAGTCAGCCTACAAAGGATTGCAACCATGATCACTGGATCATGGTGCAATGCCAAGCTATTGCAGACTCTTTATCCAGCTCTATGTCTACACCAAGGTACTGACTATCAGTTGCTGAACTAGAGGAAGTGTTAGTGGACTATTTATAGCCTCATTGAGAACTACAAATCCATCTGCGGCAGTGGGAGACAGTTCATTCATTCACAGAACTCTGCCTGCACAGCCGCTGGTTCTCCGCCACTACCGCAACAGTGACAGGGAGAAGAACCCCTGCATGCTGTCATGGGGGTAACATGGTGAGCCTGTAAGGATGGGCATTTGTTTGCTTCCAAAGGGTTTTGCATTTATATACAAGTCTATGAGAATGCAAACCTCCTTGAAGCAGATCAAATGCATGTCTGAAAGAGATCAACTGGAGATCAAATGCATCTGTCAAAGAATTTTGAATGATCTCAGAAGTGACTCAACAAAAGTCCAAAGCTCATTAACACAGGCTCTAACAGGTAGTTCCCGTATTTTCCAAGACTTTGATGGTACTTTTAAACTCAAAGGGAAATTTCCACTTTACAAATGTAGAGGACCTCTGCTTTAGACCCTATGCATAGGAACTAAGAGGATCCCAAAAATACATTGAAGGACCTCAAAACACCGCTGCTTAAATTTGCTTAATTGTATGATTTGTGAAAGTGTTGCATCACAGCAATCAACTAGACCTAAACTTGTGGCAGCAAACGACAGTTGGCAAATGAAAACTTGAATTCAGTTTGCTGCTATGCAACAAACAGATCATTCTTAGATACTTGATAATAAATGAGGCAAAATGTTTTAGCAAATTAGGTTCAAGCAACCCATGCAATAGTTGTCTTAAGTGCTTCTTTTTAATTTTGGAGGAAATAGGTTAGACTGTAAGGTAGAGTTTATTCTCTGACAGTTTAATGGTAGGGAATTGCTAAGCAATACCCCATTCTAACATGACAGCCAGGGCTCTGCTATGAACTGAACTTTCTGTTTCCCTTTTATGACACATATTTTTATATATTTAAAGTTGTAAATCATTCAAACACACAGGGCAATTTTGGATTTACTAAACAAAATACCCAAAGAAAACCACTGAAATATAAGTGTAAAATAGAAATCCTATGCAGACTGTGTTCTTGTGTGACTGGCAACTAAGCTCAGGACCCCAGCTCTGTGAAGCCATGGCACCAACCACTCATTTTGCCAAGTATAATCACTCATTTTGCTAAGCAAAATACCTTTGGTGGCTATTGATATCATATTGTTGGTACATTCCAGAAAATTGCTTTTAGCAATATATGAAGACTGCACCCCTGAGATGTAAACCAGGATGCTCATTGAAGTGCAATGCTCTACCCTCCCCTCTCTTCCTCTTCTTAAAGGGACTCGGGCAGCAGAAGAAGCGTTTGACTCCTCTTCTGTCAATCAAATGCTGTGAGGAGGAAGTGAGGGGTGGGGCCAAGCCCTGCTGTGTTTGTCTATGGCGCGTGACTCCATAGACTGACACAACTCGGGAGCAAGCACACACTGTGTACCCCCATAGCAAGCAATGTTATTGAGGCACACAGAGAGGAAGAGGAGCCAGGAGCGCGGGTGGGAGACCTCAGAAGAGGAGGATCAGAGCTACTCTGTGCAAAACCATTGCACAGAGTAGGTAAGTATGACAAGTTTGTTATTTTAATTTTTTAAAAATCTAGACTTTACAACCACTTTAAATCTGCACTACTTCAGGTCCTGTCAAAGGCAACAGAGGGAGGGATAGATTTTTAAATACTTTTTTCTTTTTTTCTGCTCAGAAATTTTCCTTCTCAAAAACATGGTGTCAAGAAAAAGAAGTACCTGGAATTCCTCCTAAATATGTATCCACATGTCCTTTCATTGCCTGATCCAAAACTGACAACTGCGTTTTCATTTCTTCTTTGTTTGCATAGCGAATTTCAGTGTAGGAATCGGATGTGATATCCAGAGTTGACTTTGTAACTGTTAGGCCTACGAAGAGGTTTTTGTCCGTACATATCCTTTTTGTTGACAGTCGTGCCACTGTGATGTCTTTGATACTGACAATGATGTCCTTAAAAAAAAGAGTTAAACAAAGTCTATTAAGGCTTACATTTAACTCATTCATTACCATTTATCCAGTGTTTAGGGCATGGAGCATTCAGTAGCATTGATAATCCTACATGCAGAAAACGCAAATACACAGCATGTTTTTTCATGATGTTTCTACTAGAAAACATCTAGGGTTAAGTACAAAAGTTTGATTTACTATGAAAACTAGGGTGTATATTAAACTTGACAAATTCTCTATACATGATATGTGCTTTGTACAAGGACAACCTGTTATTAAAAGCCTTATAATCAAATATGAATAAAACTTTGCTCCAGATTTATTTGTGAGAAAATGAACAACACTCTATAGACATAATAGTTCCCCAAAATACACTCATTGGTTTCTGTGTAAAGCAGGCCAACCACTAGTAAAATTTTGATCAAAATACTTCAAGAATGTTAGTTTCATTTTCTATTCGTTAGTGGGGTCAAAATGACACTCGCTTTTGACCGCAGTGACAAAAAAAAATTCAAAGGATCAGGATGGAAAATTTTTCTATAACAAACAAATTTCTAACAGTGTATATGATATTTGTTTGGAAAAGTCCATTCATTTCAAAATCAAATGATAAAAGCTAATTACATTTTGAAGTACTTTTGAATACCATTCAAGTCAAGTCATCAAATGTACTGAGAATCTTCATACAAATCTCACAAAAAATCTTACTGTGAAAATTTGTTTGAAATTCTATTAGTGTATGGCCAGCTTAAGTCATGACAAGTTTTTTGCATCTTTTCTTGGTTATGTGTAGGTATTCCTATAAAAGGAATTAATATCTACAGCATATAAAGTAGTTACATGTCACACTCCTTTTGACCATCAATGTCAAATGTCAAGACAGAGTTTCTGAAAATTCTAAAGTTGGATTCACACCTTTTCATGCACATTTTAATGCATTGTTAAGTGCATTGTCATTGATCACACTTTAAAGTTTGTAAAGTCAAAAAAGAGTTTGTATGGATAAGGGACTGCATTATTAGGTTTACATACACTTCAAAGCTCAATTGAAGTTTCCATTTAAATAAGCTAAATACACTCATATTTGTTCTTTACCCAGGCATGCACAGTCTGTCTCTTTTGCAGCTCAGCATTCTGCAACACTGACAAAGTGTGTATTGTACATGCGTTGGTAAGGAACTAGGCCAAGTGCTGAGTTGTGAGATTTCAGGGCCACGTATCCCACGTTCAGTCCATCCTGCCATCTGCAGGATGGAGAGGGTGATGGAATGACCACTTGTTAAATTAAAAAAACAGTTTGAAAAAAATAATATTAAATACTATTGGCTAAAAAAGTATTATAGTTTCTTCCTAAATATCAAGACCACAAGAGGTGACTGGATATGTCTAGAGGTGAAAGCAAAACCCCATTTAATATATTGAATTTAATATTATATCACAGTCTTCATAGGTCCTCTTAAACTGCTGGTATCAAAAAAGCACGCTTGCAACAGCAGTAATAATTATAATAAATATAATAAAAAAACTGTAGACAACATACCTAAATTTGAGAAAATTTGGAGTCCCGGGGTGACCCACTTTCTTTCTCCTAATTTTGACACTTCTTTACTAAGACCTTGGTAACTATATAACTTTGTTTTGAATAACTGATAAAAGAGATACTATGTACATATTGTTACTAAGAAATCCCCGGAAACCTCTACTAATCCAGACTTTTTTTTTCCTTCTTCTTATCTTTACTTTCCTTTAATTCTTTTCTCCTTATTCTATCCTGTCTTCTCCTATTTATTTTCACATAATGAAATGGTAGTGAAACATTCACTTTTATAATGTTCAATTATAATACAATAATAGATAGTAAGCTCTAATGTCCTATTATAAATAAATGAATCTCGTAGTAATTAATATTATTTCTTTATTACTTATTACTCAAAGTTAAAAGTTTAACAACTTTTTCATTTTTTGTTGCTCCTAATTATATAATTGTTAAAAATGATTGTAACACCTTAGTCTTTCTAAAACATATAGCCTATTTAAGTCTTTCATTGCTTGTATCTACAAAAAATACTAAGATCTGAAATATCTGATATGTAAATTCAACTAATGCTACCATATAATGTAATCAATATTTTGTTAATTGTACCAATGTTTATATTTTCAAAATCAATAAACAAATTTGACAAGATGAAAAAAAAACAAAAAAACTGTAGACATACTTGCACAATGTCAGATGACTGATCCTCAATAGCTACTGCCAACGGCACGGTGTCTTCTTTAACTAGCGCAAACATTACCCCAGTGCCAGTAGATGAGCGAATGTCCAGAGTAACATTCACTATCCAATCTTCTTCAATTGATGTGATGTCAGCTATAATGAACAATGACAAATTATATCTGTAATGAGGCAATGCCACAACATAATTTTATAAACAAATGCACAATGACTTACTGTAGTTGAGTTTGAAGTATGCCAGTCCTCCTCCGGGGTAGTAGGAGCCCTCCTTCACATCCACCAGGCACTGCTTACTCCGCTTTCCTTGAATAATGTCCTTTACACCCAGCTCGTTTTCTTTTTTTTTCATCAGTTTCCATCCACGGATACAACCATCCAGTCGGGGGTTAATCTACAGTGAGATTTTTTTTAAGCATGGGAGGAGGTTTAAATTAAGTTCCACCATTTAAATTCAGTCCATTTTTTTTCTGATTAAGAGCATAACTCAAACCCTTTGTTCTAACCCTTTCCCACTTCACTGAAAATGTGTTTGTTTTTTTGTCTAGGGGAGATCGTCCATCACTTCTATCAAGAGCAATAAAAATCAGAGGAAAGGATCTAAGCTTTTCATTATTTATCTAAAACAATAAAAAAAAATTGGCTGGAGTTGGGCTTTAACCTACTAACAGGGAAAAAAAAGTGAAGTGGCCTCCAATTTGTCATAGGGCAGACATTCCCCTGAGCCCAACCCTGATGCAATGTGTGAAACAGAAGGGAGGGGGTTCCTATCCCAAGAGTTTCTGTTTATGATAAGCATGTCTCTTATCTAATGAAGGAAGTAGTGGTCAGTATAGGCTTTCTAATCAGCTCAATAAGAGTTCTCCTAACAAGGCTTGGTTGGGGCCATCTTGCTTACCCCACACACATGAGACAAGCATCTATATCAACTGGAATCAAGTGACTTTTATCCCATTCTGTCATTCCATTCCTTTTAGACAGTTTTAGCAGTAATGCAGTTTTAGATGGTAGGGTGGTTGTTATATTTTTCTTACTAATATGATTATGGGTAATGTAGCAAAATGTCAACAAAGGAAAGACATAGTATTCATTTTTTTCTTTGCTATGCTCTTTTGTAAACATAGGTTACCTCTTGTGTAAATCTTATGTCAAAATGATCAGTAGATCCAGAGCTGTTGAAGTTTGATATACCGCATATCTCAATTTTTCCTGTAAAAGTCAAACTTAACCTTTCCTTCTCCCTTCCTATTGGTCTTTGAAGGTGATTGGCAGCCATAGTAACTCAGTAAATGGGAGGGGCTGACTTTTACAGGAAAATATGAAATTTGTATATAACGTCCCCTTTCCCTGTATCTCTAGCTCTACAAATCATTTTGACATGCAGGTAACTTCTGCTTGGGTTATTTTTCATTATTTGCAGAGATGTTTATTAGTATTATTTGTACTATTGATGTAGCCCTATATCAAGCTGCTCTGTGGAAGTAGCACTCTGAAGATCCAGACCACTGCCCTTCATACCCCTTTTACATACTTTTTTGAGTGTACAACCACAGCAGTACGGGAGCCTATATAATCTGCATTAGATGTCACTGATGTTTGCTCTTGTTCCCCTGATGACACTGTTTGAGGGTAAGTAATGTTGCGAGGGGCTTTCATTGTGTGGCCAGCAGCAAGGTTTGGCGGTTTTACACTATGTGCGGGCTCTGTTCCCCTCCATGAGTGCAGATGCGGCCTGATCTGACATGCTGATCCTTGGAATCACACTGGAACCATAAGTTGGTGCCCTGCTATTGCCATTGATGGATGTCTGGAGGTCTGTTAATTACATGCCTGGCTGATCTCTGTGGTGGGAATCTTTCATATTTGGTAAGAGGCCAATCTTATTTGCAGTGAAGGGCATGAATGTCTTGGTCGTCTCTTCAAGATACATTCAAGGAGTCGGTGCATAGTTGAACGTTTTCACTCATTCCTGGACTTTACTGTTTTTTAGAAGATTTGCACATCACTGATGTTTTTCACTTAATGTTTGTGGACTTTTATTTGTGTTGATGTGCACTCATTGTATGTGTATATCTAGACTTCACACGGAGTGCAGCAGCCCAGATCTCTTGATATGCTCCCTGCACAGTGCTCCAGTCAGCAAAGTTCAAGATCTACCAAGTAGCACTGTTGATTGTAGCACTACACAGGGGGTGTGAGACTGCTGGAGATCCAGAACGCTGCACTCTATGTGAGAGCGGTGGTCTGACTCTCCTGCATGCTGCTGGTACAAGGCAGCTTGGAATAGGGCTACAGCTAAAGGACAAGAATAATAAAATAAAAATAATTTAAAAAGACCTACACCTGTTACTTTTTTTTATCCAGCCTGAACACGTTTGTCTAATAAAAAATGAGGGCTCAATTGGGTGTTTATTTAGAGAGAAAGTAATATGTACAAAGAAAGCAAAGTAGAATGATCAGAGCTAAAACAAACATAAAAAGCTGCCACTGGCACTGATATGGGTGACTAGGCACCTAATTATGGGTTTCTGCATCTCATTCTGCTGTTTACTTTTGTTCTTCCCTCAATAAAGGAATTTAAATGTATCACAATGGTTGCACTGTGAATAAACATTCCATGAAATCACCGGTTTAATGAGATTTTCTACTTTCCGTGGCAATCCCGCTATGTAGACTTTGGTTTCCAAAATACCATTCAAAGGTTTAAACAGATATTTGGGATTATTGATGTTCATAACAGCTTCGTTTGCAATCTTCACACTTATACTGTTTTCCAGCTCTTCCACGGACACCTACAAGATGAATGAACACACATTTTTGTTTACTGTGTAGCTGTTTGTTTTTACAATGTTTGAACAAGAGGTGATATATGAAGGAAGGAAGCAGAGATAAATTATAATAAGCCTAGTGGTTGCAAATGTACAGCTATATCATAGCATACTCTACAAATGAACTGTGGTTTACATATAATTTAACTCATTGTTTAGTTTACATACCATAGCTACAATGTTCAGACGGCCATACTGAACAATTAGGAATTATTTGTCATTTGTCAAATTGCAATTAAATTTATATTAAACCCTCAGTTTTTTTAGAGAGGTATGGCCAAAGCTTTTTTTCTTCGATTCTTTTCTTATAGGTCACAGGAGAGCACTTAGCTCCTGTGACCTAGAATCAGTTGACAGTGACATCACAGAGCCAACGGCAGGGACCCACCCACATGCCTGATCAGCAACTGGCTCAGCCTCTCAGCATGCAGCTGAGAGACTGAGCCAGATGCTCCCACCCCTTCTCCAGCTTGGAGCTCCAGTGAACTCTGGAATGACAGAGCAGAGAGCGGTGACTGACAGTCACCACTCTCTGCTCAGAGCTGACTGAGAACTGACAGGTCATGTGATCGCTCAGGTCTCAGGCTTAGAGCTGAAAGGGAACAGCTGCAGCATCAGACCGATGCTGCAGAAGGGAGGTGAGTATACATATTTGTTTTTTAAGGCTAGCCATACATTTTACAATTTTCTTGTACAATTTTCCTTTAGATTTACCAAAAACCATATAATATGAGGTCACACCCAAACACTTTAAATTTGTACGCAATCGGGCAGGTCCTTACATTACATAGTTGAAGGTAAATCTAAAGGAAATTGAATAAGAACATTGTATAATGTATGGCTAGCTTTAGATGCCCATAATTCTCGTACTTTCAGCAGCTGATTTAATCACTTACTGAGTATGCAGCTTATTTATCTATTAATCTTTCCCTAAATTCCAATTTGAGCAGGTGTCATGACTGCTTCCCCAGGTTTCCTATTACAGGGTGGCTTCTTTCTCTTACAGAATCCCATGGAATCACCCTTGCATGCAGGGACTAAAACTGTGTCTCTCTACACTGTGTGCATCAAAAGAAACACACAACCTCATAGCTTAGGATAACAAGGGACTCCCCTGCTCTTCCCTCCTTCTCCCCCTCCCCTCTCTAAGCTAACAGACTGACTCCAGACTGTCTATTGTTAACGCTTTTCTGTGACCAGACCAGAAGTTAAAGGAAGCAGCCCCCCAAATGCAAGTTCTGGAGTAAGATAACAAATAGTTTACTGGGGAATGTTTATTTTATTTTTCCCAATGTGTTAAAGCGGAGTTCCACCCAAAAATGGAACTTCCGCTTTAAGGGAGATGACCCCCTGACATGCCACATTTGGCATGTCATTTTTTGGGGGGGGGGCAGAAGCTCCCACTTCCTCCTGGCGCACCACGGCACCGGAAGAGAGATCACCTCTCCCCCCTCCCTCTCGGCAGGGAGGAACACGTCACAGGTCCCAGATGATTGCCCGGCCAGACCCAGTGCGCGGCTCGCGCATGCACAGTGGGTGCCCGGCTGTGAAGCCACAGCCGGGTGCCCACAGATACAATGCCGGCGCTGCAGAGAGGAGGGGGAGACGAGCGGGGGTTCGTTCCCTCACATCGCTGGACCCTGGGACAGGTAAGTGTCTGATTATTAAAAGTCAGCAGTTGCAGTATTTGTAGCTACTGACTTTATTTATTTTTTTTAGCAGAACTCTGCTTTAGGCTTAAAACTGCTGGGGCTTTAATACTACTTTCGTTGAACTTCAGGCACAACAAATTTCTTTTAATTAGATAGTTTTGCCTACCCATGCAGCCTGGCCTTATAAGTTTTCTTTCCCATGATAAAGAATTAAATCACTTGTAGGCTCCCCCTGTATTTCCAGACCCACTGCTCTTCCCCATTCCCCCTTGCAAAATCATTCAAAAATCCATTGATTTAATGGTTTCCCAAAACTGATACATTCATGACATGTTGTGATGATAACTATCAAGGGTTTACATTCTCAATTTAATTGTTAAAGAGGAACTGCAGTCTGTTCACATAATTTGTAATAAAAAACATTTTTGCCATTCTGAAACTTCCCTCCAACCATTTTTCATATTCCTTTATATATACTGCGATTCTGTACTTGCCAAATATGCTGCAGAAATCTCCCTCCACTGAGTCTGGCTGCAAACATTTTAACTGCCTGTTCACTTCCTGGATTTACACAGACACAAAGAGGCACACCTCCAGCCCTGCAGCTCTCATTGGCCCTCCTATGACTCATCCCCCTTCCCTTCCTGGCAAACTCTCACGAGAGTGAGAGAGAGAGAGCTGTGCATGATGTCATAATCCTAGGCTAATGACCAGACAAGAAACAGGAAGTGGGCTGTATATGGTATTTACTGGCAGAAAAAAGATGTTTTACTATCCAAAGTTAAAACAACAAGGGCAGAAGATTAAATAGATTGAAAGTTGAAAAAATAAAAAAAGGTCCGCTTTAAGTCATCAAATGCCTGGTTCATAACTGATCACATGTGCACCACCAGAGAAACTGCAGATCAAACGGGGACTAAGATGCAAATTTCCTTGTCTGTAAAGGATAGGAGGGTTTAGTACCACTGTAAGGATCATCACAGTCTTATTTTATTGAACGAGAAAGAGCACACAGGATGCAGAGACATGACCGTGGTGCTGGGGTTGACTGTGCGGCCAGAAGTACATCGGAAGATGAGGAAGCATGTGAAGCCTCCAAACTATTTTTTATGTTTATCAGAGGTAACAAAACTAAAAAAAACAAACTGGAAGGGGTAGGTGATAAATAATAAAAAGGAATCAGAAATCTTGTGCCTGCTATTCAGCTTTAACTAGCCCAATTTACCCGTTGATTTGTAATTACAGATCAGCATTTCTTATTTTACATTACAAATAGGTGTACTGGGCAAGGAATAGCACAACTGGGAAGGCAATGCTGGCACATACCCATGGAAGCAATCCAATCAGGGAGCTTCATGTTGTAAGTGTACTACTGATATTACCAGGTGGCAAGTTTAAAGAAGAAACCTCACTTTTATTTTTATTATTTTGTTCTATTCTCTAGGGCACAAAGTACATATAGTATTTTGCTCCATCTTCCTATGTGCTGTCTAATGCCCTGTACACATCGGACTTTCTGACAGAAAATGTGCGATCGGAGCTTGCTGTTGGAAATTCTGACCGTGCGTGGGCTCCATCGGACTTTTTCCATCGGAATTTCCGACACACAAAGTTTGAGAGCTGGCTCTAAAATTTTCCGACAACAAAATCTGTTCGCGTAAATTCCGATCGTGTGAAAAAATAAATACTGCAATTTAAAAAAATCTGAAAGAATTAAAAAACCATGACACTCACTATATGCCATTCTCCGTTATTGATTGACTTGCCGCCAGTTGTAACTTTTGTCCATAGGTCATTCTTGAACTGAATTTCAATTTTACCATCACGTAGAGCCAGTAGAAACCATGATGTGGCGTCAGCTGACTCTGCATACAGAATCACTCCCTCTCCATCGTAGGTTCGGAAATCAAATTCCGCTGAAAACCTTTGTGGGAAATAAATGCCATAATGTCAGTTTAAAGTGGAACTTTACTCATAACAACTTGATAAAAAAAATAATGTTCTTTAGCAAGGAAGGTGACATTCCACATTCATAATTATACTGCCAAAATTAGTGTTTGCTGTAAATTGCCTCCAGCATCGCTCCTGTTTCTTCTTGCTGGAGGCTGCCATTTTGCTGAAGCCCACAGCCGCTGAGCAACAGTAAATCTTTAGGCTGCCAACAGATTGGCCTCTAGTGGCTCTGATTTTCAGCACAGTGCCGAAAAAAATTCAAAGTATGTGTAGAACAGGGTGAGGCAGTGTATTACTGTATTTTAACCTCTTGGAGCCGAGCGCACGCAAATATACGGCCTCTTGGCAGCCAGGCCTTTGCGCCAAGGGGCAGCATATTTGCATGTAATAGCGCCAACAGTGCTGTGCCAAAAGTTCAATTTTAAGCTCCTCATGAGCCTATCAGGCCAACCATTTCTTCTCCTTGTTGATTACGGAAGGCCAATGTTGATGAACAAATCTGATAGAGAAAGATTTTTGGCATTTTCCATGCAGGTCATTCAGAATTCGATAACTGCCAGTTTGAAAGTTGGCAACAGCACATACACTGGGCAATGATCGGAAGAAAAGGTTGAAAATAAAATTTCTGTGTAAATTGTATGGGCAACTTTGTTAATCTGTACACATTCTCCAGATCATTAATGTGATATCTACAGTACTTTTCACTGCCTTAAGACTCTATTCACACCATGGCATTTTGTTTTGCAGGCGGAATCGCCACGATTCTGCCCACGATTCAGAAATGCCACAAATCATGGGATGCCCTTGCAATCCCTGTTACTTTGAATGGCACCCAAATCGCAGTGCGATTTTGCTGTGATTGTCGCGGATTGCATTAAAATCGCGCAAACAGAATCGCGGGACGCCTGTCACCCAAAAGACAGCGATTTGTGTGTCATTCAAAGTAACGAGGATTATAACTGGACAAAATGATAACAGTGACTGCAATTCCTCACTGTATACAATAAATCGATGAAAAAATCTATATTCCAGTCCACAATCTGTTGTCTTGACTTTAATATCTTCCACCTTAATATAGTGTTTATACTTTCATAAATTCCACCAATTGAGTGCCAGCTCCACATGCATTGGACTTCATTATCACTGCGGCTGCTAGTTTCCTTTCCAGCTTTATTGTACAACAGGCTAATTGAGGATGTTCTAAAGTGATGTCGGCATAGGTGAATCCCCTGAAGATGTGCCTTCGCACGAAATGTGTTGGGTAGAGCATATGTACAGACATTATGTCACCACTTCCGGGCCTCAGGACAGTGGCCATCTTAGTAAGTTTGTCTGGTTTTATGTTTGTTTACCTGATGCTGGATTCACTTCTTAGGCCTAAATACTACACTATATATAGCATTCTGTGGCTCCGTGTGGTGAGCATTTTTTATACAGCACCCTACCCGTAAGTTCTACCCATGGTGGGGAAAAGTCCAAATCACTGGTAGTTGTCATAAGGAGATTTGGAGTTGATACATACTACATGTTGTTTTGTTGAATTTACATGCAGCTGTCTTTCTGTTGCGTGCATAAGTGGTGGTGGAATAATGGCAGCAAGGATTGCATCTGCATGTGGCACTAGCACTCATATTCCTTTCATATGTTTTTATTGAATTTTGCACAGGTAGGTACAGAGTACAATTTAGGTATTGTACGTTGTGCAACAACGTTGTTGAACAAATATCAGGACATTAGGAACTTATTAACAACTAACAGATTGCATGTAAGTCAAACAAAGAAGATAAAGGTATGGACGATCCCCTCACCTGTCGTGGCACCCCAAATGGGAGCACTTTTGTGTCACAAGAGGAGAATGTGTACATGCTTAACATAGGTAAATTTCCTTGCAGCTTGTATGTATAATTCTATATACTTGCTTAAACAAATATAACTGGTGTGATTGGTACATATTGCTCGGTCAGGCACTGGCACTCATTTGGTAGAATTTATGGAAGTATAAACACTGTATTAAGGAGGAAGATATTTAAGGCAAGAAAACAGATTGTGGACTGGAATATAGATTTTTTATTGATTTATGGAATAAAATGAGGAATTGCAGTCACTGTTATCGCATTTTATTTTATTAGCATTTTTATTCACTTATATTCATGTGTATGAGGCTCTGCACCATTTGTTATATGATTTATTTTAAGGGTTTGTATATTCACCTTGTTGTTAGCTGCCTGCACCTCTAAGCGCAGACATAGTCACCAATTGAATTACTTTCTAAATATGCTCTCTAGTGTCCAAGTAACTTAATCTTGAGTTCTGCCATGCAGGGCAAAAATAGGTTCAATTTAATATCAGTCCTACTAGCAACCATAATTAGTTTGATTTCAACAAATAGGGACAAATATCTGTCTTTCACTGAAAATAATTAGATATTGACTTAAATATGGCAAGTCTAGCCATCTAGCCTTCCTTACCTTGTAACACCTGGCAGTCTGAATGTCATATAGACAACAGGAATTCCTGTAAAATATTCTGCCAGGTACAGCAATTCATAATTTTTCTCCAGCTTGAGAGGAACACAAGTCGGGATACGCTACAACAGAGATCATAAAACATTAATTCAATCCACTCAACACAGTCAGCAACAACTGTTATTAAGATGTTTCACAATAAAGTCAATAAATAATTGCCTATGTATTTAAAATCTAAGATTTGTATTTCTTCAATATATTTTTGCAAGATAATCAAGTGAACTGATTTTATTTCCATCTGAATCCCACCAGTGACAATATCTACTTGAAATTTGGATATATTGTTTGTTTTAACTGGTAGGTTAATTTATGCCCCGGAAAACTGTCCCTTACAATGTATATGAAATGGGTGGAGATGTTGGTGAGCTCCTTTGGGAGACAAGACTGATAGGAATGCTGGAGTGTACTCTGTGAAGTTTTATGATATTGTGGATAATAAATACATAAAGGAATTAAATAACGGTTATGGCTTCATAGTTTGTTTTAATTTTCTTCACATTTTGCCAGCGGCATGCGTTCTAGGCCCCACTCTCGTTCAACCGGAAGTGATGAGAATGTTTCCAGCAGCCTCTACACGTTTCACAATGTAATTTGCGTCATCAGGAAGATTCCTGATGACGCAAATTACATTGTGAAACGCGTACATTGCCGCTGTGAGGAGACACAGTGACAGAGGGGAAACAAACTGAGACACCACTCTCCATATACACTGCTGGATTTGCTTGGTGCCGGCTTAAGGGCACCATAACATGTGAGTTTAACCATGTTTTTAACTTTTTTAATAAAATGAAATTACATACTCAACCATGAAGGCTATCCATATGTCTTTATGAGCACTGAACAGAGCAAGAGATACTAATACATTGCTTGGAAAGGCTGCTATTGGACCTATCACAAACGGATTGGTTATCCTTAATGAACCAAAGGCGTTTATTCTTATTACATCTGGTGAGTGGTCATTGCATGAGGTGGTGGTGAAGTCATGATAAGTGGTAAATTAGGAGCACAATATACTGAAAAGGAACGTCATTGCACAGGAGTGATCACTCACTGAAGGCATCCAGTGTACTGTGGTGTTTCTGCATATATCAAGGACATTCATTTATTATTTTTTTGCACTATGTAGTACATATGCATGTTGATATGTGATATTTTGTTAGTAATATTGGCACATTGTTTAGTATTAATATTTTTTTGATACTTTTGTAGCACTAGCACTTTAAATAGCTTTTGGTAGCACCTAATGCACAGAAGTAATCACCCACTGAGGACATCTAGTGGGCTGTAGTGTTTATGCACATGTTGAGGACATTTTTTGCAGCATGTAGTATATATGCATGGTGATATGTGATATTTGATGGTGACTAAGTAATATTGGCACATTGCACATTTTTAAATATCTGTCATATTTTATATTTTTTTTAGCACTAGCACTTTAAACAGTTTTTTGGAATATTATTTTGTCACTAGTAAACACTATGTGGACAGTATATTTTTGACACAATTTTAATTGATACAGAAAAGCACGCTACATAGGATCGATATCCTATTTTTGTATATTTCAGCAGTGGTATCACACACAGAAGTTAGCGCAATCCATTTTTTTAATAAAGTGCAAAATCTGTTTGCCTTTAGTAAATCAACCCCTATGTGTTTATGCTTTAGTGTTCATTGAGATCATGTACAAAGAATAATGACCATCGTGTGCCTATGCACCAAGCTTATGAAAAAGATGAAAATTTTTTTAAAATTAAGCTTGCCATGAAAACTATACTTTGCCAGCATCGTGTAGCCAAATTTGATGAAAAGGAAGAGGTGTGGATGGTTCTCGTTTCCAAGACTGCACTTACCCTTTAAATATATCTAAAACCAAAATATTTTTTGTCTTGGATAGAGTAGAGAATGCTAAGCACTCTTGTGGGGATTTTTTTCTGTCTGTGTTCTATTGGGGGCATTTAATTTCCTGTCTCAGGGACACAACAGGAAATAGTAGGAAATCAGTCAGGGGAAACACTCTAATGCGCCATACACACGATCAGAAATTCCGTCAGAAAAAACTTGGATGGTTTTTCCAATGGAATTCCGCTCAAGCTTACCTTGCATACACACGGTCACACAAAAGTTCTCTGAACTTTCGACCGTCAAGAACGGGGTGATGTACAACACTACGACGAGCCGAGAAAATGAAGTTCAATGCTTCCGAGCATGCGCCAAATTGTTTCCGAGCATGCGTGATTTTTTGCGAGTCTGAATTGCATACAGACGAATGCATTTTCCGAACGAAAAATAGAGAACCTGCTCTCAATCTTTTGCTGGCTGGAATTCTGCCAGCAAAAGTCCGATGGAGCATACACAGGGTCGGAATTTCTGACCAAAAGCTCACATCCGACTTTTGCTAGCAGAATTTCTTATCGTGTGTATGGGGCATTATAGACAGTTGTCACAAGAAGAATTACACACCGCGTACACACGAGCGGAATGTCTGACAGAAAAAGTCAGACAGAAGCTTTTCATCGTCTATTCCGATCGTGTGTATGCCCCATCGGACTTCTTTTTTCGAACATTCTGACGGACCTAGAAAGAGAACATGTTCTAAAGTTTTTCGACTGAACCAATTCCTATCGGGTAAACCGTCGTCTGTATGCTGTTCCGACAGACCAAAAACGACGCATGCTGTGAAGCAAGTACGAGACGGAAGCTACTGGCTATTGAACTTCCTTTTTCTAGTCCCGTCATAAGTGTTGTACGTCACCGTGTTCTGGACGGCCAGACTTTGGTCGGACTTTGGGTTGACCGTGTGTAGGCAAGACCGGTTGAATTGAATTCCGTCGGAGTTCCGTCAGAGAAACCTTTGGCGTTAATTCCGACGGCAAAACCGGTCGTGTGCATGCGGCATAACAGGAAAAATTTTCTTTAACCTCCTGTTATGGTGACAACTGTAAAATTCTGAATTTCACCAACACTTTCTGTCCAGGTGACAATGCTTAGGATAAACACTGTATAAAGAGCACATCTCAGGAAAACAGACAACAACAAAAACATGACAGAATTTTTCCTTCCTCTGTCCAAAGTGGAAACGTAACAGCTTGGCTTTTGGTATACAGTACTTTAAGGCTCACCTCACCAGATCTACTATCTGTGGACATTATGAGGTTAATAGACACACGTTTTGGTGAGTATAAAAAGTTATACTGTAAGCAGCAGGCAATGTGTCGGTGCCAGGCGTGGGATTTACACCCAAACCGGTGCCCTGAGCTTCTTCTCACACATATGACAGGAAGAGAAAAAACAAACAATAGCAGTAATCAAAAAGTGAGAAACCCTGACGGAGTGTGATCTTATTTATCAGCGAAGTGACTCTTCACATTGTGGTTATTACTCATTACTATGTGTTATCGCTGAAGAGATGAGACTAGGTGAGAACTGCCAAATACTGCTGTCACCTCCGCTTCTACTGGGATTTTCATTGATCAGGAAGGTTGCCTGGGATGGCATTTGTGCAAATATTGGACTGATTTTTCTTTACAGTAAATCAATAACATCTTCGAAGAGTAATAATAAATAGGGTGACTTAGAAGAGTAACAATATACTTTATAGGGCGACGTGTAACAGTAACACATGTAATATGATAATGAAGATTATTAATAATAATAGGATAATTAGAAACTCTGTGAGGCCGTTCTGTAGAATATAACAGCTGACTATGGGGGAGGCAGAAACAGATACAACTTAAGAAAAATAAATCAGGACAAAAGTATTTTTGTACCTCATTCATTAATTTACAGTTGCTTCACTGCATTAACTACTCCAGCTCACACATCAGTCGTCCCCTAATGGAGAAATGTTTATATTTTAGACTTACTCAGAATTAAAGTGGTATTAGCACTTGAGCCCCGGAAAGATTTACCCCTTTAATGACCAGGCCATTTTTTGCGATACAGCACTGCGTCGCTTTAACTGACAATTGCGCGGTCATGCGACGCTGTACACAAACAAAGTTCATGTCCCTTTTTCCCCACAAATAGGGATTTCCTTTTGGTGGTATTTGATCACCTCTGCGGTTTTTAATTTATGCGCTATAAACAAAAAAACGCAGACAATTTTGAAAAAAAAAAACAATATTTTTACTTTTTGGTATAATAAATATCCCCCAAAAATGTTTTAAAAAACAAATTTCTTCATCAGTTTAGGCCAATATGTATTCTTCTACATATTTTTGGTAAAAAAGAATCACAATAAGCGTATATTTATTAATTTGTGCAAAAGTAAGTACTAGTAATGGCAGTGATCAGCAATTTTTAGCAAGACTGCGACATTGCGGCGGACAGATTGGACACTTTTTTGGCCAGTGACATTATTACAATGATCAGAGCTAAAAATAGCCACTGAACACTGTATAAATGGCACTGGCAGGGAAGGGAATAACACTAGGGGGCGATCAGTGGGTTAAGTGTTCCCTAGGGAGGTGTTTCTAACTGTGCGGGGGAGTGTACTGACAGGGAATAGAGAGAGATCTCTGTTCCTGATCTCTCTCTACTCTCCATTGACAGATCTCCGTTCAGGCTCTCTGTGGAGTGATCGCGGGTGACCGGCGGACATCAAGGCCACCAGCCACGCACATCGGCTCCAGCGACACACCGCATGCACACGCGCCTGCAATAGCTGGTAAAGGAAACGACGTACAGCTACAGCGATTCATGCAGCCGAGCCAACCTGCTGCAGTATAACTACTGCAGCTGGTTGGCAAGCGGTTAAACCCAAAACAAAAAATGTAATTTCTTGCAGCTTACCAATCATTGGATGTAATGTGGGAATGGAGACCAGTCCCCTGCTGGTGCTCCATAAACAAAGAGAATATGGAATATCTCTGAACCAGTTTAGACAGTTTATACAAATGATTTTTATAAAAAAAAATATTTTTTATTTATACAAAAAGAGATAAAAATAGGATATCCCAATACATCGAAACAGATTCCATGCCAAAACGATATTCAAAATACAAAGTAACAATACATGTGTGTCACTAATACTTGATGTGCCACCTTAAGGGGAACAGAGGTATAGTGGGTCCTCACAGGTCATGTATTCCTCAACATGTTTCGCGGAACTCTATCGCTTCTTCAGGAGAATGCCTGAAATTAGTTATTCACACAGTAAAAAATAAAAAATAAAGCATGCAGAAAATCTACACCGTGATATACAACAAGTATTCCATGTTGAGGAATACATGACCTGTGAGGAGATATGTTTATAAAATCATTTATGTAAACTGGTGAAGAAATAAATACTGCACTTACACTGATTAAAGAAAAGCTGCGACTAGAGAGTAGTAAGCTAAATAATGTGATTCAAAATAAAGTCGCGCTAAAAACTAAAGTGACAAAAGACAAATGTCTGAAGAAAGATGTGAATAGTGAAGATTGAATGTGGGTCATTAAGTGGAAGTGTCAACACTATAAAAGAAACTAAAGGTGCTATTAAGTGAATGAATATAAATGAGAATGACTGTGTATATGACAAAAAACAAATATAGCATATCACAATCAATAAACAATATGTACCTCTAGTGTCAATAAATAAATAAATACAGCTTAACTGTAACCACAGAGCTAAACCATATTGGTGTAACAACATAAGAAACTAAAAAGACTAAAGAAAGTCTGTGATTCAAAAGAGCAGTATTAAATAAAGTTCATCCATATTACATTGACATGCATAGATTAAAACTGATCTCCAGGTGCTCTGTGAGGTAATGTGACAGGATCTCGCTGTGATGGGATATAAGGTGCGTAGATAAACCTCCACCTCCAAGAAAGAATTTTGCTGCCTCTTACCAGATGGAATTGGTCTCTAAATTACAGGAGACCCAGGAGGCAGATGGCTGTAACCCCAGCCAGGGATCCTTAAGCAGGCACTCAGCGTACGGGACCGGGGACTCACTCCAAACAGCCTCAGCATTTATGGAAATATTGCCATGTAAAAAATAAATTGCTCCACATAGTGTAAAATCCAGCGATTTATTGTATAAAAAGTATAAAGGTTGCACTTACAAAAGCATCGTAATTGGAGGCATGTAAATAGAAAGCCGGCCGGCTCCAAGGAAACCCGTGTCCTACGGGTCTGTGTATCGCGGTGTCGTCGGGACGTAGCTCCTCCTCCCTACGCCGTTTCGTCACAACAGGACGTGGTCACGGGATGTGAGCAACGTCCCGACGCACCGCTTAAATAGACACATCAATCACAACCCTCCACCACAGTAAACCGGAAGCGCCATCTTGTGTCAGGGAAACAGTATGGGCAAGAACAAAAACATTACTCGAGTGGTGAATGTATAGATATATACCATTAAGGATAAAGTGGCACCCAATATTTTTGATCCCCCAGTTGCAAGGCCTAGTTTCTTTTCTGAGCTGACAGGATATTTCCAATGTAGGAGGTGTCAGGTTTGTTCGCTGAATGGCTGTAGGAGTAGAAGGACAATGAATTTTATTTCTACATGTACACGCAAGTCCTACACCAGTGTTTCTCAACTCCAGTCCTCAAGGCGCCCCAACAGGTCATGTTTTCAGGATTTCCCTTAGATGAAAAGGCTGTGGTAATTACTAAGGCAGTGAAACTGATCAAATCACCTGTGCAAAATAATGGAAATCCTGAAAACATGACCTGTTGGGGCGCCTTGAGGACTGGAGTTGAGAAACACTGTCCTACACCATTGAGCCCTTTATCACATGCTCCACCACTGGAGTAGTTTACTTATTGCAGTGCCCGTGTGGCCTGCAATATGTGGGCCGTACTAAAAGACCCTTGCAGGTGAGACTAAACGAGCACATTAATAATATTAGGAGAGGGTTCACTCGGGAGCTACGTCCCGACGACACCGCGATACACAGACCCGTAGGACACGGGTTTCCTTGGAGCCGGCCGGCTTTCTATTTACATGCCTCCAATTACGATGCTTTTGTAAGTGCAACCTTTATACTTTTTATACAATAAATCGCTGGATTTTACACTATGTGGAGCAATTTATTTTTTACATGGCAATATTTCCATAAATGCTGAGGCTGTTTGGAGTGAGTCCCCGGTCCCGTACGCTGAGTGCCTGCTTAAGGATCCCTGGCTGGGGTTACAGCCATCTGCCTCCTGGGTCTCCTGTAATTTAGAGACCAATTCCATCTGGTAAGAGGCAGCAAAATTCTTTCTTGGAGGTGGAGGTTTATCTACGCACCTTATATCCCATCACAGCGAGATCCTGTCACATTACCTCACAGAGCACCTGGAGATCAGTTTTAATCTATGCATGTCAATGTAATATGGATGGACTTTATTTAATACTGCTCTTTTGAATCACGGACTTTCTTTAGTCTTTTTAGTTTCTTATGTTGTTACACCAATATGGTTTAGCTCTGTGGTTACAGTTAAGCTGTATTTATTTATTTATTGACACTAGAGGTACATATTGTTTATTGATTGTGATATGCTATATTTGTTTTTTGTCATATACACAGTCATTCTCATTTATATTCATTCACTTAATAGCACCTTTAGTTTCTTTTATTTATGTAAACTGTCTAAACTGTTACCGAGTCTATATTCTCTTTGTTTATGGCGCACCATCATGGGACTGGTTTCCATTCCCACCTTTCTTCTAATTACTCTTGGATGATGTTACCCTTTACCTATCTTACACAATCTATTTGTTTTGAGGCCTAGCTTTCAATCATTGGATGTGATGACTGCATTAGATTTCTTTTTTTACCTTTTTTTCCTCTGTTTTCACCTGGTGATCTGACCAGTAACACATCTTATGCCCCGTACACACAGTCGGATTTTCCGATGGAAAATGTGTGATAGGACCTTGTTGTCGGAAATTCCGACCGTGTGTGGGCTCCATCACACATTTTCCATCGTATTTTCCGACACACAAAGTTTGAGAGCAGGCTATAAAATTTTCCGACAACAAAATCCGTTGTCGGAATTTCCGATCATGTGTACACAAATCCGACGCACAAAGTGCCACGCATGTTCAGAATAAATAAAGAGATGAAAGCTATTGGCTACTGCCCCGTTTATAGTCCCGACGTACGTGTTTTACGTCACCGCGTTCAGAATGATCGGATTTTCCGACAACTGTGTTTGACCGTGTGTATGCAAGACAAGTTTGAGCCAACATCCGTCGGAAAAAATCCTAGGATTTTGTTGTCGGAATGTCCGAACAAAGTCCGACCGTGTGTACAGGGCATTAGAGTGCCTCCACTCCGGATGAAGGAGCAGGGTGGAGTTGGATGTGGTTAGATGTACTAGCAGATTTAGATACATCAGGATTCAAGGGTTCACTGAATAGCGGACCGCAGTCAGTATCCAGAATGAATGACAATCCTGTCCTGACTGCTGCTGTGCCACTTATCATCCTGGGCGTTCTCTCTCAGGTCTTCCGCTCAGCTGCCACTATCATACTCACAACAGGTGGGATGGGAGGTGCTGCAGATCAGGACAGAGAGCGGGAGTCTTTTCATATTAACAAGCCAGTAATTGCCCGCTTGTTAACATAAAAAGTTGGGTAGCTCCCACCCTCTGTCCTGATCTGTAGCACCTCCTACCCCTGCCTGCTGTGAGTATGACAGCCGCAGCTGGGCGGGAGACCCGAGAGAGAGAACACCCAGCTGCTATGTGCCTCTGCCCTAGTAGGACTTGGCAGGGGAGGTTGTAAATGAAAGGGTGACTGTGATGTAAAGGAGGAGAGGGAAGCTATGACTGCAAGGGGCAGTGTGATGTGAAGGGGCATGATGATATGTAAAGGGGGCATGGTTATGTGTAAAGGGGGCACTGTGATGTGTACATGAGGCACTGTGATATGTAAAGGGGGCAATTGTGTTGTGTAAAGAGGGACTTGTCACATGTAAATGGACATTGTGATGTGCAAAGGGGACACTGTCATGTGTAAAGGGAGCACTATGATGTGAAAAGGAGGCACGGCAATGTGTAAAGGGAGCATTGTAATATGTAAAGGGGCACAGTGATGTGTAAAGGGGGCATTGTGATGTGTAAAGGGGCACAGTGATGTGTAAAGGGGGCATTGTGATGTGTAAAGGGGCATTGTAATATTTAAAGGGTGCATTGTGATATGTAAAGGGGACACGGTGATGTGTAAAGGGATATTGTGATGCGTAAAGGGGGCCCGGTAATGTGTAAGGGGGCAATGTAATGCGCAAAGGGGCACGGTGATGTGTAAATGGGGCACTGTGATATGTAAAGGGACATGGTGATGTGTAAAGGGGCATTGTGATATGTAAAGAGGGCACTGTGATGTGTAAAGGGGCATGATGATGTGTAAAGGGGCATTGTAATATTTAAAGGGGGCATGGTGATTTGTAAAGGGGCATTGTAATGCGAAAAGGGGGCACAGTAATGTGTAAGGGGGCATTGTGATGCACAAAGGGGCACGGTAATATCTAAAGAGGGTGGTGTGATATGTAAAGAGGGCACGTGATGTGTAAAGGGGCATTTTGATGTGTAAAGGGGGCACTGTGATGTGTAAAGGGGGCATTGTCATATGTAAAGGGGCATGGTGATGTGTAAAAGGGGCACTGTAATATTTAAAGGGGGAATTGTGATATGTAAAGGGGGCACGGTGGTGTTTAAAGGGGGCACTGTGATGTGTAAAGGGGGCATTGTGATGTTTAAAGGGGCACAGTGATGTGTAAAGGGGCATTGTGATGCGTAAAGGGGGCACAGTAATGTTTGAGGGGGCATTGTGATGCGCTAAGGGGCACGGTGATGTGTGAATGGGGCACAGTGATATGTAAAGGGGCATGGTGATGTGTAAAGGGGCATTGTGATATGTAAAGGGTTATTGTGATGTATAAAGGGGCATTGTGATGCGTAAAGGGGGCACGGTAATGTGTAAAGGGGCATTGTGATGCGCAAAGGGGCACGGTGATGTGTAAATGGGGCATTGTGGTATGCAAGGGGGCATGGTGATGTTTAAAGAGGGTGCTGTGAAATGTAAAGGCACGTGATGTGTAAAGGGGAATTTTGATGTGTAAAGGGGGCACTGTGATGTGTAAAGGGGGCATTGTGATGTGTAAACGGGGCACAGCAATATGTAAAGGAGGCACTGTGATGTGTAAAGGGGACACTGTGATGTGTGAAGGGGGCATTGTGTTGTGTAAAGGGGGCATTGTGATGTGTAAATGGGGCACTGTGATGTGTAAAGAGACATTGTGATGTGTAAAGGGGGCATTGTGATGTGTAAAGGGGGCATTGTGATGTGAGGGGGAACTGAGGACAAAACTTGTGTTATTATTTTAATGTTACTATACAAAAACAAACAAAACAGAGTAAAGCACTGAATATGAGTTATATGCATGAATGGCGAAATAACAAACATTTAAAGGGAGACAAGCAGGAAGGAGTTAATTTGTGCCACGGTGCTGCTCAAACTAAAATACTTGTGATATCCAACCAAGTTTTTTTTTTTTTTTTGTAGAAAAGGAGGGGTTTGTTGTGAATATTCTAGAATACATATAAATATACAAACAAGTGAGAATGTGAACTATTGATTAGCTCTAAAATAATTCACCAAAAACTAATAATTTCTCTTCTGAGCCTACTTGGTTTCCAGGAGCTCAGCTTTCCCAATCACTTCCCTTTAAACATTACTATCCAAAGACCTTTTGTCCAATCAGAGCCACATTAGAGGTCACTGAAGTGATCTGATTGGAACAGAGGGATCACAAGGTGTGGGGCTTAGCCAGGCAGCAGTATCCTCAAGATTAGAAAGTTGAGCCCTTAGTAACAAACTTAACCAGATTCAATGGGACAAACAGAGGAGACTTGTCTAAAACTGCCCATACATATATCGAATTTTGTCTGATTCATGCCGAATTGCCCAAAATTCACTCAGTGGATGGCCCTGTTAACACTCCCCTGATAGACAAAACCTTTGAATCGCCTTTTGATGAAGGAGCCAGGTGTAACGGTGGAAAATTATCAGCCGAACAACTCCTGCATCCAATCAGATGCAAGCACTGCTTGGGGACTCCACAGTTGCCAGCTATCAAAATACAATAACCCCCCAAAGGGAGATTCATCCAGCTGAGCTGTTAGTGTGGATGGAGGAAGCTATTACAGCAAGAAAGACACTCTGATTGAGATGACCACCCATAACAAGATCAAAATCGGCTTTTAAGCTTTAAGTCTTGCCTTGCCTTGCCTATCAGGAAATTCAGAAATGTCATCTACCTGCATATAGCACTAGAAGCTCTGTTTAAAAAACTCACTTTAGGGAGGAAATACATAAAATACATTTATTGAGAAACTGTATGTTAAACTTAAAAACAGTTCTACCTTCCCTATGGCATCATGTTTTTTTTTTCTTATGCTGTATCCAGTTTAATTAAAATGTGCATACATCAATTGTTTTTTTTTGTTCTTTGCACATTTATAAAATGTATTATATGTGAACTAAATATGATCCACAAGATGGCGCTGTTGGGCTTTTACACATTTCTGTTCTCAGACAGGTTTTATGTACACTTTATTATATCAACAGGAAATTAAAACCTTACTTGATGTATTATTTCCTTATACTAATTAGAACATTGATATCATGCCCAAACCTTGTCTGAAGATACTGTATCACCAAACAAGTACATATTAAAGTGACCAGATCTTTCTAGATACTGTCATTAAAAAAATCTTCCTGAAAGACAAGGTTACTTAGCATTAATATTCATATTTTCATTTTGTCAGTAAACTTTGGGTGAGTCTGATAACTAAATATATAATAATATTAAATGCTGAAAATAACAGACACACTGGTCACAAGGTCTCATTTCCTGAAGTGAGACATTATGGCCTTTATTTAATAATAAGCATAATAATGCCTCTGCAAATCATTATTAAAAGGACTACCAGTTGTATCATTTTCATAAATAGGTTTATATAAAGAGGATTTAATAACATTGATGAAGATGTAATATATATATACACTGTATATATATATATATATATATATATAATCTCACAAAAGTGAGTACACCCCTCACATTCTTGTAAATATTTTATTATATCTTTTCGTGTGACAACACTGAAGAAATTACACCTTGCTACAATGTAAAGTAGTGAGTGTGCAGCTTGTATAACATGTAAATTTGCTGTCCCATCAAAATACCTCAACACACAGCCATTAATGTCTAAACCGCTGGCAACAAAAGCGAGTACACCCCTAAGTGAAAATGTCCAAATTGGGCCCAATTAGCCACCCCCCCCCCCCGTGTCACGTGACTCATTAGTGTTACAAGATCTCAGGTGTGAATGGGGAGTAGGTGTGTTAAATTTGGTGTTATCGCTCTCACTCTCTCATACTGGTCACTGGAAGTTCAACATGGCACCTCATGGCAAAGAACTCTCTGAGGATCTGAAAAAAAGAATTGTTTCTCTACATAAAGATGGCCTCGGCTATAAGAAGAATGCCAAGACCCTGAAACTGAGCTCCAGCACAGTGGCCAAGACCATACAGCGGTTTAACAGGACAGGTTCCACTCAGTACAGGCCTCGCCATGGTCGACCAAATAAGTTGAGTGCATGTGCTCAGCGTCATATCCAGAGGTTGTCTTTTGGAAATAGATGTATGAGTGCTACCAACATTGCTGCAGAGGTTGAAGGGGTGGGGGGCTCAGACTGTCAGTGCTCAGACCATACGCCACACACTGCATCAAACTGGTCTGCATGGCTGTCATCCCAGAAGGAAGCCTCTTCTAAAGATGATGCACAAGAAAGCCCGCAAACAGTTTGCTGAAGACAAGCAGACTAAGGACATGGATTACTGGAACCATATCCTGTGGTCTGATGAGACCAAGATAAACTTATTTGGTTCAGATGGTGTCAAGCGTGTGTGGTGGCAACCAGGTGAGAAGTACAAAGGCAATTGTGTCTTGCCTACAGTCAAGCATGGTGGTGGGAGTGTCATGGTCTGGGGCTGCATGAGTGCTGCCGGCACTGGGGAGCTACAGTTCATTGAGGGAACCATTAATGCCAATATGTACTGAGACATATAGAAGCAGAGCTTGATCCCCTCCCTTCGTAGACTGGGTCATTAGGCAGTATTCCAACATAACGACCCCAAAAACACTGCCAAGACGACCACTGCCTTGCAAAGAAGCTGGGGGTAAATGTGATGGATTGGCCAAGCATGTCTCCAGACCTAAACCCTATTGAGCATCTGTGGGGCATCCTCAAACGGAAGATGGAGGAGTGCAAGGTCTCCAACATCCACCAGCTCCGTGATGTCGTCATGGAGGAGTGGAAGAAGACTCCAGTGGCAACCTGTGAAGCTCTGGTGAACTCCATGCCCAAGAGGATTAAGGCAGTGCTGGAAAATAAAGGTGGCCACATAAAATATTGACACTTTGGGCCCAATTTGGACATTATCACTTAGGGGTGTACTCACTTTTGTTGCCAGCGGTTCAGACATTAATGGCTGTGTGTTGAGTTATTTTGAGGGGACAGTAAATTTACACTGTTATACAAGCTGTACACTCACTACTTTACATTGTAGCAAAGTGTCATTTCTTCAGTGTTGTCACATGAAAAGATATAATAAAATATTTACAAAAATGTGAGGGGTGTACTCACTTTTGTGAGATACTGTATATATACATTAGGGCTGCAACTAACGATTATTTTCATAATCGATTCGTTGGCTGATTATTGTTTTGAATAATCGGTTAATCGAATAAAAACCTAAAAAAAAATATTGGTGTATAATTTAGTTGATATGTAAAAGTAAAAAAAAAAAAACAATTTTATTTTTGAATATCTACATGCACTGGTAAATATAAATAACCAGCTATATGGTTAGAGGACAAAATATCGAATGAACTCTGAGAATAGCAGATAGAAGATATATGGGGTCAGAAACTTTTTGAAGAACCTTTGTACTATTAGAGGTTGAATCTGGCACATATCATTAGAATCAAATTTAAAAAGACCTAAAACACTGTTTTGCAGCTTTTCAGACAGGACTATAATATAATATTATGCATGAGAGACTCCCTTGTCATAGGCAGGTAGCTGGAAACAAACTACCTGCACCTGCTGTCACTTATGCTTTGCCACACATGAACAAATTTTTCCTTTGAAAATGTTCGCTGTAATGCTGAATACAAACGATCGGAATTTCGACGACCAAAGCGTGGATTTTTTTCCGACAGGGGATGGCTGAAACTTGTCTTGCATACACACAGACTCACAAATGTTGTCGGAAATTCTGAACGTCAAGAACGCGGTGACGTAAGACACTAGAAAAAGGAAGTTCAATAGCCAATGCGGCTCTTCTGCTTGATTCCGAGCATGCATGGAATTTTGTGCGTCGGAATTGTGTACACACAATCGGAATTTCCGACAACGGATTTTGTTGTCGGAAAATTTGAGAACCAGCTCTCAAATTTTGTTGGTCGGAAATTGTCCGATGGAGCCTACACACGGTCGGAATTTCCGACAACAAGCTGACATCCAACATTTGTTGTTGGAAATTCCGATCGTGTTTATGCGGCATTAGGAGTATTTGTTCGACTTTCTAATTGTTAGTGGAGTCAAAACGACGTTTGCTTTCGACAGCAGCCACAGGAAAATTTGCAGGAGCAGAATAGAAAACTTTTCTTGACTAAACGATTTTTCGGACATTGTATGTGGTTTTCATTCAGAAAATATATTAAATTTGAAATTGAGTGTTAAAAGTAAGTGAAATTTTCAAACAACATTCATTAAATGTTCAAAGAATTTTCATACGAATATTTTTGTCCAAAAACGATACGTGGTGGTGGGGGGGATATAAATCTTTTTATATTAAAGTAGTACTAAAGGCTGAGACTTTTTTTTTATGTATATAATCATTTAAATATATACTGGTTAATTTTTATTTTAATATAATTGTAATGACTTATATCACCTCTAGTCTATCATCCTCCAGCTTCCCTGGGTTCAGATGCTGATTTTCTCTCCACTGAGTCCTTAAAGTGATTGTAAACATTGGATTATTATTATTATTTTTTATAAACAACACATTTGTCATACTTACCTGCTCTGAGTAATTTTGTGTTTGTGTTTTGCACAGAGCAGCCCCGTTCCTCTTCTTCTGGAGTCCCCCGCCGGAGTTACTGGCTCCTCCTGCCCTCAGGGTGCTCCTATCGCAAGCCGCAAAGTATAGTACTGAGTTCCCCTATAGCAGAGATATGCAATTAGCGGACCTCCAGCTGTTGCAGAACTAAAAGGCCCATGAGGCATAGCAAAACTCTGACAGCCACTAGCATGACACCCAGAGGCAGAGGCATGATGGGACTTGTAGTTTTGCAACAGCTGGAGATCCGCTAATTGCATATCCATACCTCCCAACATTTTGAGATGGGAATGAGGGACACCTACCAGAAGACATATGTAGGCATGGGACACGCCCCCTGCCACACCCCTTTAAAGGAGAATTAACCCAAGAAAAAGGTTAATTAAATTCACAAGGGCTTTTTTTACCACTACTATTCCTTTATATTGGCTTTTAAAATGTACAAATGCAGCAATATAGAAATTGGATGAAAGGTTTAGCACTGGGAAACACTTTTTCAAAGATAAAAAGTGCATTTTATATACAGCTATATGGATCAGGCCAAAATGAGGGACAAATGAGGGCGAAAGAGGGACAGAGGGACATTGCTCCAAATCAGGGACAGTCCCTCGAAATCAGGGACAGTTGGGAGCTATGCATATCCCTGCCCTATAGCAAGGTAAAAAAAACGGTCTGCCTTTAAAATCACTCACGTCCTTTTCCTGCCCAGGATTCACTCACTTCCTTTTCCTGTCCAAGAATCACTCACTTCCTTCTCCTGCCAATGTCCCATGAGGCATTGCTCCTCACACATTCACAAGTTCTCAGGCACTTACTGACATGTATGAACGGTGCACTGAGCTGTATGTGTGCTGTACTGTGTGTACTGATATGCAGGGCTTTTTTCTCAGACAATAGGTGCAGGAACCCCTCTTTTACGAGCCACCCCTTTTCCCCGCCCTACCCACCTCTGAGCACCGTCCCTTGGTTCCATCCCCTACCTAACTCCCAGTACCAGCCCTTTTAGACAATACAGAACCAAGTATCATTTTGTGGTGCTAAGTAGTTTTTATGGAATTTGGTAATGATAGCAAGAAAAGCAGTAAAATATATCCCCTTCAGCCAGCAACAATAGATCCCCCTAACAACAATGTACCACCCACAACAAAATCCCCCCCCCCCCCAGCAACAATAGACTCCCGGCAGCATCAACAGATCTCCGCACAGCCAGCATTAATAGACTCTCTGGCAGCCATCAACAATAGACCCCTCCCCTAACAGTAGATCTCCTTCAGCAACAACTGACCCCTCAGCAACATAAGACCCACCCCTAGCAACAATAGGTCCCCCACCAGCAACAATAGACCTCCTCAGCAACAATAGACCCACCTGCAAAAATAGATCCCCTCCAGCTAGAATAGATCCCCCAGCAGTGAGCATCAATACCCTGCAGCACACCCCAGCACCGCCTTGCCATGACATACAGTCAGTCCAAGAGGTGCCGGAACTGCGTTCCCCGCGTTGACATGAATGAACAGCATACTGAGCTATATATGTGTTGCACTGTGTATACTGGCATGTATGGATGATATACTGAGCTGTATGTGTACTGCACTGTATTTTCTGATATGTAAACAAATATTGCATTCTGTTTGCAGGCCAACTAATCGGCTGACCAACTAATCAATTATCAAAATAGTTGACAACTATTTTGATAATCGAATATAATCGATTATGCCAATTAGTTGTTTAATTCCTAATATACATACGTGCACTATATTGTCAAAAGTATTTGTGCAGGCCAGTCAAGTTCCTCCACTCCAAACTCGCTCATCCATGTCTTTATGGACCTTGCTTTGTGCACTGGTCCAAATCACTTGGTGGAGGGGGTATTGTGGTGTGGGGTTGTTTTTCAGGGGTTCGGCTTGGCCCCTTAGTTCCAGTGAAGGGAACTCTTAAGGCGCCAGCATACCAAGATGTTTTGGACAATTTCATGCTCCCAACTTTGTGGGAACAGTTTGGAGATGGTCCCTTTCTGTTCCAACATGACTGCGCACCAGTGTATAAACAAGGTCCATAAAGACAAGGAGGAGCGAGTTTGGGGTGGAGGAACTTGACTGGCCTGCACAGAGTCCTGACCTCAACCCATAGAACACCTTTGGGATGAATTAGAGCGGAGACTGCGAGCCAGGTCTTCTCGTCCAACATCAGTGCCTGACCTCACAAATGCACTTCTGGAAGAATGGTCAAATATTTCCATAGACACACTCCTAAACTTTGTGAACAGCCTTCCCAGAACAGTTGATGCTGTTATAGCTGCTAAGGGTGGGTCAACTCAATATTGAACCCTACAGACTAATGCCGCGTACACACGGTCGGAATTTCCGACAACAAATGTTCAATTTGAGCTTGTTGTCGGAAATTCCGACCGTGTGTAGGCTCCATCGGACATTTGTTGTCGGAATTTCCGACAACAAAAATTTGAGAGCTGGATCTCAAATTTCCACAAAATTACACGCATGCTCGGAATCAAGCAGAAGAGCCGCACTGGCTATTGAACTTCATTTTTCTCGACTCGTCGTATGTGTTGTACATCACCGCGTTCTTGGCAATCGGAATTTCCAACAACATTTGTGCGACCGTGTGTATGCAAGACAAGTTTGAGCCAACATCCGTCAGAAATAAATCCCAGATTTTGTTGTCGGAATGTCCGATCATGTGTACACGGCATAAGACTGGGATGCCATTAAAGTTCATTTGTGTGTAAGGCAGGTGTCGCAATACTTATGACAATATTATATATATATATATATATATATATATATATATATATATATTTATGGTCGGAGCCCTATGTCCGATATGGACATAGATAACATTTGTAGTTAACATAAAACTTACCATCGGAAATAGACCTGGAAGTGTGGACTTACCATATGAAATGGACCTGAAAGTGTGCCTTGGTCTAATGGCCGGTATGCCAAAATAAGGGGGCATACCCTGGTTTTAAGAAATGATTATTCTGTAGAGAGAAATGAAATGAAATGAATGAATGAAATGAATGCCTTGAAATGGGGATGGGAGGGTGGGTATCGCGCACAGGAAACCGACAAGCACCACAGGTGAGCGGGCTGCTTAAATACCCCCCGGGCTCCTCCCATAAATTCAGGCCACCATACTGGCCTTCCTACTTATGGTCGGAGCCCTATGTCCGATATGGACATAGATAACATTTGTAGTTAACATAAAACTTACCATCGGAAATAGACCTGGAAGTGTGGACTTACCATATGAAATGGACCTAAAAGTGTGCCTTGGTCTAATGGCCGGTATGCCAAAATAAGGGGGCAAAAACATTCAGGTAGGGGTATAATATTTTTGGTTTTCAGGTATTCATTGAGCCAGTTTGGAGAATGCCTGTGCCATCTCTACTTGAGGATTGGGTATATACCGGGCGAAGCAGGCTGATTTCCACCTGCCTAGTCTTTTGATGACGTGGTCTGGAACCCCATGGCGGGATGCTGCGGAGGCTGCTCCGATGCGAAAGGAGTGTCCGGAGTACTGACTGGGGTTAAGGTGAAGATTGCGGAGAAGTATCCTTATGTGTTTTACAAACTGACATGCGTTTAAGGGTTTAACTGGGAATGGTAGAAGAGGACTGGTGTCCGGTTGTTCAGGCAGGAGTGAGAGGAGACGGTTAAGTACGGTGACTGGACACCAGCTGTTATTGGTTCTGTAGAGGTGAATGTCCACTCCAGAGCCTGTTTGCTGGGTTTTAGAAACCTCGAGGTGCAGGATGAAATGGCCTTGGTGGCGAAGCAAGTGCCGTCTGCATAATACTTGGTCTGTGGGGTTGTTATAGGTGAATTCGCCAGGTCGCAAGAACCCATAGTAAACCAACTATATGGCTGCTTGTAGTACCGTGCTGGGCAGCAGACCGAATGGCGAAGTAGCCAGAATAGTCGACATATCCCTGAAGATGGGCCCCGTAATGGGTAAGCGCTTAGTGCTGATCTCTGGTTGTTGTTTCCTGGATGCCCCTTAGGATGGCTCGTATAGCGTGTGATGAGAACAGTAAAGATTTTGTGGGGTCTTCCGGGGTCACGAAATGTTGTATGCCGGCTAGGTATAGCCGAATAGTATTGTACGATAAGGCCAGCTGAGTGTGGCAGTATGAAATGAAGGCCAGTACCTGTTTGACATCTATTGGTCCTTTACGGCAGGATGTGAGAAATTGTGTTATGAGAGAGTGAGTGATCGATGAGCTGCGTTGCTCCTTGTAATTGTTGAACTAGTCCAGGGTCAGTTGTGACCAGGCAGGGATAGGGGCCGACGCTGGATTGGCTCCGGGAATCTGTCTGAAAAGGAGGTGTAGATAAAACGTGACAGTACGTCAGCAGCTAAATTGTATCTGCCTGGAATAATGCACAGTGTATGTTAAACTGATGCTGTAAGGACAGTTGTACCAATCTGCGCAGGAAGGACATGACTGCTAGGGACTTGGACCTGCCTTTGTCGATGATGTCTGCCGTGGCCTGATTGTCGGTGGTGAAGATTACTGTTTGCCCTGTCCAATGGTGACCCCAGAGTTGTGCCGCTGCCACTATGGGATAGAGTTCGAAGAGGGAAGATGTTTGAATAAAGCCGGGTATCAACAGTATCTGTTGAGGCCAGGGTCCTGAAAACCAATGATGGCCAAAAATTGCCGCGAAACCTGTGGTGGCTGCAGCATCTGTCACCACCTGGGGTGACAGGGCTGAACCATGGGTATAATTAGGGATATACCATTCCAGGACGGGAATTCGTCCCACATAGATAGGTCCGCTATTGCTGCGGAGTCTAGATTTAAGATCTGATCGGGGTCTTGTGTTTCTGGCAGGAATCTCAGCAGGCATGGCACGAAGGTGCGGCCTTGTGGAATAATTCGCATGGCGAAATTCAGCATTCCCAGGAGAGATTGCAACTGCTTCTTGGTACACCCCTTGGTGTGGGTGAATTTGTGAAGGACCGCCTTAATGCGGGTTAGTTTGTCGAGGGGGAGACTGGCTTGCATAGCGCAGGTGTCTAAGCTGACCCCGAGAAAGGTGATGTTATGTGTTGGGCCTTCTACTTTGTGCTCGGCGATGGGAACATTGAGTTTTTCCGAATATCGCTCTGAGTTTGTCGAGGTCTCCTGGGGGCTTGCTGGGAGGTTCTATTAGTAGGAAGTCGTCAGGGTAATGGATGACTTCTTGTCACTGAGCCTTGTGTAACAGTATCCAAGCAAGAGACTGAGCGAATGTGTCGAAGAGCCAAGGGCTACTCTTCGAACCGAACGTCAGTTTTGTGGCCTAAATAATATGCCTCCTTCCACTTGATGCCATGCCAGCACCAAAGGGATGGGTGGATAGGCAGGAGCTTAAAGGCATCCGAGATGTCGGCTTTGGAAAGCACCTGTAGCTGCTTTGATGACTGCTTGTATCGCCATGTCTACGGAGGAATATTTTATGGAGAATTCTTCGGAGGGAATCAGGGAATTGAGACTGGGGATGTGGGAAGAATGAGGTGCAGACAGGTCGTACACCAAACGTAATTTATTTGTGAATTTGCCCTTGACAAGCCCCAACAGGGCTGACTCTCCAAGTGCTGAGAGGGGGCTGAGTGAAAGGGCCTATAACGTACTCTCGGTCTAGTTCTGTTTGTAAGAGCCGATCTATGGTTTGTTCGTCGATGGCTGCTGAACGAAGATTCCCACATTCGTACGTACTGTGGGGTAGTGAAATGAGGCCGGTGTGAAAGCCTACTGTGAAGCCCTGAATAAGGTAGGTGGCCAGAGAGGGGGTGGGATGTGAGGTGAGGTAGAGTCTTAGCCATAAGACGTTGCTTCGGTTTAGTCATGCCCTCTTCTGTTGTTTGACTTCGCACAAGTTCCTTGGGTGCGCTCTTTAGCATAAGGTGCAGATGTGGAGTAGGCGGCACTGACTGACGTTGCAGGACCCATAATTTGTAATTATTGCAGATGGCTGCCCCTCCCACGGTTCGGACTGGGCGTCCGAATTTGTCCACCTGAGGCGTTTGTTCAGGGGCCGACTGACCCTGAAGTGCACCGGAGGTAGAGGGAAATTCGAAAGGACGTTTGAAAGTCGCATTGGCGCACCAGGTGGCAGCGTGGGTGGAGGTCTGGCAAATCGCACCTAGGGGTGAGCGTAAGCCGGAAAAATGGCGGCAGAAGAGCTCTGTGTCCATGAGACTCCAATTTGTTGTTGTTTGGAACTGTGTGAGTCTGGCGGCAGCCTTTGCGGAAAAGGAACGGTGGTACTCGTAAAAGGAAAATCCTCCATACTTGTGGCCCAAGTCTACTACCGTATGGAGATACAATCCAGCTCTTCCCTTCTGCTGGGGGCGGCTGAGCATAGAACGTCTCTCAGCATGCCAAAGGCCAAGGTGGTGACAATTCGTGAAGGGATTGCTAACTAACTTGAAGCAATGATCTGTATGGTGCTTGCAATCTTGTGACAATGAAATGATTCGAAATGTTTGCCTTGATTATGAAATGAATGAACTGCATGACAGAAGTCCGGCCTGGTCGTGTCATGATTTGTTCGACCGTGAACCGGGCTCTGGAGCATGTATTGAAATGAGGCAACTGAAAATATTGGTGCTCCTGGGACGAGTCGGTGCCTGTTAGATGCATCTGGATTCGAATCGGAGTGCAGTATGAAATGAAATGAGAGAAATGATTATTTTGACCGAGGCTCGAATTGGTTGTGCCGTGTTAGCGACTGGCAACCAACCGAGCTCTGGTATAGATATGAAATGCGATCGGAACCAGTGATGCATGCCGTGACGAATCGGTGCACCTCAGATGCGACTGGTTTCGAAACGGTGATGTGTTGTGGGAATGAAATGGTAGAAATTGCATGACAGCGATATGGATCAATCCCCCGATGTCTGTGACTAGCTATGATCCGGACTCTGGAGCATGTATCAGAAATGAGGCCGAGCCCTGGGCACGCCGTAATGAATCGGTGCATCGGAGATGCGACTGGATTCGAAACGGAGCGCGGTAAGTGAGGGTGTAACATATCGTTTGCCATGACGGAGGCTCGAATCGGTCGTGCTATTGTAGCGACTGACTGTGAATCGGACTCCGGAGCATGTACTGAAATGTGGCCAATCCTGGGCACGCCGAGACGAATCGGTGCATTTTCATGCGACTGAATTCATGTCGGAACGTGATACGTGGAAATGAAATGATAACCATGACAGAGGTACAATGACTGATAAAACGTAGCTCTGGAGCATGTATAGAAATGAGGCCAATCCTGGGGCACGCCGAGATGAATCGGTGCATTTTTCATGCGACTGAATTCATGTCGGAACGTGATACATGGAAATGAAATGATAACCATGACAGAGGTACAAATGACTGAGGAAACGTAACTCTGGAGCATGTATAGAAATGAGGCCAATCCTGGGGCACGCCGAGACGAATCGGTGCATTTTTCATGCGACTGAATTCATGTCGGAACGTGATACATGGAAATGAAATGATAACCATGACAGAGGTACAAATGACTGATGAAACGTAACTCTGGAGCATGTATAGAAATGAGGCCAATCCTGGGGCACGCCGAGACGAATCGGTGCATTTTTCATGCGACTGAATTCATGTCGGAACGTGATACATGGAAATGAAATGATAACCATGACAGAGGTACAAATGACTGATGAAACGTAACTCTGGAGCATGTATAGAAATGAGGCCAATCCTGGGGCACGCCGAGACGAATCGGTGCATTTTTCATGCGACTGAATTCATGTCGGAACGTGATACATGGAAATGAAATGATAACCATGACAGAGGTACAATTTGACTGACAATAACGTAACTCTGGAGCATGTATAGAAATGAGGCCGTAATAACTGGGGCACACCGGAACGAATCGGCGCATTTTTGGTGCGACTGGATTCGAATCGGAGCGCGGTAGGTGACTGAAATGAGAAATGATTTGAATTGTCAGAATTGAGTTTAGAAATGTTTCAGAAATGAGAAATGATTTGAAATGTCAGAAATGAGTTTAGAAATGTTTCAGAAATGATTTGAAATGTCAGAAATGAGTTTAGAATGTTTCAGAAATGAGAAATGATTGGTATCGAACTAACTTGCTTTGATAATTTACCACTTGCGACTGGCTATGGCTGTCTATCGATACCGACATGCTAGAAATGAAGCGACGTCAGCGTCGCTGTGCTGTCGAATTTGTAACATATCGAAAGTACGAGCGATATACATTGCAGTTTGTGAGATGCGGGTGAAACGAAATTTGAACTCACGGTTTTGTGACATGATATGAAAACGAAAAGTCCGACGGGACCTTACCTGCGACAGCCAAGCCAGACGCGTGGTACAAACTAGGAACGAAAAACGCGGACTTCGAAAGTTTTGAGTATGGAGTATCGAATACGGGAACTTGCGAGGCAAGAACTTGCGGACGCTGGTATATCGAATAGTCGGCCTAGTGACGTATATCGCGCACAGGAAACCGACAAGCACCACAGGTGAGCGGGCTGCTTAAATACCCCCCGGGCTCCTCCCATAAATTCAGGCCACCATACTGGCCTTCCTACATATATATATATATTGGACGTATATATATATATATATATATATATATATATATATATATATACGTCCAATCAGCAATAGGTTTATGACCATCCCCCTAATATCGAGTAGGTCCCCCTTTTGCTGTTAAAATAGCCCTGACCCAACAAGGCATGGACTTCCACTAGACCTCTAAAGGTATGCTGTGGTATCTAGCACCCAGTCCTCAGTAGCAGATCCCTCAAGTCCTGTAGGTTGTGAGGTGGGGCCTCTCTGATCGCACATTTGTAGTTAGCACATCTCACAGATACTCAAGTGGATTGAGACCTGAATAATTTGAAGTCAAGATCTAAAACTTATTGATGTGTTCCTCAAACCATTCTTGAACCATTATTGCAGTGTGGCAGGGTGCATTATGCTACTGAAAGAGGCCACTGCCATCAGAGAATAGAGAAGGGGTGTACTTGGTCAGCATTAATATTTAGGTAGGTGGTATGTGTCAAAGTAAGATCCACATGAATGGCAGGACCCAAGGTTTCCCAGCAGAAAATTGCCCAAAGCATTACAGTATGGAATATACCTTCTGCCTCTGTTTGCTTTGATTGTAAGCACACGGTAAATGCAACTTATCACAGGCCATTTCCTCTGAAAGCATTTGACATGCTTTTATGTCTGCAATCCAGGTACTCTAACCCAATATACATCCCTATAAATGGCATTAGAGACTTTTCATATAATGCATACAATTGTCTGGTTTTGGAGAACAGTGGTCTGTGAATGTCAAGGCAACTTAGAAAACATGCCTCATGCAAATACTGACTGACAGCTTGAAGTCAGAGCTACATGAGTTTTAGTAGCTCAGTCACATTACTAAAAACATGTGTACAGTGGGGACGGAAAGTATTCAGACCCCCTTAAATTTTTTACTCTTTGTTATATTGCAGCCATTTGCTAAAATCATTTAAGTTCATTTTTTTTTCCTCATTAATGTACACACAGCACCCCATATTGACAGAAAAACACAGAATTGTTGACATTTTTGCAGATTTATTAAAAAAGAAAAACTGGAATATCACATGGTCCTAAGTATTCAGACCCTTTGCTCAGTATTTAGTAGAAGCACCCTTTTGATCTAATACAGCCATGAGTCTTTTTGGGAAAGATGCAACAAGTTTTTCAAACTTGGATTTGGGGATCCTCTGCCATTCCTCCTTGCAGATCCTCTCCAGTTCTGTCAGGTTGAATGGTAAACGTTGGTGGACAGCCATTTTTAGGTCTCTCCAGAGATGCCCAACTGGGTTTAAGTCAGGGCTCTTGCTGGGCCATTCAAGAACAGTCATGGAGTTGTTGTGAAGCCACTCCTTCGTTATTTTAGCTGTGTGCTTAGGGTCATTGTCTTGTAAACCTTCGGCCCAGTCTGAGGTCCTGAGCATTCTGGAGAAGGTTTTCGTTCAGGATATCCCTGTACTTGGCCGCATTCATCTTTCCCTCGATTGCAACCAGTCGTCCTGTCCCTGCAGCTGAAAAATACCCCCACAGCATGATGCTGCCACCACCATGCTTCACTGTTGGGACTGTATTGGACAGATGATGAGCAGTGCCTGGTTTTCTCCACACATACCACTTAGAAATTAAGGCCAAAAAGTTCTATCTTGGTCTCATCAGACCAGAGAATCTTATTTCTCACCATCTTGGAGTCCTTCAGGTGTTTTTTAGCAAACTCCATGCAGGCTTTCATGTGTCTTGCATTGAGGAGAGGCTTCCGTCAGGCCATAAAGCCCCGACTGGTGGAGGGCTGCAGTGATGGTTGACTTTCTACAACTTTCTCCTATCTCCCGACTGCATCTCTGGAGCTCAGCCACAGCAATCTTTGGGTTCTTCTTTACTTCTTTAAGGCTCTTCTCCCCCGATAGCTCAGTTTGGCCGCACAGCCAGCTGTAGGAAGGGTTCTGGTCATCCCAAACGTCTTCCATTTAAGGTTTATGGAGGCCACTGTGCTCTTAGGAACCTTAAGTGCAGCAGAAAATTTTCTGTAACCTTGGCCAGATCTGTGCCTTGCCACAATTCTGTCTCTGAGCTCTTCAGGCAGTTCCTTTGACCTCATGATTCTCATTTGCTCTGACATGCACTGTGAGCTGTAAGGTCTTATATAGACAGGTGTGTGCACGTTAGCCATTAATGCTGGCACCAAATGGCCTATATAAAGACAGCAGCTGCACTAGTGCAGTACTGTCTGATCTGCAGCTTTACCTGAGTCTGAACCTGTATCTGCATTTGATTACCTGTGTTTGACCCGGCTTCCTTGACTACACTTGCTTATCTCCAGTCCTGACCCTGGCTTGTCTTAACCTTGTTATACCTGCAATTCTGCCAATATCCTGCTGCCAACCTCTGCCTATCTACTGACCAATCTCTGCTTACCATTTATGCCATATCTGATTATCTGTGATTGACATGACTTGTCTGACCCTGCTCCAGTCTTGCTCCATCCTGCTCCATCCAGTACCCAGTGACGCTGGCCTGCATCCACTGTGCATCTGCACCTGCTGCTTCTGCTGCCACCTGCTGCTCACAACTGGCGACCCATCTGCTGCACATCTCTACCTTCAACAAGAGATTCCGCAGGCACTCCTACCTCACTGCGCTCTCACGGCCACTGTCCAGTGGTCCCTGAGCCAGGGCTGTAAGAGAGGTCTCCTTCTACATGTCAGGCTCTGTTACAAGGTACGTGACAAGATCTTTACTTGTGGGGGGAGTGGAAAGATCTCTACTGGGGGAGGAAAATGGGGGATATGTACTGGGGGGGGGGTCTGTACTTGGAAGGAGCTCTGTACCTGTGGGAGAAGTTCTGTACTGGGGGGAGATTTGTACTTGGGGGGAGATCTGGACTAGGGGATATCTGTATTTGGAGAGAGATCTGTACTTGGGAAAGAGCTGTACTGGAATAAATTTGTGCTATGGGAGATCTGTACTTGATGGGAGGCTTATGATGGAGAGGGAGCTTTACTAAGGTAAGTCTGTACTGAGAAAGAGATCTGTACTTAAGGGGAGCTCTGTACTTGGAGAGAGATCTGAGGGAGATCTTTACAGGGGGATTTTGGCTTGGGGAGTGAGGTGAGGTTATTTGCTGTCCTCTGTCTAAGTACATGTGTATTATGCTTTTCTGACCCCTGTACTCCTGCATTATGTACTCTTTCACTCTGTGTGTTATTATATTCAAACCGCTGCGCTTTGTACATTTTGGGGTTAAGGAAGAAAAACCTTAAAAATAAAGGGAAAAGATCAGGGCTAGATTTATATTTCCTGTACCCCAGGCCAACCATCTTTTGCTGCCCCCTTATTCCCTCTGTTGAATGGATGGTCGAATGCCCTGTACACACGGTCGGATTTCCCGACGGAAAATGTTCGATGGGAGTTTTTTGTTGGAAATTCCGACCGTGTGTAGGCTCCATCAGACATTTTCTATCGGAATTTCCATCTCACAAAATTTGAGATCTGAAAATCCGTTGTCGTAAATTCCGATCGTGTCTACACAATTCCGACGCACAAAGTGTCAGGCATGCTTGGAATCAAGCAGAAGAGCCGCACTGGCTACTGAACTTAATTTTTCTCGGCTCGTCGTACGTGTTGTACGTCACCGCGTTCTTGACGTTCGGAATTTCCAACCAACTTTGTGTGACCGTGTAATTTTGAGCCAACATTGGAAAAAAAACATGGATTTTGTTGTCGGCATGTGCGATCATATGTACGCAGCAATAGTATCACACTAAGAATATTGGACATCTAAACATGGCATACCAAGACAAGGTGCAGAGAAGCTGAAAGAAACAATCTGAGCACTCTGCATCAGACACATCTAAAACCAGTAACTAGAAGAGCAGGTAAACAGTTGACAGATTTTAAGTGTTTAAGTGCAAACAAGAAGTGTGGGGCGCTAACAGTTTTCTGGAGGGTGGTTATCCTATCCGGATGCCACTAGAGATTGTTTGCCAGCCGTCATTTATTGCTGCCAGATCTCGGTACTCTCCTTTTCTAATAATTTGTAAGTAGATTCCGAAAGAAGAATCCAGTGGCACTTAGGCTTTTACCTTTATTAACAGCTTACAAGGTTATAAGGCATCTTGGGAAAGCATGAAAAATGATGGTAGCAGAGAGTTTAACTCTTTTATAAACTTGTAAGCTGCTAATTAGGATAAAGCCCTAAGGGAGTCTCTAAATTTTTCTTTGAAGAGCTACTGGTTCTAGGTATATAAAACTGAAGTAGGTGAAGTGTAAGTATATAGAGGAACATATAAGAACATATTTGGGGTAAGTATATAGAACACGATTTCCCCAACAACAATTCATCCAACAAAAATGTGCAAACTGTGCAGAAACAATGAGGACCCAGCCGGATTGTACTAGCAGAAAGAATTTCAGTCTGGAACCTTTTAACTTCGGAATGTGGTACTGACTGCCAGCAAAATGATGCCAGAGTGGCTGTTTGGTGCCCTGGGCAGTTCTGCAGCCGTAGGCCATGGCCTATGTTGGCTATGCAGAAATCCAGACCTTAAAACCTACAAACTCCATCTAGACAGAGTTCCCAATGGGATCTGAACTCAGGGACCCAGCACCACAGAAGTGTCAACCACGTAGTCATTATGCTTTGCCATTCCCCTTCACTGAAAACATAAGAGGTACAATATGATTGGTTTCCATAGGCAAAGCAAACACTTTCTTGTTAGATACCTGAGTATATTCCAGAGAACACTCATAGCGGGTGTGAAAATAAATCAAGCAGCATCACCTAAGCACGCTTTCTATATTCAGACAATGTTTCTCACTGTGCACTACAAAACTGTTATTCATGGAAGCTTAATCTGGGTTGCTTGAATACTTATTTTCTGCAAGCTATACCCCAGGAGCTTTCAGGGGCTTAATCAGGATCCAAGATACTGGCACGTGCCAGCCTCGATGCCAGAGCTTAGAAGGAATTATACAATACTGTAGCCTGCTGGGTGAGTATTGTCTGCCAAGTCCCTCTTAAAATGTGCCAAGCATTTGAAGCATTCTTAACAGAAATAAAAAGAGCAGAGCCTGGGGAGAACGTCTTGTGAAAAACTCTAGTGATAAAAAAAAGAAACAGCACAGCTATAATACCTCCCTTCTCAAAAACTGAGATCCCCTTTCAAGGTATTCGTTTTTGCATAATCTGTCATTATATTGCATTTAAAGATGGCCAATCTAATTAAAAAGCAAGACATTAAAGGAAAACAGAGTCAGGAAATGAATATAGGGAACAGGCTTCCAGTGCAGATCTTCATTTTTTAGTGCATTGGTCTACACTATAGCCAGAAAGACCCATTGCCAGTTTCCTAATGTTGTGGGAAAAAAATACTTAATCTCTAAATTTAAAGTGTGCAGTCCCCATCCGTCTTACTCCTTTAACACAAATCCCTTTATACATACCTTTTTCTGCAGTTTTCAGGCAGGTCTGGTTACAGAGGCACTGGCATTAAGTTAGTAACATGACCCCAGATGCCTCTGCTTATCTTCTAAATTCAAATATAATGCAATTATTCTTTAGATGTGTTACGTATGCCCCAAAAATTTCATAGAACTACACTGGCTGTATGTATCACGCCCTGTCCCTCTCCCCCTGATGCTTATATATCGCTGCTGTATTTGAAGGCAATTCCTGGCTGTCAAATTGACAGCTGGGACTTAGAGGGGTTGTTTTGCTAAAACCGGAAGGTGCAAAATGCAGTACAGCTCTACATAGAAACCAATCAACCTCCATTTTTTTTTGTCAAAAATTAATTGAACAACCTGAAGTTAGAAGCTGATTGTCTATGATGCACCGCTGCACCAGATTTTGCAGTTTTAGTAAATCAACCCTAGTGCTTTTTACAGCAGGGATTGGAGCTACTGCAAGCAAGGTGTGACCTTTGATATGCATAGGATGTCAGATAGAGCAGCCTTATAAGTACAAAAAAGTTTTTTACACAGAGTAGCCTGGATCCTCCTTTTCTTGGGTCCCATTGCTGGCGCTCCTGGCCCCTTCCCTCTGCCGAGTGTCCTCACAGCAAGGGGCTTGCTATGGGGGCACCTGAGCGGAGCCACTGCTATGTGTGTCCATTCAGACATGGAGCCTTGTCTCGGCCCTGCCCCCTCTCTCTCTCCTCATTGGCTCACTGACTTTAATTGACAGCAGTGGCAGACATTGGCGCCCCTCTGCTGTGTCTCAGCCAATTAGGAGGGAGAGTCCACTGACTTTGTGGCTCTTGTGCAACATCACTGAATTGAGAGGAAGCTCAGGTAAGTATTAGGGGGGGTGATGGGGGCTGCTGCACACAGAAGGTTTTGTTATCTTAATGCATAGAATGCATTAAGATAAAAAAACTTCTGCCTTTAGAACCACTTTACGTAATGACAAAGTTTTCATTCAATAGACATATTCAGAAACATATCACATATCAGAAACATAAAAATTGCTTTGGTCATAAGGGTTTTACAGGTGTGAGAGCTGACAAGGTTAAAATAAATCTATTTTGTCATTGAAAAGTTTTTATATTGATTTGGGACCAAGATCTGATCCAAAACTAAATGTAATACCAGTTACCAAAACCATTATTTTATAATGGCTTATTTTAGGAAAACACAATATAAGATGTTACGGAAGCAGTGAATCTGCAGGGTAATTTGGATGTTAATTAGACCCTAAGAATGTCCCTGATGGGAACATAACAAAGTTATGTTCCCATTACAGTTATTTAGTAAAGGTTTTAATTTCCCTTATTGTTTTAAAATATTATAGGATAGCATAGTATAAACCAATACTATTTTGTTTTCCAGCTGCTTATTATACATGTAACTCAGTATGCACTGTGCAGCTTACATATTATATCTGTCGTATTAAATTTGCAGTATTGCAGAATTGCCCTTTACCCCCTGTGTTGTCACCTGGACAGGAATTGAGTGGGGGGGGCTTATAAAGATTTAAACCGAGGGTTAGCAACCTGTAGATCGCAGTCTACCAGTAGATTGCGGACAGGTGACTGGTAGATCTCGGTCTGGGCTTGCTGACATGCCATTCCAGAGTATCCAACAGAGTGCAATGCAGGGGGACTACTTGTAAACTTGGAGCTGTAGTACGGTGAAAGAGTTGCATAAGCCGATGCCTCCTCTGTAGTGTTGGCTCCTGTCCCATGCGGAGGGATATCAACTGCACGCCACCTTTTATCCCAGCTAGTAGTCTCCAGAGTGGTGCCAGCAGCAGGAAAGAGGGTATCTTCAGGTCAGTATGAAGCAATATACTGGGCATATTAGTATAGAGCTGCTTTTACACTGATGTGCTGCGGTTTACCTGCACCGCATGTGCAGTGGAGTGTACCTGCAGATCTCCTGCGGGTTTGCTGCGCTTAGCTATAGATTTCTATCATATCCTGCGGGTTTGGTGCACTTTCTGAATGCAGAAGTTTTGGTGCGCTTCCAGAAAGTGCACCACATCTGCAGGATATAATAGAAGTCTATGGCAAAGCTCAGATAACCCATAAAAATGTTGCAGATGCACTGTGCTGCACCCTAGGTGCAGGTAAACCACAGCACATCAGTGTGAAAGCAGCCTTATAGGGGGCTTAGAACATTAAAGGTTCATTTACATTTGCAGTTTGGGGGTGGTAAAACCCCATAGTTAAAAAGTGTTTTTATCATCCCCGCCCCAACCGCACCTCCTTTAGCTGCAGTGGCCAGGGGTGTCCACATGTTGCAGCTGCAGCAGAAGTTTTACGCCCTGTTATGGTTGGTGGGTGTAGCACATGCCAAGCATGAAACAGTCAAGTGAATGAGGCCACTCTGCAAGTGCCCTGCAACCTTGTGCAATAAAGCAAACAAGGAGTTAAAGCAGGTAGTGTTGTGTTGCTTTCTCATCCCTGCTTTAACCCTTTGGACCCCACAGCAGATGACAGGTGGTGAGGAAGCGATATGTTGCCTCACCACCTGATTTAAGCCCATTAATGCTGTGCAATTCAAGCAATTGCGACATGGCAGTACGGCAATTTGATGTTTAAATCAGGTGGGAGGGTGCATGCGCGGGGCTTCCGAGATGGACACCTAGACTTGGAGCTCTGTCCCGCCCTGGCCTCTCCAAACCCGTAGCAGCTAGCAGCCGGATCACCCGCACCTCTCCCAGGGCTCAATCAACTTCCGGAGCAGCCTGGGAGCTCCTCTATGTCTTCAGGCTCGGTCAGGAGGGATCTCTCCCGACAGTCCGGATTCAGCCTATCAGCCATGGAGGAAGCCAAGCAGAAGGGGGAGAAGCTATGGATGCAGCCACAGACCTGGGAGCACAGGCAGCCCCTCTGTCGGGTCCTGATCCTGTAAGTAAGTTATTCCCTAACATCTTGTCACCTGCATCCACGGAATCCTTACTAGGGAGGACTCTCTAATTGCCACCCCTGAGGGACCATGCGGTCAGCCCAGCCATGTCGACCCTCCTCAACCCACATGCTCCTGCAAGCCCAGTGGACTTTAATATGCTGATGAATACCTTTTCCAAGATGCTGTCCAGGGGCCTAGCACAAACGGCATCCCAAATTATATCTGCCATACAAGCCGACATGCAAAATCTCGGCTCTAGAATTGAGGCCATGGAACATAAAGTCGAGCAAACAATTTCCAGGGCTAACCAGAAAACGGATTGCATCCAGGATTTATAAGACCAACTGGACACTGCTACCTCTAAAATTAATGACCTGGAGAACCGCTCCAGGCATTATAATGTTCGCATTAGAGGGCTCCCCGAAACTGTTAAGGACACCCATCTAGCAGTTAGATCCTTCATCAAAGACATCATACCAGATCATCGTCTGGAGCTAGATAGGGCTCACAGAGCTCTTCATCCCCCTCGCTCGGATGGACTACTCAGGGATATTGTGGTCAAACCACACTTTTATGGGGTTAAGGAAGAAGTCATGCAGATAGCCAGAAATGCGGAGCAACTTTCCATCCAGAGACATCCCGTCCAAGTATTTGCAGATCTGTCTCTCCTTACCATACAGTGGAGGAGAGCCCTGGAACCCCTTCTGCAAGTCTTATAGCAAAAAATGATCAAATATTGGTGGTCCTTCCCCTTTCGCCTATCATTCACCTACAATAATAAAACACACAGCTTCACTTCTATCAATGACAGGGAATGTCTGATGGTGCATGTGGGCCTCATATCCCTGGACCCATCAACTTCTTCAACCCACAAGAATACCGGATCTACGGATTGTCCATCGCCACAGAGCCCAATTACTCCAGTCTGGAGAAAGCAGCAGTCCAAGCGATCCAAAGACTCTCACCCTCCATGAAAACTAGGAGGCCTTAATCCTCATTAGGGATAAGCTTCGAGTTCGAGTCAAACTCATGTTCGACTGGAACTTCGGCTGTCCGCCAGTTCGCCGAACTGCCAACAATTTGGGGTGTTCGCGGCAAATTCGAAAGCCACGGAACACCCTTTAAAAGTCCATGGGAGAAATCAAAAGTGCTAATTTTAAAGGCTTATATGCATGGTAGTGTCATAAAAAGTGTTTGGGGACCTGGGTCCTGCCCCAGGGGACAAGGATCAATGCAAAAAAAAGTTTTAAAAACGGCTGTTTTTTCGGGAGCAGTGATTTTAATAATGCTTAAAGTGAAATAATAAAAGTGTAATATTCCTTTAAATTTCGTACCTGGGGGGTGTCTATAGTATGCCTGTAAAGGGGCACATGTTTCCCGTGTTTAGAATAGTCTGACAGCAAAATGACATTTCAAAGGAAAAAAAGTCATTTAAAACTACTCACGGCTATTAATGAATTGCCGGTCAGACAATACACATAAAAAGTCATTGATAAAAACAGCATGGGAATTCCCCACAGGGGAACCCCCGAACCAAAATTTAAAAAAAAAATGACGTGGGGGTCCCCCTAAATTCCATACCAGGCCCTTCAGGTCTGGTATGGATATTAAGGGGAACCCCGGCCAAAAAAAAAATTGGCGTGGTGTACCCCTCAAAATCTATAACAGACCCTTCAGGTCATGGGGAATGCCACAGGGAAGTCCCTGTCAAGTCCCCGTGCGTCAGAGGAGGCAGGGTCACGGGAAGCTCCGCCCCCATTGTTTAAGAACCGTCAGAAGAGGAGAAGCATCACACAGCGGGAGCCTCCCTCCATGCCATCATGGATGCGGAGCGGCCCGAGGAGAAGAAGGGAAGAAGACGCCGCGGAGGAAGGTGCCGGACGAGAACACCGGAGGAAGAACCAGAAGAACCAGAAGAAGAAGAATATGGAGGAAGAAACCGAAGGAGGATAGAAGATAAAAGATAGAACAAAGAGGATAGAACAAAGAAGAAGCATTTAAATAAAGGAATTGTCAAAAACTGTCTCTTGTCATTTTTAACATTTTTGACAGTTTTTTTGTGAAATGGTAGGGGTACTTTTGTACCCCCTTACCATTTCACACAGGGGGGAGGGCCGGGATCTGGGGGTCCCCTTGTTAAAGGGGGCTTCCAGATTCTGATAAGCCCCCTGCCCGCAGACCCCCACAACCACCGGGAAAGGGTTGTGGGGATGAGGCCCTTGTCCCCATCAACATGAGGACAAGGTGTTTTGGGGGGCTACCCCAAAGCACCCTCCCAATGTTGAGGGCATGTGGCCTGATACGGTTCAGGAGGGGGGGCGCTCTCTCGTCCCCCCCTCTTTTCCTGCGGCCTGCCAGGTTGCATGCTCGGATAAGGGTCTGGTATGGATTTTTGGGGGGACCCCACGCCATTTTTTTTTTAAATTTTGGCACGGGGTTCCCCTTAAAATTCATATCAGACCTGAAGGGTCTGGTATAGATTTTGAGGGGACCCCACGCCATTTTTAAAAAAAATTTTGGCCGGGGTTCCCCTAATTTCCATACCAGACCTGAAGGGCCTGGTATGGAATTTAGGGGGACCCTCCACGTCATTTTTTTTTTAAAATTTTGGTTCGAGGTTTCCCTGTGGGGAATTCCCATGCCGTTTTTATCAATGAACTTTTATGTGTATTGTCGGACTGGCAATTCATTAATAGCCGCGAGTAGTTTTAAATAACTTTTTTTCCTTTGAAATGTCATTTTGCTGTCAGACTGTTCTAAACACGGGAAACATGCGCCCCTTTACAGGCATACTATAGACACCCCCCAGGTACGAAATTTAAAGGAATATTACACTTTTATTGTTTCACTTTAAGCATTATTAAAATCACTGCCCCCGAAAAAACGGCCGTTTTTAAAACTTTTTTTTTGCATTGATCCATGTCCCCTGGGGCAGGACCCCGTTCCCCAAACACTTTTTATGACAATAACTTGCATATAAGCCTTTAAAATTAGCACTTTTGATTATTCATGTTCGTGTCCCATAGACTTTAACGGTGTTCGCGTGTTCGAAAAAAGTTTTTTGCCTGTTCGCAAGTTCTGGTGCGAACCGAACAGGGGGGTGTTCGGCTCATCCCTAATCCTCATTATTTTATTATGTTTGCTTTTCCTTTTGGGTACCACAGTCATTCTTCCCACTTGAACTCTTACCATTTGGGGCCCTAGCAACTCGGCATTTGACTGACTGTCCACTAAGGTACCCAGAACCTCTTCCTAATACCCACGGTTTCCCCAGGTGGCCCAATTTCCAGCAGTAATCACTGTGGTATCAATGTCAATGTTTTTAGGCCTTACATTCTCTGGATTGGCGGGGGCATGGGAGAGGGGCTGGGCAGCAGTACCCTTTACCATTCCCCACTCCTGGCCGTCTCGGTCTTAGTTTGCATCCAGTTTGGAGTTTTTTCCTATACTTTTCCCTTTATAAATAGTTAATGTTTGTGTGGTTACTAGCTCGTGAATATCTCAGAATCCCAGCTGGGAACATAACTGTTATTATTTTAGCTGGAGATCCCATGCTCCGGGGGCTTGGGGGGCAGACATCACCACTGATAGGGGCGTATCTTTCCCTTTGAGCGTTCCGGAGCTGCGGACATTCCCTGGGGGAGGAGAGGGGGTTTTCTCTCTTACAATGGCAACAAATTGTTTTATCAAAGAGAACCCCCTGCCTTATACATAGCCAAAATAGGGGGTTGGCGGGGTTGGAGCAGACGTAATGCACCTCCCTCTGCCCCTGTGTGTAGACCTCCGTCCCACACGGTGTTGGTTGCTGGTCTGCCTTTCAGGTGGACGTCTTTGTTATTACTTGAAAGAGGAGGAGCGGATAAGTCTGCTCCTCTCTCCCGGGACCTGAGGAGGTCCGCGATGTGGCTACTTCGTGACTTTCTCAGATCCTCATCCTTCTTTAATCCCAATCTTGTTTACATTTCCTATCTTTCTCATTCTCCTTCTATTTTCACTTTTTCAGGCACCAGGGAAGCTCCAGGACCAGGTGGATTAGAAGAGTTGTTCAGCATCCAGCAGTGGTCCCTGGCTGGATTAGTCTGGAGGAAGGTAGGTCTCCATTCAGTGACGCATTTTCTTTCCCCTCTGATCCATGGCACCACTTAAAGAGAATTCCTCATGTATTCGAGTAGCTTACCATAATGTCCAGGGCTTGAATTCCCCACTGAAACGCCAAAAATATTTCCAGAACCCCTCGTCCCAGCAGATAGAGGTGCTAATCCTACAATAAACTAATTTCCCCAATTCGTATAATCCTTCATTTATCAACTCTAAATTCCCTCAATTTTTTTTTTAACGAAAGCAGAAGACAAAACTAAAGGGGTGGGTATCTTGTCCAAAACTGTCACCTTTTCTCCCAAAGAGGAAATCAGGGATCCCGAGGGCAGATATATCCTTATCTCTGGATTAGTGAATGGAACCCTATATACATTTATCTCATACTATGCACCGAATCGTGGTCAGGCTAGGTTTTTTAGCTCTATGCTGGATGCCCTCTCCCCTCATTTCGTGGGTACAGTAATTTTGGGGAGTGACTCCAATGTTGCATTGGACCAGATGTTACATAAATCAGGTAATGGCCATTCCAGGCTGCTCCGGCCCCCTAAACAAAGCCTAAAGATAGCCAAAACACTCTAAACCCATGGTTTAGTGGCTATTTGGAAAGAACTTATCCCAACAACTAAGGACTATACCCATTTTTCAGCCCCTCACCAAACGCATGAGAGGATTGACCATATTTTTATGGTGGCCTCCGCCATCCCCTACGCCTCTAAAGCGTGCATTGGGGACTCTCCATTGTCTAATCACTCGATGGTCATGCTTTACCTCTTGAATCCTTCTGAATCAGATGGTACGTTTCACTGGCGATTGAACTAATCACTGCTCAGTGATCCGGTCCAATGTACTATACTGGACCTAGAAATTAGAGAATACTTTCGGGTCAATGACAATGGGGAGGCCCCTCCTGAAACAATCTGGGCCACCCATAAAGCAGTGTTATGGGGTAAGATTATTCAAATCTCCTCCAAGCTTAAATGGGAACAACGGGCTGACTTAGTCAAGTTAGAACAGGAATTTCAAAAACTCTCCAAAATACACAAACGCAATCCCACTACTAAGTTGCGTGCCCTGTTGGAATCAAGCAGCATCGCCCTTTTCTTAGCTCTAACAACCCAAAAAAAGCCTTAGGTGGTCCAATGCTCGTTTTTATCTTCAATTGATAAGATGGGGCCCAGACTGGCTTCTAAATTGACACCCAGGCCTCGAACTTTCTCTTTTCCTAAGGCTCGGGACTCCACAGGTACTCTCACGCAAAACCCGCAATGGATCATGACAGCATTTCATGATTTTTATGAAAACTTATATAAGTCAAGAGAGATTCCCAGACCCCGTATCCTCACTGACTTCCTAGTTGAAATCCCACTCCCTAAATTGAAACAGGAACATAGCACAATTCTAGGAAAACCTATCACGGAATTGGAAGTTTTAGGGGTTATCAAGAATCTCAAGAGGTGCTCAGCCCCATGCCCAGATGGGTTTTCCCCCTGCTATTATAGAACCTTTGCCTCCACTCTAGCCCCTTCCTTTGACACGATTCTACAATGCCCTTGGGGGGAATTCTACTCTGGATGGCACCGCTAACCTGGCTTACGTGTCGGTTATTCCCAAACCGGGGAAAGATAGCTCTGTTGTGGGCAATTATAGACCCATTTCATTGATCAACAATGATCTCAAAATATTAACCAAAATCATAGTCAATAGACTATCAGAGTTTATAAGCGGTTACATTCACAAGGACCAGGTAGGCCTCATCCCGAGGTGGCAGGAGCCTGATCAAATTCATAGAGCTGTAGATGTAATCTCCCTTTTGCGGACACACTGGGATGGGGGTCCCCACCAGGAAGGATTCTTACTTTCGGTGGATTTACAAAAAGCGTTCGATACTGTGGAGTGGCCTTATCTGTTTGAAGTGTTACGAAGATGGGGGTTTGGCCCTCATTTCTTACAGATATTAAGGAATTTATACTCCAACCTGAGCGCCCAAGTTAGGCTCCAAGGCCACTACCCTGGGGAATGTCCCTTCATATAAATCCCACTCCCATATTACCTCCTTCACCCTCCTGCTTCTCCTAAGCTCTAGAGATATATCCCCAAACCCTGGGCCTCCATCATTTAACTGTACCCCATGCACCCATCACCTTGCACCCTCTGGCAGCAGCCGCAATCAACACAATTTAGTTCCCATTTCTATTCTTCCCAAGACCAGACTCCCTTTCTCTTGTGCCCTTTGGAATTCCCGCTCTTTCTGTAACAAACTTACCTCTCTCCATGACCTCTTTATCGCCAAATCATTTAATCTAATCGCCATTACCGAAACCTGGCTTCATGAATCCAACATTGCGTCTTCTGCTGCCCTATTCCATGGTGGTCTTCTTTGGACTCACTCCCCCAGATCCAGTGGACGTAAGGGAGGAGGTGTTGGAATCCTTCTTGCCCCACATAGCACCTTTCAGGTACTTCAACCACCTCCCTCTCTGTCACTCTCCTCTTTCGAAGCACACTGCATTCGTCTTTTCACTCCAGTTTCTCTAAGGATAGCTGTGATCTACAGGCCCCCTGGACCAGTGTCAACCTTTCTTAATGACTTCTCTGCCTGGCTACCCTACTTTCTTTCTTCTGAAATCCCCACAATCATTCTCGGGGTCTTGAACATCCCTATTATTAACACTCCTGCCACTTCCAAACTTCTCAGCCTAACCTCCTCCTTTGACCTGAAGCAGTGGATACACACTCCTACTCTGAAGGCAATACCCTTGACGTAGTTTTCTCTCACTTTTGCACTCCATGCAACCTCTCTAACTATCCATTCCCTCTCTCTGATCACTACCTTATTAGTTTCACTCTCTCCCTCTCGTCTACCTTGTGTCCCTCCAACCGCCTAAAAGTTACCCGCAGAAACCTACGTCATCTCAACCCTTCTCTTCTCTACTCTGCTATCGACAACCTCTACGAAAAAATCTCACCCCTATCCTGCACCAACCTATCCACTTCAGTCTACAACGCTTCACTTCTGGCCTCACTGGCCCCCCTCACTACGCACAGAATCAGGACTGGCCCCTTCAACCTTGGCAAACAGATGATACTAGAAGTCTGAAAAAACATAGTCATGCTCATGAGTGCCTGTGGCGTAAGACTAAATCTCAGAGAGATTTCAACCAATATAAATTTGCCCTCCAAAAATACAATTCCAGCCTCCTCACTGCCAAGCAAACCTATTTTATCACTCTCATTAGCAACTTATCATCCCGTCCCCGTCAACTCTTCTCTACCTTCAAGTCTCTACTTCGTCCTCCACCGAATCCACCCACCAACTCACTCACTGCCCAGGAGTTCGCCAATCACTTCAAACAGAAGATTGATACAATTCGCGAGGAGATCTCTACTGTTCAGATACCCTCCACGCTTTACACTTCATGACCACAGGTACAATCGTTACTTCCCTCTTTCAACCCCACCACTATAGACGAGATTCCTAAACTACTTGCTAATGTCCACCTTACCACCTGCCATCTAGATCCTGTTCCCTCGCAAATGCTACGTTCACCCTCTGGCTCTATGCTACACTCTTTAACCCACATCTTCAATCTCTCCCTCTCTTCTGGCATCCTCCCCAACTCTCCAAAACATGCACTTGTCAGACCCATACTTAAAAAGCCCTCACTGGACCCATCCAATCTTAACAACCTACACCCCATCTCCTTGCTCCCCTTCTTATCCAAACTCCTTGAACGTCTGGTCTACAACCAACTGAGCGTCTACCTCGCTGATCATAGCCTTCTTGATCCCCTTCAGTCTGGATTTTCGTCCTCAACACTCCACAGAAACTGCTCTCCTAAAACTAACAAACGATTTACTAACGGTCAAAACCAATCGACACTATTCTGTACTCCTACTCCTGGACCTCTCTGCTGCCTTTGATACGGTTGACCACCCCCTCCTCCTCAAAAAACTCCACGCCTTTGGTCTCCGTGACTGTACTCTTCGCTGGTTCTCTTCCTACTTATCCAAAGGTGGTGCTCTGGAAGTATGGATCAGAGGGGAGAAATATCTATGATTTATGCCTCATTGACGGAGAACCCTGATAAACCATCTTATGCATTGAGGCACCTGGTTCTCACAGTTCCAGAAGTCCTTTAAGGCCATAGTTAATGTCTCTCTTATGGGAGCAAGTACCAAATTACTTACACAATGGTATCGTGTACCTTTACGACTGGCCAAGATGTTCCCAGGCACGTCCCCACTATGCTTTAGAGGTTGTGGGATGACGGGATCCTTTTTTCACATATAGTGGGAGTGGCCTCGAATTCGGGGCTTCTGGAACAGGATCTTCTCTTTGTTGCACAAAGTGACTGGTATGGCTGTGCCAAAAACACCTGAGACAGCCTTACTGAACGGTAACCCGGTAGGATGTTCCAAATCTCTCTGGATTCTCACTCATTTCATACTGCTAGGCACTAAAATCACGATAGCCCGAGCCTGGAAACAATCTACGGTGTCCTTTGCCGCTGCTAAACAGAAAATATCCTGGATAATGGTTCAGGAAAAGATGGTCAGTATCCTCCAGTCTACTATAGATAAATACGACATGGTCTGGGAACCGTGGCATACCTATATACGACAACCTGCACAACCCTTGTAGCCTATTATAACAAATCTAGTTCCATTTAGCTCTATGATGCCTAACACATCTTCTCATATTCGCTCTTTCCTTTCTCTTTCTTCCCCTTCTAATCTACTCCATACACCCTGGTACTCCTTTAACATGATCTGGTATATGAATACCAGGGGTCTTTTTGTTACAGGCGCTACAGCAAGCGTAGCTCAGGCATAATTTGGACCTTGGGTTTTGAGGCCAACGCACAAAGATGTTATGTTAAATGATAATAATCACCCTCTTTTCTTTTTTTATATTTGCACTCAGTTTCTCACCAAGATATCCCTATATACGGGGTTTGTTTATGGTCCATATATTGCTTGATATAACTTTTTTTTATTGAAAATACCTTAATCTTCGGTAGCAATGCCTCCCTCCCCTCGACACAGTATGCTCCCAGTTGGGGTGTCTGGGTGTGGGGGACAAGACTCAGATGATAGGATCAGTACTACAAACCCTGCACCTCTGATTCAACAATAGGTGACTTATGCCTTACTATGTTACTCGTTTCAACAACTTCATAACAACTTTATGATTGTATAACAGAAAGTTTCATTGTTATCTCACAATATGTGCTCATGTTTCCTTTTTGAGAAATCTCAATAAAAATATTGAAATATAAATCAGGTGGGAGGAGGCGACACTGGGTCCAGTGATCTTTTACTTCTCCCATGTTGTTCAGGTAGATCTCCACATCTTTAAGTTGCCTACCCCTGATTTAAATCTTTCTCCATCCTGTCTGAAATAAATAAAAATTCCTAGTTTAAGTTCCACTATGAGAAGCACTATAATCAAAAGACGTTATAAGGGTACTAAGGGAGCACCTTCTTTGTTTGAGCAGCTGGCAATACTGAACAGCCTCAGGCGGTCTGCACTTCACCAATCACTCGGTTAGAACCTCTAGCAAATTAAGATTTCCCCTCAGTGACCTGTTGTTACATTTCTCACTCCAAATAACACCTGTAGCCGTGACTTCTATTTAGATGAATAGCTTCAGCATCTCATGAAGACCTCAATAACTGACAAAGGCCTGCAGCTATGTGTTTCTTTGCAGTGTGGTCAATGACCCCTGGCAGTCGGGGTCATTACTTGGGAAATGATGTTACTAATTTGCTTTCTAGTCCAAGAAATAAGGGAATGAATGGCTGGGTGGAAATGTTAACTGGCTGTGGCAGGGAGAACATTTGATACATGGTGACATATTGCAATGACACTTTACTAAAGGTTGTGTGAGAAGAGGAAGTAGGGAGCTTATTAGCTCATTCCATCCGCCTGTCCTCTGTACTTTAGGAAGGTGATACACAGTAGATTGTATTGCAGTGAACCGATAAGTGCAGTGTGTACGCCATTCTGTCATATCAACATTCCAGATGCACCTTTTTGTATACCTATCATGTTGATTTCATAAAGCAAAGACAATAAACCATATCAGCTACCAATGTTATCGTACATGCTGCTGTAAAGTGATGAAAGGTGATATCTGATTCTGAATTCGTCATTGTGGTTTGCACAAGTTGCACTTTGCACATTATTATCACTCTTTGAACTGATATAATAAAGGAAATGTAACAAAAATCCAAACTGAATAAAGGAAATGTAACAAAAATATAAACTGAATCACCACACTACTGCTAAAAGTTCCAGATACAACTTCATTCCAATAAAGGACAGGTGGATAATAAAAAGAGTATGCCACACGTTTTGGGGGTCCAATAACTGCCCTCTTCATAAGGGCTTGAGATTGCAAGCAATATGCAGTAAATGGAATATAAGTGAATTTGACTTTTTTCCCTTTTTACAGTCGTTATTACACATTTTTCTCACATGTTAAGTTACATCTTACATTTACTTTCCTTGTTTCAACTTCACCCATAATTAAAACTAAATCCAGTCTCTCACTTCCATACAATAGTCACCATTTCTTCCAACTAATACCTACTCTATACAATACTTTCGCATACCATTTTCATATATAAATAATTTTACCCTTCATTTATATCAATAGTTAAATGAGATTTATTCCACTTCCCCCAGATTTTATAATATTTTTGCACATTTCCCCTATGTTCATACATTATTCTCTCATATGGTAGGACCTGGTTTACGGCTTTTACCCATTGACTAAGTGTGGGGGTGTTGGTTTGATCCATTTTTCCACTATTTTTTGCCCTACCCAAAGCTGCACATATATCCATTCCAGGTGAATAGAGGGCTCTTCTATTTTTCTATTCTTATATTGTGTATAGCAATACCCATTTGGTTATATTCTGTTATCTGAATGTATTCAGCTTTGTTATACCTGCAAGATACCTTTTTTTTTTATTTTTGGTACAGTTGGAAGCACCACCGCTTTAAGACCTGCCACACACAGGCTGCGGCATGGGATGCACCTCCCTTTCCTCCCCTTGGTGGATATGTGATCTCCCTGGTGGGGGTACGGCACTCTAGGTCCTTGAAGCCCACTCCCTCACTTACATAAGCTGCGGTTTGGGCTGTCTTGCCCTTTGATCGTGAACTATGCGCGCATGCGCAACTTTTCGCACATGCGCAATGTGGGTGGGTCAGACCCGGTGACGTCATGCGCCGTCGACGGATGGTGTTGGGCATGTTTGCCGGGTTGGGGACTATATAAGCAGGCTGCTGCCTGCTTATCATTACAGCAGATGTCTGTCCCAGGGGGGACGTTGTGTTTACTGGATCTTTAGGTAAGCTAAGGCCACATACAGAGTCTGCTTCTTTCCTTTCATTTGATTGTCAATCCGTTTTTATATATTTTTTAGATTCACATACAACCTCTTGTGGTCCCACCTCAAGCCTGGTGAGGTAAGGTAAGACCTTTACAGCTTCTTTACTTGCTTCTGGTTCATGTATAGGGGACCAGCACTATCTCTGCAAGATCTCCCCCCCCCCCGGTTCTATATGATGTTATCTGGGGAGCCAAGGTTAGTTTTCTAGTGGATATCTATTGATACTTGTTGATTTTCTCTCTTCCTTATCTGTAACCTCCCCTCTTTCACCTGTTTCCCGGTTTCCCTCCTCCTTCTTTCTTTCTCCCCCCCCCCCCTTTCCCACTTTCTTTTTTCCCCTTACCTTTTTCTTCCCCTTTTTTTTCCTGTCTTCTATCCATTTCCTGGTTGCTTCATCTTTTTCCCCTTCTCTTCTCTGGTGCTTCCCCCCCCTTTTCCCCCTTTCCCCACTTCCCCTCCTCCTTTGCTTTCTCTTCCCTTCTCCCCCCCCTTCCCTCCACCTTGCCTCTCCCCACAACCCCCTCCTCTTTTCCCTCTCTTTCTCCATCCCCCTTCCCCCCCCACTTTTGTTTCTCCTTTCTCATTTAGGATTTATCCACCCATCTGTCTGTATATGTCCCCCATATCTGTCCCAGGGGAATGTTGGCGGTGCCCCGTCCTTGGCTCTATATGTTGGTCTATGGGTAAGCATCAGTGTTTCCATTTTCCCCATTTATTGTTTGTAATTTTTTTTCTGTTCTTTTTTTTATTATGTAAAAATGTACATTTTGCTACTCCATTTCAGATATTATCCTCCTGATGAAGCGGTAGAACTCTGCGACACATGTAGAGGAGTACATGTCCTGTGAGGACCTACTACGCTTCCTGTCTGCTTATTGGAGGAGACTAAGGATTAGTCACTCTCATGTACTGACAGTTTGAATTTTAATATCGTCTCTATATAAACATTACAAATCTTGCTCCTATTTGTATTTGGATATCCTGCTTTTACCTGTATGTCTAATAAAAAACTTTATTTTATGTGTATCTTGTCCAGTTGGTACCAAGAGAGTAAATTTTTTTGTCCTTTGGAGACCAGTAGGGGACTGGTCTCCATCCCCCACTTTCTTGCAAAAATATCTTGGTGTATCTAGGTCATCTCTCGTCTTCTAGTAGTCCCAAAAGACTTACTTCCTTCGTATCTGATACTGGTCTATTTATAATTTTTACCAATTTGCTAATAACTTTTTGCCAATATCCTGTTATGCTCCTCAAATACAACATTAGATGGAGGAGATCTGCTCCCTCTTGCCCGCACTTCGCACATTTTGGTGCCGGTATTCTTCCCATTTTAAACAACCTGTTTGGGCTAAGAACTGGTCCTTTGATAGTATTTCTTCCAGAGTGATTATAAGCACAGGTCTTGTCAGCAGCTGGTGTGCCAGCAACAATAATAAAGGACAAGGCCAGGAGGAAGGGAGAGAGGAACCTGGAGGTTGTGATGTAGTATATTAGGAGTACCTTTCTAATTCTGAGATCTGACCCCAATGTTCACTTCTTTGTACAGGCCCACAACAAATTGTTGTCCCTATAGATGTCTATGGAGATTTTGCTGGTTCAAATCAGCAGGTAGTGCAGAGGGAGGGTACTCATGGTACAGGGAAATGACACTTGATGATGTCAAATATAAAATTTTGGATTGGGAGCACAAAATCTGCTTTTCCACACCCTACTATCTCAAGAGTTCAGTTCTTTCTGTACTTGGACTTTAAACAAGCCTGCTTATTCTGCAAAGGAAATCTTTGCTGAGAGAAAAAACTGAATTTGACCCGCATTTGAGTAGTAATACATGGACTACAGCCTTTTGTACAATGTTTTTTATATATTTTTGCTTTATCACATATCGAATATATATTGACTTAAAGTGGTTCTAAAAACAGAAGTTTTTTTTTATCTTAATGCATTCTATGCATTTATAATAAAAAACCTTCTGTGTGCAGCAGCCCCCCCTAATACTTACCTGACCCCCATCTCGATCCAGTCCTCCGGCTGTCCGAGGACTCTCCCTCATTGGCTGAGACAGCAGTGGATGCCATTTTCTCCGGCTGCTGTCAAAGTCAGTGAGCCAATGAGGAGAGAAGGGGGTGGGGCAGGGTTGAGCTGCAGATCCGTGTCTGAATGAACACACAGAGCAGCGGCTCGGCTCTGGTGCCCCCATAGCAAGCTGCTTGCTGTGGGGGCACATGGCAGGAGGGAGGGGCCAGGAGCGCCGGCGTGGACCTGAGAAGAGGAGGATCTGGGCTTCTCTGTGCAAAAACAATGCACAGAAAAGGTAAGTATGACATGGTATGTTAAACATAATTTTGCTTTGACATGAATGGATGGTGGAAGTCATCAGAGCTTCACCCCACTGATTAAGCTCTGAAGAAAAATCTCCCACTGAAAAGTGAACACATTTTTGCTTTTATCAAATGAACCCCACTGTCTCTAGCTGTGATAGTTACAATAAAACTGGCAATAAAAATATGTTTACAATAATTGATGAGATTTGGACATAACGCTAGACAATCTTCAGTATCTGCCTCCGCATTCAATTTTTGGAATCTTTACTTTAGTGGAAAACCTATTGGATTTAGCTGAAAAAAATAAAGGTATCATTACAGTTTACTTACTTCACAAGATTTCTCGTCCCCCGCAAGCTTAAACCTCTTTCTTCCGTCACAGTAACATTTGTAACTTCCAGGCATGTTAACACACATTTGACTGCAGACGTCCTCTGAACATTCATCTACATCTGCAAATTAAAGTGCAAAAAAAAATTGGGGAGTTATGTAGGAGTGAACAGGTTATAGCAGAATTCAGGAGCCAGTCTAATTTAGGAGGAGCCAGTGAACATTCCCTTCCCTTAAAAAGAGAAATAAAGGGGTTGATTTACTAAAGGAATAGAGATTACTCATTTAGAAAAATGCGTACTCACTTAGCTTACTGAATAGGGTGAAGCTGTGTTCATTTGAATCATCCAATTATGTGCAAGTGAAAAGCCTGTGCTTTTCATTTCCTAGGCACAGTTGTGTATTCAAAGTAAACACAGATTCAGCCTTTTTACAAGGCTAAGTAAACACTTTATATTCTTTTAGCAAATCAACCCCTTAGTGCGTCATAACTACTGTGTAGAACCGCATAGCAGGTAGCAGAGCCTGCATATGTAATGGGCAAATTTGGACACCTCCTTGAAAACATATCATTGCAAACTTCAAATATAAATAAGGTTTTAAAATCATGAACACAAATTGACAAGATTAATTACATCAAACTGATCTATTTTACATTTTTATCTACATTATTATTTACAGGGCTTTTATTCAGCGTGAACGCAGTTCCTGGCACCTCCAGCACTGAATGTATGCAATGGCAATGGGTAGTGTGGTGTGCTGAGCAGTCCAACAAGGCCAGCTGCTGGGGGATCTATTATTGCTAGAGTTTCACGATTAATCATTAAAAAATTGTGATCTCGATTTAACCCCCCTAATGAACTCTATGCAGAATTTCCCGATTCATTCATGTAACAAGTGTAGAGAGTTCTCTGCTCACTCAGCTGTCAAAAGAAAAAAAACGTGCAGCCTGCCAAGATTTTCACAACATTGTCACGCTAGTAGATAACTATAATATTGTAACTTTTTGTTCTTAGATCAAAGGAATGAACTTCTGTGTGTAGACGAGGGCAGTTTATCCTTTTAAAAATTAAACCTTTTTCTGACACTTGTTTCTTACAAAGTTAAAATCTGTATTTTTTGTTAGAAAATGACTTGGAACCCCTAACCATTATATATATATTTTTTAGCAGAGACCCTAGGGAATAACATGGCGATTGTTGCAATATTTTATGTCACACTGTATTTTCGCAGTGGTCTTTCAAACACAATTTTTTTGGGGAAAAAAAACTTCAATTAAATAAAAAAAAAGGAAACAGTAAAGTTAGCCCAATTTTTTTGTATATTGTGAAAGATGATGTTACGCAGCGAGGAATAGGTCTATTGTTGTTGGCTGCTGGGGGGCCTGTTGTTGTTGTTGGGGGAATCTATTGTTGTAGGAGGAGTCTATTGTTGATGGGGGGTCTTATGTTGCTGGTGGTCAATTGTTGCTGGGAGCAATATACTTTCAAGGAGGGAGTCTATTGTTGCTGGCTGCTGGAGGGTCTATTAAGGCTGGGAGATCTAATGTTGCTAGTGGGGTCTATTGTTCCTGGGGTGGGCTTGTTGTTGTGAGGCGGTATTTTGTTGCAAGTGGTCTATTGCTTCTGGGGGATTTGTTATTGTTGGGGGTGTCTATTATTGTGGGGGGATCTATTTTTGCTTGGTGGGGGGGCTATTGTTTCTGGCTGCATGGGATGCATTTTACTGCTTTTCTTATTATAATTACCAAATTCCATACAGATTACTTAGCACCACAAAGTGATATTTGGTTCTGTTTTCTCTAAAAAAGGTGGTACTGGGAGGTGGGTATGGAGTGAAAACAGATGGTGCTTGGAGGTGGGTAGAGGGCGGAGACAAGGGGTGACTTGGGAGAGGGAGTTCCTGCACCTATTCTTTGAGAAAAAAAGCCCTGATTACCATTAACAAAAGGTAAATTACATTTCTTTTAAGACATTTGACATACCAACCTGCGTTGAAAATGCCTGTTTATCAAGGAAAAAACTAGACACAGATGGACTTTAAGCTTATCATATTGTTTAACCACTTCAGCCCCGGAAGGATTCACCCTCTTCCTGACCGGACCATTTTTTGCGATACGGCACTGCATCGCTTTAACTGACAATTGCGCAGTCGTGCAACGCTGTACCCAAACAAAATTTATGTCCTTTTTTCCCCACAAATAGAGCTTTCTTTTGGTGGTATTTGATCACCTCTGCGGTTTTTATTTTTTGCTTTTTGCTATAATAAATAATCCAAATTCTTTTTAAAAAAACATTTCTTCCTCAGTTTATATATATTCTTCTACATATTTTTGGTAAAAAAAATCGCAATAAGCGTATATTAATTGGTTTGCGCAAAAGTTATAGCGTCTACAAAATAGAGGATAGATTTATGGCATTTTTATTTATTTTTGTATTTTTTACTAGTAATGGCAGCGATCTGTGATTTTTATCCGAACTGCAACATTGCAGCGGACAGATCGGACACTTTTGACACTTTTTTGGGACCACTGACATTTATACAGAGATCAGAGCTAAAAATAGCCACTGATTACTGCATTGTGGAATACTGTATATAAAGCTGGGGAACAGAGCCCAGGAGCGAGAGGGGTTGCTGCTTTCTTCTCAGCGGAGGCGGTTGTGCAGGCCCTGGGTGGTCGACCCAGGGGCCTAGAGAGAAGCTGAACCCAGAGGTCCTGCAGCACTGACTGGAAGGGAAATACCAGGAAGGATCTGATTCTGCCTACTGTGAGTACAGAATCACAGTATATATAAAATAATATGCAAAGTGGTTGGAGGGAAGCTTCAGAATGGCAAAGATGTTTGTATTACAAATTATGTGAGCAGACTGCAGTTCCTCTTTAATTACTCCATACATGTGGCTGTGTGGTTAAAGCAATGTGTCTGCTTCCACAGATAATCTGGTGAGGTCAAGTTAGAGTTGTCCTTATCTATTGTGAATAGTTCCAGTTGGAGTATTCCACTCATCCCTTCTCCCATCCAAGTTCCAAATAAAATACAAAAACCCAAGTATCCTGGACTGGTCATTGAGTAACGAGCAAACAGAATATTGGCATGCATTAAAAAGGGGATCACCTCCAGAGATAAAACGATCATTCTTCCACTCTACAAGACTCTGTAGAGTATGCTGTCCAGTTCTGGGCTCAGGAAAGATGTACTGGAAATGAAGCGAGTACAAAGAAGGGCAACAAAGCTAATAAAGGGTCTGGAGGATATTAGTTATGAAGAAAGGTTGCGAGCACTGAACTTATTCTCTCCCAAGAAGAGACGCTTGAGAGGGGATATGATTTCAATTTATAAATACCGTACTGGTGACCCCACAATAGGGATAAAACTTTTTCGCGGAAGGGAGTTTAATAAGACACGTGGCCACTCATTAAAATTAGAAGAAACGAGGTTTAACCTTAAACTACATAGAGGGTTCTTTACTGTAAGAGCGGCAAGGATGTGGAATTCCCTTCCACAAGCAGTGGTCTCAGTGGGGAGCATCGATAGTTTCAAAAAACTATTAGATAAGCACCTGAACGACCGCAACATACAGGGATATACAATATAATACTGACATAAAATCACACACATAGGTTGGACTTGATGGACTTGTGTCTTTTTTCAACCTCACCTACTATTTAACTATGTAACTATGAGCAAGCGGAAGTAAGGGTGGGTCAAGCAGGAACTCCTAGCAACCAAGTGGAAACCCCTAGCAACAGAAGTGTGAAATCCTCAGCAACTAAGCAAGTATTCTCTGCACCTATGTGGGAACCATTGTCAACCAGCTGCAGGTAACCAGAGAAAGGCCTGTGAGGTCAACATTCAGCAGGCCCTACGGGGACAGTGCTACATATGTATTTACTAATGCTAGCAGCATAAGGATTTAAAATAGTTAATGTTGATTGAGATAGTACATAAGAGAATGTATACTGATAAATACAGTGAATAGAAAGATATCTTATTTATTTTAGATGGGTTCACTTTGGCTTAGATCACACTCTCAGTAATGACTAGTACTTTCTGCACTAAACAGAAAAATCTGTTTTCACAGACTGATGTTTCATACAGTATGCAAAAATCTGCTTTTAGCACATTAATATTTCTGAGCATCCTAAATGAAATGTGAAAATCTAAAGAAATGACAGCCATCTGGATTAATTTATAACAAGCAAAATGGAGATGCACGTGGATAGGACAATACAAAGAAAAATATGAAAATTCTAGATAGCTCGGTTCATCTAGTCAGCACAAATGAATGTTCTACCATTTGGTTATAAATTTGACTCAAGCCGCTTTTTGAATTGGGTGCAGACTTACACTGGGGAACTTCAGCTGCCTTGAGAGAATCTGGACCTCTGGTGTGTAGCGCTACCTTTATGAAGGTAGGTACTACCTATTAATTTATTTATTGTGATATATACAGTGCCTTGCAAAAGTATTCACCCCCCTTGGCATTTTTCGTGTTTTGTTGCCTCACAACCTGGAATTAACATGGATTGTTTGAGGATTTGCATCATTTAATTTACAGAACATGCCCACAACTTTGAAGATGTTTTTTTTTTTATTGTGAAGTAAACAACAAAGAGGACAAAATAACAGAAAAAGTCAATGTACATAAATATTCACCCCCTTAAAGTTAATACTTTGTAGAGCCACCTTTTGCAGCTATCACAGCTCCAAGTGGCTTTGGATAAGTCTCTATGAGCTTGCCACATCTTACCACTGGGATTTTTGCCCATTCCTCCTTGCAAAACTGCTCCAGCTCCTTCAAATTAGATGGTTTGCGCTTGTGAACAGCAATCTGTAAGTCTGACCACAGATTTTCTAATGGATTGAATTCTGGGCTTTAACTAGGCCATTCTAGCACATTTACATGTTTCCCCCTAAACCACTCAAGTGTTGCTTTAGCAGTGTGTTTGGGGTCATTGTCCTGCTGGAAGGTGAACCTCCGTCCTAGCCTCAAATCACACACAGAGTGGTACAGGTTTTGCTCAAGAATATCTCTGTATTTAGCACCATCCATCTTTCCCTCAACTCCGACCAATTCCCCAATCCTAATTGCTGAAAAACATCCCCACAGCATGATGGTGTTCTTTGGGTGATGTGATGGGTTTGTGCCAGACATAGCGTTTTCTTTGATGTCCAAAAAGTTCAATTTTAGTCTCATCAGTCCAGAGCACCTTCCTCCATACATTTTGGGAGTCTCCCACATGCCTTTTCACAAACTCAAAATGAGCCATTTTGTTTTTTGCTGAAAGTAATGGCTTTCTTCTGGCATAAAGCCCAGCTCTATGGAGCGTATGGCTTATTGTCGTTCCTATGTACAGATACTTCAGTATCTGCTGTGGAACTCTGCAGCTCCTCCAGGGTTACCTTAGGTCTCTGTGCTGTCTCTCTGATTAATGCCCTCCTTGCCTGGTCCATGAGTTTTGGTGTACGGCCATCTCTTGGCAGGTTTGCTGTTGTGCCACGTTCTTTCCATTTGGTTATGATAGATTTGTTGGTGTTCCTAGGGATCATCAAAGATTATCATCAAAGGTGGATATTTTTTTTATAACCTAAGCCCGACTTGTACTTCTCAACAACATTGTCCCTTACTTGTTTGGAGAGTTCCTTGGTCTTCATGGCAGTGTTTGGTTAGTGGTGCCTCTTGCTTAGGGCCTGGGGCCTTTCAAAAAGGTGTGTATATGTAATGACAGATCATGTGACACTTAGATTGCACACAGGTGGACATCATTTCACTAATTATGTGACTACTGAAGGTAATTGGTTGCACCAGAGCTTTTTATGGGCTTCATCACAAAGGGGGTAAATACATACGCACATGCCAATTATCAGTTTTTAATTTCTGAAAAATAGTTTTATGTATATATTTTTCTAATTTTACTTCACCAACTTAGACTATTGTGTTCTGATCCATCACATATAATTCAGATTAAAAAAAAACATTGAACTAAAGGCTTATAATGTAACAAATTAGGTAAAAAGCCAAGGGGGGTGAATACTTTTGCAAGGCACTGTAAGGTCCACGATAGTTTTGAGTTAGGCCTCTTGCACAGGATACTGATGTTTGAGCGTTAGCATTCCTGGATGTAATTTCAGGCGTTTGTGTTACATGTATTTGCACGTATTTGTGTGTATGCACATTCACGCGTGCAATACATTCCTTTTATGGCAAAATCTATAACAGTTTGAAATATTTATGCTCATATGTGCATATTTGTGCTACATTTTAGATCTGTAAAAAAAACCTGTACTGAGCTTTTTCAAGCTGCCGTGTGCAAGAGGCCTTAAAGAGGTTGTAAACCTCCATGGGGAAGTTGTACCTATAGATAAGCCTAGAATAAGGCTTACCTATAGGTACTGTAAAAAAACTCCTAAACGTGTGCCGTTCAGGAGATATTTACTGTTTAATGCGCCGATGATGTCATCGGCGCATGCGCTCTGAAGGAATGCCGTTTCTTCAGGCAAATGTGCCCCGACCAGTGGCTCCCGTGTGCATGCGCGGGAATGACGTCACGTGGTTCCTGCCAGTTACAGAGCCGGAGTCCGCGGCCCCAGAAGGAAGGCGGGCGAAGATGGATGCAGACTGCAACGGGTACGACGCGGGTTTTGTTTGCAGGTAAGTGTCCCACAATGTGCTAGTATACAATGCATACTAGGCATTTTCTGCTGACTAAGGGCTTGTTCACATGTGTGTTGGCAGTAAGGAGGGAGTGTGGGCGCATTCCGATACCCTGGTGGCAGCAGTGTTCCTTTGTGTACAAAACAACTTTTCACTTTGCTCTGGTACAAGTCCACTATAGCCAGGTCTTCTGATTTTTTTTTCGGAGGAATACTGTACTGTTTAAACAAAAATCACTCATTTTAGTATTGTATGAGAAAATTTTTCGTGTTTGTCCCTTCAGATAATTTTGCATGAACTGTCCAGATCAGCTCTCAAAAGCTGTGTACCAATGATCAGATTATGGTACGACCGCTTCGAAAGAGTTATTTTTCATCCGATTTTCTCATCATGTGTACTAGGCTTAAGGATTGAGGAATGGGTGGGAGGGCGGGCTCCCTTGCTATTGAAAGGCTTCATTCTACTTCCTGTTATGTTTTTTGGACAGGAAGTGAAGGGAAATCTTCCTGATGTGACACAGATAGCAAAAATAAACCTGGCTTTACATAAACTTTAATGATACATGGAAATCTGCTCGTACCCCCTGCCACACCCCCTTAAAGGAGAATTCTACAAAAAATGATTAGTTAAACTCACAAGTGTTTTTTTACCACTACTCTTCCTTTACTGTATACTAGCTTTTAAAATTTACAAATACAACAATTTAGAAATTTGATAAAAGGTTTAGCACTGTGAAACACTATTTAAAAGAAAAATAGTGCATTTTATATACAACTATTGAGATCAAACCAAAATGAGGGACAAATGAGGAGGAAAAAGGGACAGAGGGACTTTGTTCCAAATCAGGGACAGTCCCTCGAAATCAGGGACAGTTGGGAGCTATGAAATTGTATCATGCAACAAACTTTTTTATGCATTTTCTAGTTTTAAATTAAACTGGCCACAAGATCAGATTTACCTTCACATGTCTTGGAGGAAGTGTTGAACCGATATCCATTGTTGCAGTCACATTCATATTTCCCTGGTGTATTACGGCATTTTGCCCCTCCACAGATAACAGGGTTTAGTTCACATTCATTTCTATCTGTTAAAGAGAAACACACATTACCTGTAGAACACATAAACTCAGGAGACATACAGTATCTCACAAAAGTGAGTACACCCCTCACATTTTTGTAAATATTTTATTATATATTTTCATGTGACAACACTAAACCCTATTGAGCATCTGTTGGGCAAGCGGAAGGTGGAGGAGCGCAAGGCCTCTAACATCCACCAGCTCCGCAATGTCGTCATGGAGGAGTGGAAGAGGACTCCAGTGGCAACCTGTGAAGCTCTGGTGAACTCCATGCCCAAGAGGGTTAAGGCCGTGCTGGAAAATAATGGTGGCCACACAAAATATTGAAACTTTGGGCCCAATTTGGACATTGTTCACTTAGGGGTGTACTCACTTTTGTTGCCAGCGGCTTAGACATTAATGGCTGTGTGTTGAGTTATTTTGAGGGGACAGCTAATTTACACTGTTATACAAGCTGTACACTCACTACTTTACATTGTAGTAAAGTGTAATTTCTTCAGTGTTGTCACATCAAAAGATAGAATAAAATATTTACAAAAATGTGAGGGAGTTCTCACTTCTGTGAGATACTGTATGTAAGTCCCATGTACCAATGGATCAACCTGACAAGTAAACAGTAACTTAAAGAGTATGTCAACCCAGAATTTCATATACCTGATATGTGCCTGCTGTACCAAGTGCTTGTATGAAAAAGCATCCTGTTCTCTTTGTATTGTTTCCTTTGTGTGAAATCCCTGGTGCTGCTGCCAGGCTTGGGAGTACAGTGTGGTCAGTTCAGGAGCTATTCTGAGAACTCAGCCTGCTCTCCTCCACTGGTCAGACTGGTGCTGACATGAAGCTATCTCCCCCTGCACAGCCAATCACTGAGAAGATCAGTGTGCTGCTGCCCCCCCCCCCCAGCTCTCTAAGATAAAAGGGGTATTTATAATGTTTTTTTTATATGTGCACACAATTGTTTTGCCTTTCCTTTCTATTTTAAACTGAATAGTTTGTTTTGCAAGGTGAAAGCTTACATATACTTTAAGTAAAAGTATATCTGAAGCCAGAAGTTTATTTTTTAGTATTGGCTAGTGTAAGGAAGGGTGAAAAAAAATGATATTTTTTGCTGTCTGTGTACTATTGGGGATATCTTAGCACTTTCTGTCCCAGAGACACTAAAGGAATAGAGATGAACTCTCTCCAAAGCAAGTAGAAATCCTATCTTATACAGATGTCACCAGAGTGGTGGTTTTGTCTGACTGTAGAAAATCTGAAGATCTGAAGAAAATACGGAAGCATTGAAACGCGTCATCTGACACGTCCAGATGTCATTTCCGCAGCTTCCTCTCCAGTGTATGGTGCGTTCCAGGCTGGTTTCATCTCGTTCCAAGTTCCGTTTTCCGGTCCTCGAGGGACGCCGGTCCGACCTTGCTGATACCGTGGGCACTTCACTCCATACATACCCAAGCCCCCACCAGCAGAGAGCTACACATTACGGACTGCTTGTTTACATCATCTACAGCATTTCACCTACCTTGGGACCCCCCGCACTGAGAGTGGCTGAGGTTGTGCTTATGGGCTACCTCTATGTATTACATGCCTTATCCCCACTGACATATTGTGAGTAGCCATTTGGCCGTTCTTCTTTTTATATTATTAATAAAGGTTTTTGGATACTGCACTTAGATTGGCGCACCTTTTCATTTTACATTGTCTTCCAGAGTCCTCGCTTCTACTCTATAGGGAGCTGCCGCTGGTGCTCAGTATCAATCTTAACTTGAACTTTGTATTCGGGACTTTAGCTTTACAGCGTATATAATAGACATTTTCTTTTTCATATACGCTAACATCACGGTTTTATACCGTCCTCCTGGACATCATCACCATTATTTTTTATACATCCATATTCTGTTTGGTTTTTTCATGTGTGGCTGATTCTTGAGCCATTTCTCCCTTGTTGTTACTGACCCCCATACTACACTAACTGACCCCTATACTACACTAACTGACCCCCATGCTACACTAACTGACCGCCATACTACACTAACTGACTTTCTCTCTCTCCTCCCCCCCCCCCCCGGGCCAGTAACAGTACTGTCACGAGGGAGTCTCACTCACCTTCGTGTCTGGCCGGCCTGCATCAATCTGGAGGAGGAGAAGATAGCGGCGGCTCACAATGCTTTTCTCCCCCGCGCTGTAGTTGCCATGTTCAGTGTCCGGCGCAGCGCTCTGTGATTGGGCGTATGGGGGTCATGTGCGGAGACGGGACAATCACGGACAGGCCAGCTGTACGCCTCACGTGACCCCCATATGCCCAATCACAGGGCGCCGGACACTGAACATGGCGGCCGGAGCCCGGGGAAACAGGAAGATAAAATTAGGAGGAGGCAGCCAGTGAAAAATACTGGCACCCCCCTAAATGTCATGCCTGGGGCCACGGCAACCCCCACGCTAGGAGCTCACTCACCTGCCAACTCCCGCTGACTGGCCCGCCCGCACACTCGTCCCTGGGCCCTGACTGGCCTGTTCATCACACTAATTTCTCGGAGGGGGCAATTGCCCCATTGCCCCCCCCTGGATCCGCCCCTGGTGTAGGCTCCATCGGACATTTTCCATCGGCATTTCCGTCACACAAAATTTGAAATCTGGATCTCAAATTTTCCGACAACAAAATCAGTTCTCGTAAATTCCGATCGTGTGTAGACAATTCAGACACACAAAATTACACGCATGCTCAGAATCAAGCAGAAGAGCCGCACTGGCTATTAAACTTCATTTTTCTTGGCTCGTCGTACGTGTTGTACGTCACCGCGTTCTGGACGTTCAGAATTTATGACAAGATTTGTATGACCGTGTGTATGCAAGACAAGTTTGAACATCCGTCGGAAAAAATCCATGGATTTTGTTGTCGGAATGTCCGATCAATGTCCGATCGTGTGTACGTGGCATAAGGCCTCATTAACTTATCAATACACTCCTGCGAAGGGCCATCTTTGTCTGCACATGATGCACAAGTGTTTCGTGCATCCGAATTAAGACTCAGTTCACACTGCTGCGATGCAGGAACCCCTGCAATTCATGTGCGGGTTCCCACATCGCATCCGAATCACAGGCAGATTACATTGACATCTGCGAACCGCTGCGGATGTCATTGTAAAGTTAACGACAGAATGCAGTGCAAACTGTGAAATCAGATCGCTTCGGTCTGAACACCCATGCGATCCGATTCCAGTGCGGACCAAAAAAGGGTCCTGCTCCATTTGGGTGCGAATGCGATGCAATTTCAGCCATAAAAAAAGTATGGCTGAATTTGCATCGCACAGACATCACATGTGATGTCTGGCATTGCATTAGTGTGATCCCAGCCTCAGGAAGTCCCACTGATGTCTATTGGGGGGCAGCACAGGCACGGCTGCTGGTCCCTATCTGTCATAGGTGCAGGTGTGGGTGTACATCCCTGGACATGCATTATGCATTATGCATTATGCATACAGCCACTGTATCCCAATAGACATGAATGTGACTGCCTGCATGTGTATGCACAAAACACCTGTGCATCCCGTGCAGACAAAGATGGCCCTTGGCAAGGGTGTATGGATAAGTACGAATGAGGCCTTAGTATATTTAAAGCTAAATTCAGATTTTTATTGTTGTCCATGTCCCCACTGGGAGCACAGAAACACCTGTGAATCCTGTGTGGGCAAAGATGGCCCTTCGCACGGGTGTATAGATAGGTACATCCATGTGAATGAGGCCTAAAAATCTAAATTTATCCAAGGGATTACATATGGGTTAAAGTCAGAAAGTCAAGTCAGAATTTCTTTAATCAAAGCCTTTAAATTACCCGTTTCCCTGTAATCAAATTGTAATAAGGGACCAGGTAATCAAAAATCATAGGAATTGGCGTAGAGGGTAGCCTAGTGCATAGAATGCCAGGATGAATATCAGGGGCACTATGCAAGTAGTCCTTGTATGCCTCTTAATTAATATACTGTCATGTTTTGTTAGAGAGTTCCTTTAAAAAGGCACAGCAAGAGGAAATAGTGTAAGAAGAAAATAAATAATAATGTGAGGGCAGACAGGCAGATAACAAATAGAGGAACACAAATGTATTCTGATATACTGGATGATCACTGCTTAGTGTCCTGGGATGAGAATAAAAGATACAAGATTTATATAAGGCCTGTTTGCTGTGTCCTCCCTTGAATTCTCTGCAATGAACGTCAATTGATTACAGTGATTTACAACTAAACGTGTCTTTCTTGGCTGCTCTGGAAGACTTGGGAGATTTGGAGAGAAGAATTGGGCTCTTAATCACAAAGGACCGGTTCCCTCTATTGAACAGAATTAGCTTTTTAGTTACTAGAGATTGTTTTATGAGGTCTTTGCTGGCACTGACGGATGGCTTCACCAGAGTCAGTAGAGATAAATGTATCATTACTTTATATTGAACGCAGAATTGTAGAGGGGGAGATGAAATACATTCAAGTTATATTACATAATGTGGGTGTCTGCCAAAATTAGGGAACATGGAGTTTCTCAGGAGATGGACGTGGGATGGCAATGAATGGTTAGGAACATTTGTGGAAAAATCTTCGATATAGTGACTAAATTTAAGATGGTTTCATGAAAGTGTAACAATCACCTGCTCTTATCTGGCAATGAGTGACAATATAGTGTCAGGTGGGATTAGTAGGTACACAATATGGCCGAAAGATTGTCTTCATCTGACAATCACATCAATACAAGGTTATTGGATGTGACAAACCTAGCCGGAAAAGAGGCTTTGGAGGGGACTGAATGCCAGCCTCCTGCAAACCAATGTTCTATTATGTTTGTCTGCCTTGGATCACAGGATGTGTATTGCATTGGAGGGTTTGTGTTTGTCTGCCTTGGATCACAGGATGTGTATTGCATTGGAGGGAGGAGGGATTCTTCCAACAGCTCTCCCTGCTAACACTGTGTACTGATGAGACGTTAAACACACCTGACCTGTGTGTCCATTGTCATTGGACAGTTTAACCCGCCCTCTTTTCCAAGGGTGGGGGGGAAAGAGTCTCTGAGTTATTTTATCTGTTGTGTCCATGTGTTATAATAAATGAGTTGATTCCTGCTTGGAACCTGAAGACAGAGCCGTGTCTCGTTTTTGGGGTGGATTATTTGTATGGGTTCCTTGTTCGGCTGATTGGAGTGTTCGGTAGCTGCCTTTGTGTTTGGGTATGAAATGTCCTAAACGACTTTAACCCCTTTCATACTCGGCGTGTCGTTACACTGGTGGCAAGCAGCGGGATCATTCCCACAGCCCAGAAGGACAGCTACAACCGGAGACCGGCCAACAACCGTAAGAAGAGGGACATTATCGAAAGAACTAGTCGAAATGGATAGAGCGGAAAGACCCAGCATAACCGAAAGACCCAGCATAACAGACAGGACACCCGAAGAGGCAAGTTTTGATCGGGCTGTTAAAATAAGACTGGCACATTATGGCCCTAACCCTACAGCAGGGATCATAGACCGAGTTATAGCGGCTGTGGATGCAAATTGGCTACAGCAAAGAGGTGCTGCAGCAGCGGGAGTCACAACAGCACCTACTGAAAGGAGAAAGGTACATTTTGCTGCTTTTAAAAATTTCATTGAAGCAGAAGGGGAGATTGATGGGTACCTTGCCAATTTTGAACGGCAATGTGCCCTACACCGGGTGCCCACAGAGGAATGGGTTACCATTTTGTCTAGGAAATTGTCCGGCCGGGCCAGTGAAGCGTTCAGGGCCATCACAGACAAGGATATTATGAACTATGGGCTGGTAAAAGAAGCACTTTTGGGCAGGTATGCCGTCACACCAGAAGCATACCGGAGGCGGTTCCGAGAGACGAGCAAGCAGACTGGAGACTCATATGCCGAGTGGGCATGCCGCCTACACCGCACGGCATCCCACTGGGTCGCTGGATGCCAAGCAGTATCTGGGGAAGAGGTGCTGCAGCTGTTCCTGCTGGAGCACTTCTTTGACAAGCTGTTCCCAGAAGTCAGAGAGTGGGTCCGGGACCGAAAACCTTGCACCTTGTCTGAAGCAGCTCGCCTGGCGGACGAATACACAGACGCCCGCAAACTGGATAACCATGTGGTCAAGACAACAGCTCGGGTGGATTATCGATCAGCGGCACCCCCTCCAGCTGGTGCCTACAAACCACAGTTGTACCGCCCTACAGCACCACCTCCAGTGGCCACTTATTCTCGGCAGCCCAGGTTCAACTCCCAAGACTACTCACAACCCCTCAGGTGTTTCGGGTGTAAACAGTTAGGGCACAAAAAGCCAGACTGTCCGTTGAATCCAGCCAGGCCGTCCCACTCGTGGAGAAAGCCAGCAGGGGGGAATCCCCGCACATCCATGCCTGCGGCTCACTGCATTGAGGAGGAAGAATGTTGGGGCGTCCTGCATGAGGCTGATCTAGTACAAGCAGCTAACCAGGACAACCGGCAGCAACACAGGCAGACCGTCCTGGTTAATGGAAAGGTAGCCAATGGCCTACGTGATACTGGTGCCACCTGACCCTATTACGGAAGAACCTCATCCCAGAGAGCCAACACACCGGGGACACTGTAGTCGTAAGGGTAGCGGGAGGCACCATTTTCCGGCTACCCGTTGCCCGTGTTCACCTGGATTGGGGGGTTGGTTCGGGACACGTGAATGTGGGGGTGATGAAGGATTTGCCAGCGGATGTACTACTGGGGAATGATTTGGCCCCCCTCATTTCTGCTTACGCCCCGATAGGCCCCACTGAAGCCAACCCAGTGACTACCCGTGCCCAGATCCCCAACAGCATGATGGCGTGAGCCCAGTCACCCTGTCTTCTCTCCAGTGGCTGAAAAAACTACCGGGAGAAGGGCCAGTCCAGGCCTCTCCCCAACGGCGGGCGTGTTCTCCGAGAGAGGCAGAGGTCGGCTGGGTAAGTAATGATCTGTTTGGAACAATTTTTGTTTGGGGTAGGGTGTGGATACCAGCATTAGAGGACTGGAACTACTGACTAACTTTAGAGTCAACCCGTCTGGGGTCTCCTCCTGTGTTAGTCTCCTGCCGAAAGGGGAGAAATGTGACAAACCTAGCCGGAAAAGAGGCTTTGGAGGGGACTGAATGCCAGCCTCCTGCAAACCAATGTTCTATTATGTTTGTCTGCCTTGGATCACAGGATGTGTATTGCATTGGAGGGTATGTGTTTGTCTGCCTTGGATCACAGGATGTGTATTGCATTGGAGGGAGGGGGGATTATTCCAACAGCTCTCCTTGCTAACACTGTGTACTGATGAGACGTTAAACACACCTGACCTGTGTGTCCATTGTCATTGGACAGTTTAACCCGCCCTCTTTTCCAAGGGTGGGGGGAAAGAGTCTCTGAGTTATTTTAACTGTTGTGTCCATGTGTTATAATAAATGAGTTGATTCCTGCTTGGAACCTGAAGACAGAGCCGTGTCTCGTTTTTGGGTTGAATTTTTTGTATGGGTTCCTTGTTCGGCTGATTGGAGTGTTCGGTAGCTGCCTTTGTGTTTGGGTATGAAATGTCCTAAACGACTTTAACCCCTTTCATACTCGGGGTGTCGTTACATTGGACATCCCACTTCAAAACCAACTACATAAAATCAAGTGCATAGCCATGCAATTTCCAATGGCAAATAATAGCATGCCAAATCATTTTAGACAATTGTGCATTTCCAACCTTGTGAAAACAGCTTGGGGAATGTCCTTTTGTGTTTCATGTTCCCTATACACAAAGTCAAATCCATAAAGATGTGGTTTGATGAGTTAAATGTGGGGGAACTTGAGTGGCTTGCAAAGTGCCCTGATCTCAACCCTATAAAACACCTTTGGGATAAATTGGTATACAGACTGTGAACTAGATCTTCTCATCAAATATTAGTACCTGACCTAACATTGGCTGAATAAATACAAGTTTCCATAAAGACACCCAAAAATCTTGATGTAAGCCTTCATAGAAGAGTGGAGTTATACAAAGGAGGTTGAGGGGTGGAAACACTATGTCAAAAGAGAAGTATGGCCAAGGCTTTTTTGGCCATACTTCTCTAGTGAGTCACAGGAGTGAACTTACTTTTGTTCTCCTTTGACCCAGAATTAATTGACACTGGGCCAAAGCCCGCTATCAGTTGTCACAGAACAATTCCACACTTTAAAGAGATCCTGACTGTATTGTCAGGATCCACCCAGCTGCCTGACTGACTGCTGGCTTCAACTCTCATCGCACGGCTGAGGCCTGGAGCCAGCTGCACCCACTCCCTTTCCTGCTGGGTGCTCCAGTGAGCACCAGACAAGAGAGCACTGATTGACAGTCACTGCTCTCTGCTCTGATCAGACCAACAATGAAGCAATCAACAGTCATGTGATCTCTCATTTCTTTGGTTTAGAGCCATCCTGGGACAGCTTCAGCATCACACTGATGCTGCTGCATAGAGGTCAGTACGGATATTTGTTATTTTTAGAACCCCAAAGTTCTCCTTTTATGCCTATGGTTTTGAAATAAGGTGTCCAACAAGCTCATATAGATGATGGTCAGGTGTCCAAAAACCTCTGGCTATAGTGTATATATGAGTGTTATAGAGCACCCAGTAAGAGATCAAATGGCATTATGGAACCTGACACGTGGGCTTTTTCCTCCTACTGAAACTTACAGGATACCCCCGAAGTAATTCTCATCTTTGCAGAGATCTCTTCTTAGTAGATAGTCCTTCAAAATATTAGATGGACTATAAGGCCCTGTTTTAGCACACACATGGGAATGCAAAATGGATGGGTGTGTTGTAGAAACACATTATGCAGTGAGGCTGTTCACGTTATGCACCATGTTTTGAAAATTAGGAATGTCTGTTTTCCTGTGCATTAACAAGAGTGAGGCCCATGAAGGTCTATGGCAATGTATTGCGAATCCCTGGAAATAAATCCTTCCAAAGCCAATAATGATGTCACTGTAGAAGATCAATCCTCGTTGACCAAATCAAAAATGCATGATGCATGAAATGTGTATTAGGCTATCAAAAATGCTATGCAACACATAATAAAAATGCATGTCAACGTGCTACAACGGATGTTAAAAAATGTACTAAAAAATGGACAAAGGCAGACCTGTATAGAATTGCAGTCTGCTTCCTCCACTGTTGGTGGCACCTGACCAGAGTGGCATCACAGCCTGGAGAGGAAGTCAAGGGAAACTTGTTTTTTTTTTTTTCGTGGTTTCCTGGTTCCTGGAGGCAGCGTTCCGGTTGGCTGTGCTGTATCCAGGTGAACCTTGGTGGCCATCTTTGGATCAGCAGAGTCTTTATAAGTGCCTGCCCCCAGGTTTTGGTACACATTTGCTTGTGGGTAGTTTAGGGACAGGTCACCTGTCTGTCATGGACAGTATAAGCGACAGGATAAGGTTCCAGACGAGAAGGGAAAGCTTAGGCTCCCAATCTCCTTGGACATCTTCCCCTTTGGGTACAAGACTGCCAGGCTGCATTCTGCTTCTCCAGACAGACGCTGTCAGTTCGGCTGATACCTTCTCCTCTACATGCTGTTGGCATCCGTGAGTGTTCCCGGTTGGGCCTCCTCCTACCGGGCCTGTTGTGAACTATTTTGCCTTTACTACAATACAATTTCTACTAATTGCACCTATACTGTGTGTGTGTATTATTGCTGCCGCATCATGCTGCACCCACCCACATGTGAACCTGGCCTAATATAGTTTCCCAATATGCACAACATACAACTGTCTAGCTCCAAATTATTCAGTTAAAGAATACCAAACTCAAGAATAACAATGTACTATATTGTGGCTCACTGCCCTTAAATGTGCTGGCTGTTTTAGCTTTCTTTTTTATGGTAAGTACAGAAACTATCTTTTGATCCTGTCAGAAATGTATGTCCCTTTCACTTCCTGTGAGTTGCACAGAATATTTTCCTTCCTAGCTATGTTCTGTACTCTAACAATTGCTCTGCTGCCCATGTAATGGAGATGAATATATACAGATATGTTTGCAGTCCATATCAGGAGAGCAGCCTAGGGTGACAACCATGGCTTCCTCTGTAGATACAGTGAAGAAGGTACGTAGCCATCCCTAGACAGGAAGTGTCTTATGCACAGGATTACCAGGAGAAAATAAAGCAAAAGAAGCTTGACAAATAAAAACAAATGCAGCCACCACACCAAAGTATGGTGTAATATATTACATTTTTGGTTTTGGGTTTCGATACACTTTAAGTATAATGTCAGTCTATGTACACTAACAGCTAGTTATAGTGCAAGAATAGAGAAAGAATGGTTTAGGCACTGAACGTGTGGAACTGTGAGAGCTGACATTACGTTTGTCAGAACAGTTACCGTTACAGGTGTGTTTGTCCGCCAGCAGGTAGTAGCCATCTTCACATGCACATCGATATCCACCAGGAAAGTTCACACACCTTTGGCTACAGCCTGCATTCTCCTTTTCCGGATCCTCACATTCATTTATGTCTGCAAAAAAAAAACAGCTTTATTCATGCTGAGATTAAATTACACACAGATGGACTCTATTTACTAATTAAGTGTCTTCTGGAGGCAATTGGTTCCACTAGATTTTAGTTAGGGGTATCAGATTAGAGGGGGCTGAATACAAATGCACGCCACACTTTTCACATATTTATTTGTAAAAAAAATTGAAAAACATTTATCATTTCCCTTCCACTTCACAATTATGTGCCACTTTGTGTTGATCCATCACATAAAAACCCAGCAGGGTTGCTAGTCACACGGGTCTTAGCTGAGAGCGTCTCTCTCATGCCGCGTACACACGAGCGGACTTTTCGTCGGACTAGGTCCGACGGGATTAGTCCGGCGGACAATCCGATAGTGTGTGGGCTAGTCTGATAGCTTTTCGGGATAAAAATCCAACCTAGAAATAGAACATGTCTCAAATCTGTCCAACGGACTAAAATTGGGAAAACCGTTCGTGTGCTGGTCCGACGGACCAAGTACGACGCAAGGGAAGCTATTGGCTACTGGCTGTTGAACTTCCTTTTTTAGTCCTGTTTACGTCATCATGTTCAAACCGAACAGACTTATGAACGGACTTAGTCCTATCATGTGTGTCCAAGTCCGTTGGTTCGGAAAGTCCGTCGGACCTAGTCAGAAAGTCAGTCGGAAAGACTGTCGGACCTAGTCAGCCGGAAAGTCTGCTCGTGTGTACGCGGCATTATGGAACGGCACAAAGCTAGCATTGACAGTTCTATCTCCCCCTCAGTCTGTCTTCTCTCACATGGGATGGGAGAGGACACAGCCGATCGGCTCCCCCTTCTTCCCCCTCTCCTGTGTGTGATGCGCGGGAAATGCGAGCTCGTTAGCTTCGCACTTGACTGCTCGGGGAGCACACACAGGAGAGGGAAGGGGGTTGAAGGTGGAGCAGATTGGCTGTGTCCTCTCCCATCCCGTGTGAGAGAGGACAGACTGAGGGGGAGATAGAACTATCAATGCTGTGTGCTGTTCCATAACAGAGCTCAGAGCCGTGCTGAGAAGGCAGATGGCACTGATGAGTAATGATAGAAGGCATTGATGGGCACTGATAGAAGGTATTGATGGGCACTGATGGGAGGCACTAATGGACACTGATAGGAGGCACTAATGGGCACTGATAGGCTGCACTGAAGAGCATAGATAGGAGGCACTAATGGACACTGAAAGGAGGCACTAATGGGTACTAATATGAGGCACTGATAAGCACTGATAGGAGGCAGTAATGGGCACTGATGGGAGGCATTGATGGGCACTGATAGGAGGCACTAATGGGTACTGATAGGAGGCACTGATGAGCACTGATAGGAGGCACTAATGGACACTGAAAGGAGGCACTAATGGACACTGATAGGAGGCACTGATGGACACTGATAGGAGGCACTAATGGGCATTGATAGGAGGCATTGATGGGCACTGATAGGAAGCACTAATGGGCACTGATAGGAGGAACTAATGGGTACTGATAGGCTGCACTGATGAGCACTGATAGGAGGCACTAATGTGCTTTGATAGGAGGCACTAATGTGCACTGATAGGCTGCACTGATAGGTGGCATTGATGGGCACTGATAGGTGGCATTGATGGGCACTGATGGGCAGAACTCATGGGCAGTATTGGTGAGCAATGATAGGTGACATTGATAGGCGGCATTGATGAGCACTGATAGGTAGCACTGATGGGCATTGAGCACCGATAGATACTGATAGGTGGCATTGATGAGCACTGATAGGTGGCACTAATAGGCGCTGATAGGCAGCATTGATGAGCACTGATAGGCAGCATTGATGAGCACTGATAGATGCCGATAGGCAGCATTGATGAGCACTGATAGATGGCACTTATGGGCACCATTGAAGAACACTGATGGACGCTGTTAGGCAGCATTGATGAGCACTGATAGGTGGTGCAGAATTGATGGGCACTAATAGGCGGCATTGACGAGCACTGATAGGTAACACTTGTAGGCAGAATTGATGGGCACTGATAGGCAACACTGATGATTGGGGCACTGAATATCAGTGTAAACAATTTGCTGACATTCATGATGGTAAATGGCAGTCCTTTCCGCACACAGATACAGCGTGGGAGGAAAGGGCTGCAGATAACCGGCAAGTCTGTTTACATGTGATCAGCTGATCATACAGTAAAGGGCCACTGTGATTGCGCTGGATGCATGTCCCAGGGGGCACACGGGAGGTAGGGTTTATGGGAAGATATCCATGGACACCCTCCCAAAATTGGAAGCCCGGGGCTCGGATGGAAGGAGGAGGGCAGGGGGGCCCATAAAAGTTTCTTGCACTGGGGCCCTGAAGGTTCTAGTTACGCCTCTGGTGTAGATTAGAAGATCAGGCTCATGCTCAGTCATAGTTTTGACCTTTATCATTTATATCCCCACTTCGGCTAACATTGGACAAAAGTGAAAAAGAAAGTTAAAATAGCCATGCCTGGAGAATCTGTGGCACTACACAAGTTATTTTTTACAAGCTAATTTAAACTGAAACAGTGGAAAACTTCAAGAGGCAGGGATCACATTTCTAGAAAATCCAGAAGATGACAAAATGATGGCTGCTCTGCTGTTGTTTTCTGCTGGATGGATAAATATTAGCTGGACCAGCACAGCTCTGTTTGTGAACTACATTTGGTCACTCACCTTCATTGCAGCGCACTCCCTGCCATCCCGGTTTGCACACGCAGGTATAGTTTCCTTTCCCATCTTTACACTCCTTGTATCCTTCCTTATGGCATGGCATAGGCTTGCACTGATCTGGAAGTGCTGTTCAGAACACAATAATGTGTTAAATAATAATTAAGTAATAATTTATAGAAAGGAAATAAAACAAATCTCTGTGTAAAGGCTCATTCAAACAGTGCTCATCCCCATAAAATGCGAAGAGTTCTTTGTTTACTAGCACTGAGCTGTGTGCAGGCAGCCCATATTAGTGAATGGACACTCATCGGCTATAAACTCACCTGCATAATCGAGTTTGAGAAGCATGCAAGGAGAGGTGCATGGACCTCGATGCAGAGCCTGTGCATCAAGATCGGTGCATCCATCTCTGTGGCCCATATAGCGGATGCCTGTCCATCCCCTAATATGGGGTGCCTGCATGCAACACAGTGCTAGTAAACAAAGGGCTATTCACGCTATACAAGACTGAGCACCTATGTTAATGAGGCCCAAGGGTTTCTCTTTCCTATTCAGGTAGTCCTAAAGACTGCTACACAAAAAAACTTCCATGGACTCTGACAGCTCCCCTCCAAGGATATATGTTCACACAGATGGAAGAAGCCTTGGGTGTATATTTTTGACATCTGACAAATACCCCCTAACAAGTGGACTAGAATGCATGTATAGTACATTGCAAATGGCTCAGTACACACAGCTATGTTCTTATTTTAATCATGCTGCGATTGTTGAAAGTACTGAACAAAACTGTTCTCTCCATTGCAATGGGGCCCCCTGCTGGCAAAATGCTTGCAGCACGGGCTTAAAGTCACCCGTGTAATCCAGAGCTGGAGTGAACATACCTTTTCAAATCATCCTAATTGCCCTCCATAGTTTCAGTTCACCAAAATAAATAACCAATCAAAACTTAATTTACATAGATCTGGCTGTAATACTGTGAAATCGGTTTGGCTGTTGATAGGTTACTGAGCATTGCGCAATATACAGTAACTTGAACACCTGTCATTTGGAATTTATCATGAAAACAAATAAGCTGGGGTAAGTTAGGTATGGGTTCAGGCAACATAAAATATATCCAAACCCAAGAACAAAGATGTAATATATCAGAGCTTACAAGTCCCTATGCCTGGAGACTAGCCGGAGGAGAGTTGCCCTTAGGCCTGGCACAGTGGCCAATTTCCAATATGCCATATTTGCGCAGGAATACATGCACACGTATTGTGAACGCACATTCACCACTGCGCACATGTGTGCATGCTGGCGCACGTAATACACGACCGATCCTGGCGCCCTCTGGCCTTTAAAAGAGTGACTGTGGCACATGGACTTTGCTGACTGGTCTTCAGCTTCTTGCTTCCTGTTCCCTTGTTTTGCTTATGCCTCTGATTACTCCTTACTGGCCCCCGGCTTGCTCTTGGATTCCACTTGTCCCTTTCCACAGATATGCTATTGTCTCCTGTCCTGTGTATGACCCGGCTTGCCTGACCACTGCTCTGATCTCCCATCTGCTGACCACTGGCTTACTGACCTCTGGAATCATCCCTGACTATGCCTTCTGCTTTACCCTGTCTGCTGTGTCCCACCTTGGTGCCTACCTGTTGTACCCAGCCTGCTGTCCTTACCTGCAGTACTCACCTGTTGCTCTAGCTTGCATTACTTACCTGCTGTATCCTGTCTGCTGCACTTACTACTGCAATGAACCAGCCCCCAATTCCCCACCGATTCCCCACTCTGACAGCTAGCGGGGATCGCCAGTCCTGCCGCGTCACTCATTCACAGTCCTCTGTGAATGGAAAGCTACAAGTCCCGACAGCCTTTGCAGCTGTCAGCTTGTAGTTTTCCATGAACCACCAGGGCGCCGTGGTAGTTCATTGAGTCTTCCTGTCAGATTGTACAGTAAAACCTTGGTTTGAGAGTAACTTGTTTTGAGAGCATTTTACAAGACAAGGAACATTTTTTTAATAAATTTTGACTTGATATACAAGCGATGTCTTGATATACAAATTGTGTCATGTCACAACTGAATATAAAAGAGAAGAGAGGCGCCTCTAAAAGTGTAGCAATATGGTTACATTTAATGAAGGAACAACATTTAGAAACTCGCATGGTTAATGATTAAAACAGGCACATCCAAGTATGCAGGTAAAGCTGTCCACATAGACCATCCTCCGCACTGCCATTGACGTCGACCCTTCCACGCTGCGCTCCACAAGCGGTTCAAGCCTCACTTTCAGATCGCTCTACTGCAGGGTAGTCTTCTCGGTCACAATTGCAGACTGACAGCTGTAAGAGCCGGAGGTGCGGCGGATGGTCTATGCGGACAGCTTTACCCTATGCCTGCATACTTAGATGTGCACGTTTATGCATGTTGCGCTTATAAGCGTTTTATCAAAAACATTCCCCTCTGCTCATTTTACACTATAATCAATTTAAATTTTAAAATGCCGAACGTGCCTAAACGCGTTTATGTGCATCAAACAGTTTTTCTGCCCAAAAGCACCTCTTGTGATGTAGTTTTTTTTTCAGCCTGTAAAGGCTTCTCCTAAAATATTCCTGTAAGCACTGAAATGTGCATGGACAACATAATGGCTAACATAAAGTCGTGTCTACGGGTTGAAAGAAAAAACACCAAATGCCTGTATAAGCAGCATTTTTTATGCCCAGTGTGCATGATGCCTTATGGTTTCTATGAATTACCGAATGCTCACATTATTCTAGTTTGCCTGGATAAAAAAAAATATGTATTTATATACAAACCAGTAACACATGATCTTAGGTCTGCTGGGCCATCATCATTCAAATGAGTAAGCTTATTTGCATCTCCACTGCGATGGCTGCCAAGGCAGGCTGTAAAATACAGAAAGAAAAGTTTAGTATTATTATTATTATTATTATTATTATTATTATTACAGTATTATTATTATTATTGTTAGAATTATATATTGCAAAAATCGTTTAACCTACAAAAATGTAAACTGTAGCATCTTCATGTAATTGTAATGCATACCCCTATTAAAGCCCCATACACACTATTAGATTTTTTTGCAGATTTTTGTCTTCAGATTTACCAAAACTATATAATATGATGTAAAACCTTAATGCCGCGTACACACGATCGGAAATTCAGCCAACAAAAGACCGATGAGAGCTTTTGGTTGGAAAATGCGACCGTGTGTATGCTCCATCTGACTTTTGCTGGCCAAATTCCAGCCAGCAAAAGATTGAGAGCATATTCTCAATTTTTCGGTCAGAAAAAATTCCGATCGGAGATTCCGATCGTCTGTAGTAATTCCGACGCGCAAAATTCCTACGCATGCTCAGAAACAATTCGACGCATGCTCGGAAGCATTGAACTTCATTTTCTCGTTTCGTTGTAGTGTTGACGGTCTTGACGGTCGAAAGTTCAGCGAACTTTTGTGTGACCGTGTGTATGCAAGCCAAGCTTGAGCGGAATCCCGTCGGAAAAACCATCCAAGATTTTTCTGACAGAAAATCCGCTCGTGTGTATGCGGCATTAGAGTCTCAATTTGTATGCAATCAAGCAGGCCCTTGCACCATATGGTTTTGGTAAATCTGCAGAAAATCTAATAGTGTGTATGGGGTCTTTGGCTACTTCTATACAACTTCTATTCTATACTTCTATCAAAGTAGTACTCAAGTCGCCAAGAAGTCGCCAAGAAGTCACACTGTAAGTCGTGCGACTTTCAGGCCGCAACAGTGTAAACCGAGCCTACATTTTTCGGGGGGCTTTGGAATAAGAAATGTTTTATATCCTGTGGTGTTATTACTCTGTACATGTGTAGAGCAGTTGCTAATGTTAAGCTAAGCAATACAAGTATAATTCATAGATTGATTTATAGAAATCTTCTTATGTCTTAGCTGGGTACAAATACCTATTCAGCAACAGTGTGATGTCCAGGTTTTGGTATGTTCCCCAATTAAATATTAGCAAGTATGGTAAAATGATGACTTTGTTTTATGATTAGGCTTCTTCATTGATCTATAAAGGATGCTATTGACTATCGACCATCGGTAATCAGACATGGCCTGTCTTTGGTTTTGGGTTGAATTAACTAGACTGGAGCTGAAAATGCCACTTTTTTATGAAAAAGTGGTTTAGTGAAAAAAAAAATATTTACACAGATGCAATAAGATAATGCAACGGCAACAAGACAATGACAAAACTTCAAGTATTACAGGGTGTGGTACAAAACGTTTTGGAGTCTGACAAAGCAAAAGACCATATGTTATAAAGGTGGTACATGGCAAAGTTTCTTTATAAAATGAATTCTAAATTCCTGTGTAGAGCAGTGGTATATATCTATTGTGGCATTGGGGAAGTGTTATAGGGCGTACACACGGTCGGACTTTGTTCGGACATTCCGACAATAAAATCCTAGGATTTTTTCCGACTGATGTTGGCTCAAACTTGTTTTGTCTACACACGGTCGCACAAAGTTGTCGGAAAATCCGATCGTTCTAAACGCGGTGACGTAAAACTCGTTCGTCGGGACTATAAACGGGGCAGTGGCCAATAGCTTTCATCTCTTTATTTATTCTGAGCATGCGTGGCACTTTGTCCGTCGGATTTGTGTACACACGATCGGAATTTCCGACAACGGATTTTGTTGTCGGAAAATTTTATCTCCTGCTCTCCAACTTTGTGTGTCGGAAAATTCAGATGACTAAAATATGACTAAAAATAAAATAGCAATTTCGTCAAAAGACTATGACTAAAATAAAATCGCAAAATTGACATAATTAACACTACTCTGCTGATCATTGCTAAATTGGCAAAACGATTCCATCCAGAGCCTGTAATAATAGCACTTTGAAGTTTAAACATGTATTGCATTACCACATAAGGATAAGTAGGCTTTTCTTATATTTTTTCTTACTATTTAATGTGCAATGGCATTACAGGCAATAAATGCTTTGGATTGTGTACGGTCTTTTAGGGACCAGGACTGGAAGTTTGCATGCAGGCTCACTCTCTTTCTCCACCTCGCCCCTGTGATAGGAGGATATGAACATTTGCTCATGCTTGGCAGGCCCCACCAGGAATTGGCACTTCAAGGACTTTTTCTTCTTCCATCATACGATAAGTACCATTCTACCTTATCTCAGCTTGGGACTTGGATGCTTTAGATTGTATACAGTCTTTTAGGGACCAGGACTGGTAGTTTGCCTGCAAGTTTATGCTATTAATTTGAGCCATGCAACAGTGAGAGGGAGGCTTCAGGACATGGTTTTACTTCAATCTTCATTACCCTATGACGTTCCGTGCCATGCACACATTGTGAATGTACTTTCCTGCTTCGTATGCCTCCTCTGGACCACTGTTGACCCATTGTGCTCTCTCACTACCTCTACATCTCCCATTTGTTGGATACACTAAGGAACTAATATCCATCATCGTTTGCCAGAGTGTCTCCTTCCCAGGGTTTGGGTCTGACCATGCCAGGGCCTGGGAGCCAACCTAGCATTATTTTCAATCCACACACATGCCATTTTCATTTCTTAATACATTGTCGCTGCTTAGTATTAAGTTTTTATTGTGTCTTCATACCCCTTTGCTTCAGCAATTTATTGTCACTGGATTTGGGCATGAATGGTGGACATTGAGTTTTTTCATATAGAATGACTGACACGTTTTGAATGACTTGATTCAGCTATTGTACAGTGGGCTGTGTTTCTCCTCCTTTTTCTTCTTTTTTACCTTTTTTTTAACTTATTGGAGTTCGTTGAGCCCATACAGGGTTTTTATTACTAGTTCTTAATTATGTGTTACTGAGAGCTCCGACTCCACTCTTTTACATAGTAGGTGAAGTTGAAAAAAGTCCATCAAGTCCAACCTATGTGTGTGATTATATATCAGCATTACATTGTATATCCCTGTATGTTGCGGTCGTTCAGGTGCTTATCTAACAGTTTTTTGGAACTATCGATGCCCCCCGCTGAAACCACCGCCTGTGGAAGGGAATTCCACATCTTTGCCGCTCTTACAGTAAAGAACCCTCTACGCGCTTTAAGGTTAAACCTCTTTTCATCTAATTGTAATGATTTAGCCAGAGGTCTTATTAAAATCCCTTCCATGGAAATGTTTTATCCCTATTGTGGGGTCACCAGTATGGTATTTGTAAATTGAAATCATATCCCCTCTCAAGCGTCTCTTCTCCAGAGAGAATAAGCTCAGTGCTTGTAACCTTTCTTCATAAATAACATCCTCCAGACCCTTTATTAGTTTTGTTGCCCTTCTCTGTACTCGCTCTATTTTCAGTACATCCTTCCTGAGGACTGGTGCCCAGAACTGGACAGCATACTCCAGATGAGGCCGGATCAGAGTCTTGTAGAATGGGAGAATTATCGCTTTATCTCTTGAGTTAATCCCCTTTTTAATGCATGCCAATATTTTGTTTGCTTTGTTAGCAGCAGCTTGGCATTGCACGCCAATGCTGAGCCTATCATCTACTAGGACCCCCAAGTCCTTCTCCATCTTAGATTCCTCCAGAGGTTCTCCCCCCAGTGAGTAGATTGCATTCATATTTTTGCCACCCAAATGCATTATTTTACATTTTTCCACATTAAACCTCATTCGCCATGTAGTTGCCCACACCATTAATTTGTTCAGATCTTTTTGCAAGGTTTCCACATCCTGCGGAGAAGTTATTACCCTGCTTAGCTTAGTATTGTCCGCAAATACAGAGCTTGAACTGTTTACCCCATCCTCCAGGTCATTTATGAACAAATTAAATAGGATTGGTCCCAGCACAGAACCCTGGGGGACCCCACTTTCCACCCCTGACCATTCCGACTACTCCCTATTTATCACCACCCTCTGAACTCTCCCTTGTTGCCAGTTTTCAATCCATGTAATCACCCTATGGTCCATGCCAACGGACCTTATTTTGTACAGTAAACGTTTATGGGGAACTGTGCCAAATGCTTTGCAAAATCCAGATACACCAGGTATATGGGCCTTCCTTTATCTAGATGGCAGCTCACCTCCTCATAGAAGGTTAATAGATTGGTTTGGCAAGAATGATTCTTAATCCATGCTGATTACTGCTAATGATATAGATCTTGTATACAGTCCTTTACTGTGCCCTCCAAGAGCTTGCATACTATTGATGTTAGGCTAACTGATCTGTAATTCCCAGGGATGTCTTTTGGCCCTTCTTCAAATATTGGTGCTTCATTGGCTTTTCTTCAATCAGCTGGTACCATTCCAGTCAGTAGACAGTCAGTAAAAATTAGGAACAATGGTCTGGCAAGCAATTATTTGACTGGATTCCTAAGGACCCTCGGGTGCAAGCCATCTGGTCCCGGAGACTTATTAATGTTAAGTTTTCCAAGTCTATTTCTAATTGTTTGCTCTTTTAAATGTATTTCCCAATGGGGTGCACTGGCTAATGCCCTTATTTAATATGCTCTTAAAGCAAACCCATCTCTCCTCCATGTTCTTTGTTTCTAAGATTTTATCCCAATTTATATCTTCTAGCAGGGTTTGTAGTTTAGAGAAGTTGGCTCTTTTGAAATTCAGTGTCTTTGTACTCCCCTTATGTTTCCTATCTGTGTGATTTATACTGAAGCTAATTGACCTGTGATCGCTGTTTCCTTAATTGCCCCCTATTTAAACATCCGTGATCAGGTCTATATTGTTGGCAATCAGTCGGTCTAGTAACGCTTTGTTTCTACCATCTGACCCATGAAGTCTCAGGTTAGGGGACCTATAGCATACTCCCAGTATTATTTTCCCCTTAGTTTCATCCCTTTGGAGCTGTAACTATATGGATTCCACCTCCTCCCTAGCTCCCTTAATGATGTCATCACTCACATTGACTTGTACATTATTCTTGATATACAGGCATAACCCTCCCCCTTTTTAACTGTCTCTATCCCTTCAGTAAAGGGAATACACTTGAATGGTTGCCAGCCAATCATGAGAGCTGTTGAACCAAGTCTCTGAAATTCCCACAAAATCGAAATCCTCCTCGTACAATAGTATCGCTAGTTCTCCCATCTTGTCCGCCAGGCTCCTGGCATTGGTGAACATGACACGTAGTTTAGACCAGTCACATTCTGTCCTCTTAATTTCCCCTCCCTTCTTTTGCCCTATTGTATATATAAGGGCTATTCACACATATTTGCATTAATAGATGGCGCTAGCAGGGATTTGCACCTTGAGGGATCCTCATTTTCATTTTCTAGGCAATAAAGTTTACAGTTTTGGTGTTTTTTGTATTTTAAAGTTGCACTTCTGTTTGTCAAAAAGCAAGATTTTTGTTTGTTTATGAAACTTGGTTTTACTTATAAAGACATTATATATCATAATGGCTACATCTGTGTCTGTAGTGCATGTTCAAACCTTAATACCGTAAATAATACCATGTTAGATTTTTACTACAGGAGTATATAGAGTATATAGAGAAATGTTAAAATATTGCATTACAATTTAACTAAACCCACTTGATTTTAGTTGACTAAAATGTCCTGGAAATTTTATTTTTACTAAAACTAAAATGGCATTTCAGTCAAAAGACTATGAATAGAACTGAATCAAAAATAACACTGCATTGGGGTGATTATACTCATGAGGTAGGTGCTTTTCCAATGAGTTTCAGCAGTTCAAACTGTATTTTAGGGCGTCGCAGCCCACTTTTATTAAACAGAACGGAAAGTACACATAAGATCAGTTGCCTACGCAGGGGGTTTCCACATCAAGATGAACAGACAATGCAAAATGGCGAGCTACCTGGCTCCCTTGTCAGTAGCACCGCTGCTCTCCTTACCAGTCCATACGACTGTATTGTCCAGCTCTTCTGATTAACTTGGCTCACTTAGCCTTGGTCACAGCGCGCTGCTGCACAACCCACTCCTGACCTTGGGATAGGGGTTCTCCTGACAACCCGATAGGAGCCCACTTAAATCCTGGAACGAGACCTCATGTTTCCTGCCTGCTGGCTGGGGCACATCTGACCCCTGGGTGAGACCTTCTGTATCCAATATGGGAGATCTGAACTATCTTTAGGATTGAATACATAACGACCCTGCACAACTGTGTACTTACACAGGCTGCAGGCATCTGGTAAAGGATTGAAGGTTCTGTCCCACCCAACAGACTTTGTAATCTTCAAGCTCAAAGAGGAGCTCCAATCGTTTTTCTGACAATTAAAAGTCAGCAGCTACAAAAACTGTAGCTGCTGACTTTTAATAAACAGACACTCACCTGTCCCATGATCCAGCATTGTGCTTACCCAAAGGGGGTGCCAGGGATCGTCTTCGTTCCCTGGTGCCAGCATCTTAACTGTGGGCTGTGAATGGTCCTGCATGAGGTGTCCCAGAAGACTGTGGGGGGGGAGTACAATTTCCTAAAGAGGAGGGGGGGGCCTCAAAACTAAACACCCCCTTTTGGGTGAAGTTCCACTTTAACCACTTGCCGACTGCCGCATGTACATATACGTTGGCAGAATGGCCTTTAAATTTGCCGCCGTTTGGTCATGTGTGCGCCGCTGGGGGTGTGTTTGCGACCCTGCCGCGAGGTCCGTGAGTGTGATCGAGGGTCCCGCCGACTTGATGTCCACAGGGATACCCGCGATCATCTCACGGAGAGGAAGAACAGAGAAATGCTGATGTAAACAAGCATTTCCCCGTTCTGCCTAGTGACACTGACACTGATCACAGCTCTCTGTATTCGGGAGCGGTGATCAGTGTCGTGTCACACATAGCCCATCCCCCCCACAGTTAGAACACATCCCTAGGACACACTTAACCCCTGCAGCGTCACCTCCTGGTTAACCCCTTCACTGCCAGTCACATTTACACAGTAATCAATGCATTTTTAATCGCACTGATCGCTGTATGTGAATGGTCCCAAAATAGCGCCAAAAGTGTCCAATCTGTCTGCCATAATGTCGCAGTCACGATAAAAATCGCTGATCACTGCCCTTACTAGTAAAAAAAAAAAATATTAATAAAAATGCCATAAAACTATCCCCTATTTTGTAGACGCTATAACTTTTGCGCAAACCAATCAATAAAGGCTTATTGCAAATTTTTTTACCAAAAATATGTAGAAGAATACGTATCAGCCTAAACTGAGGAAAAAAAATGTTTTTTTTTTATATATTTTTTGGGGATATTTATTATAGCAAAATTTAAAAAATATTCCTTTTTTTCAAAATTGTTGCTTTTTTTTGTTTATAGCGCAAAAAATAAAAACTGCAGAGGTGATCAAATACCACCAAAAGAAAGGTCTCGTTGTGGGGAAAAAAGGACATTAATTTTGTTTGGGAGTCATGCCGCACGACTGCACAATTTTCAGTTAAAGCGACGCAGGGCCCAATCACAAAAAGTGCTCTGGTCTTTGGCCAGCCAAGTGGTCCAGGGCTTAATTGGTTAAGAGCACATATTCTATAACAATCATAACAAAGATATAATTTCTAAACTAACTACAAATATGGAAATATCCACTTACCTAAATATCTTGGGTAAAAGAAGTCCTAGATAAATAAAAAAAAAAGAATTATTCATAAGGATTAAACAACATCTATCGTCAAAATGTAAAATCATTAATTTGTACATTGAATTTCAATTATTTCCAGCCTAGTCTTATTAACCTGAAGTTTGTAAACTGTAAACTGTGAAGATCGCCATTCGACACACATGTACTTCCTTGGATCCTGTGACATGTACTCACTATGCTCTGTAAGTAGGCATTCTTGTGTCACACTTTTCACAGAGCCTGCCTTCTGAACTACAGAGGTGCTGAGAAGAGGAGTTTCAGGAGGCGGAGTCACTACAGGAATCACTGCTTTCAGGCAGCAAGGTACATGGGATATGTAGTCCTTAAAAATTGAAAATAATCAGCAAAGGAGAAGCTGCAAAGCAAGCAGGGAGTCTTGAAGTTGTGGAAAGAGATGGCCAGCAGACAGGCAGAACTCACAACATGAACAGAGATTTTTAAAGTACGGTAAGTTTATATTGGATTGGCAATAATAACTATTGTCTGTATTGCTATTACAATGCTGGTGTTACAAAATGAAAGTGTCTGCTGTGATCATAAATTTCCTAAATCTCCCAAGTTCTATAGAGATAGTAAATATGGTCCTTCAAGGCTAGTAAAGCTTAGAAAGTCACTAGAGGGGCTGCATATAGCATTTTTTGGGGGATTGCATACAGTATGTACACGTCAAATATATTGTGGTTGGGAGAAAGTTATTACTATTCTTTTTAAACTGGGGCGATACAAAACAGCAGAGGGCTCTTCCTAAAGTGATTGTAAAGGTTTAATTATAATTATTGTTTAAAATAAGGACAATGTTATACTTACCTGTGCTGTGCAAGGGTTTTGTATAGAGCAGCTCCGAAACTCTTCTTCTGGGGTCCCCCCACCGGTGCTCCTCCTCTCTTGTGAGTTCCTGCACAGGAAGCTGCTTGCTATGGGAGCACCTATGTGGGCTCCATCCTGAGCCAAGCTTTCTGCATCTATAGACACACAGCTTCGCCCCCCTCTCCCACCTCACAGGATATGATTGACAGCAGCAGGAGCCAATAGCTCCTGCTGCTGCCTCCATGTCCTTTGAGGAGGGAGAGAGAGAGCAGTGTCAAAACAATTGGGCACAGGCTCAGGTAAGTATTTAGGGGGGTTGCAGGGGGTGGGGGAGCTGATCACAGAAGGTTTTTTTACCTTAATGCAGAGAGTATATTAGGGTAAAAAAAGTTCCTGACCTAAGGGATAACACCTGGGTGGATTTCACGGGAGGCCACCTCCACAAGCTCTGACAGACGTACTGCTATATAGCAGATATGTCCTACAAGATCCGGTAAGAGTACCTAACTCTAGATGTCTATGACGTGTTGCCTGTGTTTGCTGTATATTCCAGTCTTCAGTCAACATCCTGTGTTCAAGCACTATTTATATTTATGGACTCTGGTTGCAGAGCATAGCACATTGTATTATAGACATTCATATATACTTCACAGGTTTTTTTATTGTGTTGATTCACAATATCTATAGTTGCTTTAAAGTCACAGATTTATTTTTTTTTTTATACACGATTTCAGTTTTGGTTTAGCGCTGCACTTGTTTTGTATACATTTGGTGTGACTTGGTTTGTTTGTGTGTTAGCTGCTATTCACCACATTGATTATATATATTAGTTTTGGGGTCAGCGCTGCATTTCTTTTATACCACTAAAAAAAGTTCTGCCTTTAAAACCACTTTAAGAGTTAGCTAGCTGAAGAATCTTCAATATCCAACACTACTGAGAGTGGCAGATATCTGGTACCTCTATGTGTGCTGTGGTTCCATCCATCCGCCCCTGCAGGACATACCCTGTTTCCCCGAAAATAAGACCTAGCGTGATTATCGGTGATGGCTGCAATATAAGCCCTACCCCCCAAATAAGCCCTAGTCAAAGTCCTTGTAGGTCTTCTTTTCAGGGTAGGGCTTATTTTCGGGGAAACAGGGTAGGGCTTATTTGGGGGGTAGGGCTTATATTGCAGCCATCACCGACAATCACGCTAGGTCTTATTTTAGGGGAAACAGGGTAATAGTTTCTCCTTTATTTTCACCTGGTGATCCTGCCAGTAACATAATTCCTGTTCTAGAGTGATAACATTCACTCACTGTACTGTATCGTAGGGGAGCAGTGTTGTCACCCTAAGCCGCTCACCTAATTTGGACTACAAACACCCCACCCTCATCTCTATTACATAGGAGAGGTTTTATAGTTCACAGGAGATATCTGGGAAAACTGCTAACATTGAGATTTCTGCCAGGAATCAGAAAGATTTTTTTTCTTGGGTTTAGATGTACTTTAGGAGCCCATTAACAACATACACCGAACTGTATAGTCCCAATGCATAGACAAAGAAATTTGCCTTAAGTCCTATTGCTACAGTTCAAATCAATGTGTTGTATTAGTGTTTGCTTAAAAAAAATAGGCATACTATGCTTTGTAACGTGCTACGGTCTATAACGTTGAATGAAATAAATTTTGTGCAATTTCAATAAAGTTAAAAAATGAAAAAAGGAAACAGCACAACAGGTTGTGACAGTGCATCCCACTGCCCCTATGCAACGCACACAAGTGGGCACGCATTATACAAAGCATAAACCGCACCTGCTGGTGTGTATGGGTCCCAAATCGGTCCCTCTGATCCACTTATACTCACCTGTACAACACTGTAGGTATACGTGGTAAGTACAAGTCAGAGATTTACTTTAAGGAGTGGAGAGGATTAGAACATCTGTCAGGTTTTTATTGCTGTCTGTGTCCCCGTTAGGGAGGTTCACCCTCTCATTGGGGTTGATTTACTAAAGGCAAATAGACTGTGCACTTTGCAAAGTTGCCCAGAGTATGGCAAATGACATAAGGCTTCACTTTGCAAAGAGTACCCAATCACGTGCAAGAAAAATTTAAAAAAACTGACTTTTTGGTTGCACATGATTGGATGATGGAAGTCAGCAGAGTTTTTGCTCATTTACTAAGCTCTGGAGCAACTGCACTTTGCAAAATGCACCGTCTTTTTCCCTTTAGTAAATCTATTTTTTCATACCATTAAAATGAGAAAAAAAAATCCAAAATTTTGGGTTGCCACTGGAACAGGAATAGAGGAGAAATCTTTTCATTGGTAATCTAGTTCTGGCGACAAACAGAGATTCCCTCACTTTGGAGAAATTTCATCTAACTTCCTCATTTGGCTATGGGACAGGAACTGAAGAGAAATCTTCTCAATAAGATACAGATGGAAAAAGAAAGGGGGGGGGGGCTGTCAAAAGTTATAACCGTCCCTTATTCTATCCAACATAAAAAAAATACCTTTTAGTTCTACTTTAAAATCAGTAAACTGCAAATTCAGATTAAAGTTGGCAAAATACGAGCAAAGTTCAAACAATTGTTGGAGCTGAACACAAAATATATTGTCTCTGCTTACCGTTTCAGGGGAGTTCTCAAATATTTCCCGAGCTTCTTCAAAACTGCAAAGTTCCTCAATACATTCCCTTTCCAGGTCACCACCTTTACTTTCTTCAAAAAATGAATTTGCTCTCCGTTTTCTTGTAAGAAATTGAGAAGCGGACCGCGAAGATAAAACTGTACAGAGAAAAAAAAAAGTTAATTTTCAATTCTATGTATGTTAGTTTTCTGTGTGGCGATATCACCAATAATCATGTCTCCAACTCTAGGAAACCTAACAACCTTCCCCTGTTGTGGAACTGCACCCACGCAGCCCATCCATGTGACCAGTTTTGGTGCTGCGACTGGGGCTACTGTAAGCCATGATAGCCGGAAGGCGATCAGGAGCTCGCAATACAAATAAACTTTATTATAAACAATGTCAAGATCCATGAATAACCCTACTGATGCTTCTCAGTCAAACACGACCTTGATCATAACTATGTTTAAAGCTATGTTTGGCTGCATCAGCAGGGTTATTCATGGATTATAAAGTGGTTCTAAAGTTTACCCTAATGCATTCTCTGCATTAAAGTAAAAAATCCTCTGTGCAGCTCCACCCCGCTCACCTTTACTTACCTGAGTCTTATATCGATCCAGTGCTGTGCATGACAGCAACAGCTCTCTCCGCTCTCTCTCTCCTCACAGGGCAGATTGGTAGCAACTGGAGTCATTGGCTGCTGTCAATCAAATCCTATGATTGGGAAGCGGGGGCGGGGTCAAGCCCTGCTGTAAGTGTCCATCGATGCAGGCAGTGGTAGGCACTCACCAAAGAGGATAAGCCAAGAGCGCCGGCGTCGGCACCCGAGAAGAAGAGGATGGGGCTGCTTTGTGCAAAATATTTGCACAAAGCAGGTGAGTGTGACATATTTTAAAATAGTATGTTATGTTTTAAATAAAAAATATCCTTTGGGAATTACTTCAACCTTGTTTATAATAAAGTTTAATTGTACTGCAAGTTCCTGATCATGTGCTGTCTTTATCATACACTAGCAGTGCTAAGGAGCCAGCAGGAGAGAAGCATCTGGTAAGTAAAAGTGCATTACCAAGTCCCCTAGAAGTAAACAAGTAGTTAACTCTTGCAGTGGGGCCAGGAGTTTAAGGTTTCCTTGAGTTCAGCTTTAAAGGTTCACGTAAAAATTCAGAATTCTTATAATGCCCCGTACACACGATTGGATTTTCCGACAACAAATGTTGGATGTGAGCTTGTTGGCGGTAAGTCCGACCGTGTGTATGCTTCATCGGACATTAGTTGTCAGACTTTCCGCCAACAAATGTTGGCTAGCAGGTTCTCAAATTTTCCGCCAACAAATATTTGTTGTCGGACTTTCCGATCGTGTGTACACAAGTCCGTCGGACAAAAGTCCTCTCATGCTCAGAATCAAGTACGAGATATAACTAGCGTTCGTAATGGAGAAATCACGTACGTCTTGTACGTCACTATGTTTGCAATTGTTGCCCAACATTTGTGTGACTGTGTGTATGCAAGACAAGTAACTCCAGCTTTTTTTTCTGGGTGAGTGTTACTAAACCCAGTAATATGAAAATAGTTCCTCTGCCCCCCCACAGTGCTCACAGCTTATAAATCTTCTTTTTACATTCAAATATTGCCACATTATACATTTTTTGCTGATCTGTATACCACGGTTACATGACAAAATGAACAGTTTGTCCAGTGCTGAGTTTTCAGGTAGGAGGAGAATTCCACTACAGCCTGTATACACGCCCACATGTGAGATGTCAATATCATGTGACCTAAACAGTTTAACTGAAACAGGAAATGTTCTCTCCAGCAATAGAGACTAAACTGAGCATGTGCAGGACGGCTACCCTCACTGTATTATATGGCCTTGCCAAGATAGACAGTGCAGGAGTGAAGGATCTGTCCATATAGTTTCAAAGAGTCTTTTTACACAATGCAGAGGATTAATCCCTTAAGTTTCACAGTGAGTATAACAAGCATGCTATGCTGCATATACAGACAGATTTTACTGTTGTGGGTTTAGTAACACTTTAACAGAAAACCAGTTTGCAGACAGAGAGTCCTGAATTCACTCCCTACAAATGTGTTCTAAGTTACATTCACTAAGTAGTAAGGCAGAAAGACTTTGAGCATTTATAAAAGGGACCGGGAGTCATGCCACCTTCCTCCCACAGCTTTAATTAAATGGACGCTGCTTGTTTTTTTATCTGTCAATGAAACAAAAATGCCCAACAACTTGTGTTGCGGCCTCCAACAATGTTAATTTTGACATCAAATTTCGATTTAGTTTTAGTCATAGTCTTTTAAATAAAATAAAATTTTAGTTTTAGTTGTATTTTAGTCATTTGAATTGTTTTAGCTGTATTTTAGTCAACTAAAATAGTGTTCATTTCATCAACGAAAATATTTACGTCAATAAAATTAACACTGGCCTCCAGCAGTATACGGGAGCACAGTTGCACCTTCGTATACTGGATAGCTTATGTTGTTTCTCCAGTTTATCGTTTTTGATTATGCTGCCACTTGTGACCATTGGACTAAGAAGGCTTAAGGCTTTAAACCTGACAGCATGGGCATGCGGTCGCCCCTCCCTTTTAAAAAATTTTTTTTTTAAAAATAGGGATATGTACATTTTACTGTATTAGGGATAAGGTCCCTTTAGGAAAATTTTAAATGGAATTAGGGGCAGGAAAACATGGTCACATGACATTTGGGAAATTCCCAGAATGTCATGTGACCCCCCGGGAATGTTCTGGAAAGGGCGCTTATTATATCTAGGGCCCTCTCACAGGAGTCTTCCCGCCAGTGTTCAGCTAGTCAGCGTTGGTGCAACAAGCTCCTCAGAAGGGCTATAATTAGAGGTCGACCGATATATCGGCCGATATTTGGCTTTTTTTACTTAATCGGCATCGGCTGATTGTGCTGATAAAAAAAGCAAATTATAACTTCAGCGGGACTTGCAAATGACTTCTGTAATAGAAGTCAATGCAAGTTTCCTGGGGTTATCTGTGGAGATGATTCTCTCCTCCCTGGGCAGCCTGCCAAGTCTGATAAGAAGATACATTGTATCTCTTCAGGTTTTTTTATCAATGAGCTGAACTCTGTGTGTAGAAGTTCTCAGTTTAACCATTTAAACTCAATCTTTTCTGACATTTGTTGCTTACAAGTATAAATCCTGTATTTTCTGCTAGAAAAACACTTAGAACCCCCAAACATTATATATATATATATATATATATATATTTTTTTTTTAGCAGAGACCCTAGGGAATAAAATAGCGGTTGTAGCAATATTTTATGTCACACGGTATTTGCGCAGCGGTCTTTCAAATGCAATTTTTTTTTTTAAATTAATGAAATAAAAAAAAAAAATAAGCAGTAAAGTTAGCCCATTTTTTTTCGTCCAAAAGTTTTGATTACCTGTTTTTGTGTATTTAATATTTAAGATATAGTTATTTTTTTTTAATCTAAATTATACATACAAGTGAACTGATTGGAGGTTTGTTTTGTTTAATAAATGTTTAAATGTAAAAAATTTTCTGTATCACTTATTACTTAAGGTTGCTCTCACACTGGAGCGGGCATGCGTTGACGGTAAAACGCTGTTCGTTTTAGCGGCGCTTTACCGTCATTTTAGCAGCGCTATTCGGCTGCTAGCGGGGCGCTTATAACCCAGCTAGCGGCCGAGTAAGGGGTTAAATGCGCCCATGAAGCGCTGCTGCCAAAACGCTTTGCAGGCGCTTCGGCAGCGGTGCGCATTCATTTCAATGGGCAGGAGTGGTGGAGCAGCAGTATACACCGCTCCAAAGATGCTGCTTGCAGGACTTTTTTTTAACATCCTGCCATCGCATCGCCTCAGTGTGAAAGCACTCGGGATATCACACTGAGACTGCAGGGGAGCCGTTTTACAGGCACTTTACAGGCGCTATTTTTAGCCCAAAAGCGCCTGAAAAACGCCCCAGTGTGAAAGGGGTCTAACTGTTAGATTTTATGAGATGAAGGGAAAAAAAAAAAAAAAAAATCGGCCTAATATATCGGCCCAAAAAAATCGGCATCATATATCGGTCGACCTCTAGCGATAATACGATTAAGTTGCAGCCGACCTGACTATAAAATCTCTAATGAGGCAAGTGCTGGAGCGAGCAGGGAACAGCGGTGGGGAAGACTGGCTCAGGAGGTGCCTCGCCTTGGCTGAAGAGGATAACGAGCGGAGGGGAATAATAATTAATAGATTGTCTGACAGTATTAATACACCAGTAAATGACAGCAGTAATTAAGGAAGTGTCTGGTCTAATGAAGGAAGAAATACTGTCAGTATAGGCAATAGTAATAGTTTTCCTTCAGCAACAGCTAATGTTAATCCTCAAATTTCGTTACCAGCTAAGATTAATATGTCTAGCTCATCTGTTCCTGAGGCATGTTTTAAAGAAATGTTGCCATGTGAGATCTCGCCGTTAGGATATCACCTTTCTCCTCAGACCAAAGATAACATTTGGAAGGGTCAATTTGTGGACAGTTTGTCCTTAATTCCATCTGCAAAGGAATATATCAACAGAACTGACAAAAAATCAGATGAAAAATCTGCGGATGATAGGAGAAGGCCAGTGGCAAGGTCTTTTAATAATTGGCTTCAGTCATTTGCTATATACGCTAGTGTGTTAGGTGAAAAACACCCCGAATATTGCAGTGGGCTTTTTCAACATATGGAACATGTGCTAGAGGCCTATAAGAGTTTTGGAGGACTAGGATGGTTCCAATATGATGAAACTGTTAGACAAAAGCTATCAATATACAGTATCCATCACTAAAGTGGGGGAATAAAGACAGGGTTGTGGCTTAACCTCCCTGGCGGTATGATTATTTCGGATTTTAGGTGCTGAAAGCGGTACAATTATTTTGCATGGAAATTTGGCGTTTTATATTGTAGGTCTGTAAATCTTAACAATAACACACTTAAATCTGTCCAAACCAGAGTCTAGTAGATATCCCGGGTATGATAAAGTTTGAAACACAAAAACATAAATTATAATATAATAAATAAAAATAAATAATTAAAAAAAATAAAAATAAATAGTAATAAAATAAATTTCCCCACAATTCACTATCGCTCAATTCTGCAAGTGTTCTAATTTACTATCGCTGTTTTCTAGCTGGTCTAAAGCCCCTTTTGACGTAAAGGGACACTTTTTGGTTGCTATGGACAATCTCCAGTTTCCAGGCAGAAAGAACAGTGTATATCATGTAAAACTGCATGCAGGGCATGGGCCAAAGCACTGGGGACAAAAGGGATGTGAAATCATTTCATACAGTACTGTAATCTGTAAGATTACAGTACTGTATGTGTTATGATTTTTACTTTTTGTTGAATTTGCCGCCAGGCTCCGCCCCCGTGCGTCGCGACGCTCGCAGGGAACGGAGCCTGGCAAGGAGAGGCTTCGGAGGAGGACGGAGCCCTCGGACACTGCGGGGGACATCGCAGGATCCCGGGGACAAGGTAAGTAAGGAGGCACCAGGATCCTGCTATGTAATCCCGAGTGTGGCTCGGGGTTACCGCTAATGGTCCTGAATTTTAACCCCGAGCCACACTCGGGAAAACTGCCAGGGAGGCTACCCTGATAGTTCCACAGAAAACAGGCTGCACTAGGCAGCAGCCACAATCTACAGTGTCCCCTTATAAAAGAGGATATTGTTTTGCATACAACAAGAACCAGTGTAAATGGAGGGTTCTTGCAAATACAAGCACAAATGCTCACACTGTTCAGGACCCCACCCTTTACTCAGGTGTTTCAAAAGGAATACCAATTTTCAAGGCTTCCAGAAAGATAATTATACAAAAAGCATACACACCAGTGAAACTAACAAGCATGCAGCAATGGTTGGATATATATCCAGACCAGGAGACGACCAAGTTTTTAATTGAAGGTTTCTCCAAAGGTTTCCCTTTGCCGGTATTTCAGGGTGAAGGGTGGGAACTGGTTAAAAATTTAAAGTCGGTGGCTACTTATGCACATATAGTTAAAGAGAAGTTATTTAAAGAAATCAAAGAGCGTAGAATAGCAGGTCCATTTAGCCCCCCCCCCCCTTTTGCACATTTTAGAGTATCTCCGTCCAAGAAGGAGCCAAATTCCTTTTGCCTAATGCACCACCTATCATTGCCTAAGGGTACCTCCTTAAATCATGAAATAGATGCTAGCATGTCATCCGTATCTTTTTGCACATTTGAGGGTGCTATTCAGCAGATCAGGAGATTTGGTAAAGGTGCAAAAGTAGACATAAAGGCTGCTTTTAGACTACCACCTATTGACCCATTGGCATTCAATTCCTTAGGTATGTATTTTGAAGGCAACTATTATTTTGATATGTACCTGCCTATGGGATGTTCTATATCCTGTGCCTATTTTGAAAAATTTGCATCCTTTCTCCAATGGGTAGTTGCTTTTGAAGCTGGTTATCAAGGTATATTACATTACCTTGATGACTTCTTATTCATTGCCCTGGCGCAATCCCCTATTTGTTCATTTATGCTACAGCTGTTTAGTGTAGTCGCTCAGCACTTTGGTATCCCATTAGCTAGCAAAAAAACTGTTTTTCCATCCTCATCCATAGAATTCTTAGGTATCAAAATAAACGCAGAGGCACTTGAATTTCAGTTACCTGAGTCAAAAATTAACAAAATTAAAGCCTTGATTTCTGTGTTTGTTAGGTGTAAAAAAGTTTTATTAAAAGAACTACAATCACTATTAGGACTATTGACCTTTGCGACAAGAATCATGCCTGTTGGCAGGATATTCTGGCGTCACTTGTATTTAGCTATGTCACGCATGAAATCTCCATTTTCACACATCAGATTGACAGCCGACCTCAAGCAGGACCTGTTAATTTGGTTTAAATTCTTTGATATATATAATGGTTGATCATTTTTCCAGGAGCAATTTATGTCTTCATCTGACCTTGAATTATATACAAATGCTGCAGGTTCATGTGGATTCTCGGCTATTTGGAAGACTCACTGGTGCTGTGGTAAGTGACCAGATAGGTGGGAAAAAATTAAAGCCACCAAAAGTATAGTAGTATTGGAACTATTTCCTTTAGTAGTAGCTCTAGAAATATGGGGTGAGCAATTAGCCAATAAAAGAATCTTGATTATTTCAGATAATAAAGGAGTTATATATGCCATGAATTGCTTGTCAGCTAAATCAAAACAGGTGGTCCAATTGCTTAGATACTTAGTGTTTCTTTGCCTTAAAATATTTGGCTAAAAGCCAGGCATGCTCCAGGGAAGGAGAATCAAATTGCGGATGCCTTGTCTCGATTTCAGGTATGCAGATTCTGTCAACTTCTGTCCAATGCAGACAAGGAAGATCATGTGCAGGGCTGGTGCTACCACTAGGCTAACTAGGCATCCGCCTAGGATGCACTGCTGCCTAGGGCACAGCCGAGACCACTTGTTGCTGCATTTGCAGTCTTTATTTTTTTTGGGGGGTGCAAGTAGCTGGTCTTGCCTAGAGTGTAAAATAGTCTAGCACCGGCCCTGGTCACGTGTGTCCAGACGTGTGTCTATGGAGCCTGATTTAGAAGTTCTTGCAAATTCAATAAGACATTCTGTTGCGCACAGTACATGGGCTGAATATTCAGCCGCATGGCACAGGTGGACCAACTTTGCTAGGGAACTTTACATACAATTTAATTCTCCTTATGAAACAGATATTCAGATGTTTCTATGTAGTTTAATGCAGTCAGAATGATCTCATAGTCATATTGCCAAAATCCTGGCGGGTGTATAATTTTTCTTAAAGTTAAGAAACGTACCTCCATGTACAGCATTCTTTTCCATCCAGCAGGCTCTTAAAGGATATTTTTTTATTTTCCAGATAATAGGAGATCTATTTCGATTCAGGTACTAAAAAAGTTGTGTGCTCATTTAGTGTGCTCTTCGGTTTTCAAGGCTGTGCTATTTAATGATGCTTTAGTTCTAGCCTTTTTTGGTGGCCTCCGAATATCCTAACTTTTACCAAAAAACAAGACGGTAGTTTTGGGTTTACTGAAACATCATGTCTCTGAGACAGGGATACGATTGTTCATCCCTGTTTCAAAAACAGATAGGATAGGTAAGGGTATTTGGATCTCTCTATGCCACTGTGGAGATGTGGATATCTGCCCAGTCAGATCGTTGAACAGATATCTAGCTGTTGGGCCATTTGGTGAAGGATCCTTTCTGATTCGCTCAGTTGGGTCTCCTCTCACCAGGTATCAGTTCAATTTCATTTTAAAAGCATGCATTAAGAAGCTGTATTTACAACAATTTAAGTTTACCTCTAAATCTTTCAGGATCGTTGTGGCTACGGAGGTCGTTAAGATGGGATTGGATGATGCAATAATCAAAAGGTTGGGTAGATGGGAATTGCAACGTTTTCAAATTTATCTCAGACCTGATCTCTCTCTTTAATTCTAGGCACTGGAAGATATGTTTGGATCCTGGGCCACTCTTTTGTGTACTGGTCTAATAAAGGAGCCATGAATCGCTGCTATACATCCAATTTGTCTCTGGATCCTGAAAATTTTCAGATATGCTGAAAAGGAATTAGAGGTCTAATGGTCTAATTTGTGCTTCTATCTCTCCAGATTGCTTGAGTTATGGCCGGCCCCTGATGTATTAATTGTGCACCTAGGGGGAAATGATGTTGGGAAAATAAGAACACTGGATGTTATGTTTATGATGAAATGTGACCTTCATAGTTTTAAGTTAGCATCCCCAAATATCATAATAATCTTTTCAGAGATAGTTCCTCAGGACATATGGCTCCAGGATGCCCATTTGAAAAATTTTGGGAAAATTAGGAAACGTTTAAACAAGCCTATGGAATAATTCATGCCACACATTGGAGATTTTTCTTTGGATTTCTTTTTTTTTTTTGGATAGACATATTTAGAGGGTGGTTTTGCTGGATTATATAGATCAGATGGCGTTCATCTGTCAGAAATAGGAGTAGACATCTTTAATTTCGGGTTGCATAACTGCACTGAATTGGCCGTAGTTGTGAGGTAGGCCGGGCTTGAGATCTCAAAACTGGCTTGTGGGGACTTTGGTTATAAATATTCTGTATGCTCGAGTCCTTTAAGACTGAGCTGTTTTAAGTTTATTGTTTGAAATTTGAGAATTTTATGCGTTGATAAAATTATCAAGATATTGTTATTATTATTTATTGATTTGAATACGTAAATAAACGTGCCACGGCAAACTTTTTGCCAACAAGTTGTTTTGTGTCATCATTTAAATAGGTATTTGACTTTGTGGTATTCGGGGAGGGTAGGTGCGGCCTGCATTCCCATGCTTTTTATTGTATGTATTTTTGCCCCTTTTTTGTAATGTAATTTTCTCTTCCTCTTGTGTGAACCCCTGTATACTTTCCGCTAGGCCAGTGGTTCTCAACTCCTGTCCTCAGGATCCACTAACAGCGCCTGTAAAGCGCCTCTCATGCCACCCCAGTGTGAAAGCCTAAGTGCTTTCACACTGGGACAGTGATCTTGCGGGATAGTCTATAAAATCCCGCAAGCAGCATATTTGGGGCAGTCTGGGAGCGGTGTATACACTGCTCCCGCACCGCCCTCCCCATTGAAATCAATGGGCAGTGCTGTCAAAGCGCCTGCAAAGCGGTTCGGCAGTGGTGCTTTGCGGGTGCTTTTAACCCCTTGTTAACCCCTTCTTTGGGGTTAAAAGCGTCCACTCCCGCCCGCACATCTCCGGTAAAGCGCCACTACAACTAGCGGCGCTTTACCGCTAACACTCGGGCGGTCTGAATGCTTATGTTTGCTTATTGTGTTGCATGCAATAAACTTATTAGTGTATGCCAAGCGTTTGGTGAGTTTATTCAACAAAGGTTGTCTGCAGTGACTCTCTTTGCTATTCAGTTTGTTTTAAAATCTATGCAAATTTATTTCAAAATAACAAATGAAAAAAATCACATGTATATAAGTATTCACAGCCTTTGCTCAATACTTTGTTGAAGCACCTTTGGCACCAATTACAGCCTCAAGTCTTTTTAATTATGATGCTACAAGTTTGGCACACTTATTTTTGGGCAGTTTTTCCCATTCTTCTTTGCAGGACCTCTCAAGCTCCATCAGGTTGAATGGTGCACAGCCATCTCTCCAGAGATGTTCAATCGGGTTCAAGTCTGGGCTCTGGCTGGGCCACTCAACGACATTTACAGAGTTGCCCCATAGCCACTCCTTTGTTATCTTGGCTGTGTGCTTAGGGTCTCCCCAGTCCCCAGTCTGAGGTCCAGAGCTCTTTGGAGCAGGTTTCCATTAAAGATGCTGCTGTATATTGCTGCATTCATCTTTCCCTTGGTTTTGACTAGTCTCCCAGTTCCCGCTGCTGAAAAACATCCCCACGGCATGTTGCTGCCACCACCATGCTTCACTGTAGGGATGGTATTAGCCAGGTGATGAGCGGCGCCTGGTTTCCTACCGACATGACGTTTGCCATTCAGGGCAAAGAGTTCAATCTTTGTTTCATCAGACCAGAGAATTTTGTTTCTCATGGTCTGAGAGTTCTTCAGGTGCCTTTTGGCAATCTCCAGGCAGGATGTCATATGCCTTTTACTAAGGAGTGGCTTCCGTGTGGCCACTCTACTATACAGGCTTGATTGGTGGAGTGCTGCAGAGATGGTTGTTCTTCTGGAAGGTTCTCCTCTCTCCATAAAGAAATGCTTGAGCTCTGTCAGAGTAACCAATGGGTTCTTGGTCACCTCCATGACTAAGGCGTAAAGATACAGGTTCTACTGATAGGGCACCTGCTTACCCACTGATGCACTCTCCCGGGGTCCTTTTCCTCTGCAGGAGCACACCGGCTATGGAATGGTACATAAGGATTGGCCACTCAGGTCCGCATTGCATCTTGCCAAGAAGGAAAGAAGGTCAAGTTCTCCCCCATACCCAGAAGTACCAAGTATATGTGAAGACTCTGACGAATGAACAGAGTGGCAATGGAATAGTGGGGGGGGGGGGTTACTGTATGTATTGATAGGTGGGGGAATGCCCTGTCAAGAGAACCTGTCTTTTGGGGGTCTTAAGCTGGTTATATATTGTTCCAATTTCATCTGTTTCTTGGTGAACTGTCTGAAATTCACTTGCAAAATTCAAAGGAGCTGAGAGGAAAATTGTTGCTCAAACAGTGGCTGCATCCAATCAGCATACCTTAGCCAACCAAGAGGATTCATTGATCTGTAAAGTGTGGGTGGAGAAATCTGTTTCAGCTTTAGACACCTTGATAGTTTAGTCATAATACATGAACCATGATGGTGTCTGTTTATCTGACTAAAGAAAAGTACTAAATGATTTGGTGCTGACTCCACATTCTGCCCCTAGCAGGTGCCTCTTATCGTTTTGTTTATCCAGCAATTTAATCATTTTATACCTCTGTAACATAATTGCTTTGACGGCCAAGCATAATACAGAAATAGATAAATAACAACATGAGTTTTATGGAGACAGCTGTCATTGCCGGAGGGCAAAAGAGCCTGCAGAGGGCAGATGCTGGTTCTTCAAAACCGCAGGCATTTCATAATAATAGTCCAGACCACATAGGGGCTTCATGGTGCACCGAGCTGCTGTAGTCTCAGTCCTCAAGTCATCCGCCAACTGGCTGTACTTCTGCATTCCTTCAAGTGACCAGAGGGCAAACAAGCCACATACTTTTTTTAATCACTAATATAGTTCCACTATATACTACAGAACATTAAGGACAGGGCCCTAAATGCTGGTACCACTGGGTACAGTGTTTAGTCCCATCTAACTGCAGCCTGCAGTGGGACTGGACGCTTCACCTGTGCGAGGGGCCTAGAGAAATGTAAACTTGTTACCCCATTCCCTTCCCCAAAGGAGCTTACAGTCTAAAAACTTTACCACAGTCTTTTGTACACACACTAGGTCCAGGGCAACCTACTAACCAAGCAGTATGCTTTTTGCTAAAAGAAGAAAGCAGAACAAGCATAGGTCAATATATTGGAACTGAAAGCAAAACATTTTTTTTTATTTTGGATAGAGTAAGAGAGGGTTAACCCCTGTCATATTTTTTTCCGCCATCTGTGTAAAATTGTGGAGATTTTCCTTCACTTCCTGTCCGATAGCCAAAACAGGAAGTGGGACAAAATCCCTGCAAATTAAGGGAATTCCTTAGGGGTCACCAGAACTGCTGTCCCCATTGGAAAAATTACACTCTATTACTTTTCTGGGGACAACCCAAAATTTGGGATTTTCTTTTACTTTCACTTTTGATGAGAATGGAAAACAGGACCTAATTGAGAGGTTAAATCTTCCTATCGGGGCCACAGTCAGCAATAAATACTGACAGGTGTTCTAATCCCTCTCCCCTGTATCCAAAACAAAAAAAAGTTTTGCTTTAAGTTATTCTTTAATGTTTTTTTATGCTTGGCTATACTAACAATCATTTGGCTACGTTTTTTGAGTCTTTGACGGGGATCGAGTATCGAGGGGATCGAGTATGCAGCAAATAAATCCAGAGTGAAGTCAGAACACTTGATCTGCTACCTTTTTCCAGGGTAGGGGCTCGGAAAGTACTGTACATCATCAGAATAACAGCCAGGCAAGCAGCAGAAGGAAAGAAATGGCAGCACACATACTGGTATTCCTTTCATGGGGTTATTGCTGTGCGGTGTTGTGTCCATATCAGAATTTAGCTCTAATTTCCAAACATTTGGCATCCATTTAATGCTATCAGTAACACTTCCAACACCATATGACTATATTTACAAAAACTGAAGCTAAGAAAGTTCTGCTGGACTCTGCCCATATAAGCCAATTTAATTTCATGTTTCATTTCCCCAGAAAATTAAATGTGAAACTTGATTGAACACTATAGACTTGTTCTCAACATTTATGGAGTCCAGTAGTAAATTAAGATTTATAAAGAGCACAGTCATATATATTTATAATGTTATACCCTGCCTTACTACACTAGCTCTTATCATTTAGGCCCACAACAAGTTGGGCATTTGGCATAGTACTGGGACACAATCAGAACTGTTCAACTAATGCTTGCAATACACCAGTTGAAAAATAGAAAAACGAACACACGGTCGTGAGAGCAAATAGTATTGCAATCATGTAATGACCGAATTTTGAATGATAAATCGTTCAAAGGACATAAATAAGTCAGTTTCTCGCTTATTTTATGCTTCTGGGTCACATATGCGCAGTACAAACCGTTCAATTTGTAATGGGTGAAAAACATTAACCACTTCAGCCCCGGAAGATTTTACCCCCTTCCTGACCAGAGCATTTTTTGCGATTCGGCACTGCATCGCTTTAGCTGACAATTGCGCGGTCGTGCAACGTTCTACCCAAACAAAATTGATGTCTTTTTTCCCTACAAATAGAGATTTCTTTTGGTGGTATTTGATCACCTCTGCGGTTTTTATTTTTTGCACTATAAACAAAGAAAGAGCGAAATTTTGAAAAAAAAAAAGCAATATTTTTTACTTTTTGCTATAATAAATTATATATATATATATATATATATATATATATATATATATATATATATATATATATATATAAATTCTTTCTCAGTTTAGGTTGATATGTATTCTTCTACATATTTTTGGTAAAAAAAAAACACAATAAGCGTATATTGAGTGGTTTGCGGAAAAGTTATTGCGTCTACAAAATAGGGGATAGATTTATGTGTGTGTGAATTACACTGGCAGGGAAGGTGTTAAACACTAGGGGCGATCAAGGGGTTAAGTGTGTCCCAGGGAGGTGTTATAACTGTCGGGGGGATGGGCTACCACTGACATAACAGCGATCACTGCTCCCGATGACAGGGAGCATTAGATCCCTGTCATGTCACTAGGCAGAACGGGGAAATGCCTTATTTACATAGGCATTTCCCCGTTCTACCTCTCCACACCACAATCGCAGGCTGCTGGCGAACATCGAGTTCCCGGGACCCGCAAGCACGCTCCAACGGCGGGCGCGAATGCACCGGCGGCAGCGCACGTGTGCCCCACAGGCGGCAAATTTAAAGGGACGTACAGGTATGCCCATTTGCCTGCCTGTGCCATTCTGCCGACGTATATGTGTGTCCGGCGGTCGGCAAGCTGTTAAACTTTCAATTTATGCCAATTTTGCCTTTTCCATTCGGCAGAAGTTTTCCACTTTTCCACAGATCGACATTTTTCCTTCAAATTTTTGGCTCAAAAAGTCACAAACACTTTTCGATTTGTGCCCAGTAGCCTCCCTGGCGATATTCCCGAGTGTGGCTCGGGGTTAAAATTCAGGACCATTAGCAGTAACCCCGAGCCACACTCGGGATTGCATCGCAGGATCCTGGTGCCTCCTTACTTACCTTGTCCCCGGGATCCTGCGATGTCCCCCGCAGTGTCCGCGGGCTCCGTCCTCCTCCGAAGCCTCTCTGTGCCAGGCTCCGTTCCCTGCGAGCGTCGCGACGCACGGGGGCGGAGCCTGGCGGCAAATTCAAAAAATGTAAAAAGCATAACACATACAGTACTGTAATCTTACAGATTACAGTACTGTATGAAATCATTTCACATCCCATTTGTCCCCAGTGCTCTGGCCCATGCCCTTCATGCAGTTTTATATTATATATACTGTTCTTTCTGCCTGGAAACTGGAGATTGTCCATAGCAACCAAAAAGTGTCCCTTTACGTCAAAAGTGGCTTTAGACCAGCTAGAAAACAGCGATAGTAAATTAGAACACTTGCAGAATTGAGCGATAGTGAATTGTGTGGAAATTTATTTTATTACTATTTATTTTTATTTTTTTTAATTATTATTTTTTTTTTATTATATTATAATTTATGTTTTTGTGTTTCAAACTTTATCATACCCGGGATATCTACTAGACTCTTGTTTGAACAGATTTAAGTGTGTTATTGTTAAGAATTACAGGCCTACAATATAAAACGCCAAATTTCCATGCAAAATAATTGTACCGCTTTCAGCACCTAAAATCAGAAAGAATCATACCGCCAGGGAGGTTAACTGGACGAAAAACAAACAAACTGTCCAAATGACAGAATTTTCAAACTATTTTTCGTGTAGTGTATGGCACCATAATGCACAGGAAAGTAAAATTGTACATAAATTGTACACTGTTCTACTTACATTGAGCAAAGATCCCTTAAATAATATATAGATACCCCATAAGCTGTCTACCCTCCACACGTTAGTGCAGTACCAGGGTCACAATGATATACCTTCAGGCAATCTTTTATTTAACATAATGTGTTTGCCTTACACTGTCTAACCCCTACAGTGCGCTGACCAACCTGGCACCATAGGAACAGCAGAACAGAAAGGAGAACCATAGTGTACGACTCATAAGTACACTGCTATAAGAGGATGATGTTGAGTAATTACCACTGGGGTCTGCTGAGAACCTGAGATGTTATGATGTTATCACCCCCCCCCGCCCCCCCCTTCACAACCCCAGGAGCAAATAAGGACCTGCAGTGGATGGGTGGGCTGACATTTCACCTCACTGTAAAGTCCTTAACCTATAGTGAGGTTGTGGACAGATGAACACCAGTCAATTTTTCCAAAAAAAGTCATACTCCAAGTCCTTCCAGGCAAACAACCTTTAAGCCAGACCAGCATCCTTTGATTCTCTAGAACAAAACTGTACAGCAGATATTGCACAACTTTCCTGGTGGGGCACCAGACTTCCTGTAAAGTCCAAGTCAAACTCTTGCTTTTCAAGAACCCCCAGTCATAGTTCCTTCCTAAGGTTGCTTCGCAGGATAGGTTATACTCCTGCTGAGAAAAGCCACCTTCACCAGTGTAGTGTGAGCCCAGGCCTCAGATTGAGACTTTGTCACACAAGCACAAGGGTATCCCTCCTAAGCAGCAGGCCTAGGAGTAGAAAACATTCAGCACATAACCTCCCCCAGGAGCACATGGGGGAAAAAGAACTTCACAAGACCACATCCAATATTTATATCAACTCCCAGCCTACACCAATAGTAACAAATCCCCTTAGTGGTTGGCCAGGGAGACATAAACATTCATAACCCAACATTATTGGATTCTCTTGCTCTAATGCCAGGGACACTCTCCAGCAACAGGCAGAAGCAAACAGTAACACTGGGCTTAGAAGAGACCAAGTGAATACAGAACTATCACCATAGGCGTGCGCACAGGGTGTGCCAGGTGTGCCTGGGCACACCCTAATCGCCTTGTGTGGTGCATATTCCCCCCTGTTTAGACCACTGATATTTCATCTAAAAAAAAATGTTACAAAATAAAATACTTTAAAAAGAATAAAAATAAAACTACTGACACTGTCCACTGCCCTACTGACACCATCTGTACATATACACATGCATATGTATTTGAGCTTTGGGGTGCACACCCTAATGCAAGAGGCTGCGCACACCTATGACTATCACTAACCAGGCAGAGTGGCTACAGTGAGAATTTGAGAGAGGAGGGTTAAATGCCCAGATCTACCCATATGCTATGGCACTTGGGTTTTTTGATAGGAGGAAAATGTGTTGCCTCCCTTTAACTATGTTACCCCAGACAACATATTTATGTGCTTGTATGATAAATGCAGATCTACCTAGAACAGCAGAATGCACTATGTATGGCCAACACAGAGCACTAGTTTTCATTACCAAATAGCCATACATCCATGACTGGTAGTGCGATATTAATCCTTTGGACTTGTGTTCACTAACAAAAAACCGAGTGATATAAAAAATAGTTGTATGGACATTAGACTAATTTATTTTTCCTGTTTAGCATTGTGGAATGTGTTTGATCTACTAGTAATGCTATTATTATAGTATTAGTATTATAGTAATACACACAACATGAAACCATACAGCACACAGCACAACATAAAAACTGTATATACAACATATCCATGACAATTCATATATAAATAAAATAAAAACTGAAATAATAGTTCATACAGATTCATACATAGATAAAAAAAAAAACTTCTCTGGAAAAGTGATTCCACCACACTTTAACAAAAAGTCTACACAAAAATATATACTATATACTGTACATAGAAGATACTTCAATCTTCATCCACCACCAACTTTTGTTAAAACAAATCACCACAAATGTGCCACCACTGGTATCAGAGCAGCTCACCCTTTATTCCATGTTTTGTGGACATAAAGTAAATGCAATCAGCGTATCTGAGGAAATATGATGTTACTTACAATAGTGAAAGTACAGCTGTTTAACATTTGGAGAATTGCAACTCCAACAAGCACAGCCATTAAAATAGATCTATAGGAAAAACTTTTTTTTCATTTTGGTTAGAGCAAGGGAGGCTTATAGGTATAACCCCTGTCAGATTTTTTTTCTCCATCTGTGTCTCATTGCCGAGATTTTTCTTCACTTCCTGTCCCATAATCAAACAGGAAGTGAAAGGAAATCCCTGCAAATTAAGGGAATTTCTTGGGGACCCCCTGTTCACCCAAACTAATGTTCCCATTGGAAGATTTCCCCACTATTACTTTTCTGGGGACAACCTAAAGTGTAGGTATATGTAAGTGTATTTCTTTTCCTTTACTTTTAATTATAATGGTAAACAGGACAAATAGAGAGGATGAATCTCCTTAACCGGGGCACAGACAGCAATAAATGCCCGACAGATGTTTTAATCCCTCGCCACTATCCAAAACTAAAAAAAAATGTTTTGCCTTTAGTTCTACTTTAGATCCCCCCCTCTATATTATCTTTATGCTTGCTGGTTTTCCAGTACACTGGAGTGTTTTTAATAGTGCATGCGGTTTTATTTACTTTAATAAATGTTAAATAGTAGTACTTTTATTAATGTTTTATCTTATTTCCTCAGATACATATCTTTTATCTTATTTCCTCATATATATATTTATCTTACTTCCTCAGATACACACATTGGATTGATATCCATGGGATATGGTAATATCTTAAGAAGTGTACTTAAGAGTGGAGCAGTGTATTTTAAGTGGAATTTGCTACGCTTATTTTTACCTTCCTACATTTAGCTGTCAAAATAAAAAATAAAGGGTGAGCTGCTTTCAGGAGGAGACCGCGGAGATGTGGGTTGTAAAAGCTGCCTGCGCAGGAACCATATCATTTACATCAACATCAATATTTTAGGATAGCAATACCAGTGAGATAACCTGACGGATCCAATGCTATTTTTTCACTTGCCTCAATGCCTAAAAGGTAAAGGTTGCCAGTGGACAAGATTATTTATATATACCGTATATACTCGAGTATAAGTCGTTCCGAGTATAAGTCGAGGCCCTAATTTACCACAAAAAAAATGGGAAAAACTTATTGACCCGAGTATAAGACGAGGGTGAGAAATGTAAAGGGATGGTGAACCCGCGCAATGAACATAAAGACTTGATTGGTATGGTTTGGAACTGCTGCCTCCCAACAAGCAGTCACCCTAAAATGGGGACAGCTGAGATATATTAAAAATGGTAGAAGGGTTTGGCGCTGTTCCTATTTAGTTTCCTACCTCCATATAGGTTACTGGATTAAAATAAATTCTTAGGTGCACCGTGCATATATCAAATATTAAATACAATATGGATTCCCAAGTATACCGTGCATGAGTCAATTAAATATTCTGCTGCAATATTATGCTGTCATAGGTGATACATAACTTAAATGCTTACATATGTGATATTGCTAATGGGGGAATAAAGGGGGGGAGGGGGGGGGGGGGAGGGAGAGGAGAGTGAGATAGGGAAGTGGGGAGGGGGTGTAGGAAGTCTGTTCCTAAGGAAAATTACAATAACAGAATAAAGTGCAAATGTGCTGGTGCAATCCAAAAGGCAACAGTGACAAGATAAGGTGCAAACGTGCTTCAAAGTTCTTTAGTAAGTCTCTTGTGCCATATTCTTGTGCTGTGGTGATAATCCTTCACTTATAATATCTCTTTGCTCTGAAAGTGCAGCCACTCACCAGATCACTTCACCCCTGCGGGGGTAGTAGGCGGTTACAGTTTTATCGCCACTGTACAGCGATCGCTGGCGGGCTCAGGATCGTGGTATGTCATATATAAAGAGAGAGGGAGTGCCCATAGCGTAAAATTGCTTTAAAAAGGTTTTATTACACAAAATGAAAGGGTACTCACACTTTGACAGTAAAAATCAAGCGAAATGGTAAAAACGTCAGAACCGTCATAAATGTCCTTCAGCGCTGGTACAGGAGGTGATGTTTGGGAAGCACAAATTAGGCCACGCCCTACGCGTTTCGTCGTTAGGACGTCTACGGGAGCGGGTGAGAAATGCACAGCTACTGTAAGTGGAAAAGAGGGTCAACAATGCCCATTTGCAGCATCACTGTGCCCATTTGCAGCCATAGGTCCCCTGAACTTCAAACTCGGTAGTTAAGGGTTCCTAGATGCCCCCTAGCTGCAGCCAAAATTTGGGGTCTCTGAACCCAAAGGGTCCCAAAATGACATTGTTGCAGATGGACACAGTTGACCGAATTTGGGGCCCCGTATCTCGGGCCACTTAGTGCTAAGAACCCCAAATTTGGTGTGCAGACCCAGTGGAACTTGGTGTGCAGACCCCGTGGAACAGTGGAAAATTTCCGAACCTGGGGTTTCTAGCACCAAGTGGCCCCGAGATACAGGGCCCCAAAAATCAGTTCAGAAAATGTCAAGCACTTTTCTTTAGCAGAGAATGACATTTTCCGAACCGGTTTTGGGGCCCTGTATCTCAGGGTCACTTGGTGCTAGGAACCCCAGCTTTGGATATGTTATGGTACCAGTTCCAGTGGATTTGCACACCAAATTTGGGGTTCCTAGTACCAAGTGGCCCTGAGATATGGGACCCCAAAATCGGTTCAGAAAATGTCAAGCACTTTTCTGCAGCAGAGAATGACATTTTCCGAACCGATTTTGGGCCCCATATCTCGGGACCACTTAGTGCTAGGAACTTCAGCTTTGGATATGTTGTACACACCAAATTTGGGGTTCCTAGCACCAAGTGGCCCTGAGATACGGGGCCCCAAAATCTGTTCGGAAAATGAAATTTTTTGCTGCAGAAAAGTGCTTGACTCGAGTATAAGTCGAGGGGGGCACTTTCAGCACAAAAAAATGTGCTGAAAAATTCGACTTATACTCGAGTATATATATATATATATATATATATATATATATATATATATATATATATATATATATACATATTTATATATATATATACATATACACACACACAGTATCTCACAAAAGTGAGTACACCCCTTACATTTTTGTAAATATTTTATTATATCTTTTCATGTGACAACACTGAACAATTGACACTTTGCTACAATGTAAAGTAGTGAGTGTACAGCTTGTATAACAGTATAAATTTGCTGTCCACTCAAAATAACTAAACACAGCCATTAATGTCTAAACCTCTGGCAACAAAAGTGAGTACACCCCTAAATGAAAATGTCCAAATTGGGCCCAAAGTGTCAATATTTTGTGTGGCCACCATTATTTTCCAGCACTGCCTTATCCCTCTTGGCCATGGAGTTCACCAGAGCTTCACAGGTTGCCAATGGAGTCCTCTTCCTCTCCTCCATGACGACATCACGGAGCTGGCGGATGTTAGAGACCTTGTGCTCCTTCACCTTCCGTTTAAGGATGCTACATAGATACTTAATAGGGTTTAGGTCTGGAGACATCCTTGTCCAGTCCATCACCTTTACCCTCAGCTTCTTTAGCAAGGCAGTGGTCGTCTTGGAGGTGTGTTTGGGATTGATATCATGTTGGATTACTGCCCTGCGGCCAATGGAGGATTAAGGTGGTCATGGGCCCCTAGGCTACTTTTTGTGTGGCCCCCTCCTAAGCATGCTTTACTAGAAAATAAATTATTTAGTGCCATGTGTAAAAGAGTAGACCTATATTACACGCCTCAAGTGCAACTCTCAGGTCTACAGCCCAAACACATTCAGACATGAGCCTACTATAAACAGCAATGCCACAGAAAAAAAGCATTCAAAATACACCTGCAAGCTGGTAACAGATTTTACCTTTCTAAACCAACAGTTAGGCCAAAAACGTCTGCAGCAGCTGCTGTTTAACTGAGGCAAAATCACAACATCCTGACAGAGACCAATCGAAACGCTGTGTAATATTCCAATAGAATAAAAGCCATGCAAATACCATAAACAGCAGCAGCAGCACATAAAAGCAAGCAATAATCAACAGCAGAACAATCATACATTCCAACAGCAGGAAGTGCCAGCATCCAACGGCGTAGGCACAGCCTGTCCATCGGACACCACTGCAATCCAGGAAACGGACCAGACTCACTCCCAGGATATCCGGCAGCTTTTGCCAACATGCTTGTTCACTATGTACCTTTGTCAGTACCTTTTTACAGTTTCATTAAACTCCATGTTTGTACTGCACTTAGAGTGGCGCCTTTGTTTCATTTTCAGAGAGCATATAACACGCACCCTAACAATTAGGGGGAAGATTCAGGAAAAAAAACTTCCCACAGCCCCCTGCACAGTACACAGCCCATTTCCCTGCAAAGTACACAATCCTCTGCACAGTACACAGACCCCCTGCACATAACACAGCCCCCTTTCCCTGCACAGTACACAGACCCCTTTCCCTGCACAGTACACAGACATCTGCATAGTACACAGACCCCTTTGCCTGCATATCACACAGGCCTCTTTCATTATAAAGCCCCCCTGCACTCCCAGGAGACCCGCCGTCTCCTGGGAAAGAATACTCTAAAGTAGAGAAAACATCACTGCCAGCCCTTTTTCATACACAGCTCCTCCTGTGTCACTCATTGTAAATCAAAGCTTCTAAATACCTCAATTAATGCCGTTCTTCGTGACCCGGTCATGTGACTGCTCTCCTCTGCTGTTTCATTGACGGTCACATGACCGCTCTCCTCCTGCAATCAAAGGCTACACTCGGGAAGGAGGTGGAGTGAGAGGAGGAGAGCGGCCAGACAACTTTAATTGAGGTATTAAGAGACTTCCATTTGAGAGTGACACACGAGGAGCTGTGCATGAGAAAGGGCTGGCAGTAATGTTTTCTCAACTTTAAAGTATGCTGGCAGTGCTGTCCCAGGGCCAGGAGAGGCGGTACAGCTGGCCTGATACCCCCCTAATAGGTGGCACCCGGGGCGGACCGCCCGATCCCTGCCCCCTGTTGGTAAAAAAACATTTATCGGCGTATTCGTATAACACGCAGGCATGATTTTTATTCTACATATACATAAATATATATAACTTAATAAAAATATGGCCAATCGGGGGCCCTTGCACACTTAGGGCCCTAGGCTGCAGCCTAGACCAGCCTGTGCATTAATCTGCCCCTGCCTGCGGTCCAGTCTCCGAAGGGAGGGGACTATGCTCTGCTTCAGTATGTCACAGTACATGTTGGCATTCATGGTTCCCTCAATGAACTGTAGCTCCCCAGTGCCGGGAGCACTCATGCAGCCCCAGACCATGATACTCCCACCACCATGCTTGACTGTAGGCAAGACACACTTGGTTGCCGCCACACACGCTTGACACAATCTGAACCAAATAAGTTTATCTTGGTCTCATCAGACCACAGGACATGGTTCCAGTAATCCATGTCCTTAGTCTGCTTGTCTTCAGCAAACTGTTTGCGGGCTTTTTTGTGCATCATCTTTAGAAGAGGCTTTCTTCTGGGATGACAGCCATGCAGACCAATTTGATGCAGTGTGCGGCGTATGGTCTGAGCTCTGATAGACTGACCCCCCACCCCTTCAACCTCTGCAGCAATGCTGGCAGCACTCATCTGTCTATTTCCCAAAGACAACCCCTGGATATGACGCTGAGCACGTGCACTCAACTTCTTTGGTCCACTATGGCGAGGCCTGTTCTGAGTGGAACCTGTCCTGTTAAACCGCTGTATGGTCTTGGCCACTGTGCTGGAGCTCAGTTTCAGGGTCTTGGCATTCTTCTTATAGCCTAGGCCATCTTTATGTAGAGCAACAATTCTTTTTTCAGATCCTCAGAGAGTTCTTTGCCATGAGGTGCCATGTTGAACTTCCAGTGATCAGTATGAGACAGTGATGCCGTGTACACACAGTCAGACTTTTCGTCTACAAAAGTCCGACGGACGCTGACGGACCAAAGCCGGCTGACAATCCGATCGTGTGTGGGCTTCCCCGGACTTTCAGCGGACTTTTCTAGCCACAAATCTGACAGACTTTAGATTTGAAACATGCTTCAATCTTTACGTCGTAACTACTCCGGACCCAGAAATCCGCTCGTCTGTATGCTAGTCCGACGGACAAAAACCCACGCTAGGGCAGCTATTGGCTACTGGCTATCAACTTCCTTATTTTAGTCCTGTGTACGTCATCACGTACAAATCCGTCGGACTTTTGTGTGACCGTATGCAGGCAAGTCCGTTCGTTAGAAAGTCTGCCGCAAGTCCGCCAAAAGTCCGTCGAAAGTCTGTCGGACGGGCTATCGGACTTTTGTAGCCGAAAAGTCCGACCGTGTGTACGCGGCATGAGAGCTATAACACCAGAGACCTTGTAATACTAACGAGTTACATGACACCGGTGAGGGAAGATGGCTAATTGGGCCAAATTTGGACATTTTCACTTAGGGGTGTACTCACTTTTGTTGCCAGCGGTTTAGACATTAATGACTGAGTGTCGAGTTATTTTGAGGGGATAGCAAATTTACACTATTATACAAGCTGTACACTCACTACTTTACATTGTAGCAAAGTGTCATTTCTTCAGTGTTTTCACATGAAATGATATGATAAAACAAAAATGTGAGGGGTGTACTCACTTTTGTGCTGTTGGAGCAGTTGCTGCAGACAGGAAGAAGGTGTGCTACCGTTTAAGAACCTAGGCAACATCCTTCAGATGGCACTTCATGTGGGAGAGATTCCAGTGTTCCTTGCCAACTACTGATCAGCTCCTAGCTTACCATAGAGCCTGCTTATCACCGTGAGTCGGTAAGCACAATCTACAGCCACGGTGGTGGGGTTTTTTCACTTCCCTCCCCTTTCCTTTTTGGTTGTTCTTATGTGCTCACCAGGGTGTTTGGTATGTCTGTTTGTCCATGCCTAGCTTTTAACCGCCCTGGCGGTATTCCCGAGTCTGGCTCGGGTTGGATTTTTTATACCAAAAGCGGTATCCCCGAGCCAGACTCGGGCTTGCATCGCAGGATCCAGGAAGAGCATACTTACCTTGTCCCCTGGTTCCTGCGATGTCTCCCCGCTGTGATCGGCGAGCCGCTGTGTCTCGCTCGATTCACAGTGCCGAGCTCCGTTCCCTGCGAGCGTTGCGACGCACGGGGACGGAGTTCGGCGGTAAATTCAAATAGTAAAACACACAGTATAGATACAGCATACTGTAATCTTACAGATTACAGTACTGTATCAAATAACTACACATCCCCTTTGTCCCTAGTGGTCTGCCCAGTGTCCTGCATGCAGTTTTATATATATAAAACTGTTCTTTCTGCCAGGAAACTGGAGATTGTCCATAGCAACCAAAACTGTCTCTTTACATCAAAAGTGGTTTTAGACCAGCTAGAAAAAAGCGATAATAAATTAGAATCACTCGCAGAATTGATCGATAGTGATTTGTGGGGAGATCCGTCATCAAACACTAAAAGTAATAAAAGCCAAAATTCTGCAACTGAGCAAATTTCAGTGTTTTTGATTTGATTACATTATTATATAATTTTTATTATTATTATATTATTATTTGTTATAATTATTTATAGTTATTTATTATATTATAATTTTTTATTTAGTTTTTCAAACTTTATCATACCTGGGATGTCTACTAGACTCTTGTTTGGACAGATTTAAGTGAACTATTCCTAAGAATTACAGGCCTACAATATAAAACGCCAAATTTCTGTGCAAAATAATTGTACCGCTTTCAGCACCTAAAATCAGAAATAATCATACCGCCAGGGAGGTTAATATACTACACTATGGCCAGTTTTTCTTCTGTTTGCTTTTTCTCCTGCATCCATTGAGGGGAGTTTAATTTGAAAACGGACGGTGCTGACTGGTCTATTATCCCAAAGGCCCTGGCAGGGTTTTATGCCATCCGCTCATATCACTGAAGTTCTGGTAAGAGCAATCATAGCTCATTTGGATTGTTACCTACAAATAAGCTGAACACCCTACCATTTTTTGAAGATTTGGTCTTTATATTGTTTCTTATAATCTTATCAGTATTTGCTGGTGTTAGGTTATACTTTCACTTTACTCTATACATAAGATTTCTGTTTAGCGCAGTTTATAATTTTCCTTGTTTTGATTGGTGTTGTCGCACTGTTTACTGCTGCTCATTTTTATATGTTTCTAGCGCAGAATTTTTTGTTATATACAGTTATAATACAATACAATAGGATTAAGAGGGCCCTGCTCAGAAGAGCTTACAATCTAATAGGGTGGGGCAGGTGGTACAAAAGGTTGTAACTGTGGGGAATGAGCTGGTGGAAGTGGTAGGAGATTAGTTGGAGACGTGATAGGCTTTCCTGAAGAGATGAGTTTTCAGGGCTTGCCTGAAGGTAGCAAGAGTAGGGGATAGCCGGATAGATGGAGGTAGCGAGTTCCAGAGGATGGGAGAGGCTCTGGAGAAATCCTGGAGACGAGCATATATATATATGGACCTTTTGTTAAAGTGTGGTGGAATTATGTTACACAAGATATTTTTTTTAATCAATTTATGTGTAAATACAAACTATTATAAATTTCACTTTATAATACGTTTATATATAAATTACCACAGATATGTACTATATATTGTTTCACATTGTGTTAAGTATTTCCTAGTTAAGCTACAATAAATGAATGAAAAAAAATCAGATAAATAGCATATGTCTTTATAAAACAGAAGAACACATCATTGCTACAAAGTAGCTTGATACGCAATCCTCAGGAAAAGACATGAATACTTTCTGCATGTAGATAGTGATTGCTGTAGGATTTAGGTGGAGGGTTCCATTAACCTCACATGATCCTGACCCTAAAGGACCTTGTGTAGGGGAGGAAGGTGCCAGGAGCATGGGGGGTTTATTAGCTAAGCCTGGAATGTTAACACTTCTCCCTATTCATCTTGGTGCTTGTCTACTTCTACATACATCCCTTTCCTCCCCCACTTACTAATAACTCCATTATGTCCATGTAATGAACTTACATGTACTGGCTTTCTTTATTTAACAAAATGCAAGAAGGATCTTCCAATCCATTCTTGCAAGGTGTTGGATATTAATAGCAGTGTTTTGGAAAAATGGCTTCTGATCTGACAGATGCCTTACCAAGAATGATTAGCCATAAGAAATCGAACACAATTCCTTTGTCAAATCACCACATCTCTGTGACCCATGTGGCTGCTGTTCATATGCAGTGTGCGGGTAGTAAAAGCTTATGTGGAGAAAATGGTATCAGTTAGTAGTAGGGGTGCAACGGATCAAAAATCTCACGGATCGGATCGATCCTCGGATCAGAGTCACGGATCGGATCGATCCTCGGATCAGCATAAAAAAAAAAAAAAAAAAAAACGAAAAAAAAAAAAAAACACACAAATCTTGTTACACCCACCGGAGTTTTAGATTTAAAAGCCATTTTCAACACAAAACCGAGCTTATATGCATAAATACAGTATTTGTGCATATAAGCTCAGTTTTGTGTTGAAAATGGCTTTTAAATTTAAAACTCCGGTGGGTGTAACAAGATGTCCGCTTGCCCCCTTCTCACTCTATCATTATTGTAGTGTGCAGGAGTGTGGGGTGTAGCAAGATGGCGGCGACGAAATGTCACTTCCTGTCGAGACAGCGGCCACTTCCGGGTGTACCAAGATGGCCGCCGCTCCGGAGCTAGGCCGAAGCCGGGGCCTTTCCTATGGCTGAGGCCCGAAAAGTGCTCCGCGGATCGCGGGTGTGCCGATCCGCGGAGGGTGATCCGTACGGATCACAGATCGGCAACGATCCGTTGCACCCCTAGTTAGTAGAGACTTTACAAAATCTGCATAAAATAACAAAAACTCCTAACACTTGGAGGTACTCATTATTACTATATAGTTGGCTACTATACTGCCATTGTTAAAACTGAGTACACATAGGCAGAATGCCCAGAAACATTAGGCGTTTAGAAAAAAAAAAGTCCGACATTCGGCCCGTGTGTATACCAACCTGTCCGTCAGAAGCTGGCCAAATGGACAAGCATGCTGGAAAACCAACAGCCGACTGACTCCCATCAGCGCCCTCAGCCAATGGCGGAGAGCGCTGATCGGAAGGGTTCTGGCAGGGGAGCCATCCCACTGTCAGAACACAATAGCTCAGCAGATCGCTCTACTAACTTTGCATGGTTAGTACCGTGGCTCCCACCAGAGCTGACAGATAGAAACCATGTCATAGGTTCCCTCCTAGATTGTAAGCTCTAACAAGCAGGGCTTTCTGATTCCTCATGTATTGAATTGTATTGTAATTGTACTATCTGCCCTAATGTTGTAAAGCGCTGCGTAAACTGTCGGCGCTATATAAATCCTGTATAATAATAATAATAATCACTTCTAGATGGTAAGCTCTAACGAGCAGGGCCCTCTCATCCCTCCTGTATTGATTTGTATTGTAAGTGTACTGTCTGCCCCATGTTGTAAAGCGCTGCGCAAACTGTCGGCGCTATATAAATCTTGTATAATAATAATAATAATAATAATTATATTGTGGGGCCATGCTGACCCAGCCACCCGAAGCTGATACAGTGACTCCTGACTTAGACAAGATGAGTGGAATAAGGCGGCCTACAAACAAGTACCTGAGTAACAAAGCCAGGTAAAATGGGTTCAGTTTGAACACCCAATCAGAGGAATTTTAAAGACATAGAAATTTCTATTGCATATGATTTGATGATTGAGGTAAATGCAATTTCATCGAGGTGAAAGTGTTCTCGTTTTGCAGTTACCTGAGTTTTTCCATACTGGATGAATGCAGCGAACTGCAATGACACAAAGAGAACAATAGTTTTCTATGTGGCATATTCACCCTAGGACACTGAGCTAATGCTGTATGTATTCCAGAGATGTGCCTTAAAATGCAACATAAAAAAGAACAAGCATAAAAATTAGCGCAAATGCATGTGACTTCAGGTCAATGGAGATGCTATTTTTTGTGCATCATAGTGTGAATGGGTCCTTAGTAAATCAGACATACAGGGGTTGATTTACTAAAGACAAATAGACTGTGCACTTTGCAAAGTGCAGTTGCTCCAGAGCTTAATACATGAGGTAAGGCTTCACTTTGCAAAGAATACCCAATTACATGCAAGGAAAATAAAAACAACAGCATTTTTGCTTGCACATGATTGGATGATGGAAGTCAGCAGAGCTTCTGCTCATTTACTAACCTCTGGAGCAACTGCACATACAGAGTGCAGAGTCTTTTTGCCTTTAGTACATTAACCCCACAGAGTTGCATGTACATGAGTGCACAAGATTATCAGGCCAGAATATACATAAGGCGTACATAAGAGTATCGGGTACAAGGTATACATGTGTACATAAGTGTACTAGGTGCAAAGTATACAGGAGTAGTACATAGGGTACCAGGTAGAGCTTGTACATGAGGAGTACATAAGAGTACCGGGTGCAGAGTGTACAAGAGGAGTGCATAAGAGTGCCACCAGTTACAAAGTTTACATGAGGAGAATATATAAGTACCAGGTGCAGAGTATACATGAGGGGTACATAAGAGTACTGGGTGCAAAGTATACATGAGGAGTTCATAATAATACTGAGTAAAGAGTGTATATGAGGAGTACACGAGAGTACCAGGGGCAATTTATACATGAGTACATAAGAGTACTGGGTGCAAAGTATACAGAAGGAGTACACAAGGTACTGGGTAGCAAGCGTACATGCGCACATAAGACTACCAGGCTGAGAGTGCTGGGAGCAGAGTGTACATAAAGAGTGCATAAGAGTACTGGGTATATTATACATCTAGAGTAGATACGAGTATTGTGTAGAGAGTACATAAGGAGTACATAAGAGTATTGGGTAGAGAATGTATGAGGGGAATATAAGGGTACTGGGAAGCCAGGGTAGAGTGTACATAGAGAGTGCTTAGAGTACTCAGAGAGTAGTGGTTAATGATTCTTACTCTGAATAGTCTAAGTTTATCAGTGGTTTACCCCAAGGTTCAGTGTTGGGACCCTTACTTTTAAAAATATTTATAAATGATATAGAGCCTGGGAATAATAGTACCATTCTGTCTTTGCAGATGACACCAAGCTATGGAGTGGAATAACGTCCTTTCAGGATGTCTCCAACTTACAAGCCGACCTCAATGCACTTTCATTGGGCAACATTGTAGCACATGAGGTTTAATGTTGATAAATGTAAAGTTATGCACTTGGGGGCTAAGAATATGCATCCTTCATACATACTAGGGGGAGTACAACTGGGGGAATCCATAGTGGAGAAGGATCTGGGGGTTTTGGTAGCTCATAAGCTTAATAATAGCATGCAATGCCAAGCTGCGGTTTCCAAAGCGAGCAAAGTCCTTTCTTGTATTAACCCCCCTGGCGGTATTCCCGAGTGTGGCTCGGGGTGGATTTTCAATACCAAAAGCGGTATCCCCGAGCCAGACTCGGGATCGCATCGCAGGATCCAGGAAGAGTTTACTTACCTTGTCCCCTGGATCCTGCGATGTCTCCCCGCTGTGATCGGCGAGCTGCCGTGTCTCGCTCGATTCACATTGCCGAGCTCCGTTCCGTGTTTTGCGACGCACGGGGACGGAGTTCGGCGGCAAATTCAAAAAGTGAAACACACAGTATAGATACAATATACTGTAATCTTATAGATTACAGTACTGTATCAAATAATTACACATCCCCTTTGTCCCTAGTGGTCTGTCCAGTGTCCTGCATGCAGTATTATATTATAAATACTGTTCTTTCTGCCTGGAAACTGGAGATTGTCCATAGCAACCAAAACTGTCCCTTTACATCAAAAGTGGCTTTAGAGCAGCTAGTAAACGGCGATAATAAATTAGAATCACTCGCAGAATTGAGTGATAGTGATTTGTGGGAAAATCCGGCATCAAACACTAAAAGTAATGAAAGCGATAATTCTGCAACTGAGCAAATTTCAGTGTTTTTGATTTGATTACATTATTGAATAATTTTTTATTATTATTATATTATTATTTGTTATAATTATTTATAGTTATTTATTATATTATAATTTTTTATTTCGTTTTTCAAACTTTATCATACCCGGGATGTCTACTAGACTCTTGTTTGGACAGATTTAAGTGAATTATTCCTAAGAATTACAGGCCTACAATATAAAACGCCAAATTTCTGTGCAAAATAATGGTACCGCTTTCAGCACCTAAAATCTGAAATAATCATACCGCCAGGGAGGTTAGGAGAGGTATGGACTCCAGAAAGCGAGATATAATTTTGCCCCTGTACAAATCATTAGTAAGACCTCATCTGGAATATGCCGTTCAGTTTTGGGCACCAGTTCTCAAAAAGGATATCGGGGAACTGGAGAAAGTGCAAGAAGGGCAACCAAACTGATAAGAGGCATGGAGGAGCTATGTGGATAGATTAGAGGAACTGAATTTATTCTCTTCTGAGAAGAGGAGATTAAGAGGGGTATGATTAACACAGTGGCGTCGCTAGGGGGGAGGCAGGGGGTGCAGGTGCTTCGGCAGCGCTGCCCATTCATTTCAATGGGCAGGGGCGGTGGAGGAGCCTCCTAAATCGCTCCAAAGACGCTGCTTGCAGGACTTTTTCTAACCTCCTGCAAGCGCACCACTCCAGCCTGAAAGCACTTGGGCTTTCACACTGGGGCTGCAGGGGAGGCGTTTTTCAGGTGCTTTACAGGCGCTATTTTTAGCCCTTTAGCACCTGAAAAATGCCTCAGTGTGAAAGGGGTCTTAGTTCCCTCCCTGACACAAATTTTTAGCTGCTTTTATCTCCTGTGTCTGATAGCTTGTCAGAATTTATCATACTGATAACATAGGAATGCAGCAGCAGAAAGACACCGGACTCAGAGCTTTGGAGAGAGATAAGTAAACACTACAGATATATGGGCAGTGTTCATATTTCATGAATGGGGTTTACATCCACTTCAACTGCTTCACCCCCGGAAGATTTTACCCCCTTCTGGATCAGAGCGTTTTTTTTGATTCAGCACTGTGCCGCTTTAACTGACAATTGCGCGCTCAACGTCCTTTTTTTCCCACAAATAGAGCTTTCTTTTGGTGGTATTTGATCACCTCTGCGATTTTATTTTTTGCGCTATAAACAAAAAAAGAGTGACAATTTTGAAAAAAAAAGCAATATTTTTTACTTTTTGCTTTAATAAATATCCCCCAAAAATATATATAAAAAAACACATTTTTTCCTCAGTATATGTATTCTTCTACATATTTTTGGTAAAAATATTTGCAATAATCATATATTGATTGGTTTGCCCAAAAGTTATAGCGTCTACAAAATAGAGGATAGTTTTATGGCATTTTTATTATAATTTTTTCTTTTTATTAGTAATGGCGGCAATCTGCGATTTTTATCGTGACTGTGATATTATGGCGGACATGTTGGACACTTTTGACGTTATTTTGGGATCATTGTCATTTATACAGCGATCAAAAAATGCACTGATTACTGTGTAAATGACACTGGTAGGGAAGGGAATAAACACTAGGGGGCGATCAAGGGGTTAAGTGTGTCCTAGCTGTGGGGGGATGGGCTACCACTGACACGACAGCGATCACTGCTTCTGATGACAGGGAGCGGTGATCTCTGTCATGCCACAAGGCAGAATGAGGAAATGCCTTGTTTACATAGGCACTTCCCTGTTCCGCGGCTCCGTGACACGATCGCTGGGAGACCGGCAGACAGATCGAGTCTGCGTGCGCCTGCTAACCCCGCTAATTAAAGGGGACGTGCAGGTACGCCCATTTGCCTACTGCTGCCTTGTGCCGACGTATATCGGCGTGCAGAGGTCGGCAAGTGGTTCAAGCGGAGGTCCACCGAAAAAAAAATATTAAAAGCCAGCAGCTACAAATACTGCAGCTGCTGACTTTTAATATAAGGACAGTTACCTGTCCAGGGAGCCCGCGATGTCGGCAGCCATGGCCGATCCGTCCTTCGTCTCTCGGCTGCTGCCGCCACCATCCTCGGTAAGGGAATAAGGAAGTGAAACTGTGCGGCTTCACTTCCTGGTTCCCTACTGCGCATGCGCAAGTCGTGCTGCGCGTCCTCTCTGGTCCCTGCTGTGTCCTGGGACCTGTGTGTCTCCCAGAATACAGCTGGGGAAGGAGAGTGTAGGCGCCGGAAATGGCGTAGGTCACCGCAAGCGCCTCTGTGATATATGCCAGGAAGTGGGAGCAAATACCTGTATTAGACAGGTATCTGCTCCCTCCTCCCCCCTGAAAGGTGCCAAATGTGACACCGGAGGGGGGGAGGAATCCAAAAAGTGGAAGTTCCATTTTTGGGTGGAACTCCACTTTAAGGTAGGGTGACCAGACATCCCCGGTTTCTGGGGACAGTCCCCGGATTGAGGACACTGTCCCCGGACCAAGTCTGTCCCCAGTTTTGTCCCCGGATTGGATTTGAACAGGGGCTGGGGCAATTTCAAAGAGAGCCCATGCGGAATAAAAAAAAAAAATCTGAATTGCACCCCCTCTCCTCTGCTGCTCCTACTAGCTTATGGGGGTTTATTTTTTTACATCATCTGTGCCCCTTTCTGATGATCATGTGCTGGTCGGAGCGGAGGGACTATTTCTTCAGTTTTGGGCGCATGCTCATTCAGCTCCACTCGCATGTTCTTCTGCCTTGGCTCAAGTCCTGGCCAGCCGCCTGCCTGCTTATCTCCTTGCCTTCCCTGGTGGAGTGATCTTCCTCTGCTCCCCACCCAGTAGTAGCCGGGGCCCGAAGAGTAAATCCCCATGCACACTATCACATTTTCTGCTGATTTTTGTCTTCAGATTTACCAAAACCATGTAGTGCAAGGACCTGCCTGATTGCATACAAATTGAAACTCCTAAGGTTTGACCTCATATTATATGGTTTTGGTAAATCTGAAGGAAAAAATCAGCAGAAAATCTGATAGTGTGTATGGGGCTTTAGACTTGACAGACTGTGAGGCGGGCGGCAACGGGCAAAGAGTCGTCGATTGTTGCCATTACTAGTAAAAAAAAAAAAATATGTCCCTGGATTTCATTTTAAAAATCTGGTCACCTTACTTTAAGGTAAATTTCACACAATGTGCTAGTATGCGACACATACTAGCACATTATAACTTTACCTTGTAGGTTTAAAAAAAAGCATGGTGGTTTAGTACAGCTTTAACTTGTGATCTGCCCGACTTTTTCTGCTCATCATCTATCCTTGTTGTTAGTGTTTTATATTTTTGGCACAAGACAATTTCTCTTCTTCCAATGTAGCCCAGGAAGGTCAAAAGGTTGGACACCCCTGCTGTATACATTCTGTATCTGTTATCGTTCCATCTCTCAGTACGCACTGTCACTGGTAAATGTTCTATGCTCTAGCCAGCTGGGACACGTAACACTCAGATCTGTTGCAATGCTTGCAAAAAGTCGAGTAATGAATGGCAGGCAAAAGTAAAACAGCAAATGAAAGCACAAAAGCCTCCTATGAAGCCAGCTATTGACAATACAAAGGAAATGAAGCTGTCCCAGTAAAACACATGTTTTGGACTGAGAAGCAGCTGTGACAAACAACAGGATGTCAGTGAACAATAAGGGAACACACTGGATTCATGGCACGAACTCTTGATCAGTGTTTACAGGCCATAGTCTAAGCTCTCAGCTGGATATCCACTTAGATCTCTGGATACACAGTCGTATGTAGGATTAGACAGTAAGATGAGTGTAATGCTCTTATATATATCACTCCATCACCATAATCCACCGGGAGGCTGCTCCTGAATTTCTGTAAACATTCTAAGACCTGTCTGAATGTCTGTAAATTCAAACTCTTTTCGGCTCACAATATCTATCATGGATCAAGTCATGATGTTTTTCATTTTGGCTGCTAAATAGACGATCTTGCAGGCAACTCCTCAAACTGATTTCTGTGAAATGGGTATCAAACCATTTTCAAGATTCCCCCAACAGTTGGTAAGTGTTCCCTTTCTCAGGGAAAATTGAAAAATTGAAAATCACCGTTAACAAATTTTCAAGGGTTGGAATCAAATTTTAATAAATGCTGCAGCAGGCCAAAGTATTGCTGGCATTGCCGAAATAAGTCAAATCACTGGTAAAAATTGTACCACATGTAGCCAACCTTAAGCTAATGGGGCGTACACACGGTCAGACTTTTTGGCTACAAAAGTCAGACGGACGCCGATGGACCAAATCCGGCAGACAATCCGATCATGTGTGGGCTTTCAGCTGACTTTTCCAGTCGCAAATCTGACAGACTTTAGATTTGGAACATGCTTCAAATTTTTACGTCGTAACTCCGCCGGACCCAGAAATCCGCTCGTCTGTATGCCAGTCCGACGGACAAAAACTGACGCTAGAGCAGCTATTGGCTACTGGCTATCAACTTATTTTAGTCCGGTGAACGTCATCACGTACGAATCCGTCGGACTTTTGTGTGATCGTATGTAGGCAAGTCCGTTCGTTAGAAAGTCCGCCGCAAGTCCGCCAAAAGTCCGCCAAAAGTCCGTCAAAAGTTTGTCGGACGGGCTGTTGGACTTTTGTAGCCGAAAAGTCCAACCGTGTGTACGCCCCATAACTGTACAAGGCTCAATTTTCTCTCTCAACAAGGGAAAATTGGCTTAGTTCATGCTAAAAAACATGGATAGAGGGACCCCCCCCCCCCCCCCGCCAGGTAATAAAATAGCATTGCCAATTCGATAGGATGCAGTTACTGTTTGGCAGATAATTTTCCACCCCACTTAGTCAATTTTTTAATTGAGTTTTGTCAACCTGGGTGGTACTTTCAAGACCAACCATCAGCAAATTCAGCAGGAGTCTGCCAAAATTTGTGCTGTCTATGGATAGTCTTAAGCAAGTCACAAATGGTTTAAATCTGGGCCGGTTTAGCAGGGACCAGCCAAAATTTTAATTATCTATGGGCAGGCTGATTTAACCCAAGTCTATCCACCGATGGACTTGGGTACAAACAGCACTTTGGATTTTTATTTGTTATTGCCAGTGGCAATGATGGGGGAATTGATGGGGGAATTGAGCAATCCTGTGGTTGCAGGAAAGAAAATCGCATAATCTATGACCTGCCTTAGGCTTCTTTTACAAGGCCAAATCGTTTGTGGGGTAGCAAGTCTCTTGCGGAAAAACTGAAGGTGGGTGCCCAGGTGTGTGCAAACACCCGCTTCTGGGATGTCTGTACAAAGCTATGACCAACAGCGACTTCAGCTGTCCACCGGTGATTGTAAGTGATCGCACAGGGCACGGATAACCTGTGGTTAGGGAAAGGTGATCACAGCGAGTAGCTTGCGTTCAGAGCCAATCATCTGTCCTAACCAAAGGTAATCGCTCACTGTGTGATTACTCCAAACACCAGTGGACAGCTACCTGTCATCGCTTTGTACAGGGTAACTGGCTGTGGCTGTCTGCACACATCTAGGCTCCTGGCCACGGTTTTCTGAAAGATACTTGCCGATTTGGTCATGTAAGTGAGGCCTTAAGTGCTCATAGATGGACACATATATAGTTAATTGTGTTGATAGATCTGCTGATCAATGTCTCAAAAGCCATACAATCATACACATAGATGATATTACATCACTCGCACTATTAGCACATTTAAGCGCATTTGCAAATAAAGGATTGTTCCCTCTTCTAAGGAATTACTTTGCAAAATCCCTGAACAGTTGTAATCACTTCCAATGCCCATGAGTTGTTAATAGCTTATATATATACCCCTACATGAGTTATTTTAAGATCGGTCAGATTCTTTGAGAAAGCGTTGAGCCTACTGCAAAACATGTCCAAATAGAGCTTGTTCCTGCTGTCTATTTTAATAAAGGAAGAATACTTTGCAGTATTGCAGCTACAACAGATTGGTTGGATTGCCAGGAAGCCTCGTGATGTGTGTGGTCAGCTTTGGTCCTAGTGGGCAGCATTGTGGGGTTGATTTACTAAGAGCGGAGAGTGGCAAATCTGATGAAGCTCTGAATAGAAACCAATTAGCTTCCAGTTTTTTTTGTTAAAGCGTCATTGAACAAGCTGAAGTTAGAAGCTGATTGGCTACCATGCACAGCTGCACCAGATTTGCACTCTCAAGTTTTAGTAAATAAACCTCAATAAATACAAACAAGTTCAAATCAAAGATATAACAAGAGAGAACACTTACACGTTCGTCCTTCCAACAGCGTGGTCATCAGTAGAGTGGAAGCCAGCAGGATCAGACAGACTGAGCTGAGTAACATCATGTCCCGTTATAGAGAGGAGGCAGAGGCTGGTACAGCCTGGCCTGCACACTGCTGGGTTTGTGAGCTCAGCTCAGCCTCTTGTTCAGTATGCTGGGCTGGGGGGAGCTGCACACACACTGGAGAGAGGCCCAATGATTCCAGGGCACTTCCAGGAAACATCCCTCCCCTGTCCACTGACAAGTACACAAACACAGGACCCTGGGATCAGGTATCCACATGGATTAATAGGCTTTATCAGACAGGAGGCATTGCAAAACAGCGTGGTATTTACATTAAACCTGCTCACCAACGCACAGCCAAATGTTTACAGAGAAACTGCTTATGTGACAAAATGGACTTTCATCTGGAACAAAAGGACTAAATCAGGCCAGTTCATTTAAAGGACCGCTATAGAGAAAAATACTGGTAATTGTATAAAGATCAAGAGGAACTTCAGCTCTGGTCATGATTTATACTTTTCATATGCAACTGATTTCCAGGTATGGCAGTTTTTACCTAGTTACATTGGTCCAGCTTGGAGCAATGTATGGGCCATACCTGTGGGATCCCCGTGCAAGCTGGAAATCACTGTAATGCCCCGTACACACGGTCGGACATTGATCGGAAATTCCAACAACAAAATCCATGGATCTTTTCCGACGGATGTTGGCTCAAACTTGTTCTGCAGACACACGGTCACACAAAGTTGTCGTAAAATCAGATCGTTCTGAACGCGGTGACGTAAAACACGTACATCATGACTATAAACGGGGCAGTAGCCAATAGATTTTGTCTCTTTATTTATTCTGAGCATGCGTGGCACTTTGTGCGTCGGATTTGTGTACACACGATCGGAAATTCCGACAACGGATTTTGTTGTTGGAAAATTTTAAAGCCTGCTCTCAAACTTTGTGTGTCGGAAAATCCGATGGAAAATGTGTGATGGAGCCTACACACGGTCGGAATTTCCGACAACAAGGTCCTATCACACATTTTCCGTCAGAAAATCCGACCGTGTGTATGGGGCATAATACACACCACTACTACAGTGATCTACACTAGCTTCCAGGTTCCTTGTCAAGTGGCTCCTTGCTGCTCACTGAACACAGGAGGTTGCCCGCTCGGCATTGGCACCACTCAAGGAACGTTTTACGTTTTTACACTAAATGTAAAATAATGTTAGGCTGGATAAGGTGGAGAGGAGGGCAGTGACCTTAAAGTTTCCCCTTTGTTCAACCAGAGAACATATTTGGTTCTGTACTCTGCCTCTCAACCCCAAGAACAGTCTCGGCCCACCTGGCAATAATGTTAGTGCAAACACCCAGTAAAAGGACACAAATTGTAGTAAACACAGGAATGATCTTTACTGTGAAATTTCTTAAGAATGGAACAAACAGTAACAGTATAATGGAATAGTAGACAAATATATCTCAAGTAAATCAGCTGTGTAATAATGACTGAAGATTAAGACCAGTGGGACTCAGTGATACTGTCTGGATGCTTTCAGGGGACTCCTCAAGGCGAATAACTCCGATAGCAGAGGCAAACATTCTAACAATGACAGATCACGAAATAGCAAGGACAAAATGGACTTTTAACCTCTCAACCACTTTTAACCTCTCAACCACTTTAACAGTCTGTCCACCAACTCTACTTGAATTGAGCTCTGTGGGTCCAGCAGGAGGAGTGCAGAGCAATGACCCTTTCTTATGTCAGACCACTCCCTTCTGTCCCCCTACACCACAGTCCCAAAGAACCGCAAACACTGTACCTAGTTCAGTTCAATAATGTAACTTCCCAGTCAGATGACTCCGCTTATTTACTATATATTCTAAGCCCTGGGAGTATGTATGTGCCTTTATGGGGACAGTGACTTAAATCCCTTGGAAGAAAAAGGCCCTGAATCTTCAGCTAGCTACTTTAGTTGGTGCACTTAGGTGTCCTGTTTGGCAGGAGTGATGCAAAGTGTACTATGGAACTCCTGAAGGCTAAAGAACACTCTTACTGTCTGGCTGAGGATGAGTGCAGCGCAGTGCTCTACTGGTGTAGGGAGAAAATATGCAACATTGTCTGCATGCAGTGTCTCTGTAAGATAGACAAGTGCCCGCTCACCAATCCTGCGAGCAAGGCCCAAGGGAAGTGTCCTGGAACAGGCAGGCTCTTCGGGTTGCTATTCCACAACTGGAATGCTTATCGCCGTCTGTACAAGTGCGCCTGGAGAATGCACCTGGGATCCCCCTCTCAGGGAGGATGTCCCTGACCGGCCAAGGATCTGTGGGAGGAACGGCACACTGACTCCAAAAGGCAACACCTCTCCACTGGGTCTGGTCTTCTCTTTTGCCTGGTGGTCTCTGCCCAGCTCCCAGGCAGCCTTGTGGTGTCCTTCTCTTCCTCCAGGACATGCTGGGCTGTGTAGTTCTGCCCCCAGGGATTACTATGGGGCCACCTGTGCTGGAAACTACATGTCCCAAGATGCTTTGCTGCAGTGCTTGTCTCTCCATTGGTTCCCTCCCCCTGCCAATGAGGAAGGTAGGGAGGGAATAGAGCCCTTGCAAGCGCTGCTCACTCACTGTATTGAGTGAGAAGAGGGAGGAGGGGAATTCACCTGCAGCTACTGACAGGCACGCTCTCCCTGCAATGAGCCTGTCAGTGTCTGTGTCAATCCCAGCAGCGGGCAGCGGGTGGTGTGGGGCCGCGGGTGGGCTGAGCAGCACCTTCTACATGGAGAAAATGCAAAGTATTCTCTGAATGGCTCCCTTGACACCTCCCGTGCTCACTAGCAGCTGATTTGCACAGGCCCCGGAAGCTAGCGGCAATTACTGTACTAGCGGTGTTTAGTACGGTGATTTCTTTCTTCCACAGGGATCCCACAGGTATGACACATATGTAGCCCCAGTCAGAGGCACACTCTGAGCTACAGCTGCACAGACCAGGTTGTCGCTGACAGTGTCACACATGCTGCAGCCACTCATACACAGCCAGTGCTGCAGTTGTTCTCCTTTTCCTTACCTACCTGTGAACACTGAATATTTCCAAGACTGTGCAGCCACAGTGAGAGCATAGGAAAGCCTCAACCACCACCCAGGAACACAAAGGAAGCAGTAATGTTGTTGCTGTGCAGCCTGGGAAAGGACCAAGCCTGCTGGGAGAAGCAAGGACTTGTGGGAAATGTAGTTCCCAGAGAGACTGTAACCGGTGTTACGGAGCGTTTTGGAACTACAGATCCCAGCATTACTAAAGCTCTGCAGGGAAGGAAAAGGAAGGACTGTTTTTGCGCTCAAGGCAGTCTTTAGGAGGAAATTGTAGAGCACACGCCATGCAGCAGGCTGCACATCATCCCTTTAATCCAGGACACATATTAATTACACAGGTTCTGAGGCTGATTTAATGCAGATAAGGCACCAAGTGAGTTTAATTACCACCTTAATCAGCCACAGAACCTGTGTAATGAATGTGTGTCCTGGATTAAAGGGATGATGTGGCAACCCGCTGAAAGTAAAACTATATGCAAAACTTTTTTCTTTCATTTTGGATAGAGTAAGGGAGGGTTATAACCTCTGGGGAGATTTCCCTTCACTTCCTGTCTCATAGCCAAACAGTGGAAGGAAATCAAATTGCAAATAAAATGCAAATTAAGGGAATTCCTTGGGGACCCCCAGTTTACCAGAACTAGTGTCCCCATCGGAAGATTCCCCCTTTATTACTGTTCTGAGGACAACCCAAAATGTTGAATTTTTTTTTCATTTAACTTTCAAAGATAATGGTAAACAGAACAAAAAGAGAGGGTGAATCTCCGTAACAGCGACACAGATAGCTGTTACGGAGATAGCTGATAGTAACCGGTGTTACGGAGTGTTTTGGAACTACAGATCCCAGCATTACTAAAGCTCTGCAGAGAGGGTGAATCTCCGTAACAGCGACACAGATAGCAATAAAAACTGACAAGTGTTCTAATTCCACTCCATTCTACAGTATCCAAGACTAGCAAAAAAACATTTGCCTTTAGTTATACTTAAAGGCATGATTTGCTGCAGCGTCGGGGACACTTAGAGGCAAAGTCGCTGACATCTTTTGGTTTGTAGGGACATCACTGTCACGTTTAATGCTGCCTACTGGTCAAGAGGAGGGCAGCATAGCAGCTGACATCTCTGAGCCCCAGACAGAGAGCGGGAGGAGACAAGTTGCCATCCTATGCGTCAATGAGAGACTGCTGGCTGTACCCTCTGCATACTCTTTAACCACTTCAGCCCCAGACCATTTGGCTGGCCAAAGACCAGAGCACTTTTTGCGATTCGGCACTGCGTTGCTTTAACTGACAATTGCGCGGTCGTGCGACGTGGCTCCCAAAAAAAATTGGCGTCCTTTTTTTCCCACAAATAGAGCTTTCTTTTGGTGGTATTTTATCACCTCTGCGTTTTTTATTTTTTGCACTATAAACAAAAAAAGAGCAACAATTTTCAAAAAAAAGCAATATTTTTTAGTTTTTGCTATAATAAATATCCCAAAAAAATTTATAAAAAAAACATGTTTTTCCTCAGTTTAGGCCGATACGTATTCTTCTACATGTTTTTGGTAAAAAAAATTGCAATAGCCTTTATAGATTGGTTTGCGCAAAAGTTATAGCGTCTATAAAATAGGGGATAGATTTATGGCATTTTTATTAATATTTTTTTTTTTACTATTAATGGCGGCGATCTGCGATTTTTATCATGACTGCGACATTATGGCGGACATATCGGACACTTTTGGCGCTATTTTGGGACCATTCACATTTATACAGAGATCAGTGCGATTAAAAATGCACTGATTACTGTGTAAATATGACTGGCAGTGAAGGGATTAACTACTAGGGGGCTAAGAAGGGGTTAAGTGTGTCCTAGGGAGTGATTCTAACTGTTAGGGGGTGTGGCTACGAGTGACACGTCACTGATCGCTGCTCCTGATGAGAGGGAACAGACAATCAGTGACATGTTACTAAAAAGAACGGGGAGATGTTGTGTTTACACTGACATCTCCCTATTCTTCAGCTCCGTGACACGATCACGGGACACTGGCGGACATCGAGTCTGCGGGTCCCGCGGGCACGATCACGAAGCTCGCGGCAGGGTCGTGGGTGCGCCGCCAACTGCACGCACGGGACCACACGGCGGCAAATTTAAAGGGATGTACCTGTACGCCCATTTGCCTGTCCGTGCCATTCTGTCGACGTATATCTACATACGGCGGTCGGCATGTGGTTAAAGGAACAGTATTGTTGCTTGGGATAACATTTAGGAACTTACACCCAGATTTGCGGGACTAACATTTGAGCTCTCCAATCCTGGATTTGGGCCCCAACTGTTAGACCACTATTTTGCATTGCCTCTTAGTTAGGACCCTCTTTGGTTTAAGGATTAACCTTTTTACTGCCAGAACCTTTTTTTCACACATGTTTAAAAAATAATTTTAGGCTTGAAGATTGAATAAACTCCCTACCATATTACAGTAGTACCTTGGATCACAAGCATAATCCGTTCCAGAAGAATGCTTTTAATTCAAAGCACTTGTCTATCAAAGCAAGTTTCCCCATAGGAATCAATGGAAACTCTCATAATTTGTTCCACAGCCACTGCCTGTTTATGCAGTACCGCATGTGGCCAGAGGTGGGGGGAGGCGCTGGAGAAACTCGGAAACACTCTGAGAAGCTCGGAGACTGCTTGGAGATGCACGGAGACACTCTGAGACACTCGGGAACAGAGTGTTTCCGGGTGTCTCTGATCGACTCTGAGTGTCTCCAAGCAGCTCTGCGTGTCTCTGAGCAGCACCAGCTTCCCCGCACCTCTGGTCAAATGTGGTATTGCACACCCCAGAGGCTTGAATCCTGCTCGTCTTGCGAGACAATGCTCGAAAAAACGAGTCAGGATTTTTTTTTTTTTAAAACAGCTCGTATTGCGAAACGTTCGTAAACCGCGTTACTTGCAATCTAAAGTTTTACTGTATATATTTTCTGAAAGCAGACACCTTAGAGAATAAAATAGTGGTAGCTTCAATCTTTTATGTCATAGGATATTAAAGGTCTAGGAAACGCAAAATTTCAGTAAATAATAAACTAAAGTCAATTTTAGGGCACACAATCGCAATAAATTACCCAATTTGTTGTAAAATATAGAAGATGAGGTTGCACCGAGTAGATAGATACCCAACATGTCAAACCTAAAATTTGCGTGCACCCGTAAAATGGTGGTGCACCAGAGGCACTGAATTGCCTTTCAGCCAGAAGTCGGCTTGTCAGATTTACACAAAATCCCAGTGGCTGCAACCACTGGGAATGTTTGTAAAACCCCCCACTGTCAGGTCTGTACAACACACGAACCTAGCAGTTTAAGGCCCCTTTCACACTGGTACGACATGACAGTTGTACGACTGTGGACCCAACTTTGCCCTGCGACTTGAAGTCCGACATGCATCTGACTTCAATGAACGGGGATCCGACTTTGATCCCTGACAATACCAGGCACTGTGTCTGGTATGAATCTTTAGGGGGAATTCCACACCAAATTAAAAAAAAAAAAAAAAAAAACGACATGGGTTCCCCCTCCAAGAGCATACCAGGCCCTTCGGTCTGGTATAGATTTTAAGGGGAACCAAAGAAACAGCGTGCGGGTCCCCCCAAAATCCATACCGGACCCTTATCCAAGCATGCAGCCCGGCAGGTCAGGAAAGAGGGTGGGGGCAAGCAAGCATTGGTTGTCGGGGTCTACAGGCAGGGAACTTATCGGAATCTGTGAGCCCCCTTTAACAAGGGGGCCCACAAATCTCAGCCCCCCCACCCTATGTGAATGGGTATGTGGTAGATTGTACTTCTCCCCTCTCCGGTTCTTCTCCCTCTGTCCGCTGTCTTCTGCACAGCCATTAATGTCTAAACCGCTGGCCACAAAAGTAAGTACACCCCTACGTGAAAATGTCCAAATTGGGCCCAATTAGCCATTTTCCCTCCCCGGTGTCATGTGACTCATTAGTGTTACAAGGTCTCAGGTGTGAACGGGGAGCAGGTGTGTTAAATTTGGTGTTATTGCTCAAACTCTCTCATACTGGTCACTGGAAGTTCAACATGGCACCCCATGGCAAAGAACTCTCTGAGGATCTGAAAAAAATAATTGTTGCTCTACATAAAGATGGCCTAGGCTATAAGAAGATTGCCAAGACCCTGAAACTGAACTGCAGCATGGTAGCCAACACCATACAGTGGCTTAACATGACAGGTTCTACTCTGAACAGGCCTCGCCATGGTCAACCAAAGAAGTTGAGTGCACGTTCTCAGTTTCATATCCAGAGGTTGTCTTTGGGAAATAGACATATTAGTGATGCCAGCATTGCTGCAGATATTGAAGGGGTGCGGGGTCAGCCTATCAGTGCTCAGACCATAAGCCGCACACTGCATCAAATTGGTCTGCATAGCTGTCGTTGCAGAAGGAAGCCTCTTCTAAAGATGATGCACAAGAAAGCCTGCAAACAGTTTGCTGAAGACAAGCAGGCTAAGGACATGGATTACTGGAACCATGTCCTGTGGTCTGATGAGACCAAGATAAACTTATTTGGTTCAGATGGTGTCAAGCGTGAGTAGTGGCAACCAGGTGAGGAGTACAAAGACAAGTGTGTCTTGTCTATAGTCAAGCATGGTGGTGGGAGTGTCATGGTCTGGGGCTGCAGGAGTGCTTCCGGCACTAGAGAGCTACAGTTCATTGAGGGAACCATGAATGCCAACATGTACTGTGACATACTGAAGCAGAGCATGATCCCCTCCCTTTAGAGACTGGGCCGCAGGGCAGTATTCCAACATGATAACGACCCCAAACACACCTACAAGACAACCACTGCCTTGCTAAAAAAGCTGAGGGTAAAGGTGATGGACTGGTCAAGAATGTCTCCAGACCTAAACCCTATTGAGCATCTGTAGGACATCCTCAAACGAAAGGTGGAAGAGCGCAAGGTCTCTAACATCCACCAGCTCTGTGATGTTGTCATGGAGGAGTGGAAGAGGACTTCAGTGGCAACCTGTGAAGCTCTGGTGAACTCCATGCCCAAGAGGGTTAAGGCAGTGCTGGAAAATAATGGCGGTTACACAAAGTATTGACACTTTGGGCCCAATTTTGACATTTTTACTTAGAGGTGTACTGACTTTTGTTGCCAGCGGTTTAGACATTAATGGCTGTGTGTTGAGTAATTTTGAGGGGACAGCAAATTTACACTGTTATACAAGCTGTACACTCACTACTTTACATTGTAGCAAAGTGTAATTTCTTCAGTGTTGTCACATGAAAAGATATAATAAAATATTTACAAAAATGTGAGGGGTGTACTCACTTTTGTGGGATACTGTATATATTTTTTTAGAAGAGACCCTAGAGAATAAAATGGCGATCGTTGCAATATTTTATGTCACACTGTATTTGCGCAGCGGTCTTTCAAACACAATTTTTTTGGAAAACAAAACATTAAAGTTAGCCCAATTTTTTTGTAGAATATGAAAGATGATGTTAGCCTGAGCAAATAGATACCTAACTTGTCATGATTTAAAAGTGTGCATGCTCGTGGAATGGCGACAAACTACTTATTTTTAAAAAATGGAGTAAGGGGACTTTTTAAGGTGCCTGAAATAATGAAAAATTATATCATATATAGTAACAAATAGCAATTTTTTATTGAATACATTTATTAAAAAAGATATAACAATCTTCTATTTAAAATTGCATGATCAGACCAATACATTGAATAATGAAATATAACTACTGTACAAAAAAAACTTAATTCTCTACATGTTTCGCTAGAATATATAGCTTCTTCAGGAGATTCGTAATTGTCTGTGTACAGCATATTCACCCAAAACTAATTCAGGTCAGCATGCGAACACACCAGGGCCACCGGACCGCTAAGTATTGAGGATATCAGTGTGTCATAGGAGAACCAAAGTGCCCATATAAGGATCTCTATAGCATGTAAAAAGCTGGTTTGGAAGATTAGGAAGCTGCCATTTCTTTTAACAACCACCGGAGGGAGCCAAACAGAAAAGCTTATAACCGTTCACAGCAGAGAAGATAGAAGCAGTCCAAAATCAGATTTCAAAACTGCATGAACTTCCAAAGGGTCAAATCTCCCAGACTCCAAACCAACCAAATCTAAAGACCATCCACCATGCGTTCACCCAGGAGCCCCACACTGACATCTGCAGCTTAGAGATTTAGTTGGTTTGGAGTCTGGGAGATTTGACCCTTTGGAAGTTCATGCATGCTAATTTGGGATGTGGTGCCTTATTCCACTTCACTTTGGCTAATCCACTTCACTTCCAAACAACTCATTTATTTTACTTTTTATCTTTTATTGTTACACTGTCCCTTCATTTTTATTTTTCTAATTACTTTTTTCCTCCACCCCAGTCTCAAGTCTTTTGCAGACTATAACAGGTTTTCTTCTAAGCTTACCCTGTACTTGGCTCCATCCATCTTCCCATCAACTCTGACCAGCTTCCCTGTCCCTGCTGATGAAAAGCATCCCCACAACATGATGCTGCCACCACCATGTTTCAAGGTGGGGATGGTGTGTTCAGGGTGATGTGCAGTGTTAGTTTTCTGCCACACATAGCGTTTTGCTTTTAGGCCAAAGAGTTCAATTTTGGTCTCATCTGGCCAGAGAAACGTCTTCCACATGTTTGCTGTGTCCCCAACATGGCTTCTCAGAAACTGCAAAAGGGACTTCTTATGGCTTTTGTTCAACAATGGCTTTCTTCTTGCCACTCTTCCATAAAAGCCAGATTTGTGGAGAGCATGACTAATAGTTGTCCTGTGGACAGATTCTCCCACCTGAGCTGTGGATCTCTGCAGCTCCTTCAGAGTTACCATAGAGCCTCTTGGCTGCTTCTCTGATTAATGTTCTCCTTGCCTGGTCTGTCAGTTTAGGTGGATGGCCATGTCTTGGTAGGTTTTCAGTTGTGCCATTCTCTTTCCATTTTTGGATGATGGAACAGTGCTCCTTGAGATTTTCAATGCTTTGGATTTTTTTTTTTTACCTAACCCTGCTTTAAACTTCTCCACAACTTTATCCCTGACCTGTCTGGTGTGTTTCTTGACCTTCATGATGCTGTTTGTTCACTATCGTTCTCTAACAAACCTCTGAGGGCTTCACAGAACAGCTGTATTTATACTGAGATTAAATTACACACCGGTGGACTCTATTTACTAATTAGGTGACTTCTGAAGGCAATTAGTTCCACTAGATTTTATTTAGGGGTATCAGAGTAAAGGGGCTGAATACAAATTCACGCCACTCTTTTCACATACTTTTTTGTAAAAAAAATTGAAAACCATTTAGAATTTTCCTTCCACTTCACAATTATGTGCCACTGTGTTGATCTATCACATAAAATCCCAATAAAATACATTTACGTTTTTGGTTGTAACATGACAAAATGTGAAAAACGTTAAGGGGTATGAATACTTTTTCAAGGCACTGTACACATCCCTTGTAAAAAAAATAAGCATGACAGGTCCTTTTTATTGAGAGATCAAAAAGATCCCAAATCTCTCATTTACTCTTAAAAGCAAAAAAAAGACACTTTGACTTTACCAAAAAAAAAAAAAATCTATTTAAGCCCGAGAGGAGGAAATGACGCCAGACGAAGCTCGGGTCCTCCAAGGGCATAGAGCTGAGTGGGGGCTATCTTGCTCTCACTCAACTTCCTGTCCAAGCATCAGAGGGATTGGATCGGCTCCAGGCTTACCGACTGCTCCGGTAAGCTCAGTGATGATGGGGAAGCGGCAGGATGGGCGGGGGGCACCTCTCCTGCCGCCTCTAAAAGTGATCCCATGGTGAATCTGCCACTAGGACCACTTTTATCCCAAAGAGAATCGCCCACATTACAAAATGATACCGGGATTATGGCAGCTAGCTACAGCTATAATAACGGTATTTAACGTCAAAATACTGACGTAAATGTACTGTGGGCAGTCGGCAGTTCAGCCAAAAATGAACTAATTCTAAATCTACTGGCAGCCACATTCTAATGCCCCGTACACACGGTCGGACATTGATCGGACATTCCGACAACAAAATCCTAGGATTTTTTCCGACGGATGTTGGCTCAAACTTGCCTTGCATACACACGGTCACACAAAGTTGTCGGAAAATCCGATCATTCTGAACGCGGTGACGTAAAACACGTACGTCGGGACTATAAACGGGCAGTAGCCAATAGCTTTCATCTCTTTATTTATTCTGAGCATGCGTGGCACTTTGTGCGTCGGATTTGTGTACACACGATCAGAAATTCCGACAACGGATTTTGTTGGAAAATTTTATAGCCTGCTCTCAAACTTTGTGTGTCAGAAAATCCGATGGAAAATGTGTTATGGAGCCCACACACGGTCGGAATTTCCGACAACAAGGTCCTATCACACATTTTCCATCAGAAAATCCGACCGTGTGTACGGGGCATTACAGTAATCTATCTAACCCTGTAAAGCAAAAGTCGCTTTACATACCTTTTCTTAAGCCAATCCGATCCAGTCTCCAGCCATGGAAGCTGCGTGCAGGAACAGCTGACAATGGCTGTGAAATGGCTGGGACGTGACGTCACCCTTAGACTTACTATGGGGCTTCCGTTGTCAGCTGCCTCCTCTGCACACGCCTACACAAAGAAGCCGCTGCTGACAGCTCAGAGTGGGACTGAACCGGGGCTGCTGCAGAAAAGGTATGTATAGCGATTTTTGCTTTACAGGGCTAGATAGGTTAGTGTTAGAATGTGGCTGCCAGTAGATTTAGAGTTAGTTCGTTTTAGGCTGAACTTCCACTTTAACCCCTTCACACCGACCGTACGCAAATATGCGGCCCCACTGAACTGGGTTTTTTTCCCGTGGGGACGCACTTTTGCTTATCTCCCGTGCGGTGCTCTCCCAATGGGGTCTCATATAGAGACTCCTGGGTCCTGTTCTAACTATCAGGACCCGGATCTCCCGATTCCGGGTCACCCGATTGCTGTGATAGCCTCTGATTGGCTATCACAGTGATCAGTCACAGTGAAGCCCGCCCCGTGTTTTCTGTCTTTGTGAATGGACAAGACAGATACAGCGTATCTTTCTTTGTCCTTGAAGAGATAGAAAAAAAAAGTGTGGGTATAAAAAAATAAAAATAATAATAATTAAAAAAAAAAAAAAAATACCTAGATCAAGGTTTGATCTAGTTCAGCCCTAGGGTTAGTGTTTGGGTCAAGGTCAGGGTCAAAGGTCAGGGTCAAAAGTCAGGGTCAGTATTATTTGGACAGGATTTTTCTTTCTTTTTTTTTTATTAGTATCAGTGTCAGTTAGTGTCAGTGTCGGTGGGTTTTAGGCAGGATAAAAAAAAAAAAAAAGCAAAATGCGCACTATTGTTTCTGGGCTGTACTACAGGTACAAACAACAACTAACATACACATATATGGTATCGCTGTGATCATCAGGAGCAGGAGAATTTATTTTGGATAGTTCTTTGGTGGAAGGTTATGGTAGTAGCAAGAAATATACAGTTACATTTTTTAAAATATATATTTTTTATTTATATTTTGGGCCAGTTTTCCTAGGATAATAAGAAAAAAAAATCAGGAGACATCCATTACCATTTATGACCAAATAAAAGGCCAATCTGTCCTAAAAAAAAAAACAAGGTATAATCTACCTGACTGCACATAGTAGTTGTGATGATATGCACAGGTTTACTAACACATGTCAAAGTTGCAAAATTGGGCTTAGGCATTAAGATTTGTTTTACCCTAGGCCACAAAAGTGGTTAAGACTCAGAAGAGGTGGAGCAGTATAGTTGGGCTGGCTGATGCCAGAAGCTGATAGTCTGCAGGATGTGCAGTGGTATATTCTTAGGTACAGCAGGTTACAGCACAAACTGAATTAGTCTTACCGGGACAGCATATTTTGGAGGGTGGCTGACTGGCAGGTTGCTAGCACACATGGTAGCAATGTGTGTGTGGCCACCATTATTTTCCAGCACTGCCTTAACCCTCTTTGGCATGGAGTTCAGCAGAGCGTCACAAGTTGCCACTGGAGTCCTCTTTCACTCCTTCATGATGACATCACGGAGCTGGTGGATGTTACAGATCTTGCACTCCTCCACCTTCTGTTTGAGGATGCCCCCCAGATGCTCAGTAAAGTTTAGGTCTGGAGACATGCTTGGCCAGTCCATCATCTTTACCCTCAGCTTCTTTAGAAAGGCAGTGGTTGTCTTGGAGGTGTGTTTAAGGTCGTTATTATGTTGGAATACTGCCCTGTGGCCCAGTCTCCGAAGGGAGGGGATCATGCTGTGCTTCAGTGTGTACATGTTGGCATTCATGGGACCCTCAATGAACTGTAGCTACCCAGTGCCAGTAGAACTCATGCAGCCCCAGACCATGACACTCCCACCACCATGCTTGACTGTAGGCAAGACACACTTGTCTTTGTACTCCTCACCTGGTTGCCGCCACTCAAGCTTGACACCATCTGAACCAAATAAGTTTATCTTGGTCTCATCAGACCACAGGACATGGTTCCAGTAATCCATGTCCTTAGCCTGCTTGTCTTCAGCAAACTGTTTGCGGGCTTTCTTGTGCATCATCTTTAGAAGAGGCTTCCTTCTGGAATGACAGCCATGCAGTCCAATTTGATGCAGTGTGCGGTGTATGGTCGGAGCACTGACAGGCTGACCCCCCACCCCCCATCAACCTCTGCAGCAATGCTGGCAGCACTCATACGTCTATTTCCCAAAGACAACCTATGGATATGACGCTGAGCACGTGCACTCAACTTCTTTGGTTGACCATGGCGAGGCCTGTTCTGAGTGGAACCTGTCCTGTTAAGCCACTGTATGGTGTTGGCCACCATGCTGCAGCTCAGTTTCAGGGTCTTGGCAATCTTCTTATAGCCAAGGCCATCTTTATGTTGAGTAACAATTCTTTTTTTCAGATCCTCAGAGAGTTCTTTGCCATTAGGTGCCATGTTGAACCTCCAGTGACCAGTATGAGAAAGTGAGAGCGATAACACCAAATTTAACACACCTGCTCCCCATTCACACCTGAGACCTTGTAACACTAATGAGTCACATGACACCGGGGAGGGAAAATGGCTAATTGGGCCCAATTTTGACATTTTCACTTAGAGGTGTACTTACTTTTGTGGCCAGCGGTTTAGATATTAATGGCTGTGTGTTGAGTTATTTTGAGGGGACAGCAAATTTACACTGTTATACAAGCTGTACACTCACTACTTTACATTGTAGCAAAGTGTCATTTCTTCAGTGTTGTCACATGAAAAGTTATAATAAAATATTTACAAACATGTGAGGGGTGCACTCACATGTGAGATAGGGTCGGTTCACACTGGGGCAACACGACTTCAGCGCGACTTTGCACGGCTGCTTCGACGCGACTTCGAAGCGACTTCGACGCGACTTTAGCAAATTACAAGGCGACTTGAAGTCGCCTCCATGACAGGCGACTTCGCCTGTGGCCAATCAGCTCTCTGGGAGGGAGGGGGGGGGGGAGGGGTTTTCCCTGCAAAGTCGCTTGACTTTACAGAGAGATCCGCCTTGGAGGCGACTTCCATTGATTTCTATGGTACAGGTCGCCTACCAAGTCGGATCAAAGTAGTACAGGGAGTACGCTCTGAAGTCGGAGCGACTTCAGTAGCGTCTATTAAGACGCTAGCGTTAACTCCCATTCAAACTATTTCTGGGGCGACCTGGGGCGACTTGAGGGCGTACAAGTCGGATCCCAAGTCGCTCCAGTGTGAACCGAGCCTTACTGTATATGTTACAGTATGTGAGTACAATATTATTTATTTGTCTTTGAATAGTTTCATTAAAATTCTATACTATGCCAGTGCACTCTTTGTTCTCTGTTATGTCTTACTGGCTCTGTACTGTTCTTGACGATGTCCATGTGCGAGCAGCGGTTGGAGCATCTTAAAGAAGAGGCTTCAAGTTTTTTGGCCATACTTCTCTTGTGGGTCACAGGAGTGTAGTTACTTGAGCTCTCCTGTGTCCCAGAATTAGTTGACAGCAGGCTAAAGCCTGCTGTCAGCTGACATCACAGGGTTGCTTCAGGCTCTGGTAGGATCCTGACTATATTGTCGGGATCCGACCAGCTGCCTGATTGACAGCAGGCTCTGGCTCTCAGCACTCAAAACTCCCTGACAAGCAGAGTTTTTATGACAGAAGAGACCCTAGAGGTCTCTTCTGTCATAAACCTCCCCCTGCCTGCTCAGACCATATTTACCTCCTGCTCTGTGTGCTGCTGCGATATCACTCCTGTGCACATTCGCGGGAGTGACGTTACCCTGGCACAGCCTATCAAGCAGCCGAAGATCGCAACCCTGGAAGAAAAACCAGGCAAAGATGGAAGCTGCTGGGGACAAGGGAGAGCAGTGAGAGCCCAGTGCTGGAGGGCTGCGTTTGTAGGTAAGTCTGTCATAATGTACTAGTATGCAGTATATACTAATATATTATGGTTTAAAGCTGCCAGGGGACCCATTTTAAAAAAAAAGGGTATAGACTTTACTACTGCTTTAAAGGTAGGTTTGCCTGGAGAGAGTCCACTCCTCCTAAAGGCACAGGGACGCATTGGATGCCCATCAACAGCACAATGGCAGCTGAAAGCATCCAATGTGTCTTCATGCACAATACAGCCGACAAGCTGTGCAGATAAATGGCAACCGTCCTAATCTATAACTAGCCTTTACAGTAGAGCTGCACGATTAATCGTCAAGAATCGTTATCACGATTTTTCCCCCGTTGCGATCTTGACAAAGGGTTTCCCGATCTTCCCGATCTTGGTATGCAGAGAATTTTCTCTCTGCTCTCAGCCATCAAAAGTCAAAGTCTGGGCAGTCTGCCAAGTTTTAAAACATTCTATCATTGAAATGTTAAGTCTAAACATTGTATCAATTTGTCTTTTACATCAAAGGAATAGACTTCTGTATGTAAATTAGGAACGTTTAACCACTTAAACACTAAACCTTTTTCTGACAGTTGTTTTCAAGTTAAAATCATTTTTTTTTTTGCTAGAAATTGCTAGACATTACTTAGAACCCCCAAACATTTTATATATATATATATATATATATATATATATATATATATATATATATATATATATTTTTTTTTTTTTTTTTAGTAGAGACCCTAGAGAATAAAATGGTGGTTGTTGGGTTGTTGCAATATTTTATGTCACACTCTATTTGCACAGCGGTCTTTTAAATGCAATTTTTTGGGAAAAAAAATTACTTTAATGAATTAAAAAGAAAAAATAACTAACCAGTAAAGTTAGCCCATTTTTTTTTGTAAATTGTGAAAGATTTTATGCTGCGAGAATCGTGAGAGAATTCTTTATTAGAATCTTTATTCTAAGAGAAAAAAACGTGATTCTCATTTAGGCAGCTCTACTTTACAGTAAAGTGTACATGGAAAGGGCTTTGCACCTTATTATTATTATTATTATTATACAGGATTTATATAGCGCCAACAGTTTACGCAGCACTTTACAATATAAAAAGGAGACAATACAGTTGTAATACTATAAAATACAAGAGGATTAGGAGGGCCCTGCTCAGAAGAGCTTACAATCTAATAGACATTACAAACAACAGAAAAATTCCCAGCACACTTACCAGCTAGCCTGCAAAAAAAACTAATTAGCCCTGTCTAACGATTCATGGTAAAGACAGAGGGTTTAACTGCACACATTGGCAAATATTATTATTGTACAGGATTTATATAGCGCCAACAGTTATACAGTATTGGGAAAGGCACAGTGCCCAGTCAAGGCTCCTCTGTATACTGTGGTCCTAACGCTATCTTTTTAGAGTCTCCAAGTTGGAACATATATAGTAGTGGATAAAGTAGCAGGTTTGCCTGGAGGGAGCCCACCCCTCCTTAACCTCCCTGGCGGTATGATTATTTCGGATTTTAGGTGCTGAAAGCGGTACAATTATTTTGCATGGAAATTTGGCGTTTTATATTGTAGGTCTGTAATTCTTAACAATAACACACTTAAATCTGTCCAAACAAGAGTCTAGTAGATATCCCGGGTATGATAAAGTTTGAAACACAAAAACATAAATTATAATATAATAAAAAAAAAAAAATAATTAAAAAAAATAAATAGTAATAAAATTAATTTCCACATGATTCACTATCGCTCAATTCTGCAAGTGTTCTAATTTACTATCGCTGTTTTCTAGCTGGTCTAAAGCCATTTTTGACGTAAAGGGACACTTTTTGGTTGCTATGGACAATCTCCAGTTTCCAGGCAGAAAGAACAGTATATGCAATATAAAACTGCATGCAGGGCATGGGCCAAAGCACTGGGGACAAAGGGGATGTGAAATCATTTCATACAGTACTGTAATCTGTAAGATTACAGTACTGTATGTGTTATGATTTTACACTTTTTTTGAATTTGCCGCCAGGCTCCGCCCCTGTGCGTCGCGCCGCTCGCAGGGAACAGAGCCTGGCATGGAGAGGCTTCGGAGGAGGACGGAGCCTGCAGACACAGCGGGGGACATCGCAGGATCCCGGGGACAAGGTAAGTAAGGAGGCACCAGGATCCTGCGATGTAATCCCGAGTGTGGCTCGGGGTTACCGCTAATGGTCCTGAATTTTAACCCCGAGCCACACTCGGGAAAACCGTCAGGGAGGCTACAGGTGCAGGGACATATTGGATGCCCAATAAAAGCACAATGGCACCTTAAGGCATCCAATGTGTCCCCACACACAACGATTTTTTAAACAAACCCCAAACTTCTCCTTTAACCTCCCTGGCGGTATTCCCGAGTGTGGCTTGGGGGGAATTTTCAGTACCAAAAGTGATAACCCTGAGCCATACTCAGGATTGCATCGCAGGATCCAGGTACAATTACTTACCTTGTCCCCAGGATCCTGCGATGTCTCCCCTCTGTGTGTGTATGAGCCGTGTCTCCGATTGATGTATCACAACGCCGGGCTCCTTTCCCTGCGAGCGTTGCAACGCACGGGAACGGAGCACGGCACTAAAGTGAAACACACACAATACATACAGTACACTGTAATCTTACAGATTACATAACTGTATCAAATAATTTCACAACCCTTTTGTCTCTAATGCTTTGTCCACTGCCCTGCATGCAGTTTTATATTATAAATACTGTTCTTTCTGCCTGGAAACTGGAGATTGTCCATAGCAACCAAAACCGTCCCTTTACATCAAAAGTGGTTTTAGACCAGCTAGAAAACAGCGATAATAAATTAGAATCACTTGCAGAATTGAGCGATAGTGATTTGTGGGGAAATTCATCATCAAAGTAATGACAGCGACAATTCTGCAACTGAGCAAATTTCAGTGTTTTGATTTGATTACATTATTGAATAATTTTTTTTTATTATTATATTATTATTTGTTATAATTATTTATAGTTATTTATTATGTTATAATTTATGATTTCGTGTTTCAAACTTTATCATACCCGGGATGTCTACTAGACTCTTGTTTGGGGGGCACTGCAAGGATAATTTTTTTGTAATGCACAGAGTTCTGCTTTAACAGCTTTTCCTCTGCAGTATGTGGATGATCATGTGATCATCAAGACAGTGAATGGAAATTTGTATACAATTGGCACTGTGCTTCTCTCACATAGAGAGAGAGAAAAAGCGAGAGAAACGCCATCTGCAGGAAGAAGAAATACAATGCTAGATAGCACCACGGCATGTAAACCTATGCAATAAAGCTAACAAGCTTGTTATGTGTAAAATAACCATAAATGCATTTTTGACATTTTTATAAATTTGTCAGAATATAACAAAAAACATGAGCAGGGTGTTTGTTAATGTCCTCGCTTCAACAGGACATATACAAAAATTGAAATAATACAGAGAAATTTAGCATGGTCCCTGCGCAAGGATGCCATGCAAATTTGTGAAGCAATCCATATTTAAAAAAAAAAATAGTGCACCCAATAAAAGCCTTATATATCCTATAAAAACAATATAAATTATTTGGATAGGCAGATTAGTCTTACAGATTTCCTCAAATAACCCAATTTAGTTTGAAGCTTCTAAATTGTCTCTGGAAATCTAAACTTCAATGATACTCTCTAGTCATGGAGGGCTTATACTACAGCCTAAATTAGAGTTATAGCCATAAAATACTGTCACTTTGTATGCTTTCTTCTGGTCCCCATCCCTGCTCATATATTCCACATACAACAATGCAGGCTCCTGCAAATTATATAGAGCTCAACAGAGCCAGTAGAGTCAATAAACATTATGTTTGCCCCAAAATTACCTGGAGGTTAACCAATAGTAGCCAATATTTACTAATAGTACCTAGCAGCAAACCTTGTGCCTTTATCCCAACCCCACACCACTCATAATCTCACCCTCTGGGCCTCCCTAAATCCTATTGTTACCCAACCGCTATAGCTTCTCTGCCCTGCCTTCTACTGATACACTGTGAAAAATCTCTAAATTCCATTCTAATTCACATACTGCAGCTCTGGGACCTGGTTGTATACTCTGTAGGCCCTATTTATCAATACCTCCTTTTGCTTAGATTCCTTCACTGTTCTGTTTCCCCCGGCAAGGATTGTCCAGTACTGGTGTTTTTTTCCCTGCAGAAGTTACATTTCAGCACCCCTGCACATTGCACAACATTCCACAACAGGACCACTTTTGCTTTGTCCAACTTACCGTAATATAAAATGAGGAAAAAAGTTTTGTCTTTAGATATGCATTGTTTCCCAATGTGCCCTATATTTGGTAATAGTTCAAAATCTCCCCAAAAGGAACACATTCAGCAAAAAAAAAAAAAAAAAAATGGTCACGGTTTATCTAGATAAAGAAAAAAACATTGAGTTTTAATCTGTTAAAACGTTTACCTCTTGTTTTTATCTGCAAGCTCGGCCAGGGCTACCACTATGCAAACTAGGCAGCCGCCTTGGGCGCACTGCTGCCTAGGGCGCAGCCACGGCTGCTGGCTTATCTGCTCTCTGCTGGGAGGAGAGGGCGCCTGGAGCTTGTCAATGCGCCTCATCCTCTACCCAGCTGTCTAGCACCAGAAATGTCTGTGGCAGCAGGCAGCAATCAGCAGCACCGTTGGGGAGGTGCGGGCGGCTGGGCATCCATCACTACATGGCAGTGATCAGAGAGGGGCCGGGCAAGGGCAGATAAGCCTGAGAGTTCAGGACTCAGGAGAAGAGCTCCACCGCGGCACCACCTCCTCCTCGACCTAGCCCCCCTAACCCACCCCTACAGGAGGCAAGAAGCAGCAGGTGCAGCATACCCCATGCTTCCAGAGCACGGACTGCTCCAATTTCCTCTCCGCTACAACGTGCAGCCCGGAGGCGGAGGACAGGTTTGCCGCTTACTGGGGGCACAGAGCTGTCACAGAGAACGGTGGGGGGCACAGGCTGCTGAGGGAGCCGCTGGAATTGAATGGATGGAAGCAGGAGCTTTGGCATCATGGAGACTTATGGTATGGAAGGTACCGTCTGTCATCATACACAGACCTGGCCTGCAGCTCTGCAGACAGAGACTGGGACAGAGGAAGGACTGCAGGAACAGGTTTAGGGGTCTCTCTCATCTCCCCCTCCCTTCTCTATCAGCACCCCTTAGCCCTCCCCTCTCTCTCAGCCCTCTCTCTCAGGCCCCCCTCTTCTCTCTCAGCCTTCCCCCCTCTCTCAGGCCCCCTCTCAGCTCCCTCCTCTCTCAGCCCCCTCTCTCTCAGCCCTCCCTTCTCTCTCAGCCATTCTCCCTCTCTCAGGCCCCCTCTCAGCCCTCCTTTCTCTTTCGTCTCCCTCCTGTCTCAGCCCCCCTCCCTCGCCCCCCCTCTCTCTCAGCCCTCCCTTCTCTCTCAGCCTTCCTCCCTCTCTCAGGCCCCCTCTCAACCCCCTCTTCTCTCTCAGCCCCCCTCTCTCAGCCCTCCCTTTTCTCTCAGCCATCCTCCCTCTCTAAGGCCCCCTCTCAGCCCTCCCTATTATCTCAGCCCCACCTCTCTCTCAGCCCCCTCTCTATTCTCTTAGCCCTCTCCCTTCTCTCTCAGCCCTCATCCTTCTCTTTCAGCCCCCCTCCCTTCTCTCTCAGCCCTCCTCCCTTCTCTCTCAACCCCCCTCTCAAGCCCCCCTCTCTCAGTCCCCCTCTCTCTCAGTTCTCCCTAATGTCTCAGCCCCCCTTTCAAAGCCCACCCTTCTTTCTCAATCCTCCCTTTTCTCTCAGCCCCCCTCTCTTAGCCCTCCCTCTCTCAGCCGCGACTCTCTAAACCCCCTCTCTCTCTCAGCCCCGACTCTCTGAACCCCTCTCTCTCTCAGCCCCGACTCTCTGAACCCCTTTTCTCTCTCAGCCTCCCTCTCTCAACCCCCCTCGCTCTCTCAGCTCCCTCTCCCCTCCCTCTCTCAGCCCTCCCCTCTCTCTCAGCCCTTCTTCTCCCCTCCCTCTCTCAGCCCCCCTCTTTCTCAGCCCTCCCTCTCTCAGCCCCCCTCTCTCAGCCCTCCCTCTTCCCTCGCCTGAGTTAGCTGGTCTTGCCTAGGGTGCAATATAGGCTAGCACTGGCCCTGGTCAGGTAGGTCATTGTAATGGCCAGCTAGGTCACATGTGTTAAATGGACAGGGCAAAGCCCTGTAGCCATAATGCACTTTACATATACTTGTAAATGTATGCAACTAAGATCTTGTTTTTAAACTCGAAACAAAGAGGCATGTCCTTTTTGCTGATTAATAGGGTGTGTTCTGGTCCTTTGTTTTTTTATTTTATTTGTTGAATACACCTCCCATAGTGTACTACCCATACAATTTTTACATTTATAAAGAAGTTGAATATTTTTTGACTGCATTGCCACAAAGTAGAAACAAATAAAATAAAAAAAAATAAATGTAGTTTTTCTTTCTTAACTTTAAAGCATCACTAAATGGCTGAACACGGTCCAGACCCAATCACTATCCCACCTTGACCGTAGCAGTCGCGCCATTTAGGAGCCTATTCTTCTCTCAGCTGTCACCGCTGTCATCTTCACAGAGCCAACAGCTGGGACAGGCAAGTACTGAAAGGAGGGCAGAAGCTGCTAGAGGTAAACAAGCCAGGGATTGGTTGCTAGGATGAAGGGCGGCCCAAGCAACCAATCACCAGCTTGCAGCTCCCATCCTCCATTCAGACCTGCTGTGTCTCCAGTCCTCCTGTCTGTGTAAGGTAGGGGAGATGGGAAAGGCGGGCTGAGGACATTGGTGTGAAGGGATGTAATTTGGGAGAGTGAGTTAAGTACAGTAATTTGGGGGGGGGGGGGGCCGAGTACTGTAATGAGGGAGGCTGAGTACTGTAATGTAGGGAGGGGGGCTGAGTACTGTAAACAGGGGGGTCTGAGGACAGTAATGTGGGGGAGCTGAGTACTGTAATGGAGGGCTAAGGACAGTAATCTGGGGGCTGAAGATAGTAATGTGTGGGAACTGAATACTGTATTGGGGGGCAAAGGACAATAATGTGGGGGGCTCAGGACAGCAATGTGGGGGCTGAGGACAGTAATGTGGGGGATACTGTGAAAAAGGGAAGTAGAATGTAGACCGCTCCAAGGCTGTCTGCAAATTAAAGATCTCTTGATACTGCTGTGGCAACAAGACTGGGTGCCTGCCAGAGATGAAGAGAAATGTGTTGGTTTATTGTAGAATCAAAGTTTAAAAAACATGACACACAAGGGGTCCATACTGTTCAGCAGACGCATTTCACACAAAGTGCTTAATCATTGCTTATGATTAAGCAATGATTAAGCACTTTGTGTGAAATGCATCTGCTGAACAGTGCGGATCCCTCGTGTGTTATGTTTTTTAACCTTTGATTCTACAATAAACCAACAAATTTCTCTTCATCTCGGGATGTGCCGCTTTTTTCTCTTTGTAGCTAAATACTGTATTGAGGGGCTAAGGACAATGTGGGGGAGTTGGGTACTGTAATGGGGGTCTGAGGACTGTATTGGGGGGGGCTGAGGATAGTAATGTGGGGGGCTGAGGACAGTACTGTTGGAGGGGGCTGATGTCAAGGGAGTATGAGAACATTAGTGTGAAGGGGGGGGGATCCTAATGTAAAGGGAACTGTGATGTGTAGTAGGCACTGCGGAACTGATGTAAAGTTGGGATTGTTATATGGGGCTCAGTTCAGATCTGTGTGTAGCGGGTATTGCAGCCAAAGACTTACATTATCACAGATGGGCTGCATGTACATTAACACAGATGACTGCATGTACACAGGCTTTCCAGCTTAAAAGAGGGGGGAGAACTGGCTGTCATGTCTGGATAGGCTTTTTCAACCCTCCTCCTTCTTGTTTTCACTGACTGAGTTTACTGTAATGTGAGTTGACACATACAGAGCTGTGATTCAGTAGCCTCTCTTGTGCCCTATTGGCAGGAAGAAGAAAGCCAATTAAAGGCATGGTTACAGTAGCCAATGGGAGAGAGTGTACTGAACTGCAGGAAGAGCTGCAATGGATTATGGGAAATACAGTTCCCTCACAAAACTGCCCCATAGACTGGTATATAGGGAGAAACTACAAATCCCAGAGATGTTTGCAAAACAGAGGGCTGGCTAAAGACTCAATTTTGTGTTCTGATGAGATTCTCAGTAGATGAGGCAGTGAGAGAAGAGACACAGATGTGATCTGAGGGGCTGCTGTTACCCACGGAGGGGATCCATGCAGCCACAGTTCCAGAGGTCAGTGTGTTGATCCTGCCACAGCTCCAGAGGTCGGTGTGTTGATCCTGCCACGGTTCCAGGAGTCGGACGGAGGTGGATATCCAGCCTGAGAGAGATCCCAGCTATATCTCCACGTGTTCCTGAGGGCGTGGGCAGATGCGGTTACAAGGTGGCCAGTCGGGCCTTTCAGGGAACTGGTGGCTTGATCCTTTGGTCACAGGATGGGTGAGCGGGCATTTGCCCATCTTTAAATACACGGTAGTCAAGCAACATTGCATCACCAGTGCCCACATTTGTAGGAATACATGCACCCTGCTGAACAGTCACTACATTATACTTTGCCTATTGGGATACTGCTAGCATCCCACATCCTACTTTGCCCACCAGGATACTTTCAAGTACCCTTTGTTTATCCTGCTCAACAGGACACAAGAGCACCAATGCCAGGCTAGCTGAAGATCCTGGATATCTCCATTGTGGGGACCCTTTCTGTTACTCCTTCAGTATGTGAAATTTAGTGGTTCCAGTGACTACCTTTAAAGGGGAACTTTCACATTAATTATTAAAGTGAAAATTGCATTTGTGGCCTATTGGGGCCTCACATTTAACTGCCTGGGTCTGTGATTTCAGGATTTGAGGGAAACCGACTGACCATTGTTAAGTCAGATCAGTTCCTCTTCATGCCTGAGTGCATAGGCCACTCTAGACCTATTTAAGTTGTTTGACTGTGTTATTTTGAAGTCTGCATTTTGGGTTTGATTAACACTATTAAAGACCCCAGTTTGCCATTCTTGACTATTGAGTTACCAGATCACTATTTGATTGTGGAAACTCTCCCGGTAAACAAACTTCCTGTTCACTACATTTGTGTCTGATTTACTGTTTGCAATTACACTGACCAGACTTAAGCAGCTCCTTCTGGGGTATCGCTACACATGCATGCGCATTTGTGTGTGCATGTCAGAGGTAGGTCAGCCCATTCATTTTAATGGGCTGCACTACCCATGAGAAATGTGGGGGAAAGTCCCTGACCCTTTCTTTATATTGCACAACACCAAGCTGCATGGTGTTGCAGGACCATGCAGTTTAGCGCCCGCATGTGCTAAAGTGTGACGTGTTCCTCTGCGGGTAGAGAAAATGTGCAATTTTACCTGCATTCCCCAGCTGCAGAGATGCAAAGGCCTAGGAGGAGAGGGCTCTGTGCTGTAAAGGATCTGAGCCATATCACAAAATTGTGATTCGGACCTCTGCTGGAAGAAAAAATTACTAACCAGACCTCTGTGATTTGTAATTCAGTACTCCTGCTTTAAAGGGTTATTTAACCTTTTTCAGAAAAAAATGTAATTGAACACTGTACACTGTCCCCACCCAGCACCAGTCCCCGCTGTACTTACCTCCGTGGGTGATGAGCTGTCAGTGCCCAAAGCCCGTGTAGTGGTCAGAGGATGTGAAATTCCCGCTCTTCTCCCTCTTCATTCTACAGTGATTCCTGGACAGATCAGAACAATACTCTGTGCTGGCACGGACCAATTAGAATTGATCAGATCTGTCCCAGAAGCCCTGCAGAAAGAAAGGGGAGAAAAGTGGGAATTTCAAATCCCTGGACTGCTACAATGGTTGCATGGGGACTGACAGTTCATCATCCATGGAGGTACAGTGGTAACTGGGGGTGGAGAGGGTGTATCCGAGATAGCAAGGATTACTTGCCACAAATTTGTGGCAGTGTTGAATTATTAGCCTGTTAACTTGCTGCACATTTTCCCTGGCAAGGTGTACACTTGCAGAGCACTTGAAGAAAAAGTTCTAGTTGACACATTTCCAATTTGTAGCAAATTTGCGTGGCAAGTCTCTAGCAAGAGCAAAGTTGCAGTGGTGAGTCTACAGCAAGAGCTCTGCAAGTCTACAACAAGGAGCAAAGTTCAAAATTCAGCCACAGCTACCCCTGTGGTGGGATGACTATTGCGCAACATAACTGAACCAGAACTTGCAGCAGACTTGCGGAATGTTTGCAAAGAAAGTTGATCTGGAGTCATGCGATGCGGACTTGCTGCAATTGTGTAACAAACTTGTGAAGCCTGTCAAGTCTAGCAATAGCTGAGCAAGTCATTTGCAAACATGTACCTCAATTGTTTGCTATCTGGATTGGTGTTAGTTCACCTTTTCAATTTTTCTTAAAAGGTGAACTTACACTTTTACTAAGAACAGTGTAGCGTGAGGGCCTGCTGAATTAGATATATCAGACATATCGCTCGGGCAGGGATTTGCTCTACACAGTTGTCAGTAAATCAAATTCAATTGTACAATCATATTGTAATGTGTACAGTTAAGCCCTTTACACATGAGTTGAATGCCAGGAGACAATGGCCGGTTTAAAAAAAAAAACGGTAGACATTCGGCCTGTGTGTACATCGGTCTGTCCATCAGAAGCTGACCGTTTGGCTGGCTTCTGTGAAACTTGCATGCTGGAAAACTAGCAGCCTACCAACTCTCAATCAGCTCTCTAAGTCAATGGCGCTGATCAAAGTGTTCTGGCGTGGGGCCGTCCCATTGTCAGAACACAGCAGCAGGGGGAATCGCTGAACTAACCTTGCATGGTTAGTACAGTGGCTCCGACCAGAACTGTCAGTCAAAAAAAACTGTGTACCGGGCTTTAGGCAGGCCATAGACGATGCAAATTTGCACGATCCCCCCATCAGATTCAAACCGTCTATGGCCAACCTTAGCTTAGATTATTTAGCTTACAACTGGACTTATTTAATCAGTGCCGGCAGCAATAATGTTCAAAGTATAATGATTCCTTACAGTCACCCATATTTTTCATTTTTGAAGTCCAGTCAGTGATCACTGATTGGTTTCTTCACCTTGTAACATCATAAGTTGCTGTTTACACAGCTTAGCTGTATCAGCCCTTTACCGCCTACCTGTATGATCAAGCTCTTAAGTGTAAAAACAGGTTTATCACTTAACACAATTTCTCTGGTAAGATTATGGATATCTTGGTTTAATACAAAATTAAATAATGTAAACATGGTAAGTCAAATATCAGTGAAACATTAACAGCAAGGACAACAGCAGCACAACATCCTGCAAGGGTTTTTCCTTTTGTATTTAACAGCCAATTTAAACTTCTCATTGGTCTTTTGGACATATTCTTCTGTATTTTGTGTGGCCATTTCAATATTGTTCAAGAGTTCCCCTTGTTCCTCCACTAAGATATAAATTTGGAGAAAGAGGTCCCTTAGGTCCTTCATTTGATGTTCTAGGCTAAGCAGCTCTTTGTGTCTTTGCTCAATTTCATTTAATTGTCCTTTAGTGATGTTTGCTTCGGTGAGCAGGTTCTCATTGAAGACATCCCATTTGCCTTGCTCCACCATTTTGTTCACTTCCTCCTCGCTTACTTCCTTCCCTGCTACCTCCAGTTGTCTTATGATAAATGTTTTACATTTTCCTTGCTTTTTAGCAATTGTGTCATTGTACTGAAACATTGCTGTTTGAAAACTTCTAAACAGTGCAGCATGGTGGGTCTTCAGAATCCTGGCAACACTGGACGACTGGCCAAAGTCTGTTTCTGCTTTTTTCACCTGTAGTAATAAAGTGTCCAGGCGCTTCTTAATGTTTTCCGCTTGAACTTTGATGTCCTTTGTAATGTTGCTCTCCTTCTTCAGAACACTGAATCTTCTCATGGAGGAGACCAGGACCTGCTGCTGCTTGTCAAATTTGACCACATTCTGTGAAAGCTCATTAATGTGATTTTGAAGTTTTTTAATGTCATGTAAGTAGCCGTCGATGACAGGCTCCCGTTCAAAGATGACAGCTTGCTGATGTAGGTCTGTAGGTTCTTCTCTAGAATTCTCCATTTCCTGGGAAGCCTCAAGCTCTTTTGCCCTTTGCATTAGCTCCTGAAGGCGATCCTTCATTTTGACTGTGATGTGGTGAAGCAATTGTCTGTCCAGATAGCCTTCAAGGCCTAGAAAGAAAAAAAAGAAAAAAAAGTTTTAAAAATGTGCTTACGAGAGGAGATACTCATGTGTAATTTACATTCCTGCTGGTTACAGAATAGTAGAATATTAAAGAAGGTATAAACTAAGTATCTATTCTGTGCAGTTAATATAAAGTGACACTTTCACTTTGCAAGTTTAACTCTACGTGACACTGCGGGGGATTTCCTAAAACTTGAGAATGTAAAATCTGCTGTAGCTCTGCATAGAAGCCAGCTTCCAGGATTTATTGTCAAAGCTCAAAGTGATATTAAAGTCTTGTTTAAAAATAACAAACATGTTATACTCACCTCCTCTGTGTAGTGGTTTTGCACAGAGCAGCCCTGATCCTCCTCTTCCCGGGTCCCTCACCGGCGCTCCTGCCGAGTGCACCCAGAGCAAGCAGCTTACTATTGAGGAACCCGAGCCAAGCCGCTGCTCTGTGTGTCCATTCAGACACAGAGCCACGGATCAGCCCCGCCCCCTCTCTCTCCTCATTCGCTCCCTGACTTTGACAGCAGCGGGAGCCAATGCCACCTGCTGTTGTCTCAACCAATGAGGAGGGAGAGTCCCTGGACTTCATGGCTCACATGCAACATTGCTGTTTTGAGATGCGGCTCAGGTAAGGCTGAGGGGGGGCTGCTGCACACAATTTGTCTTAACCACTTGCGGATCACCCACCGTACATTTATTGCGGCAGGGCGGCCGCTCTGCATCAGATCATGTACCTAGTACATGATCTGAAACTTTCGGGTCTGGGGGGGGTGTGTGCCGCTGGCGACCGCCCAGCAGCATTCACTGCCGATTCGATGTTCACCGGCACCCGCCAGTTAAACAGGACACAGGCAGAAGGACATTCTGCCTATGTAAACAAAGTATGTTGTCGTTCTGTCAGAAGGGAAGGTACAGATCTTGTGTTTCTGCTGAGCAGGAACATGGATCTTTGCCTTTCCCAAGTCAAAGCACCTCCCCCACAGTGATTAAGCACAACCTAGGCACACAGCCAACCCTTTGATCACCCCTGATGTTAACTCCTTCTCAGCCAGTGTCATTAGTACAGTGACAGTGCATATTTTTTTAGCACTGATCACCGTATTAGTGTCACTGGCCCAAAAAGTGTCAGTTAGATGTCCGATTTGTCCACTGCAATATCACAGTCCTGCTACAAGTTGCTGATCGCCTCCATTACTAGTAAAAAAATAAATAAAAATATCCCATAGTTTGTAGACACTATAACTTTTGCGCAAACCAATCATTATACACTTATTGGGATTTTTTTTACCAAAAATATGTAGCCGAATACACATTGGCCTAAATTAAGGAACTTAACCTAATTAAGGAACTTAACTTAATTAACCCCTTCACAGCCAGTGTCATTAGTACAGTGACAGTGCATCATTTTTTAGCACTGATCACTGTATTCGGGTCCTCAACAAGCGTCAAAAGTGTCAGTTAGGTGTCCGATTTGTCCGCCGCAATATCACAGTCCCGCTATAAGTCACTGATCGCCGCCATTACTAATAAAAAAATAAAATAAAAATATCCCATGGTTTGTAGACGCTATAACTTTTGTGCAAACCAGTCAATATACGCTTATTGGGATTTAAATATGTAGCAGAATATGTATTGGCCTAAAAATAAATTAGATTTTTAAAGTTTTTTTAATGGGTATGTTTTATAGCAGAAAGTAAAAAATATTGTTTTTTTTTTTCAAAATTGTCAGTCTTTATTTGCTAATAGCACAAAAAATAAAAACCGCAGAGGTGATCAAGTACCACCAAAAGAAAGCTCTATTTGTGGGGAAAAAAGATACAAAAATGTTGTTTGGGTACAGTGTGGCATGGCCAATTGTCTGCTAAAGTGGTTGTAAACCCCGATAAAAATAAATAAATAAATAAATAAAAAACAACCTGCAAGACAAAGACATATTGAGCTAGTATGCATAGCATACTAGCTCATTATGAATTACTTACCTTAGATCAAAGCCCCCGCAGCTGTCCTCGTCTCCCCCTCCAGCCGGCAACATCTCTCCTGGGGGTTACTTCCAGGCACCGCGCCATCCCGACAATGGGAGTCTGGATCCGCCAGGTGCCTGAACGGATACCCGTCTCGTAACGAGCCGCTATGAGCCTGAGCCGGCCTGCCGCCCCTCCACAGCTCAATGCTCCAGTGAGTGTGGAGGAGTAGAGCGGAGAGCTGCTGATTGACAGTCTACAGCTCTCTGCTCCGAAATCTGTGAGAACCGAACCATCGACAATGTTCAATCGCTTGGTTCTCAGTGTAGAGGCGCCAGGGGACAGATGCAGCATCGGACCCATGCTGCATCACCTAGCTAAGTATAAAACAGCAAAAAAAAAAAAAAAAACACATACTTCTCTTTTAAGATAAAAAAAAAAATCGTCTGCCTTTAGAACCACTTTAATTGAACAAATTGAAGTTAGAAGCTGATTGGCTACCATGCACAGCTGCAACAGATTCTGAGTGCTTAAGTTTTAGTAAATCTCCCCCTCTGTATCTAAAGAACTCCCTTCCAACCCTGACCTATTGATATTCACCTTTTCAGTGATTTCCCTACTGCTCCTTCCCTTATCACAGCCACCAACAAAAGACATGCTGGCTAATGTCAGAGTCTAGAGAAACCACCCTTCTCTGTCATGTGACATTGCTCAGCCTAATGCTTCGCTTCTAGACCTGAGCACTGAAAAATAGAATGAGGTCACTTGCCCCCAATACCACTCCCCAGAAATATTTTCCTAGGGAGTGGGATGAAAAAAAGGTAGGTAAAATAAAAATGGAAAACTTGCTCAAATGTTTCTAAAATCTACATTTTTATATTTTTTATCTTGTGAAAAGTACAATATCAAAAAATATCCACAACTCATATCTCAATTGCTCTTGATATTTTCAGTACAAATACATAATTACCAAATATGTCTAGACACATAATTATATGTGCTTACAACAAACAAATGAAAAATAAAAACAATTCCACGTTTGTAAATAGGCAACACACTAAAAACCTACAGTTCACTACCTTAGTCTTAAAAGAGAAGTTCAGGGTTAAAAAAACCAAAAACTTTTATATTCACCTAGGTGGATGCCTCATCGATCTGATGCTGCATCTGTCCCCCACTGGCTCTGTAGTGAGAACTGAGTGATCAAACATCACTGATCGCTCAGGTCACCCCCTCCACTCTGAGCAGAGAGCTGTCAGTCACAGGCTCTCTGCTCTCCCCTGCAGCACTCACTGGAGCACTGGGCTGTGAAGGGGGCGGGAGGGGCTGGCTCAGGTTATCAACAACTTGCTGAGAGCCTGAGTCAGTTGCCGATCCAGGCTTCTGAGCAGATACCTTTGAAAAAATTCCAATTGCGTAGCCTGGATCTACCGCTTGAACTGTCAAACAGTATATGTTCATGTAATAAATTATCTCAACCAATCACTACATAGGCATTGCATATATAGTGCAGGCCACATGACCAAACTACGCATAAACAAAATGAGGATAGCCTACCAAGAAGGTCACTTCAGTGGCACAACACGGTTGAATACAAATGTTTTATTACAGAAAAATGCACCATCAATACCACAAAACAGCACAGCTGTTTTTTTTGCTGTTTTGTGATATTGATGGTGCATTTTTCTACAATAAAATATGTGTATTCAACCGTGTTGTACCACGGAAGTGACCTTCTTGGTAGGCTATCCTCCTTTTGTTTCTGAGCAGATGCCGATTATATGGTCAGGATCTTTTCAGAGCCTTGACTGGCTCTGTGACGTCAGCTGACAGTGGACTTCAACCCGCTGTCATCTGAAAATGGATCACAGGTGTGCGGAACCAACCGCACTCCTGTGATCCATAGAAGAAATATGGCCAAAAAGGCTTTGACCATACTTCTCCTTTAAACCTAAAGGCTGACTCTAAGATTGATCTTCTACATTTGGCAAGCAAGGGAGTGCAATAAGAGTTTATGTATGTGTGTCCATTCAAACTGTATGTGCTTGCATTTGTTTTCAATTTCTTCACGGTCACAAAGGAGCTGACAAGCCCCCAATTCAATAGAACAGATGCAGTAACAGGTACGCTTTATGAAGACAAAAGAGATCTATTATGCCACGTACACACGACCGGACTTTCCGGCAGAAAAGGTCCGACTTAACAAATCCGTCGGACATTCCGATTGTGTGTGGGCTTCATCGGACCTTTTCTGTTGAAAAATCTGACGGACCTTAGAAATAGAACTTGTTTCAAATCTTTCCAACGGACTTGATCCCTATCAAAAAAAACGCTCGTCTGTATGCTAGTTTGACAGACCGAAAACGACGCAAGGGCAGCTATTGGCTACTGAACTTTCTTTTCTAGTCTGGTCGTACGTCATCACGTTCAAAACGATCGGACTTTGGTGGGATCGTATGTAGGCAAGTCCATTTCGTCGGAACTCCGTCGAAAAGTCCGACGAGAAGTCCGCTCGTGTGTACGCGGCATTAGAGATACATTTAGGAGCCGCCATCACTAACTTGTTGTTATTGAAGATACGGGCTCAAGAACCGTCATCCTGATTTTGGTAAACTTTCTTATTGACTCACTAACCTTGACCAAACATTCAGCCAGTACATTCTATGTTTAGCTCTGAACAAACTGTCTATGAGCATTGACACTTGTGTTCACCAGGCTGCAGGAAAAGCTTGTGAACACACATTGGGTTCAACCCTTCCCATTCCACTCAAATTCATAAAATAACACAGCAACACAAACTTAGCAGCAACACAATTACTTATCCTGCTACTAAGTTTGTAATTTCCCTGAAAAGTTCTTTAAAAGGTCATGTGAATGTGAACTTCAGATAATGCTATGAAATGTCTGGGAGAAGATCTTTCCATGATTTAGCTCTTGAGAGCAAAGATTGAACTCATTCTTTTATGTTTTTTTTTTTTTTTAGTTACGGCTCACTCACATGGGTGTAACGGTCTTTTTGGCACAAAGCAGACGTTTGTTTATGCATTTGGGAGTGACAGATGTTTGCGATCAGCTGCATGTACAAGTCAATGACAGGCTTCTGCTGCATGCTGGTAACTGTACATCCGAGCGTTTACAGATGGGCAGTGAGGGCAGTGAGCCCTGGATGCCAACTGTGTCAAGGGGCACACATACTTCTTTGTGCACGCTAAAATCACGAGCAGTATTATCAACCCTGCCTGATTTATTCCCTGCTGGACTAACCCATATGTTATCTTCATAACATATGGGGTAGGAGTTCTGTAGTCCAGCAGTCTGTAGCATTATTGAGCTCCAGCAGACCCAATGTCCACACTGACAAACCAATCCTTCACCACCTATCAGTGGCGGCCTGCAATGTAGGGCGCACAGGCGTTGCCCCCTCCTATCCATGCGTCCAGCCCCTAATCTACATGCGGGGTGCCGGAAGCATGGATTCCAGTTGGGTTTTTTTTTTAAGCACGTGATTAGACCCAGAGGCTCTAATAGGCTTCAAAAAGGGTAGCCTCAGGGGGGCACAGAGCACTGCACCCCAAGCCCACCCAGTTGTGTGACAATAGCTAATAAATATTCACTATTGTCACACTGATTCTCCTCCCAACCAATCAGGAAGCGGGTCTGAGACCCGTTTCCTAATTGCCTGAAAGAAGCGTTCCAATTGGCATAGGAGGAGGAGGGAGGAGACACACGGTGGAAGCCGCTACCCATCGCCAGGAGGGAAGCACTGCCTGCGCAATAGATGGGGTAAGTGCAGGGCTCGTAACCGACCGACTAGGGGGGGAGGGTTCTTGCAGGTGACCCGACCAACCCGTGGAGGGGGAGTGGCAAACAGTGCACCCACAGCAACCCCCAATTTACCCCCAGCCACCACTGCCACCTTGACTAGCCTTTCAGAACCAGGGTTCCTCTAGAAGTCGTTAGGGGTTCCTTGAGCTGTGGCACATTGAACTCTTACCTACACCCATGACAAATATTATGGGCAAAATTTTCCACTTACATATTACTTCTACAGTGACCACCAATGCAAGGGTGTACTACACTGTGACCACTAATGTAAGGGGCTACTTATCCACCCACTACAAATTTAAGTGGTACATCTACACTGACCACCAATGTTAAGCCCTGTACACATGGGCCGAAGTATAGTAGACCGTATAGTAGATACTGGCCAGCATTCAGTCCGTGTGTACGGGGCCTTGTTTGTAAGAAACCTATCTCACAGATGGCTTCTGTCAAATGAGCTTGCTGGAAAACTAGCAGCCGATCAGCGCTCGCAGGCAATGGCTGCGAGCGCTGACCAATGTGTTCTGGTGCGGGGCGGGGGCTCTGGAGGGAGATCGCAGTACTAACATCGCATCGTTAGTATAACGACCTCTTACAGAACTGCACCTCTTTGTAACTGTTTTGAGACTTACTGTGTGTACCAGGCTTTAGGGGCTTATCCACTGCTGGCCTCTAAAGGCAAAGGTGAGTTCTCCACTGAGCACCACTGTAAGGGGACATTTTTCTACTGATCTCCAATGTAAGGGGACATTTCTCTATATTATGTACAGTATATACACCATATTCTATTCTCACTAAACCTTACTGATCACACTAAAATACCTTAACCTGCAAATACACTACTTTCCGCAGGGGTTCCCTAGGACCAAAGGTTATTTCAAGGGTTCCTCAATGTTAAAATTTTTTTGGAAAAAAAGACATAGGCTAACAGCCAAATTTCATGGCACAGACCCTAGACTGATGGTCCCAGCAAGGCCCCTTTCACACCAGCGAACCAATCAGATCCGCCTGTTTATTTTTCAGGCAGACCCACATTGTTCTCTATGGGGCGGCGGATGTCAGTGGATGCCGCTGTCACGATCCCGGCATCTGATCGAATCCAGTTCGTTAAAAACAGACAGATAGGGATACGTTCGCCATCCGTCCGGCAGTCCGTTTCCATCAGAACACCCCATAGAAAACAGCGGGCTGTGTCCGTGTCTGCTCTGCATAGTGGAGTGCACACGGAACTGGCATCTGCCTGCTTAACAGGGATCAGTGGAGAGATCCCCCCGCTGAGCAGGCAGATCCACTTGGACGGATTCCCCCCTGTGTGAAAGGGGCCTTACACACACTTTAAAACAGAATTTAAGGCAGGCCATACACAGTTCAAATCTCAAGCCATGTATGGTCAGGCTGAATGTACCATGTTGATCGATCGATCAACTTGGGCACAACCAGCCTGCCGGATTTTACATGCGATTGTGGCTAGCGACTGCTATAGTTGCTAGAAATAATCACTGACTTCTTCTGGCGGGTACAGCTTCCCTTGCCGAGAGAATACAATGGCTCGGCAGGAGGGATTCCCACATCAACACTGTCTGTGTTGTTTGAAGGAAAGACATTTGTAACTTTCTCAATCAACATGAACTAATTTAATCCTTTTGCTACTAGCCTTAGTAAATAGATAAGAAGGTATATTATATTTACTTGTTTGAAACTTTTTTCAGTTACTTCCTAGTTTCTGGCCTATGTCAAAATGATGTAATACATCCCAGGAGTTTTTGTGAGCATTTTACTTTCATCTGACAGAGGGTATTTCTCAGCTAAGCACATCCTCCTGCCTGCATGCCTGAGCTAAAGGCAGATCGATTCAGATTCCAGTAAGTAGATTAAAATGTTACATGAATCATCTGCCCTTACTAAAGATGGACACCACTAGAAATTCTAGGAGGTGTTTTCCAAAGTGACTTCTCAACAAAATAAAGCATGCTTCAATCTTCAGTGTAGGCATCTAAAGCCCACTCATTGCTCTATCTGGGATATGGCGCTGCTGGATACCCAGCATGCACCTCCTGATGTCAGGCATGCACATATCATACAAAGCGTGGCCCACTCATTGTTACATGCTACAAGCAGCGGATGCCCATTGAATCCTGGGATTGATGACACTCATATCCCAGGAGCAAATGGGAGGGTGGACATGACATACCTCGCCGTGGCGAGCTACATGCGAAGCTGAAGATTTGGATAAAAAAAAGGTATTTATATTATAAGAAAAAGTGTCCAAGGAGACATTATAATATGATTACAAACACGGGGGTGCAAAGTTCCAAAAAAGGCTGGAATTCCGCCGTAAAAAGGATTTTTATCGGCGTATAACATGCACATTCATTTTAAGATGCAAGTTTTAGGAAAAAAACTTTAAATAAGGAACTTTGAAGTAAAATAAGGGTCAGTGCAGCCTCACCTTTGCCATCAATGCAGCCTGATCAATGCCCATCTGCAGCCTCATAAGTGCCATGAATTCAGCCTCATCAGTCCACGTCAATACAGCCTCCCCATTGCCACCAATGCAGCAGCCTCACCATTGCCATCAATGCAGCAGCCTCATCATTGCCATCAATGCAGTAGCCTCACCATTGCCATGAATGCAGCAGCCTCACCATTGCCATCAATGCAGCAGCCTCACCATTGCCATCAATGCAGTAGCCTCACCATTGCCATGAATGCAGTAGCCTCACTATTGCCATCAATGCAGTAGCCTCACCATTGACATCAATGCAGCAGCCTCACCATTGCCATCAGTGCAGCCTGATCGATGCCCATCTGCAACCTAGAGGGAGGGAGGGGGGCGGGATGAGCACTGACAGATTACATACAGTGAGAATCTCCTATGATAGACAGAACAGTGGTCCAATGGTGGCCCAGGAGACAGGACTTCCTATTACAGAGGCCGCCAAGTAAACAGGAGATTCTCACTGTATGTAATCTGACAGCCCTCGTCCCGCCCCCTTCCCTGTCCCCTCCGAGGCAGCTAAAATTGAAGTATTGGCGTATAACACGCACAACACTATTTGCACCCGATTTTCAGGGTGAAAAAGTGCGTGTTATACGCCAATAAATACAGTAAATAGTGTTTGCAGTTTTTCAGATACAGATAAAATTAAAGCGGGGGCCCACCTATCTATCGTTTTTTTTTTGGAGTTCATTCACAAACTTTTCTTCTCATGATTATCTACTCACATGTTCTGTGTAATAAGTCCACCTGTGTCCGATTTCGTTGTAAAGAATAACTTATAAAATTCACTGAAGGCGGTTTCCATCTTCATTGTGGGCATTTGAAGCCCACAAGCATGTATTTCCTGGATGCGGATGTGGCGCGCAGGCGCACTGAGCATGCCGCTGCTAACGGCGATATGCCGTTAGTGGCGGCTCCCGTGCGCATGTGCGGGAGTGACGTCATCGCGGCTCCGGCCAATCACAGCGCCGGAGCCACGATACCTGGAAAGAATATGGATCCTCCGTAGCAGAGGGAACAGCGGTGACATCGCAGGCTCCTGTGTCAGGTAAGTGACACATAATGGGCTACTATGCGATGCATAGTAGCCCATTATGCTTTACCTTTGCAGGGAAACAAAGAGGAAGTAACACCCATCAGGGTTTACTTCCTCTTTAATAAAGAAACATATTGTGAATTATCGCCAGTGTTAATTTTGTCGACTAAAACGACTAAAACATTCGGTTAAATGAATACTATTTTAGTTGGCTAAAATACGACTAAAACTAAAACAATTGAGATAACTAAAATACGACTAAAACTAAAATGGAATTTTAATCAAAAGACTTATGCCCCGTACACACGGTCAGATTTTCCGATGGAAAATGTGTGATAGGACCTTGTTGTTGGAAATTCAGACCGTGTGTGGGCTCCATCACACATTTTCCATCGGATTTTACGACACACAAAGCCTACTGCAAAATCCGTTGTCGGAATTTCCGACCATGTGTACACAAATCCGACGGACAAAGTGCCACGCATGCTCAGAATAAATAAAGAGATGAAAGCTATTGGCTACTGCCCTGTTTATAGTCCCGACGTTTTACGTCACCGCGTTCAGACCGATCAGATTTTCCGATAATTTTGTGTGACCGTGTGTATGCAAGACAAGTTTGAGCCAACATCCGTCGGAGAAAATCCATGGATTTTGTTGTCGGAATGTCCGATCAATGTCCGACCGCGTGTACGGGGCATAAGACTAAAACTAAATTGAAATTTGACTTCAAAATTAACACTGGTCTGTAGTGCATATTCATACCTCATTACCATAAATAAGAACATATGAGATTTTTCACTCCAGCAGTATCTAATGAGTTTTGAAATTTTAGAGAAATGTTCACTAATGCATTACAATTTATTTACACCCATTAGATTTTAGACGACTAAAATGAGTTTTAATTGACTAAAATGTACTGGAGATTTAGTCGACGAAATACGACTAAAACAATTGCGGAAGACTAAAATGGGACTAAAACAAAAATGCCATTTTAGTCCTAAGACTAAAACTAAATCGAAATTTGCTGCCAAAATTAACACTGATTATCCTAGCATTTTCTCCACTCTATCTATTCAGCATTCAACCAATGATCACGCTTTCCTTAATGTCAATTAAAAGTGTAGATTTTTTTTTTTAGGAATAACACAGTCCTGGAGGGGAATTTGCTCCCTGCTGTCAGCCGTCTCCTGATTTTTAAAAATTCTTTTATTTTTGGATAGGGTGGATAAAGAAAGTCTGTTCCATTCGCATTCGTAATGGGTTAATTGTTATAGAAGGGAACACAAAGGTGGAGCTGCTCCCTACAGACATAGTGCAGATTAGCATACATACACACAACACTGACAGGGACAAGGGAGGACGAGATAAGGACAAGGCTGTGGTTTCAGCTATGTGAAAGTCACAGGAGCCAGGTTTCTATGTAAACACCTGATGATCACAGAGGCTTATTTCTGTACATGACGTAGTCTACTCATCTACTATCGCTTCTAGAAGTGGAGCAATCTACATAGTGTATGATATAATACATGTCACAAGGAGAGTCCTCATACTATCACACACCCGGTAGCTGGGAGTGAAAACAGCAACAGCCAACAATCTCACTCTAATCAGTTCATATAATGCAATAGGCACTTAATATGCTTTTCTGGCTTATTAGGGTCTGGCGAATATTCCAGTGCAGTCCAAGTACTGGCTCACACCACAGTGCAGCACAATCCACCGCCCTGCACTACGCTGCAGCCAATAAAATCTAAGGAGATGTCACCACCGCAATCAGCACATCGCACTGCTTTCATCCTACCGCACACCAACAGCTGCTGGTGTGAACTGGCCCTAAGACTTCTATTATTATTTTATTATGTTTGTTGTTAGGTTACGTTACATCATATTATGATGTTCTATTATATTATATAAACACATACAGTAAAACCTTGGATTGCAAGCATAATTTGTTCCGGAAACATGCTTGTAAGCCAAAGCGCTTGTTTATCAAATTTCCTCATAAGAAATAATGGAAGCTCAGATGATTTGTTCCAGAACCATTTATTCATAAGTCCTTCAGTTTAAAGTCCATAGAAAAAGATTATAGCAATGTGATTGTGTAACCATAAAATGTCCATCCACAAATGGCAGCCTCCACAAGGGGATTAGAAGCAAAATCCAGCAGGAGCTACAGAGTATAAAAGAGAAGAGAGGCGCCTCTAAGTGTAGCAATATGGTTACATTTAATGAAGGCACAACATTTAGCAACTCACATGGTTGATGATTAAAAGAGGAACATCTAAGTATACAGGCATCCGGGGGAAAGTTGTCCACATAGAACATCCCCCACACCGCCGGCTCTCACCCCTGTCAATCTGCAATTGTGACCGGGAAGACTACCCTGCAGTAGAGCGTTCTGAAAGCGAGTCTTATACCACTCGTGGAAGGCATGACGTCAATGGCGGTGCGGAGGATGGTCTATGTGGACAGCTTTACCCCGGATGCCTGCATACTAAGATGTGTCTGTTTTAATCATCAACCATGTGAGTTGCTAAATGTTGTATCTTCATTAAATGTAACCATATTGCAACACTTAGAGGCGCCTCTCTTCTCTTTTATACTCAGTTGTGACAGGACGCTACTTGTATATCAAGACATCGCTTGTATATCAAGTCAAAATTTATTTAAAAATTTTGCTTGTCTTGCAAAACGATCTCAGAACAGGTAACTCTCAAACCAAGGTTTTACTGTAACACTCTGTGATCTGGAGGCTTCATTATTGAGAAATAAATCATTTTACAGAATGTTTCTCTTGTTGTTTGGAATGCAAACATAAAAAAAAAAAACTATATGTGTTTAATAGTACTATTACGATTAACATATATTATCAAATGCACAGTGTACATGGTGCTTTTTTTTACTCTACAAGGGCATGGGTTGTATGTTTGGATAGTTGCCTGCTAAATGTCAACAGGCATCAGGCATCAGCAGGCTTTATTTAGTAATGGGCCAGTGTGCGTTACTAAAAACATTCCATCTTGGGGCACTTCTCCAGGGTCCTGAGTTCCACACATGCGCCTAGGTTCACACTAGCAGCGGGATTGAAATCGTTCAGCTGAACTCGCACGATTTCATACCCGGATGTCAGTCCGACTTCGGGATCGATTTCAGAGACATCTATTCGGGTTCCTGCACAGATTTCTATACAAATCGCTCCCCGAAGTTGCCAAAAGTAGTACAGAAACTACTTTTGGAATCGGTACAGCACCGCAAAGTCAGCGTCGCACTGATTCAGAAGGTGCCATTGCCGGCAATAGCCGCCGATTTGGCATGCGATTTGACATGTTAAATCGCATGCCAAATCGCATCAATGTGAACCTAGGTTTCAACTTCAAATCTTAAAGCAATCCTGTACTTTTTTTTAACTTGTGAGGGATCAGGTAAGAAACAGAACTTTGGTTTTTTTTGCTGTCTGTCCTCATTGGGGGGATTTCCCCCCTCATTTCCTGTTTTGGTGACACCAGAACAAGAAATGAGAGAAAGGTAAAAGCGGACCTTCCAAGGCAAATGAAAACTTACCTCGTCCTAGCCTCTGATGCTTCCTGGAGGCATCATAACCAGCCCATTGCAAAAATGCATTCTTGTAGGACTTTGAGTGCCCAGCTCTACCATGCCTCCTGGATGCCTCATAAGCTGGGGAGAATTTTTTTTTGGGGTAGTAACAGTTTGCTTACAAACAGTGCCAGGACAAGGTCATCCAGCACCCAGGATCAAACTACGCCCCCCTCCTCTATTCGTGATGTGCAAGCTTAGGGGATCCTACGCTCAACAGTCACCAGCTTGTCAAAATGACTTCTGCTGTCACTACTCCTGTCAGCCTTGTAACAGAAGGAAGGTCCCCTCCTCTCTACACTAAACCATTGCGCCCAGGGCAGCCGCCTCTCTCGTCCACCCCTTGTCCCGGCCCTGCTCACAAATGGCTCTTCACAGTTGTTTGTGTTGGGGGCAGGAGGCTGTAAAAATAGCAGACCTTCCTTTTGCCATGGAGGGTGCACTTTAACAGGACCTGAAGACAGACAGAGCAATAAAAACCTGACAGAGGTTATACAGTATCCTTTCACCAGCCGTCAAATTAGGTCCCATGCACACTGGGCTTTTGACCCCAGGGCGCAAGGCCACAACACTTAGCGTAGGTGCACCACCCAGCCCCACTGCCATTGGCCAGTCAAACTCTATGAGAGCCTGACAGCTGCTAAGGCTGGGCGGTGCACCTAGCAGTACTCCCTTTTAGGGCAGTGGGTGCCCAGGGACAAATGCCTGGAACGCAAGACGTCTGTGTTCTGGACATTTGCCCTGAGCCTATACTGTCTATACATAAGTACCACTGAGTGCATCACATTTGCTTATAATGCCCCCATCAGGGAGATATTCAATCACTTCCTATTCTGTCTGACCCTTGTCATCTGGACAGTAGAGCCGGCCATAGGTTCCAATCTCAGCAGGGTTCAGCAAAGACCGTCCGAGATTTGATCAATCCACCGATTGACTTGGGTACAATCAGCATGTCAGATTTTCGGGCATAGCCACTAGCAATACTCACTGTTTGTTCCCGGCAGGGATGGCTCCAACCCCCCCGCCAGGAGAACACAATAGCTTAATGGGAGGGCTTCAGTGTTGATGGGGGAATCTGGCAACCTGTGATTGCAGGAAAGAAAATCCCATCTATGGCCTGCCTAAGTGAGGGTGTTTCCTCTAAGTCTAGGCTCATTCTTGAGTTTTTTCAAGCATTTTTTAAGCATATGTTTTGTTTTAGCCAATGGAAACCTAGTTACTGGAAAAAGGGGCAAGAAAATTGTACTAAAAATGCTTGCTGTACTAAAATTGCACATACATTTTAAGGCATTTTCTGGCTCTCCCTTTGAAGTTTTTAGGACCAAAAGTGCTGAACTCTGCCCAAAAGAAGCTCATGGTGCAAACAGGCACCATAGGGTATTGGGCATTGATGCCCTTCTGGAAAAAGCGCTCAGGTGTGAACCCAGGCTAACAGGGGAACAGACATTGATAAAAAAAACTTTGACAAAACGAAACAAAATGTTGTGCTTTTAGCTAACCTTTGAATTTCCCTAGCCCATGCAAAGTACAGATATGTCATAAGAATATACAGTATACAGCAGGGTATATTCAACAAGACAGAGTGTAGAGTAAATCACACAGGCCGGGTACAAGATCTTAAGTGCTTAGCACTCTTACCTTGAAGTTTGGGGCTCCAGACTTCTTATGCATGGAATTTGTATGTTCTTCCTCTGTTGGTGTGGATATCCTCCGGAGGACTCTGGTTTCCCTAATCCAAACATACAAATAGCACGTATAAGTGTGGAAAAGACATTAGATTGTGAGGTCCTTTGGGGGGAAAGGTTTTGTGTATTCTGTAAAGTTTTCAAACAAAAAATCATCTACTCCCCACCGGGAAGTCCTCTGCAAGCCTCATCTAGGTAGCTTGATCTCTGTTTTGGGTCTATTTTGTTGCTTCTTTCACTGTGGGATGTTCAGCACATTCATATTTGAGCAAGGACGTTTATTTCACCTTTTTGTTACATATACCATCCTTTTTGGTTGGACTTTTTTTCACTGGATACATATTTTACACTTATTGTATATACAATTTTGCTTAGATTGTTAAATGTCAATTTCTTGAGAGGATTGTTTCACCATTTACGTTCATATAGTATTAGGCACTTTGCTAATGCTGTTTTGTTTGTAGGATTTTCCTAAGGCCCCTTTCACACTGGGGCGGTAGGGGGCGTCGGCGGCAAAACAGCGCTATTTTTAGCACTGTTTTACCGTGGTATTAAAACCGCACCGCTAGCGGCCGAAAAAGGGTTAAACCCACTTGTACAGCGCGGCTATAGCCACGGTATTGCCGCTGTATAGCCGCGCTGTCCCATTGATTTCAATGGGCAGGAGCGGTTTAAGAGCGGTGAATACACCGCTCCTTCACCGCTCCAAAGATGCGGCTTGCAGTTGATTTTTTCTTCTCCTGCCAGCGCACCGCTTCAGTGTGAAAGCCCTCGGGCTTTCACACTGAACAAACAGCGGAGGCTGTTTAGGGGCGGTTTGCAGGCGGTATTTTTAGCGCAATAACGCCTGCAAACCGCCGCAGTGTGAAAGGGGCCTAAGACACCGTTTTCACCTTTATCACTGGATTGAAACAGCTGCTGCATGGAGGTTTTGTTAGTTCACTGTTATCCTAGGCGTGACTGTTTTTTACTTTTCATTGTGTCTCTTTGAACCCTTCAAATGTGCACACTCTATAACATCTCAGATCATGCATACCAATGATTAGGGCCATACCTTATCTGGATCAGTGTATTTATGTGACTAGTACGGGTAGGTGTTCTGGTCAGTGGTGGACAGGAAGCCTGTACAAACCAATGACAGGCTGTCACTGTCTGCGACCGTGACCGTTCATGTCCGATTTCAGCCCGAATTTTTGTCTGAATTCAGACCTGAAACGGACCAAAAGACGCACACAGGGCTCCTGTGCAATTCGAACCGGAGCCGCATCGGAGTTATGTGAACCTGCTTCATAGAGAGCCATTAACAATCTCCTGCTATTGTGAATTGGATGCGGGGATCCGAGCCTCAATGTTTTCCTCAAACACATTATGTTGTTATATCATGTTGTATGCACATACACAGGTAGATGCTGATGCAAAGAACAAGTGTACGGCTGCATACAATCTGCCTATTTTATTCCATGTGCATCTCTGATCACTATTTACTTGCGTTTAGATATTCCGGCTTTAAAGCAGCCTTAGCTGCGTTTTACATACATGATCAAATCCTGAACGCACAAAATTCTATTTTCACTGAACACAGCTAAATTGACCTCTGCCAAACACATTTAAACAAAACAAAAAAAAAAATCATTATCTGCAATAATATGTTTTTAGAAATGTCCTCTAAGTGCATATAAATGCAGATCTGATAATGCCAGTGTGAATGAGGCCCAATGCCATCTAATTTTGTTTTTCCGTTTTTGCTAGATGATAAACAATATAATCAGTCACTACTTTCTTTTATATCTTAAGGATTTCTAGATGTACATTGTCCCCACGTTAGGCTGGCCATACGTTATGAAAATTAAATTTGTGTTGACTGCGCTACTCTATCCTAAATACACCGCTCTCTTGAAAGTCATGCCTGTGCAAAAAATGTATGCTTAAACCATGTGTCTCATGCAATGGTGTACAATTTTTCTTACATCCTTATTAATCAAACAAATGAATATACCCTAGGTATATTTCAACATGAAATCAATATAAAATTAATAATAAACATTTACATCCAAAGTATCAAAACTGTGATGTTCAAATTCTTGTGCAATATACAATGTGCCAATCGATATAGAAATCTCCTTTGTGACTGTCCTTTATAGTTGTATTTTAAGATATTAATCATCCGTGATTCTTTGTGACACTTCCACCGCTCTAGTGACAATACCACCATCACATGGATTAGCCACTCACCAGATGGCAATAAAAATGTGCCTTTGGTTCATTTAGTAGGGATAACCACTCCACCTGCAACGTATTCCTTGCTGACCCCAATGTACTATATGTGGGCCATATCCATCCTCATCGAAAAATAGACAGCGATCATTGCGCAATATATAATAGCTGTTTATTTAAAACTAAGTAAAAAAAGGACTATACACTCACATTTTGTGGTGCTCGTAAGCCGGCACCAAGCTGTTTTAGCGGTTCGAAATGGGTGTAAAGATGGCATTGTATGGTTCCTATGCCGGCGTGCGGTGCAAGCCTTGTTTCCACCCGGCTTGTGCTTCAAACTTCGCTTACCCCCGGCCGGAAATGACGTAATGACGTAGTGAATTTTCCCAGCAGCCTCTTCACTACGCCATTACGTCATTTCCGGCCGGGGGTGAGCGAGGTTTGAAGCGCAAGCCGGAATAGTAACCTATTCAATTCTACTTGTGACTATTAAGCGAAAAAAGTTATACGATCTGTCGTACGATATTCGGATCGTGTGTATGGGCCATTAGTCTTGGCTTTGCTCTCTTAAAAGTCTCACTCCTCTTGTTACAGCTACGGGAAGTCTCACTATTCTTGCAGCATTCTTAACACAAATACACAATCTAACAGAGAGTGCGGGACCACCCCACAATCTTTGGGACAGACCTAAAGCAGTGGCGGCCCTTGCATTGTGGGCGCACGGGCGCCGCCCCCCCATCCATGCGCCCAGCCCCTTTCAGGACGCCGGACACATGGATTCCTATGGCGGGGGCGGGAGGGGGTGGTATTTTTTGAAGCACCTGATTAGAGCAAGAGGCTTTAATAGGCTTCAAAATAGGGTGGGCTCGGGGCGCAGAGAGTGAGCCCTGATCCCACCCAATTGTGTGACGATAGCGAATGAATTTTCGCTATTTCACACTAACCTTCCTCCCTGCCAATCAGGAGGCAGGGCGTCAGACCTGTTTCCTGATTGGCCAAAGCGCCAGGCCACTCTGATGGATGCCTGGCGCAGAGGAGCCAAGGAGCGACACGCACTGGAGAGGAGCTGCTGCCTGGTAAGTGTCAGGGGGGTCTGCCAGAGCCACGTGGGGGGGGGGGGGGTGGATGCACTGCCAGAGCCGCACGGGGGGGGATTGGATGCACTGCCGGAGCCGTGCGGGGTTGGATGCATTGCCAGAGCCGTGCGGGGTTGGATGCACTCCCAGACCCGCGAGCCCGGCGAGTGGGGGGGGGGTCGGTGGCCACAGTGGCTGCATATGATGGGCACAAGTGGCTGCATTTGATGGGCACAACTGGCTGCATATGATGGGCACAGTGGCTGCGTTTGAGCACAATGGATGCAATTGATGGGCACAGTGAGGCTGCAATTGATGGGGGGGGGGGGGGGTCAGTATTTTTCAGTTTGTTTGCGCCCCCAAAAATTTTAAGCACCAGCCGCCACTGACTTAAAGACTACCATAGATGGCTCAATTTTCTATAATTCCTGCTGAATCTACCTACATTCAGGCCATTGGTGGTCCTGTGGGCATCACCCGGCTCAACAAAAGCTGATTTTTCAACTGACTTTTGTTAAAGGAGCCAGGGGGATAGTTGCTGGTCGAATAGTGATTACATCTAATCAGATGCTGTCACTACAAAATAAAAAAACACAAATACCTGCGCTGGAATAGTGAATAATATCAGTAATAATGACAAAGCAGCTGGCACAAATCTCCTGGTAAAAAAGAGAATCCAAATAACATACAACACAAATGCAGCACTAAAAAACGATAGAAAGTCCCAATAACAATAGATGAAAAATATCCATATGAGCAGTCCAATGGGTGTAGTAGTTCACATACAGAAAGTGCTGGTAGGGAACCGCCACCAAAAAAGGAAAGGTTCACATGACTCTTAAGCCCCATACACACTATCAGATTTACCAAAACCATGTAGTGCAAGGGCCGGCCTGATTGCATACAAATTGAAACTCCTAAGGTTTGACCTCATATTATATGGTTTTGGTAAATCTGAAGACAAAAATCAGCAGAAAATCTGATAGTGTGTATGGGGCTTTACCCCAACTAATGGACTACTTAATCAAAAGCACACAACAAAGCACGCAACTTGGTCAAACACGCTTAGGAATCATCCCCTCGGATATCTCCACACATGAAAGGATAAGCTGTATGACCATCGATAGGGTCCTCCCAGACAGACTCTCAACGCATTTGGGACATCGTGGAAATAGGCATAGAAAACGTCATTGCGCAGTATTACTGACAAGTGAATTTATTTTGAGCATGATAAAAGCCAGAATAATCACACACATCTTAGTAAAAAGCACATATATGTCCAATAGAACGATAAAATGATCAATGTTTCTATGCAGTATAATGACGGACTGATGAGCGTGGTAACGTCACGTGACCCAAGATGCTGCCTCTGGGTATTCTGACGGCCTTGGGTACAATAGGGGAGGAGATTCTTCCATCCATTCTGTTTAGCGTACATGGAGGAATCAGCCTGTGAGCTGAACAAGAGAAATCTATAGGTGCATAGCCAGCTTAAAGCAGTATTAAACCCATTAGCAAACATTTATTATATTGCAGCTTACTAATTTTTAGATCTGATGGCTGCATTAGTTTTCTTTTTTAGGCTTTCTTTCCTTAAATTTCAAAACAACAAGTTCTCCAGCAAATGAATAAAGTTAATACTGTTGAGACAAACCAATTAGTACTTACCTACCTCACAACATTTTGAGAGATGGGAATGAGGGACACCTACTTGCAAGTGTATGTAGGCATAGGACACGCCCCCTGTCCCCTTAAAGGAGAATTAACCCAAAAAAAAAAAAGGTTCAGTAAATCCACAAGGGCTTATTTTTACCACTACTATTCCTTTATATTGGCTTTTAAAATTTACAAATGCAGCAATTTAGAATTTGGATGAAAGGTTTAGCACTGGGAAACACTTTTTGAAAGATAAAAAGTGCATTTTATATACAACTACAGTAAAACCTTGGTTTGAGAGCATTTTGCAAGACAAGCAAAGTTTTTAAATACATTTTGACTTGATATACAAGTAGCGTCATATCACAACTGAGTATTAAAAGAGAAGAGAGGCGCCTCTAAGTGTAGCAATATGGTTACATTTAATGTAGGTACAACATTTAGCAACATATTACTACACTTAGAGGCGCCTCTCTTCTCTTGTATACTTTGTAGCTCCTGCTTCTAATCCCCTTGTGGAGGCTGCCATGTGTGGATGGACATCACATTACTATAATCTTTTTATATGGACTATAAACAGAAGGAATTATAAATAAATGGTTGTGGAATGAATCATTTGAGTTTCCATTATTTCTTATGGGGAAATTTGCTTTGATTTACAAGTGTTTTGGATTACAAGCATGTTTCTGGAACGAATTATGCTCGCAATCCAAGGTTTTACTGTATATAGATCAGACCAAAATGAGGGACAAATGAGGGGGAAAGAGGGACAGAGGGACTTTGCTCCAAATCAGGGACAGTCCCTCGAAATCAGGGACAGTTGGGAGCTAAGGTACTTACCCCCTCAGCTTTTATTTATTCATGTAAACCCTTTATCCCAAAACGAAAAAAAAAAACTGTTGCTGTAATTGCAGCGTGAGCAGGAGTTTGGCTTGAGTTTGTTAGTGTAAAAAATCTAAACCTGCTAATACATCTAACACTCCCCTCCCTGCAGACTGACAATGCTGCTGTCCAAAGGTGTCTCTTTTGCTCCTTCATCCAGAGTGTAGATAGTTTAATACACCAGATCACCGGATAAAAACAAGACAGAAAAAAATGTAAAAAAAGAAAACTAATGTAGCTGCCACATCTAAGGATTGGTAAGCTGCAATATATTACATCGCCTTTCTCAGCCTTTTCAACACAGAGGAACCCTTGAAATAGTTCTCCGGTCTCGGGAACCCCTGCTAAAAATTAGAAATCTACCTTAACATTAGTGTGATGGTCAGTGGGAAGAATGGTCCTTACACTTGTGGTCAGTGGGAAGAATGGTCCTTACACATGTGGTCAGTGGGAAGAATGGTCCTTACACATGTGGTCAGTGGGAAGAATGGTCCTTACACTTGTGGTCATTGGGAAGACTGGTCCTTACACTTGTGGTCTTTGGGAAGAATGGTCCTTACACTTGTGTCATTGGGAAGAATGGTCCTTACACATGTGGTCAGTGGGAAGAATGGTCCTTACACTTGTGGTCATTGGGAAGACTGGTCCTTACACATGTGGTCAGTGGGAAGAATGGTCCTTACACTTGTGGTCAGTGGGAAGAATGGTCCTTACACTTGTGGTCATTGGGAAGACTGGTCCTTACACTTGTGGTCTTTGGGAAGAATGGTCCTTACACTTGTGTCATTGGGAAGAATGGTCCTTACACATGTGGTCAGTGGGAAGAATGGTCCTTACACTTGTGGTCAGTGGGAAGAATGGTCCTTACACTTGTGGTCAATGGGAGGAATGGTCCTTACACTTGTGGTCATTGGGAAGAATGGTCCTTACACTTGTGGTCAGTGGGAAGAATGGTCCTTACACTTGTGGTCATTGGGAAGAAAGGTCCTTACACTTGTGGTCAGTGGCAAGAATGGTCCTTACACTTGTGGTCAGTGGGAAGAATGGTCCTTACACTTGTGGTCAGTGGGCTGAATGGTCCTTACACTTGTGGTCATTGGTAAGAATGGTCCTTACACTTGTGGTCAGTGGGAAGAATGGTCCTTACACATGTGGTCATTGGTAAGAATGGTCCTTACACTTGTGGTCATTGGGAAGAATGGTCCTTACACATGTGGTCATTGGGAAGAATGGTCCTCACACTTGTGGTCATTGGGAAGAATTACCTCCTTACAAATAGTTAAAAAGATCAATCGGATCTTGGGAATAGTGAGAACTTATCTGAGAGGCAGAAATTGGCCAAATGCTGAAGGTACCCCTAGCAACCTCTGGAGGAACTCTGTTTGAGAATCATTGTATCACATTTTGGGTTTATTACAAATTTAACGTTCCAAGGCTGGCGATCCCCATCCACCAAAATTGACATAGTGGGTTGGGATGACCCTTTAATGGCCAACAAATCCAACTCAGATGCTGCAGCCCTACATCTGAGCGCAAAGGAAACTTCAAACCCCGAGCACTCACATACACAATAGAGGGATGAAACCTGCAAGGATTTTCCATCGCTTTATCACATGATGGAGTATTCTGAAAACCTCATCTGAACAAGTTCCTAAAAGCAACAATGTGATCCACTTACCTTGTCAGTGTCAGTGATGATGTCCTGGGTTATTGTGGAAGCCTTTATATCACGAGCCAGGAACACTCTCAGCCTTGTAGTCCATTATGACTAATGAGAAGAAGAGAATTCCCAGGATCACTGTAGAGAGTATGACTTTGCAGGGCTGTGTATTAGTGTCACTGCCAGGAATCTAGTTCTGCCTGTTAGAAGCGCCTGCTTTTTGTATGGAAATAGGGCAGGCTTAGCACCAGCCAATCAGAGAAGAGCTCAGCAATCTATTCTTCCTGAATTGCAAACTTGATATTAAATAGGAATGTTGTCACTCTGCTTTCAGACAAAACTGAGAGATCCACATGTGTGCAATTCATTTAGTATCAATATTTTCCTACTTGGGATTCCATTGTTAAAATAATAAATGAACACTTGAGCTTGAGCAGGTTCATGTGATTTTTAGCCTTTTTTTTTTTTCATCAAGCTTGAGAAATTTTGCTTAAAGCGGAGTTTCACTGTCTCCAAAGTTTTTTGTTTTTTTTTTGCAAAATGACAAAGATTATGATATATAAATATAGAACTCACTTGTTCTATTCTTAGTGATTTCTGCTGTCCGTTTTCTCATTAAAAAAAAAAAAGTTATACATTTTAATCTTGCCGGTTGTCATCTTCCCTGTGGGCATGTGAAGCCCACGGGCATCTTCTTCCGGGATACGGTGCTGCTGATTGCCCTGGGCACTGTGGTATCATGTCAGATGGTGGTGGGGGTGGGGGGGGCGCCGCAATGAGGTTGGGGGGAGGGAATTTGTGTCGAGAGGGGGAATTTGGGGGTTGGCAGGGGATAAGAATTGTTCTAGCACACCTCCCTAAATTTCCCCTCTTAGGAGTGGTGAATTGAGGGGATTTGTGTTGGGAGGGGGAATGGTGGAAGATGATTTGTGCGAGGAGTGGAATTTTTTAGGGGGTTTGTGCTAGAAAAGGTGGATGAGAGGGAATTTGTGCTAGGAGGGAATTTTTTTTTTTTTTTTGGGAGGGGGAAGGATTTGGGATGATTGGAGGTATTTGTGCTAGGAGTGAAAATTTGGGAGGGATTTGTGCCAGGATGGGGGATTGGGGAGAATTTCTGCTGGGAGGGGCATTTGGAATGGGGGCAGAGGATTTGTGTTCACAAGGAAAATTTGAGGGGTAGAGGATTTGTAATAAGGGGGGAATGAGAGGATTTGAGCTGGGGGGGGGGGGGGGCAAAGATTTTTGCTGGGAAGGGGATTTCAGCAGGTGCGGATTTGTATGGGGGGGAGGATTTATGCTTAGGGGGTAAGCATATAGATTGGTTCTCAATTTCTTTTTTAGGGGGAGGATACTTTTGCTGACACATAATGCTCATACATCTTAGGGGGTGGGGGGGGAGGTGCACAATTTGGCATGTTTGCCCTGGGCTCTAGATGACCTTGTCCCAGCAATGGATCTGAAGCATTACGTACGTTTTTTTTTTCTGCCTCTTCCTGCGCAGCTTTATGTTCGAAGTGCCATACAGGCACTCCTTTAAGGGCCAGTTCACACCACATGCAGTCCAGTGCGTTTTTTTTTCTGCATCATATATGGTTTTTAATTGCATAGTTCACACCAGTGCTTGCATTTCCAGTGCGTTCCAGTTACAGAAAAAAAAGTAGAACATGCTGTATTTTTCCTGCACTGGACTGTACTGGAACACTGTAAAGAGCATCAAAAACACAATGGAACGCACCAAAAATGCATTGGAACACATATGTTCTTATTTAAGGTTAAGAAAAAAGAGGGGGGGGGGGAATGCACTTTACTGCACCAAAAACGCACTGGAACGCATCAAAACAGGTCAAAAATGCGCATGTAGAAAAGCATCTGGAACACATCCAGACTGCATTTCTATGGTGTGAACTGGCCCTAAGGTAGGATTGTGCGTTTATGGCCCATCAAATTTTTATATGAGCGCACCTAAAAAAACTTGCGGAACATGCGGTCTTGCGCGTTTTTTTTTTCCGTGTGCTATTATTGAAACCAGTGAGATCAAAGACGTTCCCAGTTCTGCTTCAAAAGTAACCCATGTACCAATTTAAGTTTCAGGCATTGAACTATGGGGGGGTCTGAGCCCCCGTTCACATCGGCACGATTTGGCAGGTCAAATCGCATGTCAAATGGGAGACTATTGTCAGCAATAGGAGTGTCCCAATCGGTACGACTTTGCGGCGCTGCACTGATTTCCTAAAATAGTTCCTGCACTACTTTTGGTGACTTCGGGGGCGATTTCAATCGACATCTGTGCAGGAACCTGCACAGTCCATATGAAAACTGTAAAAACTGTAATGATAGAAACCTTTTCCTCACTGGATATGCGAACGACAAAGAGCTGTGTTACCTGGATGTTCACCTAACTGGAGGTGATGGGTAGGGTGTCTTCAACACTATACACAAAACCCCCATCGGGTAACTCACCCTATTTGCCCAATCAGGTCACCCGAGGCACACCATCAGGGGTATCACCATTGGCCAATTCCTGCGAGTTAGACGCATCTGTAGTAATGGTGAATGTTTTAAACAGGAGGCTTTGTCTTTATACAGGAAATTCTTGGATCGGGGATACCCCAGATGGATGTTGGACAGATCTCTATCCACAGCCAAACGGAAAAGTAGAGGGAACATTTTAGGGGAAAGAGACCCCTTCAGGAGTAAACAACAAAATAAACTCACCCTCTCTACGCCCTACAATAATGAGCTCAAGAGAATTTTCAATAGTCACCTGCCCATCCTACATTCAGAGGAAATTCTGCGGGATGGGGATGAATGTGGTTTCACGTAGAGTCCCCACGCTGGGTCGCTATTTATCCCCCAGTTTCTTTTATAAGGAACCCTTCAAATCATTCACCTGGTTACATGTCAAGGGGAACTATAAGTGCAGGGCAAGGGAGTGCTTATGTTGTAACCAGTGGCGGTTGGTGCTCAAAACTTTTGGGGGGGTTGCAAACAAGCTGAAAAATACTGAAAAAAAAAAAAGAGGGCTTGCTTCATTTTTTTGTGGAGCCCTCTTCTTTATATTCGCTTTTACTTCCTCTTTCTTCGCCTAGGCAAGGATGACGTAGCCATTGCCACCCACGGCCTGGGATATCCCAACGCAAATCTAAGGAGTCTCCTCGCAGTCTGATGATCTCACCTATGCGCAGTGGCGCTTCAGCAGCAAGACAGTTTTTTTTTTTTCTAGTTAAAGTGGAGTTCCACCCCCCCCCCCAAAAAAAATAGTAATGTGTTTAAAAAATAATAAAAAAAAAACATTTGGAGAAATTTTTTTTTTACTCACCTCTAAAAGCCTGTTGCTAGGGGGTCCCTCGTAGTCTGCCTCCTTCGGTGCCTGGGCTCCTGACGTCACTTCCCTCGGCGCAGGAAGGGAGATCGCCTCTCTCCCCTCCCTCTTGTCAATCATCTGGGACATGTGACCGGTCCCAGGTGATTGCAGGGCCAGTGACAGCGCGCGGCTCGCGCATGCGCAGTGGGTGCCCAGCTGTGAAGCCACAGCCGGCCGCCCAGAGTCAGAATGCCGGCGCCGCCGACAGAGGGGGGGACGAGCGGGGCTTCGATCCCCCGCATCGCTGGACCCTGGGACAGGTAAGTGTCCAATTAAAAGTCAGCAGCTGCAGTATTTGTAGCTGCTGACTTTTATTTTATTTTTTTTTTAAATGGGAACCCCACTTTAAGCAAGAAACATTTTTCGTGATACACGCTCCCGGTTCTTCTTTCCTCTCCTAAGCAAGAATGACGTAGTCCTCAGCGCCTGAAGCCACTTGGGATAACGCACAGCACATCCCAGGAAGTCTTCCCGGACCCTGATGATCTTAATTTTGGATAGCCAGGTGAATTTGTCTTTACACTTCAAGAGAAACTGCAGTCTGCTCACATAATTTATAGTAAAAACATATTTGCCATTCTGAAGCTTCCCTCCAAACACTTTGCATATTATTTTATATATACTGTGATTCTGTACTTGCCAAATATGCTGCAGAAATCTCCCTCCACTAAGTCTGGCTGCATCCATTTTAACTGTGGGCAGCTGAAGCTGCTGCCTGTTCACTTCCTGGATTTACACAGACACACAGAGGCACACCTCCAGCTCTGCAGCTCTCATTGGCCCTCTTATGACTAGCCTCCCTTCCTTGCAAACTCTCACGGGAGTGAGAGGGAGAGCTGTGCATGATGTCATAAGGCCTAGGCTAATGACCAGACAAGAAAAAGGAAGTGGGCTGTATAAGGTATTTACTAGCACAAAAAAAAAATGTTACTATCCAAAGTTAAGACAACAAAGGGAGAAGATTTAATTGATGGAAAGTTGAAAAAAACAACTGAAGTTCCACTTTAAGAGGCAGATGTATAAGACCGGTTTGGTCGGTTCATTTATTGACTATTTTAGATTGAATTGAGAACAGAGGAATCATTTGTGTCCTGTGTTGGCCGAAAAGTCAGCTGTCACCGGTGTGGAAATTTACAATAACAATATTAATTGTGTCAGTTCTGGGAATGAAAACAAGAATGTTCTAAAAGGAATAATGTCTGAGTGATCCAAAATATTGCTTAAAGTATTTCTAAACCCGCAGATCAAACGGCCTGATTTACTATAGCTGTGCAGGACCACTATTTGTTTCCCATGTGCTCTTCCTACCTAGTTTTAGTAGCTTTTAGGGCTTATTCACAGCAGCCTGCATGCTGTCACAAAATCACACCTCATTGAACGCTGTACACCACAGCATGGTAATGTGTAAATATAAAAATGCACACATGCTGTATATATGATGAGAACAGGCACATAGAAAGCTGGACTTGGCAGTGTGAGAGTTCATAGTCCTACAGGACCGTGGATGCAGATTTATTGATTTCTCTCTTTTTTTTTCTTGCTCAGCTTAACACAGCTTCACATTACAGAGCTTTGAACAGCTGTGTGCAGGTAAAATACATGCATGTAATAGAATACTTCTGCGTTCAGATCCTTAAAGAGGAAGTAAACCCTGATGGGTTTACTTCCTCTTTGTTTCCCTGTAAAGGTAAAGCATAATGGGCTACTATGCATCACATAGTAGCCCATTATGTGTCACTTACCTGACAAGGGAGCCTGCGATGTCACCGCTGTCCCTTCTCCTACGAAGCGTCCATCTTCTTTCCGGGTATCGTGGCTCCGGCGCTGTGATTGGCCGGAGCTGCAATGACGTCACTCCCGTGCATGCGCGCTGGTGCCGCCAATACCTGATCGCCGTTAGAGACGGCACGCTCAGTGCGCCTGCGCGCCGTTGTCTATGGCGCATGCACCAAAGACATCGGTGCCTGTCTTTTGGAAATATCTCCTAAACCATGTAGGTTTAGGAGATATTTCTTGCACCTACAGGTAAGCCTTAATCTAGGCTTACCTGTAGGTAAAAGTGGCCTGTAAGGGTTTACAACCACTTTAATAATTATGCATCTGAACACAGATTAATGAATGCCTATGTGCATGAGCCCTAAAGCCTCGTACACACGATCGGATTTTCCGCAGACAAAACGTCAGACTTTTCGGAGGGCGTTGGCCAGGAACTTGTCTTGCATACAAACGGCAAGGAATTGTCGGCCAACAAACCCAAACGTAGTGACGTACTAGATGTACTAAGAGCCGATAAAGAGGAAATTCAATTGTCAGGCGCAACCCTTTGGGCTCCTTCTGCTAATTTCATGTTAGTAGAAGTTTGGTGAGTGTTGATCGCGCTTTTCATTTCACGCTTTTCATTTCGTGCTTTCCATTTCATTCTGAACGGCCGTTCGTCAGCCAGCCATGTTGCAGGATCGGAGGAGTGTTATTTATTATTGGCCTTGGAGTTACTGCTTTGACCCGAGTTCAGTCCAGGAACAGGAGGAGGAGGAGGAGTTCTTGGACCAAAAATTGGTTGCTTTATTAATCGTGACCAATTATGTCATATGAAGTCCAGAACAAAACGGTAAAGTTCTGGACTTCAATTGAAATTTATCTCACTGATTGTTAATTGGACTTTACTCATTAATTTAGCGCGGTTTACATGTTCTATTTATTCTATTGGTGTGCCCCACTTATAACCGCAGCTGTATTGAATTCTATTTTTCACGACACTTGTACCAAGGAGTCATTCTATTCCTATTCACATTTTTCTTTTTCACTGGTATTTATTTATTTTTCCAAGCGCAATTTTATTTGATTTTATAATTATGTCATATGCCTTTGCTGCGGGAGCTCCAGTTGAATAATCCGGATGATTTTCGTGATTATCTCCGGATGACGGACCCCTGCTTTCACCAACTCTTGGCATTGTTGACCCCCTATATTAAGAAGCAGGACACATGCATGAGGCTTTTATTTTATTTTTTGGTTGAATAATGATTTGAGTTGTTATATTTTCTATATTTTTGGATGCATAGAATGCACATTTTGGTTAAGTTCTATTGGCAGATAGCATGTCTAATTTTATTTGTTTTCTTTTTTTAATGCACAATAAAAAAATTATGTAGAATAATACTTGGCTATGTGTTTTACTTCAAATGACAGTTTGAGAGTAGGCAGTTACATTTTAAAAAATACAATGTAAAATTGACAAGGGACACCAACATAGTTGTATCTTTGATCTTAAAAACTACGGGATAATGGTGTTGTGGTAACTTGCACCAAAAAAAATAAAAAAATAACAAGCATAATAATATTATTCTTGATATCTAGAAAAAAAAAAGCCTTTGAAAATTTGTTTGCCATAACTCCATGAGTATCACCAGCAAAGCAGCTTCATTATAATCCCATTAACCACTTCAATACAGGGCCCTTCCTGCCCAGACCAATTTTCAGCTTTCAGTGCTGTCACAGTTTGAATGACAATTGCGCGGTCATACAACACTGTACTCAAACTAGGTTTTTATCATTTTATTCCCACAAATAGAGCTTTTTTTTGGTGGTATTTGATCACCTCTGCGGTTTTATTTTTTGCGAAACAAATAAAAAAAGACAGAAAATTTAGAAAAAAATAAAAGTTTTTGTTTCTGTTAAAAATTTTTGTAAATAAGTACGTTTTCTCTTTCACTGATGGGCACTGATAAGGTGGCACTGACAAGGTGGCACCGATGAGGTGGCACCAATTAGTGGGCACTGACGGGCACTGACGATGAGCACTGATATGCGACACTGATGGGCACTGGTAGGCGGCATTAATGGGTGGCACTGATATGCAGCACTGATGGGCATTGATAGGTGGCACTGATGGGCACTCATGGGAGGCACTGGGTGGCATTGGTGGGCACTGATAGGCGACACTCAAAAGCTGCAAAGATGGGTTCTTATGGGTGGCACTGATAGACGGCACTGCTGGGCACTGATAGGCAGCACTGCTGGGCACTCATGGGTACTGATACGTGGCACTGATATGCGGCACTGATATGAGGCACTGATAGGCATCCCTGGTGGCACTGCCAGTGGTAGGCATTGTGAGTGGGCACTGATTGGCAGCTGCCTGGGCATTGATTGGCAGCTGCCTGGGCACAGATTAGTATTTCCATGGTGGTCTAGGGGGCATACCTGGTGGTCCAGTGTGGATGGCTTCCCTGGTGGTCCTGGGCGGCTTCCCTGGTGGTCCTGGGTGGGATCCGAGGGGGGGCTGTGCTGGGCTCTTCCTATTTACATTGTGATCAGCCGTGATAGGACACGGCTGATCACGTGGTAGAGAGTCTCCGTCAGAGACTCTTTACCTAAATCGGTGTTGCGGGGTGTCAGACTGACACCCCACAACAACGATCGCCGCGATGCGCACCCCCGGGGTGCGCAGCGGCTCAATATCCTGAGGACGTCATATGACGCCCAGTCATGATATTGAAACCACTTTGCCGCTGTCATTCTGCTATATGGCGGGCAGCAAGTGATTAAAGAAAAAGAGAATTGTGCGCTGCATTTTGAGATTTCATAATTTGCTATGTCACAAATGTGAATTCTCCATTACGAACGTTAGTTTACAGGACCGACCGCTTCCAGCTCGTCCATGCTTCCGAGCATGCGTGTTTGTGCTTTGGACTTTTGTATGACAGACTTGTGTACACACGATAGGAAAATCCGACAACAGACCGGTGTCTGCGGAAAATTTATAAGCCTGCCATCCAACATTTGTCCGCGGAAAATCCGACAACAATTCTGATGGAGCGTACAAACGGTCGGATTTTAGGCCAACAGTCTGTCATCACACAACTCCTGATGCAAAATCCGATCGTGTGTACGAGGATTTTGAGAGGGATGAGGTAAATGGGCATTTTAGTAGGGCTATGTTTACATTTGCCACACCCCTGAAAAGCGAGGTGGTGGACTACTTCTGGGCCAGGTATGTCACTGTTCATGATGCTGAAGAAGTGTGCCCCACCCTGAACAAGCCCATACCTCCCAACTTTCTGAGATGGGAAGGAGGGACACCTATTAGCAAAAGTAAGTAGGCATAGGACACACACCCATGTCACGCCCCCTTAAAGGAGAATTATACAAAAAAAATGATTATTTAAACCCACAAGTGCTCTTTTTTTACCACTACTGTAGCTCCCATCTGTCCCTGATTTTGAGGGACTGTCCCTAATTTGGAGCAATTAGGGACAGTCGTGTCCTATGGCGTGTCCTATGCCTACATGCATTTGCTAGTAGGTGTCCCTCATTCCCATCTCAAAATGTTGGGAGGTAGGTGCACTACTATTCCTTTATATTGGCTTTCTGATTGTACAAATGCAGCAATTTAGAAATTGGATGAAAGGTTTATCACTGGGAAACACTTTTTGATGGATAAATAGTGCATTTTATATATAGGTATATGCATCAGACCGAAATGAGGGACAGATGAAGAGGAATGAGGGACAGTGGGACATTGTTCCAAATCAGGGACAGTCCCTCAAAATCAGGGACAGTTGGGAGCTATGCAAGTACTGCTTCTAGGAGCAGGAAAATGGAAGCCTGGCCGGAGTTCCTTGATGAGGCAGCCCATAGATGAAGGCGGGAGCCTTCCTGAAAGGCAGAATACAATGATTACTTCTAGCGGCTATAGCCGTCGGCAGTAATCGCATGTGGATTAATCCAACACGCTGGTTGTACCCATGCCGATCGATGCATTGACATGGGTACAATAAGCCTGCCCATAGATGGATCGAACCTTGGCTTGTCCCTGCTGATCCGGCTTAACTTCAGTCCATGTACTTTAGGCTTTATACTGTGTTGTTTCTAGTACATCAATATTTTAGCCCTTTTCCACATATATTGTCTAGATTAAGTGGAATCATGCTTTTCCTCACGTCTTCCCTTTCCAGACAAAGTTCCTGACTTCAAAGCTAACGTTGTTTTCAAACATTCTTCATGTCTCCCTTACCAGATATTATCTGGATAGGAAAGAGCAAATATTTGGAAATGCACATTGTAATGTGATTAGGAATCCACTGTCAAATCATCACTTTATCTCTGGGATAGTGTTTATACAGGGATTCCACATGGTCCTACAGACACTACCCAACACCACCGATTTCAGCTTCTGAAGGTACACATAAACAAGAGATGATTGGTGCCAGTTGGGGATGGTCGGGTTGGGTGAAGATGACTGTCCATCACAGCCCAGACCAATTGGGAATTGGTAGTCAGCTAGTTTGGAATGTTTTGACTTATAACTCTTTTCTCTCTCATAAATTGAGTACTGAAGTTGCCTGCCTTCGTACTTGGGTACTCACATGTATCACAATAACACCCACCCTTGGCGAACATCAAAGGTGCCCACAGGCATCAAACGCAGGCGTCTAGACCCAGTCTAAAGTCTTTCCAGGTAGCATTTTGCATGAACATGAACACTTGCCAACTAACAAAGCCAGACGGCATCTCATGTTTGTGGAGAATGTTACTATGTCTGAAATATTGCATATAATGTAGTCCTCTATCTAGTCACAAGGTTGTGCTCTAATCCCCTTCTTACATGTAATGCATTGTATCACTTTCACCTATGCTGTAAGAAGCCCATTTTTTAGAGCAGTGTTTCTCAACTCCAGTCCTCAAGGCGCCCCCTACAGGTCATGTTTTTAGGCTCTCTATTATTTTGCACAGGTGATTTGATCAGTTTCACTGTCTTTACCACAGCTGTTTCATATGACGGAAATCCTGAAAACATGACCTGTTGGGGCGTCTTGAGGATTGGAGTTGAGAAACACTGTTTTAGAGAACTTAGGCTTCAGACGTGTGGTTGGGGTGCAGAAAAAAATGTGTGGTTGAGCCACCATTTTGCTGCCCGAGAACCCCCCCCCACCTTAAGCTGCAATAGGCAGCAGACAGAAGTGTTTATAAATAACAGCAAAACAAATACTCTTGCACATGAACGTATTAACCAGGCAATCCACAGTTCAGAGTGGATAATATCTTTAGGCCCTGCTGCCCTCCAGGATAGGGATATCCTAGCAGTCAAAAAAGAGAATAGATAAAAGAGGGCGTACCAGCCTTGTGCATTATACTTTGATATATTTATTAGAAGAAAAAATATTAAAAACTACTCACAAAGATGGAAAGAAAACCACACTGTAATAATCTTTGGCTTGACAGGCTTCAAAGGATTACCTTCTTCCTCTGAGGAAGAAGGTAATCCTTCGAAACGCGTCAGCCAGCAGTGGTTCGCACATCCTCTCTTCAGGATCTGGAGACTGCTATCAGTAGATGGATTGTCACAAGCCAAAGATTGTTACAGTGTGGTTTTCTTTCCATCTTTGTGAGTAGTTTTTAATATTTTTTCTTCTAATAAATATATCAAAGGATAATGCACAAGGCTGGTGCGCCCTCTTTTTTCTATTCTCTTTTTAGAAGTGTTTATATGCTGTGGTCACAATGCTTTGCTTCACGCCAATGGCAAAGTTTCCCCGACATGTAGCGACTACACAATCAAGCAAATGGGGAAGCGTTGCAAGCGCCCCACAACCATGGGCAATGCATGCAGTTGCAACATGTCTGTTGGCAAAAATGGGGTTAAAACAGGCAATAAAGAGGCATCACATCGCTTCCTCATCACATGTCAGTAGCCTCTGAAGTGCGATCCGAATGCAAATCGAGCTTCAGAGAAAAGGCAGATTTAGACGCAAGTCTATATCTACCCTTAGTGAGTGACCACTGCAGTGCAGCATCATTCGGCATATCTGGTTTGAACATATAAAGGATGATCTGCATCATAAGGTTATCCATAGAAAGATCTCTCCTCTAATCTGGAATTGCATTGTACAAGGACATACTGTTTTATACTGGACCTTGGTTATGAGTGCACACACTCTGCAAGGACAGTTCCCTTTTCTAAGTAGAAAGGCAATATTTGCTGAGCTGCCAGAGAAGGTCTTTACGTACTAGAAAATTGCTATCAGTCCTAATGAGCGCAGACAACTATGTGCTTCAGAAGACAGATTACATATCTTAGAAAGTCAAGGTCTACAAATTAGGGTTGATTTACTAAGGCTGCTTTCACACTGGGGCGGTAGGGGGCGTCGGCGGTAAAACAGCACGTATTTTTAGCGCTGCTTTACCGCGGTATTCGGCCGCTAGCGGTGCGGTTTTAACCCTCGTATAGCGCGGCTATAGCCGGGGTATTGCCGCGGTATAGCCGCGCTGTCCCATTGATTTCAATGGGCAGGAGCGGTTTAGGGGCGGTGAATACACCGCTCCTGAGATGCAGCTTGCAGGAGTTTTTTTCTTCTCCTGCCAGCGCACCGCTTCAGTGTGAAAGCCCTCGGGCTTTCACACTGAACAAACAGCAGCGGCTGTTTTGGGTCGGTTTGCAGGCGCTATTTTTAGCGCAATAATGCCTGCAAACCGCCCCAGTGTGAAAGGGGTCTAAAGGAAAATACACTGCACACTTTGCAAGTGCAGTTGCAGTTTAAAGGGCATTTACCCCAGAGCTTAGTAAATGAGGAGAAGCTCTGCTGACTTCCGTCACCTAATCACGTGAAAGCAAAAAATGCAGTTTTTTTTTTTATATTCCTTGCATACAGTATAAATGGGTATTCTTTGCAAAGTGAAGCTTCGCCTTATTTACTAAGCTCTGGAGCAAACGCCCTTGCAGAGTAAAACTGCAATTGCAAAGTGCAGCGACTATTTGCCTTTGGCAAATCAATCCCCATTGCATATGCCTGGGTTCAGGAGTGCTTGGATTGTAGAAGGGTATGTGTAGAAATAATAAGTATGGATGTGCTCACTTTAATCCACATCAGACTCCATTATATGGTTAAAAAGAAACCTTCCCTATGCAGGTCCTGCGAAACCGGAGTTTCCCTTTTTAGTTGGTAATGAGCACCACCCATTATCCATATTTTGGCAACCTGGGAGATCTCTTTTAATTGATTGTGATTTGTGAATACAACATAATCAGCTGTGAGTTTCATGTACAGACAATGTAGTCTACACCGGTGTGTCTTCTGGCTGGGTACATGAGAATACAACAATGTTGGTTTCGCCTTCTTTTCATATTCAAACTACTAGCAAGTGAAATCCTCTGTCAGCGATTGTTGAAGTAACGCCCAGAGTGCTGCCTTTTATCATGGCACAAACACCATCCTTTTGTTAGTTCTAATGACTGGGCTGTAAATCATTTGCATTTACAATATACAGATCACATACAGTAAACCTCTGTCTCCTTCAGTAATGCATTATAAATGCACTATTTTGTCCAAGAAGATTCACCCATTGACAGTCCTTGAGGGGAATGTATAGTATTTTCAAAGCTTACACTGTACACACTATATATATATATATATATATATATATATATATATATATATATATATATATATATAGATATAGATATAGATATACACACTATATCATCAAAAGTATTGGGACATCCGCCTTTACACGCACATAAACTTTAATGACATCCCAGTCTTATGTTCCGTACACACGCTCGGATTTTCCAAAGGAAAAAGTGCGATCGGATTGTGTTGTCGGCAAATTCCGATCGTGTGTGGGCTTCATCGGACTTTTTCCGTCGGAATTTCCAACACACAAAGTTTGAGAGCAGGATATAAAATTTTCTGACAACAAAATCCGATCATTTAAATTCCGATCGCGTGTACACAAACCCGATGCACAAAGTGCCGCGCATGTTTAAATTAAGAGAGGAAAGCTATTGGCTACTGCCCCGTTTATAGTCTTCCGACAACTTTGTGTGACCGTGTGTATGCAAGACAAGTTTGAGCCAACATCCGTCGGAAAAAATCCATGGATTTTGTTGTCGCAATGTCCGATCAATGTCCGATCGTGTGTACGGGGCATTAGTCTGTAGTGTTCAATGTTGAGTTGGCCCACCCTTTGCAGCCATAACATCTTCAACTCTTCTGGGAAGGCTGTCCACAAGGTTTAGGAGTGTGTCTATGGGAATGTTTGACCATTCTTCCAGAAGAGCATTTGTGAGGTCAGGCGCTGATGTTGGACGAGAAGTAGAGTTGCCACCTTATCCCTTTAGAACCAAACAAATATTAATTACACGGGTTCTGTGGCTGATTAATGTGGCAATTAAACTCACTTGGTGCCTTATCTGCATTAAATTAGCCTCAGAACCTGTGTATTTCATATGTTTTCAGGTTTAAAGGGATGAGGTGGCAACTCTACGGAGAAGGCCTGGCTCGCAGTCTCCGCTCTAATTCATCCCAAAGGTGTTCTATCATGTTGAGGTCAGGACCAGTCAAGTTTCTCCACCCCAAACTCGCTCATAGATGTATTTATGGACCTTGCTTTGTGCACTGGTCCAAATCATTTGGTGGATGGGGGATTATGGTGTGGGGTTGTTTTTCTTGGTCCCTTAGTTCCAGTAAAGGGAACTCTTGAAGTGATACTAAAGACTCAATTTTTTTCTTTAAAATTAACAAATAAGTTATACTTACCTGCTCTGTGCAATGGTTTTGCAAAGAGTCGGATCCTTCACTTCTCGGGTCAATCTTCTGTGATCCTGACCCCTCCCTCCTGTCAAGTGCCCCCACAGCAAGCAGCTTGCTATGGGGGCACTCAGACACAGAGCCGCTGTTCAGCCCGACCCCCTCTCTCTCCTGATTAGCTAACTGACTTTGATTGACAGCAGCGTGAGCCAATGTGTTGGCCCACACCTGTATTTGTTAGGGTGCTTATGTAGACTGCTGGACATTCTGCCTGTGTCTGATTATGCTCTGGATTTAGGTCTGTCTGACTTCTTTCTGTTTTAGTATTCCATTTTGTCTGTGAAAAGTTTGGACAGCATTTGTACCTAACTTGTCTTTGCCTAACCTGATCATTGGCCTGTTACCCCTGACATTGTCAGTCATTGTTCCATATAACTATATGAAACCTGAACTATGAGGAGTCTTCCAAAAGTTTCCACATTTTTATATATATAATAGATATTAGTGGCAGCTTGTCCATGAGTCCGGCCCCCTGATCTACATACAGGGAGACCATGAATTCCAATGGGGGGGGGGGTTGAAGCACGCGATTAGAGCCAGAGGCTTTAATAGGCTTCAAATAAGGGTGGGCTCGGGGCGCAGAGCACTTTGCTCCGAGCCCACCCAGTTGTGTGACAATAGCAAATGAAAATTCGCTATTATCTCACTGATTCTCCTCCCCGCCAATGAGGAAGCGGATGGTGAGAGCCGTTTCCCAATTGGCCGAAAGGAGAAGCCTTCCTATTGGAGGAATGTTTTGTTTACAGATCTACTTTCAGATTGCTAATGTATCTACATTTGTTAATATATTTAGCACTACCCCCCCCCCCCCCAGACTAACAGCGCTGCTGTTCCTCCTGTGGTCATTCATCCAGAGTTGTGTTACTGGTCAGATCTCTAGGTGAAAAGAAAGGGGAGAAAGTCAAATGATTGGTAAGCTGCAATATATTACATTTTAGGTTTTAGGTTTAGTACCGCTTTAAGGTAGTTAATGTTCAGATTTGCTTTAACAACTTTATTGCACTTGAACAGTTGAAAACATTTCTGAGACCAACTGAAAATGATGAATTGTACATTACAGCAGGATTTATGACCTGGTGCAGAATAATGATAAGAGGGAACACCTGGTTAGTCAGTTACCTGGAATAGAAAGGAAACTAAACATATGAGGCCTGCGACTGAGATAAAGGACAGCTGGGCAGGAACAAACATTACACACCTTCCTGGCCACCTTTCAGCTCTCAGTATTTCCATACACTGCACTGCTTTAAATCATCCTTTCTTGCAGCTCTAAAAAATGACGAAGTGGCAAACTGGGACCAGCAATCCCGTTCAGGCAAAGGCTTCACTTAAGCTAAGTTTAGAAGTTCAGAAGTTTCTACCACTGTCTGCTGAATGGCTTTTTTTTTTTTTGCTATTTTTTTGGGAAAACAGTAATTTTCAATGGCTTTAGCCACAGCCGCATTTCGCACATTAGGCATGTGGTAGCGGTGTGATCAGGGCCCACCAGCATAAGGCCTTATGCCCTGTACACGCGGTCGGACATTGATCGGGCATTCCGACAACAAAATCCATGGATTTTTTCCGACGGATGTTGGCTCAAACTTGTCTTGCATACACACGGTCACACAAAGTTGTCAGAAAATCCGATCATTCTGAACGCGGTGAAAACATGTACGTCGGGACTATAAATTGGGCAGTAGCCAATAGCTTTCGTCTCTTAATTTATTCTGAGCATGCGTGGCACTTTGTGCGGATTTGTGTACACACGATCGGAATTTCCGATAAAAGAATTTTGTTGTTGGAAAATTTTATAGCAAGCTCTCAAACTTTGTGTGTCGGAAATTCCGATGGAAAATGTGTGATGGAGCCCACACACGGTCGGAATTTCCGACAACAAGGTCCTATCACACATTTTCCGTTGAAAAATCCGACCGTGTGTATGGGGCATTAGAGTGCCAGTGGTGGCTGCTACTCAAAATTTGGGGGGGGGGGGGGGCGCAAACAAACTGAAAAAAGTAAAAAAAAAAAACATCAATTGCAGCCTCACTGTGCCATCAATTACCGCCACTGTGTCATCAAACGTAGCCACTGTGCCCCATAAGATGCAGCCACTGTCCCCATTAATTGACACTACTGTGCCATCAAACGCAGCCACTGTGCCCATCAATTCCCACCACTGTGCCATCAAATGCAGCCATTGTGCCCCATAAAATGCAGCCACTGTGCCCATCAATTGCTGCCACTGTGCCATTAAATGCAGCCACTGTGCCCTATAAAATGCAGCCACTGTGCCCATAAAATGACGCCACTGTGCCATCAAACGCAGCCACAGCACCCATCAATTGCTGCCACTGTGCCCATCAATTGCCACCACTGTGCCCATCAATTGCCACCACCGTGTCTATCAATTGCTCCCACTGTGCCCCATCAAACGCAGCCACTGTGCCATATCAAATGCTGCCAGTGTGCCCCCTGTCGGCCCACCGTCTGCACTTACCTGTCTCGGTGGGACAGCTCCGCGTTGTCTTCTCCTATCTTCTCTTCCAGTCCTCTGCTATGATTGGACGCCTTGCGTTGAATCACAGCGGCTGTTGTTTCAGCCAATCAGGTGACGGGTAACAGATCCGAGCACCTGATTCGCGGAGAGGCGGTTTAGTGTTGGGAAAGCGAATATTCATTCACTTTTCTAACACACAGCTGAGTGACCTGCGAGTGCCCAGCACGGCGCTCGCAGGTCACCTTTTTTGACGCCTATTAGAGCCTACGGCTCTAATCAGGTGCTTCAAAAACACCCCCGCCACTGTAATTCAGGTGCCCTGCGCCCGAAAAGGGGCCAGGCGCCTGAATAGGGGGTGGCAGCAGCGGCCATAGATAGATTCATGCAATGCATGAATCTATTCATTGGTCATAGAGGGGGTGGCAGGAGACAGTGCCATCTTAAGAGCATTATAGGCCCTGGGCAATACAGTGTCTACACAATCACGCACGAGAATAAAAATGCAAATTATCAATAAGGCTATATTTATTGGTACTTCCAACAAAATCAGTGTTTAGACATTAACACAATGTTCGGATAATAAAACACAAGCTTGGAAAGCAAGAAATTGAAAAACAAGAAATTACAGATTGAAATGGGACAGTACAAAAGCACAAATTAATTGTAAGCATGTAAACAGGAGATATTTGTAATCTGGCGGTGCTGGGGACTTCTGGTCACCCTAGGCTAGTGGGCTCTGCTGGGTCAGTGGCCAGCAGGACCCACAGGTCAGATCCCAGCAGAACCCACAAGCTGCGGACTTGTGGATCCTGCTGGCCACTGACAAGGGGGTCCTGCTCTGAGCTGGCTGTGGACCTGTGGGTTCTGCTGGGAGCTGGCCACTGACCTGTGGGTTTTGCCGGCCACTGACCTGTGGGTCCTGCTGGGAGCTGGTCGCTGACCTGTGGGTTCTGCTGGGAGCTGGCCACTGACCTGTGGGTCCTGCTGGCCACTGACCTGTGGGTCCTGCTGGGAGCTGGTCGCTGACCTGTGGGTTCTGCTGGGAGAGGACAATAGCCTATGGGTCCTGCTGGCCATGGTCTGTGGGTCCTGCTGGGAGCTTACCATGGCATGTGGATCCTGCTGGCCTGTTGGCCATGGGCAGCTCGCAGCAAGACCCACAGGCCATAGGCAAGGTAAATGAAGTGTCTGGGGGGCAGATCGATGGGATGATTGATCCTGTGGGGGTGTCAGGGTCTCTCACCTCAGCTTGCTCGGCAGACTCAGTGCTTAGCAGCAGCAGGACAGGTCCTCTCTTCCTCCTTCTCAACGGCTTCCTCCAGTCCTAGGGGGTGGTTGATGATGTTGCTCCTGGCCGGGGGTCACATCTACTCCACAGTACTGTTACTGTACCACCAGCCAGCAGCGGCGCGCCAAGGCCAGCCATGTCATGTGGTATTTTTACACAGTGTCCAGCCAAGCAGAGGCACTGGGGCAGGCAAAATATCCTGGATTCTGACCGCGGCGATGGGAGTTGTAGCACGCGGTAGGCTGGCTGCGCTGTTCGGCGGCCATCATGCGATGTCACCTGACAGAATGCCACTCAATAATGAGTCATTCAGTGATCAGCGGGCGGACACTCGGACAGCCGCGGTGCCAGCCGGCGGTCATTGTTTCGGTTATGCAAAAACCGTACAGCACTTAATTTGGGGGGGCAAATGGGGGGGGCACAGAGTAAAATTGGGGGGTCGTGGCCCCATTAGGCCCCATGCTGGTGACACCATTGCACTGCACTGCCACAATGCGGCAGCGAACTTTGTGACATGTAAATGATGCTTGGCTTGTAGGGCCCCCCAGGGAAAGTGGGGCCCCCAGGAAACTGCCCAGCGTGCCCATGTGAAAAGACGCCCTGGCAGGAGAGAGGGGGCAGCGCCCGTGCGCCCTTATGGATGCACCGCCACTGATAGGGGCGGTGGAAAAATCTGATTCCCTAGCCACTTGCTGGTGATTCTGGGAGCACCCTACAGTAGGGCGAATACGTGTCCCGGATTGCCTGGGACAGTCCCGCATTTTGCAGGTCTGTCCCGGGTCCAGAGCACCTTCATTCCAGGACAATGCAGTGTCCTGGAATTAAACTGGCACAGCCACCCTCCCAAGCCCATCTGATGCCCCCCAAAAAAGCTGCCATATCACCGCTTTATTCACTGTCAGTACTTTTCCTGGCCCGGAAAGTCTGGAGAGGCACAATGGCCGCCCCTTGCTTGTGATTGGAGAAATCATAAATCCCGCCTCTTGTGTCTAATCACTGCAGGGCAATGTAGAGCCAGCGTTGGAACAAGGTAAAATTGGTTTTGGCTGGCCAGGACAAGTACTGGCAGGGAGTAAAGTTGCGATGCGGCAGCCTTTTTTGGGGGTATGACCAGTGCTTCTGGGTAGAGCGCGCACCCGCCGCCCTGGCTGTGCTGTGATTTTTTACAGCACAAGCTCATTTTTGGGAAGGGCAGTTTGGAAATGTGTTCGCCCTACCCTACACAGAGCGCCCCCAGCACAGAAATTGGGCTCTCGAGAACCAGGAGTCATGGCTCCCGATTACCTGATCTCTGTGATAGCCTCTGATTGGCTATCACAGTGATCAGTTACTGTGTAGCCCGCCCCTGTGTTTTTTTCTGCTCCAAATGGAGAGAAAGATACATTGTACCTTTCTCCCTGTCAAGAGAGAAAAATATAAACAAACAAAAGTGTGTCAAAAAAATAATATTAAAGCGGAGTTCCACACAAAAATGGAACTTCCGCTTTTCGGAACCCTCCCCCCCTCCGGTGTCACATTTGGCACCTTTCAGGGGGGAGGGGGGTGCAGATACCTGTCAAAGACAGGTATTTGCACCCACTTCCGGCATAGACTCCCATGGGAGTCTATGCCTCTTCCCGTCCCCACCGCGCTGTCTGCTGGGAACACACAGCTCCCAGGAGAGAGCAGGGACCACTAGGGACGCGCAGCGCGACACGTGCATGCGCAGTAGGGAACCGGGAAGTGAAGCCGCAACGCTTCACTTCCTGATTCCCTCACCTAGGATGGCGGCGGCAGCTGCCGAGAACCGAGCGGGTTCTCGGCGTCCCCCGCCGACATCGCTGGACACTGGGACATGTAAGTAGCAATGTATTAAAAGTCAGCAGCTGCAGTATTTGTAACTGCTGGCTTTTAATATTTTTTTTTTTTGGCGGTGTGGGTGAACCCCCGCTTTAACTACTTGCCAACTGTATAACTTAGATATACGGTGGCAAAGTGGCATGGCTGCGCCGGATCATGTACCTAGTACGTGATGCGACACTTCCGGGTTCATCACTGGCCCGCTCCTGCTGTGATTATACACAGCGGGAGCTGATCGGTGGGTACCGTGGACCCGATGTCCACCGATCCTTCAGTACAGAAAGAGAATTGCGGTCTGCCTATGTAAACAAGGCAGATCGGCGGTCTGTCAGTACAGAAGGCATTGATCCTGTGTTCCTGTAAAGCAGGAACACCGATCCATGCTTTCCCCTAGTACCAGCACCTCCCCCACAGTAAGAAAACACCTGCTAGGCACACAGTTAACCCTTTGATCGCCCCAAATGGTAAAGCGGAGTTTCGTCGAAAAAAAAAAAATGTAAAAGTCAGCAGCTACAAATACTTTTAAAATAAGGACACTTACCTGTCCAGGGCGCCTTTCGATGTCCTCACCCAAAGCCGACACATCCATCGGCTCCAGGTGGAGATGGCGGCATCTTCAGTAAGGGAATCAGGAAGTGAATCCTTGCGGCTTCACAGCCTCGTTCCCTATTGCGCATGCACAAGTCTGACTGATCCCTGCTGTCTTCTGGGGCCTGTGTGTCTCCCAGAAGACAGCTGGGGGTGGGGGTGGAGGAGGGGCCGGACATGGCGTAGATCACCGCGGATTCTTTCGCCGGAAGTGGGAGCAAATACCAGGATTAGACAGGTATCTGCTCCCCCCTGAAAGGTGCAAAATGTGATACCGAAGGGGGGGAGGAACCAGATAAGCGGAAGTTCCATTTTTGGGTGGAACTCCACTTTAACCCCTTCCCAGCCAGTGTCATTAGTACAGTGACAGTGCATATTTTTTAGCACTGATCACTGTATTAGTGTTACTTGTCCGCAAAAAGTGTCATTTAGTGTCCGATTTGTCCACCGCAATATCACAGCCCCGCTATAAGTCGCTGATCGCCGTCATTACTAGTGAAAATAAATAAATAAATAAAAATATCCCATAGTTTGTAGACGCTATTACTTTTGCGCAAACCAATCAATATACCCTTATTGGGATTTTTTTTACCAAAAATATGCAGCAGAATACATAATGGCCTTAATTAGATTTATTTTATTTTATTTTATTTTATTAGATGTGTTTTATAGCAGAAAGTAAAAAATATTGTTTTTTTTTTTTCAAAATTGCCGGCCTTGTATTTGTTTATAGCGCAAAAAAATAAAAACCGCAGAGGATCAAATACCACCAAAAGAAATCTCTATATTTGGGGAAAAAGGACATACATTTTATTTGGGTACAGAGTCACACGACCGCACAATTGTCAGTTAAAGTAACGCAGTGCCATATTACAAAAAATGGCCTGGTCGTGAAGGGGGGTAAATCTTCCAGAAAGCAAGTGGTTAATAATAAAATTGTAAGAAAAATAAAGAAAAAAATAGCTAGTTCAAGGCCTGCTCTAGGTCAGTGTCAGACCTTTGACCCTAACACTAACCCTGACACTGACCTAGATCAAGCCTTGATCCAGCTATTTTTTCATCTAATTTCTACATTTTTATAATGGTAAATGTCAAAAGCCAATAAAAAGGAATAGTAGTGGTGAAAAATAAAAAAGAAGCACTTGTGGGTTAAGTAGTTCTAAAGGCTCAAGGTTTTTTAACTTCATGCAATCACGGCCAGTGAGCCAATGAGGAGAGAGCGGGGGTGGGGCCGAGCCGCGGCTCTCTGTGAATGGACACGCAGAACAGCGGCTCGGGAGCAAGCTTGCTTGGGTGCCTCCATAGCAAGCTGCTTGCTGTGAGGGCACTTGGCAGGAGGGAGGAGCCAGGAGTGCTGGCAGGGGACCCGAGAAGAGGAGGATCTTGTCTGCTCTGTGCAAAACCATTACACAGAACAGGTAAGTATGACGTGTTTGTTATTTTTCTTTTAAAATTTTGCCTTTAATATCGCTTTAACTAAATCATTTTGCTAATAGGTGTCCCTTGTTCCTAATGCCTTCTCACTGCTCTCTGAAGTGCAATCCAAGCGCAGATCGCTCTTCACAGACTAACGCTCATGTGAACAAGGCCTCAGGGATTTTCTCAATTTTGAGGGATTTCCTCTCACTTCCTCTTTTGACTATGGGACAGGAAGTGAAGGGAAATCTTCCCAAATGGAACACAAATTGCAAACAAAAACATCTTAAAGGGGTTGTAACCAAAATGAAAACAAGTTTGTTCTAAAGTGTTACTAAACCCACAACAATAAAATCAGTCTGTATTTGCAGTACAACATGCTTGTTATACTCTCTGTGGAACCTAAGGGGTTAATCCTCTGCATTGTGCAAAAGGGCTGTTTGATCCTGTCTTCTCTGATCCTCCCTTTCTTCTACTGTCCCCAATCCATCTCCTGATAGTACAGAGCCCTAGGAGGCACTCTGCACACGCTCAGTTTGGTGTGTATTGCTATAGAGTTTGGTGCATGTGATCAGCACAGGGCCAATCAGCACTGTCCAGACAGAGAGTCAGGGGTCCTGCAGCCTCATAGGACAGTCAGAGGAGAATGAAAACTCCTCCTACAAGCTTTAACCAGACACTGATAGAAGTCACAAGACTGCTATATACTGCTGATGAGAAAATGTATTTAGCAGTTTATATTTACTAAAACTATTGCATTTCCATGTTCTGTGTACTGTGGAGGACCAGATATAGTGAATGCAGGGTCCTGGGTTTTATTAACACTTTACGTTCTAGGCACGCTCTTAAGGTTCCCTCTTTGCAAATCCAGGATTGTGTCCCCTGAATTCGTATACTGCACCTTTCCCAGCTGTTCTTACACAGTGTACAGCCGCTGTAAACTTGGGTCTATTCATTTACATAAACTGGAACTTATACCGATAACGCTGGTAAATCTTCCCTCAGTAAAGATGGCGGCTCGAGCATCACATGACTCACCTCACTGCACTGCGCCGACCTCAGCAGACAGGTCCTGGCAGACATGCCACGGGAATCAGACTACACTTCCCAGAATGCCTCGCTGCAGGAAGATTAGACCGACCAGTGTGGAGATGTCACGTGGTGGCGCTGGTTGACCCTTTCCCGTCCGCACAGTCATGGTGACCAGGGAGGACCCACGTGGTTTGTGCCAGTAGAAGGTGAGGAGGACTTCCATGTATGAGAGGATGAGCTGGGCGTGTCATGGAGGGAGGTGTGACGTGTCGGATGGGGAATGCTGGGACTTGTAGTATGAAAGCTGATGAGCTGTAGGGGTTACACTGCAGTGTGTTATGTTCTGTACTTACCCAATATCATGTTCATTTCTCGTTGTCATGGTGCTGTGTGATGACACCCTGCAGGCATTCATTGCTTTCTTACTGTACATTCTGTCATTGCTGAGTGATCAGCTGTGGAAAGTCAGTGATTTCACACAGTGACACTTTTATATCAAACTACATGAAATCTGAGCTCTCTACCCTGATATCAGACACAGGATCCATTGGGGAGATTCACGTCACTTCCTGTCCCTGTGACACAATAGGAAGTTAGAGGAAATCTTTACAAAAGAAGAAATCTAGTGTTTTAGGACTCCTTTACACTTGTGGCTGTCATTGTTGGCGGATCGGAGGTGATATGTTGCCTCCCGGTCCCTTTTAACCTGTCCTGTGATGTCATTTTTGCTGTGGCACCCCCTCTGGCCACCATGTCTTGTTGAAGTAGAACTATAGGCCAAACCTTTTTTTTCCCCATTTTTGATGGAGTAAGACCCCTTCACACTGGAGGCGTTTTTCAGGCAATAAAGGGCTAAAAATGGCACCTGAAAAACGCCTCCCCTGCAGCCCCAATGTGAGACCCCCGAGTGCTTTCACATGGAGCGGTGCGCTGGCAGGACGTTAGAAAAAGTCCTGCAAGCAGCATTTTAGGAGCGGTGTATATCCCGCTCCTCCACTGCCCATTGGAATGCATGGGCACCGCTGCCAAAGCGATTCAGCAGCAGCGCTTTTTGAGCGCATTTAACCTATTCTTTGGCTGCTATCGGGGGTTAAAAGCGCCCCGCTATCGGGCAAAAAGCGTCGCTAAAACGATGGTAAGGCACCACTTACTGCGTTTAGCTGCGTTTTCAAACGCTTCTTAGACCCCTTTCACATTGGGGCGGTTTGCAGGCGTTATTGCGCTAAAAATACCGCCTGCAAACCGCCCCTAAACAGCCGCTGCTGTTTGTTCAGTGTGAAAGCCCCGAGGGCTTTCACACTGAAGCGGTGCGCTGGCAGGAGAAGAAAAAATCTCCTGCAAGCCGCATCTTTGGAGCGGTGAAGGAGCGGTGTATTCACCGCTCCTAAACCGCTCCTGCCCATTGAAATCAATGGGGCAGCGTGGCTATACCGCGGCAATACCCCGGCTATAGCCGCGCTATACGAGCGGTTTTAACCCTTTTTCGGCCGCCAGCGGGGGGGTTAAAACCGCACTGCTAGCGGCCGAATACCACGGTAAAACAGCGTTAAAAATAGTGCTGTTTTACTGCTGACGCCCCCTACTGCCCAAGTGTGAAAGCAGCCTAAATGCAAACACGGCAAAATGCCGCTAAACGCGGGAAAACTGATGTTTTAAACGTGGGTTATTATCTGTCAAGTTAAATCTTTCAGGAGAGGTTGTAAAACGTGTCCCGTGTACATGAAGCCTGACACAGCGGGGAGGAGTCCTCTATACACCTCTCTAGTGTGGAGGGGAAATCTCTTCATTATTTCCCCATCAGCCTGCTGGATGATCAGAAAAAAGAAATGATTGATCTGATTGGTCGGCCTTAGACGGGTGTAACTGGAACACGTGTCCTGATTGGATGATGTGCCCTCACCTCTGGTGACAACTGTAAAGTTTTGGGTTTCCCATCACAAAAAAAAGGTTTTGGCCACACATAGGGGAATGTATTGTGTCTGGGGGGGATCTTCACAAATAAGAACATCTGCACTGCCGTACATGTACAACCTCCGCAGACATAGCCGTGTCCTCTCTACACATGTACAACCTCCGCAGACATAGCCGTGTCCTCTCTATACATGTACAACCTCCGCAGACATAGCCGTGTGCTCTCTATACATGTACAACCTCCGCAGACATAGCCGTGTGCTCTCTATACATGTACAACCTCCGCAGACATAGCCGTGTGCTCTCTATACATGTACAACATCCGCAGACATAGCCGTGTGCTCTCTATACATGTACAACCTCCGCAGACATAGCCGTGTGCTCTCTATACATGTACAACCTCCGCAGACATAGCCGTGTGCTCTCTATACATGTACAACCTCCGCAGACATAGCCGTGTGCTCTCTATACATGTACAACCTCCGCAGACCTAGCCGTGTGCTCTCTATACATGTACAACCTCCGCAGACATAGCCGTGTGCTCTCTATACATGTACAACCTCCGCAGACATAGCCGTGTGCTCTCTATACATGTACAACCTCCGCAGACATAGCCGTGTGCTCCCTATACATGTACAACCTCCGCAGACATAGCCGTGTGCTCTCTATACATGTACAACCTCCGCAGACATAGCCGTGTGCTCCCTATACATGTACAACCTCCGCAGACATAGCCGTGTGCTCTCTATACATGTACAACCTCCGCAGACATAGCCGTGTGCTCTCTATACATGTACAACCTCCGCAGACATAGCCGTGTGCTCTCTATACATGTACAACCTCCGCAGACATAGCCGTGTGCTCTCTATACATGTACAACCTCCGCAGACATAGCCGTGTGCTCTCTATACATGTACAACCTCCGCAGACATAGCCGTGTGCTCTCTATACATGTACAACCTCCGCAGACATAGCCGTGTGCTCTCTATACATGTACAACCTCCGCAGACATAGCCGTGTGCTCTCTATACATGTACAACCTCCGCAGACATAGCCGTGTGCTCTCTATACATGTACAACCTCCGCAGACATAGCCGTGTGCTCTCTATACATGTACAACCTCCGCAGACATAGCCGTGTGCTCTCTATACATGTACAACCTCCGCAGACAGAGCCGTGTGCTCTCTATACATGTACAACCTCCGCAGACATAGCCGTGTGCTCTCTATACATGTACAACCTCCGCAGACATAGCCGTGTGCTCTCTATACATGTACAACCTCCGCAGACATAGCCGTGTGCTCTCTATACATGTACAACCTCCGCAGACATAGCCGTGTGCTCCCTATACATGTACAACCTCCCCAGACATAGCCGTGTGCTCTCTATACATGTACAACCTCCGCAGACATAGCCGTGTGCTCCCTATACATGTACAACCTCCGCAGACATAGCCGTGTGCTCTCTATACATGTACAACCTCCGCAGACATAGCCGTGTGCTTTATATACATGTACAACCTCCGCAGACATAGCCGTGTGCTCTCTATACATGTACAACCTCCGCAGACATAGCCGTGTGCTCTCTATACATGTACAACCTCCGCAGACATAGCCGTGTGCTCCCTATACATGTACAACCTCCGCAGACATAGCCGTGTGCTCTCTATACATGTACAACCTCCGCAGACATAGCCGTGTGCTCTCTATACATGTACAACCTCCGCAGACATAGCCGTGTGCTCCCTATACATGTACAACCTCCGCAGACATAGCCGTGTGCTCTCTATACATGTACAACCTCCGCAGACATAGCCGTGTGCTCTCTATACATGTACAACCTCCGCAGACATAGCCGTGTGCTCTCTATACATGTACAACCTCCGCAGACATAGCCGTGTGCTCCCTATACATGTACAACCTCCGCAGACATAGCCGTGTGCTCTCTATACATGTACAACCTCCGCAGACATAGCCGTGTCCTCTCTACACATGTACAACCTCCGCAGACATAGCCGTGTCCTCTCTATACATGTACAACCTCCGCAGACATAGCCGTGTGCTCTCTATACATGTACAACCTCCGCAGACATAGCCGTGTGCTCTCTATACATGTACAACCTCCGCAGACATAGCCGTGTGCTCTCTATACATGTACAACATCCACAGACATAGCCGTGTGCTCTCTATACATGTACAACCTCCGCAGACATAGCCGTGTGCTCTCTATACATGTACAACCTCCGCAGACATAGCCGTGTGCTCTCTATACATGTACAACCTCCGCAGACATAGCCGTGTGCTCTCTATACATGTACAACCTCCGCAGACATAGCCGTGTGCTCCCTATACATGTACAACCTCCGCAGACATAGCCGTGTGCTCTCTATACATGTACAACCTCCGCAGACATAGCCGTGTGCTCCCTATACATGTACAACCTCCGCAGACATAGCCGTGTGCTCTCTATACATGTACAACCTCCGCAGACATAGCCGTGTGCTCTCTATACATGTACAACCTCCGCAGACATAGCCGTGTGCTCTCTATACATGTACAACCTCCGCAGACATAGCCGTGTGCTCTCTATACATGTACAACCTCCGCAGACATAGCCGTGTGCTCTCTATACATGTACAACCTCCGCAGACATAGCCGTGTGCTCTCTATACATGTACAACCTCCGCAGACATAGCCGTGTGCTCTCTATACATGTACAACCTCCGCAGACATAGCCGTGTGCTCTCTATACATGTACAACCTCCGCAGACATAGCCGTGTGCTCTCTATACATGTACAACCTCCGCAGACATAGCCGTGTGCTCTCTATACATGTACAACCTCCGCAGACATAGCCGTGTGCTCTCTATACATGTACAACCTCCGCAGACAGAGCCGTGTGCTCTCTATACATGTACAACCTCCGCAGACATAGCCGTGTGCTCTCTATACATGTACAACCTCCGCAGACATAGCCGTGTGCTCTCTATACATGTACAACCTCCGCAGACATAGCCGTGTGCTCTCTATACATGTACAACCTCCGCAGACATAGCCGTGTGCTCCCTATACATGTACAACCTCCCCAGACATAGCCGTGTGCTCTCTATACATGTACAACCTCCGCAGACATAGCCGTGTGCTCCCTATACATGTACAACCTCCGCAGACATAGCCGTGTGCTCTCTATACATGTACAACCTCCGCAGACATAGCCGTGTGCTTTATATACATGTACAACCTCCGCAGACATAGCCGTGTGCTCTCTATACATGTACAACCTCCGCAGACATAGCCGTGTGCTCTCTATACATGTACAACCTCCGCAGACATAGCCGTGTGCTCCCTATACATGTACAACCTCCGCAGACATAGCCGTGTGCTCTCTATACATGTACAACCTCCGCAGACATAGCCGTGTGCTCTCTATACATGTACAACCTCCGCAGACATAGCCGTGTGCTCCCTATACATGTACAACCTCCGCAGACATAGCCGTGTGCTCTCTATACATGTACAACCTCCGCAGACATAGCCGTGTGCTCTCTATACATGTACAACCTCCGCAGACATAGCCGTGTGCTCTCTATACATGTACAACCTCCGCAGACATAGCCGTGTGCTCCCTATACATGTACAACCTCCGCAGACATAGCCGTGTGCTCTCTATACATGTACAACCTCCGCAGACATAGCCGTGTGCTCTCTATACATGTACAACCTCCGCAGACATAGCCGTGTGCTCTCTATACATGTACAACCTCCGCAGACATAGCCGTGTGCTCTCTATACATGTACAACCTCCGCAGACATAGCCGTGTGCTCTCTATACATGTACAACCTCCGCAGACATAGCCGTGTGCTCTCTATACATGTACAACCTCCGCAGACATAGCCGTGTGCTCTCTATACATGTACAACCTCCGCAGACATAGCCGTGTGCTCTCTATACATGTACAACCTCCACAGACATAGCCGTGTGCTCTCTATACATGTACAACATCCGCAGACATAGCCGTGTGCTCTCTATACATGTACAACATCCACAGACATAGCCGTGTGCTCTCTATACATGTGTGTCATGTGTGTCATGTGTGTCATGTGTGTCATGTGTGGATGGCACACTTTCCTTCTGCTGAGTCTCGGGAGACATGACCGTTTTACTTTCTGAGCCAACGCTGCCATGGCACCGAGTACCCAGCGGAGGGTGATAGGAGACTCCCATAGGTGTGATGTCTTTCTGTTGTTTAGCTGTGTCTTAGCAGCATTACATTGGGGGCTCCTCATAGGGAGGTGATGAGTTCAGTGAGATTTGGGAGGAGAGTAAGTTCATCTTTACACAATCTTGCCAGAATGGTCCCTATTCACTACAGTGTCCCCAATATGTTAAAACACTGTGATCCATTCCCCAGAAAAAGGCCCACCTCCTCATCTTCTGACACCATTGTCCTCCCCAATCTAGTCTGTAGATGGTGGGACGCACCCAGTGCCGGAAATCTTTGAACAAGCATTTACTGGCCTCCCTCCCCAGCCCGCTGTCTCTCGCAACTCAGTGATCACTCAATACTTACTCCTCCTGACCCCTGCGCTGTGCACGATACTTACTCCTGCTGACCCCTGCGCTGTGCACGATACTTACTCCTCCTAACCCCTGCACTCTGTATGATACTTACTACTCCTGACCCCTGCACTCTCATGGTACTTACTCCTCCTGACCCCTGCACTCTGTATGATACTTACTCCTCCTGACCCCTGCACTCTGTATGATACTTACTCCTCCTGACCCCTGCACCCTGCATGATACTTACTCCTCCTGACCCATGCACTCTGTATGATACTTACTATTCCTGACCCCTGCACTCTCATACTTACTCCTCCTGACCCCTGCACTCTGTGCGATACTTACTCCTCCTGACCCCTGCACTCTGTGCGATACTTACTCCTCCTGACCCCTGCACTCTCATGGTACTTACTCCTCTTAAGCCCTGCACCCTGTGCAATACTTACTACTACTGACCCCTGCACTGTGTATGATACTTACTCGTCCTGACCCCTGCACTCTGTATGATACTTACTCCTCCTGACCCCTGCACTCTGTGCGATACTTAATCCTCCTGACCCCTGCACTCTCATGGTACTTACTCCTCTTAACCCCTGCACCCTGTGCAATACTTACTCCTCCTGACCCCTGCACTCTGTATGATACTTACTCCTTCTGACCCCTGCACTCTGTATGATACTTACTCCTCCTGACCCCTGCACCCTGTGCGATACTTACTTCTCCTGACCCCTGCACTCTGTGCGATACTTACTCCTCCTGACCCCTGCACTCTGTATGATACTTACTCCTCCTGACCCCTGCACCCTGTGCGATACTTACTCCTCCTGACCCCTGCACTCTGTGTGATACTTACTCCTCCTGACCCCTGCACTCTGTGTGATACTTACTCCTCCTGACCCCTGCACTCTGTATGATACTTACTCCTCCTGACCCCTGCACTCTGTATGATACTTACTCCTCCTGACCCCTGCACTCTGTGTGATACTTACTCCTCCTGACCCCTGCACTCTGTATGATACTTACTCCTCCTGACCCCTGCACTCTGTATGATACTTACTCCTCCTGACCCCTGCACTTTGTATGATACTTACTCCTCCTGACCCCTGCACTTTGTATGATACTTACTCCTCCTGACCCCTGCACTCTGTATGATACTTACTCCTCCTGACCCCTGCACTCTGTATGATATTTACTCCTCCTGACCCCTGCACTCTGTGTGATACTTACTCCTGACCCTGCAATCAGTGAGTTACTTACTCATGACCCCTGCACTCTGTGCAGTACTTATTTTTGACCCCTGCAGTCTGTGTGATACTTACTCCTCCTGACCCCTGCACTCTGTATGATACTTACTCCTCCTGACCCCTGCACTCTGTTTGATACTTACTCCTCCTGACCCCTGCACTCTGTGTGATACTTACTCCCCCTGACCCCTGCACTCTGTATGATACTTACTCCTCCTGACCCCTGCACTCTGTATGATACTTACTCCTCCTGACCCCTGCACTCTGTATGATACTTACTCCTCCTGACCCCTGCACTCTGTATGATACTTACTCCTCCTGACCCCTGCACTCTGTATGATACTTACTCCTCCTGACCCCTGCACTCTGTATGATATTTACTCCTCCTGACCCCTGCACTCTGTGTGATGCTTACTCCTCCTGACCCCTGCACTCTGTGTGATACTTACTCCTGACCCTGCAATCAGTGAGTTACTTACTCATGACCCCTGCACTCTGTGCAGTACTTATTTTTGACCCCTGCAGTCTGTGTGATACTTACTCCTCCTGACCCCTGCACTCTGTATGATACTTACTCCTCCTGACCCCTGCACTCTGTATGATACTTACTCCTCCTGACCCCTGCACTCTGTGTGATACTTACTCCTCCTGACCCCTGCACTCTGTATGATACTTACTCCTCCTGACCCCTGCACTCTGTATGATACTTACTCCTCCTGACCCCTGAACTCTGTATGATACTTACTCCTCCTGACCCCTGCACTCTGTATGATACTTACTCCTCCTGACCCCTGCACTCTGTATGATACTTACTCCTCCTGACCCTTGCACTCTGTATGATACTTACTCCTCCTGACCCCTGCACTCTGTATGATACTTACTCCTCCTGACCCCTGCACTCTGTATGATACTTACTCCTCCTGACCCCTGCACTCTGTATGATACTTACTCCTCCTGACCCCTGTACTCTGTGCGATACTTACTCCTCCTGACCCCTGCACTCTGTATGATACTTACTCCTCCTGACCCCTGCACTCTGTGTGATACTTACTCCTGACCCTGCAATCAGTGAGTTACTTACTCATGACCCCTCCACTCTGTGCAGTACTTATTTTTGACCCCTGCAGTCTGTGAGTTACTTATTACTGACAAATTGTTTCAGGGCAGATTAAAAATTTTATTTTGTGGGTGTGGCTACGAAGAAGGGGTGTGTGGTTTTGTGGGTGTGGCTACGAAGAAGGGGTGTGTGGTTTTGTGGGTGTGGCTACGAAGAAGGGGTGTGTGGTTTTGTGGGTGTGGTTATAAAAGTGGTCGCGGTTAGTAGAGTGTTCATGGATTTCATTTTTAAAATCTGTTAGCCTAACTTTAAGACAGAGTGAACTTATTCTGTGTGCCCTGACCTGACCTACCCTCCTCCCCCCTACACAGATGTACACTTACCTGGATCCAACAGCCACGCCCTCTGGTGTTTGTTTACATCCCGGCCTCACCTGCACATCACGGCCCCATAGACTTCTATGGAGCTGTCTTCCTTCATCTCCAGCCATGGTCACAGGCTCATTGAAGAGTGTGGGGGCTGTAATGTGCAGGCTAAGGATGAGCTGCGGTGTGTTCGCACAGCCCACGTGTAGAACCCGCCAGGAAATCAGCACAGCGCTAATCACAGGCAGTGAGACATTGTCCCGATGTGCGGCTGCAGAGATCGGAAATGTGTCACTGCCTGTGATTAGCGCAGTGCTGACTTCCTGGCGGGCTCTACACATGGGCTGTGCGAACACACCGCAGCTCATCCTTAGTGCAGGCGCAGTCAGGAGAGTGAGACTTGCAGTGCTGGATGTAAACAAACCTGAAGTCACAACCATTGGATTGAGGTAAGTATACATCTGTGGAAGGAAAGGGTGGGGCAAAAAGAATAAGTGCTCATTATCCTACAGTGCACTTATCTTTTAAATGTCAGCAGTGTCAGTACTTGAATGTGACCTGGTATCAGCCTCTTGCAGTCCCTGTACAGCAGAGCTGGAATATGAGAGGAAGGAGCAGTACAAGGAGCCGATTGGTTCATGTGCTGACAAGAAGCATGCTGATAGGAGGAGAAAGCAGAGTGACAGAGAGATGAACTCTTCCTTACCAGCCAGTCACTGGCTGGGGTGGGTCCAGGATGACCTGGGCCTAGAGAAAAGGAGTTGGATGATACTGGCCATGTTACTGAGGCCACCTAGTGGCAGAAAAGAAGTACTGCAGGGGGAAATCTCTGGCATGAAAGTGAATATTGTAACAAACACAATTTGTTTTTTGTTTTTGTTTTTTATATCTTTTATTAGGCTATTAATTTTTTGTACTTGATTAGCTTCAGTGGGGTGCAAAAACAGTAGACCCCTAATGTCTTCTTTAAGGGGACCTGTCTTATACGGTATGTTATTACATAGGGGGCCATTAGCTACCTATGTGATAGATGTAAAAATTACAAAACAAATATAGTAACACACTGTAAAAAAAAATGTATAATAATTTTAAACCACCTCATACTCCCACTAGTGTACAGAAACATCAATGTTTACAAGAGCGTGGCAAAGCACAGCCATTCACTTGTATGACAGGCTGTATACGGCACCTGGAATCAGGAAATTACGAGGCATTTCAAATCTAAATACTGTAATTCTATTGTTCTGTATTAGAGATAAAAGAGCCGTGTTTTCAAAACCTCAACCTCCCAGCGCGCCGGAGGATGTAGCAAAGCTCTGCCTTTCCTGCTCTACTTTGTGTTGGAAGACTGAACATTGTGTGCAGATACAGACATCTGCTGATTACTGTGTATTCCAACCAGATCAAATGCATATAAAGAAGTATTATAATATAGTTGGTGCAGCGGTATAATTACTGTGACCGATGAGATTACAATGAGTATACCATACCTCCCAACTTTTTGAGATGGGAATGAGGGACGCCTATCAGCAAAAGTATGCAGGCATAGGACACACCCCTTGCCACGCCCCCTTAGAGGAGAATTGTACAAAAAAAAACAAAAAACAAGATTGGTTAAACCCACGTTCAAGTGCTTTTTTACCACTACTATTCCTTTATACTGGCTTTTGGAATTTACAAATGCAGCAATTTAGAAATTGGATGAAAGGTTTAGCACTGGGAAACACCTTTTTGATAGATAAAAAATGCATTTTATATACAACTATATAGATCAGACCAAAATGAGGGACAAATGAGGAGGAATGAGGGACAGAGGGACATTGCTCCAAATCAGGGACAGTCCATCCAAATCAGGGACAGTTGGGAGCTATGAGTATATGCTGTAAATAAATACCAAAAAATAAAATGCTACAAAAGGTGCCAATAGTGAAAAAGTTACATAAAAGATAAATTACAATATAAAAATTGTGAAAAAAAATCAATTTTTCATTAAATGAAATACAATGTGATATGTTGTTGTTTCCGTCGACCGATTATCAGAGCGACCGATTATCGGCGGCTGATATTCACCTTTTTTGAAGCATCGGTATCAGTCACAAATTTATCGATGTTACCGATATTACTTCAAGGGGTTGTACCGGGGTGATGCATGCAGCTGCAAGCATCACCCCAATATCATTCTTTAGAGCGGACGGTCAGCTTGTAATGACAACCAATGCGGCTCAGCAGCTGCTTGGCTATTATTACAAGCACATATACATTTAACTCCTTGATCGCCCCCTAGTGTTTACCCCTTCCCTGCCAGTTACATTTATACAGTCATCAGTGGCTATTTTATCACTGATCGCTGTATAAATGTCAGTGGTCCCAAAAATGTGTCAAAAGTGTCCGATCTGTCCTCCGCAATGTCACAGTCTCGCTAAAGATCGCTGCCATTACTAGTAAAAAAATAATAATAAAAATGGCATACATATATCCCCAATTTTGTATACGCTATAACTTTTGCGAAAACCAATCAATATACGCTTACTGCGATTTTTTTTTTACCATAAATATGTAGAAGAATATATATCAGCCTAAACTGATGAAGAGATTTGTTTTTTTTGGGGGGGGGGGGGGGGGGGTTGGATATGTATTATAGAAAAAAGTAAAAAATATTGTTTTTTTTTTTTCAAAATTGTCGCTCTTTTTTTTTGTTTATAGTGCAAAAAATAAAATCCACAGTGGTGGTCAAAAAACATCAAAAGAAAGCTCTATTTGTGAGAAAAAAAGGATGTCAATTTTGTTTGGGTACAACATTGCACGACCGCACAATTCAAGGGGAAATTCTTCCGGTCTTTAAGTGGTTAATGATAATAATAGATATTTATTTAAAAAGTTTTTAAAATTAAAAATAATAATCCATTTAATATATGTAAAATATATTTAAAATATATATGTAAAATATATTTAAATATGTAATACAATAAGATTTAAATAAACTCCTACACCTTTTACAGGAGACACGTATAAATAAATAAGATCCTGGCTATATCATCAATCTCTGATAAAAAAAAGTTAAATTATAAACCTTCTATGGGGCATGGGTGTAAATACATAAGATCATTGTTATATCATAAATCACTGATAAAACAGTTTCAAAGTCAAATTTGTTATTTAAACCTGTTGGAGATAAAACTTTTATGTTATAAATCCACCAGGATTCCCTTCTGCTTAGCTGGCTAACAAAATGTCACCCTCCACCTTTTCTTTACCCCAAAATTGCAATCGTTTTGGGTCCTTGTTATGGTGTCACCAGAAATAATGTTCCCATTGAAAGATTTCCCCTCTATTATTGTTCTGATGTCAACCCAAAATTTGGAATTTTCTTTTACTTTCAATGATGATGGGTAGGTAAACTGGGCTAAATAGAGAGGATGAATCTCCCTAATGTGGGCATACACAGCAATAAAAACCCAACCAGAGTTCTAATCCCTCTCCACCTTATCCAAAACTAAAAAAAAATAGCCTTTAGTGACACTTTAGGGACGTACTGAGGTAGGTTGAGGTGATGTGTACAGGAACCTATTTACAGTGCATCCTGAAAGTATTCACAGCGCTTCACTTTTTCCACATTTTGTTATGTTACAGCCTTATTCCAAAATGGATTAAATTCATTATTTTCTTCAAAATTCTGCAAACAATACCCCATAATGACAAAAATCACATGTACATAAGTATTTACAAGCTTTGCTTAATACTTTGTTGAAGCACCTCTGGCACCAATTACAGCCTCAAGTCTTTTGAGTATGATGCTACAAGCTTGGCACACCTATTTTTGGGCAGTTTCTTCGATTCTTCTTTGCAGGAACTCTCAAGCTCCATCAGGTTGGATGGGGAACGTCGGTGCACAGCCATTTTTAGATCTCTCCAGAGATGTTCATTCGGGCAAGTCTGGACTCTGGCTGGGCCACTCAAGGGCATTCACAGAGTTGTCCCATAGCCACTCCTTTGTTATCTTGGCTGTGTGCTTAGGGTCGTTGTCCTGTTGGAAGATGAACCTCCACCCCAGTCTGAGGTCCAGAGCGCTCTGCAGGTTTCCATCAAGGATGTCTCTGTACATTGTTGCATTTATCTTTCCCTTGATCCTGACTAGACTTCCAGTTCCTGCCACTGAAAAACATCCCCACACCATGATGCTGCCACCACCATGCTTCACTGTAGCGATGGTATTGGCCAGGTGATGAGCGGTACCTGGTTTCCTCCAGACATGAGGCTTGTCATTCAGGCCAAAGAGTTCATTCTTTGTTTCATTAGACCAGAGAATTTTGTTTATCATGGTCCGAGTTTCCTTCAGGTGCCTTTTGGCAAACTCCAGGCAGGCTGTCATGTGCCTTCTACTGAGGAGTGGCTTCCATCTGGCCACTCTACCATACAGGCCTGATTGGTGGAGTGCTGCAGAGATGGTTGTTCTTCTGGAAGGTTCTCCTCTCACCACAGAGAAACGCTGGAGCTCTGTCAGAGTGACTATTGGGTTCTTGGTCACCTCCCTGACTAAGGCCCCGGTCGCTCAGTTTGGCCAGGCGGCTGGCTCTAGGAAGAGTCCTGGTAGTTCCAGACTTCTTCCATTTATGGATGATGGAGGCCACCATGCTCATTTGGGACCTTCCATACTGCAGAAATGTTTCTGTACCCTTCCCCAGGTCTGTGCCTCGAATCCTGTCTCGGAGGTCTACAGACAATTCCTTGGACTTCATGGCTTGGTTTGTTCTCTGACGTGCACTGTTAACAGTGGGACCTTATAGACAGGTGTGTGCCTTTCCAAATCATGTCCAATCAACTGAATTTATCACAGATGGACTCCAATCAAGTTGTAGAAACACCTCAAGGATGATCCCAGGAAACAGGATGCACCTGAGCTCAATTTTGAGTTTCATAGCAAAGGCTGTGAATACTTTTGTACATGTGATTTTTTTTTTAGTTTTTTATTTTTAATAAATTTGCAAAGATTTCAAACAAACTTCTTTCACGTTGTCATTATGGGTATTGTTTGTAGAATTTTGAGTAAAATAATGAATTTAATCCATTTTCAAATAAAGCTGTAACATAACAAAATGTGGAAAAAGTGAACTACTGTGAATACTTTCCAAATGCATTGTACAGCAACTTACCAGCCCCTCCCACTAGTCATGAGCTTCCTGCATTGCATAGAGAAGCCAGAGACCCAGTGAAGACATTACTCTGCCTAAAATAAGGTATGTAATGAAAACAGATTTGTATTTAAAAATGATTAACATGTTGAGGGGGAGAAAAGGAACCAGGAAAGGAAAATATAAGAAAATCAAAGTTCAGCATTCTGATAAGAGATAGGAAATGAGATCAGGAGACAGCCAGGAAATATATGAGCTAATTATGGGTAATATATTAATAAATGATAAGAGAACTCTATTGGAAGGGTAATTACATAGTTACATAGTTAGTTAGTCAGGTTGAAAAAAGACACAAGTCCATCTAGTTCAACCAAAAAAATACATTCCCATATAGTAATAGAATGCATTAACCACTTGCCGACCGCCGCATGTACATATACGTCGGCAGAATGGCATGGACAGGCAAATGGGCGCACAGGTACGTCCCTTTAAATTTGCCGCTGTGTGGCCGGCGGCGCGCACGCGACCCTGCCGTGAGCTCTGTGAGTGTGATCGCAGGTCCCGCAAACTCGAAGTCCACGGGGATACCCGCGATCGTCTCATGGAGAGGAAGAACTGGGAAATGCTGATGTAAACAAGCATTTCCCCATTCTGCCTAATGACAATCCCTGTAATCTGGAGCGGTGATCAGTGTTGTGTCACACGTAGCCCATCCCCCCTACAGTTAGAATCACTCCCTAGGACACACTTAACCCCTGCAGCGCCCCCTCCTGGTTAACCCCTTCACTGCCAGTCACATTTACACAGTAATCAATACATTTTTAATCGCACTGATCGCTGCATAAATGTAAATGGTCCCAAAATAGCACCCAAAGTGTCTGATCTGTCCGCCATAATGTCGCAGTCTCGATAAAAATCGCTGATCGCCGCCAATACTAGTAAAAAAAAAAAAAAAAAATTAATAAAAATGCCTTAAAACTATCCAGTATTTTGTAGACGCTATAACTTTTGCGCAAACCAATCAATAAACGCTTATTGCGTTTTTTTTTTAACCAAAAATATGTAGAAGAATACGTATCGGCCTAAACTGAGGAAAAAAAATGTTTTTTTATATATTTTTGGGGGATATTTATTATAGCCAAAAGTAAAAAAATAATGCGTTTTTTTTTCAAAATGTGATACCGAAGGGGGGGAGGAACCAGATAAGAGGAAGTTCCATTTTTGGGTGGAACTCCACTTTAACCCCTTCCCAGCCAGTGTCATTAGTACAGTGACAGTGCATATTTTTTAGCACTGATCACTGTATTAGTGTTACTTGTCCGCAAAAAGTGTAATTTAGTGTCCGATTTGTCCACCGCAATATCACAGCCCCGCTATAAGTCGCTGATCGCCACCATTACTAGTGAAAATAAATAAAAATATCCCATAGTTTGTAGACGCTATTACTTTTGCGCAAACCAATCAATATACCCTTATTGGGATTTTTTTTTACCAAAAATATGTAGCAGAATACATAGTGGCCTAAATTAGATTTTTTTTTTTTTTTTTATTAGATGTGTTTTATAGCAGAAAGTAAAAAATATTGTTTTTTTTTTTTTTTTCAAAATTGTCGGCCTTGTTTTTGTTTATAGCGCAAAAAATAAAAACAGCAGAGGTGATCAAATACCACCAAAAGAAAGCTCTATTGTGGGGAAAAAAGGACGTCAATTTTGTTTGGGAGCCACGTCGCACGACTGCACAATTGTCAGTTAAAGCGACGCAGTGCCAAATCGCAAAAAGCACTCTGGTCTTTGGCCGGTCAAATGGTCCAGGGATTACGTGCTTAATATCCCTATTCCCATTCTCTTCCATTCTGTTAGTGTAAATTATTATACGAGATTATACGAGATTTGACAGTAAATGACAGAAGGATAATAAACTGAGCTGAAGTATAAGTACATTTATATATCTGTCAAACGTATTTTTTATAAATAAAAGCTACATTTTATTGGTTTGGTCTTGATGTGTGAGCCGCACATCCTATTTATATTGGTAAATTGGATAATTTCTCTCTGACCTTCAAGTCTAATAATCAGCATTTTTTTTTCTCTGCAGTTCCAAGTTTTGCACAGCCCTGCTGAACATGACAGCGAAGTCTCTGGAGTGATAGCTGGTAATGCTCTGGTCATTGGGATCTCCAGTGGAAAGCAGATTTCGGCCAGGATGTCTCGGTGACCATCAAATGTCTGTTCGGATTTTGTGTTTTTTCCCTGCAATCAGATGGGACGATTTAGGAAACAGATCTGCAGATTTGTGCTAGATTACTTTGATCAAGTGTATTCAAAAGAACTTGGAGACCACTGGCATACTGTCAGGTAAGTAAAGTGCACTCAAACCAGAACTACACCACATATGAGTACCACAAACAGGATTTAATCCATTTTTAACCACTTCAGCCCGGAAGATTTTACCCCCTTCCTGACCAGGGCACTTTTTACAATTTGGCACTGCGTCGCTTTAACTGACAATTTGGCGGTCATGCGATGCTGTACCCAAACAAAATTTGCGTCCTTTTTTCCCCCACAAATAGAGATTTCTTTTGGTGGTATTTGATCATCTCTGCAGTTTTTATTTTTTACGCTATAAACAAAAAAAGAGCAACAATTTTGAAAAAAAACAAAACAATATTTTTTACTTTTTGCTATAATAAATATCCCCATTTTTTTCAAAAACTCATTTCTTCATCAGTTTAGGTCAATATATATTCGTCTATATTCGTCTACATATTTTTGGTAAAAAAAAAACGCAATAAGTGTATATTGATTAGTTTGCGCAAAAGTTATAGCGTCTACAAAATATGGGAAAGATTTATGGCAATTTTATTATTTATTTACTAGTAATGGCGGTGATCTGCAATTTTTTTTTTTTTTTTCAGTACTGCAACATTGCAACGGACAGATCGGACACTTGACTCATTTTTGGGACCATTGATATTTATACAGCGATCAGTGCTATAAATATGCACTGATTACTGTGTAAATGTCACTGGTAGGGAAGGGGTTAACACTAGGGGCGGTCAAGAGGTTAAATGTGTGTTCCCTAGATGTGTTCTAACTGTAGGGGATAGAACTGACTGGGGGAGGAGACATATTGTTGTTCCTACTTAGTAGGGACAAACAATATGTCTCCTCTCCCCTGACAGAACAGGGATTTGTGTGTTTAGCCCGTGCTGGCTCTCATGCACACCATCGCGCCAGCCAGCCACGTGCAGCAGACGCGCACCCTCTGGCGGCTCTTAAAGGGGAAGACGTACCCTACGGGGTTTCGCCCAGCGGTGCCATTCTGCTGCAGTATAAATACATGAGCCAGTTGGGAACGGTTAGTATTCAAAGCAAACTCACCCATCCATTCATGTCTCTCTGCTTTATTTTGCTGAGAGATCACTTTGAAAAACTTCCCCTATTATTTCTGGCCATGGCCATCTTGAGTGCAGATAATTTATGTAGCCTTTACTTTCCAAAATCCCTCTGTCCTTAGCTCAGGTGTGCAAGGAGGAGGGTGCGCTTAGCTGAGAAAACCCCTCTTTCCCCTGCGATGTATGACATCATTTGCCTAGGCCTAGAAACCAGGAAGTACCTGATACTTTTCTAGTTATTTATTAAAGTGGTTGTAAACCCTTTTAAAGTGTATGTAAACCCTCCTATCGTTTTCTGCCAAGGAAGCTGTCATCTTTGCCTCTGTTTAATCTACAACTGCCATGATGCTGCACATGTGATCAGTTATGACACCAGCTATTGGATGGCTTGACAGTTTGGTTGAGAGCACATCCAATGGGAGTGTTACATTTCCGGCATGTGCCGGAAATGAAGCAGTTTTATGGATGGGTTTACTTCCGCTTTAAGTAACTTTTACCTATAGGTAAGCCTAGAATATGGCTTACCGATAGGTAGTGGAAATGTCTCCTAAAAGTGCGCCGTTTAGGAGATATTTCACTTGTAGTGCGCCGATGTCGTCATCGGCGCATGTGCTGTGAGGAAACGAACCACCGTGCCGTTTTTTCCCCCAGCGTGTGCCATGACTGACGGCTCCCGCTTGCATGCAGGGGAGTGACCTCACACGGCTCCGGCCAGTCACAGAGCTGGAGTCCGTGGCCCCGGAAGGAAGAGGGACTAAGATGGACGTGGCCTGCACAATGGTTAGCGCGGGCTTCGTTTGCAGGTAAGTTTCATATAATGGGCTAGTATGCAATCCATTATGCTTTTAATTTGCTAGCCTTGCGGGGAGCAAAAGAGGAAGTAAAACCCATGGGGGTTTACTTCCTCTTTAATGCTAGTAGCATGAGGATTTAAAATAGGTAGTGTTGACTGAGAAAGTAAAGTTCCACTTTAAATTATAAAACTAGTTCCACTTTAAAGAAGAACTAAACTGTATCTGAGCACCACAAACTGAAAATACTATGTAATTCATTTTTACTATTCAATGTAAGTTCACCCATCCATCCATGTCTCCATGCTTTATTTTGATGAGAAATCACTTTAAAAAACACCCCCTAGCATTTCTGTCTGCGGCAATCTTAAGTATCAATAGGTAATTCATGTAGTTTTTTCTTCATGGAATCTACTTGCCCTTAGCTCAGGCATACAGGCAGGAGGGCGTGCTGATCTGAGATAGCCCCTCCTCCACACAAAAGAAAAAAAATGCAAGACTCCTGGGATGTACGAGATCATTCTGGCCTAGGCCAGAAACTGGAAAAAAACCTGAAGAAATAAAAAAAAAAATAAAAAAGGTTGAAATTAGTAAATAAAATATAACTTCCTATCTATTTGCTAAGGCTAGCAGCTTAAGGGTTAAAAAGTAGTTAAGGTAGAACTATAGGCAAAACTTTTTTCTTTATTTTGGATAGAGAAAGGGAGGGTCATGACCCTTAGGCCTCTTTCACACGGGGCAGATCAGTCATGATCCGCCCCGTGAACATCCGCTTGCTCAGCGGGGATAGCTCCGCCGATCCCCGCTGAGCAGGAAGATGACAGGTGCATCGCTGCACACTGTGCAGCGACGGACCTGTCAGAGCGCCGCTCTCCCCTATGGGGGGATCGGATGATGACGGTCCGTAGTGTCCGTCGTCATCCGATCCGATCCGAAAACGGAGGAAAAAGTAGGTTTTTCCTCCGTTACACTTTTCGGATCGGAGCGGGTCGGATGTCAGCGGACATGTCACCGCTGACATCCGACGCTCCATAGGGATGACTGTATGTCCGTTTTTCATCCTTACAGTTTATTTTTTGCCATCTGTGTCCCATTGGGGGGGATTTCCCTTCACTTCCCACTTCCTGTCCCATAGCCAAACAGGAAGTGAGAGGAAATCCCTGCAAATTAAGGGAATCCCTTGGGGACCCCCCCCAGGTCACCAGAACTAGTGTCCACATTGGAAGATTTCCCCTCTATTACTTTTCTGGGGACAACCAAAAATGTGGGATTTTCTTTTACTTTCACTTTCAACAATAATGGTAAACACAGGACAAATCGAGCGAGTGAATCTCCTTAATGGGGGCACAGACGGCAATAAAAACTGACCGGTGTTCTAATCCCTCTCCGATCTATCCAAAACTAAAAAAGTTGTAATTTAATGTTGATTTTGAGAGGTTAGTTCCACTTTAATCATCCAGTTATGCATTAGAGAAGCCAGGTGTTGGTCTGAAAGGCTTAACTAACAGATAGGAAAAGAATGCTCTGCAGTAGTGGTTCTCAACCCGGGACAGTTAGTTACTCTGGAGCCCTACACTCTGTGCATTACTTACTCCTGACTCCTGCACTCTGTGCATTACTTACTTCTGACTCCTGCACTCTGTGCATTACTTACTTCTGACTCCTGCACTCTGTGCATTACTTACTCCTGACTCCTGCACTCTGTGCATTACTTACTTCTGACTCCTGCACTCTGTGCATTACTTACTTCTGACTCCTGCACTCTGTGCATTACTTACTTCCGACTCCTGCACTCTGTGCATTACTTACTTCTGACTCCTGCACTCTGTGCGTTACTTAGTCTGGAGCCCTGCACTCTGTGCTTTGCTTATTTCAGGCCCCTGCACTCTGTGCATTACTAATTCCTGACCCCTGCACTCTGTGCATTACTAATTCCTGACCCCTGCACTCTGTGATTTACTTACTCTGGAGCCCCACACTCTGTGCATTACTTACTCCTGACTCCTGCACTCTGTGCAGTACTAACTCCTGCACTCTGTGCATTACTTACTCTGGAGCCCTGCACTCTGTGCATTACCTACTCCTGCACTCTGTGCATTACTTACTCCTGACTCCTGCACTCTGTGCATTACTTACTTCTGACTCCTGCCCTCTGTGCATTACTTAGTCTGGTGCCCTGCACTCTGTGCTTTACTTATTCCAGACCCCTGCACTCTGTACATTACTAATTCCTGACCCCTGCACTCTGTGCTTTACTCTGGAGCCCTGAGCTCTGTGCATTACTTACTCCTGACTCCTGCACTCTGTGCAGTACTAACTTCTGCACTCTGTGCATTACTTACTCTGGAGCCCTGCACTCTGTGCATTACTTACTCCTGCACTCTGTGCATTACTTACTCCTGACTCCTGCACTCTGTGCATTACTTACTCCTTCACGCTGTGCAATACTTAGTCTGGAGCCCTGCACTCTGTACATAACTGACCCCCTGACCCCTGAACTATGTGCATTACTTACTCCTGACTCCTGCCCTCTGTGCATTACTTAGTCTGGTGCCCTGCACTCTGTGCTTTACTTATTCCAGACCCCTGCACTCTGTACATTACTAATTCCTGACCCCTGCACTCTGTGCTTTACTTACTCTGGAGCCCTGCACTCTGTGCATTACTTACTCCTGACTCCTGCACTCTGTGCATTACTTAGTCTGGTGCCCTGCACTCTGTGCTTTACTTATTCCAGACCCCTGCTCTCTGTGCATTACTAATTCCTGACCCCTGCACTCTGTGCTTTACTTACTCTGGAGCCCCGCACTCTGTGCATTACTTACTCCTGACTCCTGCACTCTGTGCATTACTTACTCTGGAGCCCTGCACTCTGTGCATTACCTTCTCCTGCACTCTGTGCATTACTTACTCCTGACTCCTGCACTCTGTGCATTACTTACTTCTGACTCCTGCACTCTGTGCATTACTTAGTCTGGTGCCCTGCACTCTGTGCTTTACTTATTCCAGACCCCTGCACTCTGTACATTACTAATTCCTGACCCCTGCACTCTGTGCTTTACTCTGGAGCCCTGAGCTCTGTGCATTACTTATTTCTGACTCCTGCACTCTGTGCAATACTAACTTCTGCACTCTGTGCATTACTTACTCTGGAGCCCTGCACTCTGTGCATTACTTACTCCTGCACTCTGTGCATTACATACTCCTGACTCCTGCACTCTGTGCATTACTTACTCCTGACTCCTGCACTCTGTGCATTACTTACTCCTGCACGCTGTGCAATACTTAGTCTGGAGCCCTGCACTCTGTACATAACTGACCCCCTGACCCCTGAACTATGTGCATTACTTACTCCTTAATCCTGCACGCTGTGCATTACTTACGTCTGACTCCTGAACTCTGTGCATTACTTAGTCTGGAGCCCTGCACTTTGTGCTTTACTTATTCCACACCCCTGCACTCTGTGCATTACTAATTCCAGACCCCTGCACTCTGTGCATTACTTACTCTGGTGCCCTGCACACAGTGCAGGGATCAGGGGGTCAGTAATGCACAGTGCGTTACTTACTCCTGCACTCTGTGCATTACTTATCCCAGGCCCCTGTGCTCTGTGCATTGCTAACTTCTGATACCTGCACTCTGAACTCTTTTTTGCATTACACACTCTTGGCCCGGGGCAGTGTAAGATTAGGTTTTATTTACTTTACACATTTAAGCCCCCCACGGTGCACTTTGGTTACATCTACCATTTGGTGCAGTACTTACTGTTTTGAGGTACAATTTATGGAAATAGGCTGCCAAGACATACGTATGTGAAAAAAGGTTGGAAAACACTACTGTACAGCATCCTGGTCCCAGATAACATGAGCAACTGGGGCCTTGACATCAGCTTTGTTTTAAAGTGGACCTATCACATGAATGTAGCCGAAATCCCTCAGGTCACAGGAGCACTGTAGGTATTTCAATTCAATGGGAATCACAGAGTTCCTATTGTGTTGTGAGGGTTTGGGAGACCCAATACAAATGTGAATGTTTTATAGCACGTCATTAGGCTGCTGGATCTTGCATGCATAGAGCAAGGAGCGGAAAATCAGATTCTTCCAAACTCTATGCAGATGGTGCCCTTGTGGGTCTTGAACCTAGAGTTGGACAGCAGTGCTGTGAAGGTACTTCACTACTTAGTTACAGTCCACCCAATGTACAGTATATTTTATTTATTTATATAGCCCTAGCAATGTCTGCAGTACTATAAAGAGGATATAGAACCAGTCATCGCAGTCACTGCCTTCGGAGATTTTGCAGACTTAGTTCCACACTACGGTCATACAGCCATAAACACATGATGGGAATCACATTCATTCATTATTATGCTTTGAAACACTTATCCATCATTGTGCACACATGTAAGTATATGTTTTTTTCTGGCCATGTACTTGCCTTTTACTGTATTTTGTCTAAGTTATTTCACAATAAATGTATTTGCAGATGATTATTGTATCTCAAGATCCTTAAAGTGGAGTTCTAGCCAATACTGTTCTTATTAGGTTTGGATGGAATAAGGAAGGCTTGTCAGATTTTAATGCTGGTCTTGCCCCTGTTGGGGAAATTTGCACTTACTACCTGTCCTCACTGCCACACAGGAAATGACAAAAATCTCCGACATAAAGAGCAGTATAAAGTTGCCTGAGGTCCTTTCCCACAGGATATGTTCCCCAGGGATACAGACAATAGTAAAATCTTTATATTTGTTTAAACCCTTCCCAGCTCTATCCAAAAAAAAAAAAATTGAGTTCCACAATAAATTACCTTTTGCTTTTTCTTGTCTGCAGGGAGGTGCTCACAGATCCTGGGCTCTGGCAGTATGCTGTGCTGCTAAATAATTACCAGAACACTGTGGAGACGGAGAATCATTTGCTTATGCTAGGATACCATAGACTGTCTAGTGACAACTTTCCTAACAACCAAAAACTGATAAAGTGCTATATTAGTAAGAAACCTGGAAAGTTTCCTTCTCAGCGACATCAGAGTGGAAAGATCAAAGACTACTATATACTCAATGCCTCATCACTTCTCCCAGTTCTAGCGCTAGATATCAAGGATGGTGAGATGGTCTTGGATATGTGCGCTGCTCCTGGCGGAAAGTCTGTAACACTTCTGCAGTGTGCATCACCAGGTAAATGCCATTGATTGATTAATACTGTACTTTTTTTTCTCGAATTGTCTTCCAGGTCAGCATCCAAGAGATAGGCTCCTCCTCCCTGAAACAAGAAACACATTAGTCCACAATTATACATTTCACAGTCTTACCTGCGTGCCTCAGTTGTTTAGGCTGCAAAGAAACGTTTATTATTTTACATTTTCTCTGTGCTAGTTGCAGGAGACCCCCTGCGGCATCCCATACAGCCCTGCGGGCCTTGGGAGGGTGAGCAGGAGCAGCAAATTTGAACAAACTTGTTCTGCCTGAGATTTCGCCCCTATAGAGGGGTCTGCAATCATCCCCCCAAGCTGGAACAATGCACTGGTATTTCCCCCATACCTTTTTTCCATGCTGGTGGAGGGACCTGCTGCAGCTTCCATCTGGGTTCTTTTTCCAGGTAACAAGCAAGACATCGCCAGTGTGGCAGAGGTGGAGTGAGATGCTTTACCCCCTGCCACAGACGCCGCCGAACGGGTAGGTGTTGGACAACTTCCGCTTTTTCTTTACATGGGGTAGTGTCCGCTCCCGCCTGCCTGATTTCCTCTGTTGGCCGCCGCATTCACACCCCGCAGAGCAAGCCAGTTTGCCTCGAGGAGGCTCTGCGGGGTGTACCAAGATGGTGCTGACGCCGGAAAAACGTCACTTCCGGTCACGCGGTTCCAGACGGCGGCCATTTTTCCAGGGACTAGAGACTTCTAGGAGAAAACAGAGTGGGGCACTTCCGGTGACATCATTCCCGGGAGGCGGGAATTTAAAAAAAAAAAATACATAGATAGCAGCAGAGTCCCCCTCCCTAATGGAAGCTCAGGAAGGAGGAAACCAGCAGCAGCGGTATGTGCAGGTACATCCACCAACCTGCAGGGGGTCAGCTGGGGGCAGGGCCGGAGCTTAAGCAGGAAGCAGTTAAAAAGGCTCCTCTAAGCAGAGGATCCAGGTGGCTGACCATGTCTGACACTTCTCCACCCTGCCCTGCAGATCCTGCAAGCCAGGACAGCTCCAAGGTAAGCTAGAATACTCCAGGATCACCTCTGTCTTAACCTCTCTGCGAAACTGCCTACTTACAGGCAGTTTTTTGTTTTTTTTTAACCGCCTACCTCACGGGGACCTTTTTTGTGCTTTAATTCAGGCAAAGACCCCAGAGGAAAGGAAAGCGAAAAGCAACAAAGCATGTGCTTAGTGTGGCCACCGGTTTTCGCCTGAATGGAAAAAAACCCTATGCCAAAAATGCATAGACAAAATGGTGGCCAAAGAATCGCAAGGTTACCTGAAAGATCTGCTCAGCTCTTTCAAAAAAGAAAAAAATAGCACCATGGTGCCACTACACTCAGCAATTGAGAAGTTGGAAGCGCCAACAAGTGCCAGTCTGACCAGTACCCCGTCTACCAGCGGGACATGCGTTCCTTTAGGGTAACAGGGAACAGGCAGAACGACAAGAACAAGAGGAGGATTCGGACGAATCCGAACAATCCCAATTGGAGGATGGCCTTTGCTCAGACTCTGACGAGGAAGATCCGGCTTCTGAGGACAACTTATTTCTCTCAGAAGACATGGATAACCTTCTAAAAGCTATAGCCGACATGCTAGGTATTAAAGAGCAAAAAGCTGCAGAGCTCACACTACACGACAAGATGTATAAAGGGCTACAACCCTGGAAACCTAGAACATTTCCTGTACACCAAACTCTAAAAGATATCGTCAAAAAAAAGTGGGAAGACCCAGAGAAAAAACTCTTCATATCAGCTGCGGTCAAGCGCATATATCCATTTACAGAGACAGACACCAAAACCTGGGCTAAAGGCCCCAAAGTGAATGCCTCTCTGGCAAGAGTCATAAATAAATCTGACTTAGCCTTCTATGATGCGGGTACCCTAAACAACCCCATGGATAAGAAAATAGAAGCCATTTTAAAGAAGGCCTGGGAAGCAGGGGCTGCGAACCTGAATCCAGCAATAGCTTCCTCCTGCACAGCCCGCACCTTACTAATCTAGTTAACCCAGCTACAAGAACTATTGGAAAGTGACACACCTAGAGAGGAGTTAATAAAAAACATCCCTACACTGAGCAAAGCGGCAGCTTTTTTAGCGGATGCCTCAGCGGAAACCGTCAGAATATCTTCAAGGGCCACAGCGCTACTCAACTCAGCCCGAAGAGCCCTGTGTCTGAAGTCTTGGGAAGGTGATATCCCTTCTAAGAACAGACTGTGTGGAATTCCATTCACTGGAGACCTGCTGTTGGGGCCTGGACTAGAAACGGTACTAGACAGGACAGCAGCAAAATACAAGGGTTTTCCCCAAACCAAAAAGAAGCAAGGGAAGGCGCCCTTTTGGCAATTCAAAATGTTCAACAAGCCGGGAGCAAAGAAGCGCTGGGGACAACAAAACAAAAAAGGCAAGGGTGAATTCATCCTCAAGCCTCCTAACAAAAAGAACAAAAAACAATGACTGTCGTCAGGTGGGGGGCAGACTCGCAGCTTTTGCCCACCAATGGATGGAAGCAACAAAAAACAAATTCATCATATGCACCATAAGGGTTGGCTACACGATAGAATTTTCCGCCCGCTCCCCAACCAAGTACCTAGTAACCATGCTACCAAAGGACGAAGATCGGGCAAAGGCCTTTTTGGAGTCCCTGGAGAATCTACTAGATCAGAAAGTGATTCGCCATGTACCCCAAGAAGAGGAACAGACAGGGTTTTATTCCCATCTCTTTGGAAAGAAAAAAAACGTCAGGCAAGCCAAGACTCATACAGAACCTCAAGCCACTCAACAGAGGGGAGAGATGTAAAAGTATGTCGGACAACACCACGACAGTGGAATACCTAAGCAGGCAATGAGGGACAAAGTCCCAAAGCTTGATGAGACTGACAGAAACAATCCTGCTATGGGTAGAATCAAACATAAGGTCAATATCAGGCATCCACCTTAAAGGAACAGACAATATGCTGGCAGAGTTAGTGAGCCAGAAGACCATAAAACAGACGGCGTGGTCACTGAACCAAACAACCTTCGCACAAATCACTCAGACGTGGGGGGTACCCGAGGTAGATCTGTTCGCCTCCAAAGCAAATGCGAAATCACCAACATTCTTCTCACTGGATCCCACAGATGGCAACAGTGGAGTAGATGCCTTCAGCCAAAGCTGGGGATGGCAACTGTGTTATGCATTCCCTCCAACTGCCATAATACCAAGAGTGATTCAAAAAATAAAGACAGAGAGAGCAACAGTGATACTAATAGCACCGCACTGGCCACAAAGGACATGGTTCAGCCACTTGAAGAACCTTAGCACCCAACCTCAACTGACACTGACAGACTGGCAAGATCTCTTATCACAGGGCCCAGTCAACCATCCGAACCATAGAATCCTGAAGCTTTCGGATTGGTTACTGAAAGGTTAAGACTTCAGAACAAAGGGCTGTCAGACAAGGTGATTAATGCCATCCTAGACAGCATGAAACCCGTGACTAGGGCAATCTACGAGAAAGTGAGGAAAAAGTTTGTCTCCTGGAACAAAAACAAACCGATTCCCAACAGAGGGATAATCCCAACAAATCTGGACTTCCTGCAAGATGGAGCAGATAAAAACATCTCCCAAGGCACGCTGAAGGTACAAGTGGCAGCATTCATCTCGTTCATGGACATCAGACTGGCAGAGGATCCGCTGATAAAGCAATTCCTAATGTCACTTAAGAGAGCCAGACCGGCTAAAATGAATAGAACTCCAACTTGGGACTTGTCCACGGTGCTTAGGGGGTTTCTCTCTCCCCCATTCGAACCGATAGAAGATAGCTCAGACAAAAACCTCATACTAAAAACGGCACTTCTTGTGGCCCTGATATCGGCCAGAAGAGTGAGCGAAATCCAAGCCCTGTTTATGATAGAAGCATACTGCCTAATACATATATACAAAATAATTATCTTGCCAGACCCGGCCTTTCTACCCAAGGTTTCTTCAACATTCCATAGATCCCAAAATATCATCATCCCTTCGCTTCCAAAAACTATGGACCGCAAAAAAAGAGACATTTACAACAAACTAGATGTAAGAAACACACTCATAACAAACCTCGAAAGAACAAAGGATTGACGAGGAATGACCTCTCTTTTTGTCCTCTATGCAGGAGTTAACAAAGGGAAGCAGGCATCCAAAAATACCATCAGCAGATGGATAAGAATGGCCATACAGACGACCTATGAGGCACAAAACCTCATCCCTCCAGGCGGGATCAGAGCACACACAACCAGAGCCTGGGCAACCTCGGTCGCAGAGAAAGCAGGGGCAACTCCGGAGCAGATGTGCAGGGCAGCGACATGGTCGAGCTTCAGTAGCTTTGCAAGGCACTATAGTATAGACCAGCTGTCTGACCAAGACCAGGCATTTGGTCACAAGGTGCTCCAGTCCCTATCCCCACCTTAGTAAGTATTGCTTGATACATTCTCTCGGATGCTGCCCTGGAAGATGATTCGAGAAAATAGAGTTAGGTACCTGGTAACTCTTTTTCTAAGAAGTCTTCCAGGGCAGCACTAGTTCCCACCCTTAAAACGACAAATACCAGGTACAATGGGGGAGCTTTAAGCTTACTGAGATTTCCTTTGGTGCTTTAATACAACTGAGGCACGCAGGTAAGACTGAAATTTATAATGGTGGACTAATGTGTTTCCTGTTTCAGGGAGGAGAAGCCTATCTCACGGATGCTGCCCTGGAAGACTTCTTACAAAAAGAGTTACCAGGTACCCAACTATATTTTCTATTTTTTTCTTTGTTTAGAGACTTGAGATGTGCCATAGGAGATTATCAGAGGCTGAGCATATACCGCAGGAGATAGCCAGCAACTGGGAAAATGCCCCAGGATACAGTCAGAGACTAGGGACAAGCTGCAGGAGATGGTCAGAGACTGGGGACATGCCGCAGGAGAAGGCCACTAATGGGACATTCCGCAAGAGACAGTTGGAGACTTGGGACATGTCACAATAGATGGCCAAAGACTGGGAACATGCTGCAGTATTCCGGTCACAGACGGTGGACATGCAGCAGAAGACAATCAGAGACAGTGGACATACAGCAAGAGACAGACAGAGACTGGGGACATGCTGCAGGAGACAGTCAGAAATTGTAGGCATGCAGCAAGAGACAGCCAGATACTGGGGGGGTTGGCTCCTTGTTTTTAGTGCAAGGTCTGTCTGCTCAAAGGAGAACTCTGGGCAAAAACTTTTTTCTATGCCCTTGTTGCTCCTACCTTCACCAACTATGGCATCCATTTTCTGAGCTCAGTAGGTTGTCTGATATAGCCTGATGATTTTAAAGAAAAAACGTTAATCCCCAGGGGTTTCCTGTTTGTAAGAACTGTGGCTGCTATTCCTCCTGTACCCTCAGCCACTTGTCCTGGCACTTCCCATTTGTAGTCTTATCTACAGCAAGCAGAGATGTAGTTCCATCCCCGCTTGCTGTAGTGGGCGTATGGGTCTGCTAGACCCCCGGTCTGTACCGCCCTGGAGGTGGTGTCCTCTTCCCCTGCATCCTGCCAACACTCCATATCACCGTCCCCAATACTCCCCCGCCACCCACCAGAAATCCACCTGTCACTGCTGCATGGGATCGTTAGGAGAGCTGGCCCGATGACACGGAGCGGGGATCTCCCACTGTGACAGATCTTGTAGGTGAAACTCCAGGCGCTGTAAAGTCCCACCTTCTGGACCGGCATTGGACCAGTGTGCTGTCTATCACAGGAGCTGGTCCAGGAGGCAGAACTTTACAGCGGCTGGAGTTTCATCCACAAGATCTGTCACAATGGGAGATCCCCGCTCTATGTCATAGGGCCAGCTCTCCTAACGATCCCTGCTGCACGAACAATACCTGCTGCACGAACGACCCCTGCTGCGCTGATGGGCACTGATAAGGCTGAACGTATGGGCACTGATGAGGCTACACTGATAAGCTTTATTGACACTGTCCACTGCCCTACTGATACCATCCACTGTCAAATATCCGTAGAAGGGGTTACCACCATCCCTGCAAAGTTTCATTTTGTCTGTCTTATTTTCAGTTTGATGTGTATTATATGTGACCTTACATATCACAGAGACCTGTATTGTGGAATTATTGAAGTTTATTGAGATTTCCATACATTAGAGGGCTCCACCATTATTGTGTTATTAATTAGTAATTTAGCACTACACTTTTTTTGTTTTTTCTCATGCCGACATTTACTTTGCTGATGTAAAACAGCATGTCCCGACTCTTCCTTTCTGTGGTGCAGCTAGGGATGTGCTTATATACACCATACAAGCACTGATTGCTTTTAGAAAGATCCCAAATGAATGAATGAATGAATGAATGAATGAATGAATGAAGGATTTGTAGAGCGCTGCAAATGTGAACTGAATCGCCTCAATGCGCTAGAATGCTACATCAGGAGGAGGAATATTTGTAATACTGAATTACAGCAGGGTACAGCGGGTAAAATAAATAATTATGGGCATGTGTATACAGTTCAGTAATTATTACATAAAGCAAGTAAGGGCAATAAGTTTATCTCCTGTTGTGGCTGGAGGGGGAGAGCACAAACATGCTTTGCATTTATAACACTGTAACCTACGTACAGTGGGGCAAAAAAGTATTTAGTCAGCCACCAATTGTGCAAGTTCTCCCACTTAAAAAGATGAGAGAGGCCTGTAATTGTCATCATAGGTATACCTCAACTATGAGAAGCAATATGTGGAAACAAATCCAGACAATCACATTGTCTGATTTGGAAAGAATTTATTTGCAAATTATGGTGGAAAATAAGTATTTTGTCAATATCAAAAGTTCATCTCAATACTTTGTTATATATCCTTTGTTGGCAATGACAGAGGTCAGACATTTTCTGTAAGTCTTCACAAGGTTGTCACACACTGTTGCTGGTATGTTGGACCATTCCTCCATGTAGATCTCTTCTAGAACAGTGATGTTTTGGGTTTGTCGCTGGGCAACACAGACTTTCAACTCCCTCTAAAGGTTTTCTATGGGGTTGAGATCTGGAGACTTGCTAGGCCACTCCAGGACCTTGAAATGCTTCTTACGAAGCCCCTCCTTTGTTGCCCGGGCGGTGTGTTTGGGATCATTGTCACGTTTCATCTTCAATGCCCTTGTATATAATGCCCTTGTATATAATCCTGTATATAATAAAAAAAATGCCCTTGCTGATGGGAGGAGGTTTGCACTAAAAATCTCACGATACATGGCCCCATTCATTCTTTCATGTACATGGATTAGTCGTCCTTTTCCCTTTGCAGAGAAACAGCCCCAAAGCATGATGTTGCCACCCCCATGCTTCACAGTAGGTATGGTGTTCTTTGGTTGCAACTCAGCATTCTCTCTCCTCCAAACACGACGAGCTGTGTTTCTACCAAACAGTTCTACTTTGGTTTCATCTGACCATATGACATTCTCCCAATCCTCTTCTGGATCATCCAAATGCTCTCTAGCAAACCTCAGACGGGCCAGGACATGTACTGGCTTAAGCAGGGGGACATGCGGCGTAGTGTGTTACTGATGGTAGCCTTTGTTACGTTAGTCCTAGCTCTCTGCAGGTCATTCACTAGGTCCCCCCGTGTGGTTCTGGGATTTTTGCTCACCGTTCTTGTGATCATTTTGACCCCAAGGGGTGAGATCTTGCGTGAAGCCCCAGATCGAGGGAGATTATCAGTGGTCTTGTATGTCTTCCATTTTCTAATTATTGCTCCCACAGTTGATTTCTTCACACCAAACTGCTTGCCTATTGCAGATTCAGTCTTCCCAGCCTGGTGCAGGTCTACAATTTTGTTTCTGGTGTCCTTCAACAGCTCTTTGGTCTTCACCATAGTGGAGTTTGGAGTGTGACTGTTTGAGGTTGTGGACAGGTGTTATCTATACTGATAAAGAGTTCAAACAGGTGCCATTAATACAGGTAATGAGAGAAGGACTGAGGAGCCTCTTAAAGAAGAAGATACAGGTCTGTGAGAGCCAGAAATCTTGCTTGTTTGTAGGTGACTAAATACTTATTTTCCACCATAATTTGCAAATAAATTCTTTCAAAAATCAGACAATGTGATTGTCTGGATTTGTTTCCACATTTTGTCTCTCATAGTTCAGGTATACCTATGATGACAATTACAGGCCTCTGTCATCTTTTTAAGTGAGAGAACTTGCACAATTGGTGGCTGACTAAATACTTTTTTGCCCCACTGTATCCTGCTGTTACAGAGTAGTGTGGTTGGCTGCAGAATGAAGGGGTTATGTTGAAGTTGGCTTGTTCACATTTATCATGTATGGGCCTAGCGTACCCTCCCACATTCACTGTAATTCCCAAAGCATGATAGGAAGTGTAGTTTGATTATAGTGTAGAGAGAGAGGAGAGTATATGGTGTAATCCCTGTTGTAACAGTTCCTCCTTGGCACGGGGGATTTTTTTTGCCGATCCCGGAGTTCTGCTTTAAAAACATGGCACTTCTTCTTGACTAGCAACTGTTTGCATTTAAGGAAGCGGTGTGATTGCAGTAAAATACAAATCCCCATCTAGTGTATAATATACCTATTGGATAAAAACCTTAAAGTGGTTGTAAACCCTCACATATACCCAGTGAAGAGAATAACCTCAGATGATACACAAAGATAAAACTATTCCTCCTACATAGGTTTTACTTGTTTAATTGCAGTCTTCCCCTCTCTGCGCCCCTTCCAAAGTGCACATCATGTTAAAAATCTTCCTTCATCCGTCAGCAACAGAGAAGATGCTGCAGTTACACTGTGTGAGAGCTGATTGGAGGATAGGGACACCCTCCCCCCCTCCACATAGGCAGATGAACGAAGGAACATGCAGAGCTGTATTCTGAATAGACAAGCTCTTTGCTTATCACCCTCCCCGACACATATTTTTAGCTTATGTTATCTCATGTGTCGGGAAAACTTCTCTGAAGTGACTCATGCTGCTAACAGAGGAACAAAGCACCAGAGAGAAATGACACTTAGAGCTTTGGAGAGAGACAAGTAAACACTACAGATATATGGGCTTGGTTCAAATTTCATGGATGGGGTTTACAACCACTTTAACTAAGTGTGGATATTCAAACAATGACTTCATATTCTTGACTCAAGTACATCCTTATTTCAAAAATGTAAAATAATTAATTAATAAATAAGTTGGACCTCAAATTTCAGCACCTAAGATCATACGTATCATGTCAGACTAACATTATAGTTTAAAGCAGGGGTCTCCAAACATTCTAAACAAGAGGCCAGTTTACTATCTTTCAGAGTAAAAGGGGCCGGAATGTGGCCAGTGGGAGCAGTAAATGTCCTGGTGTCAGTGGGAGTAAACGATGCAACATCTTTAATGAGAGGAATAGTGCCCCATCATTGGTGTCAGTAGGAGGACTAGTGCCCATTGTCAGTGTAAGTGGGAGGAATAGTGCCCATCATTGGTATAGGTGAGAGGAATAGTGCCCATCACTGGTATAGGTGAGAGGAATAGTGCCCCATCGTTGGTGCAAGTGGGAGGAATAGTGCCCCATTGTTGGTGTAAGAGGGAGGAATATTGCCCCACCATTGGTGTTAGTGGAAGAAATAGTGCTCCATCATTGGTGTCAGTGGGAGGAGTAGTGCCTCATCGTTGGTGTCAGTGGGACAAATGGTGCCTCATCAGTGGGAGGAATAATACCTCATCACTGGTGTCAGTAGGAAGAATAGTGCCCCATTGTTGGTGTCAGTGGCAAGAATTATGCCCCCATTATTAGTGTCAGTAGGGGGAATAGTGTCTGAAGGGCCGGATAAAGGCAAGCCGCATCCGGCCCTCGGGCCGCAGTTTTGAGACCACTGGTTTAGAGCGACACATGTACTGCCAAAACGCAGTCTAAAAGTGGACATCTCAGTGCGAATCTACCTCTCGGCCATACCCAGAGGTCTGTGCCAGGATAGAGGGGATGAACAGGGGATGAACAAAATCAAAAACAAATGCAGAATGCATACAATCAAACAAAAAGCAATATATACATTTGAAAAAATAATAAATACATGGCTACAAAATCAAAACAAGACAAAAAAACCTCCTGCCCACAAAAATAAAAAGCAAAAAACCCAAACACAAAACTAAAAACAAAACACTAGACAAAAACAAATAATTGGTCCTGAAGAAGTAGACACTTCCTCAAAATGTGTGGGCATTGACCTGTGCACAACTTGACTTGATATAGGTGACCATATACAGTCAGGTCCATAAATATTGGGACATTGACACAATTCTAATCTTTTTGGCTCTATATACCACCACAATGAATTTGAAATGAAACGAACAAAATGTGCTGTAACTGCAGACTTTCAGCTTTAATTTGAGGGTATTTACATCCAAATCAGGTAAACGGTGTAGGAATTACAACAGTTTGTATATGTGCCTCCTACTTTTTAAGGGACCAAAAGTAATGGGACAATTGGCTGCTCAGCTGTTCCATGGCCAGGTGTGTGTTATTCCCTCATTATCCCATTTACAAGGAGCAGATAAAAGGTTCAGAGTTCATTTCAAGTGTGCTATTTGCATTTGGAATCTGTTGCTGTCAACTCTCAATATGAGTTCCAAAGAGCTGCCACTATCAGTGAAGCAAGCCATCATTAGGCTGAAAAAAACAAAACAAGCCCATTAGAGAGATAGCAAAAAACATTAGGTGTGGCCAAATCAACTGTTTGGAACATCTTTAAAAAGAATGCACCAGTGAGCTCAGCAATACCAAAAGACCCGGAAGACCACGGAAAACAACTGTGGTGGATCACCAAAGAATTCTTTCCCTGGTGAAGAAAACACCCTTTACAACAGTTGGCCAAATCAAGAACTCTCTCCAGGAATTAGGTGTATGTGTTAAAGTCAACAATCAAGAGAAGACTTCACCAGAGTGAATACAGAGGGTTCCCCACAAGATGTAAACCATTGGTGAGCCTCAAAAATAGGAAGGCCAGATTAGAGTTTGCCAAACAACATCTAAAAAAGCCTTCACAGTTCTGGAACAACATCCTATATACAGATGAGACCAAGATCAACTTGCACCAGAGTGATGGGAAGTGAAGAGTATGGAGAAGGAAAGGAAATGCTCATGATCCAAAGCATACCACCTCATCAGTGAAGCATGGTGGTGGTAGTGTCATGGCGTGGGCATGTATGTCTGCCAATGGAACTGGTTCTCTTGTATTTATTGATGATGTGACTGCTGACAAAAGCAGCAGCTGAAGTGTTTCGGACAATATTATCTGCTCATATTCAGCAAGATGCTCCAGAACTCATTGGACGGCGCTTCACAGTATAGATGGACAATGACCCGAAGCATACTGCAAAAGCAACCAAAGAGTTTTTTAATGGAAAGAAGTGGAATGTTATGCAATGGCCAAGTCAATCACCTGACCTGAATTCGATCGAGCATGCATTTCACTTGCTGAAGACAGAACTGAAGGGAAAATGCCCCAAGAACAAGCAGGAACTAAAGACAGTTGCAGTAGAGGCCTGGCAGAGCATCACCAGGGATGAAACCCAGTGTCTGGTGATGTCTATGAGTTCTAGACTTCAGGCTGTAATTGACTGCAAAGCTTTTGCAACCAAGTATTAAAAAGTGAAAGTTTGATGGATGATTGTTAATCTGTCCCATTACTTTTGGTCCCTTAAAAAGTGGGAGGCACATATACAAACTGTTGTAATTCCTACACTGTTCATCTGATTTATATGTAAATACCCTCAAATTAAAGCTGAAAGTCTGCAGTTAAAGCACATCTTGTTCGTTTCATTTCAAATCCATTGTGGTGGTGTATAGAGCCAAAAAAGATTAGAATTGTGTTTATGTTACTATATTTATGGACCTGACTGTAAATGTGCAAATTCGGACTATGCTGGTGGTGGACAAATTTACATATGTTTCTGAAATTAAAATGTATGTTACTCCAACATTTTACATTTCTGATATCGGTCTGGGTTACCATATTACCACTTGTATTAAAAAAGATCTTGTTCTCCTTGCATTGCTTCCTTTTGTGCAAAATACCCGGTGATCCTGCCAGTCACCATGGTCAATCTGACCACTCCAGGGCATGGAAACGCATCCATCAACAATTCAGAATCACAGAGGAACGTGGATTAAGTTGCACTGACAGTGAGGATTAAAATCGCAGTACAAAACTCAACGAAATCACAAAACAATAGTGTGAACCTAGCCTAATGCCGCGTACACACGAGCAGAATTTTCGGCCCGATTGGTCTGACGGACTTTCGGCGGACTTTCGGCGGACTTCCGACGGAGTTTCCTAACGAACGGACTTGCCTACACATGATCATACCAAAGTCCGACGGATTTGTACGTTATGACGTACGTCCGGACTAAAATAAGGAAGTTGATAGCCAATAGCTGCCCTAGCGACGGTTTTAGTCCGTCGGACTAGCATACAGAAGAGTGGATTTTTCGACCGGACTCGAGTCAGTCGGAAAGATTAGAAACATGTTAGTAGCATGTATAATACATATCCAAAAAAATAAAAAAAAACAAATTTCTATATCAATGTAGACCAATATGTATTCTCCTACATATTTTTGGTAAACAAAAATCCCAATAAGCGTATATATTTATTAGGTTGATGCAAAAGTTATAGCGTCTACAAAATAGGGGATAAATTTAGGGACTTTTAATTTTTTTTTTAATTGTTTTTACTGTTAATGGGGGTGATCAGCGAATTTTTAGCGGGACTGCGACATTGCAGCGGACAAATCTGACCCCAAGTGACACCTTTTGGGGACCAGTGACAAGAATACAGCGATCGGTGCTAAAAAAAATGCACTGATCACTGTATAAATGACAGGGAAGGGGTTAACACCAGGGGCGATCAAAGGGATAAGTGTGTCCTAGGGAGGTGCTTTCTAACTGTGTGGGGGATGGACTGACAGGGAGTACACAGAGATCGCTGTTCCTGATTGTCTGTTCCTAGCAATCTCTCTGTACTCCCTTGTCAGAATTGGAATCTGCCTTGTTTACATGGGCAGATCCCCGTTCTGCCTCTCTGTGGAGCGATCGCGGCCGCCGGACCCGCGCATCGGCTTCCGTTCCGTGCCGCGGGCGTGTGTGCCCACAGTTACTTTTACACTAAATGACAAACGGGTACGTTGTTTCGCGCAATAGAGCCACCCTGCCACAGTGTAACCACTTAAAGACCGCCTGCCGCAGATAATCCGTACAGTATTCCTCCAAAAATACAATACAGTATAATATACTACATCACTTTGTATTCTGTTGTGCAAGAATTTTCATAACTTTAGTAACCTCGTCGTTTTCAATATGAGACTAGCTTGCAAATAAAAAAAAAATGTACGATCATTCGTCCAATATTCTCATGGTGTGCACAAGGCTTTATTCTGGGACAACCAGGCAGATATGGTAAAGCCACATTTCTATTATGTATACATTGGAATATTTGTAATATGTAATTGTTTGGGCAGAAGTGCCATTTAATTAGGATCTTTTTTTTTATCTTGCTTGCAGCTAACCAAATGTGTTTTGTTGTCAGATTTGTGCAATGTATATAAATGTATATTTCCTCAGTCATTCTTATTTTCTTTGTATGTCTGTGATAACGACCACACTTTATCCTCTGTCTCTCTGTAGGTTATATAGACATATCAAGATCTTAGAAATGACATTTTTGAGAGAGCGATAGTGGAGTCATTCAGGCGCATGGGAGACAATAGTGCTTATCTAGCTGCCAGAATCAAGTCACTTGTCAGAATCATTGCTCTCTGCTCACCCAGACTTCTGATAACTGCATCCGAAGTGCATCTTTCCAGCCGTGATTGATGTTACATAATGTCAGGCCAGAACTGCTTAGAAGGATGTTATGGGGGAAATGAGCTGAAGGAGACATGACCACTTCCACCATCTGCGTCAGCACACTCTGTTCTGCTTCGTGTAATGGAGAAACTTAACAGACATTTTACCTGGGCTTAATTGTTTTTTTTTATTTTTTGGCTCCTTAGTGTATAATTCCTTAAACCACACAGTCATCACTTTTTTCATTGCAGTAAAAGGGGATATTTAAAGGATAGGTCTACGCTAAGTGACAGTTCAGTTACAGGTGAAGTTTGCTGAGCTGAGTTACTCCATGACTTGTTATATCTCCAGAGGAAATTCAGCTGTAAAATCTTTCAGCCATTCCGGATTCTCCCATCACTTTGGAGTTGTGGGAGTTCATGCCCACCTTGCGATGATCCCATTGCTCCTGCTTCATTTGTAAACTATAAAAAAATATGTGGAAAAGATGAACTTTCAATGTGCCCACCATACAATACAATCATTAAAATTATAAATGTATTTATAAGGTTAAAGATGATCATAAAATCAAAGTGGTATAAAGTATCTGTTTACTTAAATTGGATACAAACCTCTGAAATGAAAAATGAACAGAGCATATTCCTTTATATTGTGTATCCAAGTTTCCCTATGAGACTGTGTAGAGGGGGTGTGTTCACCCCCCCCCCCACACTCAGGTCTCAAATTACACTCAACTCCCTGTCTTATGCTGTGCAGTGTATGATGTCAGATCCCCACCCCCTGCCTACTGAATTTTAGAAATGGCCTTTGATCCCTGTGTTTTAGTGGGCTGTAGAGGAGATAGAGCTATAGATAAACAGGTAGAACTTATGTAGGAGGATTTGTTTAATCTCTGGATCACCTGAGGTCAGTCACTTCACTGGGTATATATAAGAGTTTCCAACCACTTTAAAGCAAACTCTTCATCTATATATCCCCATCAACTACTTATATAGACAGCTTAAGCATTGATTGACTGCAGATTTCATGGGTGTCCTTTTTCACAGTATTATGCACAGTAGGTGGTGATATGGAGAAGACTACTTGTTTCTCAGCTATATAGGCTGCTTCTTCAGGGGGATAATGGAGGTATAGAGTGATTTATAGGTGGTAGTGCCAATTTTCAAGCCACACACAAATCCCAGAAGACAAGCATAGATGCCAACCAAGAAAGGCCAGGCAACAGGGACTCCAATATTCCTATCTTTAAATGAGAAAACACAATTAAAGGTCATGGATATCCCAAAGCACGGGCAGAAATAATGTCTTAAATACTACCAAAGCAATTAATTTCATAGTTGGCTGTGGATTATGTCAAGATGGCGAGACCCTTCTAATGCTCAGCCATCCAAATGCATACTCATCCTTTTTTTTTTTAAACACTCCACCCCCCGCTCCTGTTAAGATGGCCATAGATGGATCGAAATTCAGCAGACACTGGATGAATTTCGATCCATCTATGGCTGTTCCTGCTCAGCAGAAGTCTATCTAATATTTAACTCTTCTTGAAGGGGAGTGTTGGAAAACTATAATTTGTTCAGCGCCTATAGCCAATTGGCTGCAGTGGTGATCAGTATATTCTGATAGCGGAGCAGTCCCCATTGTCAGAATACAATAGCACAGTGGGGAGGATTTCTTCCTCCACCTTGCTTGTGTGGATGGGGGTATCCATTCCTGTTATTTCTATCAGCCCGCCAGCGGATAAAAAAAAAAAATGATCCATGTATGGCCAGCCTAAAGCCCCTTACACACGGGCCAAACATCAGGCGAAATCAGCCAGTATAGTAGCCATTTGGTCTGTGTGTACAGGTCCTTGTCAATCAAACATGCGAAAAAAAAAAGCAAACGATCTCCATCCGATCAGTGCTTGCAGTCAATGGCTGCGAGCGCTAACTGGGGTGTTCTGGCGGGGGGGGGGGGGGGCAGTCCCCAGTCCCCCTGTCAGAACACAATAGCTCAGCAGGGAGATCACAGTAATAACAACGCATTGCCTGCTGGGTTGAATGAAAAACATGTACCGTGTGTACCAGGCACTAGGCTGGATTGTCCCTGATTCACATATTCACAAATACAGCATTGTCCTGATGTCAAAAAGTCAGCTGCCTCTTCTGGATTCAGGCATCGTACCCATGGCTGCTGTGTGTTCCTGCTCCTGAAGTGGTGTCCCAGGAGGCTGAGGAAGCAGGAACATGTTATTGTTGTCTAGAGATGAATGGCGGCAGGGAGACTGGCTCAAAGATAAAAGTAAAAAAATAAAAATTAAAATGTAGGTTTATATTATGGAGGGGGGAGGAGTGCAGGGAGTTAATGTGAATCAATAGAATACCTGGTTATCTTGCTTTGAAGGCCCTCGTTCAGGCCATTCTTGTTATTGGGTGACAACACTCTGTCAGTGTCCCATAGTTGTTTTCCATCAATGCTGAAGCATATATCACAATATATGCCATTTTCACCTATGCAAGAATACTGGAAGTGCAAGACTTAAAAAAAAAAAAATCCACAATCGTGTAAAAGGAGGAGGTGGGGGGGGGGGGGTAAAAGATTGTGCAAAGTGGGTGTACAAGTTGAAGGTCCACTTTGAATGAAGAAAAAGAAAAAATACCCAACCTAGATTTTTGTTCTCCTTTTTTTTGATAGCCTTGTGCTGTGCAGTGTCCATTTTATCTGAAAATAATGCTTTGTGGAGCGCCCCTTTTAGACAAATTAATCCTAGCAGAGGATCTTTTCAGTATAAGAAGGAAATAACAGTACTGCAAAACAAGATTGCTGCCAGCGATGTCAGTTTATAGTGTTTGATGAACCTCTGAAATGGCTTTTCTCAGGACTTCTTCATTGTAACGAGCCGGATGTGCACAGATCCATGTGGCTGAGGAAGACACTGGAATCCTTTGTGCCGCTGTCCCACATGAATGTCCTCTCAACTACTCAATTAGACGGAAGGTTAATTGGGAAATTATACGCCAGCTCTTATGACAAGGTGGGTATTGTTTTATGTCATTAAAGGAACAGTGAACCTAAAATACAAGTTATATTGCTCTAGAAGAGCCACTAAAAGACTAAATTTTTTAATGTCACCTTTGACCTGTCTCTTCTGCACGTGGCTTCTGCTGTGAGTTTTTGTTTGGTGCCTAACCTGTTCTTGGTGGCCTTACACATACAGTATCTCACAAAAGTGAGTACGCCCCTCACATTTTTGTAAATATTTTATTATATCTTTTCATGTGACAACACTGAAGAAATTACACTTTGCTACAATGTAAAGTAGTGAGTGTACAGCTTGTATAACAGTGTAAATTTGCTGTCCCCTCAAAATAACTCAACACACAGCCATTAATGTCTCAGATGTGAATGGGGAGAAGGTATTTTAAATTTGTTGTTATTGCTCTCACTCTCTCATACTGGTCACTGGAAGTTCAACATGGCACCTCATGGCAAAGTACTCTGAGGATCTGAAAAAAAGAAGTGTCATATCTTCAGTGTTGTCACATAAAAAGATATAATAAAATATTTACAAAAATGTGAGGGGTGTACTCACTTTTTTGAGATACTGTATATGATAGGTGGTCTTTAATGCCCAGCTACCGCACATATGCTTCTAAGGGGTCTATAAACAATGTTTCACACAGGTGTTGAATTTTAATGTAGCCTTTAATGTATATCAACGCATCTATATTGTGAATGAGCACTTTGGACATGTTGCACAGGTGTTCGTCGCGTCAGGCGATGCTCCACAAATGCCCTGTGTTTTTTTTTTTTTTCCTCCTTTACAATGCTGAAATTGGAAATGATCACTTTTGGGGCTTGCTCGCACTGGTAGTTGAGGGGTGGTAAAACCTCTTTGAGCCTCTTTTACCTCCCCTGAACACCCCCCCCCTTTAGCTGTTGAGGCAGCATCTGGGGCTCTATGCATGCAACAAGCACAATAGTTTTCTTCCTGGTAATGGCAGGAATTATATTCCTTGTCGCTTTCAACAGGTGTAGCACTCTGCAAGCACAACCCATTTAAGTGATACTACTTTAACCACTGTCACTGCTTAGGATGTACCTGTACATAATTGGGAGCAAGTGGTTATATACCAGGATCAGCCGTCATCCTAGTATTGATTTTTACGCTTGGCAATGGGCTTTCTGGTAAAAGTGATCCAAGCAGCTTTGATCCTTTTACAGGCCTCGGAGGGGGCCGCCCTTGGAACCCGGTGTTCTGTCAGATAAGCAAACCTGTCAGATCAGCTAACGGAAGTGACGTTCCGTCAGCTGACTTACCAAAAATACATACTGTGCATGCATTCCACCGCTAGCAGGTTTGCTAATCTGACAGAACACCTGCAGTCAGAAGGTGGCAGCGGACATCTTGTTACACCCAGCCAGGTCTTTATTTCAGACTCATTATAGCAATGAAGTGAGCATATATGCTTATATACAGTACTTAGAAACCCGTGTGACTGTTTTGATGTTTAATTTTAAAAGCCTGCAGTCAGAAGGTAGCGACGGCCATCCTGGTACACCCCTGGTACACTGCTCAGTGCCAAACTTATAGTCATAAGGCATGGACAGACATTTTTGGAGACCCTCACTCGGTTGCGGTGTTCTACCATATTAGCAAACCTGTCAGATCACTTTATTATTGCTTTTTTATGCTTTATTAATATATACCGTATATAATATAATATATTATTGTTTATTATTATTATTACTTTATTATTCCCTATTTAAAAAAAAGTATCGGTATCGGCAAGTACTTGAAAAAAAGTATCGGCACTTGTACTCGGTCTAAAAAAAGTGGTATCGGTGCACCCCTAATTAAAATGACACAAGTATGGGATGACTATTGTAACGCTATATAATTTTTGGACCTTATAGGCATTTCACTTTTTTTTTTTTTCCTGTTACGTCTCGTGCTACAGGTGTTGGTCGATGCCCCTTGTTCTAATGACAGGAGTTGGCTATTCTCTTCTGATACTGAAAGAGCCAAATCTCGAATATCGGAGAGGAAGATTCTTCCTGTAATACAAACAGAATTACTCAGGTATACAGCAACTCGTGAAGTTCATTACTGGGATAAGCACTGAATTCTTGTATGGAAGGAGGCATCCAGGTTTAAATGAAATGTATCCATTCCTCATCTCTTTGTTCCTCTGTGAGAGGCAGTTAAAGGAAAAATATATCAAATATAGATATCACAGTTTTTTCATTTTTAGTTTTCTTTTTCAATGCTATAAAATATTTTTATATAACATATATATCAACTTTTTCCAGACTATAAAATAAATTTTTGAATTTCAATCAGTATCCCCATCTTCTTCTTAATATCAAGCTCAAAGTTTCAATGACTGAAATCTGGTGCTCAAACTGGCCCACCAGACCTGTGCAGGTTGTGTGGAGGTAATTGGAGCACCAGTGATCAGTACAAAGTGAGTGCGGCATATCTGCATTACCAGGACCTCTCCTCTGGCGGGGACCTGAAAGGGCTCTGTGCCTAAGTGTTCTGGACCCATGTAAAGACTTGAATTATGCCAATGCCGGGACATCAACGCTAGGAGCCGTCCAGGGGGCGGGACTGGGCGTGACTGCGGCTCTGTATTTCGGCGGCGCTCATTCTCTCCTTCCCCTCCGAGGCAGCCTATATCAGCATATAACACGCACACACACGATTTTCCCCCTATTTTAAGGGGGAAAAAGTGCGTGTTATACGCCGATAAATACGGTAGTTAATGTACTTTCTGGGGGGGGGGGGGGTTCTAAACATTTGTTATTCACATCATGTCGTTGTTGAGCATATTAAAAAACAATTTTGGCTGTAGTTACAATTGGAGTTTTATAAGGCAGGCTGAATGAAAAAAAAAATGATTCCTCCATTACACAAGCGAGGTGGATAAAAGAATCTTCGTCGGCAGGACATTGTATTCTGACGGGGAATCTCTGCTGTCAGAATACACTGATCAGCGGCTGCAGTCACTGGTGGCAAAAGTTTTCCAACACTCCCATTTGACAGACGTTGATCTAACGATTGACTTCAGTTGAACAGGGACAATATTCAGTCCGTCCCTGCCGAACTGGCCAAGTTTTGATTCCTCTATGGCAAGCTTCAGTGTCTTACTGGGATCTATTATTTTCAGAAGAAAGTGTAAAATATCTTGGGTTTAGCAGCTATTTCTTTCTCTGGTGTGTTTCTGTAGTTTGTGTTCCCTTCGCTTCACCTTCCTCAGAATATCGGTGCTAGGGACACTTTACTCTCACACAAGCTTACTTGCTATTTGTACTATGGTAACACGAATATACAACAGAGGATATATGTTCAAATATTTTGGTGTTAAAGGAGTTCTATATTCACAGCATACACTTTAATTTTATAACTTAAGCATTGTAATAACAAAACAAACAATAGTTACATTTGACAATCCAATATAAGCTTAACTGAAAAATCTTCTTTCACAATGTGAGTTATCTGTGTCTCCTGGCCACCTCTTTTCACAACTTCCTGGATTCCCTGCATGCTTTGCACATTCCCCTCTGCTGTTTACTTTCAGTTTCTAAGGACTACATATCCCATGGTACCTTGCTACCTGCAATCAGTGATTCCTGAAACTCCTCCTCTCAGCATCTATGTAGTTCAGTAGGTAAGCTCTGTGACATGTGTGACACAGCAGTGCATGGTCACAGGGCATAGTGAATACATGCCAAAGAATTTAAGTAAATTTGTAGGGGGATTCCACAGAGTAATAAGTTCACAAACTTCAGGAACATTTAGATAAATAGGAGTAGACTAGAAATAAGAGATACAGTGTAGAAATGAATATATTATTTTACATTTTGACTATAGATATGCTTGAAAGTTGTGTAAACCCATATTAAAAAAAAACAAAAAAAAAACAACCTGCAAGACAAATGCATAATAAACTAGTATGCATTGCATACTAGCTCATTATGAAATACTTACCTTAGATCGAAGCTGTTGCAGCGGTCCCCATACACCACTGTGACCGGCAACATATCTCCCAGAGTTATTTCCGGGTTCTCGGGCTGCGGCGCTATGATTGGCCGGAGCACATGGGAGCCGCCGGTCACAGCACAGGCTCTTTAGAAATGGCACGACTTCTAGTTCTGGTGCCACATGAGGAAGGAGTGAGGTACACGGCTTTCCACCCACATACAAAGCCATCCACACATGGCTTACAGGCACCCACCACCTCCCGTGCTCTCCCATTCTCCCCCTGTGACCCGCAGCATGGATCGGTACGTAGTCCGCAGCGGTCCCGGCGTGGCTGCGACCTCCCACCCACAGCCCGCATCCCCTGCCTTAGCACCAGGCAACATGGCGGACAAGATGAACGTGGGGGTGGGTGCGAATCCTCAGCAACCACTAGAGGCCTCTGCAGGAACACTAGATGAACAATACCAAAAGATGGCCCAGGCTGTAGCTTCACTGCTATCCCCAACCATTACAGCGGCATTAGCAGCGGGCATTACACAGCTTAGGAAGGAAATGGGAGAACATGCCAAACGGTTATCAGAGCTGGAGCACTGCCTCTCAGATTTGGAAGACGAAGTGCAAACTTCCCTGGCAAGTGAACAACAACATGTTCAGACCCAACAATACATATTGGAAAAGCTTGATGACCTCAAGAATCAGAACAACCTGAGAGTTATAGGTCTCCCTGAACCATTCAATGCCAGCTCTTTGCAGGAGATCTGTGCTACACGTTTACCTCAAGTTCTGGGGATAACAACGCCACGTGTAGTGGAAAGAGTACACCACATGGGGACACCTTCAAATGATCGCCGCTCCCCCCCGCCCGGTTATCATCTGCTACCTTAACTACACAGGCAGAGTGGCCATCGTCACATCCTTCCGCAATGCCAAATCCCTTCAACTGGATGGCCAAAAATTTATACTCTTCGCGGATTACTTTTAGGAGGTCTCCGGCAGACGCAAGGCCTTCCAACCCATCTGTGCAGCACTCTTCCAGAAATGAGTGAAGTTCACGCTAACCTATCCTGCTGTCATTCGATTCACTGACCCAGCTGGTGATCCAAAATCTTTTTCACACCCTGAGGAAGCTGCCAACTACCTACAAGCCTACCCCCAGCAGCGAATTCATCAGTCGCCTTTGGATCTGCAATATCACAAATTTGGCAACAAGACAGGAAAGTTGCTGGCGCGTCTATGCAGGGGTCCTCGCACCCCTATCCACATATCTGCCCTGAAAAACCCAAATGGCACGCTCTCCTCACCTAAAGACTAAACTTTATCCTAGAATGTTTCTATGCCAACCTGTACGACCCTGACCCTATTGATCCCACGGTGGCACAGGCCTTTCTTGACCAGGTCCAGCTCCAGCTCAAGCTCCCCCGGATAGACCCCTCACTTCTAACCCAGCTCAGCACCATAATCGCTATTATCGATGTGACATCCACGATAGCTTCACTGGCTTCAGGTAAAACCCCTGGCCCAGACGGATACACCTCAGAATTCTTCAAATTATCTGCCCAGCTTATTGCTCCAAACCTTGTATCGGTCTACTAAACGATCCTTGATGGGGGCCAATACCTTCCCTCAGGCTTTCAAGCCTTCATCAAATTGATCCCCAAAAAAGGCAAAGACCCCACGGAGACAGGCTCCTACCGCCCGATCTCACTGCTCAATCTTGACTCAAATATTCTTGACAAGGTCATGGCCAACAGGTTGGCATTGATTATGCCATCACTAATCCACCCCTCTCAGGCTGGCTTCACACTGGGACTTTCAGCCACAACCAATACCTGTAAAGTCCTCACGGTCCTAAAACAAGCAAGAGCCAATCCCACCAGTGACATAGCCATTATCATTCTAGACGCCGAGAAGGCCTTTGATAATGTCAGCTTCCACTGGTTGCAATTAGCTCTTCAGAGATTCAATTTTGATGACCCCTTCTTTCACTTGATTTCAGCCATGTACTCAGCCCCGTCCGCCAACGTGGTAGCTTGGGCCATATTTCAAATAGCATGCCCCTACATAAAGGAACCAGACAGGGATGCCCCTTGTCCCCTCTCCTTTTCAACCTGGCACTAGAACCCCTGTCACGTTTTCTGCTTTTCCACTCCAATCTTCACTGAGTCACAGTTGGCCAGCAGGAAATATGTACAGACCTCTTTGCCGACTATATTAAATTTTCACTTCAGACCCCAAGTCAGATATGCCTCATATTCAGGATATCTTCACACGGTTCAGAGCCTGCTCGGGTCTCAGGATTAATTTCTCCAAAAGTGAAGTTTTGCCCCTTTTCCGTGCCCGCCCTCCCCCCTGGACAGAACACTCTATCTTCTCTGTCGCCAAAGCCCACATCACCTATCTTGGTATCAAAATAGGCAAATCACCCTCCCTCTATCACCTCAATTACCCCCCGATCATCTCCAAAATCGTTAGTAAACTGGACAGACCTCCCACTCTCCCTATTTGGCAGATGTTACCTATTTAAGATGGTCAGTTTCCCCAAACTCCTATACCCTCTCCAAACCATCCCCTTCTACTGCAGCACAAAGATATTCAGATGCTTCATAGGGCTCTTTCAGTATTCCTTTGGCGCAGACATCATCCCTGTATATATCCCTTCAAAAGCTATCTCTCCCCAAAAGTGAGGGAGGCGCAAATCTACCAAATACTCAAATCTATAACTTGTCTTGCCTCCTCAGAGTGGGTTTGGATTGGATGTCAGCGGCATCCAGATACTCCAAATATGACTTGAAGATGGTAGACCCCTATGGACTGCCTGCATTACTGCACTGCAAAATAAATTCCCTCCCCCCCTCTTTAAAGCATAATCTACTGCTGCTGCTTAATAGGATGGAGAGATAAGGGAAAAAATGGGGCTTTCCCCTTTTCTATCTTAGTACCTACCAATCACTGGCCACCCTCTATGCGCACACGAACGACATTATACGGCCTTCTCCACATGGGCCTCCCATGGGCTCACTAATTTGGTTCAATTATTTTATCCATCCACTGGGAAAGCTCTCCCCTTTCCTACAGTACAATCCCAGTACAACCTACCTGCCCACCACTTCATATATGCACAGCAAGCAATCAACTTTGCAGCCAGCCTCTGACCCGCCAGAGTCACTCGCTTCCGCACCCCCCTTCTGGAGACTCTCCTGAGCCGTGATCAACTCAAGATCTCCGACATTTACAAACCCCTATACTCTGGGCTCATCAAACCTCTCCAGCCGGGTCCAACCTCCCAGCGGAACAAAGATTGGCGGGCTACAACACCACCTGTGCTTTATCACAAATTAATTCTGGTGGGAACAACAATTCAAGATCATACATCATGCTTACCTACCGTTCTTTTTGTCCTCGACCTCTATGGCTCAGCAACAGTGTCCATGGTGCCACCTGCACAGACCCACCCTATTCCACAGATTATGGGGCTGCCCTCTCATTTCCCACTTCTGGGACCAAATAGAAAGCTTTGCCGCCATGGTCACGGGGTACCAACCATGTAAAGACCCCCTCCCTATGCTGTTCGGTTTCCTGGATGGTTCCTTCCCAGGATATACAAAATCTCAACAAATAACCATGCGACGCAACAAAGCATGGCTCTCCACCTGTTTCATGGCTGCTAGGAGGGACATTCTCAAACAATGGACCTCCACCACCTCCTCAACAATCTCAGAGGTGAAGATGGAACTGACTAGTCTTCTACACAAAGAAAGTTTGGGACTGTCATTTCCCCCCCCCCCCCTCAATATCACTCGGCTCGCTTCCACAACAAATAGGACTTCTACATGACAAAAGTTTTGCATAATACGAACATTTCTCTCACAGGCCTCTTCCCATCTGACAATGGGTGAGACCTATACCATCCCCTCCCCACTACTCAACGGAAACTGATGCCACAATTCCTTCCACCTTTTAGTAATCCTGATGGACGCTGCTACCTTATTAGCTTTGTTATACGTTCCTGGTTATAGAGTAGTACTACTGGCAGCTTTTCCTTCCCCCCCTCCGGTGTTTGATACCATCTAAATCTCATTTAAAATACCACCTAAATGTCATCTATTTCTTCATTGAATAAATGCTTGCCACCTCTTGGGCTACATAATAGCTCCTCTCATGTAAGACCTCAACTTTGGTTCTTCCCCCGCCCCCGTGCAGGTTTACTAGATATTTACAGTAGCTACAAGTAAGCCTTTTTATAGGCTTACTTGTAGATACAAGTGGTGTAACTAGGTTTACAACCACTTAAAACCTAGCCAAACTGTTGGCGCTATATAATTTCTGTATAATAAAAAAATATTACTAGACTTTAATGGACCAGATCGGATGCTCCATTCACTCCAATGGAGTGGCGAATGTCAGCGGTGACGTGTCTGCTGACACCTGCTGCTATCCGATCCTGTCCGTGAAATTCAGATGGATGGAGACCCTATTTTCCATCCATCTGGATGATAGGATCGAATGAAAACGGACAGGTGGTCTGATCTCTCCATAGAGGTGAGCGGGGCTCTGACAGGTCCGTCCCTGCACAGCGAGTGGAGACGGACCTGTCATCCGCCTGCTCAGCAGGGATCAGTGAATCGATCTCCTGCTGAGCAAAGCGGAGTCCGCCTGGGCTGACAAGGCTGTGTGAAAGGGCCCTAAAGTGGCAAAACCAAATACACTTGATCCTTCATTCTATTACAGAGGTGCAGCCACCGCTGGATTCTTCACCATCTGGCAAGTAGCCGCTGGAGAGTGGAGGGTGGAACTGCAAGCAGGGAGATACAGGAATTTAACACAATCAGAATTGATGGATGCTGAGGATTCTAGAGGTGTCTGTAGCTCTGCAATGAGTAAAAATTGGTGTCACTGGTGCATTACTGTTTCTGGTAGTATCATTACATTTAAAGGCTTTCTTTGTGTGCTCTTTTTTTTTTTTTTTTGTGTGTGTGACCATGTCACTTTAAATACTAATTAAGTTGCATTCAGCTCGTTATTCCTAAATATATGGTACCGTATTTATTTTTAAATGTCAGTAGTTCTGTATTTTGTTACTTCTAGCCTCCTGCACCTGTGTGACCGTACATTTGCCAGTTTAGCAGCCACCAGCTTGGGAGCATGACCTCTTGTTCCAGCATTTGTCTTCTTTGATATATGCTTTTCTACTGGACTGTGCTAAATCCAATAATGCTCCTGAAATTACCATCCTATCAGCTTCTCTATTTTTCTTATTCTGCCAGCAAATCTAAATAGTGTAGTGGACTAAGATATCTCTGTAGACAGTCTGGAGGGAAATATTTTCCGATTATCCACGGATTTTTAGAGCTAGATGAAGAATTTAAGATTTAAAACTGCTCTCCAGGCAATCGCCAAAACCCCCCTCTTCCCACCCCCTCTAATTGCTGGCACAGATAATAATAATTAAAAAAAAACGAAAAACTACCCGAAGCCCATTTTTTTTGTAAATTGTATCTTTATTGAAAATTTGTTGGAATACAGATAAAGCAAGTTATACATATTAAAGTCAGAGAAATCAAACAAAAAGAAATTACAAAGAAATAAAAAGGAAAAATATGTTGATCATAATACAGGAAAAACTACTGAAAAGGCCCATAGCCAATGACATTTTAGTGTTACCTGGGTATACCCTGGGGACATAGACCTAGGAGGTGTTAAGCAGTGGGCTAGTATGTGTAACTAAGTCAACAAGGATATAGGGGGGATGGGTGATCACAGGATGACATGGAATCGTATGTGGGGTACTGGAGGGATTTAGGGAGGAGAACCATACTCGGAATGATCCCAGATCTTGTCAAACCTGTCAACAGCATCCTCTACCATAGTCATATACTACATTCTACGTATGTCATTAATAGCTTGTAGAAACTGAGCTTGGTTTGGGGGGAGGGGGAGATAGCCAACACAATGGAGCGACTCTTTGCAGCTAGTAAAATATAAGAAGCCAATCTATTCAAGGTCTTTCCCAGACCCAGAAATGGGAGGCCCAGGAGGAGATGTAACGGATCCAGCGAAATGGGGGACTCAAAAATTTGCTGGAGCAGAGACATCACCATGGACCAGAAAGGAACAATCAATTCACACTGCCAGAAGATATGGTAGTGAGTTCTTCTAGTTTTACCAGAACTCCAACAGAGGGTGGAGAAGGAGGGGTCAAAATGATGTAACACCTCAGGGGTCCTATACCAAAAAAATAACGCTTTAAATGCTGTCTCTCTCTGTGCCACACATCTGGATATTTTGGAAGTTGAGGTCCATATTTTGGCCCACTGTTGGAGGGAGATTGGTTGTTGTATAATTTGAGTCCATTTGCACATATAGGAGTGGGAGTCTACAGAGAGTGGAAGGATATAGGGTAAAGAGGAATGGGATTATAACGGTGCTGAAACAAATGGTACATAACAAGTTGAATAGAAAAAAATATATAGTTTCTTTATTAGTACAAAAAGGGAAAAACAGGGAACAAGGAAAATTTGAAACAATTAAAACCAATGTAGATCATATACAGTACATAACACATGTAATGGGTTGCTGGTGTCCCAAGAGAGAAAGGTGGTCATAAACAGATGTTAAATCCCAACATATTTCGCCAGAGATGGGGAAAATGTGGAACTACCACAAATATTCCAGCTTTAACATAAATGGTAAAAGAAAGAAATTTAAATACTAATGGCATAAGAGCAAACTTTGGTGATGACCTCAGGGAAATGTATGGCACGTACCTCAGTCAGTCCCGAAACAGGAGATGGAAAATCTATGGGGACCCCCCCAGGGGGAGGTGGAATAGATGTCAAAGAATGGCCCCAACTGGGAATGGTCACCTTAATTTTGGTATATATAAAACATACCATATACATTTTTTTCTTTCTTAATATTGGGAATTTTTATATTTTTCTGTATTTTAGTGGCTACTAATGCTGTGTGCTTAAGGTTTGGGACAATTTTTGGTCTCGTTTGTATGTCTATATCAGCACATTGGCGCCCCTGAACCCATCTTTTTTTCGACTTTGAGCATAGTAAGTGCATATTGTTCTGTTTGGGTCTTTTCTTTCTGGTCCATTTAACTGGACTTGCAATGTTTTTTGTCCAGAATGTGGCTATATTAATTCACCCCCTGGTCCTTTCTTTTTACTTTTTTTAGCTGGGTCTTTATCTACCTTCTGCGACCATACATGGTCTCCCCCTGCACCATTCCCGGCTGGGGCCATTCTTTGACATCTATTCCCCCTCCCCCTGGGGGGGGGTCCCCATAGATTTTCTATCTCCTGTTTCGGGACTGACAGATACATGCCATACATTTCCCTGAGGTCATGACAAAAGTTTGCTCATATGCCATTATGTATTTATATTTCTTTTGTTGCCTTTTATGTTAGAGCTGGATTATTTGTGGTGGTCTCACATTATCCCCCGAGGAAGCCATCTCTGGTAAAACATGTTGGGATTTAACTGTTTATGACCACCTTTCTCTCTTGGGACACCAGCAATCCATTAGATGTGTTATGTATATGCTCTACATTGATTTGAATTGTTTCAAATTTTCCTTGTTCCCTGTTTTTCCCTTTTTGTACTAATAAAGAAACAATATATTTTTTTTCTATTCAACATGTTATGTACCATTTATTTCAGCACCGTTATAATCTCATTCCTCCTTACTCTTTATAATTGCTAAACGGGATGAGGTGCATGATACTTTAGGCCATTTTTTAAAGGGCCACTTTATTTATTTTCAAGTGACAAAGTTTTTATTTTTTTGTTTTCATTTTTGTATTGCATTTTAGTGTAAATATGAGATCTGAGGTCTTTTTAACCCCAGATCTCATATTTAAGAGGCCCTGTCATGCTTTTTTCTATGTTTACATTCCTTGTAATAGGAATAAAAGTGAATTTTTTTTTTTTTTTTTAAAGTACAGTGCAAAAAAAAAAAAAAAAAGGTAAAATAAAAAAATTTTAAACGCACCCCTTCCTGTCGAGCTTGCGTGCAGAAGTAAACGCATACGTGAGTAGCGCCCACATATAAAAACGGTGTTCAAACCACACACGTGAGGAATTCTAGCCCTAGACCTCTGTAACTCAAAACATACAACCATAAAACCTGTAGAATTTTTTAAATGTCGCCTATGGAGATTTTTAAGGGTAAAAGTTTGTCGCCATCCCACGAGTGGGCGCAATTTTGAAGCGTGACATGCTGGGTATCAATTTACATGGCGTAACATTATCTCTCACAATATAAAAAAAAAATTGGGCTAACTTTACTGTTGTCTTATTTTTTTTATCTCAAAAAAGTGTATTTTTCCCAAGAAGTACGCTTGTAAGACCGCTGCGCAAATACGGTGTGACAGAAAGTATTACAATGACCGCCATTTTATTCTCTAGGGTGTTAGGAAAAAAAGTATAATGTTTGGGGGTTCTAAGTAATTTTCTACCAAAAAAAACTGTTTTTAACAACAAATCTCAGAAAGAGGCTCGGTCCTTAAGTGGTTAAAGCCATCCATGGTTTTTTGATGGAATTCAGACCTTTCACTTTATATGACGGCAGTTTCAAAGCCATAGTATAGCCGTGAATTTTAGCCAGTGAACCAGTATAGCGGGCGATAGCCCACCGGCACAGACATACATGTATAGCCTTATAACAGGTAGTAATCTATGATGCAACATAGAGTAAAAAAAAAACTGATCAAGGTTAATGCAAGTAAAAAAAAAAGGAAAAAAAGAAAACAATAGGAATTTTTTTTTTTTAAAAGTCCAAAAGCAAAACCCTATCTGTAACCCTAATGCCACGTACATACGAGTGGACTTCTCATCGGACTGAACTCTGAAGGACTTTCCGACGGAGTTCCAACGAAACGGACTTGCCTACACACGATCACACCAAAGTCCGATCGTTTCGAACGTGATGACATACGACCGGACTAGAAAAGGAAGTTCAGTAGCCAGTAGCTGCCCTTGCATCGTTTTTGGTCCGTCGGACTAGCATACAGACGAACGGTTTGTTCGATAGGAATTGAGTCCGTCGGAAAGATTTGAAACTTGTTCTATTTCTAAGGTCCGTCAGATTTTTCGACAGAAAAGGTCCAATGAAGCCCACACACGATCGAATTGTCTGACGGATTCTTTCCGTCGGACCTTTGATGCCGAGAAGTCCGGTCGTGTGTACGCGGCATTCGGCTGGATTCACACCTATGCATATTTGTTGCTTTTTCCATTTTGCATATTTACACTACAGTCCATTTAACATGGTTTCCTATGGAACACGTTCTGTAGTGCAAATCTGCAAAATGCAAAAAGCACTAAAAATGCATCGGTGTGAATCCAGCCTAACACTCACACCAATCCTCTCTGCAACCTTAACCATCACACCACCTTCTCTGTAACCCTAACCCTCACATTTACCGTCTCTGTAATTCCAACCCTCACACTGACCCTCTCTGTAACCCTCTCACCAACCTTCTCTGTACCCAAACCTTCACACTGAACTTCTCTTTAACTCTAACCCTTACACTAAACCTCTGTAACCCTAACCCTCACTCTTACCTTCTCTGTAATTCCAACCCTTACACTAACCCTCTCTGTAACCCTCTCACCAACCTTCTCTGTACCCAAACCTTCACACTGAACTTCTTTTTAACTCTAACCCTTACACTAAACCTCTGTAACCCTAACCCTCACACTGACCCTGTCTGTAACCCTAACACACACACACCAATCGTCTCTGCAACCTTAACCACCCCTTAACCATCTCACCACCCTCTTTGTAATCATAACCCTCACATTGACCCTGTCTGTTACGCCAATCCTCAAACTGACCCTCTCTGTAACCCTAATCCTCACACTTACCCTCTCTCTAACCCTAATCCTCACACTGGCACACTCTGTAACCCTCACATCAGCCATCTGTAACCCTAAACTCATTCTGATCTTCTCTGTTAAACTAAACCACACACCATCCACTCTGGAATCCTAATACTTTGACCCACTCTATAATCTTAACCCTCACAGTAATCCTCTATAACCCTAACCGATCCACTCTGTAACTTTATCACTTACACCGACCCTCTTTGGAACCAAACCCTCACACTGATCCACTCTGTAACCTTAACCCTCATACAAACTCTCTCTGTAACCCTAACCATCAAACCACTTCTCTATGTAACTTTACCCATCACACCAACCTTCTCTGTTACCCTAACCCTCACACCACCCCTTCCTATTGCGCTAATCCTCAAATTGATATTCTCTGTAAATCTAAATCCCACACAACGACTCTCTCTGTAACCCTCACACTGACATTCTCTGTAATTCTCACATGTACCCTCTCTGTAACCCTAACCCTGGCCCTCTCTGTAATCCTAACCCTCATCCTCTCTATAATTTTCGTACCAATCTCTCTCACCCTCGCACTGGCCTTTGTAACCCTAACCCTCATATTTATCTTCTCTGTAAACCTGACCCTCTCTGTGACCCTCACAGAAAAACTTTCCTAAATCTTATCCTTCACACTTACTGACCTCTGTAAACCCCCCACCCCCCATACCAAAAAATATTAGTCCTGTCAAAAATGTATTGATTTGGTTTGCAGGTTCCCTTTCATATCTACGGAATTAGTTCTACAGATTAATGTTTTATTTGATGACATGCTATTTTTAATTTTGATTTACTGATTTTTCCATGTACAGTATGTCATAGCGAGTCTAATTCTGCACAGCAGTGAACAGATCACAGGCCTTTTCCACATTATTGGATTTGTGTTGAATTTATTAAAGCTGCCACTTCCTGCTCGGATTCTGTGCCTTTGTTTTACAGCAACGCTCAGAATATCTTCTGCCAAGTGATTTAGACACTGAAATGATTCTGAATATATAGATCTCTGAATAAAATAGCATCAAGCCACTAAGGATCTTGAACAATGGTTATTTTTTTTCCATGGTAAAATGAAAAATGCTGAGTTCAAAAACCATTCTGATTGATCACAGAAATACTTGCGTGTCTTATTGGGCTAATGCATCATGTCATTTATTTCTTATGGAGGAATCCATCAAAAGCCTCAACCCTTCTTTATAATTTTCTCACTCTAGACTTGACATGAAAAATAAAATTTGTGAAGCTGGAGTAAAGGCGAGGCATACATCATTGTTACCCAGAGTGTACCGTGCTGGTGTCATTGTGAATGAATGCTTTGCCATGTCTATTCCATGAGAATAAGACAAGCCTGTGCAGTTATTGTGAATATGCTACAGGACTTATATCTGATCAACAGGGCTGTCCAAAACTATCTTAATGTGTAAATTACTCTACTTCCAGATCCTCCTGTGTTAATCAACCCCCATACGCTCGCCCTCTGTGAATATCTTCCTTAGCAATGGCCCTACCAGGGAGGGTGATTGTATTGTGTGGTTACTTCTTCACAGCTTGTCCCCTTTAGCCCCATTTCTTAACTGTTAGTAAACTCAAGATCTTTTTTTCAGTTTGTTTGTATCATGCTCCATGGTATAAGCAAGTCATTTTTTTGTGAATCTGTTGCAAAATTTCTTACCTGGAAATCCTGCAAATAACAGCACTTCCTTTTGCACGATTACAATACTAAGCCACTGCCTTGTAATTGGCATCGGTTTTGTCAGCCTGCCCATGTGTGCTCCTTCTATTGGCTGTTGGGATGCCTCAGTTCTATCAGATAGGCAGACCAATGGCCAGCTAAAGGACTTTAGATAGCAGACTGTCAATTCTGCTGCTAATTTCGAGGCAGTGACTTAGTATTGTCAGCCTGTAGCAGCAAGTGTTGTTACTGGCAGGATCTCAAGGGAAAAAAAAGATTTACAAAAAATAGTGAGACATGATGGAAAACATTCCAAAAATAATTGATTTTGGTTTTAATACAGTTTAAGGGAAAAAATGGTTCGCAGAGAATCTCCAATAGTGTAACTAATGTATTTAAAATAATTTAAAAAATGGCATAAATTAGCGCCTTAACATCAAAGCTTTAAAACAATACACATTTCCTAAAACATAGTTCCACGTGTTTCATTGTTATAAATTTCTTATGCAAATATACAAAATAAAGCAGAAGGGCCCATTCATGCCTATGGTATTGCGGTGCAGTGTCATTGAATTAGAAGAGCACCCCAAAGCACAGCTGCACCCATGCTGATGCACATCAAAAAGAACATGTTATGTGTTGTGGTACACTGCAGAAGATCCTAAATAAAAGTTGGGTGTCCAGCCTAGAGACGCAACTTTTAATCAGGATACCATATTTACTAATATCAGTGTGCCTTTTTATAGCCCTGATGTAGGGGGACCTTTTTAACCCTCCAAATGTGTCAACTTTTTATTAAATGTGACTTTTAATGCAATCTACTCCTGGATTTTACAAAATGCTTCTGGAACTTACCTTTCCTATGCACTAGGTGATTTGAGATATGTGCTGGTCCAATGCGGCAAACAATAACACGCATAGCGTTCTTGGCTAGGGTTAGTGGCTAGGCCACTCTATGACCTTAATGTGCTTCTTCTTGAGCCATTTCTTTGTTGCCTTGACGGTATGTTTTGGGTCATTGTCCCTTCAGTGTTCTGGCTGAGGGAAGAAGATTCTCATCCAAGATTTTACAATACATGGCTCTGTCTATTGGCCCCTAAATGTGGCAAAGTCGACCTTTACCTTTAGCAGAGAAACAGCCCCAAAGCATAATGGTTCCACCTCCGTGCTTGAATGAAGGGTTGGTGTTCATAGGGTCATAGTCAGAATTTTTCTTTTTCCAAACACGGTGAGTGGAGTAAATGCCAAAGAGTTCAATTTTGGTCTCATCTGACCACAGCACTTTCTCCCAATCCTTTTTTGAACCATTTAGATGTTCATTGGCAGACTTCAGACAGGTCTGTACATGTGCCTTCTTGAGGAGGGGGACCTTGCAGGCGCTGCAGGATTTCAATCCATGGCAGCGTATTGTGTTACCAATGGTTTGTTTGATGACTGTGGTCCCAACTGCCTTGCGACCAGTCACAAGCTCCTCCCATGTAGTTCTGGGCTGATCCCTCCCTCACTCTTCTCATGATCATCCTTACCCCATGAGGTGAAATCTTGCATGGAGCTCCAGACTGAGGGCGATTTGATGGTTATTTTGTATTTCTTCCATTTGTGAAAAATCGCTTCAGCAGTTGGCTCCTTCTCACCAAGCTTTTTGCTGATGGTCTTGTAGCCCATTTCATTCTTGTGCAGGTCTACAATCTTGTCCCTGTCGTCCTTTGACAGCTCTTTGGTCTATGATTGTATGATCATTTGGCCTATGATCATGAGGTTTGAATGGAAGAAGGATTTTGTGGACATCTCTTTTATACACATAATGAGGAGCACCTTCTTAAATTGACAGAACTAATCTGTGTACTGTACTGTATACTGTAGCCAGTCTGTGGGAGCCAGAATTATTGTTGGTTGGTAGGGGGTCAAATATTTGTTTTACTCACAGAACTGCAACTCAATTTATAACATTTGTATCGTGTTTTCTGGAATTTTGGCTGATATTTTGTCTCTATCATTTAAAATACACCTATGATAACAAATATAGACCCTTCATTTCTTTGTAACTGGGCAAACATACAAAATCTGTAGGGGATCAAATAATTATTTGTCCCACTGTAATTAAATAGTTAATGTGGTTGAAAAAAAAAGACACAAGTCCATCCAGTTCAACTAACACAACAGATTGTGTCCAGTAGAAGTAGAAAATGTCCCAGCAACAGTGGAAGTAAACAATGTCTCAGACTTTGTGGTCAGTGGGTGTAAAAAAAATGGAGCCTTTAGTCAGTAAGAGGAGGAATAGTGCCCCATTTTGGTATCAGTGGGAGAAATAGCGTCCCCTTGGTGGTGTCAGTGGGAGGACTAGTACCTCAAATCAGTGGGAGCAATAGTGTCCCAAGAACCGGATAAAGTTAATCAAAGGGCCGCGATTTGGAGACCACTGGTTTACATCATTTAGGTATGCCTGCTGTCTACTATTGGGGATCCCATAAAGTGTAGCTATGGGTGCACATCTGCGTAGGTGGCTCCATGACTCAGATTACCCTGTGTGACTACCATGCTTCCAGAGATTTCGGCACCTATTTTTAATTAACAGTCGTCCATCAGCAGTTTTACTGTTGCATTCAGATTTATATAGATTTTTAAATCTCCTTGTTCATGGTTTCATCTTGCAGGTTTGTTACCTTGTTATGTTTTGACATAAATTCTTGTTATATTTATTTTTCCACCAGCTGGAACTTTATGTAGCGTTCCTTGTAATGTTCTCTCATTAGCAGGATATGAAGATGTCTACCATCCTATCAGGGGTAATGAATGTGAGTGAATCCTTCACTCCTCTTGATTTTACTGTCCCTCTGACAACAATACTCAGAAGTTATGCTTTCTATTTGCAGTTACTTTATACTTTATGAACATATTCTGTAGATCTCAAGAACAGCTTGTAATGTTTTTGGGATGGTATAAAAAAAGCAAGGTAATTGAAAGGAATGTACCTTCCTGGTAAGCAAACAGAATAAACCTGCTAAAATGTGTATTAACCAAATAATTGGAAGTAAGAAGTGAATTGCTACAAATATCAACTTGTGTGTAATGTGCAGTATTTTGCCCAGGTTTATGAGGTGTATCTAACAGATACTATGGAGTCTTTGCTAGCTTGTAATGGGATCCGATGCACCGAATAGAACACGAGGTGGCACTGTTGACACATACAGATGTTCTACTTAATGCAAGTTTAAGATTTAGCTGAAGTGACTTGTTTCAGCTTGCTTTTAACATTGAATATGGTTAAATTATGGTATCATTAAATCTGCCCCTTTTCTTGGCATACAGCATATCTATTCATTCATTAGCGTACACTGTATATTTAAGGCTCTAAAATGTTATGGACAGAAAAATCAGGTTTTTAGAAAATGACAATTTTTTTTTTTCTCTTCAAAATCTTTTCACATGAGATACATTGAAAACATTTCAGTTTTACTTGTGTCCTTGCGTACTGAGAAGTTGATAGTGGATGGCATTGCAGTATATGTCTTAATTAACATCATTGTTTACTGTACATGTATTCAATCGCTGAACAACAGTCTGATGTCAGGGTGGAGTGGGACGCTCTAATCCCCCTTTCCCTTTATCCAGGATCTACCATAATGGCACTCATGGGCCAGTGCCAAGGACAGCGTGGTTTTAAGGGAGAATGGCCCAGTTTATAAAAGTAAAACTTGCTGTGCTAATTTTCATGCTATTATTCTTAATAAATCTAACCTCAACATTCCCCGACTGCTACATTGAATTTTCAAGTATAATCTGATTCACAACTAAATAAATAAAGACCATGTAATGTTCACAGTTCTACTATGTGAAATAATCCTAAATCATCACCCTCCCACGTGTAAAATGAAACAAACCTTTTAGACTGTTATAGCATTTATATAACTAGTAATATGATCTGTTTAAATACCGTATTTATAGGTGTATAACATGCACTTTTTTCCCCTTAAAATCAGGGGAAAATCGTGGGTGCGCGTTCTACGCCGAACCGTTGCCTCGGAGGGGAAGGAGGGAACGAACACCGCTGAAATAGACAGAGCCGAGTGTACTTGGCTTGGCTTGGCTCCGCTCGCAGTCATGCCCAGTCCCGCCTCCTAGCATTTACGTCCCACCATTGGACCGGTGTTGTGTCCATCATAGGAGCCGGGCCAGGGGGGGCGGGACTGCGAGACGAGCTGTGAGGAGCCGATTACACAGGACATCTGTCTCTATCTCAGCGGCACTCGTTCCCTCCTAAATTGAGTACCAGTAAAAATTTAAAATTGATCATGCTGCATTTTTGGGCAAGGCTGCAGATGGAAACTGTTGGGCAAGGCTGCAGAATGACACTGTTGGGCAAGGCTGCAGATGGACACTGTTGGGCAAGGCTGCAGATGGACACTGATAATTCTGCAATGATGGGCAAGGCTGCAGATGGACACTGATAAGGCTGCACTGATGGGCATTTATAATGTAAGTTTTTTCCTTAAACGTCCCTCCTAAAAGTTTTTTTTCCTTAAACTTCCCTCCTAAACTTGGGGTGCGTGTTATACGCCGATAAATACAGTAAGTCCCATATAACCAAATGCACAGTAAGGGAATCTACATTATTTATTAGAAGCCATCATTGTGTTTCTGCTCAAACCATATCCATTGGTACACACACACGTTGCCTCCACCTCAAATGGAAACACACTCACCCTTTTCACTTTCTATAGCAGTGTTTCTCAACCTTTTTGCAGCCAAGGCACCCTTTTAAAATGATGGACTATCTCAAGGCACCCTTTAAAAACTATGGACAGTCTCGAGGCACACCATTCAAAAATGTAAAAACGATTCTAATGCCCCCTACACACGGTCGGACTTTGTCCGACAACAAAATCCTAGGATTTTTTCCGACGGATGTTGGCTCAAACTTGTCTTGCATACACACAAAGTTGTCGGTAAAATCCGATTATTATGAACGCGGTGATGTAAAACACGTACGTCGGGACTATAAACGGGGCAGTGGCCAATAGCTTTCATCTCTTTATTTATTCTGAGCATGCGTGGCACTTTGTGCGTCGGATTTGTGTACACACGATCGGAATTTCCGACAACGGATTTTGTTGTCGGAAAATTTTATATCCTGCTCTCAAACTTTGTGTGTCGGAAAATCCGATGGAAAATGTGTGATGGAGCCTACACACGGTCGGAATTTCCGACAACACGCTCCGATCGGACATTTTCCATCGGAAAATCCGACCGTGTGTACGGGGCATAATAGTTTTGCTTAATGCAGCAACATCCACACGTAGGACATCCTAGGTGACTTATTCTTCCAAAGCAAATACACTTTTGAAAACTGGTACTGACTAGTATTCCAATGTTACTTTTCTCCCTCAGCTAATGTGATCCCAACACTGATGGAGAGGGGCAGGGGAGGGTCAAACCAGGATGCTATGCAGGCAACTGACATTCTTCATATCAACTGATAATGCCATTGGTCATTAGGATGCCAGCAGCTAGAAGGTTGTAATGGTGCACAATAAAAACCTGTGGCTTTGTGTAACTAAAAGGCAGGCTTCATCCACACACTGCCTTGTATACAATTTTTTGGCCAATTTTTAGGCGTTTTGCCAAGGCACCCCAGGGTGTCTGGACACCCTGGTTGAAAAAGGCTGTTTTATAGCACTAAATTAAATAGCACAAAGATTCTGTGGTCACAAAATGGAGATCGGTAAATGTAAACAGACAGATCTCCGTGCTGTTAGGGGTGAGGAGAGCGATCTGTTGTTCATACTAAGTATGAACAACAACCGCTCTCCTCACCCAGTCAGTCCCCTCCCCCCACAGTTTGAATCACTCCCTAGGGAACACAGTTAACCCCTTGATTGCCCCCTAGTGTTAATTCCCTTCCCTGCTAGTGACATTTATACAGTAATCAGTGCATTTTTATAGCACTGATCGCTGTATAAATGCCAATGGTCCCAAAAATATGTCAAACGTGTTCGATTTGTACGCGATAATGTCGCAGTCCTGATAAAAATCGCTGATCACCGCCATTACTAGTAAAAAAAAATAAGAAGAACAGTGCCATAAAACTATCCCCTATTTTGTAGATGCTATAACTTTTGCGCAAACCAATCAATATACGCTTATTGCAATTTTTATTACCAAAAATATGTAGAAAAATACATATCGGCCTAAACTGAGGAAAAAATTAGCTTTTTTAAAAAAAAAATTGGGGATATTTGTTATAGCAAAAAGTACAAAATATTGTGTGTTTTTTTTCAAAATTCTTGCTCTTTTTTTGTTTATAGTGCAAGAAATAAAAAACGCAGAGATGATCAAATACCACCAAAAGAAAGCTCTATTTGTGGAAAAAAAAGGACGTCAATTTTGTTTGGGTACAACGGCGCATGACTGCGCAATTGTCAGTTAAAGCGATGCAGTGCCGTATCGCAAAAAATGGCCTGGTCATTGAGCAGGCAAATCTTCTGGGGCTGAAGTGGTTAAAGTGATATTAACCACTTCAATACAGGGCACTTATACACCTTCCTGTCCAGACCAATTTTCAGCTTTCAGCGCTGTCGCAGTTTGAATGACAATTGCACGGTCATGCTACACTGTACCCAAACTAAATCATTTTGTTCCCACAAATAGAGCTTTCTTTTGGTGGTATTCGATCACCTCTGCGGTTTTTATTTTTTGCACTATAAACAAAAAAAAAGCGAAAATTTCGAAAAAAATAAAAGTTTTGCTTTTGTTTCTGTTAAAATTTTTTGTAAATAAGTAAGTTTTCTCTTTCACTGATGAGCACTAATTAGGCGGCACTGACAGGCACTGATAAGGCGGCACTGATGAGGTGGCACCAATGAGCAGGCACTGACGATGGGCACTGATATGCGGCACTGGTAGGCGGCACTGATGGGTGGCACTGATATGCAGCACTGATGGGCACTGATACGCGGCACTGATGGGCACTGGTAGGTGGCACTGATGGGTGGCATTGATATGTAGCGCTAATGGGCATTGATAGGCGGCATTGATGGGCACTGATACGTAGCACTGATGGGCACTGATATGCAGCACTGATAGGCATCCCTGGTGGCACTGATATGCAGCACTGATAGGCATCCCTGGTGGCACTGGCAGTGGTAGGCATTGTGAGTGGGCACTGATTGGCATCTGCCTGGGCATTGATTGGCAGCTGCCTGGGCACAGATTAGTATTTCCCTGGGGGTCTAGGGGGCATACCTGGTGGTCCAGTGTGGCTGTCTTCCCTGGTGGTCCTGGGCGGCTTCCCTGGTGGTCCTGGGCGGGATCCGAGGGGGGCTGTGCTGATAAACAATCAGCACAGACCCCCCCCCCGTCAGGAGAGCAGCCGATCAGCTCTCCTCTACTCGCATCTGTCAGACGTGAGTGAGCAAAAACCGATCACCGGCTCTTCCTATTTACATCGTGATCAGCTGTGATTGGACAGGGCTGATCATGTGGTAAAGAGTCTCCGTCAGAGACTCTTTATCTAGATCTGTGTTGCGGGGTGTCAGACTGACGCCCGGCAACAACGATCGCCGCGATGCGCGCCCCTGGGTGCTCGCAGCGGCTCGATATCCTGAGGACGTCATATGAGTGGTTAAACTCTAATTTTTTTTTTTGTTTTGTACAAAATAAAAATGATATTCTTACCTGCTCTGTGTAATGGTTTTGCACAGAGCAGCCCAGATCCTCCTCTTCTTGGGTACCTTGCCAGCTCTCCTGGCCGTCCCTCCTTCCGAGTGCCTCCACAGCAAGCAGCTTGCTATAGGGGCACCCAAGCCAAGCCTCTGCTCTGTGTCCATTCAGACATGAAGCCGTGGCTCAGCCCCATCCCCCTCTCTCCTCATTGACTCACTGACTTTGACTGACAGTAGCGTGAGCCAATGGCGCCCCCTGCTGTGTCTCGTCCAACCAGGAGAAAGAGTCCCAGACAGCCAAGTCTCTCATGCAACATCGCTGGATTGAGATGGGCTCAGGTAAATATGAGGGGGGCTGCTGCACACAGAAGTTTTTTTTTTATCTTAATACATAGAATGCATTAAGATAAAAAAAAACTTCTACCTTTAGAACCATTTTAATATCTCATCAGCAAATTTCACTTTGTAAAAAAAAAAAAAAAAAAAAAGCTAATAGTGTAAAACTATATATTTTATTAAAAAAAACAAAAAAAAAAACAATATCCACTTACATGGACCTAATGCATATCAATACTATACATAACAGCATGATATTCCACAGACTTTCCAATAAATCAGCTGCTACCTTTCATAGCATAGGGTTTCACATTGCATACATGATATTATTATAACACTATAAAAGGTTTGTATCATTACACATGTGGGAGGTTGTTGATTTAAGATAGTTTTAACATAGTAGAACTATGAGTGCTAAATGGGATTTCTCTAGGGATCATTTAAATGTGCAGCCCTGTCTGCCAAACACAACGTGTGCTGTAAATTTTGCTGCACCGTGACTGCAGCAGTTTGTACTAACATGGCCACTGGCTACGTTCACTTGCTATTCGACAGTTGGGGTCATAGGAAAACTGCAGTTTCAACCACCTGTTTTTGCTGTTCCTTTCCCACTTGTCTAAATGAGGCCCTATTTGGTTTAATACCTCATGCACACAGGACGTTTTTTTTAAACTTCTAGAAGCTAGCAGTGTTTTTTCATAAAAAAATGCCTGACGCTTGTAGACGTGTCTAAGGCTGCTTTCACACTGAAGCACTTTTCAGCTGTTTTAGCGCTAAAAATAGCACCTGTAAAGCGCCTCTCATGCCTCCCCAGTGTGAAAGCCCGAGTACTTTCACATTGGAGCGGTGAGCTTGCAGGACGAGAAGAAAAGTCCTGCAAGCAGCATCTTTGGGGCGGTGCGGTAGCGGTGTATATAGTGCTCTCAAAAGCCCTGCCTATTGAAATGAATGGGCAGCGCTGCCGAAGAGCCTGCAAAGCGCTTTGGCAATGCCGCAACATGGGCTCTTTTAATCCTTTCTTCAGCCGCTAGCACCGCTATAACAGCGCTAAAGCGCCATTAAAACTAGCAGCGCTTTACCGCTAATGCTGGGCAGTGTGAAAGTACCCTAAAGCTTTTACAAGTTTTTAGGAGCTTTTACAATCGTCTGACTCTTGGGTGTTAATTCATTTCATTGGCCACGATAAATCATTTATTTTGGCCATTGAAATGTATTAATGCTCAAGCACTAATGTTTAACCACTTGCCGACCGCCTCACGTCTATATACGTGAGCAGAATGGCACGGGCAGGCAAAATCACGTACCTGGTACGTGATTGCCTTCCCGCGGGCGGGGGGTCCGATCGGACCCCCCCCCCCGGTGCCAGCTGCGGTCGGCATTTGGCTGGGAGAGTTGAGAGACGAGGGGGAGGCCATCCGATCGTGGCCCCCCCCTCACGATCACTCCCAGCCAATGAGAAACATCCCCTGCCTCTGTATAGTACACAGAGGCAGAGGATGTGATGTCATCTCTCCTCGGCTCGGGAGTTTCCGTTCCAGCGCCGAGGGGAGAAGACATGTAAGTAAGTGCACCAACACTACACAACACAGTAGAACATGCCAGGCACACTAAACACCCCCGATCCCCCCCCGATCGCCCCCCGATCCCCCCCCCAATCACCCCCCCCCCGTCACAAACTGACACCAAGCAGGTTTTTTTTTTTTTTTTTTTCTGATTACTGCATAGTGTCAGTTTGTGACAGTTAGTGTGTTAGGGCAGTGAGTGGTAGCCCCCTGTAGGTCTAGGGTACCCCCCTAACCCCCCCTAATAAAGTTTTAACCCCTTGATCACCCCCCGTCACCAGTGTCGCTAAGCGATCATTTTTCTGATCGCTGTATTAGTGTCACTGGTGACGCTAGTTAGGGAGGTAAATATTTAGGTTCGCCGTCAGCGTTTTATAGCGTCAGGGACCCCCATATACCACCTAATAAATGTTTTAACCCCTTGATTGCCCCCTAGTTAACCCTTTCACCACTGATCACCGTATAACTGTTACGGGTGACGCTGGTTAGTTCGTTTATTTTTTATAGTGTCAGGGCACCCGCCATTTATTACCGAATAAAGGTTTAGCGCCCTGATCGCCTGGCGGTGATATGCGTCGCCCCAGGCAGCGTCAGATTAGCGCCAGTACTGCTAACACCCACGCACACAGCATACGCCTCCCTTAGTGGTATAGTATCTGTACGGATCAATATCTGATCCGATCAGATCTATACTAGCGTCCCCCGCAGTTTAGGGTTCTCAAAAACGCAGTGTTAGCGGGATCAGCCCAGATACCTGCTAGCACCTGCGTTTTGCCCCTCCGCCCAGCCTAGCCCAGCCCACCCAAGTGCAGTATCGATCGATCACTGACACTTACAAAACACTAAACGCATAACTGCAGCGTTCGCAGAGTCAGGCCTGATCCCTGCGATCGCTAACAGTTTTTTTGGTAGCGTTTTGGTGAACTGGCAAGCACCAGCGGCGTAGTACACCCCAGTCGTAGTCAAACCAGCACTGCAGTAACACTTGGTGACGTGGCGAGTCCCATAAGTGCAGTTCAAGCTGGTGAGGTGGCAAGCATAAGTAGTGTCCCGCTGCCACCAAGAAGACAAACACAGGCCCGTCGTGCCCATAATGCCCTTCCTGCTGCATTCGCCAATCCTAATTGGGAACCCACCGCTTCTGCAGCGCCCGTATTTACCCCCCATTCACATCCCCAACCAAATGCAGTCGGCTGCATGAGAGGCATTTTTATGTCCTCCCGAGTACCCCTACCCAACGAACCTCCCCAAAATAGATGTCGTGTCTGCAGCAAGCGTGGATATAGGCGTGACACCCGCTATTATTGTCCCTCCTGTCCTGACAATCCTGGTCTTTGCATTGGTGAATGTTTTGAACGCTACCATTCACTAGTTGAGTATTAGCGTAGGGTACAGCATTGCACAGACTAGGACACACTTTCACAGGGTCTCCCAAGATTCCATCGCATTTTGAGAGACCCGAACCTGGAACCGGTTACAGTTATAAAAGTTACAAGTTTGCAAAAAAAACACAAACAAAAATAAAAAAAAATAGTTGTCGTTTTATTGTTCTCTCTCTCTCTATTCTCTCTCTGGTGTTCTGCTCTTTTTTACTGTATTCTATTCTGCAATGTTTTATTGTTATTATGTTTTATCATGTTTGCTTTTCAGTTATGCAATTTTGTATACTTTACCGTTTACTGTGCTTTATTGTTAACCATTTTTTTGTCTTCAGGTACGCCATTCACGACTTTGAGTGGTTATACCAGAATGATGCCTGCAGGTTTAGGTATCATCTTGGTATCATTCTTTTCAGCCAGCGGTCGGCTTTCATGTAAAAGCAATCCTAGCGGCTAATTAGCCTCTAGACTGCTTTTACAAGCAGTGGGAGGGAATGCCCCCCCCCACCGTCTTCCGTGTTTTTCTCTGGCTCTCCTGTCTCAACAGGGAACCTGAGAATGCAGCCGGTGATTCAGCCAGCTGACCATAGAGCTGATCAGAGACCAGAGTGGCTCCAAACATCTCTATGGCCTAAGAAACCGGAAGCTACGAGCATTTTATGACTTAGATTTCGCCGGATGTAAACAGCGCCATTGGGAAATTGGGGAAGCATTTTATCACACCGATCTTGGTGTGGTCAGATGCTTTGAGGGCAGAGGAGAGATCTAGGGTCTAATAGACCCCAATTTTTTTCAAAAAAGAGTACCTGTCACTACCTATTGCTATCATAGGGGATATTTACATTCCCTGAGATAACAATAAAAATGATTTAAAAAAAAATATGAAAGGAACAGTTTAAAAATAAGATAAAAAAGCAAAAAAATAATAAAGAAAAAAAAAAAAGCACCCCTGTCCCCCCTGCTCTCGCGCTAAGGCGAACGCAAGCGTCGGTCTGGCGTCAAATGTAAACAGCAATTGCACCATGCATGTGAGGTATCACCGCGAAGGTCAGATCGAGGGCAGTAATTTTAGCAGTAGACCTCCTCTGTAAATCTAAAGTGGTAACCTGTAAAGGCTTTTAAAAATTTATCAATTTTGTTGCCACTGCACGTTTGTGCGCAATTTTAAAGCATGTCATGTTTGGTATCCATGTACTCGGCTTAAGATCATCTTTTTTATTCCATCAAACATTTGGGCAATATAGTGTGTTTTAGTGCATTAAAATTTAAAAAAGTGTGTTTTTTCCACAAAAAATGCGTTTGAAAAATCGCTGCGCAAATACCGTGTGAAAAAAAAAATGAAACACTCACCATTTTAATCTGTAGGGCATTTGCTTTAAAAAAATATATAATGTTTGGGGGTTCAAAGTAATTTTCTTGCAAAAAAAAATAATTTTTTTCACGTAATCAAAAAGTGTCAGAAAGGGTTTTGTCTTCAAGTGGTTAGAAGAGTGGGTGATGTGTGACATAAGCTTCTAAATGTTGTGCATAAAATGCCAGGACAGTTCAAACCCCCCCCCAAATGACCCCATTTTGGAAAGTAGACACCCCAAGCTATTTGCTGAGAGTCATGTCGAGTCCATGGAATATTTTATATTGTGACACAAGTTGCGGGAAAGAGACAAATTTTTTTTTTTTTTTTGCACAAAGTTGTCTCTAAATGATATATTGCTCAAACATGCCATGGGGATATGTGAAATTACACCCCAAAATACATTCTGCTGCTTCTCCTGAGTACGGGGATACCACATGTGTGGGACTTTTTGGGAGCCTAGCCGCGCACGGGATCCCGAAAACCAAGCACCGCCTTCAGGCTTTCTAAGGGCGTAAATTTTTGATTTCACTCTTCACTGCCTATCACAGTTTCGGAGGCACAGGTGGCACAAAACCCCCCCAAATGACCCTATTTTGGAAAGTAGACACCCCAAGCTATTTGCTGAGAGGTATAGTGAGTATTTTGCAGACCTCACTTTTTGTCACAAAGTTTTGAAAATTGAAAAAAGAAAAAAAAAATTTTTTTTTCTGGTCTTTCTTCATTTTCAAAAACAAATGAGAGCTGCAAAATACTCACCATGCCTCTCAGCAAAATAGCTTGGGGTGTCTACTTTCCAAAATGGGGTCATTTGGGGGGTTTTGTGCCATCTTGGCATTTTATGGCCTTCAAAACTGTGATAGGTAGTGACTAAAATTTAGTTTATTGGATTTTTTTTATAACAAAAAGTAGAAAATATCATTTTTTTTCAAAATTTTCGGTCTTTTTCCGTTTATAGCGCAAAAAATAAAAACGGCAGAGGTGATCAAATACCATCAAAAGAAATCTCTATTTGTGGGAAGAAAAGGACGCAAATTTCATTTGGGTACAGCATTGCATGACCGCGCAATTAGCAGTTAAAGCGACGCAGTGCCGAATTGTAAAAAGTGCTCTGGTCAGGAAGGGGGTAAAATCTTCTGGGGCTGAAGTGGTTAGGCAGCTTTTAGTAGCTTCAAGTATTTTTTCTGCCCAAACTCTGCTGCTCCTGAATGCACTGGCAGTGGGTTTTTTTTTCCTGTCTCTAAAAGCTCCTGCCACGAAAAGCTGCTAAAAACCTATGTGTGCATGGGCTAACATGCAGGGGAGTTTAGAGGCAGGGATAGAGAACACCAGATGCCCCTAAAAGCAGCTGTAAAAACATCCAGTGTGCATGAGGCCTAAGAATGTACTAACTGTAGATTTTTTTTTCTTATTCTGTTTCCCTTAACATGCCACTTGTGGGTATTTTTGGTCAAATTGTAAAAACTATAGAAGGAAGGGGGGTGCAGGGCGTATTAAAGTGGCTCTGGAGGCAGAAAGTTTTTTACCTTTATGGATTCTATCGATGAAGGTAAGAAAATAACAGCATGCAGCCTCTCCCCCAATACTCACCTGAGCCCAATCTTGAATCAGCAATGTGCATGAGCGCAGAGGCTCTCTCTCTCCTCATTGGCTCAGACACAGCAGCGGGAGCCATTGGTTTCCACTGCTGTCAATCACAGTTAGTGAGAAGGAAGCGGGGGCAGGGCTGAGTCCCACTTAGTGTCTCATGGACACATAGAGCAGGGCTTGAGTGATTTTGCATGAGTGCCCCCATAGCAAGCATCTTGCTGTGGGGCCATTCAGCAGTGGGATGGAGCCAAGAGCGCTGGCAGGGGACCTGAGAAGAGGAGGACTGCTCTGTGCTCTATGTTAAAGTTAGCCTGTCCCAAGTCTGTCCTTATTAACATTCTCTAGCCCAGTGTTTCTCAACTCCAATCCTCAAGGCGCCCCAACAGGTCATGTTTTCAGGCTTACCATTATTTAGCAAAGGTGATTTGATCAGTTTCACTGCCTTAGTAATTACCACAGCTGTTTCATCTGAGGGAAATCCTGAAAACACGACCTGTTGGTGCGCCTTGAGGACTGGAGTTGAGAAACACTGCTCTAGCCAGTCTCTACACCTTTCGCTCTTTGTTAGGGCAGACGGTGTTCAAATCTAGTTACAATTGATAATGAAGATCTGCCTGCACAGTACAGACAGGGCTAAATGTGGCAAACACAGCTGCCCAGCCCCCTCATAAACAAAGAAAACTACAGTGCCTTAAAAAAGTATTCATACTCTTTGAAATTTTCCACATTTTGTCATGTTACAACCAAAATCGTAAATGGAATTTATTGGGAGTTTATGTGTGTGTTCCTCTATTGCTGTTCTGGTGACAACCCAAAATTTGGGATTTTCTTTTACTTTCAATGATGATGGTAAACAGGACAAGTATCGAGGGTGACTCTCCCTAATGGCGGCACAGAAAGGTGTTCTAATCCCTCTCCCCTCTATCCAAACTTAAAAAAAAAAAAGTTTTGCCTTTAGTTATACTTTGAGGTTTTTTGATCAAAACAGACTTGGATGTCACACGTGTGACATCTCTTTTCCCTTCTGATCCAACTCAGCAGAGGATCGGTCTATGGATGCTCTACGGAGATGGGAATGGGGTGCCCATGGGAAAGGGGCCTAACTATTTTAGGGTTTATTGACTGTCCTCGCATTACAAAGGCGTAAATGGCCAGTGAAATGAAAATGGAGTATACATTGAGGAACATAGTAGATAACCACATAGTAAACAAAGAAACAGCCCAAGAAAATGTACAATTAACATACAGAAAAAGGCAATATACAGAATATGAATGCAGTCATATCCAGGTTTACAACGTGAAGACAGGTAAGTATTTAAACATGTAGTTTTAAATGCATAAGGAGAAGCCCTCCAAGTAATGGGAGAAAATCAACTGGGAATTGCCTAGGTGGAAAAAATAATCGAAGGGCTTAACTATTTTTTATCTGCTAAACTGACAAGTGACAGTGGTGTGCTCCACCATTTTATTGCTCCCTGTGCATTACTTATTGACATAGTTGGTAGGAGCTCTAAATCTGGTCTCACTGCATAGTATGTTTTTTTGTTTTTTTTTCATATCTCTCATGTATGAGGTAAGTAGTGGTACAGTTGATCATGTACTTTTTCAATTGTGCCTGCACATTGGTTTTTATTTATGTATGTAGAGGGGGCTTATTTAAAATATTCTCCTAGGGAGAGGTTTCCTTTAAATATAATATTGTTTCCAGGTATAGCTAAAAAGTGAACTTTACTAAGCTTTTCCTGGCACCTGGTTGATTGCTAGAAGGTTTAATAAATGCCTGTTGTAGTTCTGGAGAAAACTCAAATAAGCAGAGCTCTTTCATATAATGTTTCTGTATAACCTTGAACACAGAGGTTCAGCTAAATCCCAGCTATGTCAAGTTTCTTATTGTTTTTAAGTCTCCTTCCAATTATTCCAGTTCCACTGTAATAACAGTAGCCATCCTGGTATATTCAGTTCACATGCTGCTTTGTAGAAAACACAGGAAGAATATAATGGGCAATAAAATCCATAGGGCAAAATGTATCCGAGAGGAAATAAGAGATTTATAAATGTGGAACTTGATCATTCTTAAAGGCGTAGATCAGACGACTTCCAGCAGCTTCCTGAAAGCCTTTAAAATACCCTTTTAGATCTAGTGTGGAAGTGTTGGGCAGGGGTTTTAATGTGTCCTGTTTCTTTCAGAACTGTAGATAGACTTAAGCAGACTTTTGTGAGGGTGGATGTGTAGAGTTGTGGTGGCATGCTTTAAAGTAGTCCTAAGGTCTAATTATGGCCAAACATTAAAGTGATATTAAAGGTTCATTTTTTTTCTTCAATAACAAGAATTTTATGCTTACCTGCTCTGTACAGTGGTTTTGCACAGAGCAGCCCCGTCCTCCTCTTCCCAGGTCCCCCGCTGGCACTCCTGGCTCCACCTCTTCTCATATACCTCCATAGCAAGCAGCTTGCTATTACTGCATGGAAGTAAAAAAAAGTCAACCTTTAGAACCACTTTGAAGGAAAAGTTCACTTTTCATAACGTTACATGTTACGCCCATATTCGGAGTGTAACATTTATGAATGCACCGGTTCCCGGGCCCCCTTCATCCCTGTGACAGCAGACCGGGGATCTTCTCCCCGTGTCTGCTGCCACAATTCAAAAAAGTCACCCACCCGGCCGTGTAACTCATTCCGAGTCCTCTGTGAATGGAAAACTACAAAGTCTGGCAGCCTTTGCAGCTGTCGGCTTGTAGTTTTCAATGAACTACCACGGCACTGAGAGCACTGTGGTTTGTTCATTGAGTCTTCTTGTCAGATTGTATCGTCTTCCTCATACGAGGTACGAGCAGGCCAATACACTGATAGATCTGCAGACCTGCATGGTGCAATGCTTTACAGGCTCCCAAAGCAAAAAATAATAAATGCACATTGTTTTACCTGCAAAAAAAATTGCATTTATTATTTTTTGTCAAAAGGTGAACTTATCCTTTAAGCAATTTTTTTTCCTTCAGCTACTACTACAAATTGAAGGAAAGAAAATCGCTTGATTCCCTCATCAACACATTTAGTGTTGATGGAGGAATCCTTGCTGCTGCTCTATTGTATTCTGACAGCGAGAGGGTTCCCCGCCATCAGTATACAATGATTACTGCTGCCAGCTATAGCCAGTGGCAGAAATTTCAGTAAAAAAATAAGATCATAGACTGGAAGATTAACTTCAGTACAACCAGCCTGCCAATACGTGGATCGAGCTTCAGCTGGTTCCTGCTGAGCTGGCTGAATTTCGATTCATCTACGGCCGGCTGTAGTGTTTGTTTACCTTAATGCATTCTCTGCATTAAGGTAAAAAAAACTTCCCACTACTTGTTCCCTCCCTCCCAACCCTAACGCATACCTGCCTCCTCTCACAATCCAGCGCTGTCCGGGTTGCAGCACCACTGTCCCCTTTTCTGATCACATAGGAGGCAGTGGCGGGAGCCATAGGCTCCTGCTGCTGTCAGTCAAACTCCTGTGGGGAGAGAGGGGGCAGGACTTACCGGTGCTGTCTTTGTCTATGGAGGGGGCACCCAGAAGAGGGGAGGAGCAGACAGCACCAGTGGGGGACCACCCAAGAGGATGTAGGGGACCGTGCGCGCAACAGCTGTTTTTATTCTAGCCCAAAAAAAGCCTTTAATATCACTTTAAAATTAGACTCCCTTAGCAAGCCCATTGTGAAAATCAAGTTCCATTATTTTTGAGGCCAGAAAGATATCATATGAGCAAAGTACCTGATTTGCTTTAAACTTAAAACTGAAGTTTATTTTATTCATTCATTTTATTATTTTTGCATGTGATGGCGTGTATGTATCTCATTACCTGCGGGCTGCCGCTTCTTGTTTAATTCTTTCCCTTCATAGTCACTGGATATTGCCCTGAGTGGTTATCGTTTGGTGCTATGAGAGTTATCAGCCACCCCTGATAGCATGAGGCCTCTTGCACACGATAGTCCTGGTTGAGCATCTACTTTTTTCAGACTCTTTTTGTATGTATTTGCACTATATACGTTCGCGCAATTTTTGTAAAAACGTATTCTTGCGTTTTTGTTCTGCACAATATGTAAATGGACATTTGCGCATATTTGTGCGCAATTGCGTGTATTTGCTTGCATAAGGCGTAAATTACTCACCAAAAATGCAGATTTTTCTATATTTTTTTTCTGAAGAATGCACGTCGCTTGTTTACGCACCTGTGTGCATAGGCACTTTACAATTAACCACTTCAGCCCCGGACCATTTGGCTGGCCAAAGACCAGAGTACTTTTTGCGATTCGGCACTGCGTTGCTTTAACTGACAATTGCACGGTCATGCGACATGGCTCCCAAACAAAACTGACATCCTTTTTTTCCCAAAAATAGAGCTTTCTTTTGGTGGTATTTGATCCCCTTTGCAGTTTTATTTTTTGCGCTATAAACAAAAAAATAGCGACAATTTTGAAAAAAACGCATTATTTTTTACTTTTTGCTATAATAAATATCCTCAAAAAATATGTAAAAAAACATTTTTTTTCCTCAGTTTAGGCTGATACGTATTCTTCTACATATTTTTGGTAAAAAAACCGCAATAAGCGTTTATTGATTGGTTTGCGCAAAAGTTATAGCGCCTACAAAATAGGGAATAGTTTTATGGCATTTTTTACTATTAATTTTTTTTTTTACTAGTAATGGCGGCAATCAGCGATTTTTATCGTGACTACAACATTATGGCGGACACATCGGACAATTTTGACACATTTTTGGGACCATTCACATTTATACAGCGATCAGTGCGATTAAAAATGCATTGATTATTGTTTAAATGTGACTGGCAGTGAAGGGGTTAACACTAGGTGGCGCTGTAGGGGTTAAGTGTGTCCTAGGGAGTGATTCTAACTGTGGGGGGAGGGGCTACGTGTGACACATCACTGATCACCGCTCCCAATCACAGAGAGCTGTGATCAGTGACAGTGTCACTAGACAGAACGGGGAAATGCTTGTTTACATCAGCATTCCCCCGTTCTTCCTCTCCGTGAGACTATCGTGGGTATCCCCGCGGACATCGAGTCAGCGGGACCCGCGATCCTACTCACGGAGCTCGCGGCGGGTGCGCGCGCACTGCCGATGGCACGGCGGCAAATTCAAAGGGACGTACAGATACGCCCATTTGCGCAGCTGTGCCATTCTGACGACGTACATATACAGGCGGCGGTCGGGAACCGGTTAATAGACTGTATTTTAGCTCAGTAAAAAAAAAATAAAAGCTAAAAAAGCTGTACTGAGCTTTTTCAAGCTGCAGTGTGCAAGAGGTCTTTGTACTTGTAAGTTGTACTGCTCACCCACCCCGTTCTGCCCTTTTAAAGCGTTTGTTACCTTAAAAAAAAAAATCCTGTTCCTTTAACCACTTCAGCCCTGGAAGAATTTACCCCCTTCTTGACCAGGCCATTTTTTGCGATACGGCACTGCGTCTCTTTAACTAACTAATCCATTAAGTTAAAGTTAACTTTAACTTAATGGATTTGCATTTAGTAAATTAACACCCATGGGGTTGATTCACTAAAACCAGGGAGTGCAAAATCTGGTGCAGCGCTGCATAGAAACCAATCAGCTTCCAGGTTTTTTTTACTTTATTATTAAAAGCTTAATTGAACAAGCTGAAGTTGGAAGCCGATTGGCTATCATGCACAGCTGCACCAGTTTTTGCACTCTCCAGTTTTAGTAAATGAACCCCATAGCATCTAGTTTACCTAATTGAACTGTTCACATCTAAGCAAAGCTGAGTATATTCGTTTAGATAGGAGCGATGTATGAAAAATGTGAGTTGTTATTGCAGTGGGATTTGTGCTGGCTTCACCTCACTCCTCCCAGCATTCAGTGCACATAAGGATGAAAGGGGGGCATGGAAGTCATGTGACCCCTTTTTTCCTCTTCAGTTTTAGGGTAAAAAAAAAACTGATAAAAAAAATTCTGTCTGCAGGAGTTCTGTGTAGCCTCCCTGACGGTATTCCCGAGTGTGGCTCGGGGTTAAATTCCAGCACCATTAGCGGTAACCCTGAGCGACACTCCGGATTACATCTCAGGATCCTGGTGCGGTATACTTACCTTTTCCCTAGGATCCTGCGATGTCCCCCCGCTGTGTCCGCAGGCTCTGTCCTCTTCCCAAAGCCTCTCTTTGCCAGGCTCCGTTCCCTGCTAGCGTCACAACGCATGGGGCGGAGCCTGGCAGCAAATTCAAAGAAGTGAAAATTCATAACACATACAGTACACTGGAATCTTAAAGATTACAGTACTGCATGGAATCATTTCATATCCCTTTTGTCCCCAGTGCTTTGTCCAATGCCCTGCATGCAGTTTTATATGATGTATACTGTTCTTTCTGCCTGGAAACTGGAGATTATCCATAGCAACCAAAAAGTGTCCCTTTACATCAAAAGTGGTTTTAGACCAGCTAGAAAACAGCGATAGTAAATTAGTACACTTGCAGAGTTGAGCGATAGTGAATCTTGGGGAAATGTATTTTATCATTATTATTATTATTATATTATCATTTTTTAGAATTATTTATATTTATTTATTATATTATAATTTATGATTTTGTGTTTCAAACTTCATCATACCCGGGATATCTACTAGACTCTTGGTGGACAGATTTAAGTGTGTTATTGCTAAGAATTACAGGCCTACAATATAAAACGCCAAATAATAACTGTACTGCTTTGAGACGAAAAAAATCTGAAATAATCATACCGCCAGGGAGGTTAAGGCGATTTGGCCCGGTGAGAATGACCGTCACAGGAATCTGCTGATGATGACAGGTCAACGGCACCTGCAGCTATCCATGGCTGTCTGGCAGATTCCTGCCACTGTCATTTGCACTGAGCCAAATCACCAGTGAGAATGTACTTTTACTAGCTAATCAGTCGGGCTATGTTCATACTTGTTTATTCTCTAAAAAGTGATCCACTGTCGCCTCCTGAATACATATTTTTTTTCTTCTTCTTTTTTTTGCTTAATGGCAAATTAGAAATAGGAACTAATGTTCTGCAAGCACGGGACCTTATTTACTTGAATGGGCGAGGTTGAGAGGTGAAAACTGGACATACCGCAATAAATTTGCCTAACACAAGCCATCACAGGAGCACCATGTGAACAGCCCCTCCAGCTGTAGCGTAGGCTTTAATTGGGCAGTCAGGAAGCAGTAAAACTGTGGCTCAACTGCCTGTGTGAAAGAGGCTTTAGTGAGCCACCACAACATCACTAGATTCGTAGATGACAGTAATGAAAGAGGTTTATAACAGCCAGGCATTAAGCATTTTCAAAAGGGCTCATAACTTGCATTGCACATATTTCTCTCATGACAAGCTATTTTTGAAAGTGTCTGCTATTAGACTGAACTTTCTGATTCTTGCACTCTACATTGATTTTATAACCCACCAGATAATGTGCAAAACAAGCATTACATTTAATTGGCTGCAGTTTCTCTTTGTGTTACTACCAGCTTCAGCTTAATGATGACATTAGGATGTGATGTAATAATTGTGCGATTTGACCAAACAAACAAAACCTATTCTTTAAGGTTAATGACGGCTAATTACTGTCGTTTGTTCACCAACATTACAATATTTAGTCGCCTAATGGTTTTGCATTTAAGAATGTACCAAGGATAGAAACAAATGTTTCAAAAGGGGTTTTTAAAAAGATACAGGCTTTTTACAAAGCCACTTTTAAATTAAATTTGATTTTTATTGATGCTCTTAAAGTAATATTAAAGTCTTGTTGTTTGTTATTTTTAAACAACAAAAAAAAAAAAGAAATGTTCTACTTACCTGCTCTGTGCAGTGGATTTGCACAGAGCAGCCCCGATCCTATTCTTTTGCTGGCTCTCCTGGCCCCTCCCACCTGCCGAGTGCCCCTAGAGAAGGCAGCTTGCTATGGGGGCACCCAAGCCGCTGCTCTGTGTGTCCATTCATACACGGAGCCATGGTTCTGCCCCGCCCCTCTCACTCTTCATTGGCTCACTAAATTTTATTGACAGTAGCGGGAGCTGCTGTCACCGCTGCTGTGTCCCAGCCATTCAGGCGGTAGAGTCCCAGACAGTGGAGTCTCTGGTGCAACATCGCTGGATCGAGATGTTGCACCAGAGACTCCTCAGATAAGTATTGGGGGGCTAAGGGGGCTGCTGCACATAGAAGGTTTTTTATCTTAAATAAAAAACCTCCTGCCTCTAGAACCCCTTTATTGTTTCCAGCACCATGTTCTGGTGTGAACTGGCCCTAAAGGAGAAGTTTGGGATTGATTAAAAAACAAATGCACATGCTAACCTCCATGCTGCAGGATTGGTGTGATGCTGCAGCTGTCCTCCGCTGGCTCTAAGCCTGAGAACTGAGCGATTACAGGACCACTGATCTCTCAGTTCTCTGACCATTGTTAGCAGACTGTCAGTCACCCCTCTCTGCCCTCCAGCGCTCACTGGGGCAGCAGGCTGGTGAGGGGGTGGGAGGGGATGGCTCAGGCTCTCAGCAGCTGTGCCAGCTGCTGATCAGGCACCTGGGTGGATCCCAAGAAAATGATTGAGATCCTTCTAGAGCCTGGTGTGGCTCTGTGACGTCAACCCACAGTGGACTTTAGCCCGCTGCTGGCTAAATCTGGGTCATAAGAGAGCACAAGTAAATGCATTCCTGAGACCCACTAGAAGTATGGCCAAAAAATCTTTGTCTATGCTTCTCTTTTAACAAACATGTCATATTACTGCAGCCAGTCCTTTTGACAGTTGTATTACATATTCAGTGATGCATAGGGGTGCAGTCTTCTATCTTGACATGTTTCGCCAGTTGCTTCCTCAGGAGATCAGAGAAGGGTCTATATAGTTTGTAATAATGCAAGGACATCAGCTGCTAAAGGGAACGCCTAACCATTATTTAACTAAATGAAGTTGCTGACTTTTGCAGACAGGGCAATCTTTCCTTCAAATAAAGTTATGTTTATTTGCTTTTGTTTCTAATTGTACGCAGGTCTGCAATCAATGCCCTTAGACCCGGAGGAACGCTGGTGTATTCTACATGCACTCTCTCCAAAGCAGAAAACAGCGATGTCATTTCTAATGTCTTGAACTCCTGCAGTGATGTTACCCCCGTGGACCTGAGTCACCTAGGCAAAACATTATCTAATGAATTTAGGTTCGCTGAACAGGTCCTCCATGGACTTCTAGTTTTGCCTGATAAAGGAAAATCCTGGGGCCCCATGTTTGTATCTAAATTAATAAAAATATAGTTCTAGCCATATTTATGTGTTATGTTACTTAGTGATTACTATTTTTTAAGAGATGGTTCTCCTTTTGTTTGGTCGATTAGTTGATATATTTTACAGAAGCCTGGGATGGATAATTAGAATAGAATTCAGGAGTCACTTATTCCAATCTAGGATTCAATCATTTCTGGGGGACAAGTGTTTGCAATGGATTTTCTTAAAGTGGTTCTAAAGGCAGAAGGTTTAAAACTTTCTCAGTATGCAGCTCCCCCAGCCCCCTCTTATACTTTAGAAAGAAAAGGAAAACCATCTCTGCTAGTGATTTAAACATGTGATAGATGCTGAACACTACTTATGATACCAAGAACATCAAATAACATAAAACAAAAGTGCAGCGCATATATTTTGCTAAATTCATAAAAAAAAGTGATAATCATTCGTGCAACATTTTCAGCAATAAAGTACCAATGTGAAAACATGTCCAAAAATACACTCTGACATGTATTAATCAGTGCATCTCCAAGGTGCGCATGAGAAATATATATTATAATATATATATATAATGTATGCTGTTGATAAGTCTGTAATATTTTAACACCACCTTAATAATTGTAAAGTATTGCACTTGCATGATTAAAACATGCAAGACTGCATGAAAAAAATGCCAGAAATGAATACAGGTTCTTCCTCCAGTAACCAAAATGGGCGCTGTTTGGCCGCGCATGCGCAGTAGCATGTGTATGCGGCTCCGCCATGCACGTTTCGTCAAAGATGACGTCATCAGGGGCGCGTACACATGCCTCAGCCATGTCACTATATACAGAGCCTGAGTGAAGAGGATCCATTATATTTGGACAATCAGCAGCACAAAAAAGCTGCAGTATATTTAACACAACGACCCAGTATAGAGGCGGCAGCAGTCAACCGCTGCCATCATGTAAATAATAGTAAAATTACACTTATGCCATCACGTTAAATAAACAACATAATAGGTAGAAAAAAAATGAAAATCAGTCTGTAACATGTTATAAAAATCCCTATCACTTCCTCTAGTGGTTAGCTGTAAATAATGCATACAGACCATCACATTATAGGAAAAATAGCACAATTGGAAGTTAGAAGGCGCCCTCTAGTGGTCTGAGATAAATTGATCTCCAAGTTACAAACTCGTAAAAAAAAATCATCATTCCTCATTGGCTCAGACTCATTAGCTCCTGCTGCTGTCAATCACAGCCAGTAAGGAGTGGACGGGGCCAGGCCGGCTTGGCTTGGGAGCGAGCATGCACGAGTGTCCACAACCAAAAGACAAAAGGGCACAATATACCGCACACTTTATTAAAAGGTAACGGATACAAATTATTCACTTCCAGACAAGGCCTTTTCTGGCACTTTTAAAGCAGAGGCCCTGGAGAATAAAATGGCAGTCGCAAGTTTTTGTCACACAGTATTTGTGCAGCGTTTTTTTAAACGCAGTTTGTTGGGAAAAAAAAACACTTTTTGGAATTTTAATGCAAAAAAAAAAAAAACACAATCCATAACCCAATTTCTTTCTTCCTTTGCGTGCAAGCATGGGGGAGGGGGGGGGGCGGCAATTTAAATTTTCTTTTTAATTTTTGATTTATTTTATTTTTTCAAACTGTTGCTTTCATTTTTATTTATTTACTTGTATTGCTGTCACAAGGAATGTAAATATCCTTGTGACAGCAATAGGCATGTGATAGGCAATCTTTATGGAGAGGGCTGGGGGTTATAAGACCCCACATCGCTCCTCTGCCCTTAAAAGCTTTCAAAACACCAAGATCTGTGGTTTTAAATGCTTTAGATTTTTTTTAAAATGGTACCGTTGTTAACCGGGTAAACCGGAAGTGATGTCAGGTCATCGCTTCTGGGTTACCATAGCGAGAGCCAATCTAAGCTGATTCCGGGTTTGTTCAGCTCTCCGTCCAGCCAGCGGATGGGAGAGCCCAAGCAAGCTGTGGAAGGGGACGTCCTCTCCCACTGCTTGTAAAAACAGTCCAGCGGTTAGATAACAAAACGATGACAAAACCAACTGAATGGTTTCAGAGCACTGGCCCCTTTCCTCAGCATGCTATGGGGGCAGTCGGCAGGTGGGCAGAGAAGCCCAGAGTTCCGGTGGGGAACCTGTGAAGAGGAGGATCTGTGCTGCTCTGTGCAAAACCATTGCACAGAGCCGGTAAGTATGACATGTTTATTTTTTTTTGTTTTATTTGAATGTTCACAAATTATCACTCGGTTACATTTCCCCTTTTGCAGCCAAAACAGGATAACACTTAGCATCACTTGAAAAAAAATATTTCACTGTTCACATTTCTAAATGCTCTTTTCCAAAAACTCCAGGACTGAAAATCCTGCTTACTTTTCTACTTTAACTACTTAAAGTATGTGGGCGTGACATGCGTATGCGTTCGCTTCTGCGTGCGAGCTTGGAGGGACGGGGCACTTTCAATTTTTTTATTTTTTTCCTTATTTATTTTACTTTTTTTTTTGACACTGTCCCTTTAACCTCCTTAGCAGTATTCCCGAGTGTGGCTCAGGGTGAATTTTCAGTACCAAAAGCGGTAACCCCCGAGACACATTCGGGATCGCATCGCAGGATCCAGGCAAAGTTACTTACCTTGTCCCCAGGATCCTGCGATGTCTCCTCGCTGTGTGTGCGAGCCGTGTCCTCCACCGGATCTATCACTGTGCCAAGCTCCGTTCCCTGCGAGCGCTGTGGCACACGGGGATGGAGCATGGCGCCAAATTCAAAAAGTTAAATACACACAATACATACAGTACATTAATCTTACAGATTACATTGCTGTATCAAATAATTTCACATCCCTTTTGTCCCTAGTGGTTTGTCCAATGCCCTGCATGCAGTTTTATATTATATATACTGTTCTTTCTGACTGGAAATTGGAGATTGTCCATAGCAACCAAAAAGCGTCCCTTTACATCAAAAGCAGTTTTAGACCAGCTAGAAAACAGCAATAATAAATTAGAATCACTTGCAGAATTGAGCGATAGTGATTTGTGGGGAAATTCGTCATCAAACACTGAAAGTAATGACAGTGACAATTCTGCAACTGAGCAAATTTCAGTGTTTTTGATTTGATTACATTATCGAATAATTTTTATTATTATTATATTATTATTTGTTATAATTATTTATAGTTACCGTCTGCCTACATGATCAGCGTGTCATGCAGGCAGATGGTGATAATACCGTTCTGAGGCTATTCCAGCTTTCAAAAGCCGCGCCTCCTGCTCGTCTGTGATAGGCTGAACACTCTATTTCCCAGCTGTCAGTATACAGCCTATCACGGACATTCTCTCATCCTCGTCCATGGTATGAGAATGAGAGAATGTCCGTGATAGGCTGACTGCTGAGTGTTCTGCCTATCACAGATGAGGAGGAGGTGCGTCTTTTCAACAGTGGAATGGCCGCCGAAGTGTATTATCACACGCTGAACGGAGGATGGTGATCGCCACAGGGAGGTTACACAGGACACAGGTAGGCTGCACAGGGACACAGGACACATGCACACAGGACACATACACATGCACAGGACACATGCACAGGACACAGGGACGCATACACATGTACAGGACACATGCACAGGACACATACACATGTACAGGACACATGCACAGGACACATGTACATGTACAGGACACATGCACAGGATACAGGTAGGCTGCACAGGACACATGCACAGGACACAGGGAGGTATGCAGCTGCAGATGGGCATTGTTGACCCTCTTTTTCCACTTACAGTAGCTGCTGCATTTCTCACCCTCGTCTTATACTCGGGTCAATAAGTTTTTCCCAGTTTTTTTGTGGTAAATTAGGGACCTCAACTTGTACTCGGATCGACTTATACTCGAGTATATACGGTATTTATTATATTATAATTTATGATTTTGTGTTTTAAACTTTATCATACCCGGGATATCTACTAGACTCTTGTTTGGACAGATTTAAGTGTGTTATTCCTAAGAATTACAAGCCTACAATATAAAGCATGTAAAGCACTGCGTAAACTGTTGGCGCTATATAAATCCTGTATAATAATAATAATAATAATGTGCCAAATTTCCATGCAAAACAATGTATGGCTTTGAGCATCAAAAATCTGACATAATCATACCGCCAGGGAGGTTAAAAAAAAAAAAGATCACTTTTATTCCTATTACAAAGAATGTAAACATTCCCTTTCATTCCCATCGCTTAGAGAAAAATATGATCTACCAAACTCTGAGATATTTAGATATCTCCAAATCAAAAATTTCTATACACCATTCCTAAAGGGGGATACACCATTATCCCAATTATCCATTTTTGAATCAATCTGTACAAAAGATCCATTTGCTAAAGGTACAATTTCATCACTTTATAATCAATTATATGGAGTAGCAAATCTTAATAGACCCTCTTACGTTCAGAGGTGGGAGGAGGACCTGGGACGAACTTTAGAAGACACGGACTGGTCTAACATATGGCTCACATTTAAGTCATCTTCACCCAACATCTTAGCACTGGAGACAAATTATAAAGTCCTAACTCGCTGGTACCTTGTACCCGCTAGAGTGGCAAAATATTCACCTAATACCTCAGCTCTTTGTTTTCGAGGATGCCCAGAAATAGGCACACATTTACACATATGGTGGACGTGCCCAGTAATCCAAACCTTCTGGAAGGAAGTCTTCGTGATTGCATCTAAAATATTTAAAAAAATAATACAACCAGATCCATATTTAACTTTACTTAATCTAAAACCGGAATGGTTAACACTCTCTCAATTCAAACTTATGATCCAACTAATAACGGCTGCAAAACAAACAGTGGCCAAGGCATGGAAATCTCCTACATTGGTACTAGCAGAAACAATTCACAGAATGAATAATACAATGTCCCATGCTAAGATGGTAGCCATCGATCAAAATCAAATTCCAAAATTTGAAAAACTTTGGCACCCTTGGATAAAACAACAGTTCCTGTCAAATTTCAATGACTCTGTCCTGTTGCCATGGTAACAGATTAAATGACTTACAGAGACACCCATTCTAAGGCTTCAAAGAGAACTAAAAAGAATAATAAACTGACGAGCGGGACAACCTTGTGGACCATACCTTTACCTTTCATCCCTTTTTCTTCTTTCTCTTTCCTTTTCTCCACCTTACGATTAAAGCTCATTATCAGAATTTATTTGACCTATATACACTCTACTTGTAAACAATATGTATAGTAGGTATAAATCATTTAAATAGCTACAAAAGTAACTAAGGAAATGATAGATATCTTTAATTTAGGTTTACGTGAACCCAATGTTTAATATTTGAAATTTCATGATATTTACCTATATAAACCCTACTGTAAAACAATGAGCTTACTTTATAGATCCTTGTAAACTTACTTTATGTATCTTTATAACATTGTATACTCAATAAACTTCTTTTGACAAGGAAGAATGTAAACATTCCTTGTATAGAAATAAGCAGGACAGGGCCTCTTTAATGTGAGATCTGGGGTCAAAAAGACCTCAGATTTCCCATTTACACTTAAAAGCAATAATAGAAAAAAAAAATGGACCCTTTAAGCCGGAGGAGCGGAAGTGACGTTTGACGGTCCTCCAAGGGCATAGAGTCGAGTGGGGGCCATCTTGCCTTCACTTGACTTCCTGCCCATCCATCCATTGGGTCCAATCGTTTTCTGCCTCTTCCATCGCCTATAAAAGTAATCTTGTGGCCAATCCACCGCTGAGACCACTTTTATGTGAAAGAGGATCGCTGGCCGTGGATAAATATATGGGGGGGGGTGGCAGCTAGCTGTTGCCATAACAACAGTATTTAACGTAGCGACTTATATCCACAGTGGGCAGTTCGGAACTAGTTAAATTGCGAAAATAACTGAGACATTTTCTCAAAAATAATTCTTATTATTCAGGTTGAACAACTAAAGGTCAGCCATGAAAATGAAGATTACTTATATTATAATGTCAAAAAACAATAATACAAATTTTAGCTGAACTCCAGGCAAACAGCTAAATATACAGATGAAATACATATATGGGAGCTGTATTATCTGGCAAGAAATGTGTATTTCTGTCCATCCAGTTTTGAGATTTAAACAGCTTTGCCACACAGTACAGCTCTGTCTGCTAGGGCAGGAGACCTATTTTTTCTTCTCTACTTCAGTTAAAGGGGTTGTAAACCTTCGTGTTTTTTCACCTTAATGCATCCTATGCATTAAGGTGAAAAAACACCTGGCAGTGACCAGCCCCTTCGTTTTACTTACCTGAGCCCTGGAACTTGACCCGACAGGGATGCGCTGTCTCTCTGCCTGGGGTTCTCTGCTCTTGATTGGATAGATTGATAGCAGCGCAGCCATTGGCTCCCGCTGCTGTCACTCAAAACCAATGACATGGGGGGCGGGGCCGAGCTATACATTCGGCGGCTATGGACGCTGAATGCTGGACTCGGGAGCGCGCCCGCAAGGTAACCCCCTTTGGGAGAGGGCTTCTCCAAGGGGATTATCTAATGCAGGGGGGAGCCGCAAGAGCCGCAAGAGCCGCCCAGGGACCTTAGAAGACGAGGTTCTGGGCCACTCTGTGCAAAAGGAGCTGCACAGAGGAGGTAAGTATGATATGTTGGTTATTTAAAAAAAAAAAAGAACCCTAATGTCGTGTACACACGAGTGGAATTTCCAACAGAAAGAGTCCGATGGCAGCTTTTCAATCGTATATTCCGACCGTGTGTATGCCCTATCGGACTTTTTCTGTTGAAATTTCAGACGGACTTAGATAGAGAACATGTTCTATATTATCGGAAAAACCGCTCGTCTGTATGCTGTTCCGAAGCACCAATAACGACGCATGCTTTGAAGCAAGTACGAGATGGAAGCTATTGGCTACTGGCTATTGAACTTCCATTTTCTAGTCCCGACGTACGTGTTGTACGTCACCGCGTTCTGGACGGTCAGAATTTGGTATGACTGTGTGTATGAAAGACAGCTTGAGCGGAATTTCTTCGGAACTCCAGCGTAAAAAACGGTCGCGTGTACAGGGCATTACAATCACTTTAAGGAATATTCACAGGCCTTGTCCTTCCCCATTCTCTGACTGGACAGTAAAAGAGAAGCAACAAACCATTGAACTTCGCAGTCAGTTTTTATCAGCAACAGCGTGTTCCTTGTTAGCACATGACCTGATTGGCTTCTTGTGCTGCTTCTCCCTCTCCAAGTCTGAGTTCTGCTGAACAGGGGCTGCTAGAGGATGATATCAAACCAAATTCAAGTACTTACACTGCTTGCAGTAAACAATAGATTTGATTATGCAACGATAAATACACAGCTGCATTTATTCTATCTTTTATATACTTTGTTACAGTTCAGCTTTTACGCTGCAGTAACACATGTGCGGCACAACGCTCACACGCCCTACATATACACCACTGGGCAGGCAATGTTTATGTCCCGGGAGCGTGCAAAGACTGCTGAAAATGGCTTTTGTCCCGAGAAGACATTGGTATCTTGCGGGATAGGTTTTCGATCATGTGACCACTCTGACAGTGAACTTAGTTTATCACAAAAGTTTTATGAGGGTTGACTGAAATCTCAGGTAATGACAAATTTGTAAAGAAATCCTATTCATCATTATTCTTTCAGCATTGGTGCAGCTGAAAACAGCAGCCAGAGCCGGGATGGGGTAAGGGGGGGTAGGAGCAAAGGGGGCATAATATGTAACCCTGAAATTTCATACCAAAATCTAAAATATCATATGTGAGTTGGAATGGTATGCACATGTAATTTACCTAACATGAACAGCCTGGGGAAATATGTCTGGGGGGAATGGATGAAAATCACTCCTAAAGAGTGTGCTGGTGCAATTTCACCATTTATTGTAACATAAGCTGACTCTACAAAACCGTGAATGGTGCAGAAGGCATATTTCAGATTTCATGTATTGCTTTATTAGTTTTTTATATTTTTTCCAAACAAAAAAACAATATCATATGAAAAAGAAATTTTGCATTTCAGTGCTTTGAAATAAAAATATAACAGAGAACACATTGGGGTTGATTTACTAAAGGCAAATCCACGTTGCACTGCAAGTGCACTTGGAAGTTCAGTCGCTTTAGATCTGAAATGAGGGGAAGATCTGAAATGAGGGGAAGCTCTGCTGATTTTATCATCCAATCATGTACAAGCAAAAATGCTGTTTTTTATTTTCCTTGCATGTCCCCCTCAGATCTACAGCGACTGCACTTCCAGTGTACTTGTAGTGCAAAGTGGATTTGCTTTTAGTAAATAAACCCCACTGTTCCCAGAGTGTTTCTTCTTTTCCAAATATAGCTTAGTTCCATCCCATGTACTCATCTCCCAGTTTGCTTTTTCATTTCTGGTTCCTGTCTGGTTCTCTATGTCTCTGGATTAGACTGCTCGCTTGCCTGACCTAGCTTAAAAGTCTTCTGCCCTGACCTTAGCTTTGTTACTGATTACAACCCTGCTCAAACCTGTGGCTTAGACACTCAGCTCTTGTTACCCCTGGCAATGACCTACTTCAGTCACCTTCAATCAAGTGCTCAACTTCATTGGTCCTTCTGATTCTGGTGCTTAAGTCTTAGAGGCATCAAGTACCAGCAATGCACATATAGGGGTTGATTTACTAAAACTGGAGAGTGCAAAATCTGCTGCAGCTCTGCATAGAAACCAATCCGCTTCCAGGTGAAAACTTCAGGCTGGGTTCACACACTCAGCAGGAGTCCAGTGCATCTCCATTCACTGTATCGGGTCCGATCTTAGCCTGAATTTGGGGCTGAATTCGGACCTGAAACAGAACAAAAGACGCACAGAGCTCCTGTGCAATTCGCATCGGAGCCACTGTGGAGAAGTGTGAACCGTCTCCATAGAGAGCCCGTCGGATCTCCTGCTATGCGAATTGGATGCAGAGAAAGCCGCATGCAATTCACAATAGTGTGAACCCAGCCTAATTGAACAAGGTGAAGTTAGAAGCTGATTGGCTACCATATACAGCTGCACCAGATTTTGCACTCTCCAGTTATAGTAAATCAATCCCATAGTGTCCTCAAGCGATGGCTGCTAAAGGTGACAGATCTTAACAGAGACTTTCCCCTTACAATATATGTGTGATTAGATACTGAGCATAATCAGAGGTCTGGTCACAAGATATGTAATTTGGTTTGTCCAGTCTTGTGATTTATTGACCCCTGCTATATGCATAGCCAAGTAGGCGACACCACGATTTCCTCTACAGCAGTGGTTCTCAACTCCTGTCCTCAGGGCCCACTAACAGGCCAGTTTTGCAAGATTACTGAAATACATCACAGGTGATATCATTTACTGCTCAGTGATTGCAGTATTCTAGTCTGCATCTCCCCAAGGTAATACTTAAATTGTGGCCTGTTAGTGGGTCCTGAGGACCGGAGCTGAGAACCACTGCTCTACAGCTTCCTGTGTTGTCTCTCCACTTCCAGCCTGCTCAGTATTATAACATTGTTGCATATCTCCCAAATTCCTAAAATAACAAAGAGGGGCATGTTTTAGCACACAGTATGTAGTCAAAGGATACGTTCCTATCATGGCCCCTGGTTACACGGACCACAAAGATCTAATATGCAAAAATTGATTGGCTAAACCACATAAATGCTTTTTGACTTCGATTTTTTCTTTATATTGGCCTTTCAAAATAACAAATTCAGCCATTTAGAAGTTGGATAAAAAGTTTAATGCAGCATAACACTTATGGTAGTAAAATACTTAATTTTATATAAAAATGTACATATCAGACCAAAAAGAGGGACAGAGTAATTCTGGTTTTAGGAGGAACAGTCCCTCCAAATGAGGGACAATTGGGAGCCACACTGTTAAGCCATCCATAGATGGTTCGAATCTCAGCCGGTTCAGTAGGGACCAGCCAAGATTCAAACCATCTAAGGGAAGGCTGGTTGTACCCAATTTGATCCTTCGATCAACTTAGGTACAACCAGCATGCCAGACTTTTACATGCAATTATTGCCAGCGGCTATAGCTGTTAGCAATAATCACTGTGTTCTTCTGGCCAAGGCAGCTCCTCGTGACCCCCCGCCACCACCACCAATAGCTCTTCAGGTGAACACTGAGCCATGCAGAAAAGAAAATTGTATCTTTTATGGCTTGCCTTATTCATTGTGGCGGATGCTGTGTGTAGGAGAAAACCGACAACAGCTGGGAAGAGATGTCACCAATAGACTTACTATGGGGCTTTTGTTTTCAGCTGCCTCTCCTGTACACGCCTACACACTGAAGCCACCGCTGACAGCTCAGCATGGGACCAGATCGGATTGGCTGCAGAAAAGGTATGTATATCAATCTTTGCTTTACAGGGTTAGGTAGATTAGTCTTAGAATGTGGCTGCCAGTAGATTTAGAGTTACTTGGTTTTAGGCTGAACATCTACTTTATTAGATGAAGCAGTGAAATGGAGGAAATATTTACTGATAATGGTGTTTTATCAAAGGTGTGTGAATCACAGTACAGTCTTAACAGAATATAAATAATTTGAAAGGTAGAACAGTTCACATGTATAAAAAAAAATAAGAACCAATGATATAACAATCATTCTTTCACTGTTGTGCTCAGGATAAACACCCTCAAAATGAATAAAAACAGCAGCTACTTGTAATAAAGTCCAAAATATAAAATTATCACCTCAAAAACATATATAATAAAGGTGATCAGCAGCGCTTAAATAACAGCAAATAAAGTGCAAAGGATGATACTGAAATTCAGTGACACAAGTCCATACGACACAAGTGCTAGAGAATGTCCATAAAAGAATCATCCAAAGGGTGATAGAGTCTTCACACTACACCATGTGTCTTGTTGATGTGCCTGCTTCCCATCAGTATTAAATTCACCAAAAAATATTGCCTTACACTTTCGCGTTCGATAGTAGTACATTATCCATAAGGAGTTAAGCCAACGATCTGCTCCTCTCCACATACACAATGGATGATTAGATGCAATCACATAGGGAGAGATAACAAAAAAAAGGCTTCACTAGTGTGATAACGTCAAACACACCAATGTTTATTCAAAAAGAACCTTCATACATTGCACTTAGAATATATATATGTAAAATCAGCTTAAATGTCAACCAGAGCTTTACAAGGATTGGGGGTGACTTGTCAAGCCGGCGATATCTCACCACACTGCCACTGCACCTGCCAATTCAGTCTAGACGTCTCTTGTAATAAAATGTTCTTACTAGTTGCCGCGCAGCCATGCTCCGATGCGTTTCGTCATCTTGACTTCGTCCTGGGATTGGCTGTATGGCACGGCAACGTTCCTTATATCTCAGAGACATGCAAATGATTATCACCTGCATGCTCATCTCGCAACCACTCAGAACTACCAGAGTGACTAGAGTAGAAGAGCCACAAATACCGTCTTGACTCCAAGCAACGGCTTAACGTGACAACAACGCTAGATTTAAAGCAAACTAAATTGTTGTCATCCCTCAAATCTAAACATCGTGCAAAATGAATATAAATATAATTTTCAATCATATAATACATCTTAAAACAGCAATAGTAAATGCACATAATGACAATTACAAATATTTTTTTAAAAAGTTAAAATAAAACTAAAAACTAAAATCATGGGTTTCTGGCAGAGAAACTTAAACATCACTAATAAAGGTTTTAAATCTAACTTGATGTTTAATCCATTTGGTGTGAGTGTATTTAACCACTTGCCGACCGCCTACCGCATATATACTGCGGCAGAATGGCACGGGCAGGCAAAATCACGTACCCATACGTGATCTGCCTCCCGCGGGCGGGGGGTCCGATCGGACCCCCCCCCGGTGCCATCGGCGGTCGGCATTTGACTGGGAGCGTCGGGAGGCGAGGGGGAGACCATCCGATCGTGGCCCCCCCCTCGCGATCGCTCCCAGCCAATGGGAATCCTCCTCTGCCTGTGTGTCGTTTCACACAGGCAGAGGATGTGATATCATCTCTCCTCTGTCTGGCAGTTTCCGTTCCAGCGCCGAGGAGAGATGACATGTAAGTGCACAACACACACACACATACAGTAGAACATGCCAGGCATACCTTACACCCCGATCCCCCCCCCGATCGCCCCCCGATCCCCCCCAATCACCCCCCCCCCCTGTCACAAACTGACATTAGCAGTATTTTTTTTTTTTTTTTTTTCTGATTACTGCATAGTGTCAGTTTGTGACAGTTAGTGTTAGGGCAGTGAGTGTTAGGCCCCCTTTAGGTCTAGGATACCCCCCTAACCCCCCCTAATAAAGTTTTAACCCCTTGATCACCCCCTGTCACCAGTGTCGCTAAGCGATCATTTTTCTGATCGCTGTATTAGTGTCGCTGGTGACGCTAGTTAGTGAGGTAAATATTTAGGTTCGCCGTCAGCGTTTTATAGCGTCAGGGACCCCCATATACTACCTAATAAATGTTTTAACCCCTTGATTGCCCCCTAGTTAACCCTTTCACCACTGATCACCGTATAACTGTTACGGGTGACGCTGGTTAGTTCGTTTATTTTTTATAGTGTCAGGGAACCCGCCGTTTATTACCGAATAAAGGTTTAGCCCCCCGATCGCCCGGCGGTGATATGCGTCGCCCCAGGCAGCGTCAGATTAGCGCCAGTACCGCAAACACCCACGCACGCAGCATACACCTCCCTTAGTGGTATAGTATCTGATCGGATCAATATCTGATCTGATCAGATCTATACTAGCGTCCCCAGCAGTTTAGGGTTTCCAAAAACGCAGTGTTAGCAGGATCAGCCCAGATACCTGCTAGCACCTGCGTTTTGCCCCTCCGCCCAGCCCAGCCCAGCCCACCCAAGTGCAGTATCGATCGATCACTGTCACTTACAAAACACTAAACGCATAACTGCAGCGTTCGCAGAGTCAGGCCTGATCCCTGCAATCGCTAACAGTTTTCTTGGTAGCGTTTTGGTGAGCTGGCAAGCACCAGCCCCAGGCAGCGTCAGATTAGCGCCAGTACCTCTAACACCCACGCACGCAGCATACGCCTCCTTTAGTGGTATAGTATCTGTACGGATCAATATCTGATCCGATCAGATCTATACTAGCGTCCCCAGCAGTTTAGGGTTCCCGAAAACGCAGTGTTAGCGGGATCAGCCCAGATACCTGCTAGCACCTGCGTTTTGCCCCTCCGCCCAGCCCAGCCCAGCCCACCCAAGTGCAGTATCGATCGATCACTGTCACTTACAAAGCACTAAACGCATAACTGCAGCGTTCGCAGAGTCAGGCCTGATCCCTGCGATCGCTAACAGTTTTTTTGGTAGCGTTTTGGTGAACTGGCAAGCACCAGCCCCAGGCAGCGTCAGATTAGTGCCAGTACCGCTAACACTCACGCACGCACCGTACACCTCCCTTAGTGGTATAGTATCTGATCGGATCAATATCTGATCCGATCATATCTATACTAGCGTCCCCAGCAGTTTAGGGTTCCCAAAAACGCAGTGTTAGCGGGATCAGCCCAGATACCTGCTAGCACCTGCGTTTTGCCCCTCCGCCCGGCCCGGCCCAGCCCACCCAAGTGCAGTATCGATCGATCACTGTCACTTACAAAAGACTAAACGCATAACTGCAGCGTTCGCAGAGTCAGGCCGGATCCCTGCGATCGCTAACAGTTTTTTTTGTAGCGTTTTGGTGAACTGGCAAGCGCCAGCGGCCTAGTACACCCCGGTCGTAGTCAAACCAGCACTGCAGTAACACTTGGTGACGTGGCGAGTCCCATAAGTGCAGTTCAAGCTGGTGAGGTGGCAAGCACAAGTAGTGTCCCGCTGCCACCAAAAAGACAAACACAAGCCCGTCGTGCCCATAATGCCCTTCCTGCTGCATTCGCCAATCCTAATTGGAACCCACCACTTCTGCAGCGCCCGTACTTCCCCCATTCACATCCCCAACCAAATGCAGTCGGCTGCATGAGAGGCATTTTCTTTATGTCCTCCCGAGTACCCCTACCCAACGAACCCCCCAAAAAAGATGTTGTGTCTGCAGCAAGCGTGGATATAGGCGTGACACCCGCTATTATTGTCCCTCCTGTCCTGACAATCCTGATCTTTGCATTGGTGAATGTTTTGAACGCTACCATTCACTAGTTGAGTATTAGCGTAGGGTACAGCATTGCACAGACTAGGCACACTTTCACAGGGTCTCCCGAGATGCCATCGCATTTTGAGAGACCCGAACCTGGAACCGGTTACAGTTATAAAAGTTAGTTACAAAAAAAAGTGTAAAAAAAAAAAAACACAAACAAAAATATAAAATAAAAATAGTTGTCGTTTTATTGTTCTCTCTCTCTCTATTCTCTCTCTATTGTTCTGCTCTTTTTTACTGTATTCTATTCTGCAATGTTTTATTGTTATTATGTTTTATCATGTTTGCTTTTCAGGTATGCAATTTTTTATACCTTACCGTTTACTGTGCTTTATTGTTAACCATTTTTTTGTCTTCAGGTATGCCATTCACGACTTTGAGTGGTTATACCAGAATGATGCCTGCAGGTTTAGATATCATCTTGGTATCATTCTTTTCAGCCAGCGGTCGGCTTTCATGTAAAAGCAATCCTAGTGGCTAATTAGCCTCTAGACTGCTTTTACAAGCAGTGGGAGGGAATGCCCCCCCCCCCCCAACATCTTCCGTGTTTTTCTCTGGCTCTCCTGTCTCAACAGGGAACCTGAAAATGCAGCCGGTGATTCAGCCAGCTGACCATAGAGCTGATCAGAGACCAGAGTGGCTCCAAACATCTTCATGACCTAAGAAACCGGAAGCTACGAGCATTTTATGACGTAGATTTCGCCGGATGTAAACAGCGCCATTGGGAAATTGGGAAAGCATTTTATCACACCGATCTTGGTGTGATCAGATGCTTTGAGGGCAGAGGAGAAATCTAGGGTCTAATAGACCCCAATTTTTGCAAAAAAGAGTACCTGTCACTACCTATTGCTATCATAGGGGATATTTACATTCCCTGAGATAACAATAAAAATGATTTAAAAAAAAAAAAATGAAAGGAACAGTTTAAAAATAAGATAAAAAAATAATAATAATAAAGAAAAAAAAAAAAAAAAAAAAAAAGCACCCCTGTCCCCCCTGCTCTCGCGCTAAGGTGAATGCAAGCGTTGGTCTGGCGTCAAATGTAAACAGCAATTGCACCATGCATGTGAGGTATCGCCGCGAAGGTCAGATCGAGGGCAGTAAGTTTAGCAGTAGACCTCCTCTGTAAATCTAAAGTGGTAACCTGTAAAGGCTTTTAAAGTCTTTTAAAAATGTATTTAGTTTGTCGCCACTGCACGTTTGTGCGCAATTTAAAAGCATGTCATGTTTGGTATCCATGTACTCGGCCTAAGATCATCTTTTTTATCTCATCAAACATTTGGGCAATATAGTGTGTTTTAGTGCATTAAAATGTAAAAAAAGTGTGTTTTTCCCCCAAAAAATGCGTTTGAAAAATCGCTGCGCAAATACTGTGTGAAAAAAAAAAATGAAACACCCACCATTTTAATCTGTAGGGCATTTGCTTTAAAAAAAATATATAATGTTTGGGGGTTCAAAGTAATTTTCTTGCAAAAAAAATTATTTTTTTATGTAAACAATAAGTGTCAGAAAGGGCTTTGTCTTCAAGTGGTTAGAAGAGTGGGTGATGTGTGACATAAGCTTCCAGATGTTGTGCATAAAATGCCAGGACAGTTCAAACCCCCCCCAAATGACCCCATTTTGGAAAGTAGACACCCCAAGCTATTTGCTGAGAGTCATGTTGAGTCCATGGAATAATTTATATTGTGACACAAGTTGCGGGAAAGAGACAATTTTTTATTTTTTTTATTTTTTTTTTGCGCAAAGTTGTCACTAAATGATATATTGCTCAAACATGCCATGGGAATATGTGAAATTACACCCCAAAATACATTCTGTTGCTTCTCCTGAGTACGGGGATACCACATGTGTGGGACTTTTTGGGAGCCTAGCCGCGTACGGGACCCCGAAAACCAAGCACCGCCTTCAGGCTTTCTAAGGCCGTAAATTTTTGATTTCACTCTTCACTGCCTATCACAGTTTCGGAGGCCATGGAATTCCCAGGTGGCACAAAACCCCCCCAAATGACCCCATTTTGGAAAGTAGACACCCCAAGCTATTTGATGAGAGGTATAGTGAGTATTTTGCAGACCTCACTTTTTGTCACAAAGTTTTGAAAATTGAAAAAAGAAAAAAAAAAAATTTTTTTCTCGTCTTTCTTTATTTTCAAAAACAAATGAGAGCTGCAAAATACTCACCATGCCTCTCAGAAAATAGCTTGGGGTGTCTACTTTCCAAAATGGGGTCATTTGGGGGGGGTTTGTGCCACCTGGGCATTCCATGGCCTCCGAAACTGTGATAGGCAGTGAGGAGTAAAATCAAAAATGTACGCCCTTAGAAATCCTGAAGGCGGTGCTTGGTTTTCGGGGTCCCGTACGCGGCTAGGCTCCTAAAAAGTCCCACACATGTGGTATCCCCGTACTCAGGAGAAGCAGCTAAATGTATTTTGGGGTGCAATTCCACATATGCCCATGGCCTGTGTGAGCAATATATCATTTAGTGACAACTTTGTGCAAAAAAAAAAAAAAAAAAAAAAAATTTGTCACTTTCCCGCAACTTGTGTCAAAATATAAAACATTCCATGGACTCAACATGCCTCAAAGCAAATAGCTTGGGGTGTCTACTTTCCAAAATGGGGTCATTTGGGGGGGTTTTATGTCATCTGGGCATTTTATGGCCTTCAAAACTGTGATAGGTAGTGAGGAGTAAAATCAAAAATGTACGCCCTTAGAAATCCTGAAGGCGGTGCTTGGTTTTCGGGGTCCCGTACGCGGCTAGGCTCCAAAAAAGTCCCACACATGTGGTATCCCCGTACTCAGGAGAAGCAGCTAAATGTATTTTGGGGTGCAATTCCACATATGCCCATGGCCTGTGTGAGCAATATATCATTTAGTGACAACTTTTTGTAATTTTTTTTTTTTTTTTTTTTTTTTGTCATTATTCAATCACTTGGGACAAAAAAAACGAATATTCAATGGGCTCAACATGCCTCTCAGCAAATTCCTTGGGGTGTCTACTTTCCAAAATGGGGTCATTTGGGGGGGTTTTGTACTGCCCTGCCATTTTAGCACCTCAAGAAACGACATAGGCAGTCATAAATTAAAGGCTGTGTAAATTCCAGAAAATGTACCCTAGTTTGTAGACGCTATAACTTTTGCGCAAACCAATAAATATACACTTATTGACATTTTTTTTACCAAAGACATGTGGCCGAATACATTTTGGCCTAAATGTATGACTAAAATTGAGTTTATTGGATTTTTTTTAGAACAAAAAGTAGAAAATATCATTTTTTTTCAAAATTTTCGGTCTTTTTCCGCGTATAGCGCAAAAAATAAAAACGGCAGAGGTGATCAAATACCATCAAAAGAAAGCTCTATTTGTGGGAAGAAAAGGACGCAAATTTCGTTTGGGTACAGCATTGCATGACCGCGCAATTAGCAGTTAAAGCGACGCAGTGCCGAATTGTAAAAAGTGCTCTGGTCAGGAAGGGGGTAAAACCTTCCGGGGCTGAAGTGGTTAATAAAAAAATTTATTTTTGCATTTTGATAAGTCTCCTACTATATTGGATCCCCTCCAATTATAGAAACCCTATCAACACCGCAAAACTGCAACATTGACAGATCTCTATTCTGAAGTTTTTTAAACTGCAAAGAAACACTGTGTTTAGTGAAACCATTTCTAATATTGGTCATATGTTCTGAGATAGGTATCCTCGGTAACTGTTTAGTGCGGCCAACATAATACAAGCCGCATGGACACCATAGTAGGTATACAACATGCATGGTATTACAGGTGATAAACTCATCATGGTATGATCATCTCCTGCAATATGAGAATTAAATGATGTGCAACTTCTCCTAATGGTTTTGACAGTCCTACAGCATACACACTTCGTACATGGATAAAATCCTTTTTTATCAAAAAATAGTTTTGGTTGTCCAGGTGGGTCTAGTATCTTCTTAACCACCCTATCCCCAAAATTAGGGGCCTTCCTGTAAATGAACCTGGGTTTAGGGGGGGAGAGCTGGGCCTAGGTCCCTATCCATAGATAGTATGTGCCAGTATTTTTGATAAATGGCCTCTATTTCCCGATATTGATGATGAATGTTTGATATAAAACCCCATTGATGTTTGATACTACAGAGGTATTACCCACTATGCTATCCTGATACCTGGTGGAGATAGCTACATTCTCAATGATGTCATCAAGATATTTTGATAATAACCTTTTTGAGTAAATTTCTCTTGCAAAATATTTGATTGTGCAACATAGTGACTATCCTTACTGCAATTTCATTTGACCCGCATGATCTGTCCCTTCGGTATGTTTTTTTATCCATGCCGGATGATGACCACTTTTAACTGAGAGAAAGCTATTTCGATCTGTAGGCTTAAGATAAACCTTAGTATCCAATCTTGGTCTCACCTTTTGTATGGTGACATCTAATAAATTAATAGAGTCCGCACTCACTACCCAATCCAAATGTATGTTATTATCATTGTTATTAAGGGATGCTAAGAAGGAGTGGACAGAATCCTCCGTTCCCTCCCATATACATATGAGATCATCAATAAATCTACGGTAATATTTCAGTTCGGGTCATGTTACATTGAAGACTTGTCTATCTTACCATTCTTCCATAAACAGCTTGGCGATGCTGGGTGCAAACTTGGCTCCTGTTGCAACGCCAACCTGCTGCAAATAGAAATGACCACAGAACCAAAAATAATTATGGGAAATACAAAAATCCAAAGCTTTCCCTAAAAAGACTTTCTGTGACTGTGGGATGTCCTCTCTTTTACTTAATGCCAATTTAGGGCTAATGGGGCACCATCGTGTTGAATGATTGTGTACGACGATGATGCATCTGCCATTATTAGAAAAGTGGGTTTATTAATGTCCAGTTCCAACCTATTCAGCGATATCAACAACTCCTTAGTGTCCCTTAAATAAGCCTTAGTGGATATAACACTAGGCTTGAGGAACTTATCAAGATTTTCCCCCAATCTTGATGTTACTGAACCAATACCGTTAACAATGGGTCTGGGGGGTGGCATTTTTATGGACGTTAGGGAGAGTATAAATGGCACCAAATACCTTTGTTCCTTCTTATTCAGAGCCTGATATCTCAAGCCCCAGTTAATTAATGCCGTCAGTTGTTCCCTATATACATTTATAGGGTCCCTGTCTATTTTTTTATATGTAGATCTGTCATTAGCAAATCCATCATCTGCCCATGATAGAAATCCTTGTCCAGAACCACAACACTACCTCCCTTATCGGCAGGTCTTATGAGAATGTCCTTCTTTTTCTCCAGTGATTTACTACCATCTATAATATGCTTAGGGTTAATATTTTTTTGTAATTTCACACTGTCCAAATCCTTCAAGACGGCATGTTTAAAAACTTCAATGTGATGATTATTGACAATCTGAGGGTTAAAGATAGACTTATTATGCAAACCACTGTCAATCACCTGGGGGTTACTTACACACCTAGGGGGTTATTTACGAAAGGCAAATCCACTTTGCACTACAAGTGCAAACTACAAGTGCAAAGTGCACTTGAAATTGCACTGAAAGTGCACTTGGAAGTGCAGTTTGCTGTAAATCTGAGGGGTAGATCTGAAATGAGAGGAAGCTCTGCAGATTTTTATCATCCAGTCATGTGCAAGCTAAAATGCTGTTTTTTATTTTCCTTGCATGTCCCCCTCGGATCTACAGTGACTGCACTTCCAAGTGTATTTTCAGTGCAATTTCAAGTGCACTTTGCACTTGTAGGCATTCACATTGGAGTGACAGGAGAGGCGCTTTACAGGCACTATTTTTAGTGCTATAGCAACTGTAAAGCGCCTCAGTGTGAAAGGAGTCTAAAAATTTAGAACATTTATTGGAAAAACAGATCAAGACTTGGTGAGATGTGTTCACCTTTGAACATTATTTTAAAGAAAATATTATTTTTAGAAGTTTAAGATGGGAGCTAGCACCACAGGATGGTCTCACTGACAAGGAATTTATGGATGAATGGTTAGACTTTTTTAATCAGGCTGGCAGAGAATTACAGGTGTTAGTACTAAAAAGGAAGAAGGCAAAATGAGATTGCACCAATACACAAATTAAAGAACTTCAGGATAAGTTGGATCCTATAAAGGGTTCAATACTAATATGAAAAAGAAATTGGAAAAAGTTGACAGGGATACTCAGAAGAAAAAAGTCAAAAAATTTAAAAGAGATGCTAATGACTTTAATAGTAACTTGTCTACTTATGGCAGAATCCTACCACCAAAGTGAATGGAGGTCAGGTGGGTGGTGAAACACAGTTAATTAATCCTATATCAAAACAGATACTAGAGCTGGTGTGCTCGTTCCTGGCCGGAGGATGACAGCTTTCAGGTAAGTAAAATGGGGGGAGGGGGCTGGGGGGGGGGGGCTGCAGCACTACAGAAGGTTTTTCACCTTAATGCATAGAATGGTGTACAACCCCTTTAAGAAAACTAAGATCATGGCAACTAGACCCACCACTCCTTGGCAAATAGAAGGAGAAAAAATGGAAACAGTGACAGATTTTATCTTCCTAGGCTCCAAGACCATGGCAGACAGTGACTGTAGCCATGAAATTAAGAGAGACGCTTGCTTCTTGGGAGGAAAGCAATGGCAAACCTAGACAGCACACATCACCTAACCGACAAAGTGCCATATAATCAAAGCTATGGTATTCCCAGTAGTAACCTATGGCTGTGAAAGTTGGACCATAAGGAAGGCTGAACGCCGAAGTCCCTTGGATGGCAATAAGATCAAAACAGTCAATCCTGAAGGATATCAACCCTGAATTTGCACTGGAAGGACAGATCCTGAAGCTGAAACTCGAATACTTTGGCCACCTTATGCGAAGAGAAGGTATTGCTAAAGCCCTGGTGCTGAGAAACATGGAAGGAAAAAGGAGAAGAGGACGACAGAAAACAAGATGGATAGATAGCATCATCGAAACAATGAACATGAATTTAGGAAAGCTTCGGGAGGCAGTAAAGGACAGAAAAGCCTGGCACGCTATGGTCCTGAGGTCAAGAAGAGTCGGACATGACTGAACAACAACTAAACTGCACAACTTAAAAAGCTAAGCCTTATTCATGGTGACCATTTCTAACCGAAACATCAGACCTTCTGAACAATCCTAAGTTTTTCAAACAATTACTACTATTCAGGGCATAGTGTTGTGGAATCTCGCCAATACTGCCTATGAGAAGGGAATTGTACGTTACCATTTAAATTGCATTTGAAAAATTTAAATAGATTCCGCAGTCAATTTATTCATCTTAAACTAGCCAATCATCTCTACTGTTGTGCCTCTACCCTTCTACGTCTGTGGTTTTTTTCCAAATATTTATCGATTAACATTAAGTATGGAAACTTTAGTACAACTCATGCATAAACATTAAGCATGCTTTCATTTTAAATGCATAAAGATTTGTATTTTAAAGTGATGATTTATATTCAGAAGCTGTCATCGGAAAGCCTAAAAAGCCTTATTTGCTAAGTTGTTTACTGGTAACGAGAGACTTGCGTTTACTGCAAAGGTCAGAGATTCTATTGACATTGCCTTTCATCTCTCCCAGATTAACTAAATAGAAATTGAAAGGTTAAAGTATGTCGAAAAAACAGCTTGAAGTTCCATCCTCTCGCCTTAAGTAGTCCATTCGCACCAGCATGTAAATTGAATTACCGAAGATGATTAGTAACAATAATTGTTTTGTGTTCTTTGTGTTTTGCATATAAAACCTTCCAAGCGTGGGAAACACTTTGATAGTTACTATTATTTTACTTTGTAATTATCATGCACAGAACTTTTCTTTATAGCAAATACCCTTCTTATATGTACATTGTACTTTAATGCTAAAAATGATTAATGGTGTAAATCTAAGAATGGGATTCAGCTGGGACTGGTCTGTACAGAAGTAGAAATAATTAAACTGGACTTATCATAAATGTTCCTTGGAAGACTATTAGGCAGTTCAGCTCTAACACCTGTATACCCTCTATGGACCAAAACAATGCAAACATTTCTACTATAGGCCTGTTTATTTGGCAGTAAATTTGTCATTATTTAAGATAACAAAGTAATAAATATTTTTTTACGATAAACAAGGCTTTTTTTGGTGATACTCTCTATGCCTGCGTTTTTCAACCAAGGTGCCTGGGCACCCTGGCTGTGCTTTCTAGGTTCTTTAGGAGTGTCTTGGCAAAATGACTAAAAATTGTCTAAAATTGTCCAAAAAAGTCAGCTGGTGGATCAGTGGCGGAATTACCAGGGTTGCACCAGTTGCATTTGCGACTGGGCCCCCGGGTTCCGCCACTGTAGGGGTCCGCCGCCGCCTGGGAGATAGTACAGTAGTATACACTCACGGTGTACACTGCAGTCATTCACGGGGAGTCCGCTCCGCCCATCCTCTCCGGCCGCTCTGCCCATCCTCCCCGAGCGCACTCACGGGCACACTGCACAAGCTCCGCCCATCCTCTTCACCCATCCTCTCATCCCGCACTCAGGGGCACAGTCCCCGCCCACTTTGCCCATCCTCTCCGCCCATACTCTCTGCCTGCACTCACTGGCACAGTCCCCTCCCACTCTGCCCATCTTCTCCAGCTCCGCCTGCACTCACAGGCCCCGCCCATCCTCTCTTCTCGCCCAAGCAAGACCCAGCAAGGAGGGGGAACCAAGTGATCTGCAAATAAGTGGCACCCATCCCTCTATATCAACACCGTCACTGATCCCCACACCACCACTACTGCACTGATTCCCCCCCACACCACTGATGCCACTGATACCCCCACACCACCACCACCACTACTGCCACTGATACCCCCCCACACCACTACCACCACTACTGCCACTGATACCCCCCACACCACCACCACCACTACTGTCACTGATCCCCACACCACCACTACTGCCACTGATACCCCCCCACACCACCACCACCACTACTGCAACTGATACCCCCACACCACCACCACCACTACTGCCACTGATACCCCCCCACACCACCACTACTGCCACTGATACCCCCCAACACCACCACCACTACTACTGCCACTGAATCCCTCCCACACCACCACCACCACTACTGCCACTGATACCCCCTACACCACCACTACCACCACTGATACCCCCACACCACCACTACTGCCACTGATACCCCCCACACCACCACTACTGCCACTGATCCCCATACCACCACTACTGCCACTGATACCCCCCACACCACCACTACTGCCACTGATCCCCACACCACCACCACTACTGCCACTGATCCCCACACCACCACTACTACCACTGATACCCACCACACCATGACCACCACTACTGCCACTGATACCCTGATACCACCACCACCACTACTGCCACTGATCCCCCACACCACCTATACTGCCACTGATACCCTTGAACCCCCCCACACCACCACAACCACTACTGCCACTGATCCACACCACCATGACCACTACTGCCACTGATCCCACTACTGCCACTGATCCACCCCACCATGACCACTACTGCCACTGATCCCAACCTTGCCACTGATACCATTCCTCCCCACAGATCCCATCATCCCACCACCGCTGCCACTAATTTCATCCAATGTCCACCACCGCTGCCACTTATCCCATCCAGTCCCCCCTTCCACTACCACTCATCCCATCCCACCCTCCTCCAACCAGCACCCTTGCCACTTATCCCATTCCCCCACCACCTCTGCCACTCATCCCATTCAATCCCCCCTACCACTGATCCCACCCCCCCAACCACAACCCTTGCCACTGATCCCATCCCCCTCACCACTGCAACTCATCCCATCCCCCTACCACCACCACTGCCACTGATCTTATCCCCACCCAACCACCACTGCTGTCACTGATCCCATCGCCCCACTGCTGCCACTCATCCCATCTCTCCCTCACCGCTGCCACTCATCCCATCCCCCACCACCGATGCCACTGATCCTATCCCTCCCCAACCATCACTGATCCCATCCCCCACCAATACCGCTGCCACTCATCCCAGGGGCGTAACTACAGGGGTCAAAATTGCAATAGCACACATGTTGCCCCTGAACACCTGGATGGGGGGGCATTTAGAGGAACAAATCCCCTCCATTTTTCTCCTGCAGCCACTAAAAATCTGCTTCTCGCCCTCTCCCTCTGGTAGGCATTCAGTGGCTGCAGGAGGAAAATGGAGGGGATTTGTTCCCCCTCCTATCCAGGTCCTGCTGCCCCTGGGATCAGTGATCAGTGGGAAGGGCCCTGGCCGGAGGTCAGGGGGCCCTCCATAGTTTCTTGCACTGGGGCCCTGAAGGTTCTAGTTACGCCACTGGGGTGGATCAAGCCTGCTTTTTTGTTACACAAAGCCACATGTTTTTATTGTTCAGCATTACAACCTTGGGCACTGTGCAGCCCAGGCCACTATGCGGAAAACTGTACAGAATCCTTGTTTGACCCTCGTCTGCCCCTCTCTGTCAGAGATAGGGTCACGTTAGCTGCATGGAGGAGAGAAAATGAGGAAGAAGAAATGTTGGAATCCTAGTCTGTACTAGTGTGCAAAAGTGTATTTGCTTTGGAAGAATAAATCACCTATACTGTTCGGTGACTTACATATGTGGATGTTGCTGAAGTATGTAAAACTATTAGTTTGTTTTTTCTTACTTTTTAGAATGAGTTGCCTCAAGATTGTGCATGATCTTAAAGGTTGCCTTGACTGGAAAAATGTTGAGAAACCTGGTTTTATGCAATCCATAGACAGACACACACCAAAACTACAGTATAAAAAATGTATTTTTTTCTACTTTGTTTAATGTTAAAAATGTTACAAGAGATAAAAAGTATACATTTTATTCTATAATTTGATCCATTTAAAAATTAAATACTGTTTTAATAAAGTTTTTTTATATTTGTGATACAAAATAATTCACAAAAAACAATTAAAAAAAATTTAAATATTTTTCATTAGATGAATAATAAAAAAATAAATAAAATGAAATGAGGAAAGGTCTGCTATAGTAAAAGAAAGGGCAGAAGGCATTTATAAAGTGCTAATTGAGCTAAACAGAAGTTATAGAAGGGATAACATAGGGGGAAAAAAAGTGAATGTGTGTACATTGTTACTTTGTTGTTTTTAAATTGTATCCAATAAACAGTGTTGCACTAGGGGTCTGTGCGCTCTCTCTTTTATCTTTATCATTGAAGTTCGTGTGTGTGTAAAGGCAGGCGTCCCAATTCTTTTGGTAATATAGTGTATCTGGAGAATCACATTCCTGCAGAACACAAGGATTCTGTAAATACTTCTGACATAGATTCCCTGCCTGGCTTTAGCTTGCTGAGTACAAGGGGGTAACAGGGTCTCTTTAACCACTTCAGCCACTTCAGCCCCGAAGCATTTGGCTGGCCAAAGACCAGAGCACTTTTTGTGATTCGGCACTGCGTCACTTTAACTGACAATTGCGCGGTCGTGTGACGTGGCTCCCACACAAAATTGATGTCCTTTTTTCCCCCACAAATAGAGCTTTCTTTTGGTGGTATTTGATTACCTCTGCGGTTTTTATTTTTTGCGCTATAAACAAAAAAAAAGCAACAATTTTGAAAAAACGCATTATTTTTGACTTTTTTCTATAATAAATATCCCCAAAAAATATATAAAAACAAGTTTTTCTCAGTTTAGGCCGATACATGTTCCTCTATATATTTTTGGTAAAAAAAAAAAAATGCAATAAGCGTTTATTGATTGGTTTGTGCAAAAGTTATAGAGTCTACAAATATAGATTTATGGCATTTTTATTAATCTTTTTTCTTTTTACTTATAATGACGGCGATCAGCGATTTTTATTGTGACTGCGACATTATGGCGGACACATTGGACGCTATTTTGGGACCATTCACATTTATATAGCGATCCGTGCGATGAAACATGCACTGATTACTGTGTAAATGTGACTGGCAGTGAAGGGGTTAACCAGGAGGGGGCACTGCAGGGGTTAAGTGTGTCCTAGGGAGTGATTCTAACTGTGGGGGGGAGGGGCTATGTGTGACATGACACTGATCACCGCTCCAGATTACAGGGAGCTGTTATCAGTGTCCTGTCGCTAGGCAGAACAGGGAAATGCTTGTTTACATTAGCATTTCCCTGTTCTTCCTCTCCGTGAGATGATCAAGGGTATCCCCACGGACATCGAGTCCACTGGACCCGTGGTCGGAGTCACAGAGCTCGCGGCAGACACGCGCACTCCTGCTATCCAGGCCTAGCGAGATCACGTACAATAACATGATTTCGCACAGCGGAGCCAACCTGCCGCAGGAAAAAAGTGGCGGCTGGTCCGCAAGCGGCTAAGCTACAGTATCTACAGGTCCTATGGCTGGATATACAGGAACACCAGGAGAAGAAGAGGTGAGGGGCTGCATAATACGGACAATGGACGGTACACATTCCAGATGTATTTGGTAATAATGTTCTGCAAGTGAAGGCAGGGAGACAAAATGAGAGATAGATTTTTCAGTCTGAACAGTTTTGTATATTAATATCTTTATTATGTTTTTCTCACAACCTGCTAATCATTCACTGCTGGTCTTTCATTAGGCAGATTGTCTCTGGAATAAGATGGAGCTTTTACCATAAAACAACAGGTTATGTCCCTGTTAAATCACTATGTCCATTCTGTGATGCAGCCTGTATATCATCATCAAGCATAATATCTTAGCCATTAGCAAAGCTGTTTAGTAATTCCCAGACTAGGAGATGAGTCACACAGTACTCAGCAAGTGGCTTGACTTGGCTCTATATAGCTTCGGTTTAATAGTTCTTACATAAAAAGCAGCTAGAACAATTGTAGAAGAGACATAGTTTTATCAGTTTCGTTTTAACATCAAGCACTGGGTAAGGCAAACATACCAACCATGTTGGCACTGTGCTGGGTATGTTTTATCCTCGCTGGGCACGGCGTTATTTAGAGAACACCTTGCATTTGTCAATGAATGCAAAGAGCTCTCTGACTGGACGAGGTGGAGAGGTGGGCTGGATACATAACCATCTCCACCTCAGTTTCCAATCAGAAAATACAAAGCGTTTCCCGAATGTCATCCCCTGTGGTTATTCTGCAACAGGACAGCCACTTAGCATTGGATAGGCTAGGTAGGGAATATGCATAATCACAAGCTGGACTAATATAACTAGGCAAAATAAATAAACATAATTGGAATTCCACTATTATTAATGGACTGTCAATGCACCACAACAGATGAAAAAATGTACCCAACCCAGTATGTGTATTGTAGTGTGTAGCTGTGCATTGGGCTCCATTATGCAATGCATTGGGGTGCCATTTAAATGGTTCTAAACCTCAGACATGAAATATGAACAAAGCATATGCTTCTATAGTGTGTACTTGTGTCAATTAAGAGCCCTAAGTGTCATTTCTGTCTGCTGCTTCATTTCTCTGCTATCTGCATAAATCACTTTTGACAAGTTTTCCCTGACACCGAGAGAAAAAAGGTGACAGGGGAGGGACCTCCATCTGATTGACAGTCCCAGCTCTGTTCCCGTGTGCTATGTGAAGGAGGGTGTGTCCCTTCCCTCCAATCAGCTGTCAGAACTCTCCTCATTGAGCTCTGCAGAATGTAACTTCAGCTCTCCACACCCTTCTTTTGGCAGCTCAGGCAAGCTTTATAAATTCTGCACTTTGAATTGGTGTAGAGAAGAAAGGACTGTAGATAAACAGGTACAACTTATGTAGGGGAATTGGTTTAATCTCTGTGTATCACCTGAGACCAGTCACTTCACTGGGTATATGGAAGGGTTTACAACCACTTTAAGGCCCCTGTGTAACAGGGGCCTTAAAGTAAGCCTCCTCCCCCCTTCTCTTAAACTTCACATACTTACAATCCTTTTGCTACCCCCCTGCTTCTTTCGCCTACTGGGAGTGAAGGGAGGATGTCCTATGTATGCCATGACTTGGAACTTACACATAATTAAAGGCTCTCTCCTTGCCTCCATATGACAGTGTCAGGAATCAGCAGCCGATATGGTCAAATCTGCGTAGCTACACTAGGAAAATGAGGCAAGACTTTATATAATAAAGTAAATGCATTACTAGTAAAACAAAATGCATCCAAAAATTCAGCAAACAGGAAACACAGCAAATGTGAATATACAATTGAACCATAACCCAAAGACAAAATACCTACAGTAACAAGCTAACTATAAAACAATATATACAAAATGGGGAACACAGATCACAGGGTAAAACTGGAGATACGGGGGGGGGGGCATGGGAACTGGGATTAGGAACAAGGGGAGCAGGTACAAGGCAGCAGGGTACAGGCAAGCAAAACACTGGAATGAGAGGCACTAGTAGAGGAAGAACTAAATACCCACCCAGCAGCCAGTATCCGGTGGAGACTGATTACTGGAATCTGCTGGCTGCTGGGAGGCACCCACTAGTGGACACTGGCCCTACAAGCCTCCCCCAGGGAACCACAATGCCACCAGCAGGTGATCCAGGTCCTGGCATTTTGGGTGCTTAAGTGGCCAAACACCAAGCACACGTGCTGTCACATATCCAGGAGAGATGAAAGTTGTATGCTCCCCATTGACTAAACATGTGAATGTCCATATATGGTCAATGACGTTTCTCGGGAGACCCCACCCATTTGTATACACACAATTAGTGATGAAACTGGAGCTGTCATTTGGCAGAGGGAAATTATGGGGGGCTATATCTGGGTGTCTCTTTGCTGGCAAAGGGGACTTACAGATTCCAATAGGCCCCCACCTGCAGACCCCCGCAACCACTGGGCCAGTTTTTTGGAGAAAAAGCTCTTATCCTCATCAACATGGAGACAAAGTGCTTTGCCAGGTGGACTGGCATGCTGCATGCTCAGCTAGTGGTCCTGTATGATTTTTTTTTTTTATTTGGGGGGGGGGGGGGTGTCACCATTTTGTTTATAGAATTTTGTGTGGGGTTTCCCCCATAATTAATTTCATAATCCATAACTTTTAGGTCTAGAATAAGGGTCTGGTATAGATGAATAGAATCTGTGGTCACTCTGTTTATGAACAGAATGAAGGTGCTGGGAGCTGTAATTCTGCTGGCAGTTTAAACACACTATGTTAATGTTACAATACAGGACACAGGCTGGATAGTGTTAGAGCCTGGGTTATAGGCTGGCACCTTCAACTGAATTGACACTGGCAAAGCTTTGCTGGACAAAACCCCTGGGCATACCCCTATAACCCTACCCCACTCAGAGTTGAGCTGTCAGAGCTTGTTTTTTGCTACTTTCCTAAAATGATGGTCCTCTTCTCCCTTACAGAGGAATTATTTGATTTACTAGTTTATTATTTTACTTCAAATTCTTCAATCAGCTCTCACTATCTAATTCAAAAATAGAAGCAGTGTATCTGGATCAGTGCAACCTGGGTATAACCTTGACCCCATGCTGTGGGGAGAGTTTGTAATGTTGCTTGGAGCACTGGATCCTGCTTGGGCACTTGCCTTGGCACTTATTAAAATGCGGGTATTTAGCTGCAGGGTGCTATACGGGTACATGGTCTACCCTTATGGAACCCAGATGCTGAAGATCCCTCCCGGAATATGTCCATCATGATGGGCGAAGCCTGGACCCTGATTAACCACTTTATCCCCAGGCCGTTCTGACATTTCTTTCATACGTGAGGTTTTTTTTCAAAACTGTTCACAGTTCCAAAACCCAATTTGGATATTTGTCCTATCCTGCACCTAAAATCTCTAAACAAGTACCTTCACATTCCAAAGTTTTGCATGGAATCCAAAAGGTTGGTTATTGCCTCTCTGAGACAAGGGTAATATTTAGCATCAGTAGACATCCAAGTTCATCTACATATTTCTATTACCCACCTCACAGGTGCTTTCTACACAGTAGGAGACAAGCGCTTCCAATCTGCCACACTACCAATTAGGCTATCCTCTGCACCCACCCTCTGTGTTCACAAAGGTACTTGCACCTCTTCTTGCCCTCATAAGACCTAAGGGCATTCAGGTAATAGGTTACCTGGATGACCTTTTTCTAAAGGACTCATCTACCTTTCAACTATCTGCAAATATCCAAAGGACTATTTAGATGCTGCAGGTCTTTGGTTGGGTAATCAACTTTCAAAAGTTTGCTCCTCAGCCTTCGATTTGCCTACTTAGGCTTTATTCTGGACACAGCCCGGGCAAAAGTCTTTCTTCCAAAAAAATACATTTTCTCTCTTCCTCCTATAAGCCTCTCCAGCCAAGCAAGGAACTTCAAAGCTTGGTGCATTTCCAGTTCAGCCTGGACAATGGGCAAGCCGTTTCTACCACACCTATGGAGCGTGATAACAACAGACCCCAGCCTTACAGGATGAGGAGGAGTGTTCAAATCACTCAGAGTTTAGGGAACATGGTCATCCAAAGAAACCAATTTCTCTATCAACATCCTGGGGAGGGGGAGGCATGTTCCAGTCACTCAGAGTTTAGGGAATATGGTCACCCAAGAAAACCAAATTCTCTATCAACATCCTGCTACTAAGGGCTATAAAACAAGCTTTGACTAACTGAACCCCCTTTTTCAGGGTCACCCGATCAGGGTATATTTAGACAATGCCACAGCTGTGGCCTATATCAACCACTAATGGGGTACCAGGGGTCAAGCAGCCTTAATAGAAGTAAATCATCGGTGGTCATCTTATGGGTGGAGAAACACTGTCCAGCCCTCTCTGCTGTTTACATCCCAGGAGTGGAAAATTGGATGGTGGGTTACCTCAGCCGTCACAACTTAGACTAAGGGGAATGGGCCCTTCATCCTGACACATTCATTCTTCTATGTAAGAAATAGAGAACTCCAGATGCGAACATTCTGGCCTCCAGGTACAGGACCTAGTTACCCCTGTTTGTAGCCAGGACCAAGGCTCAACTAGCACTGGCATTGGATGCTATGATAATTCCCTGGACTCTGTTTGAGTTCATATATGTCTATCATCTAAATGTGAATTCTGCCTCAACTGCAAAGTGGAGCAAGACGAGAAACTAGCGATTCCCATTGTACCAAAATGGGCCAAAATAATCTGGTACACCGACATACTCAAACTTCTAGGAGATGATCCTTTGCCTCTTCCAAACAGGTTAGACCTTCTGTCTCAAAGCCCCCTGTTCCATCCTGCTTCTCAGTCTATGGCTTTACCAGCATTTCTGTTGAAACTCAGGTGTTTGGTTCTGTCATTCACACATTGTTCAAAGCCAGAAAACTAACTTCCAGAAAATGTTACTATCGTTCCTGGAGGTCATTCCTTGCCTTATTTGAAAACAGACATTTCATTCCAGAGATTTTTCTGTGGTTCGTATTTTGACCTTCATACAATCAGGACTTGACCAGAATTTGGCCTTAAGTAATCTTAAGGGACAGGTTTTGCCCTGATCCATTTTTCCCAAAACTTCTGACTTCATTTTCCCTAAAAAAAAACACATTATTCTAGGTGTTTCTCAGATTAGACCTACCTTCCAGTCCCTTGTGTTTCTTTGGGATTTTAATTTTGTTCTTTCTGCCCTGCAGAGAACACTTCTTGGATTATTTTTTTCTGCAAAGTGGCCCTTCTAGTAGCTATCACCTCTGTCAGGCATGTCTCTGAACTATCGTTTCTCTTATGTAAGGAGCCATTCTTCATTCTTCACAAAGACAACGTATTTTGCACCCAAGGCCTGTCTTTTTGCCTAAGATGGTATTTTACTTCCACATTAATGAAGACATAAGGTGTTATTTACGAAAGGCAAATCCACTTTGCACTACAAGTGCAAACTACAAGTGCAAAGTCCACTTGAAATTGCATTAAAAGTGCACTTGGAAGTGCAGTCGCTGTAGATCGGAGGGGGACATGCAAGGAAAATAAAGAACAGCATTTTAGCTTGCACAGAGCTTCCCCTCATTTCAGTTTTACCCCTCAGATTTACAGCGACTGCACTTCCAAGTGAACTTTCAGTGCAATTTCAAGTGCACGTTGCACTTGTAGTTTGCTCTTGAAGTGCAAAGTGGATTTGCCTTTAGTAAATAACCCCCATAGTCCTTTACTCATTGTGCTCTGCTAATAAAAACCCCAAAGGGATTACTGTATATTGTCTGGACATTATCTGAGCTATCAGAGTCTTATCGAAAAGTCACAGCTTCCATAAGAAAGATAGAATCTCTCTTTGACTTGTCGTCAGGGCCTTGCAAAGGACATTCTGCCTCAAAATGCACTATCACCAGTTGAATAAGACAACTCATCTCAAGGGATTAGACTCTAAAGATTAAGACACATCCTGCACTATTATGTGCCTACTTCACCAGATCAGTGGGTGTTTCCTGGGCATTCCAGCATTAGGCCTCTGTTACCCAGCTTTGCAAGGCAGCCACGTGGTCTTTAGATCTCCAATATCTACTAAGTGAATGTCCAAGCTTCTGCGGATGCAGCTTTTGGCCGCAAGATTCTTGCAGCAGCTCTCTGAGTTGGCTCTGTTGGTCCTGTTGGCACAGTTCTGTTTAACTTTTTATTGCCCACCCTTCTTATTCGCTGCTTAGGGACATCCCAGGGTCTATGAATAGTGTATGTCCTGTGCTATACAATTAAGACTGGAGCAATTTTGACTTTTAATTCCATATCATAGAGTACATTACAGGACACAAGACACCCCTACTCTCTGTTCCTGCAAGACTTTGCATTCCTTGCTATAAAAACAAAAAACAAAAAAACAAACAAGCTCTCACAGAGTGGAAAGGAGGTATAGACGGGCATGTCCAGCAAAGCTTGCCAGTTCCCAATCACCTGAAGATATCAGCCTATAATCCAGGGTCTATGAATACCCAACCTGTGTCCTGTATTGTACTCTAAGATATGAAATTTACAATTAAAGCCGGGTGCACACTGACAGACCTGGTCAGAGCTCCGGTCAGAGACACTGTACAAACCATGCAAGGTTAGTTCAGTGATCTCCCCCGCTAAGCTGTTGTGTTCTGACAGGGAGACAGCCATTGGCTGAGAGCGCTGATCTGGAGTCGGTCGGCTGCTGGTTTTCTAGCTTGCACGTCTGATGGAGACCGACATACACACGGGCTGTTTTTTTGAACCAGCAAATGTCTCTCGACATTCTGCCCGTGTGTACGTGGCTTAAGTCAAATTTCTTCTATGTTTCTTTGTACTGTGAATGTCAGTTTTGCTCTAGTAGGTTTTGTATTTAACCCACAGATGCGCCAGTTCATAGGCAGGTTAAGGGCATCCCCCAGGCAAATTGTTTATTGGAAGTTTGCACTTTTAATGTTTCACTTTAAGCATTAATACATTTTTTGCTCCCCGCAAAATGGAATTTTAATTTTTTTTTTGCTTTGGTTTATGTTACTGAGGGCAGTGCCCAGCTACCCAGCTACCAACTCCCCCCCCCCTATTCCTCTCATGGCTACATGGCATTGTTTGACAACCCCTTGCCTATTGGCTTAGAAAAGAGCTATTACTGTTTTCTCTAACATTTCGCTCCCATTAACTTCAATGGGGTTTGGATTTGGCCCCTGAACTTTATAAATGTTCACCGACTCTAGGTATTTTTGGCTCACTGCTAGTCAAGAGCATTCATTCATTTTATATATAGTATGTGGTAGGGTCACAGGCATGAACATTAAATCAATTCCATGCCTCCAGAAATTGAATGGCCCACTGATGGTACTATTTCATGTTCTAACAAATGATTTTTCAGAATTTTCTTATAAACATTTGATCGAAATTCTACCTGTGTATAGCTAGCCTTACTGTCCTAATGGCAGAGGGTTCAAGGTAGAAGTAATAGAAAATCATTCCAATGGGAATGGAGATAGAAACTTATTTTTTAGTGGTGTGGAAAGGTGACTTCAGTTACTGCCCCCTCCCCTCATTTCTTGTTTATTGAAGTGAGGGGAATTCTTCAGAATTCTTCCTCACATGCCTGACGATGGGGCCCTGCGTGCCTTGTGTTGAGATCATGCAAAAAAACATCCATTTGGACACTACCTTGTCGATCTATGGTGTGCTGGCAAATATCTCTATTTTACGAGAATGGGGACATAGACAGGAAAAAAAACTGACATGAGTTCTAGCCCCTCATCACTCTAGGCTAGAACTGGGCGAATTTAGCCCTTCAGCTGTACATGTCCAGCCCATGTTGCCTCCACTGTCATCTTGCCTCTCAAGAAGGGCATGCTGACAGATATCCATGTGGGGATCTGCAAGAACTGCAAGAACAGAGCCTGAGGCGATAATTAGTACAGCAGGGAGGCTTGGTTCTGGTGGAAGAGCCATGCCCAGGAGATGTCCCAACTCTCTCCCGACATTCTGCTACCTGGTCAAGTTCTTCTTGTGCCAGCACCTGCACACTTCATATCCAGGGAGCTGTACACCTGTTCCTCACTCCAGGTCAGGATCTGTAGAAATCCCCACTTTACTGATCTCAGGCTCTCTCCTTCCAGTCACAGTGCTTGAAACTCTGCCAGTTATCTCCATGAGCCTGTCAGTCACACATCAGCAGTCAGAATCGCAGATCAGTTAATTAACCCCGGTGCCTGTCAGCTCCCTCACTGATTTTACCAGCTTGAGCTACACCAACATTGTGACCAGCAGATCAACAGATTACATTTCTTTACTATTTTCTCTAATGTTCGTGAGTGTGCACACTATTTCATGAGCAGTTGTACCCATTATTCCTAGTGCCAGGTGTTTGTTTCCTATATATTTATGTACTTACGAAGATTCCCAGTCCAGTGTTGGCTGCTGATTTAATCAAACATTTTTTTGCTATACACTAAGGGCTTATGCACAGTGCAGCTCAAAAAAACTCCACTTCATGTTAGTCAATCAGGAGTGGGGGCAGGTGACCCCAGAAGAGGAGGATGGGGGACACCCTGTGCAAAACCATTGCAGAGGAAGTAAGTATAACATAGCACTTACAGTCACTTTAAGTTTTGCCTAAAGCAGAGGTGGGCAATTAAATTTTCCCAATGGGCAATATGAGAAAATGGGACTGTTGTGAAAGTTTATTCTACCTGTAAGCTCATATGCCTGTAAACTACTGAAAATACCTTTAGTGTGCATGGACAATAAAGGTGTTTTCAGTAGTTTACAGGCATATGAGCTTACAGGCAGAATAAACTTTCACAACAGTCCCAGTTTCTCATATTGCCCATTGGGAAAATTAATTGCCCACCTCTGCTTTATGCAAAACTTAAAGTGACTGTAAATGCTATGTTATACTTCCTCTGCAATGGTTTTGCACAGAGTGTCCCCCATTCTCCTCTTCTGGGGTCCCCCGCCCCCACTCCTGACTCCTCTTCTTGTTGTGCCACCACAGGAAGCTGTTTCCTATGGTGGTGCTTGATCATGAGCCCCGCTGTCTGCATTCATTTACACAGTGAAACTCAGCCTGGCCCACCCACTCCCTTGTCACAGGATTTGATTGTTACCCCTGTGCCATGTAAGAAGAGAAAGAGCGCAGACAGAGGTGCTTCTCTCGAGCACAGTGCTGGATCAAGAATGGGCTCAGGTAAGTATAAGGGGGGACTAGGGGGAGCTGCAAACAGCTACTTCTACCTTTACAACCATTTTAAAACAAATTTTGAGCATATAGATTTTTCTCTTTAATGCAGTGTTTTTTTCTTTTCTACTTTCCCTTCCCCATATGTTTTCTCCTGTTTCCTGTATAAATTAGCCCAAAGCTAATTTATGCAGTGGCAGCAACAGTGTTGAATAATTAGGTTTTAATCACAGTTTAACATGTTACATAAGCCTGTGAGTTGCGAATGACGACTGGAGTACTATTGTGCTATGCTCAGCAAGCAACATGTATGAGGCTTTCAAAATAAAGCAGAACTGCAGCCAAAACATTTTTAGTATTGAATACAGTGCAGAAAGGTTAGTAACTCTATCAGATTTTAGACTTGCCTGCAATGGGAATTCTAAGGTCATCAAACTCGCCTGCTCATATAGAATTGATTTCTCCCAGGTCAAACCAGGTGTCACTTTGTCACAACCCTCCCCTCCTGTTGGCAAGCAAGATTCTTCAGCGTTAAAGCCAGAAAGGAAGCAACACTGTAAGAACACCTGAGTGATCGCTTCAGCAAGTTTGTTGCTAGACATTTGATTTGCAATCAGGATAAGGATCTGGATACTGGAACAGTTCCTCTTACTTCTTGTTCTGTGTCTAGGAAGGGAAAAGAAAATCTCCTACAAGAACCCAAACTTTAAAAAAAAAGAAGTCTTTGGAGTGTCTGCTGTTTTTTTTGCTGTTGGCATCCCGCTTGGTGAAATATGCTCACTTATATCACTAGGAAAGGAAGTGGGAGACATTTCCCCATCCATGTGGATTTACACAACAATAAGGTCCGTCACTCTAATCAAGATAAAAAAAAAAGTTTCTCGTCGTCTACTGAAGGACAAAGGAGGTCTTTTACCTTTGGGTTACACTGCTTGCTACAGGAGGAATGGACATTGGCAAGCAAAAACCTGTAGGCCAGCCCAGGATAACCCCTCCTAATACCAGCATGTTTTTTGCCTATGAGGATGAATTTCTTTTTCTTCAGCTTTCCTCTGTAGATGAACATATTACTTCTAGCACTATTTTTATTTCTTTCACTTTCTTTATATTATTTACATTTGGCCTGCTAGCAATTGTTTGCTGTGTTGCCTAACCCTTAGCTAGACAGCTGTTGGACAACCTAAAGTTGAGAGACTTCCTGTCTTCCTCAATGGACAAAAAAGAAAAGAATTCTTGAACTTACTGTACAATCTTTTCCATGTGGTCAATTGAGGGAAACAGTTCCCGTCCCCATGTGTTTTTGATCTTGTTCTTGGTACCGCTTTGCTGTAAAAAACTGTAAAAATAGTGCCAGCAGAAATAGGTTGTCTTTTGCACGGCTGAGATGAAGGAAAGGACATTCATTCTTTTAGGATACTAGCAAAAAAAAACAGAGGCATGCTGGTATTAGGAGGGGTTATCCTGGGACGGCCTACAGATACTTTGTTAGCTAGTGTCCAATCTTCCTGTAGGCAGCATTATAACTTGAAGGCTTAACGTGTCCCTCAATGGACTCCAAGAAAATGATTTTATGGTAAGCAGAAAAATCTTTAAAGTAGAGTAGCAGACCTTCTGCCATGTACCTGTAAAAGTACTTATATAATACATTTCTGCAGCCACTGAAGTGAAAAGGTTAAGAAGTCCATTTTATTTTTAGACACAGCAATTTCAGGAATCTCAGTGGTTTGCAAAAATCTCTTTGCTTTATAATGTCCGTTGTGCAGACTTTCGGGCCTGTGACACTCCGCTAAAATACACAATCTCAAAGCCTTGCTGTGATTTTCTGCACACAAAATCCTAATCTTCTGACTGCTTGCTGGGATTCCCTTTTTGTGTACTGGGCAGAGACATCATTTCTGAAAGCTACACATTGGCGTGAGTCCCAGAAAATGATTGTTAATGTCCAACTGAGACAGAATGGCACCTCCAGCTATGAAGGTTTTGTATCTCTCTTATTCCTGCCAAATTGTCTACAGCTAGATCCCAAACAAATCTATAAAAGTGAAAATGTTATAAATGCTTTTTTACAGTAGAGGAATATGCTAATGAAATAAAATAGTGTTGTTTTTGCACAGAGAGTGCCTGCTCTGGAGCTTCCCTTGAAATTCATTGGATGCGACTGACAAGAGGCAGTTTTTAATATAATGCAGAAAAGGAGGACATGCAGACTGCTTACCATCTAAGATCATTGAGATTCTCTTGCTTAACCAGACGCAAGCACATACACTAATCAGTGCATAGGGAGATAAACCGGAATGGGCCAGTACACTGAGAGGAAAGTTCAGTTTAAATTCAGCTTTGTATTGGCATTTTTTTGGTAGCTTCACAGAAGGACCAAATTATGGTGACAATCCCACATTAACGCAGAAGCAAACAACTCTTGCTCAACTTTTAACACCTCCCAAAAAAAGGCTAGAGTTATGGAGTATCAATTTGCATTTTTTGCAAAAATTGCTATTTTCAATTTAAAAATAAAATTAACCTCCTCCCTGTCTTAATTTTCCTTGAAACCAGCCTCTGACCTTGTGTTCCTCTTTATTGTATAATTCTTGCTAGACCAGCACCTTTTTCTTATATGGCTGTACAAAGGCGACACAAACCAGAGTATGTTCAAACCAGCCCATGCGTTTGTTGATAGGCTGCCATGATAGTTATGACATCGTCATGTAGTATTTTGATATGTACTGCTAGGACAACATATATAAAAGAAAACTGGAAGGCCATTGTACATCTGTCTCGTGCAGCCTTCATTTTGTGGCCCTTTTATTGTATTCATTTTAATTACCATTTTGTCCCGCTGCTCTTTTTCTGTCATTGGGCTCTCCCTTTCCTGCTCTCTCTTCTTTCCATCCTCCTTTTATATCTGAGCTCACTATCTCCTTCCTGTGTATTCTCTGCTCAGTCTCCTTCTTGTGTCTCTCTAAACCAAGGGTCTTCAAACTGGCTGGTAGGATGTGGCCCCTTGCTTACCTTTATCCGGCCCTTGGGGCTCTAATACGTCTATACTGATATACTGATATAAGACACTATTCCTTCTACTGACACCAACAATGGGGTACTATTCCTTCCACTAACACCAGAGATGAAGAACTAATTCTCCAACTGACTCCAATTATGGGGCACTATTCCTCCTACTGTAATTTTTTTACTCTTATTGACCACCAAGCCTATGACATTGTCTGCTCCCACTGATGCTGGGGCTTTTTCTACTTCCACTGGCCACAGTTCGGCCCCCTAGGGTTTGAAGGGCAGTGAACTGAAGGTTTGGAGACCCCTGCTCTAAACCATTCCACTCTGCTCCAACATGTCACTCTTGTGATGAAAAAAAAAAATTAACCATCATAAGGATGTCATAACAAAACAGACTATTTCTGTATGGCAAAAAAAAATTCTTATACATGAACAAAGACCACAATACAGATCTGCCCATTGCATCACAGATCAAAATATTATATTTTCAATGAAGATGCCCAAATCGTATGAAATATGCCAACACTTAAAATTATTCTCCAGGTATATCTAGCTACTAATATGGCATAACTAAATGTATTATCAGTCTTTATGAACTGGAATAGTGTCTGAAAAAACAGGGGTGGTTGTCAGGCATTTGTTAAAAGCTTTTGAAAAAAAAAGAGCCACTAATGTGGTCAAAAACCATTAGCAATACTCCAGCAGATCAGTAGGGGTTAAACTGCTACAGCAGCGATATTCAGACAAATGGGATTGTGAAGGCAGTGGAGCGAAATCTTCAGCTTTAGAAATAGTATGGATTAGCGTTTACACACACACACAGTCCTCACTTATTAGCAATAATTGAACATATATTACCAAAATCTTTAAATCAGTGCAAATAAAGCCAGTCTTTACTCAGAGTGCAACTAAAGGTACAGCAGAGTATGGCTGAAAACAATAGTTACATTAATATTGATGTGTGACCTACGCTTTTTCTAGTAGCGTACCTATGAAAAACAAAATAACTACTGTATTTTCTACACGTAATAAAGGACACATATTTTTTGCATCATTGATTGACCAAAGCAACAAAATTATAAACCACAACTTAATTAAATAGCAGATGTAAGATCGTGGTGACCTTGGCAAGCCAGAATATTACATGTGAACATGGTTGCTGAAATATGAAGCCACTAAGAGGGGAGCAGGAATTAAATATAACATTGGAGGAGGGTATCAATCCAAGATATTTATAAGTGCTTCTGCTTCCATTGAGGCCCCTTCCAGAATCGAGGACCCTTGGCCCTGTGATAAAGCTTGACTAAGCCTAAAATCTACTTTGTCCATGTTAAACAAAAAAAAAAAAAAGTTTTTGGCAGGGGTGGGCTTTAATTTAAAAAACACTATGCCCTAACCCATAGTTGACCTAATAAGTAAGGATGAGCCGAACACCCCCCAGTTCGGTTCGCAGGAGAACATGCGAACAGGCAAAAAAATAGTTTGAACGCGCGAATGCCGTTAAAGTCTATGGGACACAAACGTGAAAAATCGAAAGTGCTAATTTTAGAGGCTTATATGCAAGTGTTTGGGGACCCGGGTCTTGCCCCAGGGGACATGTATCATTGCAAAAAAAAAGTTTTAAAAACTGACGTTTTTTCGTAAGTAGTGATTTTATTAATGCTTAAAGAGAAACAATAAAAATGAAATATCCCTTTAAATATCGTGCCTGGGGGGCTGTCTTTGGTATGCCAGGTTGCATGTCAGCCAGCCGAGCACTGGCATTGTATGACCGGCGGAAATGACCACAGACTTTTCTGGCCAGAAACAGTGGTTAACAGTGGTTTATATATATATATATATATATATATATATATATATATATATATATATATATATATATATATATATAGATATATATAGATATATATATACACAGTCTCGTATATACAATATATATATATATATATATATATATATATATATATATCTGCATCCAGTGTAGCCTATATCGACAGTGCATTCCGTGGTGTACTGTTTCTTCTACACTTCTGGTGGTGTACACAGTATAAAATAAAGTGCAGCCGTTGTACAGCTTCTAATACAGTGCAGGCGGTGTACACAGTATCTAATACAGTGTGTACAGTTTCTACTACACTTCTGGTGGTGTACACAGTATACAATACAGTGCAGCCGTAGTACAGTTGCTAATACAGTGCAGGCGGTGTACACAGTATCTAATACAGGGGGCGATTTACAAAAGCCGTGCGCCATCAGTAGAGGCGCACGGCGAGGCGCAACGCACATTTCAATATTCATGACACGGTGTGCCGATATATTAATACACTGCCTGTACTGACTGAATATAGAGTAAACACTGACTACTTAGACTATACTAAATGCAGATATATATATAAATCAAACTGAATAACCTGCCTGCTTTATCTAAATCAAGCTATCTCTCTGTCCACACCAAGAACACTACACACGGCCGCCGTGTAAGCAACCTTATATAGTGTGGGGCGTGGACTTAGTCCCCCTGAGCCATGATTGGACAAAGGCACCCTGCCTTTGGCCAATTATGGCTCCCTTAGCAGAGGGCGCTGCGATTGGCCAAAGCATGCAGGTCAAGTGCATGCCTGGCCAATCATCATACAGCAATGCACCGCGATCTCGCAGTGCATTATGGGGCGTTCCGCGGCTCTCGAATTTGCCGCGAATGCCCCATAATGTTCGGCGAATGGGCCAACACCCGATGTTCGAGTAGAACTTATCTTTGACCCGAACATCAAGCTCATCCCTACTAATAAGTACAAACGATGCTGTTTTTTTTAAAAGTGTATTTAAACCTGAAAACAAAGCATTATTATACTGTGATGTAGCTTACCAATCCCTAGAGATGGTGGCTACATTAGTTTTCTTTTTTCAGATTAAGGATGTTTTCAGCAAGCACAGAAAGTACCTGTTGATCTTGCCAGAAGTGCAGTGTCTATGTCACTTTCTGTGAGCTGAAAACACAAGAATTCATATCTTTGTTGGGTAAGCTACTATTTTTTTTAGAAAAGAAAAAGGAGTAGATATGGCGCCATTCCCAACCTGATTAAAATCAGGTGTATGTGCTGCTCCCTTAGGTGGGAGGAGGGTATTGTGGTGGGGGGAAGAGGAGTGATGTAGGTAATTTCTTTTAAATGGGTGTCTTCTATCCAAAATTCAAATGCACAGTGGAACATTAGATGGCTAAAACTGTGCTCTTTTGTGAAACCAAAACATATAAACTTCTGGGTGTGAATGAATGTGTATCAAGCTGTATACCTAACCCGATGTAAAGTGCAATGTGCAGGACACCTTAACTTGTTTTATATATGAATAAAGAATAAATTAAATAAAAAAATAAGTGCAATATTCCCTAAACATTATTATGCATGTGCAATATCCACATATTACAAAATTAAATCAACAAATACAATATAAGGTGCTGGTGTATATAAACTGGTGAACATATAATTTATATATACAATGAGATTATAAGGTGCTATAGTGCCAGTGAAGGGATCCGTTTCAACTCTGGTGGACTTTCCAATGAATAAACACTCGGTGCGTTCCTTATTTGTGCTCCTATAGTGACTGCACTCACCAGATCCTTCACCCCCTCTTGGGGTCTCACACATCCACAGTATGTGCCACTGTGTAGCAATGCAGGATAACTCCGTCCTTAATGTTGGCTGGTCTGTGTATCAGCCTTGAGCTGATCAACACATACACCTGATTTGAATCAGGTTGGGAACGGCGCCATATCTACTCCTTTTTCTTTTCCAAATTATACTCCACCTAGTGGAAGTAATAGGTAGAGGCAGCAGTTCCAATAAACTACTTTTTAATCTCTATAGTACACACTCCATTTGAGCGGGGATTTTTTTCTTTTTCTTTTTACTATTTTTTTTAGGCTTCATTCACAAGGCCGTAAAAAAAACGCATATACAAGTATTTTTTAACTGCTTCCCGACCGTACTTACCTAGTACGTAATCCAAGTCCCCGGGCTGATGGCGCACGTGCACGTGCCCACCGGCCTAGTATTGCTGTGATTCGTTACAGAACAAGCCAATCAGCAGGTCCCAGCCAATGATTGACCATCGGAACCTGCTGATTGGCTCAGTGTTTCACGGAACAGATCTCTGTGATTGTAAACAATACAGAGCCCTGTTCACTGACAGGGGATCTTGCTGCTTTTATTCCCTCCTAAGCAGGGAAAAAAACAAAAAGATCATTAGTAAAAGCGGCACATATTACACATTGTTAGGCACTCTATTAACCCCTTGATTAACCCTAGATGTTAACCCCTTCCCAGCCAGTGTCATTAGCAATGAAAAGGTAGTCCTGACATCTTCAGTCTTCGCTAGCTTTTATAATAGTAATCCACAAGGGGTTCCTCCTGGGTGTTGCGCAGCGTGATGTATCACACTAAAACAATTGTAATCCAACAGATTCACTAAGTGTTCTTATATGAAGAAACAAGCATCTAGCATCCGTTCTCGAATACTGAAGTCTATTCAGGTGTAAAGTTCTCCAACTTCACTTGTTCCGGGGGACTATCAGTCCCAGCAACACTCTGTAACAGTTCTAACTGTGTATGTAATAGTTAAACAAACTTCTGGGTGTTAACCCTCTCACCACACGGGATCCGGACAGATGAATGTCTCCGTTTTATCAGTTCTCAGTCCGTATGGAGGCACCACCATGCCGTCACACTGTTCCGTTACGAACGACCAGGAGTCCTCGGTTATCTCCCCACGGGTCTCCGGAACGATCACTTCTGCTGCTGCAGCACGCTGTGATGTGATGGCAGGATCCTTGCAGCTGCTCCGCTCCTTCGCAAAGTAGGCCGCAACCCTGTAGGACACACACACCCACAGGTTTCTGCTGGCAGGCCACGCGTCCCAGGAACAAGAGACCTAAGATGGCCGCTCCTTACCCTTTTATATCCTCCCACAATGCAGTTCAGTTCTCACCTTGTCCAGGAGCATTGTGGGTGGGTCAGAGCTAAAGTTCCGAAGTAAACAATAAATCACTTCCATGTCATTTCACTTGATCAAGAAACAAAAACGTATTGTACTTTCTCAATTGTCCACAAGATGGCACTAATACAACCTATGTACTGTATAATACACATAGAGCTAGAAACAAAGGTTGTCAGCGCTACATAAGTATCCAGACGCCACGTTGAGGGGTGTTTAGTAGTTTCCAAGAAATCTAGGGTAATGGAGATGGGAATGATAGTCTGATAGGAACATCTGGTCTATTGAGGCATGAAAAAGCATCGGCAGGTCTCTCTGGGAAATGAACAGGTAGTCAGGTCTAGAGTACCAAATGTTTCTGTTGGAAAAAGACAATATCGGCTTTGCTTTTGGGCATTGAAAGAAGTAGTTGGGATCACTTTTCTGGGATGACGAGACCTCGTGCTTTAAGGGATATGATTTTAAAGAGGTGTTTGTTCTTACTTGTGAGAAGAGGTACAATAATGAGGATAGAATTGTCCAGTTATCGGGAATTTAAATATGGCAATGTGCTATCCTTGCTGCACAGGTGAAGAGGGAGGATGGAGGGAAGGGGGGGTTGTACTAGGAAAAAGGGCTAGGGAAGAGAAGGGAGACAAGCTCAGAGAAGGAGAGAGAAAAGAAAAGGGGGTTAGAATAGTATAAGATTGAGTATTTGGCAACTTGTGAGTTCCAGCTCTGATTTTTTTTTTATATGTTTTATAGCAAAAAGTAAAAAATATTGTTCTTTTTTGAAAATGTTTGATCTTTTTCATTTATATAATAAAAAATAAAAACCCCAGTGGTGATCAAATACCACCAAAAGAAAGCTCTATTTGTGTGAAAAAAAAGATGAAAATGTAATTTGGGTACAGTGTTGCACGACATCGCAATTGCCAGTTAAAGTAGCGCAGTGCAGAATAGCAAAAAATGGCCTGGTCATGAAGGGGGTAAAACCTTCCAGAGGGCAAGTGGTTATTAATGGATCTTAACACAGCTAGATTGCTTTCAATGAAGCCATTCGCACAGGTGCGTAAACATGTACTGCATTCAGATCCATTACACAGAATCCAAAATTCTGCCTCTAAGATGTACTTTACGCCATTACACATATTAATACATGTACAGTATATACATTTGTAAGAGTGTAAATTAAATCTGAATAAAGGGGAAAAATAAATTATCATTATGTATGCATACACGCCTTTGCTTGTATAAACGCATCTATATGCAAGTATGTTACTGATTATCTTTTCTCCTAGAAAGCTTATGTGTGAAAACATCATTGTGTTTATGGCCTGTGTGAATAAAGCCTTAATTTGTCACGTAAAGCAGATGAGCAAAGGCAGACATAGTTCGAGTCTAGCCTGTATGGCAACCATGGTTCTCGCCATAGATACAATGGAGAAATGAGCGTAGGCACAAAAGGATAAAAAAAAGTGTGTTATTGTGCAGAATTGCCAGATGAAAATAAAGGGATATTAGCTTGACAAAAACAAAGCTAGCAGCCACCACATCTAAGGACTGGTAAGCTGCAATATATTGCATTTTTGGTTTTAAATATGCTTTAGGCATTGCCTGAAGCTATCAGAGGGATAACAGGCACCTTGGCAGTTGGAGGAATGTATTAATAAATTTTTCCAGCACATTGGAAATTTTTTTTCTATGCGGTAAATCTTAAATTTTAATGCCCCATAAACACGATTGGAAATTCTGCCAGCAAAAGTCCGATGTGAGCTTTTGGTCGGAAATTCCGACCATGTGTATGCTCCATCGGACTTTTGCTGGCGGAAATTCTGCCAGCAAAAGTTTGAGAGCAGGTTCTCTATTTTTCCGTCAGAAAAAGTTCCTATCGGAAATTTTGATCGTCTGTAGCAATTCCGACGCGCAAAATTCCTACGCATGCTCGGAAACAATTCGACGCATGCTCGGAAGCATTGAACTTCATTTTCTCGGCTCGTCGTAGTGTTGAACGTCACCACGTTCTTGACGGTCGAAAGTTCACTTTTGTGTGGCGGTGTGTATGCAAGACAAGCTTGAGTGGAATATCGTTGGAAAAACCATCCAAGGTTTTTCCGACGGAAATTCCGATTGTGTGTTCGGGGCATAACACTTGACAACTTTGCAGTGATTTGCGCAAGGTTTACCACTTTCTTGGCTCGTATTAGCTTAGTTGTGCTGCTCTAAGCAGAGATGCTCTGTCCTGTTGGTGCTCAGGAGTAGCGGTGTCAGCACAGGATATTGCGTATCCAGTAGTGTAAGAAGATCAGAGCAGAAAAAACGGAACACGCCAGGCCTGATCCTGGTAGTTACATCTATATGTGGCAGCCTCAGCCAGGGCTGCTCCACAGAACAAGCCCTCTGATGTGTTTCGCCCTGCCCATCGGGGCTTAGTCAGAGGTGGAAACTACCAGGATCAGGGCACTTTTTCTGCTCTGACCATTTTCTTGGTGACATATGTCTATGTATGCCACCCATAGCTAATTGAATTTACCTATACATATAGGAAAACTTTAAAATACTTAATTTCCCATTAAGTTCCAGCATATCCCTTTCTAAGTTTAGCATTTCCCATGATACATTTAGAAAAGATTTCTCTACTTATACACACGCATGGCTCCATAACACTGAATAATAAGTCAGGACTTGCAGCAGATGTCAAGAGCCTTGAAATGGGTCTATTCTCTCAGTGCTAGCAGATGTCACAGTGTGCTGGAAATTTATAGAAAACTATAGGGATTCTTTTGCAGATTCAAATTAGCAGCCATGAAAGATGTCAACAAAAGAAAAAATGTTACCTAAATACCTCGAGTCAAGATTCTAAAGCAGACATACGCTTATTTGTATCAATTTCTGGCTTTTTTTCCCCCTTTGCATAATAAGGAGTTTAAACTCAGCTAAAAGCGCCATTCATCTCGCTGTGAATGTGGAGAGAATCATAACCGAATGTAAAATCGAGAGATACTTTCCATCTTCCTGTCTCCCTTGATCACACTGAGGATTGCACTTCTCATTAAACAATGTTGAGACTGTTTTCGCTAGGAAACCTGTTAACAGGCTGGGACGTTTGTGTCGAGTTAGAAAAGGCTCACTTGTTTGAGTGGTTGTCTGGATTTATGTAGTTAATATACGATAGAGAAATGGCAGCCATAATGCATTTCATGCCATTTTTACCAGGATAAGTCAAGACAAAAAAGTTAAAGCCCAATTCTAGCTCAAACTTTTTTTAATTGTTGTTGTGTCCTTGTTCTGGAGTTTTCCCCTCTTTTTTGCCCCGTGACACCTTTTCACACAAGACATTATATTAGCTAGGAACTCTCTGGCTTTCACCCAAAGACTTCAGCTAATAATGCCTTGAGTGACAGGGTGTCACTGGGTCTCTTCTTGCCTAATGACACCCTGTCACACACGGCATTATAACAACTAGGAATTTTCTGGCTTTTACCTGGAGACCACAGCTAATCAGTCTGATCACCTGGTCTCCAGGCTACTAGGAATTCCTCATAGACATGCTGCCTGTATGACAGATGTAGTAACAGTAGTTTATTAGTAATAGTAGTTGTGCCAGCCAACAGCCAAAATGGTCGAGCTGGGGCTGTAGAGGAAAAGGAATCTGGGAAGAGGTGTCAACTGTGCTTGCTCCTCCTATGAGCTATGGCCCCTAAAAACTATTGTATTATCGTATTGTTCCAGTTGCCATTTCTTGCTCATCTTCTGCAACAGTTGCCTGTTTGTAGCCTACATATTGCAACAATTCAATGTTTGTTGCCCATGTATTGTCATGATCGCCTACGTATTTGTTTAAAGGAACATGTTACTAAATTGAAATTCCCCCAAAGGCCTGTCACAATCAAATCACTTATGTTATCCATGTTTCTCTACTGAACACTACATGTGTCATTATTAATTTCTTTACTACACACACCACTTAAACTCCCCACATTTACTGTGGCATACTGCACACATTAATTAGCTCTTCCCCTTGGCCCCAACCCAAGTCTCAGGTTCAGGTCTCAGGAGGAACAGGAAGTGTTAATAAATATCCCTGAAAAGGACAAAGATATCAATTTTTAGCTAGAGTGGGCTATACTGTATATCTTGGTAACCTGTATAGCCCTTGAATCTGATTTTAATTTGAGGTGCATGTAATCACATAGTTCACTTCAGAAATCAGAAAAGGCACTGAAAGGAAGTATGGTGTTTCTAAAATCAAAGTCCGTCAACATTTCCTGTGAAAGAGATTGTTCCTGAGCATTTTGTTGCAGGTTTCCTGTATGACAACATTCAACAATAACAGGGCCTGTTCTCATTTGAGTGATGTGCTGTTACTTATTTGACCAAAGAAGTACAGGTGTTTCTTTGGGGGGCAAGATTACGCATTTATACCCATATAGACTGAAAAATGTGTGAATCAATGGTTTTCATGCTTTTTCACCTAACGCCTAGTCTCCTCCTCCTTATAACCTTCCTTCCAAAAATGTTTACACGTGAAAGTGGGATTGTAGCACCATTTAGCTTAGTGTGCTAGTGTATATAGTTAGAGTAGGTGCATTTGACTTGGCTGGCAGCCTGGGTTGAATTTGGGTCAGGGATGAGGAATTTAGGAAGGCTGGAAGACTCAGCAGACAGCATCTCTAGTAACTCCCCCTGCTCTCTGAGACCTTGGAGAGGCTTCCAGAAGTAAAGAGTGGAGTTTAGGAGGAGCTGCCTGGAGTATTAATGAGGGCCCCAGCCAATCCCCAGTAAAGGGGCTGGCAGGGGGCAGGTACCTCATAAATACTTATGGGTCAGGCTAGCAGGGGCAGTCAGAAGGAAGATGAAGAAGGAGTTCTGAGGAGGTTGTCGGTGACCCTTGAAGGTGCCCTTAGTTTAGGGGGGTGACCTCGGGCCTGTCAGGAGCCTTGCAATGGGTCTATTCTCTCAGTGCTAGCAGATGTCACAGTGTGCTGGAAATTTATAGAAAACTATAGGGATTCTTTTGCAGATTCAAATTAGCAGCCATGAAAGATGTCAACAAAAGAAAAAATGTTACCTAAATACCTTTTTCACCTAACACCTAGTCTCCTCCTCCTTATAACCTTCCTTCCAAAAATGTTTACACCTGAAAGTGCGAGTGTAGCACCCTTTAGCTTAGTGTGCTAGTGTATATAGTTGTTAGAGTAGGTACATTTGACTTGGCTAGCAGCCAAGCCTGGGTTGAATTTGGGTCAGGGCTGAGGAATTTAGGAAGGCTGGAAGACTCGGCAGGCAGCATCTCTGGTAACTCCCCCTGCTCTCTGAGACCTTGGGGAGGCTTCCAGAAGTAAAGAGTGGAGTTTAGGAGGAGCTGCCGGGAGTATTAATGAGGGCCCCAGCCAATCCCCAGTAAAGGGGCTGGCAGGGGGCAGGTACCTCATAAATACTTATGGGTCGGGCTAGCAGGGGCAGTCAGGTGGAAGATGAAGAAGGAGTTCTGAGGAGGCTGTTGGTGACCCTTGATGGTGCACCTAGTTTGGGGGGGTGACCACGGGCCTGGGGGAACCCTCTACAACACACAGAGGATATCCTTCCTGGATGCATGGGATCAAGTTTGAGGACAGTGGGAGAGAGTCAGTATGTCCAGGAGTTCTCCAGGAGAAATCAGCTGGGTGGGCTGGTGAATGTGCAGTCATGGAGGACTGTGGTGTCAGTCTGGGAGGACTGAGGAGAATTAGCCAGGAGGGCTAGTGAAAGGGGCAGCTGCAGCCAGGTGGGCTGGCAGTGCCTGAAGAGGTGGTGCTGGGATCAGTCGCCACAGGGATTTAAGCTGGACACTGGACTTTTCTACACAACTAAAGGGGATCTTGTTTGATCTGTCTGAGTGCTTTGCCAGATTTACTTAAGGTGTCCCAGCTGAGTCTGTTGTTTTTGCAAGCAAGTGAAGTGCTGAAGGAAGATCAGGAGTGTACATAGAGACTCTGTATATAGGAAAAGTTGTCCCTGTAGAGTTTTGTGAAGTCAGGTGGGCATTCCATAATACCCCTACTCCCCATCCAAGTTCTAATTCCCTTAATAAAATAAAAAACAAAGTGATGGACTGTTTCCTGACTCAAGTGTGTCTGTGAAAATTCGGTGTGCATAGCTGTGCAGGTTGGGGGATCCCTTTTCACTTGCGGCTGATGTGAGGGGTGGGCTACACGAGTAAAAACATTTCAAAAACACCTAAAGAAGCTGGCACTCAAGTGTGAACCAAAATTTATATTTTTGTAGAAAAATAATATTTAAAATGAAGATACATGTACCATTGTCATATAAACAGGATCTAGGTGGGATCCTTGGAGCACAGCTGGTGCATGGCACAGGCCCCAGAGACAGGAAAGTGAACCGCTATGGACCTTTATAGAATGGTAAGTAGAAGTGATATACAAAAATACAGTACACAGTTTTAAACTTGAATAAATATTCTGCATTGCTCAGGTACAAGTGTTTTGCTAGTTTCCTTTTTCTGATTCTGAAAATGCTTACTTACGATATTTAATTTTATCTCTCCAGTGCTGCTCAGAGATATGGGGTACATAAGTGGCACATAACCAGGCTTGGAGTCTTTGACCTTTATTTAAACACCTTAAAGAAGTAAAAAAAAAGAAAAAAAGAAAAAAGAAGGTGTATCAGGTCTAGCAGTTCTGGTGATATTTGTTTGACTGGCAAAGAATCTTGTACTCAGATCAATTCGCTGGCATCCAGTATTTTCTAGTCTATTATGTATTGTTTAGACCACTAATATGTGAGATTACTCCTACAATTCCTAGCGTCTAGTTATGGATTACTTGTCAATTGGCTCACCACATCATTCACATGGATCCAGGTGTGACCGAATGTAAACAATGTAAGTCAGATCGCGATCTGTGGGATTCAGTTTGCTCATTATTTTTATGCTCGTGGGATACCCGCCAGACAAGATCAGGTGTAAACTTGTGGCTGATTGTATTAATTTTAATTCCATAATTACAGACCAGTCCAGGCAGTGACATGCAGCCTGACCCCACTGATAAAGCTAATTGCGAAAAGAGATGAAGAAACTACAGTGCCGGTGAGCCGAAATGGGGAGTTAATAAGCCCTGCCACATCCTATTTCCCGCTAATCAAATTACCTTGCAGTTGGAGGATTGGACTTGAATGGGAGCAGGTAATGAAGGAGCTGAGTACCAAATGAATGGGTGCAGTTGGCATTTCCATTAATGCACTCAGGCCATTATTAGTTTCATCACTATAACCGCGAAGATTAACTCAGGCATGCGCCAGTATTGACAGATGGTGCAAGTTAAATTAAAGTGTTTCATATCTGCTTTTTTCAAACGTACTTTGGCAGATCACAGTGTGCTGCCCAAAAATGTGTATTTTTATTGGAGCCATCAAGATCTCATTACATTAGGCAAACAATGTGCAATGAGAGTAATATAACATGTAAGTGAGCCTAATATTATTCATGATTTCAGTCTTCAGCACAAAATAGGAGGCATGATACAAATCTACTCTTACAGATGACCTTGTCCAGAAATGTTATTTTATTCTTTTTAGTCTAATAAATTCATAGCAGACTTTTCTACTGAGTGCATGATGGTCACAAATCAGCTAAAAACAGAAGCCTATTGTAGATATTTTATTGTTTTGTAAAAAAACTTTCTAAGGTTCAGCTTAAAGCTGGCCATACAGCTTACAGTTACAAATTCCTCCATGCACATAAATTAGGTGGCTGGAGGAATCCCTCCAGCTGGGACATTGTATTCTGACAGCGGGACCCGGCTACAACTTATTGAAATGTCCTTTTACAAGAAGTCAATCAAATGAATGACTTCTGTTGAGCTAGGATGGCTACTCACTGAGCAAAATTCAGCTGGTCCCTGCTGAACTGGACACATTTCAATCAGTATATGGCCAGCTTAAGTTAAAGAATTCCAGTCTCAGAAAGCTGGTCAAATTAAATAAACTTGTATTACATTTTATTATGGAGTATGATTGTATAATTGTATTAAATCTAACCTTTCTAATTTTAGAAAGAAGGAGGGGTGGCAAGCAGATGAGAGGAAGTTGTTTTCAGATTTCTTTATTGTCCTATGCACGCTCCCTATTGTCCACTGATGAATTTTACCTAACCCCAAAGGAACCTCTGAAATAATTTTCACATCTCAGGGAACCTGCTAAACCCAATTCATTGGTGATCAGTGGGGAAAAAAAGCCCCCCTTATGGTGGTGGTCAGAATGCCACCTTTACGGACAGCTCAAACGATCATTGGTGACATGCAGCTGGCTCTGCCTACTGGCATTGACCTTTGACCTATGTAGGCACCATCAAATGGGAAGTCAATCAGCCACAGAGAACCTTAAGGAACCCCTAGCAACCTCTGGAGGAACCCTAGTTGAGAATGGCTGCATTAGAGAGGTGAAACAAAGGACAAGATAGATCAAAGTACATTCTACTTGTATTTAAACATATTGCATTTATTTTATTTCTTTTTTATATATTCATAGCGTTGTCATAGTTCATTGAGAACTACAAGCCTGTAGTTTTCCATTTACAGCTAGCAGGGGGAGAAGATCCCCGCTAGCTGTCACAGCGGGGGAGCGGGGTCCAGTCCTTTCATAAACATGTTACATACACCCTGAATATGGGCAAACATGTAACATGTTATGAAAGAGGTAAGGTAAGAGTATGCAGATACACAGACAGGTCTGTAGGAGTCCTGCATGACATCAGCAACCTGCTGGTCGCTGGTGCAATGCTTTACAGGCTCCTGTAACAAAAAAACAATCAATGCACATTTTTTACCTGCAAAAAAATGTGCATTTATTATTTTTTAGTCAAAAAGTTAACTTTTTCTTTAAACAAACATTTTTTTAAATGTATTGCTTTTACTTACAATTACTATTTTGTTTTGTTACCACTTTCTGGTTGTGATACTGGTGATATAACTAGGGCCTCTCAGATGCATCCTGGGAAGGCTACGTCACCAATGCCTTCCTCTCAGATGATGTTTACCACCATGTGAAGAATATGAATAAAAATAAAAATATGGTATGCAAAGAATAAACAACCTGCAATTCTCTGTAAGTATATGTAGATTGTCATTACTAAAGGTTTCTAACAGTGCCTTTCTTGATGCTACTAATTTACATTTCTGTTTGTAATGACAGATTGATAAATGACTCCGGGTGACATGATTGGTTGTGTATTTACATTTGGGACATGTTTTTGGATTTTTTTTAATTAACCACTTCAGCCCCGGACCATTATGCTGCCTAAGGACCAGAGGTCTTTTTCCAATTTGGCACTGCGTTGCTTTAACTGCTAATTGCGCGGTCATGCAATGCTGTACCCAAACGAAATTTGCGTCCTTTTCTTCCCACAAATAGAGCTTTCTTTTGATGGTATTTGATCACCTCTGCAGTTTTTATTTTTTGCGCTATAAATGGAAAAAGACCGAAAATTTTGAAAAAAATGATATTTTCTACTTTTTGTTATTAAAAAAATCCAATAAACTCAATTTTAGTCATACATTTAGGCCAAAATGTATTCGGCCACATGTCTTTGGTAAAAAAAATGTCAAGAAATTGCTGAGAGGCATGTTGAACCCATTGAATATTTTTTTTTTTTTAAAGTGATTGAATAATGACAAAAAAAAAAAATATTTACAAAAAGTTGTCACTAAATGATATATTGCTCACACAGGCCATGGGCCTATGTGGAATTGCACCCCAAAATACATTCAGCTGCTTCTCCTGAGTACGGGGATACCACATGTGTGGGACTTTTTGGGAGCCTAGCTGCGTACGGGGCCCCGAAAACCAATCACCGCCTTCAGGATTTCTAAGGGTGTAAATTTTTGATTTCACTCCTCACTACCTATCACAGTTTTGAAGGCCATAAAATGCCCAGATGGCACAACCCCCCCCCCAAATGACCCCATTTTGGAAAGTAGACACCCCAAGCTATTTGCTGAGAGGCATGTTGAGTCCATGGAATATTTTATATTTTGACACAAGTTGCGGGAAAGTGACACATTTTTTTTTTTTTTGCACAAAGTTGTCACTAAATGATATATTGCTCACACAGGCCATGGGCATATGTGGAATTGCACCCCAAAATACGTTTAGCTGCTTCTCCTGAGTATGAGGATACCACATGTGTGGGACTTTTTGGGAGCCTAGCCGCGTACGGGGCCCTGAAAACCAATCACCGCCTTCAGGATTTCTAAGGGTGTAAATTTTTTATTTCACTCTTCACTGCCTATCACAGTTTCGGAGGCCATGGAATTCCCAGGTGGCACAATCCCCCCCAAATGATCCCATTTTGGAAAGTAGACACCCCAAGCTATTTGCTGAGGGGCATGGTGAGTATTTTGCAGCTCTCATTTGTTTTTGAAAATGAAGAAAGACAAGAAAAAACTTTTTTTTTTCTTTTTTTAATTTTCAAAACTTTGTGACAAAAAGTGAGGTCTGCAAAATACTCACTATACCTCTCAGCAAATAGCTTGGGGTGTCTACTTTCCAAAATGGGGTCATTTGGGGGGTTTTGTGCCACCTGGGCATTCCATTGCCTCCGAAACTTTGATAGGCAGTGAAGAGTGAAATCAAAAATTTACGCCCTTGGAAAGCCTGAAGGCGGTGCTTGGTTTTCGGGGTCCCGTACGCGGCTAGGCTCCAAAAAAGTCTCACACATGTGGTATCCCCGTACTCAGGAGAAGCAGCAGAATGTATTTTGGGGTGTAATTTCACATATTCCCATGGCATGTTTGAGCAATATATCATTTAGTGACAACTTTGTGCAAAAAAAAAAAATGTGTCTCTTTCCAGCAACTTGTGTCATAATATAAAATATTCCATGGACTCGACATGACTCTCAGCAAATAGCTTGGGGTGTCTACTTTCCAAAATGGGGTCATTTGGGGGGGGGTTTGAACTGTCCTGGCATTTTATGCACAACATTTAGAAGCTTATGTCGCACATCACCCACTCTTCTAACCACTTGAAGACAAAGCCCTTTCTGACACTTTTTGTTTACATGAAAAAATTATTTTTTTTTGCAAGAAAATTACTTTGAACCCCCAAACATTATATATTTTTTTAAAGCAAATGCCCTACAGATTAAAATGGTGTGTGTTTCATTTTTTTTTTCACACAGTATTTGCGCAGCGATTTTTCAAATGCATTTTTTGGGGAAAAAACACACTTTTTTAAATTTTAATGCACTAAAACACACTATATTGGCCAAATGTTTGATGAAATAAAAAAGATGATCTTAGGCCGAGTACATGGATACCAAACATGACATGCTTTACTATTGTGCACAAACGTGCAGTGGCAACAAAATAAATACATTTTTAAAAGCCTTTAAAAGCCTTTACAGGTTACCACTTTACATTTACAGAGGAGGTCTACTGCTAAAATTACTGCCCTCGATCTGACCTTCGCGGTTATACCTCACATGCATGGTGCAATTGCTGTTTACGTTTGACGACAGACCGCCGCTTGCGTTCGCCTTAGCGCGAGAGCAGGGGGCGACAGGGGTGCTTTTTTTTTTTTTTTTTTTCTTTATTATTTTTTTGCTTTTTTATCTTATTTTTAAACTGTTCCTTTCATTTTTTTTTTATCATTTTTATTGTTATCTCAGGGAATGTAAATATCCCCTATGATAGCAATAGGTAATGACAGGTACTCTTTTTTGAAATAATTGGGGTCTATTAGACCCTAGATCTCTCCTCTGCCCTCAAAGCATCTGACCACACCAAGATCGGTGTGATAAAATGCTTTCCCAATTTCCCAATGGTGCTGTTTACATCCGGCGAAATCTACGTCATGAAATGCTCGTAGCTTCCGGTTTCTTAGGCCATAGAGATGTTTGGAGCCACTCTGGTCTCTGATAAGCTCTATGCTATGGTCAGCTGGCTGAATCACCGGCTGCATTCTCAGGTTCCCTGTTGAGACAGGAGAGCCAGAGAAAAACACGGAAGACGGTGGGGGGGGGGGGCATTTCCTCCCACGGCTTGTAAAAGCAGTCTAGAGGCTAATTAGCTGCTAGGATTGCTTTTACATGAAAGCCAACCGCTGGCTGAAAAGAATGATACCAAGATGATACCTAAACCTGCAGGCATCATTCTGGTATAACCACTCAAAGTCGTGAATGGCATACCTGAAGACAAAAAAATGGTTAACAATAAAACACAGTAAACGGTAAAGTATAAAAAATTGCATACCTGAAAAACAAACTTGATAAAACATAATAACAATAAAACATTGCAGAATAGAATACAGTAAAAAAGAGCATAACAATAGAGAGAGAGAATAGAGAGAGAATAGAGAGAGAACAATAAAACAACAACTATTTTTTTTTATTTTATATATATATCTATATATATATATATTTTTTTTTTTTTACACTTTTTTTGTAACTAACTTTTATAACTGTAACCGGTTCCAGGTTCAGGTCTCTCAAAATGCGATGGCATCTTGGGAGACCCTGTGGAAGTGTGCCTAGTCTGTACAAAGCTGTACCCTACGCTAATACTCAACTAGTGAATGGTAGCGTTCAAGACATTCACCAATGCAAAGACCAGGATTGTCAGGACAGGAGGGACAATAATAGCGGGTGTCACGCCTATATCCGCGCTTGCTGCAGACATGACATCTTTTTTGGGGGGGTTCGTTGGGTAGGGGTACTCGGGAGGACATAAAGAAAATGCCTCTCATGCAGCCGACTGCATTTGGTTGGGGATGTGAATGGGGGAAGTACGGGTGCTGCAGAAGCGGTGGGTTCCCAATTATTAGGATTGGCGAATGCAGCAGGAAGGGCACTATGGGCACGACGGGCCTGTGTTTGTCTTCTTGGTGGCAGCGGGACACTACTTGTGCTTGCCACCTCACCAGCTTGAACTGCACTTATGGGACTCGCCACGTCACCAAGTGTTACTGCAGTGCTGGTTTGACTACAACCGGGGTGTACTAGGCCGCTGGCGCTTGCCAGTTCACCAAAACGCTACCAAAAAAACTGTTAGCGATCGCAGGGATCAGGCCTGACTCTGCGAACGCTGCAGTTATGCGTTTAGTGTTTTGTAAGTGACAGTGATCGATCGATACTGCACTTGGGTGGGCTGGGCTGGGCCGGGCGGAGGGGCAAAACGCAGGTGCTAGCAGGTATCTGGGCTGATCCCGCTAACACTGCGTTTTTGGGAACCCTAAACTGCTGGGGACGCTAGTATAGATCTGATCGGATCAGATATTGATCCATTCAGATACTATACCACTAAGGGAGGTGTACGGTGCGTGCGTGGGTGTTAGCGCTACTGGCGCTAACCTGACGCTGCCTGGGGCTGGTGCTTGCCAGTTTACCAAAACGCTACCAAAAAAACTGTTAGCGATCGCAGGGATCAGGCCTGACTCTGCGAACGCTGCAGTTATGTGTTTAGTGTTTTGTAAGTGACAGTGATCGATTGATACTGCACTTGGGTGGGCTGGGCTGGGCTGGGCGGAAGGGCAAAACACAGGTTCTAGCAGGTATCTGGGCTGATCCCGCCAACACTGCGTTTTTGGGAACCCTAAACTGCTGGGGACGCTAGTATAGATCTGATCAGATATTGATTCGTTCAGATACTATACCACTAAGGGAGGTGTACGGTGCGTGCGTGGGTGTTAGCGGGACTGGCACTAACCTGACGCTGTCTGGGGCTGGTGCTTGACAGTTCACCAAAATGCTACCAAAAAAACTGTTAGCGATCGCAGGGATCAGGCCTGACTCTGCGAACGCTGCAGTTATGCGTTTTGTAAGTGACTGTGATCGATCGATACTGCACTTGGGTGGGCTGGGCTGGCCCGGGCGGAGGGGCAAAACGCAGGTGCTAGCGGGTATCTGGGCTGATCCCGCTAACACTGCGTTTTTTGGAATCCTAAACTGCTGGGGACGCTAGTATAGATCTGATCGGATCAGATATTGATGCGTTCAGATACTATATCACTAAGGGAGGCGTATGCTGCGTGCGTGGGTGTTAGCAGTACTGGTGCTAATCTGACGCTGCCTGGGGCGACGCATATCACCGCCAGGCGATCAGGGGGCTAAACCTTTATTCGGTAATAAACGGCTGGTGCCCTGACACTATAAAAAATAAACGAACTAACCAGCGTCACCCGTAACGGTTATACGGTGATCAGTGGTGAAAGGGTTAACTAGGGGGCAATCAAGGGGTTAAAACATTTATTAGATAGTATATGGGGGTCCCTGTCCCTATAAAACGCTGACGGCGAACCTAAATATTTACGTCCCTAACTAGCGTCACCAGCGACACTAATACAGCGATCAGAAAAATGATCGCTTAGTGACACTGGCGACGGGGGGTGATCAAGGGGTTAAAACTTTATTAGGGGGGGTTAGGGGGGTACCCTAGACCTAAAGGGGGCTAACAGTAACTGTCCTACCACAGTAACTGTCACAAACTGACACCATGCAGTAATCAGAAAAAAAAAAAAAAACCTGCTTGGTGTCAGTGTGACAGGGAGGGGTGATTGGGGGGTGATCGGGGGTGTTTTGTGTGCCTGGCATGTTCTACTGTGTGTGTAGTGTTTGTGCACTCACATAGATGTCTTCTCTCCTCGGCGCCGGAACGGAAAATACAGAGCCGAGGAGAGATGACATCATTTCCTTTGCTGCTGTTTAGTATACAGCAGCAAAGGAAGATTCTCATTGGACGGCGGCGATCGCGAGGGGGGGGCCACGAACGGATGGCCTCCCCCTCACCTCCGATTGCCGGGGGACAAAAGAGGACCGCCTCGGGCACCGGGGATGGTCCGATCGGACCCCCCACCCGCGGGAGGCAGATCACGTAGATGTACGTGATTTTGCCTGCCCGTGCTGCCTTGCTGACGTACATCGGCGGGAGGCGGTCCTTAAGTGGTTAAAATATCTTTTCAGTAACAGATGCCTCCCCTGTAGGGTATCTTTCTAATATTAAGAGTGTTGGAAAGAACAACAGCATGGTTGCTAATAAACTGACAATACTATATGCATTATACCTATCTATGCAGCAGGTGGCGCTGTAGTATTATAGTATATAGTTCATATATTCTATGATATGATGTAATGGGAAGAAGTACTGTTTTTCCTCTGTGTGCACTTGTTTGTGTTTTCTTCCTGTTCATGATAAAGACATGCTGTAAGATATGTTCTGCCATTCTCCATGAAAGAAAAGCATATTGCTGTATCTTAGAAGCTTCCAGTGCAAAATTTCAATACTCTGCACAACAAAGAGCACCTCATATGGTTCAAAAGGGGGGCACATGCTCACTGCCCTTCCCCTACTTGGCCATCTAGGCTGTATGCTTGGTTAAGGGTCTGACACTGATTTTACAGGGGATCCCATGGCATTTTTTTTAATTTTACGTGGGTTCCCAATTAAAAATCTGAACTCTGTTAAATAGTTTGATATATTAAAGATTTTTTTTTTACAGAAATATGTTGTACAGATGCTGTGTATATAAGATCAAAAAATGCCATTCATGGCTAACAATATTTTTTTTCCATTTTTTATCCTTGCTTTTTTTATTTGATATGAGCAAAAATGTTGTGGAATCCTCATTTTTATGTATCTATTTATTTGCATAGCTGTTTAACCCCTGCCAACTTATATTTTCATGAATCCTTATTTTATCTCCCCCTGAAATGGCTCATTTTCTGCTGTCCTTAAAAGGAAACCCTCATAGAACTGAAAGTCAATGGAATGAAAGTGTGGAATACTTTACTCTTTTGTGAACAGTTTGATCAGTGCAATAAAAACTGTAGACTCTGGGGAGCAGCTGTTTTATAATCATACCAAGAAACAAATATTATTTTTTATTCAAACTAATGATGTTTATTGGTAATTCTAGAATGTACCCTACTGCATATTGAGAAGTGTGAATTTTAATGATAAGTCTGGCTTAAACATAAGTATTCTACTTCTATCCATCTGTAGTTGTGCTGGAACTGGGAGTTGTGATTAATTAAATTTAAGTTGTTACATGGGTCTTGTTTAACTAAACAGAGAAAGCGGACTTCGTAGGCACCACAATTAGAGGTTGTTTAAAAATTTGTTTAGCTTTATTTAACATAAACTTTAAAAAGACAATATTTAAAATATATGTGTGTAATAGACAACATACACAATAGCTGATGTAATACCTAACCCAAGATGGAGTCTGGGCCAACTGGCTATCCCTATAGGTAATTGTGCACTACTATGCTTCAAGGTAAACAATAGTCCTGGCAGGCCACAGTCTGGCATGGGTAGGTCCAGCTCTAGATCCAGCTCAACATGTTTTGCGACCAACCCTTCTTCTTGAGGAGCTTTATTAAAATCATCTAAATTAGTAAAAACAAAAAGGAAAACCAATAAGCATAAACAAGTAAGTAAAAGGACCGAAGACCAAAAAAACATATACAGTATCTCACAAAAGTGAGTACACCCCTCACATTTTTGTAAATACTGGATTATACCTTTTCATGTGGCAACACAGAAGAAATGGAACTTTGCTACAATATAAAGTAGTGAGTGTACAGCTTGTATAACAGTGTAAATTTGCTGTCCCCTCAAAATAACTCAACACACAGCCATTAATGTCTAAACCCCTGGCAACAAAAGTGAGTACACCCCTAAGTGAAAATGTCCAAATTGGGCCCAAAGTGTCAATATTTTGTGTGGCCACCATTATTTTCCAGCACTGTTTTAACCCTCTTGGGCATGGAGTTCACCAGAGCTTCACAGATTGCCACTGGTGTCCTCTTCCACTCCTCCATGACAACATCACGGAGCTGTTGGATTTTAGAGACCTTGTGATCCTCCACCTTCCGTTTGAGGATGCCCCACAGATGCTCTGTGGGGCATAGGGTTTAGATCTGGAGACATGCTTGGCCAGTCCATCACTTTTAGCCTCAGCTTATTTAGCAAGACAGTGGTCGTCTTGGAGGTGTGTTTGGGGTCGTTATCATGTTGGTATACTGCCCTGCGGCCCAGTCTCCAAAGGGAGGGATCAAGCTCTGCTTCAGTATGTCTCAGTACATATTGGTATTCATGGTTCCCTCAATGAACTGTAGCTCCCCAGTGCCTGACCATGACAGTCCCACCACCATGCTTGACTGTAGGCAAGATACACTTGTCTTTGTACTCCTCACCTGGTTGTTGCCACACACGCCTTACACCATCTGAACCAAATAAATTTATCTTGGTCTCATCAGACCACAGGACATGGTCCCAGTAATCCATGTCCTTAGTCTTCTTGTCTTCAGCAAACTGTTTGCAAGCTTTCTTGTGCATCATCTTTATAAGAGACTTACTTCTGGGACAAGAGCCATGCAGACCAATTTGATGCAGCGTGTGGCGTATGGTCTGAGCACTGACAGGCTGACCCCCCCACCCCTTCAACCTCTGCAGCAATGCTGGCAGCACTCATACGTCTATTTCCCAAAGACAACCTCTGGATATGACACTGAGCATGTGCACTTAACTTCTTTGGTCAACCATGGCGAGGCCTGTTCTGAGTGGAACTTGTCCTATTCAGGTAATCTTCTTATAGCCTAGGCCATCTTTATTTACAGCAACAATTCTTTTTTTCAGTTCTTTACCATGAAGTGCCATGTTGAACTTCCAGTGACCAGTATGAGAGAGTGAGAGTGATAACACCAAATTTAACACACCTGCTCCCCATTCCCACCTGAGAACTTGTAACACTAACGAGTCACATAACACCAGGGAGTGAAAATGGCTAATTGGGCCCAATTTGGACATTTTCACTTCGGGATGCACTCTCTTTTGTTGCCAGCAGTTTAGACATTAATTGGCTGTTTGTTGAGTTATTTTGAGGGGACAGCAAATTTACACTGTTATACAAGCTGTACACTCACTACTTTACTTTGTAGCAAAGTGTCATTTCTTCAGTGTTGTCACATGAAAAGATATAATAAAATATTTACAAAAATGTGGGGGGTGTACTCACTTCTGTGAGATACTGTATGTATTAATCATCAAATGTATTGCATTATAGTTAGGCTTACAAATTGCAAATGTAGAAATGACTTGGGTGAATGGCAGACAAAGGGAACCGCAGTCAAATGGGCAACAGTGAGGTATTTATTGTTTAATATACAGTATAATAAATTGTCTATGAATTGCAAAAAAAAAACACATAACCATCAAAACCAAGACTTACATAATATATTATTAGCTCATGCGTTGGTTCCAGCAGGATTAATCAGTCCTTTATCAAAGGAATTGATACAGCAAGCAGATATACAGTGCCTTGAAAAAGTTTTCATACCCCTAGAAATTTTCCACATTTTGTCATGTAACAACCAAAAAAGAACATGGGATTTTATCGTGATTTTATTTGATAGACAAACACAAAGTGGCACATAATTGTAAAGTGGAAAGAAAATGATAAATGGTTTTAATTTTTTTTTTACAAATAAATATGTGAAAAGTGTGTTGTGCATTTGTATTCAGCCCACCTGAGTCAATACTTTGTAGAACCAACTTTTGTTGCAATTACAGCTGCAAGTCTTTTTGGGTATGTCTCTACCAGCTTTGCACATCTAGAGAGTGACTTTTTGCAAAATAGCTCAAGCTCTGTCAGATTGTATGGAGAACGTCTGTGAACAGCAATTTCCAAGTCTTGCCACAGATTCTCAATTGCATTTGGTCTGGACTTTTAGTGGGCCATTCTAACACATTAATATGCTTTAATCCAAACCATTCCAAACATACAGCTCTGGCTCGTTGTCCTGCTGGAAGGTGAACCTCCACCCCAATTTTAAGTCTTTTGCAGATTCAAACAGATTGCTCTGTGTTTGACTCCATCCATTTTCCAATCAACTCTGACCAGCTTTCCTGTCCCTACTGAAGAAAGGCATCCCCACAACATGCTGCCACCACCATGTTTAATGGTGGGGATGATGCAGTGTTAGTTTTCCGCCACACATAGCATTTTGCTTTTCGGCCAAAAAGTTTAATTTTGGTCTCATATGACTAGAGCACCTTCTTCTACATGTTTGTTGTGTCCCCCACATGGCTTGCAAACTGCAAACTGGACTTCTTATTGCTTTTGTTCAACAATGACTTTCTTCTTGCCACTCCTCCATAAATGCCAGATTTGTGGAGTGCACGACTAATAGTTGTCCTGTGGACAGATTCTCCTATCTCAGCTGTGGATCTCTGCAGCTCCTCCAGAGTCACCATGGGCCTCTTGGCTGCTTCACTGATTAATGCTCTCCTTGCCCGGCCTGTCAGTTTAAGTGGACGGCCATGTCTTGGTAGGTTTGCAGTTGTGCCATACTCTTTCCATTTTCGGATGATGGATTGAACAGTGCTCCGTGAGATGTTCAAAGCTTGGGATATTTTTTTATAACCTAACCCGGCTTTAAACTTCTCCACAACTTTATCCCTGACCTGTCTGGTGTGTTCCTTGGCCTTCATGATGCTGTTTGTTCACTAAGGTTCTCTAACACAGTGGTCATCAACCCTGTCCTCAGGGCCCACTAACAGGCCAGGTTTTATGTATTACCTTGGGGAGATACAGACTAAAATACTGCACTCACTGAGCAGCAAATAATATCACCGGTGATGTAGTTCAGTTATCTTGCAAACCTGGCCTGTTAGTGGGCCCTAAGTACAGGGTTGATGACCACTGCTCTAACAAACCTCTGAGGGCTTCACAGAATAGCTGTATTTTTACTGAGATTAAATTACAAACAGGTGGACTCTATTTAGTAATTAGGTGACTTTTGAAGGTAATTGGTTCCACTAGATATTAGTTAAGGGTATCAGAGTATAGGGGGCTGAATACAAATGCACGCCACACTTTTCAGATATTTATTTGTAAAAAATGTTGAAAACCATTTATCATTTTCCTTCTACTTCACAATTATGTGCCACTTTGTGTTGTTCAATCACATAAAATCCCAATAAAATACAAAATTATGTTTTTAGTTGTAACATGTCAAAATGTGGAAAATTTCAAGGGTTATAAATACTTTTTCAAGGCACTGTATCTGTAATGGGACAAGTGTCAAGGTCTCTTTTTGGGTTCCCCATAGTCTAGCTACATCCAACTTCTATGGAGACACTGTCAGGGGGAGTGACTTCCTGCTTGACGGTGTCTGTATAGCTACTTAGATGAACTACAGCCAGCAGGACAGGGTTAGTATAGCATCTCCCTCAGGTAACTACTGACTGATGATCTATTTAGCTGAGATTTCACTGATTAATAAGTAAGGGGCACTACTCCACTAACCACCAATATAAATGGGACTTTATCACTTACACCCAAAAAAAGGGGATACCTCCCAACTGACCAAAAGGTGGCACTTCTTCATTGACCACCCATGCAAGATGGCACTTCTTCACTGAACACCCATGTAAGGTGGCACTTCTCCACTGACCACATGTTAGGTGGGACTTCTGCATCGACCACATGTTAGGTGCCACTTCTCCACTGACTACTGATGTAGGGGGGCACTTCTCCACTAACCAACCATGTAAGGGGGAACTTCACAGACTGACAATGTAAGAGGGTATTCTCAACTGACCACCAACATAAAGGTTCACCACACTGATTACTCTTCACAGTACATACCCCAAACAAACTCCTCGCAGCTGCATACTAAAAACTGTGGTGTATATTAAGTACTACTGAACACTTTTCTGTACATCACATAGTTCTAAATGCTGAATTTGTAAGCTGTTCTTTACATTTTTTGATTATTATTTATTACAGGTATTTGTATAGCACCAAGAATATTCAAAGTGCTTTACATATTGAACATTTACATCAGTCCTTGCCCTCAAGTAGATTACAATCTATGGTCCTTAGCTCACATACACTACTACCAGTATGGAAAGGAACAAATTAACCTACCAACTTTTTTCATAGGACAAAGGGTTGGGGATGCTGGTGACATAATTGACCTAATATGGTCACATGATCATATCTGACCAAATACATTGTCCAGAAATGGCCGTCTGGCCATATTAAGTCATTGATGTCACCAGCATCCCACACCTCTGTTATGTATGACTGTGGGGCAGGGAATTACGCGTACACAGTTAATGGGATCTGACTGAGGTGTGTTAGGCATGAACCTTAGCTCATCCCTATAGATTATCAGTCTTCAGATATTTGAATGAAGGTCTCAGATATAGTGTAATGGAAATCTGTTAGACCCTTGCTTGCATGTAGATTTTCTCTTTCCATCAGGTGAAATTGTTGTCAAAATGAAGGGGTTGCCCTAATGCGAAACCCGTTAATGTGTGACACAATCTGCTTTAATGCATGTGCAGTGTGACAGGTACAGAAAAAGACCTTAAAGGCTAATGCCGTGTACACACAGTCAGACTTTCGACGGACTTTTGTCGGACTTTTGGCAGACTTTTGGCGGACTTGCGACAGACTTCCTTACAAACGGACTTGCCTACATACGATCACACAAAAGTCAGACGGATTCGTACGTGATGACATACACCAGACTAAAATAAGGAAGTTGATAGCCAGTAGCCAATAGCTGCCCTAGCGTGGGTTTTTGTCCGTCAGACTAGCACACAGACGAGCGGATTTCTGGGTCCGGCGTAGTTACGACGTAAAGATTTGAAGCATGTTTCAAATCTAAAGTCCGTCAGATTTGAGGCTGGAAAAGTCAGCTGAAAGTCCGCTGAAAGTCCGGGGAAGCCCACACACGATTAGATTGTCAGCCAGCTTTAGTCCGTCGGCGTCCGTCAGATTTTTGTAGACGAAAAGTCCGACCGTGTGTACGCGGCATAAGTTCACCTTTTGAAACATGTTACACGTTCCCCATTGACAATGTTAGCTGTGACGAAACGCGTCTGAGGAGGTACCTGCTGACGTCACCACGCTGTCTCATTGAGGAGGACGGGACGTGTTTGCTTATGCCGGCCGGCTTAAAATTTTATGCAAGCTTTTTATCGTTTGTATGTAAGTGTTACTCTTTTTAGCTAATAAACCAGTGTTGACGATATTACACTATTGGTCCACATATATCTCTTTTCGGTTATCATCTGATGTTTATTATGGCTCCGGGAAATCCTTCCCTTATCTGCTGAGCGATCGATCTGCATCTCATACAAGTCCTCTATTGTAACCTGGCATCCTGTTGGCGTTGCTACTTGCATAGTCTAACTTGATATCTGGTAAGGAGGCTCTCTGTACGGTGACGGCCCCACTTGTATTGTTTCTCCCACTGGATGGATTTTCGCGTTCATTACTTTAAATGCTCTTTTTTGCCTATATCTGGTAAGGAGATCTCTTGTCTGGTGATAGGGCATCCTATTTCATCCTTTTCACTGGGTGTCTAATTTTTTATCTTTTTTCCTCACCCTGGCTGTTTATATAGCGAATGTCACTATTCTTGATTTATTTTTATTTTCTACCTTGAGGGTATCACGCTATGTATGTTTTTGTTTTTACACTTAAACAATTGGCATTTTTGCTAACCCATGCTGAAGGGAGGGCGAGGTCTACACTCCATACAGGACCGACCATCAACCCAGGCTGGGGTATTAGCCAACTGTTTTTTTGGCTTACTGTTTGGTAAGCATGCACTCTTCATTATTCCTCTGTGAAGACCACGTAATTCACCTTGATTGCTGAAGCATCTGAAGTTTCACCTGCACATGTGCTTATTATTTGGACTTTAAAATAGCACAATTTTTTTCTTTTTTTTTTTAATAATATAACATGTTTCAGCTCCTGCAGCTTCTCCTCCCTCTCCCAGCCTCATTGTGGCAGCAGGCAGGGGGTCTTCTCCCCGCATCCGCTTTCACAATTCAAAGACAGCACGGCTGAGTGGGACTCCACCCACACAATTGCATTATTCATTCACAGTTTCTTGTGAATGAATAGACCACAACTACTATCATCCACCGCGGCTGACAGCTTGTAGTTCTGAACGGACTGGGAGGGCGCTGATGAGCACTCTCGTAGTTCATTCACAAGGCCTGCAGCTTGTAAACAGTCAGCCCATTTCAGAGGTATGTGCTGAAAGCTGCAGGGCTTGTCTGCAGGAATCTGTCATTGCACCCCTGATCCACTGATTAGGGTTGCAATGTTTTGCAGGCTTCGGCAAGAAAAAAATAATAAATTAAAAAATATGTGTATGTATTCTTTTTTCTTATAAGGAGAACTTATCCCTTAAACTAGAAATAGAAAAACAATTGTAACTTGACATTTCTTTTAAATAAATGGTCAAAATGAAAAACAAAAAACGCCCCGTTTTTGTGAAACTTTTAAAACAAGTTAAAATATGTTCCATAAAGATATACAGCTCTATATCACTGCAGATTTCTAAATCTATAAATTATAACAGATGTAAGAACACTTTATCATTTCTCTGACTGCTTAACTTTATTCAGTTGTAAGGAGCTATAATAATTAGCATTAAAAATGGCAAAATCTCCAGTAATTGGATTTGGATAATGGGTCAGTGAGCTGGAACATTTTTTTCATTGTATTAATTACATTCTCATTCTGCATGTTCCTAATTTGCAAGTCAGCAATTAGTATGCTTGTTTCCATTTTGTCAAGGGAAGATCTTCAGCTGTGGTCCAACCTAAGTGAACTTTTTAGCAATGTGCCATTAAAGTGAATCTCTCGTTGATGGAGAGATTTGCCACCATTAAAGGTTCTTACAGGAAGTGAGGGAAAATCTCGCCAATAGGGACAGAGAATGCAATAAAAATCCAATAGCAGGGGTCGCCAAACTTTTTAAACTAAGGGCCAGTTTACTATCTCTTTAGACTTAAGAGGAGCCAGACTGTGGCCAGTGGGAGTAGAAAATGTCTTGGCTTTGGTAACAATGCCCCATCATTGGTCTCAGTGAGAAGGATAGTATCCCATCATTAGTGTCAGTGGAAAGAATAATGCCCCATCATTGGTGTCAGTAGGAGTAATAGTGCACCCTTCCTTGATTTTAGTGAGAGGAATAGTGCCCCATCCATGGTGTCAGTGGGAGGAATAGTGCCCTATCATTGGTGTCAGTGAGAGGAGCGGTGCATAATCCTTGGTGTCAGTGAGAGGAATAGTGCTCTATCATTGGTGTCAGTGAAAGGAATAGTGCTCTATCATTGGTGTCAGTGAGAGGAATAGTGCTCTATCATTGGTGTCAGTGAGAGGAATAGTGCTCTATCATTGCTGTCAGTGAAAGGAATAGTGCTCTATCATTGGTGTCAGTGAGAGGAATAGTGCTCTATCATTGGTGTCAGTGAAAGGAATAGTGCTCTATCATTGGTGTCAGTGAGAGGAATAGTGCTCTATCATTGGTGTCAGTGGGAGGAATAGTGCCTCATTGTTAATGACAGTTGGAGGAACAGTACCCCAAGGGCCAGTTAAAGGCAAGCAAAGGGCAGCATCCAGGCCCTGGGCCGCAGTTTGGAGGCCATTGAAATAGAGTGTCTAAACCTTTAACTATTCCATCCAAAGCATAATAAAAAGTTTTGGCTAGAGTTATGCTGGCCATACACTATACAGAAAATCGGCCGAACCCATTTTCGAAAAACGAACGTTCGACCGTGACCGCAAACGATCGTGCCATCATGTAATGACCGATAAATTGTTCAGTGGACATGAATAAATAATTTTTTGTTAGTTTTTTTACATATACCTAGTGCAGACAGTTCGGACGGGAAACACATTAACCTTGCAATTTATCGTACGTTCGGCAGAAGTTTTCCAAACTTCCCGTTCATTTTTTTTCCACAAAAACGTCACGAACGATTATCGATTTATGCCCATTAACTTGCCGAAAAACGAACGAAGTGTCTATACGAATGATTTTTCGGCTGATTTTTCGTATAGTGTATGGCCAGCATTAGACTTTACTTTCTGGTGTTTGTACTGCTGTTACCTTTGTGAATAAATAAATGTTACATGTTACATGTTTTCATTATTTAAATGATAGTCTCATGTTATATAGAGTCTTCTAACTTCTCTCAGCGGAGTCTGCAGTCCTTCCCTTCAGTTTGCTGCTGGCTTTTTAAACAAGTGATTTTTTCTAAACACAAAAGACAGTATGCTTATTTTTATTCAAGTGGAACTTAAAGTTGTTGTAAAGGCTGAAGGCTGCTCTCCCAGTTCTTTGCCTCCTCATTGGCTCAAAGACAGCAGAGGGAGCCATTGGCTCCTGTTGCTGTCAAAAACAGCCAGTAAGAAGGGGGGGAGGGGGGGGTTGAGCCTTGCTCTGTGTGCCTTATGGACACACAGCGCAGGGCTCTGGAGCGAGCATGCACAAGAGCCCCCATAGCAAGCTGCTTGCTATGGGGGGTCCCAGCAGGGGGGAGGAGAAAGGAACACCAGCAGGGGACCCAAGAAGAGGAGGATCGGGGCTGCTGTGTGCAAAGCTATTGCACAGAGCAGGTAAGTATAACATGTTTATTATTTAAAAAAAAGCTTTATAACACTTTAAGTCACTTTAAAAAATCATAATAGGTAGGCTTTTAATGATAGAAGAGACTTGTGATGTCTCTTCTGACATAAATACTTCTTCACTGTCCGCTCGGTGCTGGAAGGAAGTACTACCATGCACATGCACATCAATCAAAATGATCAAAGACTGGAAGAAAATGAAAGCCGCGGTGGTTTGCACATTATTGCTAGAGCTCCATGGCCCCTTTCTGACCTATTTCTACTTTAAGTGTATTTCATGTGGCTTTATATAGAGCAGGGGCCACCAAATCTGGCTCACTTCAAGATTTGATCCAGCCCATAGCTGGGGTCAGTGGCTTCTCACACAGATCTTCAGGTTCTCTAATGGCAGTGGCTTCCAAACCATGGCCCGAGGGCCGGATGCGGCCCTTTGCTTGCCTTTATCCGGCCCCTAGGGTACTCTTCCTCCCACTGATACAAGACATTATTTCTTTCACTGATACCAACAATGATTGGTGGTACATAAATCCTGATGGTGACATCAATAACAGGGCACTATTTCTCCCATTGATACGAATGATGGGTCAGTATTCCTCCCACTTATACCAATGATGGGTCACTATTCCTCCCACTGACACCAATGATGGGACACTATGTCTTCCACTGACACCAATGATGGATCACTATTCCTCCCAGTGACACCAATGATGGGTCACTATTCCTCCCACTGATACCAATGAAGGGGCACTATTCCTCCCACTGATACCAATAAGGGGACACTATTCCTCCCACTATTACCAAGGATGGGGCATTTTTCCTCCCACTGACACCAAAGATGGGACACTTTTTCCTTCCACTGACATCAACAACCTGGGCGCTATTCCTCCCCCTAATACCAAAGATGCATTGTTTACACCCACTGACACCAGGAAAAATTCTACTCCCAATGGCCACAGTCTGGCCCCCTTAAAATCTAAAGTCAGTAAACTGGCCCTTTGTTTAGAAAGTTTGGAGACCCCTGGCCTGTGGTCTCCATCTGCCTCCTCTGGCCTCCAGTGCAGGTTTTTCTCAACTGTACTGTACTATTGTTGGTTGCTGGGAATGCCAATGTCCTAACAACTTTTCACACACTTGCCCCAGCATTCACAGGAGGATAGCGCTTCCACTGTCCAGACCTGCTCTTCCTTTGCCTGCTTCTACAGCCATGCTCCTGGGCTCTCCAGGCTTTCAGCCATGCTGTAAGCATCTGAGGTAAGGTGGACTCTGATACCGACTCTTGTGTACGGAGGAACTCAGATGGGGACACTAATATAAGGGAACTCTGATGGGGGCTCTGATGTAAGGGTGAACTTTAATGGGGACCCTGATGTAGGGAGGGACCCTGATGGGCTCAAGTTTATTTAGAATTTCTTTGCTTTGTATTCTTACTCTGTTGTTCTAAATGTTATCGCATTGATTACTCCAAGTAAAACATATTCATTCATTTAAATTTCATTCATTCATTTTTGAAACTATTTTTTTTTCGGCCTGCGAATAGCTGTAAAATATAGGTTGTGGCCCTCATACTGAAAAGTTTGGAGACCCCTGGTATAGAGAATGACAGTAGTTTTCAGGTGGTAATGAAGCTGCCTGTAGATGTGCAGGTATTATCTGACAGACTGTTTCAAATGTTGCTGTATGCAAAAGACATACGTCCTGAGGTCTAGTCTGTGCAGACAGTATGGTGGCTTTCTTACTTTACAATATTCACAGGCAGTATCAACTCACCAAGAAGACTGTGGGGGGAAGAAGAAGAGTGAAATCAAATGTCGTTTTTTTTCCAGGCTGGCATGTTATAATGAATTTTTTTTCTGGGTTTTCCTTAGGGCCCTTTCACACTGGGGCAGTTTGCAGGTGCTATTGCGCTAATAATAGCGCCTGCAAACCGACCCGAAAGTGCCTCTGCTTTGTCTCCAATGTAAAAGCCCTGAGGGCTTTCACACTGGAGCGGTGCGCTAGCAGGACGGTAAAAAAAGTCCTGCTAGCAGCATCTTCGGAGCGGTGAAGGAGCGAAGTGTATACCGCTCCTTCACCGCTCCTGCCCATTGAAATCAATGGGACAGCACGGCTATATCGCCGGCAAAGCGCCTCTGCAGAGGCGCTTTGCGGTGGTTTTTAACCCTTTCTCGGACGCTAGCGGGGGGTAAAACCGCCCCGCTAGCGGCCGAATACCGACGGTAAAGCGCCGCTTACAATAGCCGACGCCGCCCCCGCCCCAGTGTGAAAGGGCCCTTAGAGGTGTAAAGATTTGCTTGATCAAAGCCTTTTCATTTTCTAAAGGGACTTTTTAACCCAACAGGGCTGAAACAAAACTAAAAGGGGAGGCTGGGAAGGTCTAACCCAGGCTGCACTAAAGCCGGCCATAACTGGATTGAAGTTCAGCAGGGACTGCCTAAGACTCAATCTATCCATGGGCAGGCTGATTGTATAGAAGTCGATCCATTGATTGACTTTAGTACAGCCAGACTGATTTTTTTCATGCGATTACTGCCAGCGGATATAGTCCACAGCAGTGACCATTGTTTGCTGCCGGCAGAGAAGGCTTCCCGCCGACAGAACACAATAGCACTATGGGACTCCTGTGACCCGTTTTCAGCAGACAGCGGGCTGAAGGCAGCTGCCTGGTGACGTCACAGAGCCGGTCCAGGCTCGGGCAAGATCATGACAATGAAGTCAGAATCTACCCACATGCCTGGACCGGCACCTGGTTCAGCCTCTCAGCAAGCCACTGAGAGCCTGAGCTGGCTACTCCCGCCCCCTCCACAGCCCAGCGTGGAGGGGCAGAGCAGAGAGCTGCTGACTGACAATCACCAGCTCTCTGCTCATGGAGCTGTGAGTACTGAGTGATTGGCTGTGCTTGATCGCTCTTTCCTTAGTGTTAGAGGCGCCGGGGGACAGATGCAGCATTGGTCCAATGCTGCATCCACCTAGGTAATTATGAATCTTAAAAAACAAACAAAAAAAACATACATCTCTTTTAAATAACACATGCAGTGCTGGCATTTTTGCCATGTAATGTTAAATGGTAGACAATGCTAATAGATTGGTATTTGGCTCCCTCCAGTGGTATATAATGTAAATAGGAATTGTTTAATTTTCACATAACAGCTAAGCAGGAAGCGACCTAATTATTTACTCTGTGAAAGGACTCACTTACCCACAGTGCCTCACTTGCCTACCCATGAGGCCAAGTGACTGAACTGCATGCTGGGTAGGTAATAAAAGGCCCGGCGCTGCCATTTTTCTCTCTCTTCTTGCTGGAACGTGTGGCCTGCCTGCAGGGATCTGTGGGGGTGTCCCGAAGAGCAAGGCCTGCATCTGCGGAGCGGAGAAAGCCACAGATTCTGCCCTATCCCAGTGTGCTGGAGAAAAAGTATGATTGGATTGGGAAGGATCCAGAGACACCTGACGGAGCCAGACAAGGGTTCCGGACATCTTGTGTAGCGGAGCAGCGTGACGCTGCTGACCGGCAGCAGGACTGTGACTACCAGAGCGGAGGCTTCCAATTTTCCAGGCCTGGTGTGGTGAGAGGGCGGATGCCCAGAAGTTAGCACGTAACACACTTAGACATACCATAGTGTTGCTGAGACCTGCAGTTCCGCAGAGGGGTCTCTCTCAAATAGGCTGAGTTCAAGCAGGCCTCAAGCCTATACTTTACTAAGATCTGACGCTGTGATGGTTCAGAGTTAATTATACCGGAGGCAGTTTTAAGTGTTTGCACCGCAGGAACTGTTCTAAATTATCAGCTTATGTTACTTCTTTGCTTGTTAAACCCTTGGATTACAAACACTGCAGTATAATAGCTAGCAGAAGACAGAAGACCAGAGACTACAACTTTTACTGAGAGGCCTTGTGTTCACTTACGGTAACAAAGGACCACATCATACCTCAGGGGAAGCTCTTTAGCAAACTTTACTGTGTTGTGTTTGATAACCTTGTATTAGTGTGTTTTGCGCAGCGTGCTGGAAGTGGGAAGGTGCCCAGTGTCAAAGCGTTGTCACTCTGAGCATTAGTCCCACTTGGAGACGCGCCTGCAGAGATCATTTAAGAAATCTTTGAGTGCTAATAATTTACGAGTACTCATTGCATTCTTGTGTTACGCTTGTGTGTTGATACAGTTATTGTAACTACTGTTTATGCCAGTCTCAGTAAAATTACATTCTGGTAAATTACAATTGGTGAGAAGTGTTGTTCATTCTTCTACAGGTGGAACAACGGATACCCAGGTAATGGTAAATGTACATTATTGGTATATTGTTATTGTGGGATTGTCCTTTGTTGTTTAGCTTCACACCACAACTGTTCCACAGCTGTGTCAAGTGGGTTGAGCCAATTTATTGGGGGTGGAATAGCAGAGTACAGGCCCAATCAAATATCAGCAGCTCCTTCTGGGGTAAGTGCTACACACATAAAAGAGAAGGGGGGATATGCAAACATATTAAGTACAAGCAATAAGTAATAAAACAGGACTGCCGTCGACATCCCTTAACCACTTGCTTACTGGGCACTTAAACCCCCCTCCTGTCCAGACCAATTTTACGCTTTTAGCGCTGTCACACTTTGAATGACAATTGCGTGGTCATACAACACGGTACCCAAATTAAATTTTTATCATTTTTTTCCCACAAATAGAGCTTTCTTTTGATGGTATTTGATCACCTCTGCGGTTTTTAGTTTTTGTTAAAAAAAATTGAAAAAGACAGAATTTAAAAAAAAATAAATTATATTTTTTTTATATTTTCTTATAAAATTTTGCAAACGGGTAATTTTTCTCCTTCGTTGATGTACGCTGATGAGGTGGCACTGATGGGTACCAATAGGTGGCAGTGATGGGCACTAATGGGTGGTGGTGATGGGCACTGATGGGTGGCAGTGTTGGGCACTGATTGGGCACTGATTGATGGCAGCACTGCTAGGTGGCACTGATTGGCACCACTGGTGGGCATTGATAGGTAGCACTTGTGGGCATTGATAGGTGGCACTTGCGGGCACTGGCAGGTGGCAATGACAGATGGCACTTGGAGGCACGGATGAGGCATCTGTGCCTCCTTCCTCTTCGGGACCGATGTCCCTGACATAAGCAGGTGATCGTTTTTTTTTTCCTCCTCACGCTGTCAGCGTGAGGAGAAAACGAAACTGATCACCGAGCTTTTGTTTACATCATGTGATCAGCTGTCATTGGCTGACAGCTGATCACATGGTAAGGTGCCCGGACCGGCCCCTTACTTGGATCTGTGATCATCCGAGTCTCCGTGACTCAGTGATCACAGCGCGCACACCGCGTGCGCACAGGGGAGAACGTCCTATGGCGGCCTCCCGGAGATTGAGGTCCGCGCTCTAGCCGTCATTCGGCTATGGCCCGGACCTCAAGTGGTTAAATGATGCTTCATAAACTTGCAAAGTGAGATTTTTGCTGGAACCACATCAGTTAACCGTCATTTCATGTTCTTCAGATTATAACCCATAAATCAGTGGGCGTTATTTATAAAAGGCAAATCCACTTTGCACTACAAGTGCAAACTGCACTTGAAATTGCACTGAAAGTGCACTTGGAAGTGCAGTCGCTGTAAATCTGAGGGGTAGATCTGAAATGAGGGGAAGCTCTGCTGATTTTATTATCCAATCATGTGCAAGCTAAAATGCTGTTTTTTATTTTCCTTGCATGCCCCCCTCTGATCTACAGTGACTGCACTTCCAAGTGCACTTTCAGTGCAATTTCAAGTGCACTTTGCACTTGTAGTGCAAAGTGGATTTGGCTTTAGTAAATAACCCCCAGTGTTTCTTCTGGAATCCTGTTTTCCCTTGCAAAGTCTGAGCACCTGAAGAGGTTATTTCTTCTACATAGTTGAATGACTAGGCCCCGAGATTCCTGTCTTGGGTACAATCTGTTCATGGATCTTATCGTTAGTTTAGGAACTCAAAAAAAAAAAAATTTAACAGGGACAATAGTAGAAGCTGTTGCTGATGTATTTATATAGCAACAACGTTTCATAAAGTACCAATAATCATATAATATCTTAGCAAATTACATCTCAATTTTAGAATGTGATATCAAATACTGTATATAACTTAAGGATTTTATCAAGAGCTTTTGTTTTTCTGAACAAAGTTATATTTTACATACATTTAAAGATAAATGGAAATACAATTGAAAAATACAAATAAAATATAAAAATGAAAAGTACAACTATGTAGACTTGTAAAATGACAGCCTTTAAATGTCATGAGAGTAAGCCTTTGGGCATGCAGATATCCTTGCTGGCGTAACAAGGGTCACCCTCAGTCCTTGTGAAAAGCAGTCCTGAGCTCGGTGTCAGGGATGATTTGGCAATTAGTTGAAAAGGCACTCAATTCAGTTTCAGTGTGCTGAACCCAATCTAGAGGATTGACAGTGCTCTGCTAATAGCTTAGTCTACAAAATAATTACTGCAGCATAACATAAACCCAAAATGAATTAACATTTGCACTTAAGTATGAATATTCAGTGCTGTGCCAGATTCGGGCTGTTTTCTGTGACTACTGATGCTGCTCATTAGAGACTTGCAATGTTTTTTCAACATTGAGTGGATCCAATTAAGAATGTAAACTGTATACACTTCCAGAGGTCTCCAAGAAAACATTTAAAGGTAGAGCTTTACTTTCCAGGCTAAAGCTTTTGACCTGCTGAAATAAAAGGAGAGAGATGCTTATTCCAAACACACCACCTGTCAAGGGCCTTGATTCAAACCCTGAATCTCTGCTGTGTCAGGTAATGTCACTTCTTATGAGCCACCTGGAAAGGGGAGAGTGGGGAGCTGCTGCAGGATTGGGAACATGTTACATATAGTTTACTTTAGTTGATACAGATTTTCAATATATAGTAAGAAAATTTTAAAACAGTTTATAAAATAAAAAAAGTTATACAACTTTAAAAGAACATTTACCCAAAACCATTGATATACATGGTACCTCTATCTATCTATCTATCTATCTATCTATCTATCTATCTATCTATCTATCTATCTATCTATCTATCTATCTATCTATCTATCTATCTATCTATCTATCTATCTATCTATCTATCTATCTATCTATCTACCTACCTATCTATCTATCATCATAGAATAGACTTGTATATACAGTAACCAGCCTTTATAATCTTGTAAAATCTTTATTTAAAAGTTAGGAGATGCATCTTATATTCCAATTATAAGACCGAAGCATTAGGTTATTGAAGCTTGAAGGCTGAAATGATAAAAGAATACAATTACAGCAGAATGCCATTATGGTTTGTACTAAGTTATTTATAATGTGATTTGTTTTTAAATCGTATTCTTAAAAAACAATAATACATCTTTCAGTGTCTATAAGGGGAGAGCAATGCTAGCGCACTAGCAGACTTATTCGTTAAGGCAGTACAAAGAGCAATGATGATGAGGAAATTGGGTCCCTTGGCGTGAATAACATTTCCATTGTAGTCAAATCAGGTAGGAGATGTCTGATTGTTGGCTGTTAAGGGGTTTTTCAAGTTAAAGTTAAATGTTCCACTTGTTTTTTATCACTTAAGGTAGGTGTTGTCGGGGTTACAGCATCTGTCCATTCTTGGTTTAGTGATCTGAAAGTCAGGTTGAACCCCCAACTCAAACTATTTTCTTTCTGAGGTTCCCTTTTATATGCCTACATGACTGCTGGGTCTGGAAATGGTTCTCTACAGGTACCCTGTTTCCCCGAAAATAAGACCTAGCGTGATTGTCAGTGATGGCTGCAATATAAGTCCTACCCTCCAAATAAGCCCTAGTTAAAGTTCTTGTAGGTCTTATTTTCAGGGTAGGGCTTATTTTCGGGGAAACATGGTAGGGCTTATTTGGGGGGTAGGGCTTATATTGCAGCCATCACCGACAATCACGCTAGGTCTTATTTTCGGGGAAACAGGGTAGTACTCCATCCTGAACTATGGCATTTGTTGCAGAATGCTCCTGAAGAGAGCGAGAATGGGTGCAGCAGAAGGAAGTATGAGACAAGATGAGTACCTTTCCTTGGCTGGTTCCCATTATGAGATAAAGAATGAGTATGGTAATTTACCAATGAAGTGTGTATATGGGAGCTGCTGTACCAGTCAAAAAGTCAAACTATTTAATGACATATGCCCATGCTGCAATGCATATGCAGAAAGCAGCATTACTAATCAAAACCCGAATCTTCACATCTTCTAGCGTCACCTTCTCACCTTGCTACATTTTGATTCAGCCAATACACAACTATGCTACAAGTATATATCTATATATACACTATATTGTCAAAAGTATTGGGACACCTGCCTTTACACGCACATGAACTTTATGGCATCCCAATCTTAGTTCGTAGGGTTCATCCATATTGAGTTAGCCCTCCCTTTGCAGCTATAACAGCTTCAACTTCAACTTCCACAAGGTTTAGGAATGTGTCCATGGCAATGTTTGACCATTCTTCCAGAAGTGCATTTGTGAGGTTAAACACCAATGTGGATGAGAAGGACTGGCTCACAATCTCCGCTCTAATTCATCACAAAGGTGCTCTATCTGGTTGAGGTCAGGAGTCTTTGCAGGCCAGTCAAGTTCCTCCACCCCAAACTGGCTCATCCATGTCTTTATGGGCCTTGCTTTGTGCACTGGTGTGCAGTCATGTTGGAACAGAAAGGAGCAAGCCCTAAACTGTTCCCACAAAGTTGGGAGCATGAAATTGTCCAAAATGTCTTGGTATGCTGATGCCTTAAGGGTTTACTTCACTGGAAGTAAGGGGCCAAGCCCAACCCCTGAAAGACTACTCCACACCATAATCCCCCTCCACAAAATGATTTGGACCAGTGCACAAAGCAAGGTCCATAAAGACATGGATGAGCGAGTTTGGGGTGGGGGAACTTGACTGGCCTCAACCTGATAGAAGAGTTGAAGCTGTTATAGCTTGAAAGGTTGGGCCAACTCAATAGTGAACCCTACAGACTAAGACTAGAATGCCATTAAAGTTCATGTGCGTGTAAAGGCAGGTGTCCCAATGCTTTTGACAGTATATATATATATATATATATATATATATACATATACACTGTATACACAATATATATGAGATGCCTCTTCTGCTGATAAGTGCACATTGTTTCTAGTGACAGCAGTACTTCTTTTATACATCTTTCTCAGTAGTCATGACACATAGATGGTTGTGGTGTCTCCAGGCTTAAAGTGTTTGTAATACAAAACTTTTTTTTTAGTTTTGAATAGAATATAAAAGTGTTGAAACTTCTGTCAGGTTTTTATTGCTGACTGTGTTCCCGCTGGGGATATTTGCTCTCTCTATTTTTCTTTTTGATCCTTGACTCTATTGTCGAAAGTGATGATATCCACTTCAGGACCATCCACCACACTTATACTGCTGCAGAGTGACCCTGCAGCGCTGGATCATGTACATGATATTGTAGTTCTAGGTAGGGGGCGTATGAGCGTTTGCCTGCTGCCCTGGCTGTGCTGTCATTGGCTGCAGCACAAGCTGATCAGTGGTTCACAGCCAATGATTTATGACTGGAATCCACCGATTGGCTGAGTGAATGACAGAAGGGAGCCCTGTGTAGGTAAACAGAACAGGGCTCTCTTCAGACAGCAGTGATGTGCCGTACCAACACATTGCTTAGTAAAAACAGCACACAGTACACACAGTCAACATTGTTAGGCACACATTCACCGCCTTGATTGCCGCTAAATGGTAATTCCTTCCCAGTCTAATTAGTACAGTGACAGTGTATATTATTAGCACTGATCCTTGTAATAGTGTCACCGTGTCAGAAACCACAAATCAGACCGAGACAGAAGTGTAGTTAAGTCACACTTGTTTAATAATAATAATAGTAAAAGGTAAACAGAGCAACGTAGTCAAATCATAGCCAGAGTTCGGTAACCAGAACGGGTAGTCAAACAAGCCAGGATGTCAGGGAGCCAGAGATCAGCGTACTTCAGGACAGGCCAGGAAATCAGGAAACCGGAGAAACAGCGTAGTGGAACAGCAAGCATGATCAGGAACCGGAAGGGATGTCAGCCAAGCAAGTCTTCAACAGATACACAGGAGAGAGTCTCTGGATGTGTTGACCAAGGCGAAGGCAGATAGGAACTGAACCGAACAGCTTACGTAACCAGCAGGATTGACGAACAGGATATCATCATCAGGTGAGCCACTGTGGAAAAGATTGGAGCTGGCAATTAACCGTGAGTGGGCTGCTCTGGGAAGGAAGGGCTGAGCCCAGCCCTGACACACCTATGATGTCAGTGGCAGTTTGTCAGTTCCCCACCAGCATCAAATTGCCTGCCGCACAATCACAGTCCCATTATAAGTTACTGCATTATAAGTTACTGATCACCACCATTAGTAGTATATAAAACAAATCCAATATATATGCCATAGTTTGTAGACGCTATAATTTTCATATGTGAAAAAGTAGATGCACAACCCAAACAAAACAAAGTAAAGAAAAAATGAAGTAAAGAAAAAATCAAGTGTGTGCAGAAACACCAATTAATGTAATGTCCCGTCAGGACAAATCAACCAACTAAGAACATGTACCAGCAAACTAATGCATTATCTAAATGAAACCTGTGTTAGGATAAATTATACATGTGTGCTAACATACAAACACAGAAAAAAGTCCACAGAGTGTTCTATAAAGTCCAATAAAGGATGCAGGTAGAAAACCCCCAAATGATCCTTTCCAAAATGTAATCATACACTATAGCCAGCAGATGATAAATGATAAGGAAATGCCGGATGGTCGCTTACCAGAACCGTGGAACCTCCATTACAGAGGTCTAATGAGCACAGACACGAGGAAACACTCAGGCAAGGGCGGTGGATTTAAACATCCGTCCAGCTTCTCTCCTCCAGCGGTAAAAACCTGGCTCCACTAAGCTCCGTAGAACCCACACAGGCGAGCAGGAATGGGTGCTTCCAGAATGTATGTCAAAAGAACAAAGAAGAGGGCTTCATAGTGCAGTCCGTTAAAAATTAATTTATTAAAATGCCGACATGCACATAAACAAGCAGACAGGCAGACTCTTCAAAGCGAAAGGACAAAACACAGCTGCGGCTCACGCCAGCTGGCTGGTATGCAGTGACGTCAAATCCACTAGCTCTACCATAGCGCGGACTGACCACGTTACACGCTATAATTTTCATGCCAACCAATCAATATACACTTGTTGGGATTTTTTTACCAAAGATATGTAGCAGAATATATTTTAGCCTGAACTTATGAAGAAATTAGATTTTTTAATGTTTTTATGCTTAATGTTTTATAGCAGAAAGTAAAAAGTATTGATTCTTTTTTTTTCAAAATATTCAGTCTTTGTAGTTTATATCGCAAAAAATAAAAAACCCAGTGGTGATCAAATACCGCCAAAAGGAGAGGGGCATGGCGACCAGGCTCCAAGATGAACGCTTGATACAGGAGCTCCGCTTTGCCACCGGAGAGAATCCACCGCCACCTGAGCCCACAGCCCCAAACACAGCCATCAGCCTGGAGCCGAGGTGAAGAAAAAACCCAGAGTAGCTGCACAAACTATCTAATTTCTTTGCGGCAGCCCTGCGCGGGCTACAACAAAATGGTAGTGGCCCCCAGGAACAATGGCCTGAAGACAAGGCCGCAGCACACAACAGCAGCCACGGGATGCCTTCCATCTCACCCTCCAAAGCCAAGCCACACAGTGAGACATGCTCTGGGGCGTCCAGTCCTTCTACGAGAAGCCCAGCAAAACTATGGAGGGACACCCCGAATAGGCCGCAGGCTGACCCAGATATGGAGGTAAGCGGGCCACAAAACCCTCATACAGCCTAAGACATGCAGGAGGGAGATCCCATAGCTAATTCCCAACATCTGACAGACCCATATCAGACACAATGCTGAAAGAAATGCTACTGTCTTTGCGGTCCTCATTACAAACAGATATGATCAAAGGGATCAATAAGTGCCAAAGGGAGGTCCAAGCCATAGGAAACGGGGCAGATCATGTTGAAAATATGATGGAAGAATACACATCCTCATATAACATGATGGTAGAGGCCCACGCAGCACATGGAGAAGACATGACATGGCTGAAAGATTAAGCAGCAGACATTGACGACAGGTCTAGAAGAAATAACATCAAACTAAGAGGAATTTCAGAGTCTGTGCCACCTAACTAACTCCTACAATATGCCCACACCCTGTTTTCACACTGGTACCATGCTTACAGCACAGGGCCTTATAGTGGACAGAATTCACAGGGTCCCTAAACCCTCTTTGCTCCCTGAGGAAACTCCAAGGGATGTCCTATTAAGGGTTCATTATTACCACGTGAAGGAACAAATCCTGCAAGTGTCACGAAGACCCGACAACATCCCTCTACAATACGCCACTATACGGCTACTCCCTGACGTTTCCAGGCATACGTTACAATGACGCTGTAACATGGCAACAATTACCAAGGCCTTAAGGAACCATAAGGTCCTCCACACGTGGAAATATCCTGCTACACTATCCAACACTCACAACGGGAACACAACATCAGTCACAACATTGGAGGAAGGGATTACAGCCCTACAGAAGTGGGACATACTCCCTGACCAGGCCTCATACCAATCACCTTCATCAAGACCACAACCAGTGCCAAGTGGTATCACACAAGCACTCCAACAAGTAAAAAACACCGGTGGAAGCTCTTAAACAAACAACACAGCTGCCCACGACCATCTCCGGTCATAGGAGTTAACAGTTTCTTTTCCCCTTTTTTCCCTCCAAATATCAACACAGATACATCTGCTCGCGCATCCATTGTAAGATCCATTTCTTATGTTCTCTACTTTACATTTTTTTATGCTTTTTGTTACTTTTGTTATTTGTTTGATACACACAGCCATATCAGAAGCAAATTATACCCATCCAATGACGAAAACAAGCCTCAGGTAACCTCCCCACATCGCACTGAACCACACCAGAGAAGACCCTGCGGACGCAGTGAGTACCTACACCACAGGTTTATACGGCAAAATGCATCGCACCTCCAATAACTATCACATGCCTCTCAATTAATGTCCGAGGCCTAAACCATCCTGCTAAAATATTCTCCTCGTGGAAAGAAGCCTGCAAGCAGAGAGCAGACATCCTCTGTGTGCAGGAAACTCACTTCCAACTAACCAAAGTCCCTAATTGCACACATAGAGACACATATTTTTGACTTGTACGCCCAACCACAAAAAAGGAGGGGGTGTTACTAGCCATTAAAAATTCCCTCTCTTTTCACCCTAAGGAGACCTTTCTAGATGAAGGGGGCAGATACATCATTGCAATTGGAGGCATCAACTCTAAACCGTACACGCTGGTGACACTATATGCCCTGAACTCCCACCAACTTCGATCTATAAGGAAAGTACCGTATTTATCGGCATATAACACGCACTTTTTTCCCCTGAAAATCAGGGGAAAATCGTGGGTGCGTGTTATAGGCCGATCCCCCCCCAATTGTGTGTGATCGGAGCGATCGCGGCAATTGCAGCGATCGCCGCCGACATACACAGCCGTGTGGAAATTCAAATACGGCGCCGAGACTGCAGGGTCTCGGCGGAGCGGAGCTACACATAGCCGAGAGTCCTCGGGTTTTCTCGGCGCCGCTTATAGTCCCGCCCATAGGGCGGATCTGGGCGGGACTGTAAGAGGCGCCGAGGAAACCCGAGGACTCTCGGCTATGTGTATCAGCGCTCCGCCGAGTCACTGCAGTCTCGGCACCATATTTAAACTTACACAGGGCTGTGTATGACGGCAGGGATCGTGGCGATCCCACAAAGCTGCACGGGGGGGGGGGCAAGGCTGCACTGGGGACAAGGCTGCACTGGGGCAAGGCTGCATGGGGGCAAAGCTGCATTGGGGCAAGGCTGCACTGGAGAAAAGCTGCACTGACATGGCTGCACTGACATTGCTGCACTGACAAGGCTGCACTGGGGCAAGGCTGCACTGGAGAAAAGCTGCACTGACATGGCTGCACTGACATTGCTGCACTGACAAGGCTGCACTGGGGCAAGGCTGCACTGGAGAAAAGCTGCACTGACATTGCTGCACTGACAAGGCTGCACTGGGGCAAGGCTGCACTGGAGAAAAGCTGCACTGACAAGGCTGCACTGACATTGCTGCACTGACAAGGCTGCACTGGGGCAAAGCTGCACTGACAAGGCTGCAATGGACACTGGGGCAAGGCTGCACTGACACTGACAAGGCTGCAGATGGACACCGATAACGCTGCATTGATGGGCATTTTAATGTAAGTTTTTCTTCCTTAAACTTTACTCCTAAAAGTTTTTTTCCTTAAAATTCCCTCCTTAACTTGGGTGCGTGTTATACGCCGGCGCGTGTTATACGCTGATAAATACGGTACTCAAGAAAGCCAACCCTATGAAATACGGAAACCTCTTAGTATGCAGAGATTTTAACATAACTTCAGATCCAAAAATGGACACCACTACGAGCAAACACAATGGCACGTCATTCTGTTCATGCATTATTCCACCCAGATGAACTGTTTGATACGTGGAGATGCCTTCACTCCAATGAGAAAAACTACACTTCTTCCTTACATAGACACTGTTTGTATTCACGTATTGACATGTTCTTGACAGACAAGTGGCTCTTGCAACAAGTACTAACCACTAAAATTTATGACATTACGTGGTTGGACCACGCTGCAATATCTATGTCTCTTAAAGAACAGGGTATCTCCTCTTCTTCCCCCATCTGGTGCGGCAATACTAGATTATTACAAGAACCCCAAACACACACAAAAATCTCTCGGCTTCTGCTGGACTTCTTACTGAATAACGATACATCAGTAACTGACCTATATATCTTATGGAACGCCCATAAGGCATTTATGAGGGGCATATTCATACAATTAGGGGCCAAAGAGAAATAAACACGCTGAAACTTAATACTTTGATATCCGAAATCCACACTACAGAAACTCAAAACAAAAAGTCACCTACATCTACATTAACTAACACTCTTTCCAAACTCAGAGAAAATCTGAGAGAACACCTTTTTCAACAATACAACAAGCATCTCAGACGCCTACAACTAAACTACTACACCAACGCCAACAGAGCGGGCAAATATTTGGGCAGTAGATTAAAAGCAGCACGCACAAAATCCAGAATAGCACACCTGATACATCCTACGCTACACCACAAAATCACTAATCCACAAGACATAGCGAATCAATTCACCGAATATTACGGAGCACTATATAACATACACAAAGATCCTTTCACGCCATAACCAACTACAGAGAAAATACAACAATTCCTACAGGGAATAAAACTCCCTTCTATCTCCAAGACAAAACTAGAAGAACTAAATGCCCCGTTCACAACTCAAGAAATAGAACTAGTTATAGACACACTACCGAACAGCAAATCAACAGGACCAGACGGTTTCTCCAACGAATATTTCAAAACATTTAAAAATACAGTATACTATCACCATACATGCGATCAGTATTCCAAGAGCGGCAGATTCATCAACCTTTCCCCAAGAGATGGTGAGAGCACATATAGTAACTCTACCCAAACCGGGAAAAGATCCAACCACACCAGCCAACTTTAGACCAATATCCCTTTTAAACTCAGATATCAAAGTATATGCAAAACTACTAGCCAAAAGACTAACGAATATCATTTGTTCCATTATTCAACACAACCAGATGGGATTTGTGAAGGGAAGACAAACATCAGATGCTACTAGAAGAATTATAAACATTATTTACCATGCTGAAAAAACTTGATCGCCCACTCTGCTGCTGTCTATAAATGGAGAGAAGGTGTTTGACAGGGTCCATTGGACCTACATGGAAATGGTTTTATCTAAGATTGGTTTCCAGGGATCTATACTAACTGCTATCCTAGCTCTGTACTCATGTCCATCAGCACAGGTGTATTCTTCAGGCTTCCTATCCACACCCTTTAGCATAACCAATGGAACCCAACAGGGATGCCCCATCTCACCAACCATCTTTAACCTAATGATAGAGCCCTTGGCAGAAGCCGTTACAACACATTCCTCAATCACAGGTTTCCGGTTTGGTTCTAGCATGCACATTATAAATGTATTTGTGGAGGATGTCATACTACTGCTGACCAACCCGCTCACTTCTCTAGAACAAGCCCACAAAACAGATTTCAGTGATATCTCTTATTACAAAATAAACTTTGCCATATCTCTAATTTTAAACATAGGAATACCGACATCCATCCAGAACATATTACAAAAAAAGCTTCCTTATACAGTAAAAAAAGCATCACATACCTAGGAATCACGCTGACAAATACAACCTGTTCACTAGTGGATGCTAACAACCAAACTGGAAACCCAAATAAAAGAAATGTCAAAAAAGGAACTATCCTGGTTAGGCAAAATAGCAGTCTTCAAAATGTCAATCTTACCACAAATATTATACATATTCCGTACATTACCAATCAATATACCTCACCATTATCTCAAAACCCTGTCTAATCTCATATGGAAATATACATTGGAAGGGAAAAAAGCTAGATGCCCCCGAAACAACCTCACCTCACATTAAAAGGTTGGAGGAGCTGGATTAATGGATTTATATGACGATCTCTAGGGAGTGAGACTGGACCATCTTAAACACTGGTTTCACAAGAATAACAAACCATTGTGGGTAGACATAGAAAAGACACAGATCCCAATGGCTGACCACATTCCTCATGGGTGACATTTGGAAACTATGGGATATCCATAATCTATCCTCTCCCATTCAGATTTCACTACAGGCGTGGAGATTCCTCCTAAACCAAAATCGTACCGACACATGTGAGATAGATTATAAGCTTCCAATTGACCACCTAGAAGCCAAGATTCCAATGCTATCAGTAAAAGCATTCAAAAAACATGGCATCCTACACATATCAGACCTCTTCAATGGACTTCAGCCTAAATCTGGCGAACAAATACTGAATGAATTCAAAATGCCGAACAACATTCCCTTTCTCATGCGTACGAATATCTAATTTCCTAAAATTGCACCCAATCCCAAAAATAGGAATACTAACCAAGGTATGGCAATTTTACTAAATTCCCAAACAAAACACGAAAGGAATATCATTTTATAACCTCACCCATGACAAACTAGTATTTAAGAAAACCACAGCTCAGACATGCTTCAGAGGATACAATGCCATAGGTTAATTCTCACACATTTTTTGGAATTGTGAGAAAGTCACACATATATGGAAGCAATTGGAAAAATTTGCTTCTAAAATCTCAGATAGTACTATTAACCTGACTCTCCACAACTGCCTATTATTTCCCCCTATCACTGGACTCTTTTCCTATAATATGAGATTGATCCACACAATATGTGTGGCAATACACTGGTTGATAGCATTTCACTGGAAATCCTCATCAGTTCCATTAACACAACTGAAAACCAGAATTAACAATATCAATCTAATGGAAAAAATATTCCATACACTACAGAACACTAATCATTTTTTTAAGAATGAATGGGACCTATGGCTTAATTTTTCTAATCTCTTTTTCAACCCTGAATGATATTATTATTTACATATATCTGAAGAAAATTATAAGAGATATATATTTACAATATGCATATTGTATAATATTATAAAGTTAATATACTAAAGCAAACTATATTCCTCAAATATCACAATGTTTATCTTGCTCTTTCCTATGTGTAAACTACCTGTATTGTACTTTCATCTGGCATATGACAAAGCTTTTTTGTACCACCTTTTGTACCAAATAAAAATAGTTTGTAAACAAAAAAGAAAACCACAGAAATTCGAAAATGGGAAGCAGAATTAGGTACTACTTACTCAGACGAACAATGGCAACATGTATTCAGGGAAATCCACAAAGCCTCCCACTGTGTTAAACACTGGGAATTGACAACCAAAATTACAAATAGATAGCACTATACCCCATACAGACTAGCTAGATATTACCCAGAAACATCATCCCAAAGCTGGAGGAAATGCGGCCAAATAGGACACCTATTACATATGTTCTGACATTGCCCAAGCATGGAATCAAATATTCCAGCTGATTTCCTCGCTCACAGGAATTTTAACACCTCCTAGCCCAGCCCTAGCGATTCTCCACTTAGGAATAGAGAAATTCCCACCAAACTTCAGGCCAGTCATCACCCATATCCTATTAGAGACTCGTATCTTACTACTTCGCAACGGGAAAGACAATCCTTCTATAAGCCTCTCTGACGTAAAAGCAGTCCACCAAAACTACACCTTTGAATGCCTAATAGCAATTAACTCTATGCATTATAAGATATTTGATAGAAATTGGTTTATGTGGACAAAGAAATATAATAGCTCATGATATCCTCCTAGATTAACGATTGTTACTGTAATACTGTGACAGATATTATAACAAGACAAATTGTGTGTATCAAATTGTCTTATTTGTTTTGTTAACACTTGAAAAACCAATAAAAATCTATTGAAAGAGAAAAAAAAATACCAGCAAACAAAGCTCTATTTGTGTGAGATGTATTTTTTCCCACCTCCTGTTGTGTTTTTGGACACAGACAGAAAAGAACCCTTATGCTGCGTACACACGAGCGGACTTCTCGTCGGACCGAACTCCAAAGGACTTTTCGACGGAGTTCCGATGAAACGGATTTGCCTACACATGATCCCACCAAAGTCCGATCGTTTCGAACGTGATGATGTACAACCGGATTAGAAAACGAAGTTCAAAAGCCAGTAGCCAATAGCTGCCTTTGCATCGTTTTCGGTCCGTCGGACTAGCATACAGACAAAGGTTTTTTTCGATAGGAATCAAGTCCGTCAGGAAGATTTGAAACATGTTCTATTTCTAAGGTCCATCAGATTTTTCGACAGAAAAGGTCAGATGAAGCCCACACATGATCAGAATGTCATACGGATTTGTTCCGTCGGACCTTTTCTGCCGGAAAGTCCGGTCGTGTGTAGGCGGCATAATTTTTAAATACAAATCCTTTCAAATCTGATAATAAATACATTTCACAGCATAACTGAACATCATAAATGTACAGTACCTATAAGTATGGCCAGTAGTGACTAGTGGGTTTTTTTTTTGGGGGGGGTGGCAAACAACTACCCCGGGCCACCGGTGGAGCAGCACTACCCAAAACCCCCCACCACCACTCGCTTTCCTTACCTTGGCTGCGGGTGGTGAGAGCGTGGTGGGCTCGGGGAAAGCTGCTCCGGTCACTGGTGTCCTCTCCTGGAGCAGCTTCCATGGTGCCTCCTCTCTCCTCCTTCCAGCCCTCCTCCAATAGAATAGCCTGAAGTTTTGGGCAATTGGGTAACAGGTTTCATACTTACTTCACGATTGGCCATGAGGAGGATCAGTGTTGCAACAGAAAATTTTCATTTGCTGTTGCAACACACCTGGGTGGGCTCCAGACGCAATGCTCTGCGTCCCGAGTCCACCCTATTTTGAAGCCTATTAGAGCCTATGGCTCTAATCAGGTTCTTCAAGAAAAAAACCTGGCCGCTCTAATTCATATGCCCGGTGACCTGAAAGGGGCCGAACACATGAATAGGGGGTGGCAGCAGCGGCCGTGGATAGATTCATGCTATGCATGAATCTATTCACTGCATATAGGGGTGGAGAGAATGGGGGGGGGGGGCGGCGCCCGGGCGCTCCTAATGGACGGTCCGCCGCTGAGTATGGCTACAGATCAGATTATCGGTGGATATGGATCTTCAGTCAGTGCCAATATCTAATAGATCTTAGATACTAATTACAATTCTCACAGTCCTGATAACAAGAAACATTACTTAACCACTTCAATACACTTATACCCCCTTCCTGCCCAGACCAATTTTGAGCTTTCAGCGCTCTCACACTTTGAACGTTTACCCAAACCAAATTTTAATCATTTTTTTCAACCAAATAGAGCTTTCTTTTGGTGGTATTTAATCACCACTGAGTTTTTTATTTTTTGCGATATAAGTAATAAAAGAGCGAAAATTTTGAAAAAAACCCTACTTTTGTTTAGTTTCTATTATAAAATCTTGTAAATAAAGTAATTTTTGTTCATAAATTTGGGCCACAATTTAAACTGCTACACATCTTTGGTAAAAATAACCCAAATAAATGTATATTATTTAGTCTGTGTGAAAGTTATAAAGTATACAATCTATGGTGCAAATCATAAAAAATTGATCACACCTGTGATGTACTGACAGCCTATCTAATTTCTTGAGGCCCTGAAATCTAAGGACAGTACAAATATCCCCCAAATTATCCCTTTTTGGAAAGTAGACAGTCCAAGGTATTTAGGAAGAGGCATGGGGAGTTTTTTGAACTTGTAATTTTTCCCCACAATTCTTGGGAAATTGAAGAAATACATTTAATTTTATGCCGTGTACACATGACCGGACTTTCTGGTAGAAAAGGTCCGACGGAATCATTTCATCGGATACTCCGATCATGTGTGGGCTCCAGCGGACTTTTTTTTTTCAAAAATTCTGACGGACTTAGAAATAGAACATGTTTTAAATCTTTCTGACGGAATCAATTCTTATCGGGAAAACCGTTCGTCTGTATGCTATTCCGACAGACCAAAAACGAAGCAAGGGCAGCTATTGGCTACTGGCTATTGAACTTCCTTTTCTAGTCCCGTTGTATGTCATCGCATTCTAAATAAACAGACTTTGGTGTGATCGTGTGTAGGCAAGTCCGTTTCAGCGGAACTCCATCGGAAAGACCGTCAGAGTGCCGGAAAGTCTGGTCGTGTGTACGCAGCATTACACAAAATTGTCATAATAACAAGTTATTTCTCACACACAGCATAAGCATAATTCCAATTACACCCCAAAATACATTCTGCTACTCCTCCTGAGTATGGCGATACCACATGCGTGAGACTTTTACATAGCATGGCCACATACAGAGGCCCAACATGCAGGGAGTACCATCAGGTGTTCTAGGAGCATAAATTACACATCTAATTTCTTTCCTACCTACCACACGTTGGAAGGTCCTGGAGCACCAGGACAGTGGAATTACCCACAAAATGACCCCATTTTGGAAAGCAAACACCGCACATATGTTCTATGAGGCAAAATCAGTCTTTTGAATGTGTCATTTTTTTCCACAAGTATTTGGAAAATGTGGAAAGAAAATGAAAACCTATTTTTTCTTACACAAAGTTGTCAATTTATAAGATTTTTCTAACACATAGCATGTACATAGCAAAAATTACATCCCAAAATACATTCTGCTACTCGTCCAGAGTATGGCGATGCAACATGTGTGAGACTTTTACACAGCCTGGCCACATACAGAGGTCCAACATGCAAGGAGCACCATCAGGCATTGAAAAGCAAACAGTCCAACATATATATGAGGCATGGGCTGCAGATAGGTACTCAGGTATTCTGATGGGCTGCAGGTAGGTACTCGGATACTCTGATGAGCTGCAGATTGGTACTAGGGTACTCTGATGGGCTGCAAATTGGTACTCGGGTGCTCTGATGGGCTGGTGACAGATACTCTGGGGCTGGTATGCAAAGGGAAGGAAGAACCCACCAAGAAGGTCACATATGTGGAACATTACGGTTGAAATAAAATTGGCTTTATTGGAAAAAAGAGCACCAAGCATAATACAAAATACAAAATAGACAGATTCAAAAACACCATTAAAAAAGGCAACATTGTCTATAAAAGAAGGGACTCGCAGCTGCGCATGCACTCATACACTCAACCTATCACACTTCAATGGAATTTCCAGAATCTTATGTCTATATGGCTGATTGCAAGGTGGAACTCCTTAACTATTAATAGCCAACTTGAAGCACAGTCATACTGGATCCAGCAAAGTTAAAGTAGGTAATTAAACAAGATGTCAGGTGCTGGCTAGCAGGTGTTAGTTCATAAAGCAGCCCTGCATGATAGTGCAATCACTGACAGTCCATCAATAGTGTGTCTATCATAAGGAGGCAAGGGCTATAGCTCTTGATGGTAAGGTAAATATCTGACACTGGCCAAAGGATGTCTTGTGCCAATGAGCGGGAATCACCCATGCCAGGCTGCAAGGTCATATATGTCATTGGTAGGCTGGGAGGGAAGGTGCGAAAGGAGATGGTATCTGGCTCCTGCTGGAGTGCTGTACATATGAGGCAGTGTGTCTGGGAGATCTCACTGCTTCCGCTGAATTTCCAGGTGACAGGTACTCTGATGGGCTAGTAACAGGTACACTTATGGGCTGGTGACAGGTACACTTATGGGCTGGTGACAGGTACTCTGATGCTGATGACAGGTACTCTGGGGCTGGTAACAGGTACTCTGGGGCTGGTGATAGGTACTCTGATGCTGGTGACAGGTACTCTGGGGCTGGTGACAGGTACTCTGATGCTGGTGACAGGTACTCTGGGGCTGGTGACAGGTCATCTGATGGGTTGATGACAGGTTCTTTTTATTTGGGGGGCAATCAGGCACATCACTGTACATTTTTCTTCCAGAAATTCTCTGCACACACTGAGAAGGAGAACCCGGAAGTGGCACTACAGCTGTTTGTGACCGGCTGTAATTGGACACAGCTGATCACATGGTAAAGAGCCAATTTCATTGGCTCTTTACCCTGATCGGGGATGGACTGTGTCCCAAGGGACATGCCTCATCCCTGATCGCCCCTGGGGGCACGCAGGAGTGGCGAGAATGGGTGGACCTCATATGACGTCCACCCGGAGGGAGGAGATGTACCTGCCGGCGTCATATTACTATGGCCCGATATGGAAGTGGTTAATGACCCAGGACAGTACAGGTGACACATGGCTGCTATGGTAGGACAGGATGAGCTCCAAACTTAGAACTTATTCTACTCTACAGCACTGTATTTACCTTCCATTTGCTGCCCCGTGGGTTTTTCACGGTTCCACCCCTACAGCTCCCGGGCCAGACGTACCTGGCAACCACCTGAAGGGAATACTGCTATGGAATTCTGGCTCAGCCGATCTGTAAGTAAGGGTACCCTTACTGTGTCCTCTATTGTTTAAAAGATATTATTTACTACAATGATCTATACTCTTAAACTGTGGTTTTAATTTATAGACATGTTTATGTGCATCCACTCCTGAGGAAGTAAGCGGTAGCTCACAAAATGCGTTGAGTTCTAAAGATACCCTTTCAATCATGTATTGGCATCTCAAGTTTTCAAGCATGCATCCTACATCATAGCTACTTTCAATTGGCATGGCATTGCATTGTAATTGATGTATTATGATGACAACAGTATCTACCTCAATAAATTATTTTATCATGTTTACGTCTGATTTAGTGGCCATGTGCGCTACACCTCATTTAAAGTCCCAGGGCTATGGTTCATTTTTTTATATGAATGATTTTTAGGGATGGGGGAGTGTCACTGGTGGCACCAGACCACTTATATAATTTTGCTAAACTTAGAACTTAGGCTGAAAGTATGAAAGCCATTATGAGGAATGCATGGATATGCAAACTGCCAAATGAGATAGTGAGACCTAACCAAGTATGAGATATTTAAAATGAATGCAGTATGAGTTGAAGTTGTGTATCAGTCATTTGAGTTTAGTCACATACTGTTTGATATGATACACATTTGCAAGCTTTGCTGCAGACAATGGTAACCCTCTTTTGGTGGGGGGTTATGAGAAATGTTTATTGCACTAAACCTGTAGATGATTAAGAGAACCAGAACCTTCTCTAAGTGGAAAAGTGGGTTTGATAATAAAGTTGGCAGTGCCTCTACCCAGGACAGGACCTCTATGAACAGAGGAGATTCCCTTCATGGGAAATTAATCAGTAATCTAAACAAAGTAATTCGGCACAGAAGGACTACTGCAACCAGCATATAACAAAATACAACCATAAGCATATAAATGCATGTCAGTTTTGAAATATTACAAGCTTTATATAAGAAGAGATTAATAACAGTACATACATTCAATATACAAACAGTTATTATCAGCAAAGAGCCTGATAGGAGTCCTGGTGGAATTGTGCACATATACCCGGGTATATATAGTTATTTATAGCGATACCTCCAGATGAACGTTGCAGCAAAGTACAATTGCAGGGGCCCCTGAGGAAGATGCAGAGGCAGTCATGGTGGGATCCTCCAAGTGTTGTCCAACCAACCTGGAACAGAGTTTTTCTCTGGCAGGAACTGTGGTGTGGCACTGCAACTTAACATATATACTCTACATTTTAATCCCTCCCTAGTAGTTTCCTAAATGGTCTCTTTTGGTCCAGGATATAGCAGCATGGACAGGACATGTGGTTATGACTTTCTCTCTCTCATGGACAGGACATGATGTACATCAATAACTCTGTGACAGTAAGAAGCACAGCCACTTACAATTACAGACAGAGGGCAGCAGGAAAGTTATAAAACTAACCTTAGAAAGTATTGTTTATTTTCCAGCAGAGATAGTGAATCCGTTAACAGTAAGTAAAAATTTACACATGCTTGGGACAAACATAGATCTATATTCAGACAAAAAAAAGAACAAAACAAAACAAACAAAAACCAAAAACAAGTCAATAAAGAGGCAGACTTGATGGACCACTTGGTCTCTTTCTGCCATCTGTGTTTTTATGTTTTCTTTCCCATTGTATTTTAAGGAAAATTTCCTTTTAAAGCGTCCCCCCTAAAAGCTGAATGAGTGTTAGAAATAAATGTTCGGCATTATGGATAAGCAAAGTGATTTCAGCGGCACTGATTTTACCGCAAAATTACTGGTTTGGTCTGCAATATTTCACTGAAGCGAAAGCAATCAATTTTGCTCACTGAGCTGCTAAGGCGCAATGTGCTTGAAAAAATAGAACAATCTTCCTTTTGCTTTTTTTTTGCTGTATTTTGGTGAGGGTGTATGGGGTGTATTTATGGCACGTTTATTTATTCTATTGGCTGCTTTTTTGTATTTGTGCATTTACACTTTTTTTATTAGAATACTTGAGTTCTATAACTTTAATAATTTTACTTTTTTTTCTAATCTCTGTAAAAAAAAACAAAAAAAAAAACAAACTTAAATGATAGGGTAAATGCAAAACTGTTTAGAAAAAACAAAAAAAAAAAAAACCAGGTCCAGGATAGTTGAAAGGAACTTCTATAACTTTCAGGAGGGTTTAAAAGGCCATTGCATCCTTAAAAATCTACAAAACACCCCTTCATTCCGCCCTCCATTGACTTCAAGTATTTTCAGAAATCTTTCTAATTTTGGGCAAAATTTCAGGATGTGGAAGCTCTCCTTTTTGTTTATTTATACTAAGTATATACAATCTCTTTATTTTGTGTTAATTGGTATTTGCATAATTTCCTTTTTGATTAGATTTTTTTGTGGTTGATAACTTTGAATCAATTATTTTACTGTTTTTTCTTCTCTAATTATGGGCACATTTTTTACTAAGTTTATACCATGTCTTTATTTTTTGTTATTAAAATATTTTTCTAATCCAAACTTTGAAACTCTATTTCCTACTGATAAAGTTAACAACATTCTTCAAGCCTACTAACCCATTAATAGAAAAGGGTGACTTTAACGGAACAGTTCCGTCTCGGAGTGATTCACTGAACAGGGAAGTTAGTTACCCTTTTGATTGCCAGCTGTTTCTCCAATGAGAGATAAATGAACATATGTTTGCCAATCAATGAAATGTTACTGAATCTTAATTGTTTCAGCTTTAATGCCGTTGTAAAAATTCATCAGTGTTAATAGAGTTATCTGTTCCTCCTAAATTATAACTCACTAAGTAATAGAGGAAAAAAAATACATTGTTGTGTGATTTTAAATCTACTTAGTTTGGTGGGTTTTTTTTTTGTTTGCTAGTTGTATTAATTTAAAGTAGAACTCCAGTCAAAATGTTATAGAACAGGAAAGAGTGAGATCCTCTCTCAGGTGTTTATTGCTGTCTGTGTACCTAATGAGGAGAGACCCGTGCAGATGTCTCTGAAATTGCGCCCTTGCGGCCGAAATCGGGACTGACTTGCGGGAGTAGCACAGCTTCATTCCCGCAGCTCAGTGTGAACCTGGGCTTAAGCTAAAACACATTTTTAGTAGTGTAAGGATGGTTTAGAACAGGCAGTGTGGCTGTACAAGTATCAACTGAACCATCTCCCCCCATCCCCCATTTTTTTGGATGTAACAGAGACAGTAAGGGGATCACAGACCGTAAAACCCTGACCGAAAACAGCTCTTTCCCATGCTATCCAAAACTTAAAAAAGACTGGAGTTAGGCTTTAAAAAGCAGCCCAGTCCCTGAGCTCCTGTCCAGTCAGGGATACAGAGATGAAACAAATCCTCCTACATTGGCTGTACCTGTTTATCTGCAGCCCTTTCTCCTCTACAGCCTCCTAAAACACACAGATCAAATGCTATTTCTCAGCTGCAGCAGGCAGGGGGTGGGGATCTGATGTTACACACTGCACAGTATAGAGAGGAGAGCTGAGTGTTATCTAAGATCTGAGTGAAGGGAATGGACACACCCTCCTCTTTACAGTCTCATAAGGAAGCATGCATAGCTGAGACTGTCAATTATCTGTGTGCTGGGGGAGTTCTGTGATGTTGGGATAACCTATCAGAAGTGACGCATATATATAAATGAGAGAAGATAAAGAGACAGAAATCACACTCTGTGCTATGAATTAGACATGTGCAATTCGTTTTGTTCCAAAAACCAATTCGGACCAATTTTTGGTTATTCGTAGATTCAGATATATCCGAATCACCAAATGAAATAGTAATAAATAGCAACAATTTTCATTGAAATCCGTTAAAATTCATTCAGTTTATTCATTTACTAATGAATTCCAACTTTTTAGAACAATTAGTTTGGATTGGTTGAAAAAAAGATCGACCGATTCCAATTCTGTGTGAAGAAATAGCTGGTTGTTAAGCAGTGGGCCGGGAAGCCGGCAGCATGCGTCCTTAACAACCATGAGTAATCATCTGTCAGCGGGCTACCCCACTGACAGATGAGTGTTAAAGGAAAGAATGCAGGCAATTGCCCGGCAATAGAAAAAAGTTTAAAAAAATGGCATAGGGCCCCCCCAGTCCATACCAGGCCCTTCGGGTCTGGTATGGATTTTTGCCAAATAAAAAATAATATAACGCCGTTTTTACGGATGCGTCCTTAACAACCATAAGTGATCATCTGTCAGCGGGCTACCTCACTGACAGATGAGTGTTAAAGAAAAGAATGCAGGCAATTGCCCGGAAATAGAAAAATGTTTTAAAAAAAGGCATAGGGTCCCCCCCCAGTCGGTTCTGGTATGGGTTTTTGCCAAATAAAAAATAATAAAACGGCGTGGGGTCCCCCCAAAATTCAGACCAGACCCTTATCTGAGTATGCAGCCTGGCTGGTCAGGAAAAGGGGGGGGAAGGTGAGAGAGCGCCTCCTAAGAGTTCTCCCAACGTATGAGCTCTCTTCGGGTTTGACAGCTCTTTTATAGGCAAGGGCGGGGCCACCCGGGTACATCTCCTGCTGGCACCGCCCCCTTCTGACTTCACATGGATCTAAATTTTTCCAGTTCAACAGGGACTGCTCAAATTTTGATACATGTATGGCCATTCCTGTTCAACAGAAGTTGATCGTTGGCTTGATTTCTGTTGAATGGGAATGTTGGAAAATATTTGTTGATCAGTGGCTACAGCTGCTGATCGGTGTATTCTGACAGTGGAGAGTCCCTTTGTCAGAATATAAAGTCCCGGGGGGGAGAGGATTTCCCCCATCCACCTCGTTTGTGTGGATGGAGGAATCTATTGTTTTTATTCTTTTAACCAACTGGCTGAATATGAAAAAAATATTAGTCTATGGCCAGCTTTACTTACTCTTTTGGGTGTTTTGAATTAGTTCTGGGTGCCTGTAAATATCAAATATGGCCAGATCCAAATATGTACAGGGGGTGAAAGTGTACAGCTGATTCCTAAGACGAAAACAATTTACACTAATACTTCAATTACATAAAAAAAGAAAAAGCCACTAATTTTCAGAAACAGAGATAATAATTGGTATATGTATAACAAATGAAAAAAAAATGCGCCTGTTTGAACTTGTTACCTGTATAAAAGACACCTGTCCACACACTATCAAACAGACTCCAACCTCTCCACAATGGCCAAAACCAGAGAGCTGTGTAAGGATATCAGAGATAAAATTGTAGACCTGCACAAGACTTGGATGGGCTACAGGACAATAGGCAAGCAGCTTGGTGAGAAGGCAACAACTGTTGGTACAATTATTAGAAAATGGAAGAAGTTCAAGATGACGGTCAATCTCCCTCGGTCTGGGGCTCCATGTAAGTCCTCACCACATGGGGTATCAAGGATCATGAGGAAGGTGAGGGATCAGCCCAGAATTACACAGAAGGACCTGGTCAATGACCTAAAGAGAGCTGGGACCACATTCTCAAAGAAAACCATTAGTAACACACTACGCGGTCATGGATTAAAATCCTGCAGCGCACACAAGGTCCCCCTACGCAAGGCAGCGCATGTCCAGGCCTGTCTGAAGTTTGTCAATGACCATCTGGATGATCCAGAGGAGGAATGGGTGAAGGTCATGTAGTCTGATGAGATAGAGCTTTTTGGTCTAAACTCCACTCGCCGTGTTTGGAGGAAGAAGAAGGATGAGTACAACCCCAAGAACACCATCCCAACCGTGAAGCATGGAGGTTCAAACATCATTCTTTGGGGCTGCTTTTCTGCAAAGGGGACAGGACAACTGCACCGTATTGAGGGAAGGATGGATAGGGCCATGTATCGCGAGATCTTGGCCAACAACCTCTTTCCCTCAGTAAGAGCATTGAAGATGAGTCGTGGCTGGGTCTTCCAGCATGACAACGACCCGAAACACACAGCCAGGGCAACTAAGGAGTGGCTCCGTAAGAAGCATCTCAAGGTGGGGAGGGGAGGGGCCTAGCCAGTCTCCAGACCTGAACCCAATAGAAAATCTTTGGAGGGAGCTGAAAGTCCATATTGCCCACCGACAGCCCCGAAACCTGAAGGATCTGGAGAAGGTCTGTATGGAGGAGTGGACCAAAATCCCTGCTGCAGTGTGTGCAAACCTGGTCAAGAACTACAGGAAACGTATGATCTCTGTAATTGCAAACAAAGGTTTCTGTACCAAATATTAAGTTCTGCTTTTCTGATGTATCAAATACTTATATCATGCAATAAAATGCAAATGATTTACTTAAAAATCATACAATGTAATTTTCTGGATTCTTGTTTTAGATTCCGCCTCTCACAGTTGAAGGTATGATTAAAATTACAGACCTCTACATGCTTTGAAAGTAGGAAAACCTGCAAAAGCGGCAGTACATCAAATACTTGTTCTCCCAACTATATATATACAAAATGGAGTTCAACGGAGTACTAGCACGGTATACCTAATAAAGTGGCCGGTGAGTGTATATACACTATATTACCAAAAGTATTGGGACACCTGCCTTATCATGCACATGAACTTTAATGGCATCCCATTGTTAGTCCATAGGGTTCAATATTGAGTTAGCCCACCCTTTGCAGCTATAACAGCCTCAACTCTTCTGAGAAGGCTGTCCACAAGGTTTAGGAGTGTGTCTATGGGAATGTTTGACCATTCTTCCAGAAGCACATTTGTGAGGTCAGGCACTGATGTGGACAAGAAGGTCTGGCTCGCAGTCTCCTCTCTAATTCATCCCAAAGGTGTTCTATCTGGTTGAGGTTAGAACTCTGTGCAGGCCAGTCAGGTTTCTCCACCCAAAAGTTGCTCATCCCTGTCTTTATGGACCTTGCTTTGGGCACTGCGAGCCAGTCCTTCTCGTCCACATCAGTGCCTGACCTCACAAATGTGCTTCTGGAAGAATGGGCAAACATTCCCATAGACACACTCCTAAACCTTGTGGACACCCTTCCCAGAAGAGTTGAAGCTGTTATAGCTGCAAAGGGTGGGCCAACTCAATATTGTACCCTACGGACTAAGACTGGGTTGCCCTTACAGTTCATGTGCGTGTAAAGGTAGGCGTCTCAATACTTTTGGTAATACAGTGTATATAATTATATACACATTTTGACCACTTTGTAATAACTCAAAATACATTCTAATTAAAAAGCCTCCTTTCCTTTTTAACTTGGATGGTTTCTTCTCAAATATACTGTAATCAAGTTTCAATTCAACAGTTTTAAGAAGTCTTAAGCAAAAGTAAAATACCAGCTTCCTAACTGACCATTTGTTACATGCAAATTAGTTCTAGATTTAAAGCCCATACTAGAGAACATTGATGGAACGGCACTGAAGACTGTCAGTGATTAACAAGCTCAAATTAGAGCATACAAATTAATTCATTGGAGAGAGGCTGACAGCAGACATCAGAAACAAAAACACATTTATTAAGCTTTCTGCATTTCCAATACCTATTATTTCACTGTTGCTGAGGTGTAAAATATTTAACATTTTTTAAAACAAAAATAAACATGAACACTCCACAATGTGTAATTAAGCCAATAAATAACAAAGTCATTTAAAGCGCCAGCGTTTATGGTAGCACATTTTAGTGCTTGTTTTGGATTGCACATTTAAAGCGGTTGTATAGTCATTTTTTTTACTTTTACCTGCAGGTAAGCCTATACCCGCTACTGGCCATTGAACTTCCTTTTTTAGTCCCGTCTTACGTCATCACATTCAAAGCGAATGGACTTAGTCCGTTGGTGTGTGTGTCCGTTTGTTCGGAAGTCCGTCGGAACGCCGCCGAAAGTCAGTCAGGAAGACAGTCGGGCCTAGTCTGCCGGAAAGTCCGGTTGTGTGTATGCAGCATTAGTTTACATGTTTGGCTATGGGGTGGTAACAACACGTGGATGAGCTGCATTTTTGCTGCCTCCCCCCCATTACTCCGCCTAAGCTGCAAAGACAGCCGTACGGGGGCATGTGACTAAAATAATCTAGGTTGTTGTGCTTACCGCTGAACCGGGCAATACCGCTGAACATGACACGTTAAAGTAAATGGGATTGCCCTACAACCCCGTGCAATGTAGTTCAGCGCTACAGGCTTTTAGGGGCTAAAACAGGCGGTGACCAGGCAACATAATGCCTACCCACCGCCTGTCAAATGCCCAAAGATTTCTCTTCAGAGGGCTTAGGCAGTTGTAAGTGAGCCCTAAGTCCGTTAAAGTGGATATAAACCTGTTTCATGAAATTTGACCTAGGCACAGATATCTGCAGTTTTTCCTTATCTCTCTCCAAAGCCCTAAGGTCCCTGTGTTTCTGCTACTCGGTTCCTCTGTTAACAGCATGACTTCTGACAAGTTCTCCAACAACTGAGATAAAACCAGCCTGAAATTTGTGTTGGGGTGGGTGCTATAAATAGATTAACAGAGAGCTTGTCTATTCACAGCACATTCCTTCCTTCCTCTGCCTATATGGAGGGGGGGTGTGTGCTATTCCTCCAATCAGCTGTCACACAGTGTATGCCAAGACTACACTCCCAGTGCTGAACAGGAAGAGAAAATTTCTAACACACGTGCACTTTCTAAAAAATATAGCAAGTTGAATACAGCAGATATACATGTAAAACTTATGTAGGGAGATTTGTTTCATCTCTATGTATCATCTGAGGCTGTTCACTTTACTGGGTATATGTGAGGGTTTACATTCACTTTAAATTTGCAATTCTATTGTCGTAGGTGGTATGTGCTAGGTGAAGCATAACTCTTTACTACTTAAATATTATGACTTATTAGATATGGCCACGCATACTAAACATGTGTCATACCTGATAAAGGCCTATCTGATGAGAGGACTTCTTGTCCTGTACCCCCTGGAGTTGAATACAGGGTATAGTAGGACAAGAATTGACATGGGTGCCCGTGGTAGATCCTGGATACTGCTGAGATGCTGTGGTTGCACAGGATGCTGTCACACAGACGGAGCACAGGAACTTGCAGATGTAGGAGTCAGAGCCTTAGGGGTTGATTTACTAAAGGCAAATAGACTGTGTGCAGTTTGCAAAGTGCAGTTGCACTCTGCAAGAGCAGTTGTTCCAGAGCTTAGTAAATGAGGAAGACCTCTGCTGGCTTCCTTCATCCAATCATGTGCAAGCAAAAATGCTGTTTTTATTTTTATTTTCCTTGCACGTGATTGGGTACTCTTTGCAAAGTGAGGCTTTGCCTCATTTACTAAGCTCTGGAGCAACTGCACTTTGCAAAGTGCACAGTTTATTTGTCTTTAGTAAATCAACCCCTGAGCCAGAGTCAGCAACAACCGGGCAGATGAGGAACAGATTCAGAAGGCAGAAGAATGTCAAATCTTCCTTGGTGAACCAAAGGGTGATAATTGGAGATTTGGCCTGTTTCCCCCCTCGTTGGCACACAGGTCCTAGCTGTGTTGAGCAGATGTAGGAGTATTATCTTTTTGTACTGTTTTCTGGACAGATCTTGTAAGTGTAAATCGGATATATGCGTGTAGATTTTTGAATGAATATTTGTACGAATGTTCTCAGTACATTGGACATCTTGACAACTGTCGCAAAGTAATTAAAAATTTTGTTTGCCTATAACATTTATTTTGCTTGTCACTGTATTCAAAAACATTGATTTGACCCCACTGCTGATTAGACAATCGAATGAATATCGTTAATATGATTTAAAATGATAAATTTCCTCCTGATTTTGTATTGCTTTTAGCCATCTGATAATGATCTTAGCCTGGATTGTGACCTTTCTCCTGGCAGAACAAATAACAGTAGCCCTGGTTTTATTGGTTCTTGCTCACTGTTTCTTAGTAATATGAAGCCCTAATGTCAGTGGAGAAATAAGTGAGATGTGTGTCTCCTCTTTCCTATGAATAAACAAACAAACATAGAGGCTGTACACGAAGTGCAGTAAATGAGAAGCTTTTAATAAAAATAATAAAGCCAAATGGCCACTGACTCAACAGTCAAGGAAGGTTATAAAAATCCATCCACGGTGAGCATAACACCCCATTCCACACTGTCAGAAAAGAGCAAAATCATTATCTGCTGCAAGGGATCACCACAACCAGAAAGCAGATTCTGCCAGATCACACACCGAGAGTGATGTCACAAGACCTCCCCGCTGTGCTTGGCTATAATGTGTGATCTGGTGTGATCTGGCAGAATCTGCTTTCTGGTAGTGGTGATCTCCTGCAGCAGATAAAGGTGTTGCTCTTGGTTGACAGTGCGGAATTGAGTGGCATCCTCACAGTGGATGGATTTTTATATGCTTCCTTGACTTTTGAGTCATGTTAAGTGTCCATCTGGCTTTATTATATTTATTAAAAGTTTCTCATTTTTATTTGTATGTATCTATGTTTATTTATTTGTTGCCAGTTAAAGATTGCCCTTATTGTCTGAGGAGCTGCAACAAGAGCAAGGAAAGAAGTTTTGTCTAACCCCTTTCGATCCTGAACCTGGCTTTAGAGTTTAGCTGCTTTCACCCACTCTTCTACTCCTTTTCTCCCTACACTCATCTCTCCCTTCTCTATCCTCTTCTGTTTCTCTCTGTCCCGCCCCCATCCCATTCTCTCCCATCCATTTCCTCACTTCTCACCTCTAAGGCCCCGTTCACACTTGTACCACTCCAAAATTGCGCCAACTTTGAAGTGCAACTTTGATTCAACTTTTACGCAACTTTAGTGCAACTTTGACACAACTTTGGATGGGTGCAACTTGGATACGACTTATGCCGCGTACACACGGTCGGACTTTTCGGCTACAAAAGTGCAACGAACGCCGCCGGACCAAATCCGGCGGACAATCCGACCGTGTGTGGTCTCCATCGGACTTCCGACGGACCGTTTCGGTCGGAAATCCGACGTACTTTAGATTTGAAACTTGCTTCAAATCTTTACATCGTAACTCTGCCAGACTCAGTTCCTGACAGAAAGCCGTTCGTCTGTATGCTGGTCCAACGGACCAGATAAGACGGAGGAGCAGGGTACTGCATCTCGCGCTTGCTGCAATAGGAAAAACAAATTTTCCTATTGAGGCGAGCGCGGGGGGGGGGGGCATCCCAGGCCCTTAGGTCTGGTATGGATTTGTAAGGGGAATCCCCTAAGCCAAAAAACCCCCAAAATCCATACCAGACCCGATCCGAGCACGCAGCCTGGCCGTTTAGGAAAGGGGGTGGGGACGAGCGAGTTCCCCCCCCTCCTGAACCGTACCAGGCCGCATGTCCTCAACATGGGGGGTGCTTTGAGGGAGGGGGGCACCCTGCGGGGCCCCCCCACCCCAAAGCACCTTGTCCCCATGTTGATGAGGACAAGGGCCTCTTCCCGACAACCCTGGCTGTTGGTTGTCAGGGTCTGCGGGCGGGGGGCTTATCGGAATCCGGGAGCCCCCTTTAATAAGAGGGCCCCCAGATCCCAGCCCCCCACCCTATGTGAATGAGTATGGGGTACATGGTACCCCTACCCATTCACCTAGGGAAAAAGTGTCAATAATAAAACACACTACACAGGTTTTTAAAGTAATTTATTAGACATCTCCGGGGGGGTCTTCTTCCGACTTCGGGGGTCCCTCCGGTTCCTCTTCTCCCGCCGTCCGGTTGGTTCTTCTCCGATCTCTCTGGCCTCTTCCCGGTGTTCCAGTTCTTCTGCTGGCTCCTCCGCTATCTTCATGCCGCTCTTTTTGCCAGCGGAGGCCCAGACTTCTGGCTTCTGGCTTCTTCTCTTCTTCTCCTCTTCCCTTCTTCCGATGTTGACACGACAGTCTCTCCAGCTGGAATGCTCTCTGGGCGCTCAGCTCTGACTTATATAGGCGGAGACCCTGCCCCCTTATGCCGTCACAGTCTCTGGGCATGCTGGGACTGTGACGTTTTAGGGGGCGTGGTCAACATCACCCGCCCACAGACCCCGACAACCAACGGCCAGGGTTGTCGGGAAGAGGCCCTTGTCCTCATCAACAAGGGGACAAGGTGCTTTGGGGTGGGGGGGCCCCACAGGGTGCCCCCCCAAAGCATCCCCCCATGTTGCGGGCATGCGGCCTGGTATGGTTCAGGAGGGGGGGGCGCTCGCTCGTCCCCACCCCCTTTCCTGACTGGCCGGGCTGCGTGCTGGGATCGGAGTCTGGTATGAATTTTGGGGGGACCCCCATGCCGGTTTTTCGGCATAGGGGGTTCCCCTTACAGTTATATACCAGACCTAAGGGCCTGGGATGCCTGCGACGGGGCTCGCAAGGTTTCAATCTCGCCGATAAAAGCGGTGAGATTGACTTCCTTTTCTAGTCCCGTCGTACCCGAGTCACGTTCAAAATGAACGGACTTGTCCATGTGTGGGAACGTCCGTTCATTCTGAAAGTCCGTCGGGAAGACCGGATTCCGGAAAGTCCGGTCGTGTGTAGGCAAGTCCGTCCATTCAGAAAGTCCGGCGGTAGTCCGCCGGAAGTCTGGCGGCAAGTACGTCAGACCTAGCTTCCCAGAAAGTCCGACCGTGTGTACGCGGCATTAGGCTTTGACCAGTGATAATGGACAACTGTTGCATTGTATAACATTCAGGTACGACTTTCATGCAACTTTTGAGGGTTAACATTAAAGTCTATGGCCGTCAAGCTGCACGAAAGTCGGACCAAAGTAGTGTATGAAGTTGCACATATATGAATGCTTATCTTTGAAAAACATAGGAAACGGCTTGTCATACGACGTTGATGTCCAAAGTTGCATGACAAGTCACGTAAGTGTGAATGGAGTCTAAATTACCACCTGTTGAACCAGGCAATCACAGTGCAGTTTTATGTTTTACCTATCAATGGATTTACAGGCTTCAAACAACTTTAACCACAGAATGTTTCAGGTTACGTTAATAGCCATGGCGAATACTACCACTTTCTCTCTTGATCGGTCCTTGGTGAACTTGTTTGGTTCCATTTGCCTTGATATCATTACTGTTCTGTGCTCAGTTTCAGTATTTCTGTAAATCCTGTTATGTGACTGGATCACTGAAAATAGAGAATTTGCAAAAAAAGTACAGAACAGAATGCTGTTGCCCAGGTATATTTCAAAGTACAGCGTGCAGGGGTCTGTATTATAAAACATACAATAGAGCCTTCAGAGTAGGTTGCTTTGGAGTACACCAGCACAGCACAGAGTGTAGTGGTCGGTAAATGTAATAAACAAAATTGCATTAAATTTTTATGCCGGCATCTCTGGATCTGCCAAATGTTTGACACACACTTTTCACTGAAGATAACCTCTTCTTATGTGTTTTTTTTCTATGGGGGTAGTTTGACTAGCCTAAGTATGTGATGGGTAATGCCATTCCTCTATATGTAGCCCCTAAAAATTATATATTTCTATTTCCAAATAGGACTTCACTACAATGATCCAATTAATTTATGTCCTTATTTATTACGCAGCTTCTTAGTAAATGATAAGGCATGATAACTGGTGCAGCAAATTAGATTTTTACTTATGTGTTCTGACTGGAACATTAGCAGAAACAAATTATCAGTGTTGTTGGTTTGTGTCAAACTAATATAGTGAATATTCTCTTGCTGTAAAGGTTATATGAGCACATCAGCTGCGTCTCCCAGTAAATATATTGAGAAGAATTACTTGTAGTACTACCCTGAAGATGCCGCTTCGTAATTTGGGCTCTCTGTTGACTGTAACCCTAGCACTCAGTTCCCCTGTTCCAACCGCTCGTTGTCTCAATAAGCAGTGACAGGCTCTGCTGGATCCCCACCCACTGATCCACCATCACTGATTGCAATGATGCAGGAGGCCTGGCAGCAAAGTGTCCTTGGTTAATATAGTGCTGCAGGATGGAAATGCATGATGCTGTACAGCTCAGTTGCCTGCATCCTGGTAAGCAATAAATCTGGACCTCCAGTTAGTGAACCTGTCACTCTTCAGAGACAAAAAGATGGTGAAACAGGGAAACTGAGTCTATGCATCCAAGGGCCCATATGAGGAGGATGCCATGGCCCACCAAACTACAGAGGTAGTGAGGGGAGCAGTTGTAGTGGGTTGGCCTGCTGGGTTTTTCCTACAGCACTGCTCTTTTCACAAGCTATGTGCAGCTCTGCTACTTTTACAAGGTAATATCTGGATTTGCAAAAACACACAAGATTTATATCCTATGTGGTTATTAATGGATTTATTTAAGTGAAGTTCAGATTTCAGAAACCATTTTTCCTCACTTTCTTAAAGTGTTACTAAACCCACATCAGTAAAATTAGCCTGTATATGCAGTAAAGCATGCTTATTATACTCACTGTGGAACCTAAGAGGTTAATCCTTCACGTAAAAAGGCTGTTTGATCATGTTTTCCCTGATCCTCCCCTTCTTCAACTGTCCCCAGTCTATCTCCTGATAGTACAGAGCATATGGAGTCACTCTGCATATGCTCAATTTGGTGTCTATGGCTAGAGAATTGTTTTTTTCATTGAGAAGGTGCATGTGATCAGCACAGGACCAATCAGCACTGTCCAGACAGAGGGTCCGGGGTCTTGCAGCCTCACAGGACAGTCAGACACTGATAGAAGTCACAAGACTGCTATATACTGCTGATGAGAAAAGGTATTTAGCAGTTTATATTTACTAAAATAATTGCATTTCCGTGTTCTGTGTAATGTGGGAGACCAGATATAGTGAAGGGTCCTGGGTTTAACAACATTTTAAGTCTATGGGAATACAAAACCAGCTCGAAGCAGGTCAAATGTGGGTCATTAGGAGGTCAGCTGCAGGTCAAAAGCACTTGGTAATGAATTTTGAATTATCTCAAAAGCTTCTCAAACTAATGCCAAACCAATTCTATTGACACACGCCTTTTTATTGCTGTCAGTGACTCTTATTTTGGAGATTGGACAGCCAGGCAACAATAATTTTCAGGCATTCACTTAGTAGTCTAAAACCAGTCCAGAGTGTTTTGTTTTTAGTTTATTGGAGAATAAACATGGGTGAGGATTGGAAGATATGGGATGCCCAGAACTTAAGTTGAATGTAACTTAAAACTGAAGTAAACCCATCCGTAAAACAGTTTCATTTCTGGCGGGTGGTGGAAATGTAACACTCCCATTGGTTGTGCTCTCAACCAAACTGTCAAACAATCCAATGGCTGGAGTCATAACTGGTCACATGTGGAGCATCATGGCAGTTGTAGATTAAACATAGGCAAAGATGGCAGCTTCCTTGGCTGAAAACGATAGGGGTGCTTACCTACACTTTAAGAACTTGAAACTGTCTCCACTATCAAATATCACATGGCTGTCCTCTAGTAGGATGTATGAATCAACTTGACTGATAAAGAAACATGTTCAACAATACTGAGCGCAGGTGCTTTCCTTCTGTGAAAACTGCTAAGGCACTTCGCTTCTCCTTCAAGTCCCCAAGTATGAGGTGTAAGGTAGCTATGCTGGCTCTTCTATAGGCTCTGGGGTGTAGTACTTGAAGCTACTCACATTTGAAAGATCCCACAGCTCATGTGGTAACTACTGAACAGGTCCCAATGGCTTCCTGGGTGGCTCAGCTAAGCCTAGCTGAGGCTGAAAGGGTATGAGGCTTCCTCTGCTGCTCTCCCTCTTAATCTCTGGCTCCTTCCTTCTGGCTCCTTCTGCCTGGAGGCATAGCCTCCCCTCCAGGTCACTGGACCCTGGACTCTGCTGCCAAATGGCCAGACTCTAGAATACTTATTGGCTATCTTTCCACCTTCTGGGTTGTCCTCACCCAGGGATTGGAGGAGACTTTATAAATAATCAGGTCTGATCTTTGGCCCTCTCCCCTCTAAGGCTCAATTCACACTAATGCATTTTTGATGCATTTTGCATCTTGCAGAAATGGAGGAAAATTTTTTAACATGGGTTCCTATGAAAGATGTTAACATCAATGCATTTTTGTGCCTCTGCATTTTTGGAAAGGGTCGGGGACTTTTTTTCCTGCAAAATGCAGGATTTGCTTGTTATAGAATTCAATGGACCTGCATGCAAAACGGAAGTACCGCGTTTTTAACCGCGATTTTGCCATGATTTGCATTTTTTAATTTCTTTTTTTACACTGTATATAGCTGGTTGCTAAGGAGGGGGCCGGGAAGCCGGCCCCCGCATCCTTAACAACGGATGAGTCATCAGTTGTCAGCTGGCTTCCCGCTCAATGTAAAAAAAAGCAGGCTAAATTGTGAAAAAAAAACAGTGTGGGGTCCCCCCCAGGTCCATACCAGGCCCTTGGGTCTAGTATGGATTCGGAGGGGATCCCCCATGCCAAAATGTAAAAAAAAAATTGGCGTGGGGGTCCCCCCAAAATCCATACCAGACCTTTATCTGAGAATACAGCCCAGCAGGTCAGGAAAGGGAGGGGATGAGCGAGCGCTCTCCCTCCTGAACCATACCAGGCCGCATGCCCTCAAAATGGGGGGGATGGGTGATTTGGGACAGGGGGGGGCTCTCCCCCACCCCAAAGCACCTTGCCTCCATGTTGATGGGGACAAGGGACTCTTCCCGACAACCCTTGCCCGGTGGTTGCCGGGGTTTGTGGACGGGGGGCTTATCAGAATCTGGAAGCCCCCTTTAATAAGGGCGCCCCCAGATCCCGCCCCCCCTATGTGAATGAGTATGGGGTACATTGTACCCCTACCCATTCACCTGGAAAAAAAGTAGTGTAGTGTTAAAAAATACAGTAGACAGTCTTTGACAAGTCTTTTATTAAAAATCTTCTTCTTCTCTCGCATCTTCATCTTCCGGTCTTTTCCTTCTCCCCCTGCTTCTTCTTCTGCTCTTCTTTATCCGGTGTACTTCTTCCTCCTGCCTACGACCCTCCTCCGAGGCTGCGTTCTGCTGATCTGTCTGTGCCAATGTCCTGCATTTCTTAAATAACGATGGGGGCGTGGCAATCTGATTACATCATCTGAAGGCCACGCCCCCTTGTGACATCACGGACCCATCTTGCCCCGTCTGTGACGCCATAAGGGGGTGGGGTCACAGGATGACATCACCCGGTGACCCCGCCCCATGCCTATATAAGTCATTGCGCACCGCGCACTCGGCATTACAGTGGGAGAGAGCATTGAGTCAACATCGGAAGAAGAGAAGAGGGAAGAAGACGACAGAGACGACCGGCAGGAGCTAGCAAAAGAGCGGGCAAAAGAGCAAAAGAACACGGCAGAAAGCACCGGACAGCGGGAGAAGAACCGGAAAGCGAGGAGAAGAGAGTGGAGAAGACAGAAGAGACCGGAGCTGCCTAATAAAAGACTTATCAAAACAACACTAAAACACTACACTACTTTTTTTCCAGGTGAATGGGTAGGGGTACAATGTACCCCATACTCATTCACATAAGGGGGCGGGATCTGGGGGCTTCCAGATTCCGATACGCCCGCAAACCCCGACAACCACCGGGCAAGGGTTGTCGGGAAGAGGCCCTTGTCCCCATCAACATGGGGCAAGGTGCTTTGGGGTGGGAGGACGCAGAGCCCCCCCTGTCTCAAAGCACCCATCCCCCCCATTTTGAGGGCATGCAGCCTGGTATGGTTCAGGAGGGAGAGCGCTCGCTCGTCCCCTCCCTTTCCTGACCTGCCGGGCTGCATGCTCGGATAAGGGTCTGGTATGGATTTTGGGGGGACCCCCATGCCATTTTTTTTTAATTTTGGCATGGGGGTCCCCCCTGAATCAATCCTAGACCCAAGAGCCTGGTATGGACCTGGGGGGACCCCACGCTGTTTTTTCTCTCGATTCTTTTTAGCCGGCAATTTTTTTTTTTTACATTGAGCGGGAAGCCCGCTGACAACTGATAACTCATCGTTTGTTAAGGACGCGGCAGCCGGCTTCCTGGTCCCCTCCTTAGCAACCGGCTATATACTGTGTAAAAAAAAAAGCACCGCAAAAAGCAATGAAGAAACACTCAAAAGCAACATGCATAGATGTGAATCAAGGCTAAGTGCTAGAACTCTCCAGGAGCTTCTAGAAGCCAGGTGGAGGCAACCGAGACTCAACCCTTGGAGCTCTGCCAACCTAACTCTAAACAAATTAACCCTGGCTCCTCTAGCCACAACAGGAGGCCAACTAAATTTACCTTCTGTACATGGGGGGTGCTGCAGCTAAAATGTATTTTTATTTCACTCTGTCGCAATTGGAGATAATACTTGTCATTTCCTAAGGGAAATCTCCCAAGTGGGGACACACATAAAATTATGGCATATGTTCTAACCCCTACACACTTTCCAAAACTAGAAAAACATTGTGGCTGGAATTGGGCTTCAAATGGTAGGGCTTTAGTGCTTATAATAGAAAATTAAAACTGAACTCCGGCATAAGCAAATATTGACTAATTACAAGAGTCGTGTGTATCCTTCCTTACATCTCTGCTCTTCTTCCAGATCTGTGCAGTACTACAGTGTGGAACTTTGTGGGAGCTTCCTGTATTAAAGGCCGATCCCTGCTGTTTTCACTCATTGTGCAGGGTGACTGGTCTTGTCCCTGCCCCCTCCTCTAGTTTTCTGTAGTGGGGGAGCCTGATGGGCCCCTCCCACAGCTCTTCTCTCTGTACAGGCTCTGTACAACACAGTGATGTTATCAGTACCACTTTACAAGATAATATTTGAGTTTTTAATTTTATTTAGTGCACACACAGCAGGTTTGTATCCTTTGTGGCTATTTAGGAATGCATTTAAATGAAAGTTTATGTGCTTGGAGTTCAGTTTTAAGGGATAGGTTTAAGGTATGTGCAGGGAGGTGCCAATTATACAGTGCCTTGAAAAAGTATTCATAACCCTAGAAATTTTCCACATTGTGTCATGTTACAGCCAAAAACGTAAATTTGTTGTATTGGGATTTTATGTGATAGACCAACACAGAGTGGCACATCATTGTGAAGTAAAAGGAAAATGATAAATGGTTTAAACGTTTTTACAAATAAGTATCTGAAAAGTGTGGCGCACATTTGTATTCAGCCCCTTTTATTCTGATACCCCTAACTAAAATCTAATGGAACCAATTGCCTTCAGAAGTCACCTAATTGGTAAATAGAGTCCACCTGTGTGTAATTGAATCTCAGTATAAATACAGCTGTTCTGTGAAGCCCTCAGAGGTTTGTTAGAGAACCTTAGTGAACAAACAGCATTATGAAGGCCAAGGAACACAGCAGACAGGTCAGGGATACATTTGTGGAGAAATTTAAAGCAGGGTTAGGCTATAAAAAAATATCCCAAGCTTTGAACATCTCACAGAGCACTGTTCAATCCATCATCCGAAAATGGAAAGAGTATAGCACAACTGCAAACCTACCAAGACATGGCCGTCCACTTAAACTGACAGGCTGGGCAAGGAGAGCATTAATCAGAGAAGCAGCCAAGAGACCCATGGTAACTCTGGAGGAGCTGCAGAGATCCACAGCTCAGGTGGAAGAATCTGTCCACAGGACAACTATTAGTCGTGCACTCCACAAATCTAGCCTTTATGGAAGAGTGGCAAGAAGAAAGCATTGTTGAAAGAAAGCCATAAGACGTCCCGTTTGCAGTTTGCGAGAAGCCATGTGGGGGACACAGCAAACATGTGGAAGAAGGTGCTCTGGTCAGATGAGACCAAAATTAAACTTTTTGAACTTTTAAAAGCAAAACGCTATGTGTGGCAGAAATTTAACACTGCACATCAGCCTGAACACACCATCCCCACTGTGAAACATGGTGGTGGCAGCATCATATTGTGGGGGTGCTTTTCTTCAGCAGGGACAGGGAAGCTGGTCAGAGTTGATGGGAAGATGGATGGAGCCAAATACAGGGCAATCTTAGAAGAAAACCTGTTATATTCTGCAAAAGACTTGAGACTGGGGCGGAGGTTCACCTTGCAGCAGGACAACAACCCTAAACATACAGACGGAGCTACAATGGATTGGTTTAGATCAAAGCATATTCATGTTTTAGAATGGCCCAGTCAAAGTTCAGACCTAAATCCAATTGAGAACCCGTGGTAAGACTTAAAAATTGCTGTTCACAGATGCTCTCCATCCAATCTGACCAGAGCTTAAGCTATTTTGCAAAGATGAATGGGCAAAAATGTCACTCTCTAGATGTGCAAAGCTGGTAGAGACATCCCCAAAAAGACTTAAAGCTATAATTGCAGTGAAAGGTGGTTCTACAAAGTATTGACTCAAAGGGGCTGAATACAAATGCACGCCACACTTTCACATATTCATTTGTAACAAAATTGAAAAGCATTTATCATTTTCCTTCCACTTCACAATTATGTGTCACTTTTAAAATACATTTACGTTTTTGGTTGTAACGTGACAAAATGTGGAACATTTCAAGGGGTATGAATACTTTTCCAAGGCACTATAGTGATGGGTTGCCCAAGTTGGGAAGGATTAATGCGGGTTCTGCATTTCACAAGCTTTTCTCGGTTCTGCCCTCAGCTTGTGATACATATAAAGGGGGGGGGGACTGGGCTCAGGAAGGAAAAGCCGGGACTGCATGGGAAAATGTAATCAACAGCAACCCTGTAGTCTACAGGCTAGGAAAAATCTGTCTGTAAATGGATAGAAAACTGGCTAACAGACCATATTTAGAGAGAAGTGGTTAATGATTCTTACTCTGAATGGTCTAAGGTTATCAGTGGTGTACTCCAAGGTTCAGTTTTGGGACCCTTACGTTTTAATATATTTATAAATTATATAGAATTTATATATATATATAATATATAATATAAATATTATATATAAAAGTACCAGGGCCGTCTTTAAGGCAGGGCAAAAGGGGCAGCTGCCCTGGACCCTGCCATTGTTGTGGGGCCCAAAGCAGCTGCCTCATACTTGCCAACTATCCCAGTTTAAATTCCTTTGTCCCTTGAAGTTTTAGTCCCGTGCTGTGTCCTGATATCTCAGTGTGAAGTGCTGCTACTAATGCTGCCCAGCTCTGCCCTATTGTTTTGTACAAATGACTCACCTGCAGACTCTGTGTTTACATATAAATAACCGGCATTCATATGTAAATAGCTGCATCTGTCGGCATAGATATGTAAATAAAGGCATGTATATCATGCCCCCTGCAGTGAGGAGATGATGTGCTGTAACCTCTAGCAACCAATCAGTGTGCAATATTACTGTACAGTAATCTCTAGAAACCAATCAACAAGCAGAAATCATGTGCTGTAACATCTAGTAACTAATCAGTGAGCCGTAATTTGTGCTGTAACCTCTAGGAACCAGTCAGTACAGGATGTCTCCAATTTATAAGCCAACCTCAATGCAGTGTTTAATTGGGCAACTATGTGGCAAATGAGGTTTAATGTTTATAAATGTAAAGTTATGCACTTGGGGGCTAAGAATATGCATGCATCATACATACTAGGGGGAGTACAACTGGGGGAATGTAATAATTCATCCACAGTGCTGTCCTAAATCTTTACAGACAAACAATCAATATGTTCATATACTGTACCTCTAAAGTATTCTGTATTTTGTAGATTTCATATATATATATATATATATATATATATATATATATATATATATATATATATATATATATATATATATATATATATATATGTGTGTGTATACAGTATCTCACAAAAGTGAGTACACCCCTCACATTTTTGTAAATATTTTATTATATCTTTTCATGTGACAACACTGAACAAATGACACTTTGCTACAATGTAAAGTAGTGAGTGTACAGTTTGTATAACAGTGTAAATTTGCTGTCCCCTCAATAACTCAACACACAGTCATTATTGTCTAAACTGCTGGCAACAAAAGTGAGTACACCCCCTAAGTTAAAATGTCCAAATTGGGCCCAAAGAGTCAAAATTTTGTGTGGCCACCATTATTTTATAGCACTGCCTTAATCATCTTGGGCATGGAGTTCACCAGAGCTTCACAGGTTTCCACTGGAGTCCTCTTCCACTCCTCCATGACAACATCACGGAGCTGGTGGATGTTAGAGACCTTGCGCTCTTCCACCTTTCGTTTGAGGATGTCCTACAGATGCTCAATAGGGTTTAGGTCTGGAGACATTCTTGGCCAGTCCATCACCTTTACCTTTCAGCTTCTTTAGCAAGGCAATGGTCTGAGCACTGACAGGCTGACCCCTCCACCCCTTCAACCTCTGCAGCAATGCTGGCAGCATTCATACATCTATTTCTCAAAGACAACCTCTGGGTATGATGCTAAGCATGTGCACTCAACTTCTTTGGTCGACCATGGCAAGGCCTGTTCTGAGTGGAACCTGTCCTATTAAACCGCTGTATGGTCTTGGCCATCGTGCTGCAGCTCAGTTTCAGGGTCTTGGCAATCTTCTTATAGCCTAGGCCATCTTTATGTAGAGCAACAATTTTTTTTTCAGATCCTCAGAGAGTTCTTTGCCATGAGTTGCCATGTTGAACTTCCAGTAACGAGTCACATGACACCAGGGAGGAAAAATGGCTAATTGGGCCCAATTCGGACATTTTCACTTAGAGGTGTACTCACTTTTGTTGCCAGTGGTTTAGACATTAATGGGTATGTGTTATTTTGAGGGGGCAGCAAATTTACACTGTAATACAAGCTGTATACTCACTACTAGGGATGAGCTTCGAGTTTGAGTCGCCGAACAGCGAACAATTTGGAGTGTTCGTGGCAAATTCAAAAGCCGCGGAACGCCCTTTAAAAGTCTATGGGAGAAATCAAATGTGCTAATTTTAAAGGCTTATATGCATGATATTGTCATAAAAAGTGTTTGGGGACCTGGGTCCTGCCCCAGGGGACATGGATCAATGCAGAAAGTTTTAAAAATGTTTTTTTCGGGAGCAGTGATTTTAATAATGCTTAAAGTGAAACAATAAAAGTGTAATATTCCTTTAAATTTCATACCTGGGGGTGTCTATAGTTTACCTGTAAAGGGGCGCATGTTTCCCGTGTTTAGAACAGTCTGACAGCAAAATGACAGTTCAAAGGAAAAAAAGTCATTTAAAACTACTCGCGGCTATTAATGAATTGTCAGTCCGACAATACACATAAAAGTTCATTGATAAAAACGGCATGGGATTTTCCCACAGGGGAACGCCGAACCAAAATTAAAAAAAAAAAGGCATGGGGGTCTCCCTAAATTCCATACCAGGCCCTTCAGGTCTGGTATGGGTTTTAAGGGGAACCCCGAGCCAAAATTTTTTAAAAAATGGTGTGGGGTCCCCCCAAAAATCCATACCAGGCCCTTATCCGAGCACGCAACCTGGCAGGCCACAGGAAAAGAGGGGGGACGAGAGAGCGCCCCCCTCCTGAACTGTACCAGGCCACATGCCCTCAACATTGGGAAGGTGCTTTGAGGTAGCCCCCCAAAGCACCTTGTCCCCATGTTGATGAGGACAAGGGCCTCATCCCCACAACCCTTGGCTGGTGGTTGTGGGGGTCTGTGGGCGGGGGCTTATCAGGATATGGAAGCCCCCTTTAACAAGGGGACCCCCAGATCCCGCCCCCCTGTGTGAAATGGTAATGGGGTACAAAATTACCCCTTCCATTTCACAAAAAAAGTGTCAAAAATGTTAAAAATGACAAGAGAGAGTTTTTGACAATTCCTTTATTTAAAGTCTTCTTCTTTCCATCTTTTTCGGGTCTTCTTCCTTCTTCCTTCCTTCTTCCTTCGGTTTCTTCCTCCATCTTCTTCTTCCTCTGGTTCTTCCTCTGATCCTCTGCTTCTTGCTCCGGTGTTCTCGTCCAGCATCTTCCTCTGCGGCGTCTTCTTCCCCGCTGGCCAAAGATCAGTCAGGGTGGAATGCAAGCTGGGCTGGAGGCTGGAGTCAATTGTGTGGCGTTAGACTGTCGTCATGACAATGCGTTTCAGGCATGGCCCGTTGCCATGCCCGAAATATGTTGTCTCCCTGACTGATCTTTGGGCAGCAGCCAGCAAGTTGTCTCCAGCGTATAATTGGGATAATGCCCATCTGGTCTGTCAGGTCCTTGGCTAAGCTGTCCATCGGTGCCCCGCTCTGGCTCTATTGCGGGTTTCATCGCAACACACCGGTCCTCCTTGGTACCCAGCCTTATTGCCACCCTGTATAGGCACCACCTAAATTGGGCACCTTTGTACCATCTCAGCACCAGCTTGTCACCACTTTAGTCCTGGGCTAAGTAAACATCGTTCACTTTGGATGTCTATAGATGCAATAGCATGTGGTGTACTCTTTTGACCATTATCAGCACACTTATGGACATGTTTGGAATTTAATTTCTTTCTTGGAATTCAGTTTTTTACTGATTTTATGGATTTTCACAATAAATGTCAACATGGATTTATTACATATGGTGCAGTGACTACATGTACTGTATATGTAAGCATTCCCAAGCACTTTATGTTTTTTCAGACCTGGAAAGGTAAGCCTGGACTTGGTTAGTTAGATGAAGAACTGTGTGAACTTGGAGTGTATTATCGCAGTATGCTAAGCAAAAAATTCAAAATTCAAAAACCTGGTCTGAAGTCTTCATGGTGGTACATAAAGAACAGGGCCTGAAAAACACTTACGGGCTTGAGGAGAAAGGAACAAAAGGCCACTGTGAAGGGTTAACATTTCGAGGAGTGGTACCAGGCATGGGAGACGGGTCCTCTGGTAGTGAGGGGGTCGATGTTCTGGCTTCCTTCCTGGCGGTCAGTTTCCCCAAATGCAATCAGGACCGAACCCGCAGTACGGTGATCCCATAAACTTAGCCACATGACATGGGAGAGCTTCAGGAGTACATGCATGAGGTCTGCGCTTAGTGCATGGCAGGACCCCATTCTGTCACTGGGCGTGAGGTGGCAGAGAAAAGCTGGACTGGTGGAGCTGGACACAGGCTCAGCAGTGTCCCCCTTTAAATGCTACATTAAGGTAAGGCAAGCTGTGCAGCAAAATGGGATGGCATGTTACACAGAAGGGGTCGGTACTGTATGTTGCTTCACAGCTGCACAAGGTGCATGGCTCATTTCTAAGCTGGGGTTCTACATTAATGTTGACTTTCACATAAACACAGCCCTGCCTGGTCCCAGGCATTGGTGAGTGCGTACACGAGAAGAGATTCCCCAAAGTGCAGGGCGAGTAAGCACAATCCACGTGCGTGTGTGTGTGATAGAGGTGGGGGAGGGGGGTTTAAGATTAGGGATTATCCAGTGCCAAAAACTCTGCCCAAACTTTGGGCTCTGAGGGCTGGTTCATCCTGGGAATCACACACGAACGAACGAGCTATGCGTTCCTGTGCTAATGCACAAGTAGTTCTGTGCAGTACGATTTAAGCCCATTCATTTTGAGTGGGCTAAAATTGTACAGCACCACACTAAAAGTAGTGCATGCGATCAGGTGTGGGCAAACGCACTGCCTTTGCTACCTGCATTTTGGGTTGTCATTAATTTTTTATTGACATCGGCTGCATATCGCAACTGCAGTGCATTTTGAACGCAGTGCAGGAAATGCAAATGGAACACAGGTTTCCCGCATCATGTTGTGATGTGAACCGGCCCTTAACTCAATGGACAGTATACTTTGTGAAGGTGTCAAGTGTTTGCATACAAACCCATTATTTGCACAAAAAGTAATGAAAAGCATTAGCTGGTTATATGAAGTAGTTTATGCCATTGAAGAATTACTTTAACTAAGAGATACATAAAGGAGGATAAGAAGTATTATCTAGAATGGGGGAAAAAAAGACTTGAGAAAGAATGAATGCTGGTTCAGATTTTATAACCAGAGAACAAGGCTGAACACACACAGTGTGCTTTCTATGATTTATAACTGAACATCCCACTGAGAAGCATTTCAGAACTCCATTCCTATGTAATAATTGCACTTACACTTCCTGTAACATCTGCAGAATGTGGATGTTCACTCTGCAAATGGAATGATTAAAGGACACCTCCGCAGCAGAATGGCAACCAAGAGATTTAAATACTCCAATTTTTTTTCAGATATAATAAATTATAGTCTGGCAAATTGGTCTTGGATAATGTTTTGGGCATCACTACTAAATTATTGAACATTTGAAAAATTACTTTATTACAGTACATGTCAAATTAAAATCAACAGGAATTTGTTAAAGTGGCGTTGCTGCGTGCTTGGCTTTCACGAATCCACAGAGATCTCTTTCATTTTAGGATTTTTCTTTTTTAAACTTGCATGGTCTATGGCATTAATCAGCACGTTAGCTCTTGAGGTGCTACTGCCTTCAGGAAGCTATTACCAAGCTGTTGATGATTTTAAATAGTCTTTACGGTGAAGTATCCCATGTGGCAGATGGCGGTGGAAAATATAGCTTTGGATATGTGGTAATAGATCACAAACAGATACCTGGCACAGATGCTATTAAAGACTGGCATTCCTCATGCAGGGGCTGGTTTGATATATAGTAGAAGGTTATACTTTGTTGTTAAATATGGCCAAATTAGAATAGCGTGTTTATAAACCAAAAATACAGGCTCCCTAAAGCATCAGTTTACCTAAAAACAGTAAAAGGCTACTAAAGTCATGTAGGAACCAATATAAGCATACAAAAATTATCAACATTTAAAATGTCAGGGCAAAAAAAAATCAGTAAACTTCTACATGCTCATTTTACCCCATTTTAGTCTTTTAAAAATACTGCAAATATAGCAAATTTTTTTTGCTCTCAACTTCCTGTTTACACTGACAATGCAGCGTTTTCTGAAATCCCAACTAGCCCTGCCTGCTGAACTACAGAATTCCATCCATCTCCCACCTTCTCTGTTCTACTTTACATGCATACATTAATTTCTATCCATCAAAACAGTGCTGCTGTCTTATAAACCTAAAAGTGATGTAGCCCACTACCCAATAATATATGATCCCATTTAATGGACAGTGAATCTCATAATGCACAGACTCAAAAAAATATATACATACTACAAAGTGCGTAATTAATAGTGCAAACAAATAAATAAATAAATATATATATGTATATATATATATATATATATATATATATATATATATATATATATATATATATATATATCTATAGTGGGTCAAAAAAGTATTTAGTCAGCCACCAATTGTGCAAGTTCTCCCACTTAAAAAGATGAGAGAGGCCTGCAATTGTCATCATAGGTATACCTCAACTATGAGAGACAAAATGTGGAAACAAATTCAGACAATCACATGTTCACATATTCTCATATGGGATCAAACAATTAATTATCCAATGTCGATAAATAGAAAAAACGTGTAGACATATATGGAATCATGGGTCATCAGGTGCTATCGCTTTTCTCATTACATTCGATATTCACTAAAGAAGAACAAACACATATAGTGAATTTATATATATGCACAGTGGGGACGGAAAGTATTCAGACCCCCTTAGATTTTTCACTCTTTGTTATATTGCAGCTATTTGCTAAAATCATTTAAGTTCATTTTTTTCCTCATTAATGTACACACAGCACCCCATATTGACAGAAAAACACAGAATTGTTGACATTTTTGCAGATTTATTAAAAAAGAAAAACTGAAATATCACATGGTCCTAAGTATTCAGACCCTTTGCTGTGACACTCATATATTTAACTCAAGTGCTGTCCATTTCTTATGATCATCCTTGAGATGGTTCTACACCTTCATTTGAGTCCAGCTGTGTTTGATTATACTGATTGGACTTCATTAGGAAAGCCACACACCTGTCTATATAAGACCTTACAGCTCACAGTGCATGTCAGAGCAAATGAGAATCATGAGGTCAAAGGAACTGCTTGAAGAGCTCAGAGACAGAATTGTGGCAAGGCACAGATCTGGCCAAGGTTACAAAAAATTTCTGCTGCACTTAAGGTTCTTAAGAGCACAGTGGCCTCCATAATCCTTAAATGGAAGACGTTTGGGAGGACCAGAACCCTTCCTAGAGCTGGCCATCTGGCCAAACTGTGCTATCGGGGGAGAAGAGCCTTGGTGAGAGAGGTAAAGAAGAACCCAAAGATCACTGTGGCTGAGCTCCAGAGATGCAGTCGGGAGAAGGGAGAAAGTTGTAGAAAGCCAACCATCACTGCAGCCCTCCACCAGTCGGAGCTTTATGGCAGAGTGGCCCGATGAAAGCCACATGAAAGCCCGCATGGAGCTTGCTAAAAAACACCTGAAGGACTCCAAGATGGTGAGAAATTAGATTCTCTGGTCTGATCAAGATAGAACTTTTTGGCCCTAATTCTAAGCGGTATGTGTGGAGAAAACCAGGCACTGCTCATCACCTGTCCAATACAGTCCCAACAGTGAAGCATGGTGGTGGCAGCATCATGCTGTGGGGGTGTTTTTCAGCTGCAGGGACAGGACGACTGGTTGCAATCGGAAAGATGAATGCGGCAATGTACAGGGATATCCTGGATGAAAACCTTCTCCAGAGTGCTCAGGACCTCAGACTGGGCCGAAGGTTTACCTTCCAACAAGACAATGACCCTAAGCACACAGCTAAAATAACGAAGGAGTGGCTTCACAACAACTCCGTGACTGTTCTTGAATGGCCCAGCCAGAGCCCTGACTTAAACCCAATTGAGCATCTCTGGAGAGACCTAAAAATGGCTGTCCACCAACATTTACCATCCAACCTGACAGAACTGGAGAGGATCTGCAAGGAGGAATGGCAGAGGATCCCCAAATCAGGTGTGAAAAACTTGTTGCATCTTTCCCAAAAAGACTCATGGCTGTATTAGATCAAAAGGGTGCTTCTACTAAATACTGAGCAAACGGTCTGAATACTTAGGACCATGTGATATTTCAGTTTTTCTTTTTTAATAAATGGCCAAAAATGTCAACAATTCTGTGTTTTTCTGTCAATATGAGGTGCTGTGTAATGAGGAAAAAAAATGAACTTAAATGATTTTAGCAAATTGCTGCAATATAACAAAGAGTGAAAAATTTAAGGGGGTCTGAATACTTTCCGTCCCCACTGTATACCCAGCTATGTTAAAAAAAATGAGAATAATAAAAATCATCACTGTTTTTATAAATTTAAATCAAAAACGAAAGGAAAAAGGAAAAATAAAAATAAATCAAAGAAATAAATATAAATCAAAATCAGAATTCAATCCATTGGGCAATATTGTATTTAAACGGTGTATTCATTGAACCTCCCGCTTTTTAAGGGTTAATTCTCTATTCCCTCCACGCCTATTCTTAGATATACCGGTGCGGCTCTTGTTCGGCGTCCCAGATCGGCCGCTCCCACACGCCCGCAGGTGCGCGCAGCGCAGCAATCGTGGGCGCGCAGTGCGGCAATCATAGCCGATCTCTGTAAAGAGCTGCATCTGCGGCTCTTTAAGCATGTGATCGGCTGGGTCCAATCACAGCCGGTCACATGTTAACACGGAGATGCCAGTAATCAGCGCTCCTCACCTCACACTGACAGAGTGTGTGGCGAGGAGAGCCGATCATCAGTATCTCCTCGCAGGGGGACATCTACACATGTAATCGGGGCACTGATCATCAGTGCCCTGGTTACAATATAGCACCAGCAGGGTCACCATTTAGTGCCCACCAGTGCCAGCAATCAGTGCCCATCAGTGCCAGCAATCAGTGCCCACCACTGCCCACAAGTGCCACAAATCAGTGCCCATTAGTGATGCCAGTCAGTGCTGGCTATCAGTACTACCTATCAATGTTGCCCATCAATGCCCATCACTGCTGTCCATCAGTGCCCATCAGTGTCGCCCATCAGTGCCACCCATCAATGCCCATCAGTACTGCTTATCCGTGCCACTTAACAGAGCCCACCAGTGCCGCTTATCAGTGCCCACCAGTGCCGCCTATAGTTGTCAATCAGTGCCACCTATTAGTGCCCATCAGTGCCACCTAACAGTGCCCATCAGTGCCGCCTATTAGTGCCACATACCAGTGAAACATATCAGTGCCCATCAATGCCGCCTCATCAGCGCACATCAGTGAGGTAGAAAAATTACTTAGTTACTAAATTTACTGACACAAACTAAGTAAAAAATTTTAATTTTAATTTTTCAACATTTTTGGTCTTTTTTTATTTGTAAAAAATAAAAAACCCAGCAGTGATTAAATACCACCAAAATAAAGCTCTAATTGTGTGAAGAAAATTAGAAACATTTCATCTCGGTACAGTGTAGCATTACCGCTCAATTTGTCATTCAAATTGCGACAGTGCTAAAAGCTGAAAAATGGCCCGGGCAGGAAGGGGGTGTAAGTGCCCTGTAGGCAAGTGGTTAAGGAAGAATTGATGGATACTCCCCTAAATCAGTCAGCCGTGAAGACTGCTTTGATGAGTGATAGATGGAGGTAGGCAGTCTAAACTGGCCATTTTGGCAATTCTGTATTATTTAAAAAAAAGTTACATTTTCCTTTAAATATTACATGACATATAAACAAAAACTTCTATTGCATTAGCAAATGCAAAATCTAAATTTATGCTTAATTACGTGGCACTTACTACTGTATTTTGTGTCTTCTGGACAGATATACGGGCTTAATAAAGTTTGCTTTATTTCAAGGCGGACTCATTAGAATACAAATTTTAACACAAACTGACAATCTTTAAAAATCCTCATTTCATCCCAACAGCTTCTCATATCATTGAAATTAAGCAATGAGTCATGAAACTGAATGTTACAATGAGTCCTTTTAAATGCCCCCGGTGCATTGTTTGTGTATGTCTATTAAGCCATCCACGAAGTGCTTAAATTGACTATTTACACAAGCCCCAGACTTGGTTAGTGTAATTATAATGCGGAGAGGACTATCACATATAAAGAGTGCAGAGCTGCAGAATTTGATGAACAGCACTGGGAATAGTAACCTCAAGCTTTGTACGTTCCCGTTAATTTTCATGTTTCCTGATTAAATGTTTGCTTATGCAAAATAATAATATGACAATATTCCGTAATTCAAGCTTACTTAATGGTGTGAATAAAAACAGCAGACAATAAAGAAAACCTGGTTTAAATTGTTAGTCTCTAAGACTTCATTTTTCATGTATGGGATCCAAATACTGTCCTGTCTACAGATTGCTATGACAGTAAGTTATATAGTCAGAAACTTTGATTTAATGACCCCTGGAATAATTTCCTGGTGCTATGAGACCTCGGCACAGGTACCAGAAGGATTTTTTCATTTCTTATACTGGCTATAATAATGCAGGCTGAACAAAATAAATCTAGCAGATTCCCTTATACGTACTATACAGCATGGATGGACGAATCCCCCTACTTGGTTATTGTATTTAGACAACCACAGACAGCGGCTGTCAGAATGCCTGAACAGCAGCTGCATTGGATTGGATGCTGTTCGGCTGACAGTTTTCTGCACCGCTCCCTAGATTTTTCATTCATAGAATGCTGTGTGGGTGAGAACCGTCAAAGCCACCCATGAAGAAATTTTTTGGCATGGCACTGGGAACTAGCTAAAAATTTGCACACTGTATGGCCAGATTTAGCGGTGCACTTTAGCATTGATATGAAATTAAAGGTTTGCTTTAATAACTTATAGATAGATTATCTAAAACCCAAACTTTTTTTTAGTTTTGGATTTTTTTTTTTACAGCTGTCTCTGTTTTGTTGGGAAGATTTTTCTTCACTTACTGGAATTAAATACAAAAGGAGGTAAGGGCTCTTTTACACATGTAGCGAGGACTGAGGCTCCCCTAAAAAGCAATCCACCCTCGGATCTGTTTCCAGAGCTGTTTGACAGCCAGTGAGGAGGCAATTTGTCGCCTGCTTTCTGCCTGTTTTGGCCCCCTAAATGCTGCTCTACCCCACTGGTTGTAGCGTGGCCCTTCACTTGAATGGGTTACATGACAGGGGGTATAATTTCTGCTGCAGCATGTGTACACCTCCATCTGGTACCTTTGCAGCTTGAGGGGGAGCAGTTGGAGGACATCAGAATACAACTGCCTGCTTTTACTGCCACCTCAACCACAAATGTGAATGAGCCCTTAGTAGAGATCTCCAAAAAGTGAAGTAAATCCTATTTGAAATGAGAGTAATTGTTCCCATTTGAAGATTTCCTCTTTCTGTTATGACAACTCAAAATTTCAGGTTCCACCCCATCAGGGGCGGCTTGTCCATTAAGGGCGCACAGGCGCCACCCCCCCTTTCCATCCCTGCCTCCCCTATCCATGCGTCCGGCCCCTTTCAGGATGCCGGATGCATGGATTCCAATGCAAGGTGGGTGTTTTTTTGAAGCGCTGATTAGAGCCAGAGGCTCTAATAGGCTTCAAAATAGGGTGGGCTCGGGGTGCAGAGAATGCACTCATAGCCCACCCAGGTGTGTTACAGCAGCAAATGAATACTCGCCATTGTAACACTGATCTCCCTCCCGGTCAATCAGGAAGTGGGTTTTGACACCCGATTAGCTGAAAAGACAGGCGATCCTATTGGACGCCTAGGAGGAGGGGAGGAGCCGCACGCTGCATGCCACCCGCCTAGATGGGGTAAGTCCCAGACCGACTGGGAAACAGCGGGGGGGTAGGTGTTTGTTTGCCGCCCCCCCCCAAAAAGAACACCAGCTGCCAATGCACCCCATCCCTTTTCAGTCCCAGTGACAATGCTCATTAGTACAACTAGAGAAAGGGAATCTGCCAGGGCCAGAGATAGCAGTGTTTTTTGTTTGTTTAGCAGGTGGGCTAAAAAAAAAAAATAAAAAAATGGATTCCTCCATCCACACAAGTAAGCTGGATGGAGAAATCCCCCTGCTGGCACGTTGCATTCTGACAGCTGGACTCCCTGCTGTCAGAATACAAAGATCGGTGGCTGCACCAGCTGATCTCTGAAAGCCTTCCAGAATGTCCGTTCTATCTATCAACCTCTGTCAAACAGGGTGGTTCACATGCACAGATCGAAATTCAGCTAGTCCCTGCTAAACTGGCTAAATTTCAATTTGTCTCTACTCAGTGGGGGTGGACTAACCATTTGGACACTCGGGCATTGCCCCAGGGTAAGGTCCAGTAGGGGCCCCATGAGAGGGTCCTGGGAACCAAACACATGGTACGAGCGAGACCGCGAGTGGCCACGAATTTTGACATGACAAACACGGTAGCGAATCCTACCTGCGACAGTGACCGTGCGACTGGGTTCGCATTGGACTGGGGCAGGTGTGCAACATATCCAAAGAGCATGGTGTGGATGATGCACAGAAAATAACTTTGGTTTGGTAAATAAATGAGAGAAGAACCATGTACAAATGATTTGTAAGTTCCGCTGCGGGAACTAAAACACACAGCATGGGGGAAACAAGGAATGGCAACGGTAGAAAGTATGCAATGTATCTGATATGAATGGGTTGTAAAGAGAAATGACTCTGATACGAATTGGTTGTAAAATGTATGAAATGAATCCGATATGAATCGGTAGTAAGGAGTATTAAATTAATCTGATACGAATTGGTTGTAGAGTGTATGCCAACCCTTACTCTGAAAACGAACACCTACCAACCACCCAGCCCCCCAGGCTAATCAAGTGCAGACAAGGCACCAGGTGGGTCTACTTACCACCTCAATCAGCCACAGAACCTGTACAAACAATACATGGCCATCTCCAAATGGATGAGACGGCAACCCCATGGACAGTAAATCTTATAACCAGTGAAGTCTATGGCGAGCAGTGGCGGTGCGTTCATAAGGGCGCACTGGCGCCGGCTCCTCTCTCCAGCCACCCCCTCTATCACCAATAGATAGTGTCATGCTTCACATGACTCTATCCATGGCCGCCGCTGCCACCCCCTATTCTGGCGCCGGACACCTGAATTACAGCGACAGGGGTGTTTTTGAAGCACCTGATTAGAGCCACAGGCTCTAATAGGCGTCAAAAAAGGTAAACAGCGAGCGCCATGCTTGGCGCTCGCAGTTCACCCAGCAGTGTTAGAAAAGTGAATGAATATTTGCTTTCCTAACACTGAACCGCCTCTCCACCAATCAGGTGCTCGGGTCATTTACCCGTCACCTAATTGGCTGAAATGACAGGCGCTGTGATTGGACACCTATCAGGCATCCAATCATAGGAGAGGATGAGAGAAGAAGACATTGAGGACATCGCTCGCCGCCCACCGCGGGGGCACAGTGGCAGCATTCGATGGACACTGTGGGAGCATTTGATGGCACAGTGGGAGCATTTGATGGCACAGTGAGAGCATTTGATGGCACAGTGGGAGCGTTTAATGGCACAGTGGCAACGTTTGATGGGCACAGTGGCTGCATTTGATGGGCACAGTGGTGGCATTTGATGGCACAGTGGCTGCGTTTGATGGGCACAGTGGTGGCAATTGATGGGCACAGTGGCTTCATTTGATGGCACAGTGGCTGCGTTTGATGGCACAGTGGCTGCGTTTAATGGGCACAGTGAGGCTGCAATTGATGGTTTTTTTTTCAGAATTTTTCAGTTTGTCTGCGCCCCCCCCAAAATTTTGAGCAACAACTCGGAGGCAGGTTTTTTACGAAAGGGATGCAGGATAGGAAGCATAACGAATCGCAAGATTGCACATGATACGAAAAGGTTTGAATACTACCTACGACAGTGACCGATGAAGACCACGAACGGAGAAGCAGCAATGCACTTGCGATCGAATGCACACACATTTACGAACCTGAGGTGAGCTGGAAAGAGTCGGCCCAGTGACGTGTAGTATTGCTCACTAAAGCGACAAAGCATGAGCGAGTGGGCTGCTTAAATATCCTCCAGGCTCCTCCCATAAATTCAGGCCACCATACTGGCCTTCTTATATATATATATATATATATATATATATATAGCACTATGATAACTTTATTGAGTAAAGCTGTTAACAATCTAAGTGAAAGCCTTATCAGATGCACTAAGGAGAATTAAAATGATTGCGGCTGGTCATTTATACTACTTAGAAAGGATTGTATCCTTCTCCTCCTTGGCTTTACATGACATTGAGAGCTTTTGAGTCGATCAGATAGATTTAAACTGCTCCTCTAATGTATATTTCTTGTTCTCAAACCTATTTAAATGGAGTATCTTCCTCAACAGGCCTCTCCAGCATGAGTCTATATAGATTTCAAAAGACATATTATGAAGATGTATCCTGAATGCAAAGAGACTCAGATGACATAGTGAATGTTTGATCCACTTGACAGGTTATTATAGAATTTCTGCTACTCTTCATAGTGCGGCCAGATATGGTAGATGGTGTATTTTTTGTTTCATTTTTCTGGCTTCTGAATGGGCTGCTGTATAAAGTTCCCAGAATACATATTTTAGCCCTTGTAAAGGATACTAAAGAACATATTCAATACTACAGTCATGGTGATACACTTACACTTAAATACGCTTGTAGTTGTCCCAGCAGCCTCTGAAAAAGGGCAATATGATGCCCTAAATTAAAGTGCTACTAACCACAGGACCCTGCATTCACTATATCTGGTCTCCCACAGTACACAGAATATGGAAATTGAATTATTTTAGTAAATATAAATTGATAAATATATTTTCTTATCAGCAGTATATAGCAGTCTTGTGACATCTATCAGTGTCTGTTTAAAGCTTGTAGGAGGAGTTTTCATTCTGCACTGACTGTCCTATCAGGATGCAGGACCCCTGCCCCCCCTGTCTGGACAGTGCTGATTGGCCCTGTGCTGATCACATGCACCCTCCCAAGAAAAAAAAAACTCTCTAGCAATACACACCAAACTGAGCATGTGCAGCCCGTCTCCTGGTTTTGTTATATCAGGAAATATATTGGGGACAGTGGAAGGAGGGGAGGATCAGAGAAGACAGGATCCAACAGCCTTTTTACACAATGCTGAGGATTAACCCCTTAAGTTCCACAGTTGAATGAAATCAGTGAGTGTATCCTCAAATAGTGCCACATCCAAAAATTGTTAGAAAAGAACTAAATACCACTAAACTGACTTTTTAGGCACTTATATACTGAGAAGAGTATAAATCAATATATGTATATATAAAAAGATGTTTATTTAATAAAATATATTAAAAACACTTGCATATGCACAAAAACATGGAATGTATACAAAACTGTGTCCGGAAACATCATAATCATAGCATAGCATCCAGTACTGTCCTTCACCCGACGCATTTCAGTTTATTGCCTTTCCTCAGGGGTGTTTTATTAAGAGACAGATTATACCAAGTTGGAATTCTGGAAACCTGTGTACAGACACATTAGGTGCATGCAAACCTCAAATCCAGATTTGCCACTCAGTCGTCATACCAAGTTGGTACATTGAGGAAAATTTCCAAAAATCGAATTCCACAATTTGGATCGCATACACCCCAGTCCCGGGGGGGGACTGGAACAAAGTCCTCCTTCAAATGGAATTGTGGTGGATCCACAATTTAAGGGCCACACAGTCACCAGGATTAAATTAAGCAATTTGCTTTAAACCCTTTTTGGAGGGGTCTGCATCTGCGGGAATGGAGAAATAGGGGGTTGATAATAATCCCTATTTTTTTGTTACTTAGGTCTCTGATCTCTCTATAACACTCTTATTCTCTATAACATTCTTGACCTATAACATCAACATGTATTACAATCAATAATTATTATCTGATTGAATTGCTTTAATTAAACCAAATCTCATCTATTCTTTGTCATTTCAATTTGAATAATGTCTGTATTTTCACTTTGTCATAAATATGTTTCTGTTTTGTATCTTATTGGTTGCAACTCATGTGTATCATATATGTTAGATGTTTTTTGTACAGTAGCCTTTAGGGGCGATAAACTTATGTACATTTTTTGAATGTACTCTTTAATAAGGTACTCAAGTTCATCTGAATGAAGTTCTAACTGTGTTATAGATATGTATTTCGATCTATTGATTGTGATGTCCAATTTGCCTCACTCTTGGAGGGACAAATAACCACCTGGCACACTAAGCTGCCCGGGCCAGGCAACCCGCGGCGGACTTCTGGAACTCAGGCGTGCATATTGCTCTCCTGGACTCCATTTTTCTGGTCCAGCGGACATGCGCAGTCCACTGTTGAAGCGATGTGTATCGCTGGACTGCGTGTGCATCACATCACTCCGCTGACGCATCACACATGCATGGTCTCGATTCTCGATGTCTAGAGCAAGACAGAGCTTCTTCCAGAATTTAGAGGTGAATTGGACCCCACGATCTGATACAATATTACTGGGGACCCCATGGAGGCATATGATCTCCTTGATAAAAGCCTGAGCTGTTTCTGGGGCGGAAGGAGTGCCAATCATAGGAATAAAATGAAAAATTGTAAGGTGGTCCACAACAACAAATATGGATGTAAAACCATCAGAGGGTGGTAGCTCCACTATGATTTTTATCGGGGACTGCGACATTATGGCAGACAGATCGGACACTTTTGGAACATTTTTGGGACCATTGGCATTTATACAGCGATCAGTGCTATAAAAATGCACTGATTACTGTGTAAAGGTCACTGGCAGGGAAGGGGTTAACAGTAGGCAGTATGAACAACAGATCACTCTCCTCACCCCTGACAGCACGGATCTGTCTGTTTACACTGACAGATCTCCGTTCTGTCTCTGTGTGGAGCGATCGCGGGTGCCCGGCGGTCATCGCGACTGACAGGCACGCACATTGGTTCCGGAAGTGCGCAAGCACCCCCTAGTGGTGAAAAGGCGAACCAACGTAAGGTAACGTCATTTCGCCCAGGGGAGCCAAACTGCCGCAGTACAACTGCAGCGGCTGGTCGCGAAGGGGTTAAAGAATATGTTACCCCAGCATTTCATATTCCTAACATGTGGCTGCTGTTACCATGTACTTGGGTTAAAAACTATCCTGTTCTCTTTGTATTGCTTCCTTTGTGTGAAATACCTGGTGATCCTACCAGTCTCCCTGCTTTCCTATTTCAAACGGACCACACTAGGCATGAGAGCAGATCCATCTCAGTGTGGTCAGTTTTCTGGCTGTGCCAGGAAAACAGCCTGCCTGTCCTCCAATTGTCAGACTCGGCCTAACACCCCTCCCTGCACAGCCATTCAATGGGAAGATCAGTGTACTGCTGTTTTTTCCACCCCAAGCTCCTAGGTAAGGGTTCACATTTACAGTAAGCATAGGGCCAGGCTAGTGTTCTTAAAGCAGCATCTATCTTCACTAACAGTAAAAAATGCATATTAGCAAAACTGCAATTATACTTTGAGGATGATGGGACCAATCCTTTTATATAACACCAAACAATGATCTTTGCCATCAAATGTCAATTTGTAATCTTTGTCATCTTTGATTGGAAGATAATGATAAGACATTCTAGGGATTTGTGTTGCGAAATTTACTCTTCATATAGTAATAGGGTGCTTTTGTGTTCTTGCTTTCTGTAAAACCTGCTCTTGATGCTGAGCACATAATACCGTTTTCTGTTCTCCTACTGTGTATCCTCTAATGAATGCAGACAAGCATCAAATTGGGCCTCTAAAGACGCATCTCGATTCTTAGGAGCTTTGACATGCGCCAGCACATGCAGAATTGCCCCCATCCACCTCTGTGGTACATAATTGTTATGAACATTAGTTAGTGCTGCAATGTACTTAAAACGGTATTAAAGTCAAAACTGAAAATATAAGGGAACACAAGAGGGCGCCAGACTTAGTGTAGCAGGTAAGAACAAATGGGTTTATTAACCACTTTAGGCCCAGAAGGTTTTACCCCCTTAATGACCAGGCAATTTTTTGCGATACGGCACTGCGTTACTTTAACTGACAATTGTGAGGTTAAAATTTCTTTTGGTGGCATTTAATCATCTCTGCGTTTTTTATTTTTTGCTCTATAAACAAAAAAGAGCGACAATTTTGAAAAAAAAAACAATATTTTTTACTTTCTGCTATAAAACACATCCAATAAAAAAATGTAAAAAATCAAATTTATTCATCAATTTAGGCCAATATGTATTCTGCTACATATTTTTGGTTAAAAAAAAATCCCAATAAGGGTATATTGATTGGTTTGCGCAAAAGTTATCGCATCTACAAACCATGGGGTATTTTTATGGCATTTTTATTTTTTTTTACTAGTAATGGTGGCGATCAGCGATTTTTAACGGGACTGCGATATTGCGGCGGACAAATCAGACACCTAACTGACACTTTTTGGGGGAAAAGTGACATTATTACAGTAATCAGTGCTAAAAATATGCACTGTTACTGTACTAATGACACTGGCAGGGAAGGGGTTAACATCAGGGGCGATCAAAGGGTTAAATGGGTCCCTGGGGGTGCTTGCTAACTGTGGGGGATGCTCTGACTGGATGAAGACAGAGATGCTGCTTAGCAGGAACACAAGATCTCTATCTTCTCCCCTGTCAGAACGACGATCAGTGGTAAATGGTTTGTTCCAATACTCTAACTGATACATTTGCAGGAGAGCTTGTTCTGCTGAAAAACAACAGACTTACTGGCTGGATCACCAGGTGAAAATAAAAGAAAGAAAGCTTACAAATTTTTTTTAAAACAGCCATAATTTCTAAGAATTGATAAGCTGCAATATAATAAACGTTTGCTTTTTTGGTTCAATACCACTCCAAGCAGACAAAACACACATTAATGCAGCTCTTTAATCATTAGGACATCAATAAATGCATGCAAACAGCATAAGTACCTGAATTTGTCCTCCTGGCATCAGGTTCTTACAGGACATGTAGAGCAGGGCTCAAATGTGAGGGGAAGAAGCAGCACAAGGAGCTAATCAGTTCATGTGCTCAGTGTTGAAGCTAGACATTCTTTCACCAAGGACAAAGACTCAGTCTGGCACCCCACTGACCGCTTCCTCTCGAAACTAATGGTGTCAGTAGGGCAGTGGACAGTGTCAGGTTTTTTTAATCTTTATTATTTTTAAATTATTTATTACCATTTTTTAGGAGCCCTGTTGGGTGGTGAAATATTGTGGGTCTAAACAGACCCCTTATGTCTCACTATAGAGACAAAGAATAGGACTGAGGACAGAGATTCCCTTTCTCTGCAGCCTCAGCCTTTGGAAAGTGCTCTGTACTGAGCAGCTTCCTGTTCATAGACTGAAGCATAGTAAACACAGTTTACTATAAAACTCCTATTGTTAAAGTGGAGTTCCACCCAATAATGGAACTTCCGCTTTAAGTACACGTGACCCCCTGACATGCCACATTTGGCATGTCATTTCTTTTGGGGAGGGGGGGGGAGCAGGTACCTAGTTTTTACAGGTACCCAGCTCCCACTTCCTCTCCTGGTGGCGGAAGGAAGTTGACCTCTCTCCCTTCCTCCCCGCAATCTTCTGGGACACGTCACAGGTCCCAGAAGATAGCCTGGCCATTCTTAAAGTGTGGCTCGCGCATGCGCAGTGCGCGCCCACACTCGCACTGCCGGCGCCGCAGAAAGGAGGGGGAGAGAGGCGAGGCTTCGGGCAGCTGCATCGCTGGACCGTGGGACAGGTGAGTGTCTGTTTTTTAAAAGTCAGCAGCTACAGTTTTTGTAGCTGCTGACTTTTAAATTGGTGGAACTCCGCTTTAAATATGCTTTTCAGCATACCTTACAGAAGAACCTCATAAACTACTGAGCAACCTTCACATAAGAAGCCCCCTCTTCAATGCAGTAGTCCACCTTTGCAGCCAGAGCCCCACCTCACTCCCTTCTCATCAGTCCCCTTTGTCCCACCTAACATAAGAAGTCCACCCTTACTTATGAGGTCTTACCTTCACAAGCAGTCTTCATTACATTATTGCCCCCCCCCCCCACCCTTACATCAGTGTTCCCTCTTACATCAGAATCCCCCTTAAATCAGTGTCCACTCTTACATCAATGTTTCCCCTTACATCAGTGTCTCATCTTACATCAGTGTCCCCTTTGCTTCAGAGTCCCCAATTATTTTAGAATCCCTCTTTGCATCAGTGTCCCCATTATTTTAGAATCCCTCCTAATGCCAGAGTCCCTTCTATCGTCAGAATCTTTTTACATCAGAGTCCTTCTTGACTCAGTGTCCCCGCTTACATCAGTGTGCCCTCCTACATCAGAGTCCTGCCTTACATCAGTGTCCCCCCTTAAATCAACGCCCCACCTTACATTAGTATCCCCCTTGCATTCAAATTCCCTCTTACTTTAGTGCCTCCATTATATCAATGGCCCCCCTTACATCAGTGTCTCTTTTTACATATACGTCCCCCCTTACATCAGTGTTCCCTTTTACATCAGAGTCCTTCCTTACATCAGTGTGCCCCCTTACTTCAACACCCCTCCCCCCTTACATCAGTTCTCCACTATAACAGTGTCCTCTCTTACATCAATGTCCCTTACTTAAGAGTCCCCCTTACATCCATGCCCCCTTACATCAGTGTCCCCCCTTACAATAGTGTCTTCCTTGCACTAGAGCCCCCCTCCCCCCTTTACATAAACGCTCCCTATTTATATCAGTGCCTCCTCTTACATCAGTTCCCCATTTTACATTGCCCCCCCTTAAAATAGTGCCTTCCTTCTACCAGAGCTTCCCCCCTACATCAATGTCCCCTTACATAAGAGTCCCCCACTTACATCAATGTGTCCCACTTACATCAGAGTATCCCTCCTTACATTAATTTGCCACCCCCCTCCTTACATCAGTGTGCCTTCCTTACATCAGTATGCCCCCCCCTTAGCTCAGTGTGCCCCCCTTACATACTTACATACATAAAGTGGTTGTAAGCCACTTTAACATGCATGCAAAATCAGCGCTGTCTCCTATTGTAGTGTCCCCCTCTGTGTGTGATTTATTTAAAAAAATGCTTTAAATTCCAAATTTCAGAATCAAGATTCGCGATCACATGACCGGCCAGCTTTCTCCTTTCCTCCTTTGACAGATGCAGTGGGAGGGGCCGAGATTCCCCCACTGACGTCAGTTGGGGGAAGAGGAGTATTAGCAGTTCATTGAATAATTATGCGCTGGAAGCTTGTTGTATGCAGCAGAACACCTTTACTTTCATGGAGGATATCTTTATCATGGAACACGAAAAAAGGAATATACAGGAACATAATGAGAGGAAAGACAAACCACTTCCTCTTATTACATTACCATAGATACTAAGGATGAGCTGAACACCCCCCAGTTCGGTTCGCACCAGAACTTGCGAACAGGCAAATAATTCAGACAAACACACGAACACACGAACACGAAGATGAAAAATAAAAAGTGCTCATTTTAAAGGCTTATATGCAAGTTATTGTCATAAAAAGTGTTTGGGGACCCGGGTCCTGCCCTAGGGGACATGTATCAATACAAAAAAAAGTTTTAAAAACTGACAATTTTTTCAGGAGCAGTGATTTTACTAATGCTTAAAGTGAAACAATAAAAATGAAATATTCCTTTAAATATCGTGCCTAGGGGGGATGTCTATAGTATGCCTGTAAAGTGATGCATTTTTTCCGTGTTTAGAACAATACCACAGCAAAATGACAAAAAAAGTAATTTAAAACTGATTGTGGCTGTAATGAATTGTCGGGTCTCGGCAATATAGATAAAACTCATTGAAAAAAACGGCATGAGTTCCCCCCACCCCCGCGTCCATTACCAGTACCTTTGGGTCTGGTATGAATATTAAGGGGAACTGGGAACCATAAATTAAAAAAAAAATGCGTGGGGCGCCCCCAAAATCCATACCAGGTCCTTCAGGTCTGGTATGGATTTTAAGGAAAACCCTGCGCCAAAATAAAAGAAAATGGCATGGGGTCCCTCCCAAAATCCATACCAGACCCTTATTGGAGCACACAACCTGGCAGGCCGTAGGAAGAGAGGGGGGGACGAGAGAGCGCCCCCCCCCTCCTGAACAGTACCAGGCCACATGCCCTTAACATGGGGGGATGCTTTGGAGTCACCCCCAAAACACCTTGTCCCCATGTTGATGGGGACAAGGGCCTCATCCCCACAACCCTTACCCGGTGGTTGTGGGGGTCTGCGGGCTGGGGGCATATCAGTATAAATATTTATGATACAATTATATGTGTATAGGAAACCGCCCTGCTTCCCCTGGTGAACACAGGGAGGTTATCCCCACGGGCTCCCCAGGCTTTTTCTCCCATTGGATCAGCATGTCAAGTTCCACAGTTTGAAGGTAAACGAATAGTTAAGACAAAAGATACGTTTCTATTCCATAGTTTTATAACCCAAAAAGACTCTGAGCCTCCTTGGCTTGCCCCTGGTTTATGAGATATTGCTGGATATCAAATAACCTGTACACAATTCTGCTTTGATAGAAAATTAGTTGTTACCAATTCCACTATAAAAATGTTTGGGTAATATGAATACCTCATAAATTTTTAATGTCAATGTTTTGGAAATTTTATATGTTTCTTATAAAGAATGTCAACATTTGCTAATACCGATTTATAATCTTGTCAATATTGTATTCTTAGGTTACTGCAATACTCTTATTGTGCTTGTGCTATTCTAAGGCCCTGACGAAGTGAGGTTTCCTGCAAAATGCGTAGGCCATATGTTTGATCCATCGTACCAGGATCAGCACGTCATGGACCCAATTAACAGTAACTGTATTTTTACAACTGTAATATGTTCTTAACTAATAGATGAAAAATAAAATTTAAATACATTTTTTTAAATCTGTGGTACATATCTTTATTCAAACCCTACAAAGGTACATACAAAGTCCCACCCTACCTCACTTTGACTCTTGATTCTAAATACTTTTTTGTTTGGAAGTTCAACAATGCTATGTGGGGGGACTTAGGGATGGACAGACCTGTAGTCTTTCTGATTGCAAAGATCCTGTTCCAGAATCCTCTTAGATTTGGGCATTCCCACCAAACATGTAACATGGAGCCTAAGTGTGTGCATCCTCTGAAGCAAAAGGGGAAGGTTGAAGGATATAATTTTGCAAGTCTAGTGGGAACCAGGTACCATAGTGTTAGAACTTTTAGGTCTGTCTCTATCAGAGATATATTAATTATACTTCGGTTTGACCATGTTATTGATCTGTCATTTGTCCAACTCCCATTCTTGTTTGAGATCTTGGAAGTTCGAGATTTGTTGGTGTCTGTATTTTTCAGTTGAGGGATTTTAAGGTTATTGATACAGTGACTGAGGGTGATTGAACCCGATGAATTAAAATAATGACCATTTCTGTACAACCCCTTGTTCAGCCACCACCGAAAGGCACCGATGTTCATGTCTGGTGGGAATTGGGTATTGCGCAAGAGATGAGCTAGCGGACTAATTGGAGATACCAACTCTGGATAAATTTTGAGTTTGTCCTTTATCGTCATAGAATGAGATAATGTTGGAGCAAGAATTGTGGGTTGTTTACTTGGGTGACTTCACAGAACCCCCGTTTCAAGTTTTAATGACCAAGGTCACTTCTTCAGCCGTTATTGGAGAGTTCAAACTTTCTATATGGCGGTCTTCCAGTTTGGGAATAGGTAGAGAGTCTAAAAAGGAGTCAAGACTAGTTCGGTCTCCCTGTGCCTCTTCGCTATAGAGAATTTTATAGAAACCATGGAAGGGTTGTGCGTCCCAGAGCCATTTGGGAGGCTTATTTTTGGTAATGTATTAGAGCAAAGCTTGGGAGTTAGACCAGCTGCTGGCATTGAGTCCATTTTATGTCTTATTTGGTAGAATCGGGCCCCACTCCATTGTAAACTTTTTCCCACCTTTGAGGTAAGTGCAAGATTTAACGCTAGTCTGGCCTCATCTAGTTTGGAATAGATTTAAGGTCTCTCTTTATATTGTGAAAGATATTGTTACACTGAGTAAATTGATGCCGAACATGTCAAAATTGTGCCCGCTTGTGGAATGGTGACAAACGTTTACCCTTAAAAATTTCCATAGGCGATGTTTAAAAAATTCTACAGGTTGCATGTTTTGAGTTACAGAGAAGTTCTAGGGCTAGAAATATTGCTCTTGCTTTAACGATCATGGCGATACCTCACATGCGTGGTTTGAACACCGTTTACATATGTGGGTGCTGCTCACGTATGCGTTCGCTTCTGCACGCGAGCTCGGCGGGATGGGGCACGTTTAAAATTTTCTTTTTTTTTTAAATTTATGTTACCTTTTCCTTTTTTATTTTTACACTGTTCTCCTTAAAAAAAATGTGTCACTTGTATTCCAATTACAAGGAATGTAAACATTCCATGTAATAGAAAAAAAAGCATGAGATATCATATTTACACTAAAATGCAATAAAAAATAAAATAAAAAAAGTATTTAAAAAAAAAAAATGTTGCTTTAAGAGCTATGGGCGGAAGTGATGTTTTGATGTCGCATCCACCCTGCAATGGTATGGAGATGGGTGGGGGCCATCTTCCCCTCACTCGTCTCCATACTTAACAGAAGAAAATACGCAATCGCCTCTGCCGCTGCCGGCGGCTCCGGTAAGTGGTGGAGGACACTGGAGCATGGCGGGAGGGGGGCCCCTCTCCTGCTGCCAAAAAAAGTTATCTTGTGGCGAATCCACCACAGGGACCACTTTTATCTGAAAGCTAACAAGTATTAGAGCTTGTGCTCAAGGGTGATTGTGAGAAATATAAAAACACCGTAAAGATTAATCAACAGTTTAAATATGATGTTCTAAAGTGTCCAAATCATATGTAAAGTCTAAATAAGCCTCTGGACGAAACAAAAAAAAAAAACAGACTTCTTGGGTTTGGGTTTCTGCAAAACTGTGGTGATCGGGCTCGCGGGGATCTGTCATTTAGAGGCTCCTGCGATGGGTCCAGCAGAAGGAGATGACGGGGTCTGAGTGATGTCCCAGGTGGAGGAGGAGTTTTTCTCCCTCAAGAAATTTGTAGAAAGTATACTACTTGTTCTTGTAGGAAAACTTGAGATTAAATGGAAATAGCCCCCAATATTTTATGTCCTTTTGAGAAAGCACTGAGAGGAGTGGTTTAAGGGATCTCCTTTTTTGGATGGTAGATGGGGAATAAGTCCGCAAAGGGTTTTACCACAATGTCTCTCGGGAGGCCCTAGAGCTCTATGAGCCCTGTCCAGCTCCAATCTGTGGAAAGGGATATCAGGAATGAGGCCCTGAATGAGAGAGCGAACTGCTGTGTGCACATCTGTGACAGTTTCTGGGAGTCCCCTGATCCTGAAGTTACATCTGCAAGATCTATTCTCAAGGTGGTCTATCTTGGATATGGCCACCTCTAGCTGGTCTTGAAGATCCTGTATGCAATCTGTGTTTTGATTGGTTCTGGTGATTGTGGTGTCCAGGTGTGATTCAATTATTTCTATGCGGGATCCTAAGGCTTGGAGTTCCACCTAAATGTCCCCTGTAATTTTGGCAGCGGTTTGGGACAGTCCAATGCTCAACATGTCTGAGAATCTAGAGAACATGTCCTCAACATTAGTGGGCAGTTCAGGCTGGAGGGTATGTTGGGCCTCCCTCAACTGTGGAAGTATGGAGCTTTCTTCCATAGGGGATAATAGGAAATCCTCCATTGTGTGTCCTATTAAGGATTCCGTGGATGCCGGGGAGGCAGCACCTATTTGGTGGATACCCTCTTGTGCAGTAAGGTGGGTCGCGTCCGCCATCTTGGATCCCTGAGGAGAATCCACAGCTTGGGAAATCTGTGCCTTTAGGGACCTATGGACGGGTCCCACTAACATAAGGCGATGCCTGCACTTGCTGTCCCTCCGGGGCTGCTGTTTTTGTGGGTGATAAGGCTGGTTGTGTGCCTGTATGGGCGCCTATCTGTCAGAGCAGAGCGGAGCTCCCGGTTTACGCGGTTTACGCAGCCATCTTAGGAGCCGCCGCGCATGCGCCTGTTGAATTCTCTTTTATTATTTTTATTATTGCTGGTATTATTAGTGGTGTTGTTGTTAGTAATAGCATTGAAATTAGTAGTACTTTTTGCCTCTGTTTTATCTTCGCACAAGGTTTACACAATGTTATATTAGACAACAGTATAGAAGTTCTCACGTTATTACCGCTACAGTTTCACTCTTTGCCTACACAGCCTTCATCTCTATTACATTTTTGAATTTATTTAGATTATGTTCATAGTCATAACACTCCAAGAAAATGAGTTGGCTGATGCATATCAGCAACATCTGCTCACAGTAATTGTCACAAAATAAGAGACAAACAAATATATTTTTCAGAGTAAATTGTTCCTTTTTTTTTTTTTAAGAGAGAATTTAGTCTCACTGAAGAGTAAAAAGAAACCAGCTAATGTTGTACAAAAATAAAAATAAAAAAAGCACCTTTCAGGTAGTGGCTATGTTCAGCTGGGAGACGTGGTAAGTATCACATCTAGAGGAGACAGGGGACTTCCCATTCAAAAAATATATACGGTAAGTAGATATCAGTAGACATCTTTATGGGTGTTGGGGCAACATGGAGTGTAGCAAAGCTACTTTCTTGTATGTACTGTATAAGCAAATATGGCTGCCTTCGTGTTTTGTTACAGAGTATACATAAAAATACAGTTGTAGAAAAATGAATACCTGTTGACTACCTACATCAATTTGATAATAGAAAAAGTTTTAGTATGGCAGTTGATACTTTTATTCCCAAAAGCAGCATTTATCAGAAGTTAGTCAAAACATGGACAATGTCATAACTAGTGAATTTGCCTGGGTTCTATTCGCCAATGGTTGACCAACTATGTTCAAAATTCTGCAAACCTGAACCTAGAGGCAAAACCGATTAAAGTCTAAAGGGGAGGAGTGACTCCTGGAAAATTCCACCCATTTTTAGAGCCACTAGGCAAACTGCTGTAAAAGAAGGGCATATAAAGCTGGGCACTGCCAAGGAGGACATGTTTTTTCTTTCACATTTCATACAACTGGGATAGGGTGCGTTAACCATATCTGTCAATTGACTATAGGCTGAGTGGGTGCTTTTCCCAGCCTGACTGGACGTCCTGTCAGGAAACACCAATTGCGAGGCGTGGGGTCATGCAGCAGAGCGATCTATCACCGGCCGTGTCCACAGGACACAGCCGATGACTGATCAGTGTATTGGCTCGCTGCCGGTACCATGTGACCGCCATGATCAATCACAGCAGGTCACATGACAGTTGTACACAATGGATGACTTCCTTTCATGCCATCTATTGTGTACTAGCTGTGATTGGTCAGTTTAATCACATGATACAGACAGGACCAATCTGTACGATGTGATTAGCTTTCACCAATCACAGCTAATCACAACAAAACAAACTGTATGATTCAGTTTCACTCAGGACAATGCTTGCTTAAGGCAATATAATTCACTGCTATAAGCAAACATGATGTGTAAAAACAAAAAAACTAAATCCTGATCACTTCGCCAAAGTAGTACAATGTTACTATGGTAAAATTATTTTGCTCTGGTCACAGTGTGTTAAAAATAAAATGTAAAAAAAAAATGTAAAAAAGTACTAACAATTTTCTTTTTCGTACTGTCACTAGTCAGTGTCCCTGATCACCACCACACCAGTTCTATGCTGACGTTGTACTGCACTGGTGACAGTATGTTAAACAAAAAGGTGAAATTTTTTTTTTTAAATTTCTTCATTTTCCAAAAAATTATGACAACAAATTACAACTTCTAGAAACCTGCTATGCCTCATGCTAAATATCCTGGACTATCTACTTTCCAAGAAGGGGTAATTTGGGTGGTAGTTCTACTGTCCTGCCATTTTAGGGCCTCAAGAAATTAGATTCATCAGTACATCAGGATTGATCAATTTTCAGATATATATACACCATAGTTTGTGGAATCTGTAACTTTCACACTGACTAAATAATATACACACTGATTTGGGTTATGTTCTGCCTACATTGGGCTCCCCTGAGCCGGTAATGAAATGACCAGCAGCATCTGGCTCTGGGCACACAGTGAAAGAAACTGATGTTGTTTCTCCCACTGTGTGATGTCAGAAACAAAGATTTCGTCACTTCTGTTTTCGGTTCTTTGTTTACCTGACTGTTACCAGTCAAGGAAGCAGCCGATCAGACAATCTGTGTTTGGTCGACTGCATTGGAGGCTAGAGGAGAGGTTTGGGGTTTAACCGACCCCAGATCTTTCCATAAAGAGGACCTGCCATGGCCCATGCTGTTACAAGGGATGTTTTTCATCCTTTGTGATAACAATAAAGTTGATAAAAAAATAAAAAATTAAAGCGACTGTGTAATTTTTTTTTGTCTGGTACAATTTTTTAATTAAAATGTATAAAAAGCAAGAATAGCTGAAATGATCCCACACAGGGGATATGAGCAATAAGCATATCATGACACAACATGAGAATACATATTGAAAAAACAAGTTTTGTGTAATGAACTGTTGAACAAGAATAACCTTCTGGCCAAGGCCGAGGGTCAACTTAGAGTGGTTGAGCTGTAATTGCTCAGGGGTTGAGGTGTGAAGCAGTCCAAAAGTTTTGAAAAACAAGGCTTGGACTGAACTCTTACAAACAAACAAGAAAAAAGCAAACATGGGGGGAACAAGACAAAACACACAAGGAAAAAAAGAAAGAAAGGGGGGCAGGGGGGGTAGGCCAGATGGCCAAGGAAGGAAATAAGAGATGAGAAGGGAAGATGGAGAAGGAAAAGGAAGTGCAGGGTAGAAGAGAAAAAGGTTCCCCCAGGCCGGGGAGGTAGAAGAGGTCAGTTAAGAAGGCCTAGACTGCTCGGATGCAAAGTCGGAAGAGCATAGGACCACCACGGGCCCCACACCTTAAGGAATTTAGCGTGGGAGTGGTGGAAGACACTAGACATCTTCTCATTAATTATGAGAGTTGTTAAAATGCTCTTCACCTCTGCAAACAAGACTGCCAGCTTCTTCCAGGCCCTTGCTATTGCACTCTTCGCAGCGATAAGCAAATACGTGGCCAATTTATGCTGATGGGAGAAAAGGTCTGGGATCGGGCAGTGAAGTAAGGCCAACTTAGCATCTTTGCAGGTGGACACATGGAAGAGAGTGTACAGAAGAACGAACACCCTTGACCAAAATTCCACTAATCAGGGGCAGGACCACCAGAAATGAAGTTCACCTCCACGCTGACCACAGCCCCTGAAGCATCTATCACTGTATGATGGATTTGATTTGGCAATACGGGTTGGGACTCAATGCCAGCGAAGGAGTAACTTATAGGCAGGCTCCAGTGTAGCCATGTTGAAGGCGCATTTCGCAACATTAGACCAGGCCCTGCTCCAATCTGCCAAATCAATGGGGGATAAGTCCTGCTCCCATTTGAGGACATAAGCTAAGGATTTTGGGATCTCATTCGAGCTAAGAGAAGAGTACAGGTGATACTGCAAAAATTAGAATATTGCGCAAAAGTTAATTTATTTCACAAATGCAACTTAAAAGGTGAAACTAATATGAGACTGATTACATGCAAAGCAAAATAGTTCAAGCCGTGATTTGTCATAATTGTGATGATTATGGCTTACAGCTCATGAAAACACCAACACCACAATCTCAGAAAATTAGAATATTACATGCAATCAATAAAACAAGAACTGTGCATAGAACTATATCGGACCTCTGAAAATATAAGCATGCATATGTACTCAGTACTTGGTTTGGGCCCCTTTTGCAGCAATTACTGCCTCAATGCGGCGTGGCATGGAAGCTATCAGCCTGTGGCACTGCTGAGGTGTTATGGAAGACCAGGATGCTTCAATAGCGGCCTTCAGCTATTTTGTATTGTTTGATCTCGTGTCTCTCATCTTTCTCTTGGATTCTGTATGGGGTTCAGGTCTGGCAAGTTTGCTGGCCAATCAAGCACAGTAATCCCACAGTCATTGAACCAGGTTTTGGTGCTTTTGGCAGTGTGGGCAGGTGCCAAGTCCTGCTGGAAAATGAAGTCAGCATCCCCATAGAGCTTGTCTGCGTAAGAAAGCATGAAGTGCTCCAAAATCTCCTGGTAGACGGCTGCGTTGACCCTGGACTTAATGAAGCACAGTGGACCAACACCAACAGATGACATGGCTCCCCAAATCAACACAGACTGTGGAAACTTCACACTGGACTTCAAGCATCTTGCAGTATGTGCCTCTCCATTCTTGCTCCATACTCTGGGTCCTTGGTTTCCAAATGAGATGCAAAATTTGCTCTCATCAGAAAAGAGGACTTTGGACCACTGAGCAACAGACCAGGTCTGTTTTTCTTTAGCCCAGTTAAGACACTTCTGACGTTGTTTGTTGTTCAGGAGCGGCTTCACAAAAGGAATACGACATTTGAAGCCCATGTCCAGGACCTGTTTGTGTGTGGTGGCTCTTGATGCACTGACTCCAGCCTCAGTCCACTCCTTGTGAATGTCCCCAACACTTTTGAATGGCCTTTTCCTGACAATCCTCTCCAGGCTGCGGTCATCCCTGCTGCTTGTGCACCTTTTTCTTCCACACTTTCCCTTCCACATAACTTTCTATTAATGTGCTTTGATACAGTACTTTGGGAACAACCAACTTCTTTTGCAATTACCTTTTGAGGCTTTCCCTTCTTATGGAGGGTGTCAATGACGGTTTTCTGCACAACTGTCAGGTCAGCAGTCTTTCCCATGATTGTGATTCGTACTGAACCAGACTGAGAGACCATTTAAAGGCTCAGGAACCCTTTGCAGGTGTTATGGCTTAATTAGCTGATTAGAGTGGGACACTTTGAGCCTAGAATATTGCACCTTTTCACAATATTCTAATTTTCGGAGATTGTGGATTTGGGGTTTTCATGAGCTGTAAGCCATAATCATCACAATTATGACAAATCATGGCTTGAACTATCTTGTTTTGCATGTAATGAGTCTATCTCATATATTAGTTTCACCTTTTAAGTTGCATTAGTGAAATAAATGAACTTTTTACGATATTCTAATTTTTCGAGCATCACCTGTAAATTAAGGATATAGTACCAGGGGATCCTGGAGAGTATTGGCATGTGTGTTCAAAAGCTGTTTTCTGGTATGGAAAAGAGTCATGGAATCTGAGTGAGGATATCCAGTGTCGCAAATGGAGATAGTGGAAAAATTTCACTGGGGGGCTTCATGGGTCTCTTGAAGTGAAGCCCACAAGGGGCAGTTGCGAGTTCCAAGAAAGTGCCCGACCTGAGAGAATCCATGGGTTGGCTACCCAGAAAAATCATGAGGTTGTTCTAACCCAGGGGAAACATGGGGTTATTCAGAAGAGGGCTGAGTGGAAGGAATAGGAACATAAGCCCACCGGAGTACCGAACTGAGTCCCAAAGCTTCAAGCTTTGGGCCATTAGAGGGCTGAGTGAGGGGGGACGCAATTTAGGAGGGAGCCACAAGAGGGCAAAGATGGGGACTGGCACACAGTTGGGGATTTCCAGAAGGACCCAGAGTGGAATATCAGAGGTAGCCTGGAGCATTGTAAGCTAGGATATTTGTGCAGCCTGATAGTATTTTGCAATATTTGCTACTCCAAGCCCACCTCGTAGTCTATGGGCATATAAGGTAAGATGGGAGATCCTGGGGCGCTTGTTAGCCCAAAAAAAGCAGAGGAGCCTTTTCTGAAGAAGGCGTAAAAAGAATGCAGGGACCTGAACCGGTAGAAGTATAAGATCTTCGGAAGGGAACCTGGAAGGGATATATTCAGCGCAATGGTTTTATGTGGATGAATCTGGAGCCCTGAGATAGTGGCAAAATGGGTCAAAAGGGAATGTATATTGGGTAAGGAAACAATCAGGTTAGTAAAGGTCAAGAGAACATCGTCTGCAAACAAATTTACCTTATAACAGTCGCCTGCGTAGGGAATTCAATTAATATTTGGATCAGCTCTAAGAGCTAAGGCCAGAGGTTCAAGGGCAAGGATAAAGAGAACAGGTGACAGGGTACAGCCCTGCCTTGCTCCTCTGGAGATGGGGAATGAGGGCGATAAGCAGCCCGCATAGCAGGCAGTGGTCGAGGGAGAAGAGTAGAGCGTGGACAGCCAAGTGTGGACCGAGTCTCCGAAACCCCACCACCGAAGCACATATCGCAGGTAGTCCCACGAGAGGGAGTCAAAAGCCTTATATATCAAGCGAAAGGAGAAAACCTGAGATTTTGCGGTGGTGTAACAGAGAAATTAAATGAACCACCTTTTAAACATTGTCTCCCCCCTGATGACCGGGCACAAGGCCTACCTGGTTCCTGTGGACTAGGGAATGTAGGTATTTTTTAATGCAAGAGCAAAGGATCTTTCCCAATAGTTTCATGTCTTCATTCAGAAGAGAGATGAGGAGGAAGGCTTGGGGTTCATGGGCTTCTTCAGAGGTATTTGAAATCATAGATATGTGCACTCGCAGGGAGTCAGAAGAAGGCAGTGCTCCCTGTTTCATAATATTAAAGTAGGCCATCAGGTAGGGGGTTAGGAGGGAGGAAAATTTCTGGTAATATAGGCCGGAGAAGCCATCTGGGCCTGGGGCCTTTAAAAGCCGAATGCCTTTGATGGCCTGGGCTACCACCGATTCAGAGATGTCTGCATTAAGGGTGGTGAGGGCTGCAGAGGAGAGGGGAGGGAGATGGTGGTCACAAAAGAAGGCGTCTGCTAAGTCAAGGTGGAAAGGTTGGAGGGTTACTGTATAAAGTCATTAAAAAGTCAACAAAAGCCGCTGAGACTTTGGTTGGGTGAAGGCGAACTGGTTTGTGGGAACAGCCCGTTGCATTGAGTTTTCTGGCCAGCATTGTGCTCAGTTTATTTGGACAGGTGTAAAATTTATGTTTGGCCCATTGTATGGCTTTCTCGGCTCTGTCAGTGGATAGCAAGTCCAGTTCCGCAACGATGGTGTCGAGAACCTTCTAATTGGCAGAGGTAGGGTTGGATTTCCACTATATAGTGGCAGATGCCAGGTGAGATGTAAGCTCTTGGATCTTTTTTTCTCTTTCCTGTTTGCGAGAAGAAGCAAACTGAATGAAGTGACCATGCATTGTTGCTTTGTGGGCTTCCCACAGGGAAATTGCCGACGTCACAGAGCCCACATTGTCTGAATTTTTTTTTTGATGAGATGAGAGTGGATGTCAAGAAAGGCATCCTGAGACGTTAGGAGAGAGTTCGATTCTGCAGAAGCTATCATGTGGATTGGAATAGAAAGTGAAGTCACAAGGGTAATGTTCCCTCCATGCATCCATTAAGCCTTGTGATTGCAAAAGAGATCTCATTTGTGCTTCTACACTGGGTCATGGGAAGGGGACGTTCCCTGGGCATATATCCACTGAGGAGTCTAGGGTTACGTTTGAGTGGCCCATGAGGATAAAGGATCCAGAGCATTGTTGGGAGACCACTTTAAGGAGATGGCAAAAAAAATTGTGTTGGAAGTGGTTAGGAGCATAGTGGGCTACCAGAGTTGCATTGTGACCATTTAAAGTACCTTAAAGTACCTTGGAGCAGTAAATACCTCTCGGTCGGGTCTGCGGTTTCTTTAGTGCAAGAAAAAAAAAGGTTGCGTCGAAAAGCGATAAGGACTCCTCTATGTTTTTTGGGCGCAGAGGCCACATAGAAGGTTGTGAAATGGGGAGAGAGGTATTTTGGAGTGGAAGAGGAGGAAAACCTGGTCTCCTGCAGGCATACCACGTCAACATGACTGGATTTTAGGTGGTGAAATACCTTTGAATGCTTCACTAGAGAGATGAACCCGTGGATATTGTGTGAATAGAACTTCAGCAGGGTCATAGCCATAACAAGGAAATGAAGTTAAGCTGGACTGAGGAAATCCCGCATCGGCCAACAAGGATTTGTGTCTTGGGCCATAGTTGGGTACAGACCTGGGGGAGCAGAAGAGAGAAGCAGAGGCGTAGAAAAAAAGAGAAAGAAAGTTCAGAAGGAGGGGGGAGGACAGAACAAAAACAAGATAGTTGAGGAGGGAGGGTAGTACTTGGTACGGCACGTCAAACGTGAACCACATCTAATGATAAGATGTGCGAGGCAGGGGGGCTCTGATGCCGGACACATAGCTGTTCTTGGCTTAGGCAGCCTTAGTTGTTAATTAGAGGGAATGTCTTGGCCAAAAGAAGAAGAAAAAAGAAGGGAGGGAAATGTGGAACAGACAATAAGCACCCCCAGGGGTAACATTCAGTGTGTAGGTAGGCCACCAAGGTAGGCTACAACATGTAGAATAAGGAGCATCATAAATAAGGCTTTCATTATGACATGGAACATATAATAACATAATATAAAATCAACCCAATACTAATACAAGTGGGCCTCTAGCAGGGCACGTTCCGGGCCAGCGTGGAGGGAATGGCAGCGCGGACCCTCGGCCAACTGGTCAGGGGAACCCCGTGTAAAAACCACTGGGGAGATTCCCTGGGCCAGTCCCCTCCCTCAAACCCAGGAGGGAGGAAATCCCTCCAAGGGCCCAAGAGGGACTATTATTTTTTAATATAAAATAAATAATAAAAGGAAAAAAAAATAAATTAGTAAATTGCCCCCATCTGTCCGTGCTCGCGCACAAATGCAAATGTATGTCCCGGTCCCATACATATATGTAAACAGTGATTACACCACACATGTGAGGTATTACTGTGAATGTCAGAGTGAGAGCAATAATTCTAGCTCCAGACCCTCTGTGTAACCCTAAACTGGTAACCTATAAAGCAGTGGTCTCAAACTGGTGGCCCTCCAGCTGTTGCAAAACTACAAGTCCCATGAGGCATTGCAAAGCTGACAGTTACAAGCATGACTCCCACAGGCAGAGGGAAGATGGGACTTGTAGTTTCACAACAGCTGGAGGGCCGCAAGTTTGAGACCCCTGCTATAAAGGCTTTTAAAATATTGCTTATGGGGATTTTTAGGTACCGTAGTTTGGTGCTATTCCACAGGGGATGCAATTTTAAAGCATGACATGTTTGGTATCTATTTTACTCAGCGTAACATAATCTTTTTTTATTTTAACAAATAATTGGGTATTATATTGAATTTTTGTGCATTAAAATTCATTAAAGTGGGGGGGCGTGACCGGAAGCCGACCTCGATGGACGCTTGATTCCTCAGCTCCAGCAGCCCGCAACTATATAGGCAATTTGGGGGACAAATAACAACTCCCATATGGGCAGATCGCGGACCACCCGATCCACAAAACACAGGGGCACATCCCAACCCCCTCCGGGGACCTCCGCAGACCTCCGTACCTTCTTTCTGCACTCAGAAGGTTCTCCGGCCGGAGGAGACAAGATGGCGCCGATCACACAGGCACATGGAGGACAGACGTCTCCACGGGACCAGCCGCCACAGCTCACACAGCAGTGATGCCTTAAAGATCCCTCTCCAGCGGCGACAGGTCAGACACCCTCAGCCACACACACAGGAGCGGTGAGTCCATCCACCCTCCCCGATCCCAAGGCCTGGCAGACACGTGCGCCGCAGCCATCCGAGCCGCCCATCCCCTCACAGCACTATACCCAGTGCTCCGCGGCATTTCCGAGGCTGCTGAGGGCGGCCTCAGACCCCTACCTCCAGGAACAGCCATCTCTGTCCCCAACACCCTCGGTCCTATCTCTGGACTTCCCCCCACTACCAGGCCCGGCTCATCCCCCAGTGGAGCTGCATCATGTGCAGGGAGAGGAAGATGGGACACTGTGGGCCATGGCATCCTCCCCCCCACCTAAGACGCAAAGGCTCTCCAGATCCATGGACACTAGCGTCTCTAAGCAGCTGCCCTCCATTAACCCCACGTATGCACAAAAAGCCAGCACCCCTCCATGCTCCTTTACGGACACCCATCAAGAGAGACCCCCCCAGCTACCACAGGCCTTGATGTGGTCTGAGCCGTGGGAACCCCCAGCACCCGGGTCACACAGATCATCTGAAGCGGGCTCGCTTAGCCCACGTTCTCCACCCCCAGCCCCAGCCTCCCCAAGCCAGCACCTGGGCCCTAGACTAGACCAACATATGCCATCTCTGTGGCACACATATTTCCAGGCGATGCCCACCAAAGAGGACTTTAAACAACTCATAGAGGATGTAAAATCAACATGTCGCACAGAAATCCAGGTTCTTCAAACGGGACTTAAACACCTAGCGGATAGAGTGGAAATGGCGGAAGAAGAGATCCAAGAAACTAAAATAGCAATCCACAGAACACAGTTACAAGGAGCGGAACACCGTTCTCTCCTCAGAGACATGCAAAGACACATGGAAGACTTGGACAATAGGGGGCGCCGCAACAATATCCGAGTGAGAGGGATCCCAGAACCAGAGGGCAACGAAGATTTACAAATTACCCTGCAATCCATCTTTAACAACTTACTGGGCGAACCCCCTACGAAACACATAGAAATGGATAGAGCTCACCGGGCTCTGCGACCCAAAGGACCTGCATCGAAACCGAGAGATATTATATGCAGAATTACCTCCTATCCTCTCAAAGAGTCTATCATGAAACAAGCTCGTATCGCACGTAAAATCCTCTTCGAAGGAACCCAAATTCAGCTGTACCCTGATCTGTCTTGGATCACTCTGCAAAAGCGCAGATTACTGCAACCCTTACTGCAAATACTGCAATCCAAAGCAATCCCTTACAGATGGGGCTTCCCCTTCACTCTCACAGCAAAACAACAGGGAACTTCTGCAGTGTTGAGATACCCGGAGGACCTCCGTGTCTTCTGCAACACCCTGGAGATTCAACCCCCACAGCTACCAGAATGGGACCTAGTGGCTATCCCCCCGTCACCGCCTACAGTTTGGCAGAAAGTACCCTCCTCTCAACGGCCCCGAAACCCAGAAGCACCCCGCAAATCTACCAAACACAAGAACTGACCAGCATCATTGTCTTAATGTCCTCCACACTGCTAAACAAACCTATTACAACACTCTCATCAAAACCCTCTCATCCAAACCTCGTCAACTCTTTTCTACCCTTAATTCCTTACTTCACCCCCCACTGCCCCCTCCCACCAACTTGCTTACCGCTCAACATATTGCCAACCACTTAGCAATAGCAAAATCAACACAATTCGCAAGGAGATATCCAGCATTAAAATTCCTCCCCTACCCAACATATCAGGTCCAACACCACACTCAATACTCTCCTCCTTTTGCCCAGTTACCACAGAAGAAGTTGATAAACTCCTCTCCATGGCACACCTCACTACATGTCCCCTGGACCCTGTCCCCTCTCAATTGCTGCGACCACCTTCCCACTCTATCCTCAACTCCCTAACCCACATCTTCAACCTCTCCCTCTCCTCCGGCACCTTTCCTTCCCCGTTCAAACATGCACTGGTTACCCCCATACTCAAAAAACCCTCACTAGACCCCACCTGTTTGAATAACTTAAGACCTATCTCCCTTCTCCCGTTTGCCTCCAAGCTCATCGAACGCCTTGTTCATGACCAAATGAGTCGCTACCTCACGGACAACAACCTTCTCGACCCCCTACAGTCTGGCTTCCGCCTACAACATTCGACTGAAACTGCCCTACTAAAAATCACCAATGACCTAATAACTGCCAAAACCAATGGCCACTACTCCATACTCATACTTTTAGACCTCTCTGCTGCCTTTGACACAGTTGACCACCTGCTGCTCCTCAGCAAATTACACTCCCTTGGCCTCCGTGATTCTGCATTATCCTGGTTCTCCTCCTACCTATCTCAGCGCACTTTCAGCGTCACTTACAACTCCACCTCCTCCGCTCCCCTTCCTCTTTCTGTTGGGGTACCCCAAGGCTCTGTCCTTGGGCCTCTCCTTTTCTCACTCTATACCTCTTCCCTGGGCCAATTGATCACCTCCCATGGCTTCCAATACCATCTCTATGCCGATGACACACAGATCTATCTCTCCACTCCCCAACTCACCCCCACTATCTCCTCACGGATCTCAAACTTGCTGAATGACATATCGGTATGGATGTCACGCCACTTCCTCAAACTTAATCTTTCTAAAACTGAGCTTGTTATATTTCCTCCTTCACGGTCCCCCTACTGTGACTTCACCATTAATATCAACAACACAACCATTGGTCCCTCCACACATGCCATGAGTCCTGGGTGTAATCCTTGACTCTGACCTCTCCTTCAGCCCCCATATCCAATCACTGGCTAAATCCTGCCGCCTTAACCTCCGCAACATCTCCAAAATTCGACCCTTTCTGACTAATGACACTACAAAACAACTTATTCACTCTTTGATTATTTCCCGCCTCGACTATTGCAACTCTCTCCTTAATGGCCTGCCCTTAAGCAGGCTATCCCCCCTTCAGTCTATTATGAATGCTGCTGCTAGACTAATACACCTCACTAATCGATCCGTGACTGCTGCTCCTCTCTGCCAATCCCTTCACTGGCTTCCCCTACCCCACCGTGTAAAATTCAAAATGCTAACCATAACATACAAGGCCATTCACAACATCGCCCCCATCTACATCACCAACCTCATCTGCAGATATCGCCCAAATCGCCCCCTCCGCTCCTCCCAGGACCTCCTGCTCTCTAGCTCCCTTGTTACCTCCTCCCATGCTCGCCTTCAGGACTTCTCCAGAGCCTCTCCCATCCTCTGGAATTCCCTGCCCCAGTATGTCCGATCAGCCCCTACCCTGTCCACCTTTAGGAGATCCTTGAAAACTCATTTATTCAGGGAAGCCTATCCCACACCCACATAACTGTCCCTGAGCCACCCCCATCAAATCATTCTTTGCAGCTATTACCTTTTGTACCACCACCCCCTCCCTTTTAGAATGTAAGCTCTACGAGCAGGGCCCTCCTGTACCTTTTGTATTGTACTGTAATTGTGTTGTCCCCCTTATACATTGTAAAGCGCTGAGTAAACTGTTGGCGCTATATAAATCTCGTATAATAATAATAATAATGTAGTCCACACTCCTTCTTACAAGATGCGCCTACATCGTCATGATGTCTTTTCCTGCTCGGGACTCAAAAAGTCGGTCAGACTTACTAGTTCAGTACCCCCCAAATTGCCCCTAAACCACAGTTTAAAGTGCTACTAAGGGCTTGCTAAGATCAGGCTCCGAAAGAGTAGACATTTTGCCGTTTACTTCCCACCCCCCCACCCATCCCCGATTTCTAGTTCAGGGATTTACACAAATGTTTTATACCACCTTATTAGCCGCGGACCCCCTTGTGGCCCCCCCCGCCACCCCAATCGGGTTGGCGGCGGACGGACACCTGGAACTCCGTGTAACCTAGGCCTGTTGGCCATTTACACTTTGATAATGTGTACGCTTGGTATTACCTAACCACCTTTTTCCCCCCCAACTCTTTTTCTTCTCTCCCCCTCTTTGTAGGAAGCAAGCTCACGCGGCGGTGCGGGTGAATGGTCCTGGTCTCCTCCCGGGGGGTGCCGGCTCCGGGTCTTCAACCTCAGGCCCTGGTACATCATCATGGGGTAAGCAAACACACACCTGTCCACACGTAAATAGATGGCAAAGTTACTATCCCTAAATGTCCATGGCCTGAACTCTAACAAAAAAAGGCATCTGGCGCTGCGGGAGTTCAGACAATCAGGAGCTGATATTATACTAGTACAGGAGACACATTTTAATAAAGAGGGCTCATTCGCGTTCGCCTCCAGATATTTTCCACAGGTGTATCTCTCATCTAGCACTCAAAAAAAAGCAGGAGTGGCCATATTACTCAAAAAGGGTATCCCCTTCAAATGCGCGCGCCATTACTCTGATCCTGGGGGCCACTTTGTTATTCTACACGGACACTGGCATACACAACCTATTACGCTGTGTGCTATATATGCACCTAACACTAAACAATATAATTTTCTTTCTAAAGTATACACACGCATCTTTAAATCAGACCCCGGGGTTTTGGTGGTGGGGGGAGATTTTAATCTCACTCAATCAACAACCGTCGATCGTCAGGTGGTGGGCCCCCGGGTATCTCCACCGGGTGCCCTTCGGGACTCTAGACTGTTTCGACAAATCACCAGACGTTATGCGCTCTTTGATGCCTGGAGGGTCCTTCACCCAGGTGATCGGCAGTTTACATTTTACTCCGCCCCCCACCGTACACACTCCCGCATAGACTACTTCTTTGTCAACAATCATACACTTAAACTTACACGAACAGCCCAAATACTCCCTATCTCATGGTCAGACCATGCCCCTATCATACTAGAACTAGAACTAGATAACCCCACCCGTAAATCCTATAACTGGAGGCTTAACACATTTCTTCTTCAACACCTCCCCTCCCAAGTTGAACTACATACCACCCTAAAACATTACTTCATAGAAAATAATACCCCGGATATATCGCCAACCACCCTCTGGGAAGCCCATAAGGCGGTCCTACGCGGCAAGTGTATAGCCTTATCCTCCTCTATGAAAAAAGACTCCCTAGCTACAAAGACTAAAACTGAACAGGATCTTAGGTCGGCCGAACGTAAACTTCAAGCTACCCCCTCCATACCCATCCTTCGGAAGGTTGTTAAACTTCGCTCAATTTTAAAGGAATTTGCCTTAGGCCAGGTGGAAAAAGCACTGATAAGACTGAAGCAAGTTTTCTACGACAAGGGAAACAAAGCACACTCCCTCTTAGCTAACAAATTACGTGACAAATTCCACATGCAGACACCACATCAGATTAAAAATGCATCGGGGCACATAATCTCTCATCCTAAAGAGATTGCTCATGTCTTTGCAGACTTCTATAAACACTTATACAATAACCCAGATATACCTAGTAATCCCCCTTCACCAGACTTATCTCACAAATTGCGAACATACCTAGAACGCAGTGGCATTCCCCGCTTAACACCTTCCGACCTGTTGACATTAAACACACAAATAGAAATAGAGATGACCATTAAATCCCTACCATCTCATAAAGCCCCGGGACCGGACGGATTCCCATACGAATACTACAAGACGTTTCTTCCTATACTGCTCCCACATATGCGCAAGGTCTTCCACACCTTTCTTCATGATGCCACCATACCCCCAGATATGCAACGTTCTTTCATAACTTTAATTCCTAAACCAGATAAAGACCCTTCCCTTTGCGCAAGTTACAGACCCATTGCATTACTGAACTCTGACCTTAAGATTTTCACCAAACTACTTTCCAACCGCCTGAACCAGATTCTCCCCTCCTTGGTCCATAAAGACCAGGTGGGGTTCGTCCCACTCCGACAGGCCGGTGACAATACCAGAAAGGTCATAGACCTAGTAGAGGTGGCGAATAGAGAGCACCAGGCAGCCCTCCTGCTAAGTTTAGACGCAGAAAAAGCGTTTGATCGCCTGGGATGGCCGTTTCTTTTCACCACCTTAAAATACATGGGATTTCAGGGCCCCTTCTTACAAGCCATCAGACATCTATACACCTGCCCGTCATCCCAAGTCAGAACTCCCTTCGCACTATCCCCGGTATTTTCAGTAGCAAACGGGACCAGGCAGGGGTGTCCACTTTCGCCCCTGCTATTTGCACTATGCGTTGAACCCCTGGCCGCATCCATTAGGCACAACCCAGACATACGAGGAATATCGGTTAGAGGAAGGGAGTTTAAGATCTCCCTTTTTGCGGACGATATCATACTCACACAAACTCAACCCCACACTACCCTCCCGATATTGCAAGCAGAGCTGGATCGCTTCCGTGCCCTTTCAGGGTATAAGATAAACGCATCAAAATCGGAGGCCCTCCCCATCAATATTCCTCCCACGGAGGTCTCACTTTTAAAATCCAACTTCCCATTCACATGGAAGACAACCTCCCTGAAGTACCTAGGTACATGTATCACATCTAATTTTAATACGCTCTACCAAGAAAACTTTCCACCATTGTTTCGATCCATAAGATCTTCACTGACTCAATGGAAAAAGCACCACATCTCACTACTAGGCCGAATAGCTTCAATAAAAATGAACATCCTTCCGAGGCTTCTATACCTCTTCCAAACACTACCCATACCAATTCCAATATCCCAACTGAAAAAACTCCAAACTGACCTACTACACTACACATGGAATTACAAAAGACACAGGGTTCCGGAATCGGTGTTGATGGCATCGCGCAATGAAGGAGGACTAGCATTCCCTAATATCATTAAATATTATTACGCAGCACAACTGCGAGCAATAGCCTCATGGTACACCCACAAGTCTTACAATAAGTGGACAGAAATTGAAAAATTATGGCTTGCTCCTGTACATCCAAATAACCTGTTGTGGAGTGCGAATGCGGATGTAGCCTCTGAACGTATGCTGGGCCCAATGTCCCTTTTAAGACGGACGTGGCGTGTTCTAGCTCCTAAACATGATCTCCCATCAGATAAATCACTTCTGACCTCCTTCATCTGTAACCCCAAAGTGCCAGATAGCCTAACTCACCAAATGTCACATCCCTGGACGTCCCGGAATCTGTTCCACTTTGGGGACTTGGTAGACCCTAGGACTAGGAAACTACTGCCGTTTGCCGAGCTACAAAACAAACATGATCTCCCTAGACAGGCATTTTACGGATATTTACAAATTTGGCATTATGCACTCACCATAACTCCCACCCTACAATTCTCAACACCGTCACCGTTCGAAACTACTATATTGGCAGGTAGCACCCAGAGGGGGCTTATATCGAGCATATATAAGATCCTGACCATCTTCTCTAAGGATGGCCAGGGTAAACACCTATACATGACTAAATGGGAGAAGACTCTCGGTGAGGAACTCCCTACTTCACAATGGCAGATCATATGGAATCAAACAGCAAAGAGTTCAATGTGTTCTTTATACAAAGAAAACTCATATAAAATCCTTCTGTTGTGGTACATGACCCCAGAGGTTCTCCATGCCATCTTTCCCAATAGCTCAGATAGATGCTGGAGATGTCAGGGAGCAAGGGGCACCTTTATACATATATACTGGAGCTGTCCACTGTTAACTCCTTATTGGTCCACAGTCGAACAACTACTAGCACGCCTCCTGGACACGCAAGTCCAGGCGTCCCCAAAATTCTTCCTATTAGGCCTATCGCCACTTAAACTTCCTACTCCATACAAAAAACTAGTACGCCACATACTAACAGCGGCAAGATGCCTTATAGCACTACATTGGAAACGCCCCTCCCCCCCTCTGCTGAGGATCTATATGCTAGAATAAAGGATATAGAAGTGATGGAGAAGATGACAGCCAGACTACAGGATAGACTTGAAGCACATAACAGGGTCTGGGAGCTATGGCACCTCCGGGAGGACCCACCGTGACCAGGTAACACCACCGTTGATATACCTACTATACTACCCCCTTATACTTTCCTCTTTTCCTACTATCCCCTTCTACTTTTCTATACCATGTGTATCTACGATTTCAATAAGTTACAGAGAACTAGGTTGTGATCCGCAACCACGTTAAAGTTATAAGCTTAAATATTGGAACATAGCAATTGAATGTTAGCACTCTATACAGAAAACTTGCACTTTTGTACTACTGTTACATTTACCATTTGTTAATGCATAATGTAATGCAAAAACGAAATAATAATAAAAACGTTATTTGAAAAAAAAAATTCATTAAAGTGTATTTTTTCCAAAAATTTGGCATTTAAAAAAACACTGCGCAAATACCGTCTGACATGAAAATATGCAGCACCCACCATTTTATACTCCAGGGCCTTTGCTTAAAAAAATATTAAATGCTTGGTAGTTTTATAGCAAAAAATGATGTTTGATACATGTAGAAGAGGAATGGCAGAACTGGCCCAGACTGAAAGTAATTAAGGTACTTCTTGGATGTCGAGCCTCTCTGTGTGGCTAGGCTATGAAAAGTCTCACACGTGTGGTATCCCCTTATTTGGGAGAAGTAGCAGAATGTGTTTTGGGGTGCAATTCTAAGTATGGCCATGCTATGTGTAAACAATATCTTTCAATTGAAAACTTTGTGTAAAAAAAATATATTTTAATTTTCTTTCCGCATTTTCCAAAATGTATATTATCCATACTGTGTGAATGGATACACTTAACAAGCATATAGTGGAGTTTTCTCAAATTTGATTACCAAAGTGAATAGGCACTTCAAGTATACAAAATAAACACACACACACTCATGAAAAAGAGGCAATGCTATCCTATTTAAGCTGCCATCCTAACTTTTCCACTTCTTACCTCCAAAACTTTGCATAAACTCAGCTGCAGAGATTTATAACTTTGCATAGAGAAACAAATCACTATGAAGCAAGGTAAAATACAGTTACATTAATAATAATCTTGTGGCTGCTACAGCCATTAATCTGTGGAGAAAGTTTCAAGCTCTTGCTAGGTGAGATAATAATGTGTCATTTACTAAGTATCAAATAGACTGCTAGGTAATTGAGTAGCTGGCATAAGTTCTAGCAGCAAATGAAAAATGCTTACAGTATGTCACCTCCTCAGGCAAGATTCTGGGAGATCAGACTGAAAGGCAGCTTCCACAATTTTAAATGTTCTATGCCTTAAAGACCCCTGTGTCTCTTAAAGAGCAGTCATGAGACACGCATGTGCGAAGTATTGATCATGCACATAATAAAGTATACTGTAAAGTATTTTGTATATTGTTTTAAAATCAAATCAATTATTTTGAGGAAATCAAGATTTCCACATAATCTACTTGTAGTTGAAGGTTATTGCAGTTCCTTAGCTACTTCTTTTCTGTTGACATCTACATATACTGAATCTCAGAGTTATGTGAAATGTTGCATCCATTGAATCCCTTTACATGTTAGAGACATGGTCTGTTTGAGGTTTTAATAAGAGTTGCATTTAAAGCTGAATGCCAGGTATGACAATTTTTACATGGTCCAGTTTGGGCCAATGTAGGTATGTATGTGCCACACTTGTGAGACCTTCGTGAAAACTAGAAATCCCTGTAGCAGGCACTGCTACTACAGTGATTGTCTATGGTTTCCAGTTCCCATGCCAATTGTCTTCCCTGCTACTAGCTGAATACAGGAGGTTGCTTGCTTGGCACAGATGCCATTCAAAGAACACTTTGCATTTTCCCAATGAATGCAAAGTGTTATCTAATTGGATGAGATGAAGATAGAGACATCGCCGCAAGAGGCATACCAAGGGGGGGCGGGGGGGCGGCCGCCCCATGTGCCACATATTTGGGGGTGTCAGTGGCTGAGTGGCAATGCTATGGGGGTGCGCTCCTCACCCAGGTCGAATGACACTGTCTGACACCATCCCGAGGGCATCCCTGGGTCTGGCTGCTCCCTTTGGTAGTTTTTTTGTCAGCCTGAACACCCCCATCACCACGGCCGCAATAGTCTGGTCTGGTTTCTGTTCTCCTGTTAGTTCCACCCACCACTGCTGAGCAGCAGAGCTGAGTGTGTCATCATTCTCCGCTGGGGGGGGGGCTGCTGTTACACATTGTGCCCACACAGTCTTCTGGAGTCTGGACCTCCCTAGCTGAAGCTGAGAGCCCGAGGCTGGAGGAGTGTGTCTGCCCTGCCACCCTGTGCTGCTCTGACAGAGAAGTGGGGGAGGTTGCTGTTTCCACCACCACTCAGGGATAGTGTAAGTGTAGCAGACCTGATGGGGGGGGGGGGGGGGTTTGCAGAATCCAGGCATGTACTATATACAGGTTGCAAAATCCATGTGTGTGCTATATACAGGTTGCAGAATCCAGGCATGTGCTATATACAGGTTGCAGAATCCATGTGTGTGCCATATACAGGTTGCAGAATCCAGGCGTGTGATATATACAGGTTGCAGAATCCAGGCATGTGCTATATACAGGTTGCAGAATCCAGGCTGGTGCTATATAAATATATATAAAACACCGCGCTAACTGGTAAAGCAAATGGAAGCTGCTGCATACAGTCTGACAAAAACAATAAACTAATATGTGAAAAAATGCAGTGCATGTGCAAAGGAAATGAATAAATGAGGTTGTGAATTAGTGCTGAAAAAATTGACAAGCCAAAGGTGAATTAAACATAATGTCCATGAAAGGGTGTGAATGTCCAACTCCACAGGAGATGAAGATACTTCAAGGGATGGTGGTAATCTGATAATTGTCAGAAGTCACCTTGTATCGTGAACCGACCACTTCGCAGGATGAATCGATAAACAAAAATGCAAAAAGGACTCTTACCAGATCCCGTGGACTCCCGTGTCAGCGACAGGGAATCGCATGCGCCGTTTGTCAACAATGACGTGGAGTGGAAGGTCTGGACCATCAAATCCTCTGAATTGCAGTCTGGGTGGATCTCCGAAAACGACCAGATGAGTCCTCACAGGGGACGGCCGACGTGGATCAGGGGAGTCCAGAAAGACCTTTAAGGAGCAGTTGGAGATACTGGGCCTCATGCAGTGGATGTAAAGACAAAAAAGATATGCCTCCACATAGTGCAGATAAAAGGGGTGTTTTTATTGGTAAAAACAGCCGTATACAAATAAAAACGTGATCACAAGAAATAAAAGCAAATACGAATGGGCAACATGGAGAGTGGTGTATGAGCCTGACGCGTTTCGACCTAGGGGTCTTCAACAGGGGCATAGTCATAGGCTATGCCCCTATTGGAGACCCCTAGGTCGAAACGAATTCACACCCTTTCATGGACATTATGTTTAATTCACTTTGGCTTGTCAATTTTTTCAGCACTAATTCACAACCTCATTTATTCATTTCCTTTGCACATGCGCTGCATTTTTTCACATATTGGTGCTATATAAAGGTTGCAGAATCCATGCACGTGCTATATACAGGTTGCAGAATCCAGGCATGTGCTATATACAGGTTGTAAAATCCAGACATGTGCTATATACAGGTTGTAAAATCCAGGCATGTGCTATATACAGGTTGCAGAATCAAGGCATGTGCTATATACAGGTTGCAGAATCCAGGCACGTGCTATATACAGGTTGCAGAATCCAGGCATGTGCTATATACAGGTTGCAGAATCCAGGCTGGTGCTATATACAGATTGCAGAATTCAGGCATGTGCTATATACAGGTTGCAGAATCCAGGTACGTGCTATATACAGGTTGCAGAATCCAGACATGTGCTATATACAGGTTGTAGAATCCAGGCATGTGCTATATACAGGTTGCAGAATCCAGGCATGTGCTATATACAGGTTGCAGAATCCAGGCTGGTGCTATATACAGGTTGCAGAATCCATGTACGTGCTATATACAGGTTGCAGAATCCAGGCATGTGCTATATACAGGTTGTAGAATCCGGGCATGTGCTAAATAAAGGTTGCAGAATCCAGGTGTGTGCTAAATACAGGTTGCAGAATCCAGGTGTGTGCTAAATACAGGTTGCAGAATCCAGGTGTGTGCTAAATACAGGTTGCAGAATCCAGGCTGGTGCTATATACAGGTTGCAGAATCCAGACATGTGCTATATGCAGGTTGCAGAATCCAGGCATGTGCTATATACAGGTTGCAGAATCCAGGCACAAGCTATATACAGGTTGCAGAATCCAGGCGTGTGCTATGTACAGGTTGCAGAATCCAGGCGCGTGCTATATACAGGTTGCAGAATCCAGACGCGTGCTATATACAGGTTGCAGAATCCATGCACGTGCTATATACAGGTTGCAGAATCCAGGCATGTGCTATATGCAGGTTGCAGAATCCAGGCATGTGCTATATACAGGTTGCAGAATCCAGGCACAAGCTGATTACAGGTTGCAGAATCGAGGTGTGTGCTATATACAGGCTGCAGAATCCAGGTGTGTGCTAAATACAAGTTGCAGAATTCAGACGTGTGCTATATACAGGTTGCAGAATCCAGGCACGTGCTATATACAGGTTGCAGAATCCAGGCTGGTGCTATATACAGGTTGCAGAATCCATGTACGTGCTATATACAGGTTGCAGAATCCAGGCATGTGCTATATACAGGTTGTAGAATCCAGGCATGTGCTAAATACAGGTTGTAGAATCCAGGTGTGTGCTAAATACAGGTTGCAGAATCCAGGTGTGTGCTAAATACAGGTTGCAGAATCCAGGTGTGTGCTAAATACAGGTTGCAGAATCCAGGCTGGTGCTATATACAGGTTGCAGAATCCATGCACGTGCTATATACAGGTTGCAGAATCCAGGCATGTGCTATATGCAGGTTGCAGAATCCAGGCATGTGCTATATACAGGTTACAGAATCCAGGCACAAGCTATATACAGGTTGCAGAATCCAGGCGTGTGCTATGTACAGGTTGCAGAATCCAGGCGCGTGCTATATACAGGTTGCAGAATCCAGACTGGTGCTATATACAGGTTGCAGAATCCATGTACGTGCTATATACAGGTTGCAGAATCCAGGCATGTGCTATATGCAGGTTGCAGAATCCAGGCATGTGCTATATACAGGTTGCAGAATCCAGGCACAAGCTATATACAGGTTGCAGAATCGAGGTGTGTGCTAAATACAGGTTGCAGAATCCAGGCATGTGCTATATACAGGTTGCAGAATCCATGCACGTGCTATATACAGGTTGCAGAATCCAGGCATGTGCTATATGCAGGTTGCAGAATCCAGGCATGTGCTATATACAGGTTGTAGAATCCAGGCACAAGCTATATACAGGTTGCAGAATCGAGGTGTGTGCTATATACAGGCTGCAGAATCCAGGTGTGTGCTAAATACAAGTTGCAGAATTCAGGCGTGTGCTATATACAGGTTGCAGAATCCAGGCACGTGCTATATACAGGTTGCAGAAACCAGGCGCGTGCTATATACAGGTTGCAGAATCCAGACACGGGCTATATACAGGTTGCAGAATCCAGGCGTGTGCTATGTACAGGGTGCAGAATCCAGGCATGTGCTATATACAGGTTGCAGAATCTAGACACGTGCTATATACAGGTTGCAGAATCCAGGCACGTGCTATATACAGGTTGCAGAATCCAGGTGTGTGCTAAATACAGGTTGCAAAATCCAGGCGTGTGCTATATACAGGTTGCAGAATCCAGGCATGTGCTATATACAGGTTGCAGAATCCAGGTGTGTGCTATATACAGGTTGCAGAATCCAGGCGTGTGCTATATACAGGTTGCAGAATCCAGGCGTGTGCTATATACAGGTTGCAGAATCCAGGCGTGTGCTATGTACAGGGTGCAGAATCCAGGCATGTGCTATATACAGGTTGCAGAATCTAGACACATGCTATATACAGGTTGCAGAATCCAGGCACGTGCTATATACCGGTTGCAGAATCCAGGTGTGTGCTAAATACAGGTTGCAGAATCCAGGTGTGTGCTAAATACAGGTTGCAGAATCCAGGTGTGTGCTAAATACAGGTTGCAGAATTCAGGCGTGTGCTATATACAGGTTGCAGAATCCAGGCATGTGCTATATACAGGTTGCAGAATTCAGGTGTGTGCTAAATACCGGTTGCAGAATTCAGGCATGTGCTATATACAGGTTGCAGAATCCAGGCTTGTGCTATATACAGGGTGCAGAATTCAGGCATGTGCTATATACAGGTTGCAGAATCCAGGCTTGTGCTATCTACAGGGTGCAGAATCCAGGCATGTGCTATATACAGGTTGCAGAATCCGGGCATGTGCTATGTACAGGTTGCAGAATCCAGATGTGTGCTATGTACAGGGTGCAGAATCCAGGCGTGTGCTATATACAGGTTGCAGAATCCAGGCTTGTGCTATATACAGGGTGCAGAATCCAGGCATGTGCTATGTACAGGTTGCAGAATCCAGACGTGTGCTATGTACAGGGTGCAGAATCCAGGCGTGTGCTATATACAGGTTGCAGAATCCAGGTGTGTGCTGTATATTGCTGTGTGAGCACCAGCCACCTATAGTAGCTGAGCTGTGAGCTTACCTGAAGGGGGGGGGGGGGTGGTGTTGCTGTGTTCACCACCCAGGTATAGAGTAGATGAGCTGGTCTGATAAGGGGGGGAGGAGTGTCTTCAGCCCAGGTGTAGACAGACATTGACCTACATCCACATCTTGCAGCCCTCAGATCTGTCCAGCAAGCAGCAGGTCACAGCAGCATCTTGCCATCTTCCCTGGGGCCATCAGATCCTGTCCACGATCCAGCAAGCAACAGGCCTTGTCAGCAGGTCAGTACCAAAATCCGAATCAAATCATCAATGCCAATGGTGCAATTGTCTGCTGTCCCAAGGAACAGATCCAATACAGAGATCACCATACAGTGTAATCTCTGGATCAGATCTGTCCCTGTGGACAGCAGATAATGCAAAGTATGGGCCATACTTTGTATTGCTAGCTATCTCCCCATCTCACTCTGATGTCTCCCTCATAGCAGCTCCAGTCCAGCTTTCCACTTCCCTGACTGAGGCACGATCTGTCCAAAAAATGTGGGATCTGCTGACACCTGAGTGACTGACACCTCTGTCCTGTCCCATCTATTGTTAGTGGCTGCCATGGATGAACAACATCGGTTGTTTTTACAAGGAGCGGGAGGGGACGTCCCCATCCCCCCACCTCTCCGCCCAGGTCTCCCATCCCACCCGGAGACCTGAGCCACCAGCTCATGTCCGCCGGCTGGCTGGAGATCTGAACAAAGCCGGATTTGCCTTTGATCGGGCCTCCGATGTAGAAACCCGGATTTTAAGATTTTATTTTTATGGGATTTTATGTGATAGACCACCACAAAATGCCACATAATTGTGAAGTGGAAGGAAAATAATAAATGGCTTTCAAAATATTTTACAAATAAATATGTAAAAAGTGTGGTGTGCATTTGTATTCAGCCCCCCTGAGTCAATACTTTGTAGCTCCTCCTTTCACTGCAATTACAGCTGCGAGTCTTTATGGGGATGTCTCTACCAACTTTGCACATATAGAGAGTGACATTTTTGCCCATTCTTGTTGGCAAAATAGCTCAAGCTCTGACAGATTGGACAGAGAGCGTCTGTGAACAACATTTTTTAAGTATTGCCACAGATTCTCAATTGGATTTAGGACTGAACAATTCTAACACATGAATGTGCTTTAGTCTAAACCATTCCATTGTAGCTCTAGCTGTATATTTAGTCATTGTTCTAATGGAAGGTGAACCTCCGCCCCAATCTCATGTCTTTTGCAGACTCTAACAGGTTTTCTTTTGAGATTGCCGTGTTTTTGGCTCCATCCATCTTTCCATCAACTCTGACCAGCTTCCCTGTTCCTGCTGAAGAAAAGCATCCCTACATGATACCGCCATACCACCATGTTTCACAGTGGGGATGGTGTGTTCAGGGTGATGTGCAGTGTTAGTTTTATGCCACACATAGCGTTTTGCTTTTAGGCCAAAAAGTTCAATTTTGGTCTTATCTCACCAGAGCACCTTCCTCCACATGTTTCCTGTGTCCCCCTCATGGCTTCTCGCAAACTGCAAACAGGACTTCTTATGGATTTCTTTTAACAATGGCTTTCTTCTTGCTACTCCTCCATAAGGGCCAGATTTGTGAAGTGCACGACTTATGCCGCGTACACACGGTCGGACTTTTCAGCTACAAAAGTCCAACGGACGCTGACGGACTAAAGCTGGCTGGTAATCCGATCGTGTGTGGGCTTCTCCGGACTTTCAACGTACTTTTTTAGCCTCAAATCCGACGTACTTTAGATTTGAAACATGCTTCAAATCTTTACGTCGTAACTATGACGGACCCCGAAGTCCGCTCGTCTGTATGCTAGTCCTACGGACAAAAAAACGACGCATGCTCATAAGCAAAAACTAAACGGAAGCACTCGGTCTAGTAAAACTAGTGTTCGTATTGTAGGTAGCACATTCATCACGCTGCAAAATCTGTGATCGTTGAATGCAGCGCATTTTATTTCTTCTTTACGAATGCTCTAAAGAACGAAGGTGTTTTGCTGTTCATATTCAGAGTTCTCCCAAACTGATTTCTGGATTCTTTTTCTCTTTGATCTCATGAATGATATAGTATGCTTTTTAAAATCAATGTTTCCATACTAATAATACTTTTTACCTTTTTTTTTTTTTTTTTTTTTTTTAGGTTTGTAAAGTTACCACAAAGAACCCATTATTCTAGTTTTGTTTTTCTAGTGATTATTTTTTATTTTTTAGATAAAGTTAACCCAAAGCACCGTTTTTGGTTATGTAGATTTTTTCATTTTCAAGACTTACCACTTGAACATTATTAACATTAGTGATGTATTTTTGGTGTGTTTTTTCAAACTCAATGAGATTGTTGTCCCTTGTTAATTTAACATTGTGTGTAAAATCAATGATTTAAAAGAAAACACATAAAGTCTTTTGCTAAACTCAAAAAAGATCCATTTATTCATGGTCAAAATAAAATAAAGAGGAAGTCAACGCTGGAAAAAGTCGGTGTACAAGAAAATTGGGATCTTGAGGAGTCCATATAATAGGGAGCACAATCTGGTCCAAGAATCCCAGAGATCAACAGCACCAGCAGATGATCTAGATGTCCCCAGACTGTGGTCCTACAACAGCCTGCGTCTTCTGTCAGACCAGACTGAACCCAGGTCATCACTTTCTTCTCTTCCCTGCAGCCTTTCCTCCACGCTGCCCTGCAGCCTTCCCTGTAGCCTTCTTTGGAGGCTGTGGCTGTGGTGTTTCAGTTGTGGCAGGAGGAGGAGGAGGAGGAGGAGGAGGAGGGGGGGCTGCCTCATGTAGTTGTGTGTTTTGGGTTAGCGTGCCCTGCAGCCCCTTCTGGATAGTTTCCCCAAATAGGCGCTCGCAAATGAGACGCTGCTCCCAATCCATTTGAAGAAGCCTGCTGGCTAAGTAGCAGCCATAGGACTCTTCTGCTTCGGGGGGGCTTCTCAAAAAACGGGTGGCCTCTTGCATGAGGCGCAGGGATGCCTCCTGTGTGACCGTCCCCTTCCTGGCCCTTTTTTTGGGAAAGTGGAATGGAAGCACTTGTGATTGGGTCATGCTCCTACTGGGCCCAGCCACCTCACTTGGCCCAGCCACCTCACTTGGCCCAGCCACCTCACTGGGACCAGCCACCTCCTGCCTGACACTGGGCCCAGCCTCCTCCAGGATGATGGAGAATCCGGCCTCCTCCAGGTTGTCCATGGGCCCGGTCTCCTCCTGCCTGCCACTTTCCACACATTCCTCCTGGATGGACTCATCCTGTGTATAAAAAAGGACATAGTTTTATTTATTTATTTGGGGTTCATCAATGACACACAATTTGCTTCTCATGACTAGCAAATTCAATGTGAATACATCTCTTTAATAAAAGAGTCTAATCAGACACCCTAATTTTTTATAGCAGGTGCCAAACATATTTAGCCACTCCTGTCAATTGATATGTATCCACAATTTTGAGGGCAAAATTATTTTAGACAATTATAACATCCAGTTAACATCATTAATATTAGTACAGTAAATATTTGTTAATATAATTTACCTGACTCCAGATGGTCATATCCGGTTCATCCAGGATGGAAGACCCAGCTTGCTCCTCATCAGCCTCTGCTGGGGTGAAGGGAAGGGTGGAGGGAAGGGTGGAGGGAAGGGTTGAAAGTGATGCCCTGGCTTCATTCTGGTCATCAAGAAAACGGAGTTGATTGTAGTACCACAGCCTGGGTACATAAACATCATCTGCTGATGCTCCTGATCTCCTTGATTCCTGGATCTTCTTATGCTCCCTCTTATACATATTCCTCAAGACCCCAATTTTCTTGAGCAATGTCTCCATTGTTGCT